>CM077664.1:42908657-44226991 GCA_039707655.1 Elymus sibiricus
GAACCTAGGCTCTACCACACAACAATTGTCAAAGCAACGAAAACTATTGTAATGGAACTAGGTGACATTCCCGCCGTCCTCGAGAGTGATTTAAACCATATAAGATACAGAACCGGCTTGTCCTTAGCATAGTTAAGGATTGAGTCACTTACCGCACACTTTTATTTTCATTGTTACTTGAGTTCTTTCAATCAAATAAACACGCAAACAACCTGTGCAGTTTCGCAGTGATTCCTAACTAATTTACCCTCACCAATTCATTATGTTCCTCGTTGGGTTTGACACTCTACTTATGCAAAGGATCTACAATTTTTCCCCTACGCTTATGGGTTATCACACGGTTGGATCGGAGGGGTAGAGGCATATTTAGTCACTTCATCTCTATCAATTTCATCTGCATCACTAACCCCCATCTCCATCACCATCAATATCCATGTGCAATTGGTGTAGATCAGTTAGCATGATCACTTTTGAGTATTAATTGTTATTTGTGTTTTATTGGAGAAAGACTTATAGTTTTATATTTTTATCCATATTTATAAGACAGTGATCATGCTCATAATGATGATTTCCCCGTATTTCTATAACATTCTTGGGGGCATGGGAGAATACCCGTTGCTAAAGCTCATATGAATTTGCAATAAAGATTGTCGTCATGTAATCCTCTAGTGGTGATGTGTGAACGTTGACTGCATGCCTCTTCACCTTTATGTTCCTAGAGGAGAGCATTGCGTTATAATAAGTCTACGAGGGAAGGCCGGACTGAGAGAGTACCATTCTCTAAGTTTATAAGTTATAGCATGAAGGGTTGGATAGAGACCCGAAACCTAAATCTATGATTGGACTTTTTCATAATTATTCTCAATATTTGTGGATTGCTCTTTGAGAGTATAATCATAAGTATATGTGGGCTAATGGTTTTGCTGCATATAAACTTAGGCTTTATCCCATGACAACAATGAAGCAACTAGAATCAATGCAAACGATTATAAACTTAACAACTAGGGGATATTCGTGCTGTCCTTCAGAACAATCTAGTTTCTATAGGAAACATGATCAACATATCCTTATAGAAGTAAAGAATGGGCTACTTGTTGAACTCTCTTACCATTATTTTTCTCTTAATACTTGAAATCTTCCAATAAATCAAACATAGATCCATCATTTTTTTCAACATTTGCAGTAATCCCTAGCTTATTTTCGCGCACCAATTCCTTTTGAAACTTGTTTGGTTCGACACTCTACTTAACAAAATGGTACACAATCAACCCCCTACACTTGTTGGTCACAAGTAGGCTATTTTTATTTTTTGTGCTACTTGAAGGAGAGGATAGCTTGGCGCTACCTCCATGGATTGAAGTCTTAGGTTTTTCACTTAAGGAGAAGCTTACTACTTGCTGCAAACCATTGCACTTGGAGCCCAGAAAGTGACTACCAACTATAGGTTTCGCAACCATCATTTATTGACATGGACATTAATGAAACTCTTGCAACTAAAAAGTTCAGACCTTTTTTCATAATGGTCAAAACAAAATTGAAGATGCATGTCAATCCATGCTTGTGTATGAGAAGGGCTTATCCTTTAACTTTTCATGTTCATCAATTGTCCCTCTATAATCGATGCTCTCATATGGTAATCATGTATTTAAGGTCTATGAAACATAACCAGCTAAGTTGTATGTTGATGTTGGTTTGTGAAAACTTGGACATGGTAACTTGTTGAAACTTTTAGTTTCTTTATGCATAGCCATGAACAAAATATGAATTGTCATTTGAACCTTAAATGCATGATTGCTAGCTTATTGTAACATGATTAAAGAAATAATTGAGCATGTGACACTTGCCTTGAAAAGTTCTCTTGTAGAATCTTCTAAAGTGTTGGGATACTTGAAATATTTATTTAACTTAGAGTATAGTCCAACATTTTGATAGATTGTAATAACTATTGAGTTCCTAGTGACGGTAACGATCTTATCAGCTCTTCATTAGGTGGTCTCATAGAGAGTTGCCAATCTAGAGTTTGTGAACTAATTGATTATGTGTGATGCTACAATGGCCATATCTTTATATTATCGACACCTCGCTTTATAATCATGTGGACATGTTCATCAAGCTCAGCTATTTCTTAGGGACAAACAACTGGCTAAGCTTGGGATAGCTGATAAGTGCATATGCATAACAATTTGTGAGGATAAATTCACCAATTATCATGCATAATCAGTTACCTTTAGCATACTTTATCTCACTATAGAACTTCACCAACACAGAGCTTGAAACTGCTATACTTGTGACCTGCGTTGGGATTTTCTCCAAAGAGGAAGGGTGAAGCAGTACAGTAGAGATAAGTATTTCCCTTAGTGAGAACCAAGGTTTATCTAACCAACAGAAGAACCATGCAAATCCTAGTGAACAACACCTGCACACACAAAAGCAAATACTTGCACCCAATGCGGGCAAGAGGGTTGTCAATCCATTTGGACTCGTTACTTGCAAGGATAAAATCTCATATAGGTAGATAGATAAATTCCAAAACAAAATAAAAGTAAATAAATTGCAGTAAGGTATTTTTGGTCTATTATAATATGATTAAAGTCGACCCAGGGGCCATAGTTTTCACTAGAGACTTCTCTCTCGAAACAATAGCATACGGTGGGTAAACAAATTACCGTTGGGCAATTGATAGAAAAGCGCATAGTTGTGATGTTATTCATGGCGATGATCACATATATAGGCATCACGTCCATGAAAAGTACACCGACTCATGCCTGCATCTACTACTATTACTCCACCAATCGACCGCTATCCAGCATGCATCTATGGTATTAAGTTGATAACAAACAGAGTAATGCATTAAGCAAGATGACATGATGTAGACAAAGTAAACTCAATCAATATGATTAAACCCCATCATTTTATCCTTAGTAGCAACAATACAATACGTGCCTTGCTACCCCTTCTGTCACTAGGTGAGGACACCGCAAGATTGAACCCACTACAAAGCACCTCTCCCACTGAAGATAAATCAATCTAGCTGGCCAAACCAAATGTATAGATCAGAGAGAAATACAAAGCTATAATAATCATCCATAATAAAGTTCAGAAAAGACCCAATTACGTTCAATGAATAATCTGATCATAAACCCACAATTCATCGGATCCAAACAAACACACCGCAAAACAAGATTACATCTGATACGCCCATTTTGCATCATGTTTACCTACTGTTATTTATAGTGTTTTTAATCAATATAACACTTTGTGGAGCAATTCTAATGCCTTTTCTCTCTTAATATGCAAGATTTACATAAGGAGGGAGATTGCCGACAGCTGGAATTCTGGACCTGAAAAAGCTATGTCAGAGATACCTATTCTGCACATCTCCAAATGAGCTGAAATTTCACGGAGATTTATTTTGGAATAAATAAAAAATACTGGAGAAAAGAAGTTCCAAAGGGGGCCACCCAGGTGCCCACGAGGCACCAGGGCGCCCCCCCCCCCAGGCACGCCCTGGTGGCTTGTGGGGCCCCTGGCCAACCTCCGGTGCCCATTTTCTCGTATATAAGCCCATTTGCCCTAGAAAAAAAATAAGAAGAAGGCTTTCAGGACGAAGCGCCGCCATCTCGAGGCGGAACTTGGGAAGGAGCACTTTTGCTCTCCGGCGGAGCGATTCCGCCGGGGATACTTCCCTCCGGGAGGGGGAAATCGAAGCCATCGTCATCACCAACGATCCTCTCATCGTGGGAGGACCAATATTCATCAACATCTTCACCAGCACCATCTCATCTCAAACCCTAGTTCATCTCTTTTATTCAATCTTTGTCTCAAAACCTCAGATTGGTACCTGTGGGTTGCTAGTAGTGTTGATTATAACTTGTAGTTGATGCTAGTTGGTTTATTTGGTGGAAGATTATATGTTCAGATCCATTATGCTATTCAATACCCCTCTGATCTTGAACATGAACATGATTTGTGAGTAGTTACTTTTGTTCATGAGGACATGGGAGAAGTCTTGTCATAAGTAATCATGTGAATTTGATATTCGTTCGATATTTTGATGATATGTATGTTGTTGATTCTCTTAATGGTGTCACGTGAACGTCGACTACATGACACTTCACCATCTTTGGGCCTAAGGGAATGCATTGTGGAGTAGTAATTAGATGATGGGTTGCTAGAGTGACAGAAGCTTAAACCCTAGTTTATGCGCTATTCCGTAAGGGCCTGATTTGGATCCATATGTTTAATGCTATGGTTAGATTTATCTTAATTCTTCTTTCATAGTTGCAGATGCTTGCGAGAGGGGTTAATCATAAGTGGGAGGCTTGTTCAAGTAAGAACAGCACCCAAGCACCGGTCCACCCACATATCAAATTATCAAAGTGGCGAACGCGAATCAAACAAACATGATGAAAGTGACTAGATGAAATTCCCATGTGTCCTCGAGAACATTTAGCTTATTATAAGAGATCGTTCCGGCCTGTCCTTTGCAACAAAAGGATTGGGCTACCTTGCTGCACCTTAGTTACTATTGCTACTTGTCACTTGCTACAAATTATCTTGCTATCAAACTACTTGTTACCGATAATTTCAGTGCTTGCAGAAAATACCTTGCTGAAAACCGCTTGTCATTTCCTTCTGCTCCTCGTTGGGTTCGACACTCTTACTTATCGAAAGGACTACGATTGATCCCCTATACTTGTGGGTCATCAAGACTCTTTTCTGGCGCAGTTGTCGGCGAGTGAAGCGCCTTTGGTGAGTGGAATTTGGTAAGGAAACATTTAAATTACGTGCTGAAGTTTATTGTCACTTGTCACTATGGAAAGTAATCCTTTGAGGGGTTTCTTTGGGGTATCTTCACCTCGACCGGAAGCACAAAGAGTTGCTCCTCAACCTACTGTACCTACTAAAATATTTATTATGTGATTCCTTCGGGTATGATAGAGAAACTGCTAGCTAATCCTTATGCAGGAGATGGAACAATACATCCTGATATGCACTTAATCTATGTTGATGAAGTTTGTGGATTATTTAAGCTTGCAGGTTTACCCAGAGATGAAGTTAAGAAGAAGGTTTTCCCTTTATCTTTGAAGGGAAAGGCATTGACATGGTATAGGCTATGTGATGATATTGGAACGTGGGATTGGAATCGATTGAAATTGGAATTTCATCAAAAGTTTTATCCTATGCATGTGGTTCATCGTGATCGGAATTATATATATAATTTTTGGCCTCGTGAAGGAGAAAGCATCGCTCAAGCTTGGGGGAGGCTTAAGTACATGATGTACACATGCCCTAATCATGAGTTCTCAAGTGAAATTATCTTACAAAAATTTTATGCTCGGCTTTCTCATGATGATCAAACCATGCTCGATTCTTCTTCGACTAGCTCCTTTATGAAGAAAACTATTGAATTCTGATGGGATCTTCTGAAAAGAATTAAACGCAACTCTGAAGATTGGGAACTCGACAAAGGTAATGAGTCAGGTATAACACTTGAGTACGATTGTGTTAAATCTTTTATGGATACCGATACTTTTCGTAAGTTTAGCACTAAATATGGACTTAACTCTGAGATAGTAGCCTCCTTTTGTGAATCATTTGCTACTCATGTTGATCTCCCTAAGGAGAAGTGGTTTAAATATCATCCCCCTGTTAAAGAAAAGATTGAGGAGCCCGTTAGTGTTAAAGAAGAAACAATTGTTTACCATGTTGATCCAGTTGTGCCTACTGCTCATATTGAGAAACCACCTTTTCCTGTTAGGATTAAGGAACATGCTGAAGTTTCAACTGTGGTTAACAAAAGTAATATTAGAGCACCTAGACCCTCTGAACAAATTAAAGTTGAACCTAATGTTGTTATGGTTAAAGATCTCTTGGCCGATAATATAGATGGACATGTTATTTACTTCTGTGATGAAGCAGCTAGAATTGCTAAACCTGATCCTAAAGATAAAAATAGACCTGTAGTAGGCATGCCTGTTGTCTCTGTTAAAATAGGAGATCATTGTTATCATGGCTTATGTGATTTGGGTGCTAGTGTGAGTGCTATTCCGTTTACCTTATATCAAGAAATTATGAATGATATTGCACCTATTGAAATAGAGGACATTGATGTTACTATTAAACTTGCAAACGGAGATACAATTACGCCGCTTGGGATCGTTAGAGATGTTGAAGTCTTGTGTGAAAAAATAAAATACCCTACTGATTTTCTAGTCCTCAGTTCTCCACAAGGTAATTTTTGTCCCATTATATTTGGTAGACCTTTCTTGAACACTATTAATGCCAAGATTGATTGCGCTAAAGAAACTGTTAGTGTTAATTTTGGTGGTATATCTCATGAGTTTAATTTCTCCAAGTTTCGTAGACAACCTCATGATAAAAAATTGCCTAGTAAAGATGAAATTATTGGTCTTGCTTCTATTTCCGTACCTCCTACTGATCCGTTAGAACAATATTTGCTAGACCATGAAAATCATATGCACATGAATGAAAGAAATGAAATAGATAAGATGTTCTTTGGTCAACCACCTAACCTTACACACAATCTGCCTGTTGAAACTCTTGGAGGCCCTCCACCACCTAAGGGTGACCCTGTATTCGAACTGAAACAATTGCCTGATACATTGAAATATGCTTAACTAGATGAAAAGAAGATATATCCTGTTATTATTAGTGCTAACCTTTCAGAGCATGAAGAGAAGAGATTACTAAAAACTATGAGGAAGCACCATGCTGCTATTGGATATACTCTTGATGATCTTAAGGGCATTAGTGCCACTTTATGTCAGCACAAAATTAATATGGAGCCTGATGCTAAACCCGTTGTTGACCACCAACGATGATTAAATCCTCAGATGAAGGAGGTGGTAAGAACTGAAATATTAAAACTTCTAGAAGCAGGTATAATCTATCCCATAGCTGATAGTAGATGGGTAAGTCTCGTTCATTGTGTCCCTAAGAAAGAAGGCATTACTGTTGTTTCTAACGATAAAAATGAACTCATTCCACAAAGAATTGTAACTGGTTACAGGATGGTAATTGATTTTAGAAAATTAAACAAAGCCACTAGAAAAGATCATTACCCCTTACCTTTTATTGATCAAATGTTAGAAAGATTGTCCAAGCATACACACTTTTGCTTTCTTGATGGATATTCTAGTTCTCTCAAATACCTGTATCACAGGCCGACCAAGAGAAAACCACCTTTACTTGTCCTTTTGGAACTTATGCTTATAGACGTATGCCTTTTGGTTTATGCAATGCACCTACTACCTTTCAAAGATATATGACTGATATATTCTCTAACTTTTGTGAAAAGATTGTTGAGGTTTTCATGGATGATTTTTCCGTTTACGGAACTTCCTTTGATGATTGCTTAAGCAACCTTGATCGAGTTTTGCAGAGATGTGAACAAACTAATCTTGTCTTGAATTGGGAGAAGTGCCACTTTATGGTGAATGAAGGTATTGTCTTGGGGCATAAAATTTCTGAACGAGGTATTGAAGTAGATAAGGCTAAAGTTGATGCAATTGAGAAAATGCCATGTCCTAAAGATATTAAAGGTATAAGAAGTTTCCTTGGTCATGCTGGTTTCTATAGAAGGTTTATTAAAGACTTCTCTAAAATTTCTAGGCCTCTTACTAATCTCTTGCAAAAAGATGTTCCATTTGTTTTTGATGATGATTGTGTAGAAGCCTTTGAAACACTTAAGAAAGCATTAACCTCTGCACCTATTGTTCAACCACCTGATTGGAAATTGCCTTTTGAAAGTATGTGTGATGCTAGTGATTATGCTGTTGGTGCTGTTCTAGGACAGAGAGTTGATAAGAAATTAAATGTTATCCATTATGCTAGTAAAACTCTAGACAGTGCTCAAAGAAGTTATGCTACTACTGAGAAAGAATTTCTAGCAGTTGTGTTTGCATGTGATAAATTCAGATCTTACATAGTTGATTCTAAAGTAATTGTTCACACCGATCATGCTGCTATTAAATACTTTATGGAAAAGAAAGATGCTAAACCTAGACTCATTAGGTGGGTTCTATTGCTACAAGAATTTGACTTGCATATTACTGATAGGAAGGGAGCTGAGAACCCCGTAGCTGATAACTTGTCTAGGTTGGAAAATATTCTTGATGACCCACTGCCTATTGATGATAGTTTTCCCGATGAGCAATTAGCTGTCATAAATGCTTCCCGTAATACTCCTTGGTATGCAGACTATGCTAATTATATTGTTGCTAAATTTATACCACCTAGTTTCACATACCAACAAAAGAAAAAGTTCTTCTTTGATTTAAGACATTACTTCTGGGATGACCCACATCTTTATAAAGAAGGAGTGGATGGTATTATTAGACATTGTATACCTGAGCATGAACAGGAACAAATCTTACGGAAATGTCATTCCGAGGCTTATACAGAACATCATGCGGGAGACAGAACTGCACATAACGTACTACAATCTGGTTTTTATTGACCTACTCTTTTCAAGGATGCTCATAAGTTTGTCTTATCTTGTGATGAATGTCAAAGAATTGGTAATATTAGTAGACGTCAGGAAATGCCTATGAATTATTCACTTGTTATTGAACCATTTGATGTTTGGGGATTTGATTATATGGGACCTTTTCCTTCCTGTAATGGGTATACACATATTTTAGTTGCTTTTGATTACGTTAGTAAGTGGGTAGAAGCTATTCCAACTAGTAGTGCTGATCATAACACTTTTATTAAAATGCTTAAAGAAGTTATTTTCCCGAGGTTCGGAGTCCCTAGATACTTAATGACTGATGGTGGTTCACATTTTATTCATGGTGCATTCCGTAAACTGCTTGCTAAATATGATGTCAACCATAGAATTGCATCTCCCTATCACCCTCAATCTAGTGGTCAAGTTGAATTGAGCAATAGAGAAATAAAGTTAACTTTGCAAAAAACCATCAATAGATCTAGAAAGAATTGGTCTAAGAAATTTGACGATGCATTATGGGCTTATAGAACTGCTTATAAAAATCCTATGGGTATGTCTCCCTATAAAATGGTTTATGGAAAAGCATGTCATTTACCTCTTGAGTTAGAACATAAAGCATATTGGGAAATTAAAGAACTCAATTATGATTTTAAACTTGCTGGTGAAAAGAGGTTATTTGATATTAGCTCGCTAGATGAATGGAGAACCCAAGCTTATGAAAATGCCAAATTGTTTAAAGAAAAAGTTAAAAGATGGCATGATAAAAGAATTCAAAAACGGGAATTGAAAGTGGGTGAGTATGTTCTATTGTACAATTCTTGTTTTAGATTTTTTGCAGGAAAACTTCTCTCTAAATGGGAAGGACCGTATATCATCGAGGAAGTTTATCGCTTTGGAGCCATTAAGATCAATAACGTCGAAGGCACTAATCCGAAGGTGGTCAATGGGCAAAGAATTAAGCATTACATCTCAGGTACACCTATTAATGTTGAGACTAACATTATTCAAACTATGACACCAGAGGAATACATAAGAGAGACCTTCCAGAACACTCCAGAACCGTGAAAAGGAAGAGGTACGTGATACGGTAAGTAAACCGACTCCAAAAATTCCATAAAAATACTTTCTGTTGGTTTTGTAATATTAGAAAAAATACAAAAATAAGAAACAGCCGAGGGGACCCACGAGGTGCACACGAGGCACCAGGGCGCGCCACCCCCCCCCCCCCCCAAGCGCGCCCTGGTGGCTCATGGGCCCCTCATGAGCCTTCCCGACTCCGTTTTCTTCTGGAATACTTGTTTTGTAAGATAAAAATTCTTTATATATACTCCCATATGTTTTGACCACCGTGTCGCAAGTTTCTCCTATGTTCTTGTTTTGTGCTGTTTTCTACCAGACTCTTGGGGTCGAGCGCCATGTCATCTCAGGACTCGGATGGGAAAAGCTATGCCTCTCATATTGTCGCAAACCCTAGAGTCTATGGGGACACTGATCCCTATGGTTGGACCTTTGATGAAGACGAAGATGCTGATTTGAGGGACAGGCAAGGTCATTCCAGTGAAGAGGATGAGGATCCCCCACTGCCTCAACCGGGAGATATGCACATCGAATTCAAGAGGTCCAGCTTACCTGACACAGCGAAGGTTCCTAAAGTTCAATTCACCCCTTTTCGTCATGTGCAGAAAGATTCGGATAAACTACGTCACAAAATTTGGGATCTCGAAAGAGAAAATGACAAATTAAAAGAAGAAATTCGTGTCCTCAAGTGGAAGGCGGAGGACAAGCCCACTACTTCATCATCACCATCATCACCGAAGAAAGAAACTTGAGTACATGGGTATGGGCACTCCCCTTGGCTTGTGCCAAGCTTGGGGGAGGTGCCCCGGTATCGTATCACCATCACTTTTATTATCTCTACCTATTTTTAGTTCGATCCTTAGTTATTTCGTGATTTAGTTGAATAAAAGTTTAGTATGATCTATTTTTGAGTGCTAGTTACATGATCTATCTATCTATGTAATTGAGTTGAAAGTTATATAATAAAGAGTAGTTTGAGTTTTTGCTTCTTTACTTTTATGTTTCAATCCTAGCAATGAAAATAATGAAAAAAAAATCATATGCTAATCTTATGGAAAGTAATGGCATTACATAAAGAAAAGTATAAGTGGCAAAATTTATTGAAGGTTAACAAGCATAGCATTAGTCAATGATGCAATTCATGAAAAAAATTAATAAGGGAAGAGAAGATTCACATGCAAATACACTATCTTGGACATCTTTTATGATTGTGAGCCCCCATTGAGTATTTTATGTCAAATTGTTAACGTTGGACAAGGAAGACAACGTAATGAATTATGTTTGCTTATATTCACATATAAGTTATATTTGCTGGAAATATGCCCTAGAGGCAATAATAAATTGGTTATTATTATATTTCCTTGTTCATGATAATCGTTTATTATCCATGCTATAATTGTATTGATTGGAAACTCAAATACATGTGTGGGTACATAGACAACACTGTGTCCCTAGTAAGCCTCTAGTTGACTAGCTCGTTAATCAAAAGATGGTGAAGATTTCCTAGCCATGGACATGAGATGTCATTTGATAACGGGATCACATCATTAGGAGAATGATGTGATGGACAAGACCCAAACTATAAACGTAGCATATGATCGTGTCAGTTTATTGCTATTGTTTTCTGCATGTCAAGTATCTGTTCCTATGACCATGAGATCATGCAACTCCCTGACATCGGAGGAGTACCTTGTGTGTATCAAATGTCGCAACGTAACTGGGTGACTATAAAGGTGCTCTACAGGTATCTCCGAGGGTGTCTGTTGGGTTGGCATGGATCAAGACTGGGATTTGTTACTCCGTGTGACGTAGAGGTATCTCAGGGCCCACTCGGTAATACAACATCACAATGAGCCTTGCAAGCAAAGTGACTAAAGAGTTAGCCACAGGATCTTGTATTACGGAACGAGTAAAGAGACTTGCCGGTAACGAGATTGAACTAGGTATAGAGATACCGACGATCGAATATCGGGCAAGTAACATACCGAAGAACAAAGGGAATAGCATACGGGATTAACTGAATCCTTGACATAGAGGTTCGACCGATGAAGATCTTCGTAGAATATGTAGGAGCCAATATGGGCATCCAGGTCCCGCTATTGGTAATTGATCGTAGAGGTGTCTCGGTCATGTCTACATAGTTCTCGAACCCGCGGGGTCTACACACTTAACGTTTGGTGACGATTAGTATAGTTGAGTTATTTTGTTGGTGACCGAAGGTTGTTCGGAGTCCCAGATAAGATCCCGGACATGACGAGGATCTCCGGAAGAGTCCGGAGGTAAAGATTGATATATGTGATAATAGTGTTTTGATCTCCGGAAGGGTTCTGGAATTCACCGGAA
Organism: Elymus sibiricus; assembly: GCA_039707655.1. NCBI lineage: Eukaryota > Viridiplantae > Streptophyta > Magnoliopsida > Poales > Poaceae > Elymus > Elymus sibiricus. Next base: position 42,920,554 of record CM077664.1, read on the forward strand.
GAGGTTCCGGATGTTTACCGAAGTGTTCGGGTGCAGCAACACTTTATATAGGCCAAAGGGGTAAAGCCCACGAGGTATTGGAAAGTGCAAAAGGAAGTTTTGCTGCTGCCTTAAGCGGTACTACCGCTGGTAAGGCAGTACTAACGCGTAAGCGGTACTACCGCTCGTGTAAAGCGGTACTACCGCTCAAGCGGTACTACCGCTTGTGAGCGGTACTACCGCTTGTGCGCGGTACTGCAGGGATCCGAGTTGGACTCTTTCCCTGCGGGCCAAACCGACCTTGTGCGGGCAAAACCGACCTGGAGGAGGCTTTTACTCCAAGTTTAGACCCCAAGGCTCAACATATAAATAGAGGGGCAGGGCTAGCACACGGGAGACATCAAGATTTCCCAAGCCGTGTGTCGGCAACCCTAACCCTCTAGTTCTCCCGTCATAATCTCCGTAGTGCTTGGCGAAGCCCTGCAGAGATTGTTCCTCACCATCATCACCACGCCGTCGTGCTGCCGGAACTCATCTACTACTTCACCATCGCTCGCTGGATCGAGGAGGTGAAGGCGTCATCAAGCCGTACATGTGTTGAACGCGGAGGTGCCGTCCGTTCGGCACTAGTTCGTGATCGGATCGAGGGACGACTTGCGATTTGGATCGCGGAGACGTTCGACTACATCAACCGCGTTTCTTAACGCTTCCGCTTAGCGATCTACAAGGGTATGTAGATTCACTCTCCCTCTCGTAGATGCTCATCACCATGGATAGATCTTGTGTGTGCGTAGGAAAATTTTTGTTTCCCATGCAACGTTCCCCAACAGTGGCATCTGAGCTAGGTCTATGCGTAGATGAGATGTCGAGTAGAACACAAACGAGTTGTGGGCGTGGGTGTATACATATTGCTTGCCGTTACTAGTTGATACTTGATTCGGCGGTATTGTGAGATGAAGCGGCCCGGACCAACATTACTCGTACGCTTACGAGAGACCGGTTCCTTCAACTGACATGTAACTTCATTGCATAAAGATGGCTAGCGGGTGTCTGTCTCTCTCACTTTAGTTGAATCGATTTCAATGAAGAGGGTTCTTTTAGAAGATCAAAAAGCAATCACTACACCACGTTGTGGTTTTGCGTAGGTAAGAACGGTTCTTGCAAACCCGTAGCAGCCACGTAAAACTTGCAACAACAATTAGAGGACGTCTAACTTGTTTTTGCAGGGTATGTTGTGATGTGATATGGCCAATTACATGATGAGATATATGTGATGTATGAGATGATCATGTGTTGTATAGAATATCACGACTTGCATGTCGATGAGTACGGCAACTGGCAGGAGCCATAGAGTTGTCTTTAATTATTTTCGCCGTTTTGCTTTACTTTATCGCTATGAGTTAGCAATAGTCGTGGAAGCAACAGTCGGCGCGACAACCTCATGGCGACACGTTGATGGAGATCAAGATGATGGAGATCATGGTGTCATGCCGGTGACGGTGGAGATCATGCCGGTGCTATGGAGATGGAGATCAAAAGCACAAGTTCATGGCCATATCATGTCACTTATGATTTGCATGTGATGTTAATCCTTTTATGCATCTTATTTTGCTTAGGACGACGGTAGCATTATAAGGTGATACCTCACTTAAATTTCAAAATAAAATTGTGTTCTCCCCGAGTGTGCACCGTTGCGAAAGTTCGTCGTTTCGAGACACCCCGTGATGATCGGGTGTGATAGACTCTACGTTCACATACAACGGGTGCAAGCCAGTGTTGCACATGCGGAACACTCGGGTTAAACTTGACGAGCCTAGCATGTACAGACATGGCCTCGGAACACAAGAGACCGAAAGGTCGAACATGAGTCATATAGTAGATATGATCAACATGAAGATGTTCACCATTGAAACCACCTCAACTCACGTGATGATCGGACTTGAGTTGGTGGATTTGGATCATGTTACACTCGAATGACCGGAGGGATGTCAATTTGAGTGGGAGTTTTTAAGTAATATGATTAACTAAACTCATTATCTTGAACAATAGTCTAAGTTGTCTTTGCTATATTTATGTTGTAGATCATGGCTCGCGCAGTAGCACCCCTGAATTTTAATGCGTTCCTAGAGAAAGCTAAGTTGAAAGATGATGGAAGTAACTTTGTGGACTGGGCCCGTAATCTAAGGATTATCCTTACCGCTTCCCAGAAGGCTTATGTCCTTGATGCACCGCTTGGTGATCCACCCGCTCCAGTTGAATCTCTAGACGTTGTGAACGCCTGGCAGGCTCGTTCTGAAGATTACTCAATAGTTCAATGTGCAATATTGTATGGCTTAGAACCGGGACTTCAAAGACGTTTTGAACGTCATGGAGCATATGAGATGTTCCAGGAGTTGAAGTTTATCTTTCAGAAGAATGCCCGGATCGAGAGATATGAGATCTCCGATAAGGTCTATGCTTGCAAGATGGAGGAGAACGGGTCTATCAGTGATCACGTACTCAGAATGTCTGGGTACTCCACTAGTCTGGCTGAATTGGGGATGCCCCTTCCGCCAGAGGCTATCACTGACAGAGTTCTTCAATCATTGCCACCTAACTACAAGAGCTTTGTGTTGAACTATAACATGCACGGGATGAACAAGTCAGTCGCCGAGCTGTTTGCGATGCTGAAAGCCGCTGAGTCTAAAATTCAGAAGGAGCATCAAGTGTTGATGGAAAATAAAACCACTAGTTTCAAGAAAAATGGCAAGGGTAAGAAGGGTAACTCCAAGAAGAGTGGCAAAGCAGTTGCTCCTCTCGTGAAGAAACCCAAGGCTGAACCCAAACCAGAAACTGTGTGCTTTCATTGCAAGGGAACTGGACACTGGAAGCGGAACTGCCCCAAGTATTTGGCTGACAAGAAGGCGGCCAACAACAAACAAGGTATATATGATATACATGGTATTGATGTGTACCTTACCAACTCTCGTTGTAGTGCCTGGGTATTTGATACCGGTGCGGTTGCTCATATTTGCAACTCAAAACAGGAACTGCGGAATAGACGGAGGCTGGCAAAGGACGAAGTGACGATGCGCGTGGGAAATGGTTCCAAGGTTGATGTGATCGCCGTCGGCACGCTCGCTCTTCGATTACCATCGGGATTAGTGATGAACCTGAATAATTGTTATTTAGTGCCTGCGTTAAGCATGAACATTATATCTGGATCTTGTTTATTGCGAGACGGTTACTCATTTAAATCAGAGAATAATGGTTGTTCTATTTATATGAGTAATATCTTTTATGGTCATGCACCCAATGTGAGGGGTTTATTCTTATTGAATCTCGATAGTAATGATACACATGTTCATAACATTGATGCCAAAAGATGTAGAATTGATAATGATAATACCACTTTCTTGTGGCACTGCCGTTTAGGTCATATTGGCATAAAACGCATGAGGAAGCTCCATGCTGATGGACTTTTGGAGTCACTTGATTTTGAATCACTTGACACATGTGAGCCATGCCTCATGGGCAAGATGACTAAAACGCCGTTCTCTGGAACAATGGAACGGGCAAGTGACTTATTGAAATCATACATACTGATGTATGCGGTCCGATGAGCATTGAGGCGCGCGGTGGTTATCGTTACTTTCTCGCCTTCACTGATGACTTAAGTAGATATGGGTATATTTACTTAATGAAACACAAGTCTGAAACATTTGAAAAGTTCAAACAATTTCAGAGTGAAGTTGAGATTCATCGTAACAAGAAGATTAAATTCCTACGATCTGATCGAGGAGGAGAATATCTGAGTTATGAGTTTGGTAGTCACTTAAGACAATGTGGAATTGTTTCACAACTGACACCGCCTGGAACACCACAGCGTAATGGTGTGTCCGAACGTCGTAATCGAACCTTATTGGATATGGTGCGATCTATGATGTCTCTTGCCGATTTGCCACTATCGTTTTGGGGTTATGCATTAGAGACAGCTGCATTCACTTTAAATAGGGCACCATCGAAATCCGTTGAGACGACGCCATATGAACTTTGGTTTGGCAAGAAGCCAAAGCTGTCGTTTCTTAAAGTTTGGGGATGTGATGCTTATGTCAAAAAGCTTCAGCCTGAAAAGCTGGAACCCAAAGCGGAGAAATGCGTCTTCTTAGGATACCCAAAAGAGACAGTTGGGTATACCTTCTACCTCAGATCTGAAGGCAAAGTGTTTGTCGCTAAAAATGGAACATTTCTTGAGAAAGAGTTTCTCTCGAAAGAATTGAGTGGGAGGAAGATAGAACTTGATGAGGTTGTTGAACCTTTACTTCAACCTGAAAGTAGCGCAACGTAGAAAGATGTTTCTGTAGAGCCTACATCAGCTGAAGAGGAAGTTAATGATGATGATCATGAAGCTTTGGATCAAGTTGCTATCGAACCTCGTAGGTCGACAAGGACGCGTACTGCACCTGAGTGGTACGGCAACCCTGTCTTAGAGGTCATGTTGTTAGACAACGATGAACCTACGAGCTATGGAGAAGCGATGATGGGCCCGGATTCCGAGAAGTGGTTAGAGGCCATGAAATCCGAGATGGGATCCATGTATGAAAACAAAGTGTGGACTTTGGAAGTATTACCTGAAGGGCGTAAGGCCATTCAGAACAAATGGATTTTTAAGAGGAAGACGGACGCAGACGGTAATGTCACCGTCTATAAAGCTCGACTTGTGGCAAAGGGTTTTTCACAAGTTCAAGGAGTTGACTACGATGAGACCTTCTCACCCGTAGCGATGCTTAAGTCCGTTAGAATCATGTTAGCAATAGCTGCCTTTTTTGATTATGAAATTTGGCAGATGGATGTCAAAACAGCGTTCCTTAACGGTTTCCTTAAGGAAGAGTTGTATATGATGCAACCAGAAGGTTTTGTCGATCCAGAGAATGCTGACAAAGTTTGCAAACTCCAGCGATCCATTTATGGACTGGTGCAAGCATCTCGGAGTTGGAATCTTCGCTTTGATGAGGTAATCAAAGCGTTCGAGTTTATACAAGTTTACGGAGAAGCTTGTATTTACAAGAAAGTGAGTATATTATATGTGGATGACATATTACTGATTGGAAACAATATAGAAATGTTGGAAAGCGTGAAGGAATATTTGAACAAGAGTTTTTCAATGAAGGACCTAGGAGAAGCTGCTTTCATATTAGGCATCAAGATCTATAGAGATAGATCGAGACGCTTAATAGGACTTTAACAAAGCACATACCTTGACAAAGTTTTGAAGAAGTTCAAAATGGATCAGTCCAAGAAGGGGTTCTTGCCTGATTTGCAAGGTGTGAAGTTGAGTCAGACTCAATGCCCAGTGACTGCAGAAGATAGAGAAAAGATGAGTGTCATCCCCTATGCTTCAGCCATAGGCTCTATCATGTATACAATGATGTGCACAAGACCCGATGTCAGCCTTGCCATAAGTATGGTCGGAAGGTTTCAAAGTGATCTAGGAATGGAACACTGGACGGCGGTCAAGAATATCCTAAAGTACCTGAAAAGGACTAAGGACATGTTTCTCGTTTATGGAGGTGATCAAGAGCTCGTCGTAAAGGGTTACGTCGATGCAAGCTTTGACACTGATCCGGATGACTCTAAGTCACAAACCGGATACGTATTTATTCTTAATGGGGGTGCGGTTAGCTGGTGCAGTTCCAAGCAAAGCGTGGTAGCTGATTCTACATGCGAAGCGGAGTACATCGCTGCCTCGGAGGCGGCGAAGGAAGGTGTCTGGATGAAGGAGTTCATGACAGATCTTGGAGTAGTGCCTAGTGCGCTTAACCCAATGACTCTGTTTTTGTGATAATACTGGTGCCATTGCTCTAGCCAAGGAACCAAGATTTCACAAGAGGACCAGACACATAAAGCGACGTTTCAATTCCATCCGCGATTACATCAAGGAGGACGACATAAATATTTGCAAAGTACACACGGATCTGAATGTTGCAGATCCGATGACTAAACCTCTTCCAAGGGCTAAACATGAACAACACCAGAACTGCATGGGTGTTCGATTCATTACAATGTAAATCACATAGTGATGTGAACTAGATTATTGACTCTAGTGCAAGTGGGAGACTGTTGGAAATATGCCCTAGAGGCAATAATAAATTGGTTATTATTATATTTCCTTGTTCATGATAATCGTTTATTATCCATGCTATAATTGTATTGATTGGAAACTCAAATACATGTGTGGGTACATAGACAACACTGTGTCCCTAGTAAGCCTCTAGTTGACTAGCTCGTTTATCAAAAGATGGTGAAGATTTCTTAGCCATGGACATGAGATGTCATTTGATAACGGGATCACATCATTAGGAGAATGATGTGATGGACAAGACCCAAACTATAAATGTAGCATATGATCGTGTCAGTTTATTGCTATTGTTTTCTGCATGTCAAGTATCTATTCCTATGACCATGAGATCATGCAACTCCCTGACATCGGAGGAGTACCTTCTGTGTATCAAACGTCGCAACGTAACTGGGTGACTATAAAGGTGCTCTACAGGTATCTCCGAGGGTGTCTGTTGGGTTGGCATGGATCAAGACTGGGATTTGTTACTCCGTGTGACGGAGAGGTATCTCAGGGCCCACTCGGTAATACAACATCACAATGAGCCTTGCAAGCAAAGTGACTAAAGAGTTAGCCACAGGATCTTGTATTACGGAACGAGTAAAGAGACTTGCCGGTAATGAGATTGAACTAGGTATAGAGATACCGACGATCGAATCTCGGGCAAGTAACATACCGAAGAACAAAGGGAATAGCATACGGGATTAACTGAATCCTTGACATAGAGGTTCGACCGATAAAGATCTTCGTAGAATATGTAGGAGCCAATATGGGCATCCAGGTCCCGCTATTGGTTATTGATCGTAGAGGTGTCTCGGTCATGTCTACATAGTTCTTGAACCCGCAGGGTCTACACACTTAACGTTTGGTGACGATTAGTATAGTTGAGTTATTTTGTTGGTGACCAAAGGTTGTTCGGAGTCCCGGATAAGATCCCGGACATGACGAGGATCTCCGGAAGAGTCCGGAGGTAAAGATTGATATATGTGATAATAGTGTTTTGATCTCCGGAAGGGTTCCGGAATTCACCGGAAGAGGTTCCGGATGTTTACCGAAGTGTTCGGGTGCAGCAACACTTTATATAGGCCAAAGGGGTAAAGCCCACGAGGTATTGGAAAGTGCAAAAGGAAGTTTTGCTGCTGCCTTAAGCGGTACTACCGCTGGTAAGGCAGTACTAACGCGTAAGCGGTACTACCGCTCGTGTAAAGCGGTACTACCGCTCAAGCGGTACTACCGCTTGTGCGCGGTACTGCAGGGATCCGAGTTGGACTCTTTCCCTGCGGGCCAAACCGACCTTGTGCGGGCAAAACCGACCTGGAGGAGGCTTTTACTCCAAGTTTAGACCCCAAGGCTCAACATATAAATAGAGGGGCAGGGCTAGCACACGGGAGACATCAAGATTTCCCAAGCCGTGTGTCGGCAACCCTAACCCTCTAGTTCTCCCGTCATAATCTCCGTAGTGCTTGGCGAAGCCCTGCAGAGATTGTTCCTCACCATCATCACCACGCCGTCGTGCTGCCGGAACTCATCTACTACTTCACCATCGCTCGCTGGATCGAGGAGGTGAAGGCGTCATCAAGCCGTACGTGTGTTGAACGCGGAGGTGCCGTCCGTTCGGCACTAGTTCGTGATCGGATCGAGGGACGACTTGCGATTTGGATCGCGGAGACGTTCGACTACATCAACCGCGTTTCTTAACGCTTCCGCTTAGCGATCTACAAGGGTATGTAGATTCACTCTCCCTCTCGTAGATGCTCATCACCATGGATAGATCTTGTGTGTGCGTAGGAAAATTTTTGTTTCCCATGCAACGTTCCCCAACAATATTGTCATGGATCCTCCAACATGTGATGCTTGCCCAATATCTTTGCTAGCCAAAAATCCGCACCAAGTAGAGATACTAGTTGTGCACCCAAAACCCTTAAACCCAATTTCATGTCATGAGAGTCCACTATATCTACCTATGGATTGAATAAGATCCTTCAAGTAAGTTGTCATCGGTGCATAAAGAAATAAAAATTGCTCCTAAATATGTATGAACTTTTATTGTAAAGGAAAATAAGCTTTGTACGAACTTGTGATGGTAAAGAAATAAAAGCGACGGACTGCATAATAAAGGTTTCTATCACAAGGGGCAATATAAAGTGACAACCTCTGCATTAAGAGCTTGTGCATCCAAAAACAAAAAGCGCATGACAACCTCTGCTTCCCTCTGCGAAGGGCCTATCTTTTACTTTTATGTATTTACTTTTTATGCAAGAGTCAATAGTGTTCTCCTCTATTCCTTTTTATTTTTCTCTTTTGCAAGTATCATGTGGTGGGGAAAGATCTAGGCACATATATCCAGTTGGATATGAGTGATCATGAGTTATTATTGTTGACATTACCCTTGAGGTGAATAAGTTGGGAGGCGAAATTATAAGCCCCTATCTTTCTATGTGTCTGGCTGAAACTTTTTGCTCCATATATATGTTGTGAGTGTTAGCAATCATGGAAGACTAAATGATGGTTGAGTATGTGGACTTGCTAAAAGCTCCTACATGAGACCCTTCCTGAAAATATGATGAATTGCAATTGCATTGTTGACTGAGAACATAGCTTGTTAGTTTTCAAGAAAGTTTATGTCTTATACTTCGTTGTTGTGATGAATTGTTACTTGCTCCTGGGAAGTTCTATCATAACGAATATTGCTGTTATAATAATGATCATGATGCTACTATGTCCGTATTTGTGTTTATCGACACCTCTCTCTCTAAACATGTGGACATGATTATCGATATCAGCTTTTGCTTGAGGACAAGCGAGGTCTAAGCTTGGGGGGGTTGGTACGCCCATTTTGCATCATGTTTTCCTACTGTTATTTATAGTGTTTTTAATCAATATAACACTTTGTGGAGCAATTCTAATGCCTTTTCTCTCTTAATATGCAAGATTTACATAAGGAGGGAGATTGCCGGCAGCTGGAATTATGGACCTGAAAAAGCTATGTCAGAGATACCTATTCTGCACATCTCCAAATGAGCTGAAATTTCACGGAGATTTATTTTGGAATAAATAAAAAATACTGGAGAAAAGAAGTACCAGAGGGGGCCACCCAGGTGCCCACGAGGCACCAGGGCGCGCCACCCCCCCCCCCCCCCCCAGGCGCGCCCTGGTGGCTTGTGGGGCCCCTGGACAGCCTCCGGTGCCTATTTTCTGGTATATAAGCCCATTTTCCCTAGAAAAAATAAGGAGAAGGCTTCCGGGACAAAGCACCACCATCTCAAGGTGGAACTTGGGCAGGAGAACTTGCTCTCCGGCGGAGCGATTCCGCCGGGGATACTTCCCTCCGGGAGGGGGAAATCGAAGCCATCGTCATCACCAACGATCCTCTCATCGTGGGAGGACCAATCTTCATCAACATCTTCACCAGCACCATCTCATCTCAAACTCTAGTTCATCTCTTGTATTCAATCTTTGTCTCAAAACCTCAGATTGGTACCTGTGGGTTGCCAATAGTGTTGATTACAACTTTTAGTTGATGCTAGTTGGTTTATTTGGTGGAAGATTATATGTTCAGATCCATTATGCTATTCAATACCCCTCTGATCTTGAACATGAACATGATTTGTGAGTAGTTACTTTTGTTCTTGAGGACATGGGAGAAGTCTTGTCATAAGTAATCATGTGAATTTGGTATTCGTTCGATATTTTGATGATATGTATGTTGTTGATTCTCTTAGTGGTGTCATGTGAACGTCGACTACATGACACTTCACCATCTTTGGGCCTAAGGGAATGCATTGTGGAGTAGTAATTAGATGATGGGTTGCTAGAGTGACAGAAGCTTAAACCCTAGTTTATGCGCTATTCTGTAAGGGGCTGATTTTGATCCATATGTTTAATGCTATCGTTAGATTTATCTTAATTCTTCTTTCATAGTTGCAGATGCTTGCGAGAGGGGTTAATCATAAGTGGGAGGCTTGTTCAAGTAAGAACAGCACCCAAGCACCGGTCCACCCACATATCAAATTATCAAAGTGGCGAACGCGAATCAAACAAACATGATGAAAGTTTCTAGATGAAATTCCCATGTGTCCTCGAGAACGTTTAGCTTATTATAAGAGATCGTTCCGGCCTATCCTTTGCAACAAAAGGATTGGGCTACCTTGATGCACCTTAGTTACTATTGCTACTTGTCACTTGCTACAAATTATCTTGCTATCAAACTACTTGTTACCGATAATTTCAGTGCTTGCAGAAAATACCTTGCTGAAAACCGCTTGCCATTTCCTTCTGCTCCTCGTTGGGTTCGACACTCTTACTTATCGAAAGGACTACGATTGATCCCGTATACTTGTGGGTCATCAACATCGGATAGAACTCCAAGAAGATCGAGGAGAACATTGTATTGAAGATCAAAGAGAGAGAAGAAGCCATCTAGCTACTAGCTATGGACCCATAGGTTTGTGGTGAACTACTCACACATCATCGGAAGGGCAGCAAGGTTGATGTAGAAGCCCTCCGTGATTGATTCCCCCTCCGGCAGAGTGCTGGAAAAGGCCTCCAGATGGGATCGCAGAAGAACACAAGCTTGCGGCGGCGGAAAAGTTATTTCGGGTGGCTCTCTGTTGGTTTGGGAATATTTGGGAATTTATAGAGGTGGAATTATGTCAAGAGGAGCTACGTGGGGCCCACGAGCCCAGGGGGCGCGCCTACCCCCCTGTGAGCTCATGGCAGTGGCGGCGCTGGGGGTCTTCCTGGGACTTCCCTGGAATACCCAAGATTTTGGCCTATTTTTTAATATATATGTTATATTGGCCCAGGAATTAATCCAGCCCAAACTGAGGACCGAGCGTTGTGAGGCACGGAGCAAACGAGACAGAGGACCGAGCGCTGTCTGGTTAGGCGTGCGGGCGAGCAGCCGAGCACCTCTCCCTCCCCCGATTCCCAATTCCCTTCCCAAATGGCCAAACCTAGCGGCGGCAGCAGTAGCGATTCCTGGTCCGGCCAACCCTCTCCCTCCCCTCGGCTCCTCTCTTTCCCTCCGGCTGGCCCTCTTCCTCTCCTGTCCCCTACTCTCGGCCTCCAGCTCCGGCCCTCTCGGCTCCTGCCTTCAGCCCTCCCCTCCATGAACTGGACAGCTGGTCCGCCTCCGGTCTGGGCGTCCGGCCCTCTCCTCTGCAAGGCGGCAGTCCGCCTCCGTGCGCCGGCCTCCCTGGACGGCCGGACCCCAGTGACTACCGGACCCCCCTGCTGGGGCCCTCCACCGCTGACCCCTCCCCTCCACTGACCACGGCACAGTCCACCAAGGTATTTTTTGCCCTCTATTTTTTACGAAATCTGAAGATTTGTTGTAAATGCCACTGCCTATGATTGCTAGAAGGAGTAGAGGCCATTGCCATTCACTGATTGTTTGTAATTGTAAACTGAAATTGAACTAAATGGACATTGAAGTTTGAAGAAGAAGGATGTTTATGTAATGGATTTCATGCCACATTACCACTGCCACTGATTTCTACTTTTTTTATGTGATTGTGATGTAGATGAAGAAGAAGGATGTTAACCTATTTGAATTGTGGGACAAAGCTTCAAAGGCAAGGAAAATAAGTTCTACATCCACACCAATTTCTCTTTCCGTTGAGGTTGAGAGCAACCTACAGCTAGCACTAGTGCACACACATGACGAAGCTCTGCAACCAGAGAGGAAGAGAGGCTCCCCGCCCCCAACTTTAGAAGATGATGAAGCGGTTGATGAAGATGATGAACCAAGTCCCCAATTCGAAGCAGATTTGGCAGCTCTGGAACGTGATCCCGACAAGCGACTTTCCATATCTTCATATCATGTCAATGACCAGGATAGAGTTAGAAGGAGATACATTGACTTGGGAGCTTGCCAACCAAAGGGTCACAAATTTGAGATCAGAGATTTTAGTGGACATCCCCATCGCTTTTGCCCTACTTGGTTTAAGGATCATAAGTGGCTTGAGTATAGTGTGAAAGAAGAGGCTGCTTTCTGCTTTGTTTGCTATTTGTTCAAGGATAAAACAAAAAGTCCCGGAGGAAATGCATTTGTGAACGGTGGGTTTAATAATTGGAACATGAAATCAAGATTGAAGATGCATATTGGTACTGTCAGTAGTCCTCACGCTAAAGCTCAAGAAAAATATGATATGTTCACTACACCTACAACATCAATTAGGTAGTCTATTGCTTCAAACACCACATAGTACAAGGCTCTATATTAGCTCCGTGTGACATGGACACTCAAGTGTTTGAGATTCCTATTGCACCAAGGTTTGGAATTTAGAGGGCATGATGAAAGTGATGACTCGCTAAATAAAGGCAATTTCCTTGAGCTTTTAAATTGGCTAGCAGGAAATTTTGAAGAGGTTGATAGGGTAGTTCTAAAGAATGCTCCACAAAACTGCAAGATGACGTGCCATGATATACAACAATAGTTGATCAAATGTTGTGCCCAGCTGACTACTAAACTAGTTATTGAAGATCTTGATGGTGAACATTTTGCAATACTTGCACACGAGTCTAGTGATGTGTACCAGAATGAACAACTAGCTGTTTGCTTGCGTTATGTGGATAAGAAAGGAAGGACAGTTGTGAGATTTCGTGGTCTTGCCCATGTTGAAGACACTTCCTCTTTGACACTTAAAGCTGCAATTGAGGACATGCTTATGACATACAATTTGATCTTTGCAATGGTTCGTGGGCAAGGATATGATGGAGCTAGTAACATGAAAGGTAATGCTAATGGCCTGAAGAAACTAATTATGGATGAGTCTCCTTATGCATATTATGTCCATTGCTTTGCACATCAACTACAATTAACTCTTGTTGCTGTTGCCAAGGAGAGTGGTGATTGTAATTGGTTCTTTCAACAGCTTGCATGTTTGCTAAATGTTCTAGGCTATTCTTGTAAACAGATGAGAATGCTTCGAATAGCTCAAGCTGAGGAACTTATTGCTGCATTAGAGTTGGAGGAAGTAGAAACCGAGATGGGTTTGAATCAAGAAATGGGTATTGGAAGGCCATGTGATACTCGTTGGGGCTCTCACTACAACCATGTTATTTCTATGTATCCCACAATAAGGCGTGTTCTCATCAAGATTGCAAAAGAGTATAACGGCACAGAGGCAGTATTAGCGATGACTATGTTGACATCATTTCAAACATTTGAATTTGTTTCCATGGCACACTTGATGCAAGAAATATTTGAATACACTGATGACTTGAGTAGAGCTTTGCAAAAGAAAGATCAAGATATTGTTAATGCTATGGAGATTGTTGATCTCACGAAGCTACACTTGCAATGCTTGCGAGAAGATGAAGGATGGAATGATTTTCTCTAGAAGGTCACTTCTTTTTGTCTAAAGCACAAGATCAAAGTTGTTAACATGGAGGGTCCTTACTATCCTGCTGGGAGACCAAAAAGAGGGTTCTTTAATGGCGCAATGAATTACCATCGCTTCAAGGTTGAAATGTTTGTGGGTGTCATTGATAGGCAACTTCAGGAGTTGGATGCAAGATTTGATGAGGTAAACACTGAACTACTTACTTGCATGGCAGCATTCAGTCCACGTGATTCATTTGCTGCTTATGATCAAGAGAAGTTGGTTAGGCTTGCTAAAAAGTTTTATGCTAAGGATTTCACAAATGATGAATTGTCAAGACTTCCATGGCAATTAAGCATGTACATTTCTCATGTGCGTATGGATAAAAGGTTCAACAATTTGAAGAATCTATGTGAGCTTTCAGTTCTGATGGTTGAATCAAGAAAGAATGAGCAATATTATATTGTTTACTAACTTCTTAAGTTGGTGCTCATTCTTCCCGTAGCCACTACTAGTGTTGAGAGGGTATTTGATAACCCACAAGTATAGGGGATCGCGACAGTCTTCGAGGGTATTATTTCACCCAAATTTATTGATTCGACACAAGGGGAGCCAAAGAATATTTGTGAGTATTAGGAGTTGAGTTGTCAATTCAACCACACCTGGAGAACAAATATCTGCAGCAAAGTATTTAGTAGCACAGTAGTATGATAGTTTTGATAGCAGTAGTAACAGTAGCAACAGTGACAGAAACAGTAACAGTAGCAGTTTTGTAGTGATTGTAACAGCAGCAACAACGAAAGTAACTTACCAAAGATCAATATGCGAAAAGCGTAGGCATTCGATCGGTGATGGATAACTGTGTTGGTTGACATTCATCATATAATAGTCACAACCTAGGGCGATACACAATTGCTCCAATTCATCAATGTATTGTAGGCATGTATTCCGTATATAGTCATACGTGCTTATAGTAAGAACTTGCATGACATCTTTTGTCCTACCCTCCCATGGCAGCAGGGTCCATAAGGAAAACTAAGGGATATTAAGGCCTCCTTTTAATAGAGAACCAGAACAAAGCATTAACACGTAGTGAATACATGAACTCCTCAAACTACGGTAATCACCGGAAAGAATCCCAACTATTGTCACTCTGGGGTATGCGGATCATAACACGTAATAGGTGCACACAACTTGCAAGATAGGATCAAGAACACAAATTTATTCATGAAAACATAAAGGGTTCAGATCTGAAATCATGGCACTCGGGCCCTAGTGACAAGCATTAAGCATAGCAAAGTCATAGCAACATCAATCTCAGAACATAGTGGATACTGTAGGAGATATATAAGCCCTAGAGGCAATAATAAATGTTATTATTTATCCCCATGTTCCTAATTAAGTTTATGTTCCATGCTATAACTGCTATGGTTCCCAAGCACGTATATCCATAAAGGCTCTGAGGAAAACCCATGTGCACGTGTGGAATAATAAACGGTAAAAAGTATTCCTAGTCAAGCGTCTAAGACTGGCTCAAGTGTTGCATGATGATCACGTTTTCCTGATCATGGGCATGTCTATGCCAGCAACTTTGAGGGCACAATGTTAGGAGAACACTTGTGTTGAATCGACCCGATTGATGTTATGCTATGAGATACATTCGTCACAAGTTAATGGTTAATAACACAGAGAAAGTTAACGTTTGCATAATTTCTTAGACCATGAGAGTATCGAGTTTCTTCATGCTTGCTTCATGAACTTTGGGGTTTGTTAAACGTCATCCGTAAATGGGTGGCTATTACGGCGGCTTACGGGTTCATGGAAAACTATGTCAAGGGACATGATAGCTCAAGATCGGGATTTGCTCCTCCGACGATGGAGAGATATTCTTTGGGCCCTCTCGGTATTAAGGTATCCATCATCATCTGGCCAGACACATTGTGATTTGATCACAGGGATACCAGAACACGGGAACGAGAAAAGAGAACAAAACCGTTAACGAGGTAACTGGCATAGTGGACAAGTTGTTGATTCACGGGGATGCCGATAAATCTCACCTCGGGTATTTGTAACATATCGCGAAGCAACGGGAATAGCACACGGCAACTAGAGGTTCACTCGAATATTTATTCGTGTGGGTATAGGGGTCAATATGGGTGTCCACGGCTCCGATGTTGATCATTGATCGGAAAGTGTTCCGGTCATGTCTATACTTCACCGAACCTATAGGGTCACACGCTTAAGGGTCATCTATCTGTTGAATGCTAGACAGGGAGTCTGAGAGAAAGACACCAGAAAAGTTTCGGAGACAACGGAAGAGTTCCGGAGAGAGAACACCGGAAGAGTTTCGGTAAAAACTGAAAAGTTGTTTCGGGGTATACCATTAAGTCAAATTGGTTTCGGCACATACCTGGAAATTCTTGGAGGGTGCCAGAATTGTTCTGGGAACTTCTGGGATTTTTCCGGAGAAAAAACCCGGAAATGTTCCGGAGCTGCTGGAACCGCTTTGGTTGCTTTTCACAGATGAAAATCACTAATCTGGAATTGTTTCGGAACGCGTCCAAAATTATTTTAGTGGGTACTGGAAATGTTCTAAGACCTACAGAAATATTTTCGGATTTAACGGTCGCGGAAAAATGTTTCCGTGAATAGTGAAAATCACTTTATGGTTACTTTATGGAAAGCCACCTTTTTGGGCTTTGCCCCAAAATATCTTAGGGATGACATGGATGGATGAGAGCCACCCTACCCCTTGGGTTTTCCTATAAATAGAGGTGGAGAGGCACTCTCCACACTCACTCTTTCTCACATACAAATGCCATGCATGATCTGGCCTTCTCTCTCCCTCCCCGCGAAATAGTTTCGTAGAGCCGAAAGGCTGTCTGGGTTCCGGTGGGAACTAGTTCTGGACGGCGATGCCCTGCCGGATAGATGACACCGTATGTGTGCAACCCCGTAGAGAGGTCGTAGGTTCGATCTATTTTGCCCGAGGGGCTGTTCGAGAGTGCCTCCCGAAGGGCTGTCCGAGTGACCGTCCGAGTTTCTGTGAGTGCCTCCCGAAGGGCTGTCCGTGACACCGTCCGGGGGACTGTTCGACCGCCTCTCGAAGGGCTGTCCGAGGGACTGACGAGGGAGTACATCCTCGCGGTTGGGAGGTTGTAAATCCTAGCTGCGGGGATCTGCACCGACGATCTGCATTGACTCTACTTCCGCTGCGCTACGAGTCGGTAATGATCAGATCAAACCTTGTATGCATCTCCATAGTGATCCTGGGCGTGCTCGCTGTACCGAATTTTTTTGTTTTCTGTCGCGTTCCCCTATAGATACTAGGGATCAAAGCCCTAACAAATTGACTCGATTACATGATAAATCTCATCCAACCCACCACCGTCCAGCATGTTGGGGAACGTTGCATGGGAAACAAAAATTTTCCTACGCACACACAAGATCTATCCATGGTGATGAGCATCTACGAGAGGGAGAGTGAATCTACATACCCTTGTAGATCGCTAAGCGGAAGCGTTTAAGAAACGCGGTTGATGTAGTCGAACGTCTTCGCGATCCAAATCGCCGAGCGTCCCGCGATCCAATCACGATCCTTCCGATCTAGTGCCGAACGGACGGCACCTCCGCGTTCAACACACGTACGGCTTGATGACGCCTTCACCTCCTCGATCCAGCGAGCGATGGTGAAGTAGTGGTTGAGTTCCAGCAGCACGACGGCGTGGTGATGGTGGTGAGGAACAATCTCTGCAGGGCTTCGCCAAGCGCTACGGAGATTATGACGGAGGAACTAGAGGGTTAGGGTTGCCGCACACGGCTTGGGGAAATCTTGATGTGTCCCGTGTGCTAGCCCTGCCCCTCTATTTATATGTTGAGCCTTGGGGTCTAAACTTGGAGTAAAAGCCTCCTCCAGGTCGGTTTTGCCCGCACAAGGTCGGTTTGGCCCGCAGGGAAAGAGTCCAACTCGGATCCCTGCCGAACCGTGCACAGCCGCACACAAGCGGTAGTACCGCTCGGGCGGTAGTACCGCTTCACACAAGCGGTAGTACCGCTTACGCGGCAGCAAAACTACTTTTGCACTTTCCAATACCTCGTGGGCTTTATCCCTTTGGCCCATATAAAGTGTTGCTGCACCCGAACACTTCGGTAAACATCCGGAACCCCTTCCGGTGAACTCCGGAACTATTTCGGAGATCAAAACACTATTATCACATATATCAATCTTTACCTCCGGACTATTCCGGAGATCCTCGTCATGTCCGGGATCTTATCCGGGACTCCGAACAACTTTTGGTCACCAACATAATAACTCAATTATACTAATCGTCACCAAACGTTAAGTGTGTAGACCCTGCGGGTTCGAGAACTATGTAGACATGACCGAGACACCTCTACGGCCAATAACCAATAGCGGGACCTGGATGCCCATATTGGCTCCTACATATTCTACGAAGATCTTTATCGGTCGAACCTCTATGTCAAGGATTCAGTTAATCCCGTATGCTGTTCCCTTTGTTCTTCGGTATGTTACTTGCCCGAGATTCGATCGTCGGTATCTCTATACCTAGTTCAATCTCGTTACCGGCAAGTCTCTTTACTCGTTCCGTAATACAAGATCTCGTGGCTAACACTTTTAGTCACATTGCTTGCAAGGCTCATTGTGATGTTGTATTACCGAGTGGGCCCTGAGATACCTCTCCGTCATACGGAGTAACAAATCCCAGTCTTGATCCATGCCAACCCAACAGACACCCTCGGAGATATCTGTAGAGCACCTTTATAGTCACCCAGTTACGTTGCGACGTTTGATACACACAAGGTATTCCTCCGGTGTCAGTGAGTTGCATGATCTCATGGTCAAAGGAACAGATACTTGACATGCAGAAAACAATAGCAATAAACTGACACGATCAAATGCTACGTTTACAGTTTGGGTCTTGTCCATCACATCATTCTCCTAATGATGTGATCCCGTTATCAAATGACATCTCATGTCCATGGCTAGGAAACCTTAACCATCTTTGATCAACAAGCTAGTCAACTAGAGGCTTACTAGGGACACAGTGTTGTCTATGTACCCACACATGTATTTGAGTTTCCAATCAATACAATTATAGCATGGATAATAAACGATTATCATGAACAAGGAAATATAATAATAACCAATTTATTATTGCCTCTAGGGCATATTTCCAACAGTCTCCCACTTGCACTAGAGTCAATAATCTAGTTCACATCACTATGTGATTTACATTGTAATGAATCGAACACCCATGCAGTTCTGGTGTTGTTCATGTTTAGCCCTTGGAAGAGGTTTAGTCATCGGATCTGCAACATTTAGATCCGTGTGTACTTTGCAAATATTTATGTCGTCCTCCTTGATGTAATCGCGGATGGAATTGAAACGTCGCTTTATGTGTCTGGTCCTCTTGTGAAATCTTGGTTCCTTGGCTAGAGCAATGGCACCAGTATTATCACAAAACAGAGTCATTGGGTTAAGCGCACTAGGCACTACTCCAAGATCTGTCATGAACTCCTTCATCCAGACACCTTCCTTCGCCGCCTCTGAGGCAGCGATGTACTCCGCTTCGCATGTAGAATCTGCTACCACGCTTTGCTTGGAACTGCACCAGCTAACCGCACCCCCATTTAGAATAAATACGTATCCGGTTTGCGACTTTGAGTCATCCGGATCAGTGTCAAAGCTTGCATCGACGTAACCCTTTACGACGAGCTCTTGATCACCTCCATAAACGAGAAACATGTCCTTAGTCCTTTTCAGGTACTTCAGGATATTCTTGACCGCCGTCCAGTGTTCCATTCCTGGATCACTTTGAAACCTTCCGACCATACTTATGGCAAGGCTGACATCGGGTCTTGTGCACAGCATTGCATACATGATAGAGCCTATGGCCGAAGCATAGGGGATGACACTCATCTTTTCTCTATCTTCTGCAGTCACTGGGCATTGAGTCTTACTCAACTTCACACCTTGCAAAACAGGCAAGAACCCCTTCTTGGACTGATCCATTTTGAACTTCTTCAAAATCTTATCAAGGTATGTGCTTTGTGAAAGTCCTATTAAGCGTCTCGATCTATCTCTATAGATCTTGATGCCTAATATGAAAGCAGCTTCTCCTAGGTCCTTCATTGAAAAACTCTTGTTCAAATATTCCTTTACGCTTTCCAGCATTTCTATATTGTTTCCAATCAGCAATATGTCATCCACATATAATATTAGAAACGCTATAGAGCTCCCACTCACTTTCTTGTAAATACAAGCTTCTCCGTAAACTTGTATAAACTCGAACGCTTTGATCACCTCATCAAAACGAAGATTCCAACTCCGAGATGCTTGCACCAGTCCATAAATGGATCGCTGGAGTTTGCAAACTTTGTCAGCATTCTCTGGATCGACAAAACCTTCTGGTTGCATCATATACAACTCTTCCTTAAGGTAACCGTTAAGGAACGCTGTTTTGACATCCATCTTCCAAATTTCATAATCGAAAAAGGCAGCTATTGCTAACATGATTCTGACGGACTTAAGCATCGCTACGGGTGAGAAGGTCTCATCGTAGTCAACTCCTTGAACTTGTGAAAAACCCTTTGCCACAAGTCGAGCTTTATAGACGGTGACATTACCGTCCGCGTCCGTCTTCCTCTTAAAGATCCATTTGTTCTGAATGGCCTTACGCCCTTCAGGTAATACTTCCAAAGTCCATACTTTGTTTTCATACATGGATCCCATCTCGGATTTCATGGCCTCTAACCACTTCTCGGAATCCGGGCCCATCATCGCTTCTCCATAGCTCGTAGGTTCATCGTTGTCTAACAACATGACCTCTAAGACAGGGTTGCCGTACCACTCAGGAGCAGTACGCGTCCTTGTCGACCTACGAGGTTCGATAGCAACTTGATCCAAAGGTTCATGATCATCATCATTAACTTCCTCTTCAGCTAATGTAGGCTCTACAGAAACAACTTTCTGCGCTGCGCTACTCTCAGGTTGAAGTAAAGGTTCAACAACCTCATCAAGTTCTATCTTCCTCCCACTCAATTCTTTCGAGAGAAACTCTTTCTCAAGAAATGTTCCGTTTTTAGCGACAAACACTTTGCCCTCGGATCTGAGGTAGAAGGTATACCCAATTGTCTATTTTGGGTATCCTATGAAGACGCATTTCTCCGCTTTGGGTTCCAGCTTTTCAGGCTGAAGCTTTTTGACATAAGCATCACATCCCCAAACTTTAAGAAACGACAGCTTTGGCTTCTTGTCAAACCAAAGTTCATATGGCGTTGTCTCAACGGATTTCGATGGTGCCCTATTTAAAGTGAATGCAGCTGTCTCTAATGCATAACCCCAAAACGATAGTGGCAAATCGGCAAGAGACATCATAGATCGCACCATATCCAATAAAGTTCGATTACGACGTTCGGACACACCATTACGCTGTGGTGTTCCAGGCGGTGTCAATTGTGAAACAATTCCACACTATCTTAAGTGACTGCCAAACTCATAACTCAGATATTCTCCTCCTCGATCAGATCGTAGGAATTTAATCTTCTTGTTACGATGATTCTCAACTTCACTCTGAAATTGTTTGAACTTTTCAAATGTTTCAGACTTGTGTTTCATTAAGTAAATATACCCATATCTACTTAAGTCATCAGTGAAGGTGAGAAAGTAACGATAACCACCGCGCGCCTCAATACTCATCGGACCGCACACATCAGTATGTACGATTTCCAATAAGTCACTTGCCCGTTCCATTGTTCCAGAGAACGGCGTTTTAGTCATCTTGCCCATGAGGCATGGCTCACATGTGTCAAGTGATTCAAAATCAAGTGACTCCAAAAGTCCATCAGCATGGAGCTTCCTCATGCGTTTTACGCCAATATGACCTAAACGGCAGTGCCACAAGAAAGTGGTATTATCATTATCAATTCTACATCTTTTGGCATCAATGTTATGAACATGTGTATCATTACTATCGAGATTCAATAAGAATAAACCCCTCACATCGGGTGCATGACCATAAAAGATATTACTCATATAAATAGAACAACCATTATTCTCTGATTTAAATGAGTAACCGTCTCGCAATAAACAAGATCCAGATATAATGTTCATGCTTAACGCAGGCACCAAATAACACTTATTTAGGTTCATCACTAATCCCGACGGTAATCGAAGAGCGAGCGTGCCGACGGCGATCACATCAACCTTGGAACCATTTCCCACGCGCATCGTCACTTCGTCCTTTGCCAGCCTCCGTCTATTCCGCAGTTCCTGTTTTGAGTTGCAAATATGAGCAACCGCACCGGTATCAAATACCCAGGCACTACAACGAGAGTTGGTAAGGTACACATCAATAACATGTATATCATATATACCTTGTTTGTTGTTGGCCGCCTTCTTGTCAGCCAAATACTTGGGGCAATTCCGCTTCCAGTGTCCAGTTCCCTTGCAATGAAAACACACAGTTTCTGGTTTGGGTCCAGCCTTGGGTTTCTTCACGAGAGGAGCAACTGCTTTGCCACTCTGCTTGGAGTTACCCTTCTTACCCTTGCCATTTTTCTTGAAACTAGTGGTTTTATTGACCATCAACACTTGATGCTCCTTCTGAATTTCAGACTCAGCGGCTTTCAGCATCGCAAACAGCTCGGCGACTGACTTGTTCATCCCGTGCATGTTATAGTTCAACACGAAGCTCTTGTAGCTAGGTGGCAATGATTGAAGAACTCTGTCAGTGATAGCCTCTGGCGGAAGGGGCATCCCTAACTCAGCCAGGCGGGTGGAGTACCCAGACATTCTGAGCACGTGATCACTGATAGACCCGTTCTCCTCCATCTTGCAAGCATAGAACTTATCGGAGATCTCATATCTCTCGATCCGGGCATTCTTCTGAAAGATAAACTTCAACTCCTGGAACATCTCATATGCTCCATGACGTTCAAAATGTCTTTGAAGTCCCGGTTCTAAGCCATACAACATTGCACATTGAACTATTGAGTAATCATCAGAACGAGCCTGCCAGGCGTTCACAACGTCTAGAGACTCAACTGGAGCGGGTGGATCACCAAGCGGTGCATCAAGGACATAAGCCTTCTGGGAAGCCGTAAGGATAATCCTTAGATTACGGGCCCAGTCCACAAAGTTACTTCCATCATCTTTCAACTTAGCTTTCTCTAGGAACGCATTAAAATTCAGGGGTGCTACTGCGCGAGCCATGATCTACAACATAAATATAGCAAAGACAACTTAGACTATTGTTCTAGATAATGAGTTTAGTTAATCATATTACTTAAAAACTCCCACTCAAATTGACATCCCTCCGGTCATTCGAGTGTAACATGATCCAAATCCACCAACTCAAGTCCGATCATCACGTGAGTTGAGGTGGTTTCAATGGTGAACATCTTCATGTTGATCATATCTACTATATGACTCATGTTCGACCTTTCGGTCTCTTGTGTTCCGAGGCCATGTCTATACATGCTAGGCTCGTCAAGTTTAACCCGAGTGTTCCGCACGTGCAACATGGCTTGCACCCGTTGTATGCGAACGTAGAGTCTATCACACCCGATCATCACGGCGTGTCTCGAAACGACGAACTTTCGCAACGGTGCACACTTGGGGAGAACACAATTTATCTTGAAATTTAAGTGAGGGATCACCTTATAATGCTACCGTCGTCCTAAGCAAAATAAGATGCATAAAAGGATTAACATCACATGCAAATCATAAGTGACATGATATGGCCATGAACTTGTGCTTTTGATCTCCATCTCCAAAGCACCGGCATGATCTCCATCGTCACCGGCATGACACCATGATCTCCATCATCTTGATCTCCATCAACGTGTCACCATAAGGTTGTCGCGCCGACTGTTGCTTCTACGACTATTGCTAACGTTTAGCGATAAAGTAAAGCATTACATAGCGCTTAATGATTGACACGCAGGTCATACAATAATTAAAGACAACTCTATGGCTCCTGCCAGTTGCCGTACTCATCGACATGCAAGTCGTGATATTCTATACAAAACATGATCATCTCATACATCACATATATCTCATCATGTAATTGGCCATATCATATCACATCATACCCTGCAAAAACAAGTTAGACGTCCTCTAATTGTTGTTGCAAATTTTACGTGGCTGCTACGGGTTTGCAAGAACCGTTCTTACCTACGCAAAACCACAACGTGGTGTAGTGATTGCTTTTTGATCTTCTAAAAGAACCCTCTTCATTGAAATCGATTCAACTAAAGTGAGAGAGACAGACACCCGCTAGCCATCTTTATGCAACGAAGTTACATGTTAGTTGAAGGAACCTGTCTCGCGTAAGTGTACGCGTAAAGTCGGTCCGGGCCGCTTCATCTCACAGTACCGCCGAATCAAATATCAACTAGTAACGGCAAGCAATATGTATACACCCACGCCCACAACTCGTTTGTGTTCTACTCGAGATCTCATCTACGCATAGACCTGGCTCATGATGCCACTGTTGGGGAACGTTGCATGGGAAACAAAAATTTTCCTACGCACACACAAGATCTATCCATGGTGATGAGCATCTACGAGAGGGAGAGTGAATCTACATACCCTTGTAGATCGCTAAGCGGAAGCGTTTAAGAAACGCGGTTGATGTAGTCGAACGTCTTCGCGATCCAAATCGCCGAGCGTCCCGCGATCCAATCACGATCCTTCCGATCTAGTGCCGAACGGACGGCACCTCCGCGTTCAACACACGTACGGCTTGATGACGCCTTCACCTCCTCGATCCAGCGAGCGATGGTGAAGTAGTGGTTGAGTTCCAGCAGCACGACGGCGTGGTGATGGTGGTGAGGAACAATCTCTGCAGGGCTTCGCCAAGCGCTACGGAGATTATGACGGAGGAACTAGAGGGTTAGGGTTGCCGCACACGGCTTGGGGAAATCTTGATGTGTCCCGTGTGCTAGCCCTACCCCTCTATTTATATGTTGAGCCTTGGGGTCTAAACTTGGAGTAAAAGCCTCCTCCAGGTCGGTTTTGCCCGCACAAGGTCGGTTTGGCCCGCAGGGAAAGAGTCCAACTCGGATCCCTGCCGAACCGTGCACAGCCGCACACAAGCGGTAGTACCGCTCGGGCGGTAGTACCGCTTCACACAAGCGGTAGTACCGCTTACGCGGCAGCAAAACTACTTTTGCACTTTCCAATACCTCGTGGGCTTTATCCCTTTGGCCCATATAAAGTGTTGCTGCACCCGAACACTTCGGTAAACATCCGGAACCCCTTCCGGTGAACTCCGGAACTATTTTGGAGATCAAAACACTATTATCACATATATCAATCTTTACCTCCGGACTATTCCGGAGATCCTCGTCATGTCCGGGATCTTATCCGGGACTCCGAACAACTTTTGGTCACCAACATAATAACTCAATTATACTAATCGTCACCAAACGTTAAGTGTGTAGACCCTGCGGGTTCGAGAACTATGTAGACATGACCGAGACACCTCTACGGCCAATAACCAATAGCGGGACCTGGATGCCCATATTGGCTCCTACATATTCTACGAAGATCTTTATCGGTCGAACCTCTATGTCAAGGATTCAGTTAATCCCGTATGCTGTTCCCTTTGTTCTTCGGTATGTTACTTGCCCGAGATTCGATCGTCGGTATCTCTATACCTAGTTCAATCTCGTTACCGGCAAGTCTCTTTACTCGTTCCGTAATACAAGATCTCGTGGCTAACACTTTTAGTCACATTGCTTGCAAGGCTCATTGTGATGTTGTATTACCGAGTGGGCCCTGAGATACCTCTCCGTCATACGGAGTAACAAATCCCAGTCTTGATCCATGCCAACCCAACAGACACCCTCGGAGATATCTGTAGAGCACCTTTATAGTCACCCAGTTACGTTGCGACGTTTGATACACACAAGGTATTCCTCCGGTGTCAGTGAGTTGCATGATCTCATGGTCAAAGGAACAGATACTTGACATGCAGAAAACAATAGCAATAAACTGACACGATCAAATGCTACGTTTACAGTTTGGGTCTTGTCCATCACATCATTCTCCTAATGATGTGATCCCGTTATCAAATGACATCTCATGTCCATGGCTAGGAAACCTTAACCATCTTTGATCAACAAGCTAGTCAACTAGAGGCTTACTAGGGACACAGTGTTGTCTATGTACCCACACATGTATTTGAGTTTCCAATCAATACAATTATAGCATGGATAATAAACGATTATCATGAACAAGGAAATATAATAATAACCAATTTATTATTGCCTCTAGGGCATATTTCCAACACAGCAAGCCTATGGAGGAATTACTCACGCCCGGTGGTGAGCATCATGAAATTTGTGATGGAGAATTGTTGGTGATGATGATGGTGATGAATCCCCCTCTCCGGAGCCCCGAACGGACTCCAGATCAGCCCTCCCGATCGTAAAACACGATGAAACTTCTTCTCCTATTTTTTTCTCGGCGAAAGAGAATTTATAGCGTTGGAATTAGGTCAGGAGGACCTCTGTGGCCCCCACAAGGCACTTGGGCGCGCCCTAGGGGGGGGCGCCCTCCTGCCTTGTGAGCAGCAGGTGGCCCCTCTCTGGTAGATTCTTGCGTCAATATTTTTTATATATTCCATAAAAAATCTCTAAAAAGTTTTGTCCAATTCCGAAAACTTTTATTTCTGCACAAAAACAACACCATGGTAGTTCTGCTGAAAACATCGTCACTCCGGGTTAGTTTCATTCAAATCATGCAAATTAGAGTTCAAAACAAGAGCAAAAGTGTTTGGAAAAGTAGATACGATGGAGACGTATCAGTATTTTCCTCAATGAAATATGTGAAGAATTCGCTAAGAAACAAAATGGGTGATGAATATTTGAACAATTGCTTGGTTACATTCGTTGAGAGAGAATTCTTCAAGCAAGTGAAAGATGAGGATGTCATTAATCTCTTCCAAAAAGGGGATCGTAAAGTTATATTGTAATTTCCTTTGCTATTTGTAATCTTTCTTAATTATTAGAGATATTGCCACAATGATATTTTGCTACTTTTATCAATGTATGGTCATTTAGTCATTGATATTGCCATCTTATTGTACATTTGTTGTTCTATTATATTGCTTTGGCCCATTTTTTTTTGACAAGAATACCCAGGAGAAAATTCCTGGCTCCGCCACTGGCTCGTGGCTCTCTCGTATATTTTCTGGCCTCCTTCCGAACCTTCTACTGTCCCTTCTGGTCCAGAAAAAATCACCGTAAAGTTTCTTCGCGTTTGGACTTCGTTTGTTACTAATTTTCTGAAAAGCCAAAAACAAGCAAAAAACAGTAACTGGCACTGGGCACTGGGTTAATAGGTTAGTCCCAAAAAATGATATAAAATAGCATATAAAGCATCCATGATTGATAATATAATAGCATGAAACAATAAAAAATTTATAGATACGTTGGAGACGTATCAGAAACCCGCTGGAAACTGGACCTTTGAAGAATTTGCAGAGTAAAGCATATATATGGACCATAGATAACAATGTTTTTGTGAAGTTCGATGAAAATTGGAGCCGGCAGCAAGAGGGGCATAGCTTAGGAAGGTGAGGTGGACCCATATGGTCGACCACACGACTTAAGTCCGAGCCGCGTGGTCATGCCATATGGGTGCCATAGAGCCCCTATTTTGTTCCCCTCTTGAGGCGGAAACTCTTTTGTCCTGATGAGACATCGTAATTTTGAACATTTTTTCGTGGCATCAAAAATAGAGAACACCATTTTCCTCTTCTTTTTTAGGGTTGGTTCTCACTAATCTGCCACCTCCGCCTGAGGGAATTTTTCACTATCGTCATCACCAACACCAAGGCAACATGGGGATCATCTTTATTCACACAATCTTCACCAACAACACCCTCTCCATCTCCATCTCCGACGTCACCCCTATGCACTTGGTGTAGATTGATCCATGTAATCACTTCCCGGTGCTAAATCAATTCCTATTTGCTAGTAGATGTTTTGTATTTTATTGGAGTAAGAACTATATGTTCATATTTCTATTTATGTGTCCACATGCCCCTATTGTGCTTGTGACTTGTGAGTATTTCATTACGTTCTTGAGGAGATGTGAGAACTCTAGCTAGTTGATGAGTTTCAGATGAATTTGCAATAATAATTGTGGTTTCATTATATGTTGTGTTGTAATGCTCTAGTGGTTGTATGCCAACATGCTACTTCACCACTTATGGGCCTGGAGGAGCACATTATATTATAGTTAATTTAGGAGGTTGGAGGGACAATAGTTCGTTTCCAAACTCTTGGATTTATGACAACAGGGATAAATGGGGGCCCTAGAACTTAAAATTGTGATTATGTTTTACCTTAATTATTCTCAATAGATAGCCGGCATGGCCCTTGGTGGTTTAATCAAGAGAAGACGGAAGTAATGGTTTTCCAATATGTATTGCTTAGGCTCTACCCACATGACAACAACAAACCGCAAGTTGAAAGACAAATGAGTATGGAACTTGGCAACCAGTTAATGTCCAACGGTCCTTAGTTCATTTAAGGATTGACCAGCTCTGAACTTAATTTACTTTTATTGTTGCTTAATTACTTGAAAGTATCAAAAACACCAATTTTTTTACTAAAACACTTTATCTAGCATTTTACAGTATTGCTAGTTATTTTCACATACAAATTCCTTCTGCTCTGAGTGGGGGCTGAACTCTTATTTACTGAGATGGCAATAAACCACCCCCTACACGTGTGGGTGTCATGCCTACTTCATACAAGCCTAAAAAGTGTGAGGGGAAATCTGGAACCCCTATCGGCTTGGCCCAACAAGTGTGAAGTTTCCATTTAGCTAGATATTGAAGCGTCCAGTTAGAAATAGTGATGAATCCCCATTGCCAAGCTAGTTGATTGGCTAAATTTAGTTAGTTCCACCAACTTAGCTTCATTATGGGAAACTCATCAAAAAGAAATTTTGACTCTGTGAGACAGATCTCTACTCCCAATCCCAACTAAACATAACATGGAAGCCATGACTTGTCACCTGTGTTTCATTGAGCACACCAAAAACCATTGTGATAAGAATACTCTGTGCAACTACAACGTTCACATTGCAGAAAAGTACGTAGTGCCCTACCTACCATGGAAATATTGGATATTATATAAATACATGGACTCTGTTGCCTTACTTTAAATATACAAATTGCACACAACTTGTCTGAAGAATATCCACTTGCACTTACTTTAATTAATACTAAATTACAACATGAGTAACGATCTCACAACGACTTTAAGAAAATAACAATTATATAACTGGTTTTAGACGAAGACGTCTTTCAACGTGCAGCAGGACCTGGACCTAGGCCCACTGTTGGCGTCCTCAGTTCGGTCCCAAATGCAGCATTGCTGCTCACATTAGTGGATTGCCCACTGGCATAAGCATTATAATTCCAGCTCGAGTGATCACTGTTGCTACCGCCGGTGTTTGAGTCACGGGTGCGGCCCTCCTCGAGCTCCATGCACTCCTGTAGTTGCGCCACCACATCCGCCATGGTGGGACGCTGCGCTGATGCCTGAGCGGTGCATTTGAGTGCGATCTCCGCCACCTTCCACACACTGTTCACATTGTAACCGCCGTGCATTCGTGCGTCCACCACTCCCTCAATGTTGCCTCTCGCTAGCCGCTGTCGCACCCAATGAATAATGTTTGTGGGCTCAGGCTCTGAGACGATGGCCGGCTTCCCAGTGACCAGCTCTAGCAGTACCACACCAAAGCTGTACACATCGCTCTTGGTTGTGGGTTGCACCGTCGCCTGGTATTCTGGATCAACATATCCAGGTGTACCAACAAGCGTATTTGTTGAAATATAATTTCCATTGTGGTGATCGAAAGCCTTGGACAGGCCAAAATCTGCGATCTTGGCCTCCAGTCTAGCATTCAACAAGATGTTTGTGGCCTTAACATCCCTATGGATAAGAGGTGGGTTGCAACCCGTGTGCAGATACTCCAACCCTACAGGTGACAAGACCAACCAACCATAAGATCCCAGAAACATAGACGCGCATCCGACAGCGCAAAGTGCCTCCAAAGAATTCAAAGGCCAGAAGAGTGTTCTCTTCTATTGTACAAAAAAGAAACAACAATAGATTGCATTTAAGCATGCACCTTGTGCAGATTCAAGTGCGATCCGAAGCCTCTGCCGCCAAGCTAAACTTCGGCTACTTCCTGCGAAAACAGTAACACTATGACTTCTGAACGAATAGACAATAGTTAAGGTGAGGTGACAATGACATACATATTTGCATGGCTGTTTTTTTGCAATAGTTTATCATCTGAGTCAAAAGCTAACAAAAATTGTTAGTTGGAAATTGTATTCATACCTGCAATGTGCTCTCGCAGGGTTCCTTCTGACATGTACTCATACACAAGAGCCATATACTCCCCATCCTTGCAGTAACCAATCATGGTCACAAGATTCTTGTGATGAATCCGGGTTAGAATCTGAGCCTGCACAAGCACATCAGATTTCACATGGGAATCACACATTTCTGCCAAGAGTTGAAGACGCGTACTGTCAAAGGATATGGACCCATTGTACCTCAGCGAGGAACTCCTTGACGCCTTGATTGGAGGAATGAGACCGCAACTTCACCGCCACTTGAGTACCATCCTCCAGGAAGCCATCATAGACGCGACCGAACCCTCCTCGGCCGAGAACCCGTTCAAAGCCATTGGTTATCATCTCGAGTTCCTTGTACGTGAAGCGGCGGTTCTCGACTAGTCGCATCGAATAATTAGCACCGCCATGGCTCGTTGGCATTTCCTCCTCGTTCTGCGGCTTTATTGTGACCATATTGTCCATTGATCCTTCATGTATAAATAGGCAATTGATGAATTAATATACCAAAAGGATATTATTGTGTGCTGGCTGGATCATGCCGGAAAAGGTCCCACTCTCACCTTGCTGCTGCTTTCGTCGTCTTAGCAAGAACAAGAAAAGGGCTGCCACAGATACTATCACCACAATGACAAGTAAGGGGACAACAACGTAGATGGCCAGTTTGCTCTTCCTTTTAGTAGCAAGCTGACATGAATTGTCGCCGGTACAAAGGTTTGGATTGTTGCCATGTCTAATAAATTAATGACCAAGTTAATTAATGTATAGGCGTTATGAAATTTATGAAGTATGTATGCGTACCTTAGGTTCAGGGAGCCATCTTGAATTCTTTTGAGAAGCCCAGAGGGAATTGATCCATTGAGCTGGTTGCCAGACAAATCTCTGGAGGAAACAAATTAGTCGCACTATATATACACATGATGACACAAATAATTTCGTCAAAATCTTATTAATTAGTATTGCGTATGTGTCATGTGTCATGTATTTGAGCTGTAATTAAATGTGCATGCATACGGACCAAGATGACATTAGCTAAGTAGTGCTAACTTGTTGCCCAACTTACATATCTGTCAGCGATTGTAATTGTGAAAGGGCATCTGGAATTGAGCCTGTCAAGTTGTTGTTTGACAAATTCCTGCAAGATTTGGAAACAGAATATTTAATTTGTGAGAGTTTTTGTTGCTGAAACTTAGAAAAATATTAAACCAAATAAATCTAGAACTCCGGATGTAGTACAAGTATTCGAGAGCCTTGAGATTTGCAAATGAAGACGATATATCACCATTCAAGCCACTGGATGACAGATTTCTACAAAAAGAAAACACATATACAAACGATCAGTTCCGCTATCCATAGCAAAATAAGGAGTCTTTTGGTCTCTCAACTGTTTGCCAGTTCTAGATTTGGTCTTGAAACTTTGTAACAACACATCTTGGACTCTAAAATTTCTAAACTAGACAATTTTGGTCCCTGGCCTCAGCTAAAGTGGCGCGTCAGAGTAACATGTTGGGGGTTCTGCATAGGAAAGCTGCCCATCACATTGGACAAAATAAAAACATGAATATCTTAGAAAAGTTATTGAAAATGAGAGAACTATGAAACTGAAATTCCTAAAAACGTTGGGGTTCTCAAGGCAGGCATAGGAGTACCGATTAAACCCAACCCTTCGTTCAAAAGGGTACTTTAGACTTTTTGTCTCGCTAATGAGTGTAATATTTTTTTTCTTCTTTTATCTATGGATCTAATTCCCTCCTGATGTGCCCCTCGAGCACTAGCTCCCGCCTCCCTGATCGAGCGTCCTTGCACGGCGCCATGGCTGCCTCCTCCCGTTGGCCCCGTTGCATGCATCTACTGCCGGCTACACATACATGGAAACTTAATTGCAACCTTGGTCGCTGGCGAGGCCAATCTGATGTCCGCCTGATCTTAGTAATCCGCCAAGTCGTACTTCTCTTCCATGATGTAGTCGAGAAAGCAGTTGCATATTACAAAGAAATTATTATTCAACGGTAATGTTCTAAAAATATATATTAATCAACGTTAACCGCATTGCTTTCTTTTGGGATGCTTTCATGTTGTGCATATCTGATTCATAGTTGGAGGATGCCAACGAGTCATCCAGATGCATCGTGTGATTCATGCCCAAAATCTCCAGCGATGGACATGGATCACATCCCGTAAATAGTGAACAACTAAATAACAGCATCTTACCGCGCGGCAGGCGTGGTGAGCAATCTTCAAATCATTCAAAAAAATAAAAAATTACAGCATCTTGTGTATCCCGTAATTAGTGGGTAACTAAAAATAACACCCTCACCTAGCACAACGATAATTGCCAATCTAGATTACCAATTTACCCTTGAAATATAAGTACTCCAGTACTTTTGGTCGTGTTACTCCAAGGTATCCTTATGGGAGAACCAAACAATTGTATCCATCTGATCTCTATATTTATTAATAACCCACTCGGTTTTTTCCTCCCATGCTCCCCTCCCCTCGTTGGTTTCCTGTTAGTTTTTTGGTAGCCCCAATCTATGCCACACAAAATAAAAACCAACATAAATATATTAACTTGAAATATGTTGAACAAGATTGATATTGAACCACTAGAGTACGCGCCCGTTGCCACACACGGGCAATTAGCTAGTTAGAGTAAATGAATGGCTCATATTAATTTATGGGTAAAGTAAAAGAGCTCAAGAAGTATTATGATGAACTATGGAATGCGAGGTAATTTATAAATATATTATTAACATTTATGAAAAATCAAAATAATAAAAATGTTCCCAATTATTTATGAGTTTTCTTGAATTCCCAAGAAAATAGAAAACTCATATCCCTTTTTCCTGTTAAAATTTCTTTAATTTCTATATCATGATGAAACAAAAAAATTGCTGTTATTTTCTTTGTATATAATCACAAGTTTTGAGGTTTTCTGAAGTTTTTCTTTACTTTTCTGTTTAATAATTAGGCTGCCATGTATATGAATCTACATCCATATCAATATCATTGATCGTATATATGCTTTGACCATGTCAGCCGGTCTGGGACCAATTATATTTTTCCAATTTGAAAAGTTTAGGGTCCAAGAAGTATGCATGATATTGTAAGTTGAGATATTAATTTTGTAAACAATGACAAATAGTAGTTGAAAGACCAAATATTGTGGTATGCATGTAATTAACATTGTATATTGAGTTTTTCTTCCATACCCCCCCCCCCCCCCCCCCCCCAACACACACACACACACACAGAAAAGTTTACAGATTTCGATGTAGTTTGAAGGTGGAGATTAAAAGTTATCCATTCAATAAAGAAAATTAGATTGTTTTGGTCTCTTGTCTGATCCATTGGGAGAATAGTTGATCTTGAATGTACGAGAATGAGTAACTTTAAGTTTCGTGCAATGCCTGCACGCTTCTGGCGGTATTAGTTGATCTCAATATGTGCATGCTTCGCGCAATAGGTGCATGCTTCCGGCGGTATAAAAAAATATCCGTGCAAGTAGCTTTAAGATACGAATGCCGTCGAGAGTAGTTCATTTGTATTGTACGGGTGATGCAGTGTGTGTTCTCAAACTCTCTTCTTAATCAATGAAATGGCAAATCTTTTTCCTCGTTTCAAAAAATAAGTCAATACGTGTGGATCCAATGACCTACTTACATGCTTGTTATCCTTGGAGGGTTGGCAGTGGCAGAGCTGCAGGTCAGCTTATCCCACATCATAGTCTTGGGAAGGCACGGGTCACCCATCCAGTTCTTCTGCACCTTGTACTTGACCTTGATCGCCATGGCGGCAGATGCTACGTGCATGCTTTCAGTAGTTAATCACATCGCACCCAGCAGTTCAATAGCACAAGGTAGATAGATGTGCTTAATTAAATTGATTACCATCCTGGGAGTCGGTGCCAAGGTTCGTTGTGGGGATGACGGAGAACACCTCGCCGGCATTGATGATGGGCGGCAGCGTGGAATTGGCTGTGGCGTTGATGGAGATGTTGTAGCGACCCTGGTGCCGGTTGGGGAACCTACTGAAGATGGCGTCGCTAGAGAGGTAGCCCGGCGTGAAGCCCGTCGAGTACCAGAGGTCGCCGTCGAGGTTAAACTGGCGCGTGGCGTTGCCATCGAGGAGCTGGAGCTCGGAGAAGTGCAAGATGGCGATGTACCCTGGCACCGGGTTATTGGGTTGGGGCTCTGCATCCCAGTACAACTCGATGTTCCCGGAGGCGTTCAGCGGCGTGATCGCTGTCTGCATCACTGCCGTGGGCGCCTCAAAAAAATCGTTGTCATAGTTCGCTACCCTCTCCATCGTCGACATCTCCGCCCAGATCGTGGCGTTGTACATAGGGTTCCATAGCCGGTCGTATGGATCATCGGGGTACCTGATGATTGTTTTGTTTATGGGAGCGAAGTTTAGCCTTCCCAGCAGGACCAGCCCCAGCGCCACCGTCGCCTGCGGGTAGAGCGACATCTTCAGCGGCCTCAGCTCCAGCCCGGAGATGAAGGGCGTCCCGCCGCCGGTGTTCACCAGGCACACCTGCACCACGTCATCCGGCACGATGACGATGGCCTCTATTGCCCACGTGTTGCCCTGGTCCGACCCCCACAATGACGTGTTCACCACCGTCCAGAAGTTTACGCCGATGTAGAGGTCGAAAGACGCTGGTTGCTTGTTAAGGCCATCGTAGTTGCCATAGAGAAACGTGGCGCGGAAGAGGTACTTGAGGCCGGAGACCAGGGACTGGAGCGTGTAGCAGTTGCGGACACCATCGGGGAAACTCCGCAGGCTGTGGAGGTGCCTGGAGAGCCACGGCCCGAAGTACTCAGCCGAGATGTTGTAGGGCGTGCCGGTGTCGGTGAAGCCAGCGTCTGAGACGTAGAGCAACTTCGTCTTGTTGTCGATGTAGCTCTCCTCTCCCTGTAGCCCGCAGTCTATGCTGATGAAACCTGCACATATAGATATGCAATCTAAAATGAGGCATGATTACAAGAAAAACCAATAACAGAAAATTTCTGCCGGCGACGGAGGGCAGAGAGAGAGAGAGAGAGAGAGAGAGAGAGAGAGAGAGAGAGAGAGAGAGAGAGAGAGAGAGAGAGAGAGAGAGAGAGAGAGAGTTGCCTTTGCTGTCAGGCTGGGCGCGAGCTTGGAGTACGCTGCCGGTGAGGCAGAGAACCAGCAGCCACCACCAGGGCGCCATTGTTCTACCAGCGCGTTGATTGTATGCAAGCTGCTAATGGAGAACCGTAATCGTAATATATAGAACATCGCTAAGGAAACTACATGCCTTCTAAGGGCATCTCTATCCGATCTCCTAAATTGTGGAGGAATAAACAACGGAGTAAACTTTACAGGAGCACATTTGCTCCTCTAAAGAAATGTCATTTCTAGCCGAGCCTCAAAACTTAACGGAGTAAATAAATTTGAAAGGCATGTGAACACAAATTAGGTGCGAATTAGGTCCACACTAGTACATAAAACATTCTTAAACCACATTCGGTGCAAATTCTAAATATTTTACATAGAACTTAAAACGAAATTCAAAATTCTAGCTAGAAATTTAAACCTAGTCCGATTCTTAAGCGAGCTCCTTCCACTCCTTTTAGCTCAAACCTCCGATCATTGGGGCGGGGCTGTCACTATCACCGTCATTGCCACCGTCGTTGTCGCTGGACAAATCAATGACATGTGTCCTACCCGCCACATACTCCCCGTATAGGTGGCTCTCCAGGTAGCGTCGGCGGAGCTCTGCCATGAACACCTTGCCGGCTTGCCCCACCCCGAGATGCTCGCGGGACTCGTCCTCCCGCCTCTCGCGTGGGGTGGCCATCCGGGGGTCCATCGGCGGCTCCGATGACGGCAGGAATCCGTCGGGGAAGTTACGGCGGCCGGCGGCGCCGTACAGATGCACCGACTTGATGTCGTATGCACGCGCCGCCGTCTCCGCCGAGTGGAAGGAGCCTAACCAATGGGTCTTCTCGGTGTCGCGGTCATAGATTTTGGCGACCCAAGTTCCCCATTGGCGCTACCGCACGCCGAGGTATTTCGGCACCGGTAGCGGCGACGGCGGCGGGTGGTCGGGGAAGGAGGCGTAGGAGGCGGAGGTGCCGCCGGCCCGCGAGGAGGATGCCCAGCAGCGTGGATCCGCCGGCCGAGCGTGGTGGATGGGCGGCGGGGAGCGGCGGCGGCCGGATCCAGCCATTTTCGCCGGCGTGCGGGCGGCGGAGTGTGGCGCAGGTGGGAATTGGGCGGTGTGGGTAGCAATTTTCGTGGCGACGCGATGGTAGGTGAGGCGAGTGGGTAGAGTAGATAGTTTACTCTGAGGCCGAGGGGGCGAGTAATTTTACTCCTCGGCGGCCGCTTAGAGTAAATTATTTACTCACCTGACGGTTTTAGGGGATCGGCTAGGTCCGGTTTAGAGGAGTAAACCGGAATTTTACTCCTCTAACCGGTTTTAGGGGAGCGGCTAGAGATGCCCTAATTGAGTATTATTTGCAGATTCAAGGATCAAGTGGAGGGGATTGGACCCATGATTTGACAGTAAAAGTAAATCTTTGTTAATCGTTGGCTATGTAAGTGTGACATTAAGTAGATTCTCATTTCTCTTTAGACTCTTGCAGCTCAGAACTCTTAAAGTCAATTGTCACATTGAGATTAGATTTGAAATGACAAGTGGAAGGATGAAGAGCCATTCAAATTAATCTAGTTTCCCATATTATTGGCACCAAGAGTCACCATCCGCAAGACGCCGCCTCCTCACGCCTCCTCTCCAAAAAAAGAGCATAGGGTTCCTCTGCCTCCCGTTGGCGTTGCCGCCGGTCTGCCGTGTCCGATGGCCATGGGGCCATGGGGGCGGTGTGGTTCCCGGCCCTTGCCGGCGGGAGGGCTCCTTTTTTAGATGTTTATTTGAGTTTTGTTAGGGTTTGTATCCTGCTCAGGAAGGCGAGACGGCGACGTCTCCCTGAAGATAGAATAAGGTTCTCCCCGCCTAGACCCCGTTCCGGTGGTGCGTCTAGCATCGTCGGTGGGCATGTGGAGGTGTGTCTATGACGGATCTGTCTTTGGTGGATCTGCTCAGATCTGGTCGTTGTTCATCTATGTTCGTGTGTGTTCAGGTTGGATCCTTCCGATCTATGCTACTCTTCATCGACGGCCGTCGCTGTTCTGGTGCGCTGGTCCTATGGGGCCTTAGCACGACAACTTCCTGACTGTCTACTGCAACAAGTTTTGCCTAGCTCCAGCGAGGAGGGATGATGACGGCGGCGTGCCTTCGGCTCGCTTCAGTACTTGTAGTCGTCGCTAGGTGGTCTACGATTCTGGATGTAATTTTTATTATTGTTGGTGTTAGTTGTACTGCCATTATTTAAAATGAATAGATTGGAAGTTTTCTCCGCAAAAAAAAGAGTCACTATCCGCAAAAATAAAGAGTCACCAACTGCTGAGTGCATGCGATCATGGCAACTTAATTTACCTAAACTCATAGGAGGTCAATATTTGCATATAAATTAACTACTTCAAATGCACGCGTGAATAAAATAGTCGTGATACATTGTATCCCCTCTATCGGGATTACATTGCACAGGTTTTTATGCCTTCAATTCGACCAGCCAAGCGTGTGTTATATGTCACTAAAAACATATCATTTGAGTTCTCTCTGAATGAAGTCTGTAAACATATATATTTTTAGTTTGTTACACACGTTTCGTTAGTCATGTAGGGAAACCAATTCTTGTGTGGCAGCAAAGGTTAGATGATTTCCTAGGTTAGAATCTATAGCAAAACACAAGATATTTTCCACTATGGAAAACTGCCTACTAACTAGTAGAATTAGACGTCCCCCGACCCCCGTGTCGTCTTCCTGGCGGCTCGGGGGAGAAAAAACCCTAGCCGCCGCGACTCCTCCCCCTCCCCTCCTAGTCTCGTCGCCGCCGGAGGGGTCTCCCTGGCAAAGGCCGGGCGGCCCTGAGGAAGGTGGCGGCGGGGCAACGATTCCCCTGTGGTGGCGCAGGCGTGCGAGAGCTCCGCGCGCGACAGAGGAGTTGCGGATGGCGGCGGCCACCGCCGCGGGACGAGCGAAGCACGGCGATCCGGTTGGCCTGGCGCTGCGGGGGCCCCGTGCGTGGCGACGGTGTGGCCTAGGCGATCTCCTACTCGGCGGCTTGGATCTGGGGCTCCTGCCCTGGGTCGGGCATCCATGTTGGGGCTTTGCCCGGTGTCGCGGCGACGGCCGCTCTGCTGCGTGCTGGCCTGTTGGTGGTGGCCGGCCAGGAGGCGGCGGTGGATATGGCTTCAGATCTGTCCGGTGGCGAGTTTGGAGCGGCAAGACTTCCGGTGAAAACCAAGCCTCGACTACGGTCATGGTGGACGATGGCGGCGTCTTTTGGCGTCGTTACCTTGTCGAAGGCATCGTCATAGCAAGTCGCGTCACTCCTTTCGGCCTGCTCTGGGAAACCCTAGATCTGTTTTCACGGATCGGACGATGGCGACGTCAGGCGTCGCGCTCCTTGCTGGAGGCATCGTTTTGGAGCAGGTACCGACTCGGGTGGACAGGTGGTGGAGCGGCGTGGTTTCTATCGCGTCATCGACGACTGGTCTCGGCGGCGTGGCGCAGCGGGGTCTCGCCGACAGATGCGTGACGATGGACGCGCGCAGGGAGGTGGCGCTGTCTGGCGTCGTGGCGGCGTCGACAGCAGGCCTGGCAAGGTCGATGCGTCAGTACCTGCTCTGAAGATGGATCGGTGGATGACGGCGGCGGCGGCCTCTCAGAGTGCGCCGGACCGGTGTGTGACCCAGTCCCGGTATGTGGCTGGGCTGGGGCATCCGGCTTTAAATGTTAGGATTTGGTGCGATGTCTGTTTGGTATTAGGCTCAGACATTCGGCACCCCTTCATCAAGGGGATATGATTAGCGACAGGTGTTGCCAAGATGGTGGCTTCAGGCTTACTGATGTATTACTTTGTAAGACCTTTGTGAATAATTAATAAAATGGCTGCATGCATCGCCCAGATGCAGAGGCCGGGGGTATATCCTCCTTTTCTAAAAAAAACTAGTAGAATTAGACTATCTTGCTAGAAGTAGGTTGAAGTGCCATTGTTTTGTATATATGAAGAGTTGGCATTTGGTGGTTGATAGTTTTGCAGAGGAAGGAAGTATTATAAGCAAGAGCAACAAATGCATTGGAGTGTTTTAGGTTGAGCCAATCCATCCAAGGGGTGGGCAAGGGTAATAGTGATGCAATAGTGATTTAACCGCAAATTTCATAAGCAGGCAGTTATTTTGGATATGCAAGTTCTTAATGCCTGAACCACCAAAACTTTCGGTTTGCAAACATTGTTCCAAGCAATCAAGCATTGTGCCCTTGAGCAGGTGTCCTCAACAATCCAGAAAAATGTTGTCCTAAGAGTGTCGATAGTTTTGATTACTTTTTTGGGGATCTAAAAAATAAACATAAAGTAGCTTAGGAGTGAGTCTAGAACAATAGTTATGAGGATCAAATGGTCGCCTCTAGCGAGAATTTTTGCGTGCTAACCCGAGAGTATTTTTATACAATGTTCTAGGTTGGGAGAGGTGTTTGGAGATGGCCGTGTGTGTGAGAGTGGTAGCCCAAGATAGACTTGTGGGAAATAGGCGGTGGGGAAACCTACGATATCAAAAATAGCAGGGGTTGTTTTTTGTCCATGTGAAGTGGGGCAAAGGTTTTTTCGGATAAATTTGTTGTTAGGCCCGTGGCAAGTGCGACGTCGTTGACTATTACCTTTAGTTTGGAGGCCACAGTTGTGGAGGCGGTAACTATAGTAATCGTCGTCATATTGTAGCTCGTAGGGAGGAAGGTTGGTGAACCGAGGGTGGTGTAGTAGTGGTAAGTCTGAATTGTGTCAGATGAGTTGTTGAAGCAAATTAAAAAGGTAGGGTGAGAGAGGGCCACCTTGGCGAAGGCAGTTTTTACAGTTGATCCGTACACATGGGATTCCATTTAGAAGGATGGCAGTTTCCGGGTTGATAAGATATTATTGATCCGACCCAAATACTTAGGCGAGAACCCTCGCAGGTCTAGGATTTTGTATAGGGAGGCCCAAGAAACAGAGTAAAAGGCTTTCCTTAGTCAACTTAAAAAATTAAAAACCCATATCCTCCTTATAGATGCGGATGGAGGGGTACATGCATTTTTAATGTGCGGTACAATGTACCCCATTTTTTAATGTGTTGTATAGGCTGTTCCTTTCGCTTTTCTATTGATACAACGAAACTTTGTAGTAAATGTGGTTGTGTGCACCTTCGAGTAGAGACGCTATTCAAGGCTTTAGCTCCTATTATCTAAGATCATGTGGTTGTAAACGCAACACAATAACACCCCCTCCGGCTTCTTCTCCCCTGCACATATGTGCCTGTGCTCCTCCCATCCCCTTTATTCCCCTAGAACTGCATCATCCCCTATTCTGGTGTATCTTCACTGTGACCTCCAATGCCGCTGGTGCAAAGGAGCATATAGTTGCCCGTGTGATGTTGACGGGACCCTAAAGATGATGGCGGCAACTGTCGTTGAGGATAGCCACCCCTCTTTCCATTGCCCCCACCCCATGCTGTTGGCGCTTCTCCTACTGATGACAATCCCTCCGAAGGACACCCCTAAAATGGCTGCACACGCTAAGGCAAAGGCAAAACCATTCAATCCATAATTGTCTACTAATACATAAAAGTCATTTACGACTGGTTCCATCTAATGATCGCAGAAGATTAACATTAATGTTTATCCATGTAGCCACACACCTAATACAAATCTTGCATCGTGACATATATCCAACGTAAGGCTTACAAAATTTTACACATTTGCCACTAGTCAACCCCATTCTTTTTAAAGCCATCGACACTATACTGTTTGGTATTGTAAATATTCTATAAGTGAAGCAAGCCCCATTATATAAAAATCAGGAAAAGGTATAGATTGTGGCAATATTTTCTGATGCTAATTTACTCACATGACTTAAAGTATTTTAATGGAGATTTGTTGTTAAAGTACGTTCGAAAACTTCGGTTCTCCTGCCCTTGCCAGTATTTTCACCAAATAAGAGGATATGATGCATGACACTATATGACAGAAAATAACACAGGACATGACACAGGGTGGTACAAAAACTTGTCCTTGTACTACAAAGTCTTCCTGTTTCAACTAGTCAACTACTCCAACCATTTTCCATAAATTAAGCAATACATAGTTGTCCCAGTTGCCACCAAAATAACGCAAGGAAGATCACATCTACTGTCTAGCGTGCATAGAGTAATGTTGTTTGTTCACTTGTCATGTTTGGTAAGCTAGCTTATTACTCGAGGCCGGTCACTGTAGCTTGAAACTCGCGTACGCTATATCTGTAAATCGGTAACTAATTGACAGCTGATATTAGTAGCAGTTAGCCAAGATGTCATGATCCATGTTACGCCACTTATAACATCAGGCAACTTATTCACACCTGATTTATATATTATGTCGACAACAAATGGTACTCCAATGGTCGTGGTGCGTTAGGCATGGGATAACTGTTCTTAACTTCTTTGCGCTTCAATTGGCAAAATTAATTAAGTGAAGAGTGCTTAAAGACTTGAATGCGTCACGAGCAATGGAAAAGGGAAATAATTACGATTGACATCTTTTGCCAGGAAATTAAGATCGACTTCACGATGACCAAGTAGCGGTTTTTTTTTTACAGCAATGACCAAGTAGCGGTTAGCTGCACTGTACGCTCATTTTACGGTCAAAGAGACCTGCATTGCATTTGGTTGAAATTGATAAATTTGACATCAATGTGCCTCAGCTTTGAAAAAAATATCATCAGGGAGAAATTGTCGTCCCAAAATATTTAAACATATATACTTATACCAAATGATTTTGGGAACACCAAGGATCTACCAGGGGAGATTAGGATGTCCTGTCCCAAATGGACTCCCTTCACCACATACCCTTATGATTGTATGTACTATCCGCAAGGTTTGCGTGTAGCCATTTAAGAGTTAACCCTCATCCCAAACTACTTTCATACATAACCGTGTGGAATATGTATACAAAAACAACCATATTATAATTTGCGTTTTTAGTTCAAGAGACAACATACAACAACATAACACAATTGATATTTGTATATATCAAAACATCACCCATTTGCACATATGAAGTAGGAATGACCCAGTTAACACACAAAAACACATATACATGTTGGCATAATGTACCCAACTCATCGATTTGCATACGTGTAGTAATTTTCAGAAACAACAAAGTAGACTTAAAACCCACCCTACATAGCACAGTAATGCACTCAACTCATCGGTTTTCAAAGGGAAGTAGACCATAGTAGTAAACCCCACATTAGTTATGGTCTTTACGACCTCTTTTAATTAGAATTAAAATGAAGAGTAGTCTTTCCTCCCTAACATCTGTACAATGCTATTATCAGCAGAAACATAGTATAGATACTTTTGGAGGTTTATACCTAAGTCGAGATTTGAGATTCCTATGTCACAGCCTGCTCACCTTGACCTTCTTTCTGATCGGATTTTCCTTCTTGAGAATAACACAAAGAGGATGATCAATATTCAAGCGGGAAATTACACCTCCCCAAAAAATGTAGATCTACTACTACACGAGAAGCTCTGTATCGTTAAAACAATGAAGTGAAGAGGTTTAAAATATTTACATGCCTATAGAGTTGTGAGCGTACAACGCTAATAATGTTGTTTCTCATCGACCGAACTGAAATGGTTGCTTATGGGTGTAGGTTAGCAGTTTAGTTTTGGGTTGGGAAACAAAATAAAGTGATGCAATCATATCTACGTGCGAAGAAACCTGGAAAAGGGGGCATTTGACGTATGTCTTTGAAAAACAGTGTATGCAGTAGAAAAATGGACGAATCGGATGCAAGCCTGTTAATATATCTAAGGTGGCGTGATATATGAGATTTCATAGCGAGACGAGATCAACCATGCACGACGCGGTTGATTATGTCAGGTTATGACTCAAGAGAGGGTTAGCACAAATAATTAGGAGCAACTTGTCTCGGTTGATTATGTCAGGTATGACTTAGGAGGGGTGGACACAAATAATTATGACCAACTTGTCTCGATCGGTTGTTGCAAGATAATACTGCTCCAAAGACGGGTCAACATCTTCCATACGATTTTTTTAGCTGAGTGAAATTAGAGAGACGGAGGAATTGTCACTGCGGATTTCAACCATTTTAATGGGAGTAGTCACTA
Organism: Elymus sibiricus; assembly: GCA_039707655.1. Classification (NCBI taxonomy): domain Eukaryota; kingdom Viridiplantae; phylum Streptophyta; class Magnoliopsida; order Poales; family Poaceae; genus Elymus; species Elymus sibiricus. Next base: position 42,963,609 of record CM077664.1, read on the forward strand.
CGGATTTCATGGCGATGAATAAGCATGTTTCGCCCATTTTTTTATTTTTTTTAGATTTTTTTTTTTGAGAATTTTTTTTTTTAGTCAATCTCGCAAAGCTTTATTAAGCCGTCGAAATGCTTACCTGGAGGAAGAGAAGATCGCCGTCCTTGTTCATGTGTGGCTTTCTCATTGCCGGCCCAACTGTCGAGCTGGCGGGCCTAAGAGAAGCAGGCTGCTGAACGGGCTGTCCAGGTTGGGTTTTCGGCTCCCGGAGGCCCACTGCGAACCAGCTGGACCAGCGGATCCCCTCTGAAAAAAGGAAAGCGGGACAAGCGAATGCCCGCAAAACGTTCGATGTTGAGCTATGGCGCCGGCGCCGGCGCCTGCGAAGACGAGGCCGCCGCCACGTCTCTGCAACCCATGGCTGTGTGTTTGACCGCTCCAGTGCCCTCGGATGCGCCCCACCAGTCCTTGCTCCTGCTCCGCGATCATTCCGTCGTCCGGAAGCCTGCGAGACCTACGCGCCCACCAGGTGTTCGACATAAGGCTCCACGGACGACAGCATGCTCGCACCGGTGCAAGGCGCGGCTCCAAGTTCCACCTCAACCATGGCACGTCTCGTCGGCACCCAGCCCCGCCCAAAGTCATCAGTTACCGGGGTTCCAGTGCGCGCAGAATCCGAGACGGCACACTCACGAATTCACGATTACACTTGCTGTTCACATCCATGCCAAAAGACCAAAAACAGCAACGTTGAGTCTGGGGCAGAGACGTGCGGCCCCAAGGGTTATCATCGGGATTAGGGATCTCCCGCTAGACCCATGCCGTGCCGCTGTCTTTGTGAAGCATTTCCTTGGACGCCCTGTCCTGTCGCGAGCCCTGAATCTTGACTGATCATGATCCTTAAATGGCTGTACTAGGACAGGGCAATGCAGGGATGCTGAACAGCTGAAGCCTGCACCAATGACATGTACACGCCCCGGTAAATGGACTATGAGAGGTGCTGCCCAGGCCATCTTTCTGTCTATGGGCGGCCGATTCAGGAAAGAGGTTTGTTATATGTTGATTCAGTTTGTCTTTCGAAATTCTGTCATATCATGTTTTGCCTTACTTTTGTTGATACTCGTTGTCAAAATTTATGCATCAGAGACCTTCATCAAAAGCCTAACACTTTATTATTATTTTCCCTGCGCAGAGGAGTACTACATAACCTTTGTACGGCAGTACCAGCTTGCAGATGTTTGTCAAGGTGTGTTTGTTCAGGGGCAGCAGAAACACCGCGATATGCTTCTTTCGGGAGTCCACCTCCAGACGCACTACGAGTCAGTGAAGCCCTCGCTCTTGCAGTGCTCGGCGCATGGCTGATCGTCGCATTCGAGAGTAATATATGTCCCACTTAGGATTGAGCAATCCTTACCTTCAGATCCTGCACATAAAATAAAAGACACAAGGAGTCAAGGACATGATGCACTCATGGCAACATCAGATAGATAATGTACAACGTTTCACAAAGAAATTAACATCAGGCTTGAGGTATGAACTTTACATCTGGCCAGCAACCCCACAGACGCCATAGTAGATCATGCATTGAGAAACCATGTTCTTCAGGTGAAAATTTCCGGCAAGAGCTAAGCTTACCAGGGATGTTTGAAAGGGGGGACCCTATTCCGCGCGTAGATCTTTACTTAGCGACCTAGCGCGTACCCCCCATCGCGCGCCTGGTCTCTATTGGGTCGGCCCATTCCGGGTTCTTGCCAATTCCAGATTTGGAAAGGTTCTAGAACTTTCCGCTGAACCGGTTTTTTCTTTTTTCCTTTGTTTTTTTGTTCCGGTTTCTTTCTTTTCCTTTCTTTTTATTTTACGTTTCTTTTTTTATTTTTCGTTTTCGTTTTCTTGTCTTTTTTTAATTTTAATTTTCATTTTCATTTTGCAAATATCTTTGAAATTAGTGAACATTTTTTCAAATTGTGAACATTTTTTTGAAATCATGAACATTTTTTGAAACCATGAACATTTCTCAAATTCACTAACTTTTTTACAAATTCGTGAACATTTTTCGTATTCACCTTGCAAATTCATGAACAATTTTTGAATATGTGAACATTTTTTTGAAACTCATGAACATTTTTTGAATCGATGGTCATTTTTCAGCAATGGGGAATATTTTTTGAATTGACGAACATTTTTTGAATTGATGATTTTTTTTGAATCGGCAAACATTTATTGAAATTCCTGAACAGTTTTTGTTTGACGAACATTTTTTTAATCAGCGAACATTTTTTGAATCGATGAACTTCTTTTGTAATTCACGATAATTTTTTGATTTTTGTGAACATTTTTTGAATTCACGAACATTTTTTGAATACGCGAACATTTTTTCAAAATCACGAACATTTTATGATTTCTGGAATATTTTTTCTAAATTCACATTTTTAAAAAAAATTAGAACTTTTTTGAAGTCCCAAAATATTTTAAATAAGAAAGAAGAAAAAGCAAATACCAAAAAAACGATTAAAGAAACAGAGGGCCGCCAGCCCTGTTCATGGGCCAGCACAATTGGGCGCGTGGGGGGGAGTGGGTGAGCGCTGGCTCGTTCGCCTGCGCCTCACGCACAAAACAGGTGGTCCCATTTGAAAGGAGTGGCATGAGCAGCAATGACAGATTCTCAAAAAAAAAAAAAAAAAAAGAAAGAGCAGCAGCAGGCACAAGGCTGGCACCTTGACGAAGACACCCAAAGTCTCCTGGGATAATTGGTCTAAGGAAGTAAGCCAGCGGGCGAATGTAAAGAGGGTGAAGATAACCAAATGGATCAGGACTGTATTTCTCCTTATACACATGTCCATGGATGGTCAAACCTCAGCAGAAAATGAATACACAACGCAGATAGGATGATGCGGTTCTATCTGCATGATGCGATGGTTAATTTGGGTGCAACGAAAACACGATGCAATTCTATCTTCAGGATGCAACGCTGTGGTATACACTCAAGGGACACTCTGAACGTCATAAGAGATATGAAGCATTTAATGTATGCACTCATTAACTAGCAAGTGCACCCGCGCGTGTTCAGAATTGCAAGGCTGCTTTAGTAATAAGCAAAAAAAAAAAAACCTACTGGACACTAAGCTCAGTGTTACACTTGGCTTAGGTGACATGTGGCATGATCTCGGAATCTAGGGTCAAATGGCACTGCTAATGCAAGAGTAAGCCGAGTGTCACCCATAGGCACTCGGCTTACACAGAACACATGGCGGCAACCGGGAGAACCTGATGGACATGTAAGCCAAGCATCAGCCACTCGGCTAATTTAAATACGGAGTGTGTTTCAGCTGACACTCGACTTACTCACTTTTTTCCGGCAAACTATAAGTTGAGCGTCTGCCTGCCCACACTTGGCTTACATTGGACACGTTGCAGCCCCTGGGACCTGCTGGCAGAAGTGGATGCGCACCAGCACACACTCGGCTTTCTATAAGGCGAGTAGGTGACAGAAACACTTATAGACAGGTGCCACGTGGCATGGAAGTTAACACAACCCGACCTTCAAAAGACTTTATGTCGTCGAGCAGCCCAATTTAGCGCTCGGCTTACACTTTGCCGAGTGCCCGACAAAGTACACTCAGCTTACAACTGGCTGCCGACATGGTGTAGGCCGAGCCCTAGATGCCTAGTGTGACACTCAGCTTATAGAGAGGCAAGTATTTTTTGGGTCTTAGCCGATTATACTGGGTACTCGGATTTTAGTGTCATTCCAGTAATGGACGACAACGTTTCCTAACTCTTGGATTTACAACGTAAGGGATAAATGGTGAACCTATATAACTTAAAGTTGTGGTTAGGTATTACCTTAATTACTCTTAATAGATAGCCACTATGTGAGCATGAGAGTAAATGTGGTTGGTCTGAATTATTCTTAATAGTTTTTTCGGATAAATTTGTTGTTAGGCCCGTGGCAAGTGCGACGTCGTTGACTATTACCTTTAGTTTGGAGGCCACAGTTGTGGAGGCGGCAACTATAATAATCGTCGTCATATTGTAGCTCGTAGGGAGGAAGGTTGGTGAACTGAGGGTGGTGTAGTAGTGGTAGGTCTGAATTGTGTCAGATGAGTTGTCGAAGCAAATTAAAAAGGTAGGGTGAGAGAGGGCCACCTTGGCGAAGGCAGTTTTTACAGTTGATCCGTACACCTGGGATTCCATTTAGAAGGATGGCAGTTTCCAGGTTGATAAGATATTATTGATCCGACCCAAATACTTAGGCGAGAACCCTCGCAGGTCTAGGATTTTGTATAGGGAAGCCCAAGAAACAGAGTAAAAGGCTTTCCTTAGTCAACTTAAAAAATTAAAAACCCATATCCTCCTTATAGATGCGGATGGAGGGGTACATGCATTTTTAATGTGTGGTACAATGTACCCCTTTTTTTAATGTGTTGTATAGGCTGTTCCTTTCGCTTTTCTATTGATACCACGAAACTTTGTAGTAAATGTGGTTGTGTGCACCTTCAAGTAGAGACGCTATTCAAGGCTTTAACTCCTATTATCTAAGATCATGTGGTTGTAAACGCAACACAATAACACCCCCTCCGGCTTCTTCTCCCCTGCACATCTGTGCCTGCTTCTTTGCCGTCCTCCCACCCTTCTCTTCTCCACTGGCTCCTCCCATCCCCTTTATTCCCCTAGAACTGCATCATCTCCTATTCTGGTGTTTCTTCACTGTGACCTCCAATGCCGCTGGTGCAAAGGAGCATATAGTTGCCCGTGTGATGTTGACGGGACCCTAAAGATGATGGCGGCAACTGTCGTTGAGGATAGCCACCCCTCTTTCCATTGCCCCCACCCCATGTTGTTGGCGCTTCTCCTACTGATGACCATCCCTCCGAAGGACACCACTAAAATGGCTGCACACGCTAAGGCAAAGGCAAAACCATTCAATCCATAATTGTCTACTAATACATAAAAGTCATTTACGACTGGTTCCATCTAATGATCGCAGAAGATTAACATTAATGTTTATCCATGTCGTCACACACCTAATACAAATCTTGCATGGTGACATATGTCCAACGTAAGGCTTACAAAATTTTACACATTTGCCACTAGTCAACCCCATTCTTTTTAAAGCCATCGACACTATACTGTTTGGTATTGTAAATATTCTATAAGTGAAGCAAGCCCCATTATATAAAAATCAGGAAAAGGTATAGATTGTGGCAATATTTTCTGATGCTAATTTACTCACATGACTTCAAGTATTTTAATGGAGATTTGTTGTTAAAGTACGTTCGAAAACTTCGGTTCTCCTGCCCTTGCCAGTATTTTCACCAAATAAGAGGATATGATGCATGACACTATATGACAGAAAATAACACAGGACATGACACAGGGTGGTACAAAAACTTGTCCTTGTACTACAAAGTCTTCCTGTTTCAACTAGTCAACTACTCCAACCATTTTCCATAAATTAAGCAATACATAGTTGTCCCAGTTGCCACCAAAATAACGCAAGGAAGATCACATCTACTGTCTAGCGTGCATAGAGTAATGTTGTTTGTTCACTTGTCATGTTTGGTAAGCTAGCTTATTACTCGAGGCCGGTCACTGTAGCTTGAAACTCGCATACGTTATATCTGTAAATCGGTAACTAATTGACAGTTGATATTAGTAGCAGTTAGCCAAGATGTCATGATCCATGTTACTCCAATGGTCGTGGTGCGTTAGGCATGGGATAACTGTTCTTAACTTCTTTGCGCTCCAATTGGCAAAATTAATTAAGTGAAGAGTGCTTAAAGACTTGAATGTGTCACGAGCAATGGAAAAGGGAAATAATTACGATTGACATCTTTTGCCAGGAAATTAAGATCGACTTCACTATGACCAAGTAGCGGTTTTTTTTTACAGCAATGACCAAGTAGCGGTTAGCTGCACTGTACGCTCATTTTACGGTCAAAGAGACCTGCATTGCATTTGGTTGAAATTAATAAATTTGACATCAATGTCCCTCACCTTTGAAACAAATATCATCAGGGAGAAATTGTCGTCCCAAAATATTTAAACATATATACTTATACCAAATGATTTTGGGAACACCAAGGACCTACCAGGGGAGATTAGGATGTCCTGTCCCAAATGACCTCCCTTCACCACATACCCTTATGATTGTATGTACTATCCGCAAGGTTTGCGTGTAGCCATTTAAGAGTTAACCCTCATCCCAAACTACTTTCATACATAACCGTGTGGAATATGTATACAAAAACAACCATATTATAATTTGAGTTTTTAGTTCAAGAGACAACATACAACAACATAACACAATTGATATTTGTATATATCAAAACATCACCCATTTGCACATATGAAGTAGGAATGACCCAGTTAACACACAAAAACACATATACATGTTGGCATAATGTACCCAACTCATCGATTTGCATACGTGTAGTAATTTTCAGAAACAACAAAGTAGACTTAAAACCCACCCTACATAGCATAGTAACGCACTCAACTCATCGGTTTTCAAAGGGAAGTAGACCATAGTAGTAAACCCCACATTAGTTATGGTCTTTACGACCTCTTTTAATTAGAATTAAAATGAAGAGTAGTCTTTCCTCCCTCACCTCCGTAGAATGCTATTATCAGCAGAAACATAGTATAGATACTTTTGGAGGTTTATACCTAAGTCGAGATTTGAGATTCCTATGTCACAGCCTGCTCACCTTGACCTTCTTTCTGATCGGATTTTCCTTCTTGAGAATAACACAAAGAGGATGATCAATATTCAAGCGGGAAATTACACCTCCCCAAAAAATGTAGATCTACTACTACACGAGAAGCTCTGTATCGTTAAAACAATGAAGTGAAGAGGTTTAAAATATTTACATGCCTATAGAGTTGTGAGCGTACAATGCTAATAATGTTGTTTCTCATCGACCGAACTGAAATGGTTGCTTATGGGTGTAGGTTAGCAGTTTAGTTTTGGGTTGGGAAACAAAATAAAGTGATGCAATCATATCTACGTGCGAAGAAACCTGGAAAAGGGAGCATTTGACGTAAGTCTTTGAAAAACAGTGTATGCAGTAGAAAAATGGACAAATCGCATGCAAGCCTGTTAATATATCTAAGGTGGCGTGATATATGAGATTTCATAGCGAGACGAGATCAACCATGCACGACGCGGTTGATTATGTCAGGTTATGACTCAAGAGAGGGTTAGCACAAATAATTAGGAGCAACTTGCCTCGGTTGATTATGTCAGGTACGACTTAGGAGGGGTGGACACAAATAATTAAGACCAACTTGTCTCGATCGGTTGTTGCAAGATAATACTGCTCCAAAGACGGGTCAACATCTTCCATACGATTTTTTTAGCTGAGTGAAATTAGAGAGACGGAGGAATTGTCACAGCGGATTTCAACCATTTTAATGGGAGTAGTCACTACGGATTTCATGGCGATGAATAAGCATGTTTCGCCCATTTTTTTATTTTTTTTAGATTTTTTTTTGACAAATTTTTTTTTTAGTCAATCTCGCAAAGCTTTATTAAGCCGTCGAAATGTTTACCTGGAGGAAGAGAAGATCGCCGTCCTTGTTCATGTGTGGCTTTCTCATTGCCGGCCCAACTGTCGAGCTGGCGGGCCTAAGAGAAGCAGGCTGCTGAACGGGCTGTCCAGGTTGGGTTTTCGGCTCCCGGAGGCCCGCTGCGAACCAGCTGGACCAGCGGATCCCCTCTGAAAAAAGGAAAGCGGGACAAGCGAATGCCCGCAAAACGTTCGATGTTGAGCTATGGCGCCGGCGCCGGCGCCTGCGAAGACGAGGCCGCCGCCACGTCTCTGCAACCCATGGCTGTGTGTTTGACCGCTCCAGTGCCCTCGGAGGCCCCCCACCAGTCTCTGCTCCTGCTCCGCGATCATTCCGTCGTCCGGAAGCCTGCGAGACCTACGCGCCCACCAGGTGTTCGACATAAGGCTCCACGGACGACAGCATGCTCGCACCGGTGCAAGGCGCGGCTCCAAGTTCCACCTCAACCATGGCACGTCTCGTCGGCACCCAGCCCCGCCCAAAGACATCAGTTACCGGGGTTCCAGTGCGCGCAGAATCCGAGACGGCACACTCACGAATTCACGATTACACTTGCTGTTCACATCCATGCCAAAAGACCAAAAACAGCAACGTTGAGTCTGGGGCAGAGACGTGCGGCCCCAAGGGTTATCATCGGGATTAGGGATCTCCCGCTAGACCCATGCCGTGCCGCTGTCTTTGTGAAGCATTTCCTTGGACGCCCTGTCCTGTCGCGAGCCCTGAATCTTGACTGATCATGATCCTTAAATGGCTGTACTAGGACAGGGCAATGCAGGGATGCTGAACAGCTGAAGCCTGCACCAATGACATGTACACGCCCCGGTAAATGGACTATGAGAGGTGCTGCCCAGGCCATCTTTCTGTCTATGGGCGGCCGATTCAGGAAAGAGGTTTGTTATATGTTGATTCAGTTTGTCTTTCGAAATTCTGTCATATCATGTTTTGCCTTACTTTTGTTGATACTCGTTGTCAAAATTTATGCATCAGAGACCTTCATCAAAAGCCTAACACTTTATTATTATTTTCCCTGCGCAGAGGAGTACTACATAACCTTTGTACGGCAGTACCAGCTTGCAGATGTTTGTCAAGGTGTGTTTGTTCAGGGGCAGCAGAAACACCGCGATATGCTTCTTTCGGGAGTCCACCTCCAGACGCACTACGAGTCAGTGAAGCCCTCGCTCTTGCAGTGCTCGGCGCATGGCTGATCGTCGCATTCGAGAGTAATATATGTCCCACTTAGGATTGAGCAATCCTTACCTTCAGATCCTGCACATAAAATAAAAGACACAAGGAGTCAAGGACATGATGCACTCATGGCAACATCAGATAGATAATGTACAACGTTTCACAAAGAAATTAACATCAGGCTTGAGGTATGAACTTTACATCTGGCCAGCAACCCCACAGACGCCATAGTAGATCATGCATTGAGAAACCATGTTCTTCAGGTGAAAATTTCCAGCAAGAGCTAAGCTTACCAGGGATGTTTGAAAGGGGGGACCCTATTCCGCGCGTAGATCTTTACTTAGCGACCTAGCGCGTACCCCCCATCGCGCGCCTGGTCTCTATTGGGTCGGCCCATTCCGGGTTCTTGCCAATTCCAGATTTGGAAAGGTTCTAGAACTTTCCGCTGAACCGGTTTTTTCTTTTTTCCTTTGTTTTTTTGTTCCGGTTTCTTTCTTTTCCTTTCTTTTTATTTTACGTTTCTTTTTTTATTTTTCGTTTTCGTTTTCTTGTCTTTTTTTAATTTTAATTTTCATTTTCATTTTGCAAATATCTTTGAAATTAGTGAACATTTTTTCAAATTGTGAACATTTTTTTGAAATCATGAACATTTTTTGAAACCATGAACATTTCTCAAATTCACTAACTTTTTTACAAATTCGTGAACATTTTTCGTATTCACCTTGCAAATTCATGAACAATTTTTGAATATGTGAACATTTTTTTGAAACTCATGAACATTTTTTGAATCGATGGTCATTTTTCAGCAATGGGGAATATTTTTTGAATTGACGAACATTTTTTGAATTGATGATTTTTTTTGAATCGGCAAACATTAATTGAAATTCCTGAACAGTTTTTGTTTGACGAACATTTTTTTAATCAGCGAACATTTTTTGAATCGATGAACTTCTTTTGTAATTCACGATAATTTTTTGATTTTTGTGAACATTTTTTGAATTCACGAACATTTTTTGAATACGCGAACATTTTTTCAAAATCACGAACATTTTATGATTTCTGGAATATTTTTTCTAAATTCACATTTTTAAAAAAAATTAGAACTTTTTTGAAGTCCCAAAATATTTTAAATAAGAAAGAAGAAAAAGCAAATACCAAAAAAACGATTAAAGAAACAGAGGGCCGCCAGCCCTGTTCATGGGCCAGCACAATTGGGCGCGTGGGGGGGAGTGGGTGAGCGCTGGCTCGTTCGCCTGCGCCTCACGCACAAAACAGGTGGTCCCATTTGAAAGGAGTGGCATGAGCAGCAATGACAGATTCTCAAAAAAAAAAAAAAAAAAGAAAGAGCAGCAGCAGGCACAAGGCTGGCACCTTGACGAAGACACCCAAAGTCTCCTGGGATAATTGGTCTAAGGAAGTAAGCCAGCGGGCGAATGTAAAGAGGGTGAAGATAACCAAATGGATCAGGACTGTATTTCTCCTTATACACATGTCCATGGATGGTCAAACCTCAGCAGAAAATGAATACACAACGCAGATAGGATGATGCGGTTCTATCTGCATGATGCGATGGTTAATTTGGGTGCAACGAAAACACGATGCAATTCTATCTTCAGGATGCAACGCTGTGGTATACACTCAAGGGACACTCTGAACGTCATAAGAGATATGAAGCATTTAATGTATGCACTCATTAACTAGCAAGTGCACCCGCGCGTGTTCAGAATTGCAAGGCTGCTTTAGTAATAAGCAAAAAAAAAAAAAACCTACTGGACACTAAGCTCAGTGTTACACTTGGCTTAGGTGACATGTGGCATGATCTCGGAATCTAGGGTCAAATGGCACTGCTAATGCAAGAGTAAGCCGAGTGTCACCCATAGGCACTCGGCTTACACAGAACACATGGCGGCGACCGGGAGAACCTGATGGACATGTAAGCCAAGCATCAGCCACTCGGCTAATTTAAATACGGAGTGTGTTTCAGCTGACACTCGACTTACTCACTTTTTTCCGGCAAACTATAAGTTGAGCGTCTGCCTGCCCACACTTGGCTTACATTGGACACGTTGCAGCCCCTGGGACCTGCTGGCAGAAGTGGATGCGCACCAGCACACACTCGGCTTTCTATAAGGCGAGTAGGTGACAGAAACACTTATAGACAGGTGCCACGTGGCATGGAAGTTAACACAACCCGACCTTCAAAAGACTTTATGTCGTCGAGCAGCCCAATTTAGCGCTCGGCTTACACTTTGCCGAGTGCCCGACAAAGTACACTCAGCTTACAACTGGCTGCCGACATGGTGTAGGCCGAGCCCTAGATGCCTAGTGTGACACTCAGCTTATAGAGAGGCAAGTATTTTTTGGTCTTAGCCGATTATACTGGGTACTCGGATTTTAGTGTCATTCCAGTAATGGACGACAACGTTTCCTAACTCTTGGATTTACAACGTAAGGGATAAATGGTGAACCTATATAACTTAAAGTTGTGGTTAGGTATTACCTTAATTACTCTTAATAGATAGCCACTATGTGAGCATGAGAGTAAATGTGGTTGGTCTGAATTATTCTTAATAGTTTTTTCGGATAAATTTGTTGTTAGGCCCGTGGCAAGTGCGACGTCGTTGACTATTACCTTTAGTTTGGAGGCCACAGTTGTGGAGGCGGCAACTATAATAATCGTCGTCATATTGTAGCTCGTAGGGAGGAAGGTTGGTGAACTGAGGGTGGTGTAGTAGTGGTAGGTCTGAATTGTGTCAGATGAGTTGTCGAAGCAAATTAAAAAGGTAGGGTGAGAGAGGGCCACCTTGGCGAAGGCAGTTTTTACAGTTGATCCGTACACCTGGGATTCCATTTAGAAGGATGGCAGTTTCCAGGTTGATAAGATATTATTGATCCGACCCAAATACTTAGGCGAGAACCCTCGCAGGTCTAGGATTTTGTATAGGGAAGCCCAAGAAACAGAGTAAAAGGCTTTCCTTAGTCAACTTAAAAAATTAAAAACCCATATCCTCCTTATAGATGCGGATGGAGGGGTACATGCATTTTTAATGTGTGGTACAATGTACCCCTTTTTTTAATGTGTTGTATAGGCTGTTCCTTTCGCTTTTCTATTGATACCACGAAACTTTGTAGTAAATGTGGTTGTGTGCACCTTCAAGTAGAGACGCTATTCAAGGCTTTAACTCCTATTATCTAAGATCATGTGGTTGTAAACGCAACACAATAACACCCCCTCCGGCTTCTTCTCCCCTGCACATCTGTGCCTGCTTCTTTGCCGTCCTCCCACCCTTCTCTTCTCCACTGGCTCCTCCCATCCCCTTTATTCCCCTAGAACTGCATCATCTCCTATTCTGGTGTTTCTTCACTGTGACCTCCAATGCCGCTGGTGCAAAGGAGCATATAGTTGCCCGTGTGATGTTGACGGGACCCTAAAGATGATGGCGGCAACTGTCGTTGAGGATAGCCACCCCTCTTTCCATTGCCCCCACCCCATGTTGTTGGCGCTTCTCCTACTGATGACCATCCCTCCGAAGGACACCACTAAAATGGCTGCACACGCTAAGGCAAAGGCAAAACCATTCAATCCATAATTGTCTACTAATACATAAAAGTCATTTACGACTGGTTCCATCTAATGATCGCAGAAGATTAACATTAATGTTTATCCATGTCGTCACACACCTAATACAAATCTTGCATGGTGACATATGTCCAACGTAAGGCTTACAAAATTTTACACATTTGCCACTAGTCAACCCCATTCTTTTTAAAGCCATCGACACTATACTGTTTGGTATTGTAAATATTCTATAAGTGAAGCAAGCCCCATTATATAAAAATCAGGAAAAGGTATAGATTGTGGCAATATTTTCTGGTGCTAATTTACTCACATGACTTCAAGTATTTTAATGGAGATTTGTTGTTAAAGTACGTTCGAAAACTTCGGTTCTCCTGCCCTTGCCAGTATTTTCACCAAATAAGAGGATATGATGCATGACACTATATGACAGAAAATAACACAGGACATGACACAGGGTGGTACAAAAACTTGTCCTTGTACTACAAAGTCTTCCTGTTTCAACTAGTCAACTACTCCAACCATTTTCCATAAATTAAGCAATACATAGTTGTCCCAGTTGCCACCAAAATAACGCAAGGAAGATCACATCTACTGTCTAGCGTGCATAGAGTAATGTTGTTTGTTCACTTGTCATGTTTGGTAAGCTAGCTTATTACTCGAGGCCGGTCACTGTAGCTTGAAACTCGCATACGTTATATCTGTAAATCGGTAACTAATTGACAGTTGATATTAGTAGCAGTTAGCCAAGATGTCATGATCCATGTTACTCCAATGGTCGTGGTGCGTTAGGCATGGGATAACTGTTCTTAACTTCTTTGCGCTCCAATTGGCAAAATTAATTAAGTGAAGAGTGCTTAAAGACTTGAATGTGTCACGAGCAATGGAAAAGGGAAATAATTACGATTGACATCTTTTGCCAGGAAATTAAGATCGACTTCACTATGACCAAGTAGCGGGTTTTTTTTACAGCAATGACCAAGTAGCGGTTAGCTGCACTGTACGCTCATTTTACGGTCAAAGAGACCTGCATTGCATTTGGTTGAAATTAATAAATTTGACATCAATGTCCCTCACCTTTGAAACAAATATCATCAGGGAGAAATTGTCGTCCCAAAATATTTAAACATATATACTTATACCAAATGATTTTGGGAACACCAAGGATCTACCAGGGGAGATTAGGATGTCCTGTCCCAAATGACCTCCCTTCACCACATACCCTTATGATTGTATGTACTATCCGCAAGGTTTGCGTGTAGCCATTTAAGAGTTAACCCTCATCCCAAACTACTTTCATACATAACCGTGTGGAATATGTATACAAAAACAACCATATTATAATTTGAGTTATTAGTTCAAGAGACAACATACAACAACATAACACAATTGATATTTGTATATATCAAAACATCACCCATTTGCACATATGAAGTAGGAATGACCCAGTTAACACACAAAAACACATATACATGTTGGCATAATGTACCCAACTCATCGATTTGCATACGTGTAGTAATTTTCAGAAACAACAAAGTAGACTTAAAACCCACCCTACATAGCACAGTAACGCACTCAACTCATCGGTTTTCAAAGGGAAGTAGACCATAGTAGTAAACCCCACATTAGTTATGGTCTTTACGACCTCTTTTAATTAGAATTAAAATGAAGAGTAGTCTTTCCTCCCTCACCTCCGTAGAATGCTATTATCAGCAGAAACATAGTATAGATACTTTTGGAGGTTTATACCTAAGTCGAGATTTGAGATTCCTATGTCACAGCCTGCTCACCTTGACCTTCTTTCTGATCGGATTTTCCTTCTTGAGAATAACACAAAGAGGATGATCAATATTCAAGCGGGAAATTACACCTCCCCAAAAAATGTAGATCTACTACTACACGAGAAGCTCTGTATCGTTAAAACAATGAAGTGAAGAGGTTTAAAATATTTACATGCCTATAGAGTTGTGAGCGTACAATGCTAATAATGTTGTTTCTCATCGACCGAACTGAAATGGTTGCTTATGGGTGTAGGTTAGCAGTTTAGTTTTGGGTTGGGAAACAAAATAAAGTGATGCAATCATATCTACGTGCGAAGAAACCTGGAAAAGGGGGCATTTGACGTAAGTCTTTGAAAAACAGTGTATGCAGTAGAAAAATGGACAAATCGCATGCAAGCCTGTTAATATATCTAAGGTGGCGTGATATATGAGATTTCATAGCGAGACGAGATCAACCATGCACGACGCGGTTGATTATGTCAGGTTATGACTCAAGAGAGGGTTAGCACAAATAATTAGGAGCAACTTGCCTCGGTTGATTATGTCAGGTACGACTTAGGAGGGGTGGACACAAATAATTAAGACCAACTTGTCTCGATCGGTTGTTGCAAGATAATACTGCTCCAAAGACGGGTCAACATCTTCCATACGATTTTTTTAGCTGAGTGAAATTAGAGAGACGGAGGAATTGTCACAGCGGATTTCAACCATTTTAATGGGAGTAGTCACTACGGATTTCATGGCGATGAATAAGCATGTTTCGCCCATTTTTTTATTTTTTTTATATTTTTTTTTGACAAATTTTTTTTTTTAGTCAATCTCGCAAAGCTTTATTAAGCCGTCGAAATGTTTACCTGGAGGAAGAGAAGATCGCCGTCCTTGTTCATGTGTGGCTTTCTCATTGCCGGCCCAACTGTCGAGCTGGCGGGCCTAAGAGAAGCAGGCTGCTGAACGGGCTGTCCAGGTTGGGTTTTCGGCTCCCGGAGGCCCGCTGCGAACCAGCTGGACCAGCGGATCCCCTCTGAAAAAAGGAAAGCGGGACAAGCGAATGCCCGCAAAACGTTCGATGTTGAGCTATGGCGCCGGCGCCGGCGCCTGCGAAGACGAGGCCGCCGCCACGTCTCTGCAACCCATGGCTGTGTGTTTGACCGCTCCAGTGCCCTCGGAGGCCCCCCACCAGTCTCTGCTCCTGCTCCGCGATCATTCCGTCGTCCGGAAGCCTGCGAGACCTACGCGCCCACCAGGTGTTCGACATAAGGCTCCACGGACGACAGCATGCTCGCACCGGTGCAAGGCGCGGCTCCAAGTTCCACCTCAACCATGGCACGTCTCGTCGGCACCCAGCCCCGCCCAAAGACATCAGTTACCGGGGTTCCAGTGCGCGCAGAATCCGAGACGGCACACTCACGAATTCACGATTACACTTGCTGTTCACATCCATGCCAAAAGACCAAAAACAGCAACGTTGAGTCTGGGGCAGAGACGTGCGGCCCCAAGGGTTATCATCGGGATTAGGGATCTCCCGCTAGACCCATGCCGTGCCGCTGTCTTTGTGAAGCATTTCCTTGGACGCCCTGTCCTGTCGCGAGCCCTGAATCTTGACTGATCATGATCCTTAAATGGCTGTACTAGGACAGGGCAATGCAGGGATGCTGAACAGCTGAAGCCTGCACCAATGACATGTACACGCCCCGGTAAATGGACTATGAGAGGTGCTGCCCAGGCCATCTTTCTGTCTATGGGCGGCCGATTCAGGAAAGAGGTTTGTTATATGTTGATTCAGTTTGTCTTTCGAAATTCTGTCATATCATGTTTTGCCTTACTTTTGTTGATACTCGTTGTCAAAATTTATGCATCAGAGACCTTCATCAAAAGCCTAACACTTTATTATTATTTTCCCTGCGCAGAGGAGTACTACATAACCTTTGTACGGCAGTACCAGCTTGCAGATGTTTGTCAAGGTGTGTTTGTTCAGGGGCAGCAGAAACACCGCGATATGCTTCTTTCGGGAGTCCACCTCCAGACGCACTACGAGTCAGTGAAGCCCTCGCTCTTGCAGTGCTCGGCGCATGGCTGATCGTCGCATTCGAGAGTAATATATGTCCCACTTAGGATTGAGCAATCCTTACCTTCAGATCCTGCACATAAAATAAAAGACACAAGGAGTCAAGGACATGATGCACTCATGGCAACATCAGATAGATAATGTACAACGTTTCACAAAGAAATTAACATCAGGCTTGAGGTATGAACTTTACATCTGGCCAGCAACCCCACAGACGCCATAGTAGATCATGCAGTGAGAAACCATGTTCTTCAGGTGAAAATTTCCGGCAAGAGCTAAGCTTACCAGGGATGTTTGAAAGGGGGGACCCTATTCCGCGCGTAGATCTTTACTTAGCGACCTAGCGCGTACCCCCCATCGCGCGCCTGGTCTCTATTGGGTCGGCCCATTCCGGGTTCTTGCCAATTCCAGATTTGGAAAGGTTCTAGAACTTTCCGCTGAACCGGTTTTTTCTTTTTTCCTTTGTTTTTTTGTTCCGGTTTCTTTCTTTTCCTTTCTTTTTATTTTACGTTTCTTTTTTTATTTTTCGTTTTCGTTTTCTTGTCTTTTTTTAATTTTAATTTTCATTTTCATTTTGCAAATATCTTTGAAATTAGTGAACATTTTTTCAAATTGTGAACATTTTTTTGAAATCATGAACATTTTTTGAAACCATGAACATTTCTCAAATTCACTAACTTTTTTACAAATTCGTGAACATTTTTCGTATTCACCTTGCAAATTCATGAACAATTTTTGAATATGTGAACATTTTTTTGAAACTCATGAACATTTTTTGAATCGATGGTCATTTTTCAGCAATGGGGAATATTTTTTGAATTGACGAACATTTTTTGAATTGATGATTTTTTTTGAATTGGCAAACATTTATTGAAATTCCTGAACAGTTTTTGTTTGACGAACATTTTTTTAATCAGCGAACATTTTTTGAATCGATGAACTTCTTTTGTAATTCACGATAATTTTTTGATTTTTGTGAACATTTTTTGAATTCACGAACATTTTTTGAATACGCGAACATTTTTTCAAAATCACGAACATTTTATGATTTCTGGAATATTTTTTCTAAATTCACATTTTAAAAAAAAATTAGAACTTTTTTGAAGTCCCAAAATATTTTAAATAAGAAAGAAGAAAAAGCAAATACCAAAAAAACGATTAAAGAAACAGAGGGCCGCCAGCCCTGTTCATGGGCCAGCACAATTGGGCGCGTGGGGGGGAGTGGGTGAGCGCTGGCTCGTTCGCCTGCGCCTCACGCACAAAACAGGTGGTCCCATTTGAAAGGAGTGGCATGAGCAGCAATGACAGATTCTCAAAAAAAAAAAAAAAAAAAAAAGAAAGAGCAGCAGCAGGCACAAGGCTGGCACCTTGACGAAGACACCCAAAGTCTCCTGGGATAATTGGTCTAAGGAAGTAAGCCAGCGGGCGAATGTAAAGAGGGTGAAGATAACCAAATGGATCAGGACTGTATTTCTCCTTATACACATGTCCATGGATGGTCAAACCTCAGCAGAAAATGAATACACAACGCAGATAGGATGATGCGGTTCTATCTGCATGATGCGATGGTTAATTTGGGTGCAACGAAAACACGATGCAATTCTATCTTCAGGATGCAACGCTGTGGTATACACTCAAGGGACACTCTGATCGTCATAAGAGATATGAAGCATTTAATGTATGCACTCATTAACTAGCAAGTGCACCCGCGCGTGTTCAGAATTGCAAGGCTGCTTTAGTAATAAGCAAAAAAAAAAAAAACCCTACTGGACACTAAGCTCAGTGTTACACTTGGCTTAGGTGACATGTGGCATGATCTCGGAATCTAGGGTCAAATGGCACTGCTAATGCAAGAGTAAGCCGAGTGTCACCCATAGGCACTCGGCTTACACAGAACACATGGCGGCGACTGGGAGAACCTGATGGACATGTAAGCCAAGCACCAGCCGCTGTCTTTGTGAAGCATTTCCTTTGACGCCCTGTCCTGTCGCGAGCCCTGAATCTTGACTGATCATGATCCTTAAATGGCTGTACTAGGACAGGGCAATGCAGGGATGCTGAACAGCTGAAGCCTGCACCAATGACATGTACACGCTCCGGTAAATGGACTATGGGAGGTGCTGCTCAGACTAACATGAGCCATCTTTCTGTTGTCTATGGGCGGCAGATGCAGGAAAGAGGCTTGTTATATGTTGATTCAGTTTGTCTTTCGAAATTCTATCATATCATGTTTCACCTTACTTTTGTTGATACTTGTTGTCAACATTTATGCATCAGAGACCTTCATCAAAAGCCTAACACTTTATTATTATTTTCCCTGTGCAGAGGAGTACTACATAACCTTTCTGGTCAAGGTTCAGGGACAGCAGAAACACCGCGATATGCTTCCTTCGGGAGTCCACCTCCAGACGCACTCCGAGTCAGTGAAGCCCTCGCTCTTGCAGTTCTTGGCGCATGGCTGATCGTCGCATTCGAGAGTAATATATGTCCCACTTAGGATCGAGCAATTCTTACCTTCAGATCCTGCACAAAAAAAAGGAGACAAGGTGTCAAGGACATGATGCACTCATGGCAGCATCGGATAGATCATGTACAACATTTCATGAAGAAATTAACATCAGGCATGAGGTATGAACTTTACATCTGGCCAGCAACGACAGAGACATAGTAGATCATGCATCGAGAAACCTTGTTCTTTATGTGAAAATTTCCGGCAAGAGCTTACCGGGGATGTTCGAAAGGAGTGGCATGAGCAGCAACGGCAGCAGCAGGCACAGGGTTGGCACCTTGACGAAGACACCCATGTCTTCTGGGATAATTGGTCTAAGGAAGTAAGGAGCGGGCGAATGAAAGGGAGTGAAGATAAGCAAATGGATCAGCAGCACCGTATTTCTTCTTATTCCCATGTCCATGAATGGTCAAACCTCAGAAGAAAACGGATACACCACGACTATACGATGGTGCAGTTCTATCTGCATGATGCGATGGTTTGGATGCAACGCAAAGATGCTATATCTTCAGGATGCGACGCTGTGGTATACAGTCAGGAGACACTCTGAACGTCATAAGAGATATGAAGCATTTAATATACTCATTAACTAGCGAGTGCACCCGCGCATTCGCGTGTTTAGAATTGGATACAGTATATCTTTAGAATAAATGGATTGACTTTTGATTCCTAAATTTAAATGTTTGAAAATATTATGTTGAGGATCTTCGTATTCATTTGTAGCTTCATACCGTCATATGGATATTTTAATTTTCTCAATTTATTATATTAGTTTCCCGTGCTATTTTTTCTCCTTAAAGTTGATGTACCCGCACATTCGCACAGCTAGAATTGGGTATATGTTGTATTTAGAATAAATGCTACTCCCTTTGATCCATATTACTTGTCTTAGATTTGTCTAGATACGGATGTATCTAGACATGGTGTCTAGATACATCCGTATCTAGACAAATCTAAGTCAAGTAATATAAATTGGAGGGAGTATAACTTTTGATATTTAATTTTAGAGAGCTGAACATAATGTAGGAAACTTTATATTATTGTGTATAGAAAGAGAAGAAATGTTTGTTATCATACAACCATTTTGTAAATCACACTACAAAAGGATGCTACCATACACTTAGAAGAATGTTTCCATCCTACAAAAACATTAAAAAATAAATCTATCTTAATATATCATTATTAATTTTTGGATTTAATTATAAGAAATGATTATGGTTCGTTAAGACTTGTTTTCTAAAGAAGTGGGATTTGACGTCATTCAAGGAAGCAGTTTTAGGAAACAAATCACGGCGATCTAGTGGGCGTGCTAGACATGAGTAGATACGATGCATGCCAGTCATGATGGAACTCAAGAACCATGCCCATGTGCGGGCCTTTCAAACAGATCAGACCACTGGTGCACAATAATCCTACGACGTTGGACTGGTCTGATAGGAAGCAGGGAGTAGTCTGATCCCTAGCGGTTTTCAAAAAAGAAATAGAGTGTGAGCGTATGTCTTACTGCGCCCAAGGTTTTAAATAGCGGATAGCGGGGTGATAGCGGATTGAGGTCGGCGTAGCGGAATGCGGATAGCGGGCGATATTGCGGACGCTATGTCCCCATAGCGGATTTGTAAAAGCACTTGCAAATTTGAGATTGTTATGTATATTTCTAAGCTATTGACAACAATACAAGTACTAAATTGAATAATTTTCATTTATATAAGCATCTAGACTAAAAACTGGTCCATCTGGACAATATTCAATCATGTAACCATGCAAACAAATAATATTAATATGAGTGTATGTATGACACAGCACATAGACTATATAAGTCTGGTCCACCTAGATAACTGGTTCATCATTAAATAAATAAGTTCAGGCTTCAAAAGCACAATCAGGAGCTAGCAATATCATAAATTTAAACATTCGTAGTCCATGATCCATCAGACCATCGCCTGATTACCATCAATCCATCACATAATTAAAAAACAGAAATAAGTGCATCACAAATTAACATAGTTGACAGCAAGAGTGCATGACACCATCAGACCACGACCATCACGCAAAATGAAACAAATTCAGGTCAGATCAAGATGCACAAGTCATTCGCCATCCTCTTCATCTTCAAGAGTTAGATCAATGTCCACTTCTTGGTCTTCTCCATCACTGTCTTCCTTAGCTTCTTGGTTCTCCTCCTCTTCTTCCATTTCCTCTTCTTCTACTGCTTCCTCTTCTTCATCCTCTTCCTCAACATCAGTAGTAGTGCAAGCTCTTTTGCCTCTAGTTCTTGAAGCTACAGATATTTGTTTCCTTTTCAAATTGTTGGCAACTTCAGCTTCATCTTCAGATGCCTCGTCATCTTGTAGTAGCTCTTCATCCAACATCCACTCATTTGGTGGCGCATCTTCTATGTACTTTGCGACCAATGGGTCCCTTTCCCTCTCAGAGTACTTTGAATCTAGCCTCTTGTTGAACATCACATAAACAAGATCATTCAACTTCTTCTGACCTAGTCTGGTTCTCTTCTTTGAATGTACCTACAACAAAAATACAGTAGCACATGCCATTTATTAATTCACATGATGCAGGAAACTTATCAATTGAGGAATAGCTGAACATGGGATGTTATTACCCTCTCAAATGCAGACCAATTTCTTTCACATGCCGAAGAACTGCAAGTCAAGCTCAAGATTCTAATAGCCATCTTCTTCAAGTCCTTTGCAGAAGTTCCATGCACAGTCCACCATCTTGCTGCAAACAAGCAAGTCAAACAAATAAATAAGTACAACGCTACTGAAAGAACATGTGCTGCCCCCATGTTTGGTTTTGGTAATTGATGACAATCTCTATGGACTAATGGTTGCCTTGAGTTATATTTGAAGGGTTTGTCCATAGGATTTGCTTGTAGACCATTTGTTGGTCTCAAGGTGATTTGAAGAAGAATATGTGTTGACCAAGGTTATTCATGGAGTTATCCAAAGATTGGTCATGTAAGAGATGAGCCTATTGCAAGCATGTCTTGAAGAAGGAGATTGTGTGAACATTCATGTTTATCTTCAAGACATCATCCTAATGAAGAGAGTTGGAAAGATTCAAGGTTGATCAAGACCACAAAGCGTAGAAGATGTACCGAGTGGGATCAAGTGATCTCACGGTATGGTAAGCATTGTCCATTACGCTTTGTGTACTAACCCATGTTCTATGCAAGAGTTCTTTGTGGGGTTAGGTTTGTTTCCATGGGCGTGCATCAAAAGGAAGATATCACACAACCCATGGAGGATGACATCAAGTGGTGATCGTCATCAAGATTGCGGTGTGCAAGTTCAAGTGGAGCATCACGAAGAGATCACATGCTTGAAGCTTGCTGTCCATTGTGGTGACAATGGACTTGTGAAGATGTGCCGAAGAGTGGCTCACCCATAGTGGAGTATGGGGGAGCAATCAACTAGTCTTCATCAAGCCGGCGCAATCAAGAAAGGTGGTCCAACTTGAGGAGGTCAAGATCGTCATCATCCAGCTCAAGTGGACTATGCGCAAGGCAAAGGTTTGCCCTTGATAGGTTTTCTATTTTACCGGTCTCATGGTAGTAGTAGGGAGACCGGGTTATAGGATCGATAGCCGTACTATCAAGGGGGGCTCTCAAGTGAGTAGCTTTATCATATCTTCGTAGAGAGCTCAAACCATTGCATCCTTGCATCATATTTCTTGGTTTGTGTTTGGTGTTTCTCTTTGTGAGTCTTTGAGCTTTTGGTCATCTTCATGACAAGCTCGAGGTCATCGAAAACGGAGTTCATATATGCATCTTCTATGATGTTTTCGATGTTGGAGTTTATGCCGGTTCTTCATTCATAGAGGTTTCTCATCTCTATATCATTGGTATTTTCTCTACTGCCACTTCTTAATATAACCAGTCGCTGTTGGATAGTATTTGTCGTCCTCTATCCAACAAGCTTGAGTTTGCTCAATTCGGAGCTCATTTGCAGAAGTTATGGCAGTTCAGGGTTTATTGTTTGTCTGGGCAGTTTACCTGTCACCAAAGCGGTAGTACCGCTCGGGACCACGGTAGTACCGCTTGACACGGTACTACCGCCCCTACTACCGTTGCACTACCGTGATTTCTACTGGCATTCTTTTTCGTTTAGCGGTAGTAAAGCGGTAGTGGAGCGGTAGTACCGCTTGACACGGTACTACCGCCCCTACTACCGTTGCACTACCGTGATTTCTTCTGGTATCATTTTTTCGCTAAGCGGTAGTTGAGCGGTAGTAGAGCGGTAGTACCGCTTGGTGCGGCACTACCGCCCCCTACTACCGTGCCACTGCCGTGCTTTGTTCTGTTGCCCAGTTTTCCTAAGCGGTAGTACCGCTTGGTCGGAACGGTAGTACCGCTTAGTGCGGCACTACCGCTCCAGTTCCTTGTTGATTGCCTGCTGTTTTTGAATTACTACCGCACGAGCGGTAGTACCGCTCGCAAGAGCGGTAGTACCGCTTGTGCGCGTCCTGCACGGGTAACGGTTGGATTTGGGGTGGCCCTATAAAAGGGGTCTTCTTCCCCAACGGTTTTCTTATCCTTTGAGCTCATTTCTCCCCCCATTGTTGACCTTCTTGAGCTTGCCTATCTCTCAATCCCTCCAATGATTCTTGCTCCTTCTTGAGGGAAAAGAGAGAGGAGATCTAGATCCACATTTTCACCAATCACTTTCTCCTCTAAGTGAGGGGAACCCCTTGGATCTAGTTCTTGGAGTTCTTCGTGTTCTTCTTCGTTCTTCCTCTCATTTTCCTCCCTAGCATTAGTTGCTTTGGTGGGATTTGGGAGAGGAGGACTTGGGCACTCCGTGTGCCCTTGCCATTGCATTAGTTGCATCGGTTTGAGTTCTCCACGGTGATACGTGGAAGTTAGTAGTTGAGAAGCTTATTACTCTTGGGTGTTTGAGCACCCTTGAGCTTGTTCCTCTTGGGTGCCTTGGCGCCCTAGACGGCTTGGTGGTGCCTCGGAGCCACATTCCATTGTGGTGAAGCTCCGGGCAAGCGTCGGGGTCTCCAATTAGGTTGTGGAGATCACCCCGAGCAATTTGACGGGTACCGGTGACCGCCCCCAAGGGTTGCCAAAGTGTACGGGTTCGGTGACCGCCCTCAAGGGTTGCCATTTGTACGGGTTCGGTGACCGCCCTCAAGGGTCCCTTAGTGGAATCACGGCACCTTGCATTGTGCGAGGGCGTGAGGAGAATACGGTGGCCCTAGTGGCATTGTTGGGGAGCATTGTGCCTCCACACCGCTCCAAACGGAGATTAGCATCCGCAAGGGTGTGAACTTCGGGATACATCGTCGTCTCCGCGTGCCTCGGTTATCTCTTACCCGAGCCCTTTACTTATGCACTTTACTTTGTGATAGCCATATTGTTTCTTGTTATATATCTTGCTATCACTTAGTTGTTTATCTTGCTTAGCATAAGTTGTTGGTGCACATAGGTGAGCCTAGTCGTTTTAGGTTTTGTGCTTGACAAATTAACCGCTAGGTTTATTCCGCATTTGTTCAAGCCTAAACCGTAATTATTTTTAAGCGCCTATTCACCCCCCCCTCTAGGCGACATCCACGATCTTTCAGCTACCAAGTTGCAACATTCAAGAAAGAATTTCAGTAGTTCTAGCGTTCTTACCAGGACTGATAGTTGCTACTTTGCGTTGTCTAACGGCCATTTCAGTTCCAAATGAATCTATGGCTTCAGTGTAATAACTAAGCTGGGAGACAATTTGGTCTTGCACCTCTGAGTTATTCTTGTACATAACAGATGCACACTCAATGACTGCTTCCATGAAATCTTCTTCAGCCATTTCATTCTGTCTATCATAGTAGAAGAAAGGGTTTAAGAAATAACCAGCTTTGTGCAGCGCTGTTTTCATCTTGTTATCCCACCTTTTATCTATGATCTCCCAAATAGGACCATATTGTTTCTCAACATGGTTGACACGTGCTGCTATTTCTTGCTTTGCTTGCAGAAGATCACCATATAAGAACCCCATGGCTGGAGTGTCTCCATCGACCCGCCTAAGTACATTTGCGAGTGGCTCAAAATAATTCACTAGCAGGTTGATCTTGGCCCAAAACCTATTGTCCATTACCAGCTTGTACACACGTTTTCCCAATGGCTTCTTAGCATAACTACTGCCAGCCCAATCATTTGATGCAAACATTAGCTTCAATTGCTTTCTCTTCCCATACAAACTCTTCAAGTTCAGGTAATGACTTGCAAATCTAGTAGCACCAGCTCTAACCAAATCACCTTTGGTATACTTGCGAAGAATGGCCAACAACCTAGTGTGTGCATAAAAGAAATTTGTGATGGTCTTACCATTGGTAATTGTTGAGCTGACTACAGGTATATTACCAATGTCCTGGAGCATGAGGTTGATTGTGTGGGCTGCACATGAGGTCCAAAATATGTGAGGGTGCTTCTGCTTAAGTAACTTGGCTGCCGCAAGATTGTTACTTGCATTGTCCGTGACTACTTGCACAACCTTTTCAGCACCAATTTCAGAAATGCAAGTCATCACCAAGCTGAAGATGAACTTAGCATCATGAACCTCTAGTGAAGCTTCAATGGCACGGAGGAAACACACGCCTCTAGAAGAATGAGCAACCAAATTCATTAAGCTCCTTCCACGACGATCTGTCCAAGCATCAGTCATTATAGAGCATCCAGTACCAGCCCATGCCTCCTTTTGGACCTTCAACATTTCATCTACCTTGCTGACTTGTATCTTCAGCAAAGGATTGGCAAGTTGATAAGGTGTTGGTGGCTTCAATCCCGGACCAAATTGTCCAATTGCTTCTACCATTCGAGCAAATGATTTAAGACTAGCAATATTATGAGCAAGGGCACCCTCAATAAAGAAGTCACATATATAATCATAAGTTATCTTTGCTTCTTTGACCTTGTAATGTGCATTCACGGTTGTTTGCTTTGCTACTCCTGGCCGTGCCCGGTACTTGTCCATTGGACCCTTGGTCCGAGGCTTCTTAGGAAGTGCAGAGTCAACAATTGCGCAATCTGAAGAACCCTCATTCCCACTTTGATCGTACATCTCTCTAACCTCCTGCCGCAGCTCCAACATTTTGTTCAGTGATTTATCCTTCTTTTTCTCCTTCTCAGCTATCACTGCAATCATCTGCTCTTTAACATGATCAGGAACTTGTGTGCAAGGTGTACAATCCTTCCTTATTCCAGCCAAGTGCTTTTTAAATCTGGTAATGCCACCATTGAAAAAGTTCAAGCAATATTTGCATCCAACTCTGTTCTTGGTCCTGAACTCATCAGTAATTGGTAAAGCATGCTCCCAGGCTGCGTCTTTTCTTGTTCTTCCGCTTGCGGCAGCGGAGGAAGCCCCTGATGCTACTGAAGACATTGTGCTAGTAGCCTACTGCTGCAGAAAAATAAATAAACATAAGCTATTTGCAGAAAAAAAAGTAAACATTTATCAGTATAAGCGTATAACAATTGTACTGTGCAAGTTTATCAGTAAGAACTTAATTTATAGAACAAAATTTAACAGTATTAACAAAAGGCTGAGACTGTAGTCACTGTACTATGCAAGTGTATCACTACAAAATGAATTTATAAAAAAATAATAGTACAGTACTGAGTGCTGTCTACTGGACTAGTTCATCAGTATAAACTAAATCTGTTCAGTGATGCATCTGCTACTTGCTCTAGCTTAGGAGTTAGGAGAACCATGGTGAGTAGTGAGCGGTGTACAAATAAAAAGCAGACTATGTGCATGACGTACTAATCTGAGCTTCCCCCAATTTGTCTACTAGGCTATGCATCGATCTGTACAAACTAAAACAAGAGAAAAGCCTATACCTTGATCCCTTGAGATGGTGAAGCGTTGTGAGAAGTGAGCTGCCGGAGCCGGACTGATGGAGCAGCTGGGAAACAGAGCGGCCGGACTGGGACGTCGAGCAGTCGGACGAGCGCCGAGCCGTGCAGGAAGTGGCTGCCCAGCAACGTACGGGAAGAGAGCGAGGGCTAGGGGAGTTGCGCCATCCGGTGCTCTCTTCTCCGCCTCTCCCTCCGGCCTCCGGCCGTCCGGCGTCAGCCGTGCCGTCGCTGGATCTTGGGGAGGCGCCAGCCGCCAACCAAAGAGAAGGAGCAGAGGAGGAATGAGTCGATTAGGTTTAGGGTTGTCCGGTTGGGTGCGCGTCTCATATTTATACATGGTATATTTGTCCGCTATGACCGCATCTAAGACTACGCTAAACGTCCGCTATTGCGCTCTGACAGCCGCTATTGCGGCCGCATCGTGACAATCACGCTATATTCGAGCGCAGCGCTCGACTTGTAGCGGCTAGGCCACGCTACCGCAATAGCGGCCGCAATAGCGGTCATAGCGGCCGCTATTTAAAACCTTGGCTGCGCCGTTCTTCATCTATGAATTAACTCTTTTTTTGTATGCAGTCTGTTACGCCTGGCTCCATGTGCGTTTCATCTAGGCTGGACTGACATTTAATTTTGATCGTGTTGTTGATTATGGTTGTGTTGTTTCTTGCTGTCGGTATGGTCTTACTTGAGCCATGGTACCTTCTAGTCCCATACCCCCTCACATAGCGAAGCTAACTCTTACAAATGGGCCCACCAATGATCCTCCAAAGTCACCAGCCACCCCAGCCCACCATTCCTAGGGAGCTTAGTAACTTAGTAGATAGATTATACACCCATCTTCACAGGCGATGTGCCGAATCAACTATTCTCGTAGTAAAAAGTCCACATTACAACCCTCAATTAACCCATCGGTTCAATATTCAGCCCTTAAATTCGAAACCGGTCATCCCACACCCCAAACTAATCATCTGGTTAGGAATCGACCCTCCACCTGGTTTCGACTCAGGTAAGCGGTTTTGACCAAGTAGACTGCTGACTAGGCACCGCCACGTCACATTTTGATCTCACATATCAGTTGTCACTACTGGAATTTCCCTATACGCCGGGTGCCAGGCTCTTCGCCGAGAGCCAAAACACGGGCACTCGGCAAACTTCGGTACGCCGAGAGCCGCGCTCGGCAACAATGGGTTCACGGCAAACCCGAACGTACGCCAATACGAAGCGGTAAAGAACACTCGGCAAAAGGATAACACTCGGCAAACTACCTATTTGCCGAGAGCCAGCCCATGGCACACGGCAAAGGGTAGCCACGTGGCAAGACCGGCAGTGGTCGTAATGGCTCTCGGCAAACAATATTTACTTGCCTTATTTATTTTTCTCTTTTTCATCTATATATAAGTGGGAGCTGAGTTTAGTCCCACCTCGCTTAACGACGACCATCAGGACCGGTTTAAATAGTCGGATAGTACACAACAAACAAGCGTTGGTCTTCATTACACTCTTATTAAGAAATGGACTGTCACTATGAATCTTCACCTGTTCCGGACAGAGAAGGTCCATAGTGACAGTCCATATTCTTAATGATGGATGCCGACGGTTTTTATTAATTTATGATCCAACAGCACCATTACCGAGCGCCGCTCTCGGTAGGGTAAGATTTGCCGAGGGAGGCTCTCGGCAAAGCTCCGGCTCTCAGTAAACTTTTAGTACCACCTCGCCCAGAGACAAGCAACATGACCAGTTTAAATAGTCGGATAATCCAGACGCATTTTTCGGACCCGCATGCAATATTCGAGAAATTTATTGCTCTGCTAGGGTTTCATCGCCGGAAATTGCAGATCTGCAAGGCGGCGCATGAAATCATGCCCAGAGGCGGCATGGAAAATACTTTGTGCTGTCCTTGCGGCATGCATAGGCCTTGTGCAGAGGAGGGAGGGGCATGCCCTGCCACCGGGGGCCGAAAGTACCTCGGTGGCATGCCTGATGCAACCGTTGAAATCCTCGGGAAATCGTACGATGCCGGAATTCCTCGAGAGCTGGCACAGTGTCATCACATGGGCCCTGTAGGGTGTGGTAAAAGTTTGGACGCGTTTCGAATAAGTCTCCCCTGAGGCCGCTTGTAAACCGCACCGTCTCTGAGCTAGTCTTTGGGTATCGAGAGGGAACGTGTCCAGTTTGTGCAAGAAGTGCGGGTCCTGTTGCTCCGCTGGCCTCAAAACTTCTCGTGCTCACAAAGGAGGCCATCGCATGACATGTGCCAGGCCCCCGCATTTTTCGGACCCGCGTGCAATATTCGAGAAATTTATTGCTCTGCTAGGGTTTCATCGTCGGAAATTGCAGATCTGCAAGGCGGCGCATGAAATCATGCCTAGAGGCGGCATGGAAAATACTTTGTGCTGTCCTTGCGGCATGCATAGGCCTTGTGCAGAGGAGGGAGGGGCATGCCCTGCCACCGGGGGCCGAAAGTACCTCGGTGGCATGCCTGATGCAACCATTGAAATCCTCAGAAAATCGTACGATGGCGGAATTCCTCGAGAGCTGCACTACGGGAAACAGCTAATTTGCCGTCAGGCGGCGTCTTTGCCGTAAGCTTTTCGTCGGGCAGACGGCAAAGAAATGATTTGCCGTCATCAGCAGACGGCAAATAAAAACTGACGGCAAATCCAGGGTTTGCCGTCTATGCTGAAGATGGCTGACGGCAAAGGCAGAAAAAGGATGACGGCAAAAGAAATGAAGACGGCAAACTGGCGACACGTGGCACTTCGAACGAGCTAGAACGGCTGCTAGGTTTGCCGTCAGCTGGGCCGTCACTGTCGGCAAAGACGGAGGCTTTGCCGTCTGTTTTTCGTGCCACTGTCGGCAAAGAGCGAGTCTTTGCCGTCTGCTTCCTTTCCCACTGACGGCAAAGAATCGAATACGCCACCCCCATCTCCACCTTATCCCCCCGGTGGGGACACAGTCACACAGGCACAAACCATCTCTCTCTCTCGTCCTCCTGGATCCCCTTTATCCAACCCACGGCCGCCGGCCGATTCCGGCGATCCCCGTCGTTCCCGGCCACCCAGCTCTCCTTCCCGACCTCCCCTCTGGCCGCTCCACCATCTCCACCGGATGGATTCGCCGCTCGCCGCCTCCTGCCTTCACCCGCGATGACCCACCCAAGCGCTGCCAACTAACCCTAGCCGCCGAGAGGGCCTCGATGCGGCGCTGCGGCGGTGCTCTTCGCCGACGCCGACGTCCGCGCACGGCTCAGCCTCCTGGCCATGGCCTTGTGCCGGCCCCGAACCCTAGGGTTTCGGCACTGCAGCGGCCTCCCCGGCTTCATCCGCGATGTCGTCAACGCCAGCGGCCAGCTCGCCGGCGGGACGGCAACCCCTGCACCATGTACGGCCTCGGCTACATGTTTCGCAGGTGAGCCCCTTCTCCCTCCCTTCTTCCTTTTGTCCCCAACCGCTCCTGTGAGTGTCCACGGCTGTGGACGGATCTGGGCACACACGCTGTGCTTTTGGCTTGTGAGATTAGCTTAGATATTCATTGGTTCCTGTGTGGAGTACTGATAGGCTGGGTAGAAGAACTCTTCTTCTTTTTTGTAAATGGCAGGAGCATCTCAATTTGGAGGCTTGCTGCTCCAAATCCAGTAGAATCTAGTAGAATTTTATTTACTACTTTATACTGTTGTTGCTCTACTTGTGAGATACTAGAACAGAAAGCTGACCGATTGATGTTGGCAAGTGCATACTGATGGTTCAGCAGCCCATACTGATGTTGCTCTACTGAATTTTTTATGTTCATGTTAGGGAAAAGGCGTGGGAATTTTGCATCTGGGTAGTAGTGCATACTGATCACTACTGATGGGGCCTCTCTCGATCTAATAAGTCCTGCAACTTTTGGTGATTGATGTTGCAGATGAAGAAAATGATTATTGTTGTTGCTGCTGATTTTGGTAATTTGGGCATGGATTTGAGCTAGAAGAGTCGCAGGAAGGGGATTTAGATGAGGGAGGCGACCATGACCAAAAGAATGAGTTCACGCACACCACCTATTTGATGAAATGCAGGTACAGGGTGTCCTTGTGTTTTGGCTCTCCGTATTTTTGTAGCCTTAGTGGCAAAAATAGGAAATCACAACAAACACCAAAAACTGAATACTCTGGAGGATTCTACACCTAACCCCTCTCCAAGATTCGGACCAGAGCCTATATTAGAGTTATCGGACCATTTATTCCATCACATATTAGAGTTGTAATTTGTTGAAAATACAAATGACACGCTTTGCAAATGGTGCACCATTTATTCTCTAATGTTGTGTAGATACCTAACATAGTGGAAGAACTATGTAGAACCATTGGTTTGCAACTTCTAATGACATTTAAAACTAAGATTGGATGGTGATGTACCTTATACGTGCTGTCTTACTATTTGTGTCTTCCAAACCATTGTTTTGCCTTGATTTTGCCATGCAAGTGGAAGGTCCACCTCTCTCATCTCTTTGTTCGGTCATGGCTGGTTCTATTAATTTGATTGGTAGTCAGATATGGTATTGCTCCATTTCAGAAAATAAAGGAGATTCAATTTTTTTCCCTCTCTCTCTTTCCGATTTAAACGTGCTCAGATCCTTGAGTCAGAAGGTAGTTCTTATTAATTAATTTGATTGGAACCGCTGTTCTAGGCCGATTCAGTTTTTATTAATTTGATATAAGATCAACTTTGATATAAAAAGCTATCATGCTAGTTTAGCCGGTTTGTTTCCATGTAGTAGGATCTTAACTGCTGGTGTCTCAAAACTGAAAATGTTTTCTCATAACATAACTCGAGGAGCAGATTTTTTTAGTAATCCTAGTTTAGCCGTCTCTTACTATGTGGATGATTGATGCTATTCTTGTTTCTGCTCACATTGCACACTGTTTTTGCTATGTAGGTTGCACTTTCTTCTTCCTATGAGTATAAACTGTATGTAGATGCTTTCCTGATTGTTGTTTGTTGGGAGTACAAACAATAATCTCTTCTCCCCTCCCCTCATAGTAACAGGGCAAAGCTGAAAGTTGAAAACTGAATACGTACCAGTTCGGACTCACTTTCCAATCTGGTGATTTCTAGTCAAATGCCACTTTAGCTGCTCGCTTACTATGTAGGATCTTTTTTGTTGGTTGCACAACTGAATATAATTTCCCATACCATAACCGTCGAGCAGCTTGCTACTGTGTAGATGATTGATGTCTTCCATGTTTCTGCTTGCATTGCACTCTGTTGTTATGATCTGATCAAAGGATCGAGTAGGCGCATTGCTCACTGTTGTGGGCTTCTTCTTTTCTTCTTGAATTTCAGCTCAAGATTAACTTGTTATTTCTCTTGACCTTTTTGCGCAGCAGGATTCGGTTTGGTACAGAACCATCGCCGATGCAGACGACAAGGGCTTCAGCGTGCCAGGCACCTTGGCGTTGCTGCTTCCGTGTGACGATAGATATTTAGTTTGTAATCCCTCTAGGCCATCGGAGTTGTGACACTACTTTTTTTTTCTAGAATACGCACGAGTGTGCGTATCATCTATTAAAGAGAGGGAAAAGGGGGTAAAGAGCCCCATCCACTTAGTAGCATTACAATATTGAGTACATGCAAACACTACTCCACCACAGGCAGTTGGAGATCTAGCTACTCCTCCCAATACCCCACCTAGCAAGACTGCCCCAGGACTCAGCGAGGTCGCCCTTGATCAGACCTGCCTGAGACTAGCTCCTGCTCTCCTTCTCGAATGTAGTCACAGCAAGTCCTAAGGAGGGAGTCACTCCGTCAAACACAACTGCGTTCCGGTGCTTCCACAAAGTCCACAGTCCCAGGGTAATGATCGTCCTGGTGTCCTTCACTGGCCGTTGTCCGCCTGCTCTGCTTGTGCACCACCCAGCAAGTGTGTCTCCATCAGTGGGTATCCAGTCCGGTGCCTCGAAAGCCGTAGCCAAAGCCGCCCAGAACTGCCGTGCAAACACACACGTAAGCAGGATGTGGTTAATTGTTTCCTCCTGTTGGTCGCACAACGGACATCTGTCTTGATGTGGAAGCCCTCTTCTAGCCAAACGGTCGGATGTCCAACACCTATTCTTGATTGCCAACCAGTTGAATAACCTGCATTGAAGGGGAGCCCTTGACTTCCAAGTGAAGTTTGCCATTGGAGAGACCTCCCGGCCCCAGAATTTCGCGGCGTATGCAGATCTCGTCGAGAATTGGCCATTCTTCTCCCATGACCACGCTAGTCTGTCCACAACCCCCTCCAAAAGATCCACCGAAGACACTCGGTCCCACAGCGATAGGAACTCAAGTAGATGCTCGTGGCTGAGCTCCACACCGAAGTCACGAGCCCAGACGCCCTCCGAGACTGCCTCATGCACAGTCCGAGCCTTTCTAATCCTTCCCGGCACCTCGTCATAAATCATTGGTGCAATCTCCTGGATTCTAAATCCATCCAGCCACCGGTCCTGTGATACGTCTCCAACGTATCTATAATTTTTGATTGTTCCATGCTGTTATAATATCAATCTTGGATGTTTTTATAATCATTTACAGCAATTTTATATCATTTTTGGAGACTAACCTATTAACTTAGTGCCTAGTGCCAGTTGTTGTTTTCTGCCCTGTTTTTGTTTTACAGAAAATCAATACCAAACGAAGTCTAAATGCAATCAAACTTTTTGAAGATTTTTTATTCCTCAAGATAAACACTGGAAGCTTCGGGAGAGGGCCAGAAGAAGAAGAGGTGGGCCACGAGGCACCAGGGCGCGCCCCGTGGGGGGGGGGGGGGTGGCGCGCCCTGGTACCTCGTGGGCCCACCCCAGCTCCGTTTGACCTAATTCCAGCACTATAAATTCAGGAAAAATCAGAAACCATCAGGGGAGTTCACGAAATACTTTTTACGCCGCCGCAAGCTTCTGTTTCAGAGAGATCTCATCTGGGGTCCTTCTCCGGTAATCTGCCGGAGAGGGAATCGATCACGGAGGGGCCCTACATCATCCTTGCTGCCTCTTCGATGATGCGTGAGTAGTTTACCACATACCTTCGGGTCCATAGGCAGTAGCTAGATGGCTTCTTCTCTCTTTTTGATGTTCAATACAATGTTCTCCTTGATGTTCTTGGAGATTTATTCGATGTAATCTTTCTTTGCGGTGTGTTTGTTGGGATCCGATGAATTGTGAGTTTATGATCAGATTATCCATGAAATTATTTGAGTCTTCTCTGATCTCTTTTATGCATGATTGTTATAGCCTCGTATTTCTTCTCCGATCTATTGATTTGGTTTGGCCAACTGAGTTGATTTATCTTGCCATGGGAAGATGTGCTTTGTAGTGGGTTCGATCTTGCGGTGCTCAATCCCAGTGACAGAAAGGGACATGACACGTATGTATCGTTGCTACTAAGGGTAAAAAGATGGGATCTATTCATTGGGTTTATTAATTCGTGAGTTTGTCTTGTCTACATCATGTCATCGTTCTTAAGGCATTACTCCGTTCTTATGGACTTAATACACTAGATGCATGCTGGATAGCCCATCGATGTGTGGAGTAATAGTAGTAGATGCATGCAGGCAGGAGTCAGTCTACTAATCTTGGACGTGATGCCTATATACATGATCATTGCCTTGGATATCGTCATGATTATTTGCTTTTCTATCAATTGCCCAACAGTAATTTGTCTACCCACCATATGCTATTTTCTCGAGAGAAGCCTCTAGTGAAATCTATGGCCCCCGGGTCTATCAAAATCATATTACTAAAACCCTAAAAATATTGCTGCCATTTTCTTTTATTTATTTTATTTAGTATTTTTGTTGCAATCTATCAATCTATCAAATACAATGTAATCTTGCAATCTTACCGCCAAGGGATTGACAACCCCTTGTTAGCGTTGGGTGCAAGGATTTGTTGTTTGTGTGCAGGTGCTTCTTACTATGTGTTGTGTGATTCTCCTACTGGTTCGATAACCTTGGTTTCATAATTGAGGGAAATACTTATCTCTACTGTGCTGCATCATCCCTTCCTCTTCGGGGAAATACCAACGCAAGATACAAGTAGCAGGAAGAATTTCTGGCGCCGTTGCCGGGGAGACATCATCAACATTTATCAAGTACCTTTGCACAAACACTCATCTCCTTGCATTTACTTTATTTGCCATTTGTCTCTCGTTTTCCTCTCCCCCACTTCTAAAACGTTTTTACAAAAATACAAAAATATTTTCCGTTGCCTTTTTGCCTTTTTCTCGTTTGTTAGTTTGCTTGCTTTATCGTTATGGCTAGTTCTATTCCAGTTATGCATTTCTCTCTGTACTTAGGAGATGATCCAGGAATCTTAAACTTTAAATATTTTGGTGATGAATCTTTAAAAGAAGCATGGGATAGATTATTGAAAATACAAGTAAATGCTAGGCATCAGTTTCATCTTAAATTATTTCTTAAAGGTTTTTATGTTGGTTTACCCCTTGCTCATAGACGTGTCTTGGATTCTATATTTGAGGGCGATTTTCTTTGGGGTGATGCCTTTGCAACCTACGAAAAGATGAAAAAGATATTTGGACAATCAAAAGTTGAAACTATCGAACCTATCACTCTAGAATGCCTTTGTCAAACTAAGCAACTAAAAGAAATCAAGGATAGTGTGGATTCTAACTTTCGAGGAATATTCAATCTTGCCTTAAAAATAGATGTCAAGGTGGTGTCACAAGATAGGATGATTGAATCTATAGATCACAAAATCTCTTTTGGTGTTTTGAAAGAAATGAAAAGCCTTCGCACTAAGATTGATCATCTAGTGCATATTATTGATAAAGGCAAAGAAAGTGAAAAAGGGGTTACAAGGACTAAAACTAAGGATGACAATACTTGAAATTATGCATTATGCCTAGCTAGGGGCATAAAACAATAGCGCTTGTTGGGAGGCAACCCAATGAATAAAATAAATTTTTGTTATAAGTTTCTGTTATGGTGTGTTTTTACTGTCATGCTACTGGTATGATAGTGTTTTCATGTTTTTAATTAGTGTTTGTGCCAAGTAAAACCTTTAGGATGATTTGGAAGATAGTATAATTGATGCTGTTTGGAAAACAGAAAGTTTTGCGTCCAGTGCCCGAATTTTTTTTCTGTACTGGAGCGTCAGAAAAATCTGAAATTTTTACACAGTATTGGTATATGAATTATCCACGTTTTCCTAATTTTTCAGAATTTTTGGAGTTACATAAGTATGGCTTTTAAATAAATTGCTACAGACTGTTCTGTTTTTGACAGATTCTGTTTTTGATGCACTACTTGCTTGTTTTGATGAATCTATGGATTGTATCGGGGGGTATAAGCCATGGTGAAGTTAGAGTACAGTAGGTTAATGCAAAATAAAATATGAATGGGTTTGCAACAGTACTTATAGTAGTGATTTGTTTTGTTATACTAACGGATCTCACGAAGGTTTTGTTGAGTTTTGGGTGATTGAAGTTTTCAAGTTTTGGGTGAGATCACGATGGATGAAGGAATACGGAGTAGCAAAAGCGTAAGCTTGGGGATGCCCAAGGCACCCCAAGGTAATATTCAAGGAAGACTCAAGCGTCTAAGCTTGGGGATGCCCCGGAAGGCATCCCCTCTTTATTCTACCGACCATCGGTAATTTTACTTGGAGCTATATTTTTATTCGTCACATGATATGTGTTTTGCTTGGAGCGTTTTGTATGATATGAGTCTTTGCTTTGTTTTCTTTTTAGTTTGTCACAATAATCTTTGCTGCACACACCTATCTTGAGAGAGCCACACGTTATCATCATAATTTGTAGAATACTCTATGTGCTTCACTTAATTTTTTTTGAGCTAGGCAGTTGCTCTAGTGCTTCACTTAAATCCTTTTGAGCACGGTGGTGGCTGAAATTTTGTAGAAATAAACTCTCATGCTTCACTTATATTATTTTGAGAGTTGATTGAAATTTTGTAGAAATGAATTCTCATGCTTCACTTATATCATTTTGAGAATTGAGTTGATTAAAATTTTGAAGAAATAAATTCTCATGCTTCACTTATATTCTTTTGAGAATTGTTAAGATTGAAATTTTGAAGAAATATTTGCACTCTCATGCTTCACTTAAATATTTTTGAGAGATGATGATAGTAACGGTAATTTGCACATGTTATGCAATTGGTCCCAAAGTGATAAATATTCAAGAGGGATATAGATAAAAACTTTCATATAGATCATTGGATATGACAAGTGTGATTCCTTGCAATAGTTTTGCGATATGGAAATGATGATATGTGATGCCATGTTAGTGAGTAATTGTGCTTAAGTAAGAATATTAGTGTTAAGGTTTGTGATTCCCTATGCAAGCACGTTAAGTCAATAGTTATGCAATGAAGTTATATCCTACTATGGTGCATTATTCGGTGTTAGTTATGTTCAATGCATGTTTATGACCGTTTTCGTTTTTTGGTTGGTTGCTTCTCAATCTTTTGCTAGCCTTCATTTGTATTAAGCGGAAATACTGATTGTGCATTCAAAATCCTTAAAACCAGTTTTGCCTTATGAGTCCACTATATCTACCTATATGCGGTATTCCAATGCCGTTCCAAGTAAATTTGCGTGTGCCAACTCTAAATTTGCGTGTGCTCATGAAGCGGAAGGGGGTAGCCAATATCTTCCATGCTAGGTGTGTTATTCTCATGATGAGTGTTTATTCACTTGTCATTGCACGAGAGTGTGGCGGTAATAGGGATGCCCAGTCCCGAATTGTGAAATGAAATGAAATGAAAAATCTTATGTGATCATAATAATAAATTCCTTGGAAAGTGATGGTATGGAGGGCACCCGTGGATACGGCTAGCCATGGATTGTGAAAGAATTGGTGGAAAGGAATAAAACTTTATTTTATGTTTGGGAACCGCCTATGATGTATGTAGCATGGAAGATATTGGGAATTCTCTTTCGTTTTCGTTGACAGGAAAAGCATGCCTCCCAAAATATTTTTATCTCTTTAATTTCAGCTTTGAGCTCTGGCACATTTGACAAATCTCTGCTTCCCTCTGCGAAGGGCCTATCTATTTACTTTTATGCAATTTTTATTTTTCTTGAGTCTCCATCTTCTCTTACAAAAGCACCAACTAGAGAACACTATTGTCATACTTGTGCATTGGTTGTAGCTAATATTTGAGTGTGTTTCATGAATGTATCAATGATTGAGCATAATGGGCTAGGGATAACTTTCTTTAGCATTGATATTTTGAAAGACATGGTTGCTTGTTAGTATGCTTGAGTATCTATGTTTTCATGTCAAATTATAGACTATTGCTTTGAATCATATAAGTCCAATGTCCATGCTACAAGAAGGAAAATAATATGTGATAAATATGTTAGGCAGCATTCCACATCAAAAATTCTGTTTTTTATCATTTACCTACTCGAGGACGAGCAGGAATTAAGCTTGGGGATGTTGATACGTCTCCAACATATCTATAATTTTTGATTATTCCATGCTGTTATAATATCAATCTTGGATGTTTTTATAATCATTTACAGCAATTTTATATCATTTTTGGAGACTAACCTATTAACCTAGTGCCCAGTGCCAGTTGCTGTTTTCTGCCCTGTTTTTGTTTTACAGAAAATCAATACCAAACGAAGTCCAAATGCAACCAAACTTTTTGGAGATTTTTTATTCCTCAAGATAAACACTGGAAGCTTTGGGAGAGGGCCAGAAGAAGAAGAGGTGGGCCACGAGGCACCAGGGCGCGCCCCGGGGGGGTGGCGTGCCCTGGTACCTCGTGGGCCCACCCCAGCTCCGTTTGACCTAATTCCAGCACTATAAATTCAGGAAAAATCAGAAACCCTCAGGGGAGTCCACGAAATACTTTTTACGTCGCCGCAAGCTTCTGTTCCAGAGAGATCCCATCTGGGGTCCTTCTCCGGTAATCTGCTGGAGGGGGAATCGATCACGGAGGGGCTCTACATCATCCTTGCTGCCTCTTCGATGATGCGTGAGTAGTTTACCACAGACCTTCGGGTCCATAGGCAGTAGCTAGATGGCTTCTTCTCTCTTTTTGATGTTCAATACAATGTTCTCCTTGATGTTCTTGGAGATCTATCCGATGTAATCTTTTTTTGCGGTGTGTTTGTTGGGATCCGATGAATTGTGAGTTTATGATCAGATTATCCATGAAATTATTTGAGTCTTCTCTGATCTCTTTTATGCATGATTGTTAGCCTCGTATTTCTTCTCCGATCTATTGATTTGGTTTGGCCAACTGAGTTGATTTATCTTGCCATGGGAAGAGGTGCTTTGTAGTGGGTTCGATCTTGCAGTTCTCAATCCCAGTGACAGAAAGGGACATGACACGTATGTATCGTTGCTACTAAGGGTAAAAAGATGGGATCTATTCATTGGGTTTATTAATTCTTGTGTTTGTCTTGTCTACATCATGTCATCGTTCTTAAGGCATTACTCCGTTCTTATGGACTTAATACACTAGATGCATGCTGGATAGCCCATCGATGTGTGGAGTAATAGTAGTAGATGCATGCAGGCAGGAGTCGGTCTACTAATCTTGGACGTGATGCCTATATACATGATCATTGCCTTGGATATCGTCATGATTATTTGCTTTTCTATCAATTGCCCAACAGTAATTTGTCTACCCACCATATGCTATTTTCTCGAGAGAAGCCTCTAGTGAAATCTATGACCCCCGGGTCTATCAAAATCATATTACTAAAACCCTAAAAATATTGCTGCCATTTTCTTTTATTTATTTTATTTAGTATTTTTGTTGCAATCTATCAATCTATCAAATACAATGTAATCTTGCAATCTTACCGCGAAGGGATTGACAACCCCTTGTTAGCGTTGGGTGCAAGGATTTGTTGTTTGTGTGCAGGTGCTGCTTACTAGGTGTTGTGTGATTCTCTTACTGGTTCGATAACCTTGGTTTCATAATTGAGGGAAATACTTATCTCTACCATGCTGCATCATCCCTTCCTCTTCGGGGAAATACCAACGCAAGCTACAAGTAGCATCCTCCCAAAAGAGGGAAGATCTCCCATCCTGAAGTATGGTTCTTGCTGCCGCTCTAAACATGGCCATGGATTCCTTTGGTACCTTCAACTGGAACTCGCACCATGATCTCGTTGGGTCAGTTCGTTGTAGCCATGGCCATCGTGCCTGCATTGCACAATTCAGCCAACCGAGGTTTGGAATGCCAAGGCCTCCTGCCCACTTAGGAGAACAGACTGTCTCCCATGCCACTGCACAATTTCCACCATTAGCTTGCGCCTTGCCACTCCACAAGAAACCTCTG
Organism: Elymus sibiricus; assembly: GCA_039707655.1. Lineage (NCBI taxonomy): Eukaryota > Viridiplantae > Streptophyta > Magnoliopsida > Poales > Poaceae > Elymus > Elymus sibiricus. The sequence continues at coordinate 43,003,443 of CM077664.1, forward strand.
CAGATTTTCGTCATTGCCGCAATCGTCTTGGGCGGGATGTCCAGGGCCATCATAGCATGAATCAGGATCGCACATAAAACCGACTGGACCAGGAGGAGGCGACCGCTCTTGGGCATAGAGGCGGCCCGCCAAGCTGGGAGCTGGGCTGCCAACTGATCTACTAGGCCCTGAAGCTGAGCTGCGGACTGCTTCCTTATTGCGAGTGGCAACCCCAGGTACTTGCATGGAAAAGATCCGATCGGGCAGCCTAGTGTGTTGCCAAGAATCTCCAAATCCACGTCTGAGCAACGAATAGGAATGGCCGCACTCATTTGTAGGTTCACCTTGAGACCCGAAGCTTCACCAAACATGTGTAGCACACGCGAGCACGTCCGCAACTCAATGTATTTTGGCTTGATGAAAATCATCACGTCGTCCGCAAACATGGACACTCTGTGCTTCAATCCCCTCCTCGCGAGTGGAGATAGGAGTCCTCTTGCCGTCGTCATGTCGAACAGTTTTTTAGTGGCTCCATAGCCACGATAAAGAGCATTGGTGATACCGGATCGCCTTGCCTCAGCCCTTTGCAGTTAAAGATGGTCCTTCCCGGCACTCCTTTGACAAGTATCTTCGTGGAGGTAGTTCCCATGAGTCCGCAAATCCACGAGATCCACTTCTCGCCAAAACCCATCCTCCTCAGAACTTCTAACAGAAACGGTCACTGAACCGAGTCAAATGCTTTTGTGATGTCGAGCTTGAGCATGATCGATGGCTCCTTGATGGTATGCAGCCTACGAGCCATGCCTTGGACAAGCATGAAATTATCATGCAATAATCTTCCTCTCACAAAAGCGCTTTGGTGCATACCCACTATCCTCGGAAGGTCATCCGCTAGCCTCACAGAGAGAACCTTGTCGAAATTTTTGATAGCTCCATGCACAAGGCTCACAGGCCTGAAATCTTTGAGCTCGATTGCCCCATCCATCTTGGGCAACAAAGTCACCATCGCCTTGTTGATCACGTGCAAGCCTCGCATATCTCCACGATAGAAAGCATCCAAAGCCATCATGAGATCACCCTTGATAATGTGCCAACATGAAGCGAAAAACCGTCCGGTGAAGCCGTCCGGGCCCGGAGCCTTGTCAAGGGGCATTGCCTTTACCACTTTCTCCACTTCTTCCTCCGTGAATGGCCTGTCCAGGTGGTCAAGATTGGTGCTCGCAATCCCTAGCATCTCAAGATCCAGAGAGTGTGTCCGCTCAATCGCATGGCCGAAAAGGTCTTCATAGAAGTCATCCACCACCTCCGAAATGTGCTCATGGCCCGTTACCAGCTGCTCATTATGTCTCAGTGCAAGCATGACGTTCTTCCTACTCCGGTGTCTTGCATGTTGCTGGAAAAAGGAAGTGTTGGCGTACCCCTCGCGCAAGTAGAGCAGCCTAGATCGCTGCCTAGCTATGGACCTCTCCAGAGAGCAGAGTCCGAGAAGTTTCTGCTTCAGAGTCTTCCTCAGGCTATCCTCCTCAGGCGACAAAGCCCTATCTTCCATCGCAATATCCAATCTGTGAATAATCTCCAAGGCAACCAATATTTGCAGCTTGATGTTTCCAATCCACCTATCGCTCCAACTTTGAAGTTTTTTTGCCGTAGCCCTCAACTTATTATCCAGCACAACATATGGACTTCCCCCCGATGGGACCGAATTCCATGCCTCCGAAACAACTTCAAAGAAGCCGTCCGCCTTCGTCCAGAATGATTCAAACCTGAAGCGTTTGCCAAAGCAAAAATCCGCATCCAGGTCCAAGAGTAGGGGGGCAATGATCCAATACTATTGTCCCCATGGCTGCCAAGAAACTGGACGGATGACAGTCCTCCCAAGTGTTGGTGCAGAACACGTGGTCGATCTTTTCGAGCGTTGGCCTTTGTCTCTCGTTGGACCATGTGAATCGACGGCCATTAAGATGTACCTCTTTTAGCTCCAGCTGATTTAGCTTATGACGAAAGCGAGCCATCATTCTCCGGTTTATCGCCGTGTTGCTTTTGTCTTTGGGATTGACAAGGAGATTGAAATCTCCCACTACTTCCCATGGTCCCGCCATGAGCTCACGGACATCCACTAGTTCTCGAAGGAACTCAATTTTCTCCGCGTCTAGCTGGGGTTCGTAGACCCCGGTGATCCACCATTCCGGTCCCTCCACCGGTTTAACGACAACCGATATGGTGTTCATTGTGGTCTGCACGTTCGAGAGTTGCACCACCACCGCATCCCAAGCTAAGAGAATACCGCCTCGAGTGCCCAATGCCGACAAGTAATAGAAATTTTCAAATTTATTCCCGAGACATTGTCGCACAATGTCAATGGAGATGCTCTCCATCTTAGTTTCTTGGAAACGCACAATGCTAGGACTTGCTGCTGCCACAACTTGAAAGATCGAGCTACGACGAGCCGGGGAGTTGAGCCCGCGGACGTTCCACACAAGAAGTTTTAGGGGTTGCACTGCCATTGCAAACGCCTACGTGTCCACCCGGACGGCAGGAGCTAGTGTCCTGGCTCTTCCACGCTCGGCACCTCCAGAAGGGGGAGGACCGAGGACTCCCACCCGAAGAGAGACAAGATCGCTGAGATGTGCGCGTCGGAGAGTGGTTTTTCGAACAGGTTCACGTACATGTCTAGGGCCTGGTCACTGATCATCTCCCCTTCATTCGCAAGGCACAGTTTCCTCATGATGACCGACTGCTGCTTCGATGCCTTGGATCCCTTTCCTTTCGCGAGACGGACGCTTCTACGGGGGTTGGAGATGGGTGCTCACCGTTGGCGCGGGCGCCTTTTCTGGGCCGGAGGCGTGCGCGTCACAGGGCCATGCAGAACCGGCGAGATCGGGCGCATGACTTGCGAGCAGAAATCCCCTAGCATGGCCCCACCAGGTTGCGATAGTTGTTGCGGGTCGCCTACGGGTGCAGCTTCGCTCGAGAGGCTAACCACAAACATCTCCCCTACGTGCATGGGCGCGCCCCCACGTTGCATGGGTGGCTCACCATCCGTACTGTCCAGCGGGCCCACCAGGTCGGGGGTAGTGCCAAACCCACTACTGCAGTCCGACCGGACCGAGTCCAGAACTGCACCACCAGGCGACAGAAGCGTGGGGTCCTCATGCCTTGTATCCTCCACCAGCAAATCCTCGTCGGGCCTCGCACCATCCCCAGCCAGGAGATCGTCTGGCCCTACTTCACCAATCCCCACTGGAGGGCACGTCTGCTCCTCTCCTGGGCCCGCGCCCTCGCCCACCAGAATTTCCATGGACCCCACTTGAACAGTAGCCGACAGGCTACCACAGTCTTGGGCGCGTATCAGCGGATCCGAGGCCAAGCGGCCAATGGGAAGAGGCGGGCAGACCACCTGATCCTTCCATCATGGAAGCGAGATTGACTGCGGGGATCCACCTGTTGCCTGCTGTGTGCCACCCACACCCCTTGATGAGCAGGACGCCGAAGAGTGCCGCGGCTTAAAACGGCTCAGCGCAGATGAATCTGGTCCACCGTTGGTCAAAAGTTCTCCTTGCCCCACCTGAGCTAACCGAACCTCATCCTGTTCCCCTGAGTCTGGCAGGGATTGCTGACGCCAAAAAGCACCCGCACAGCTGGACGCGTGGGAGCCAGCCTGTGGGGGGGGGGGGGGGGGCGAATTCAAAAACCGGTGGCGCGGAATCCGCCGGCGGCCCCGGCCGGCGGCGCGACGACGGCGCGGAGGCAGACGAGGAGTCCTCCGCCGCGCTCCCACCAGCCCCGGGATCGAGACCACCACGCCCATTGCCCTGACTAGGCCGAGCACCTCCAGCACTGCCAGCCAGGTCTCCACCCTCCGGTGGTGGCGACGGCAGTGAGGGCGGCGGCGGGGGGGGGGGGGGGAGAAGACACCCTCACTGGGGGCGCCATGGCAGAGATCCGGACCGGATACCAGAGCGCAGTAGGGGCATCCGAGGCCAACTCCTGGAGGGCGTGTCCACTTTCTTCCACAAAGAGCTTGCGCCTCGCCGGAATCCTGGCCGGATCGTCCGTGCGCAGCCAGACATAGAACTCCGACATGTCGTATCTCTTCGCCGTGCGCTCCGCAACGCGATCCACAAAGCCGCAGCCCCTGAGGATGACCTCCACTGTACGCCGCGTCCACGCATGCGCCGGCACGCCGACCAGCTTGAGCGGCACGAGGAACGGTGTCGAAGATCCCAACGCCTGCGCCTGCCTGATCCACGGCCGGAGTGAGAGCTCAAAGCCACCCGCGGCGCCTCGTCCCAGAGCGCGACCGCGGTCCACCATTAGCTGCTGGATCATCGGATGTTTGCAGATGACGAGGAAATCCTCCGGGAAGAAGGGGCGGATCGACATATCGTGCGGCCCGATGCCAAATTCCACGTGCAGTGCTTCCGCTGCATCGGCCAGGTCCACCTTAGGGCGCGTACCGGTGACGGAGACGATGACCGCGCGCCCTAGCTCTGACTCCATACTTCTCAGCTCCGCCGAAGACTCCAGGAAACAGCAGTCATCCACGGCGGCGACCGCAGTCTGTCTTGAAACCGGCGCCTCCCCGTTCCGCCCATCGAACGGGACAGAGAAGCCCGGGCCTTGGATGTTGCCCACAGATTCCGCGCGCATCGCCGACACCGCCGGACACCATGGCTGTAGGACCCGGACCGTGCCAGGAGGGAGGGGAGCCACGGGCAGCGGCGGCAGGGACGTGGGCGAGCTCGGGGCAGAGGGCATGCTCCGGCGCGGCAAGGCCGGTGCCAGGGGGGGGGGGAAGTCTTCCACACGACGAGGCGGGGCCGGGGCGGTCAGCCGGCGCGGTGGTGGTTGAGCACGGGCCTGGCCCTCCACCAGCGAGGAACTCACCCTCCGAGGGCAGTCCCGCGCGATGTGACCCGTGCCATTACAACGGACACACACCGTCTCATTGGTGCAGTCCCGCGAGATGTGGCGGTTATCTCCCCAGTTGTAGCAGAGGCCATGAAGGGCGGCAGGGATGCGGGTCTGTAGGAGATATGCCCTAGAGGCAGTAATAACAGTTATTTTGTATCTCCGAGTTTGTAATGAATGTTTATGATCCATGCTATAACTGCAATGATTCACGAGTCTGCAATATCCACGAGGCCCAGAGGGAAACTCATTTGCACATGTGGTATAATAAATGGCAAAATGTATTCCTAGTCTTGCCTCTAAGACTGGCTCAAGTATTGCATGATGATCCTGTTTTCCTGATCATGGGCATGGCTATGCCGGCAATTTTGAGGGCACAATGTTGGTAGAACACTTGTGTTGAATCAACCCGAATTGATGTTATGCTATGAGATATATTCGTCACAAGTTTATGGTTAATAACACAGAGATGGTTAACGTTTGCATGATTCCTTAGACCATGAGAGTATCGAGTTTCTTCATGCTTGCTTCATGAACTTTGGGGTTTGTTAAACGTCATCCGTAAATGGGTGGCTATTACGGCGGCTTACGGGTTTATGGAAAAGTATGTCAAGTAACTTGATAGCTCAAGATTGGGTTTGCTCCTCTGACGATGGAGAGATATCTTTGGGCCCTCTCGGTGTTACGGTATCCATCATCGTCTGGCCAGACACTTTGTGATTTGATCACGGGGATGCCGGAACACGGGAACGAGAAAAGAGAACAATACCGGCAACGAGGTAACTGGCATAGTGGACAAGTTGTTGATCCACGAGGATGCCAACATGTCTCACCTCGGGTAATTGTAACATATCGCGAAGCAACAGGAATAGCTCACGGCAACTGGAGGTTCACTCGAATATTCATTCGTGTGGGTATAGGGGTCAATATGGGTGTCCACGGCTCCGATGTTGATCATTGATCGGAAGGGGTTCCGGGTCATGTCTATGCTTCACCGAACCTATAGGGTCACACGCTTAAGGGTCATCTATCTGCTGAATACTAGACAGGGAGTCTGAGAGAAAATCACCGAAAAAGTTTCGGACACCGGAAAAGTTTCGGACAGCGAAAAGTTCCGCAGAGAGAACACCGGAACAGTTTCGGTAAAACTGAAAAGTTGTTTCAGGGGATACCATTAAGTCAAATTGGTTTCGGCACATGCCTGATAATTCTTGGAGGGTGCCAGAATCATTCTGGAAACTTCTGGGAATTTTCCGGAAGAAAAACCGGAAATGTTTCGGAGCTGCCGGAACCGCTTCGGATGCTTTTCGCAGATGAAAATCACTAATCCGGAATTGTTCCGGATCGCATTGAAAATTATTTTAGTGGGTACTGCAAGTGTTCTAAGCCGACATAAATATTTTCAGTTCGACCGGACGCTGAAAAATGTCGTCGTGAATAGTGAAAGTGCTTTTTGGGATATTTATGGAAAGTCACCTTTTGGGATATTTCCTAAAGGATTCTAAAAGGGCTTGGGGGCCAAGGAAGCCCCTCATGGGGGGCCCCCAAGGGGTGGCCGGCCAAGGGTGGAGCTCCTCCATGGAGCTCCACATGGCACCCCTTTTCCCTCTTATGGTTTTTTATGTGTGACATAAAGTGGGGGTAGTTTGGTACTTTGTGTGACCATCCTACCCCTTGGCTTTCCTATAAATAGAGGAGGTGAGGGCTGCCATCTCTTGATCCCTTGCGCTCATACACATGCTATGCTTTGCTAGCTCTCTCTCTCCCTCCCACGAAAAGAGTTTTTCGTAGAGCCGAAAGGCTGTCTGGGTTCCGGCAGGAACTAGTTCTGGACGGCGAAGCCCTGCCGGATAGATGACACCGTATGTGTGCAACCCCGTAGAGAGGTCGTAGTTTCGATCTTTTGCCCGAGGGGCTGTTCGGGTGTCCTCCCGAAGGGCTGTCCGAGTCTCCGTTCGAGTTTCGAGGGTCCTCCCGAAGGTCTGTCCGCGACATCGTCCGGGGGACTGTCCGACCGCCTCCCGAAGGGCTGTCCGACGAGGGAGTACATCCTCGCGGTTGGGAGGTTGTAAATCCTAGCTGCGGGGATCTGCACCAACGATCTCCACCGACTCTTCTTCCGCTGCGCTTCGAGTCGGTACGGATCAGATCAAACCTTGTATGCAGTCTCCATAGTGGTCCTGGGCGTGCTCGCTATACCGAATTTTTTTGTTTTCTGTCGCGTTCCCCAACAGTGGCATCAAGAGCCAGGCTATGCGTAGATGCATGTTATGATCTAGAGTGCATGAGATGTATGGGTATTGCATAGTATAATTTTGTAGTAGATGAGATCTATTACTAAAAATTATTTGTGCGGGTAGCAGATGAAATCTGTTACCCGATGTTCCTGTTGCTTCCCGTGAATTTGCGTAGTCCTGATCTTGACGGCATGGTGGAATCTTACAAAGTTCTGGCAATCTGCGATCCTTTCATGCTGCTCCTGAGTATGCTGATTGACAGATCAACGAAGTGCTAACAGTTCTTTGGGTTCCACCATAGTTAAAGAAAGATGGATGTTTCGCAGACGAAAGGGCAATGCAGATATGATCTGCACGGGGGTCACGTGTATGACGAAGTTTAGTATGGGGCTCGAGATTTTATTATCTCGTGTTTCATACACCCTGGAAAGTTAATCTAGCAACTTGAATTATCATACTTGATGATGAGCGTTGGTAGCTGCGGTTTGAGTCAAAACCTTAGAAGCCACGTAAAATAAAATTTTGTATAAACCGATTAGAGGCGTCTAACTTCGTTTTGCAGGATGGTTTGCATGTGATGTGGTATAGCAATGCTCATATTCAATTTGATTATGTATGAGATGACTATATAATGTAAATTAACATGACCTGCGTGTCATGATTCGGCATGATGGCTGGAGCCATATGATTGTCTCTTTAATGACCTGCGTGTCAACCTTATGTAATGCACTTATTTTATTAGCTATAGAGATAGCAATATTATCTGGTGCATCGACAAGGTGGTGGCAATCTTCGCGAAGGTATACACGGACGCAAATGCCAAAGACGAAGAAAGTTTGACTTCTCCGTCAGAAGGGGCTATACCATGTCATGCTAATTATGAATTGCCTGAGATGTTTATCCCTTATGTTGCACCCTTCTTGATTGCGTGGTAGTCACTTTTTATTAGGGTGATCTCTCACTTAAAAAATATCAAGTAGTTAGTGTTCTCCCAAGTGTAGCACCGTCACGGCACCTATCTTTTCGGGGTGCGCCGTGTCACACGGGTACGAACGATTAGAGAAGTGTGAGGCGGGTGACTTGAGACCTCGCAGCAAGATCACTTGGTTGTCTTGACGTTCAGGCATGACCGTCATGAGCTCGGAACACACGCATCGAAAGATGAACAAGAGTCACATAGAGATGTGATTGGCAAGTTGGCCTACCGGTTAAGATTTTTGTCATCAGTGGTGTTACACCAATGGCGAACAATCAAGACACGGGTCTTGAATCACTCACAATCAATTTTGAGAGATATTGATTTGAGTGGGAGCGCACTTTAGAATAAAATTGTTTATTCACTAGTGCAAAAATCATTATGAACAAAGTCTGAGTGAACTTGTGTTTTCCGTTGTAGATCAAATGGCTCGCAACAGCGCGTTCAACTTAGGCCCGATGTTAGAGAAAGACAAGTTAGCTGCGAATGGAAACAACTATGCGGACTGGGTCCGTACCCTGAGGATTGTCCTCAGGAGTGCTAAGAAAGTGTACGTGCTTGACGGACCTCTTCCACCTAAGCCGGCGGCAACCGCCCCGGCAGATGAACAAAATGTCTTGGCCACTAAGGATGATGATTTCAACTTAGTGCAGTGCCTCATGCTGTCTTGCATGAGTTCAGAGCTTCAAAAACGTTTTGAATTCCATAACTCCTTTGATATGATCAAGGATCTGGATGCTCTGTACAAGTTTAATGCACGGTCTGAACGTTTTGATATCATGAAAATGATGATGGAGACCAAGATGGCTGAGGGCAGTTCAGTTGGCGAGCACGTAGTCAATATGATTGGCTACGCTGAAAGGCTTAAAACCCTGGAATTTCCACTTCCGCCAGAGCATGTTATGGACATGTTGCTCGGTTCACTCCCCCCGTCTTACGGCGGTTTTATCATGAACTACAACATGAATGGGATGGACAAAACAGCAGATGAGGTGCTTGCCATGCTGAAAACTGCTGAAGGAGGACTGCGGAAAAATCACAAGCAAGTGTTGCTTGTCAATAAAACTGCTAGTTTCAATAAGAAAGGCAAGCCAAAGAAGGGCAAGGGCGCCGGTAAGACCGGCTTCCAACGCAAATCTAAGGGTGGAGCCAAGAATGAAACTGAGTGCTTCTACTGCAAGGGCACATGACACTGGAAGAGAAACTGCAAGAAGTATCTGGAAGATAAGAAGTCCGGGAAAACCGGAAAAGGTATAATTGTTATACAAGTTAATGTTATTGACGTTTTGCTCGCTAGCAAAAATTCTAAGTCTTGGGTATTTGATACCGGATCGGTTGCTCACATTTGCAACTCGATACAGGGGCTTCAGAAGGTGCGCAAGCTGGCAAAGAATGAAGTCGTGATGCGTGTCGGGAACGGCGCTGGGATCGCCGCTCAAGCCATCGGCATTATGCCTCTACGTCTCCCTTCAGGATTTATTTTGGAACTAAGTAACTGTTATTTTGTTCCGTTGTTGTGTAGAAACATTATCTCTGGATCATGTTTAGTGCGCGATGGGTACTCCTACAAGTCTGAGAACAATGGTTGTTCACTTTATTGTAAGGATATGTTTTATGGATTTGCACCCATTGTTGGGGGCCTTTTCATACTAAATCTTGAATGTGAAAATGATGTCTTTAACGTGAATGCTAAATGCCTTAGGAAGGCTGATACCACCACCACTTTCATGTGGCACTGTCGCCTTGGCCACATCGGAAAGAAACGCATGCAAAGACTCCATAAAGATGGAGTTTTACCGTCCCTTGATTTTGAATCATTTGACACATGTGAAGCTTGCTTGATGGGAAAAATGACCAAGACGCCGTTCACGGGTCATCCTGAACGGGTGAGTGAATTATTGGAAATAATACATAGTGATGTATGTGGTCCAATGAGCACAATCGCACGGGGTGGGTATTTCTACTTCGTAACTTTTACTGATGATTTAAGTAGGTATGGATATATCTACTTGATGAAGCATAAGTCGGAAACCTTTGAAAAGTTCAAGGAATTTCAGAATGAGGGAGAAAATCATCGTAACAAAAAGATTAAGTTTCTGCGGTCTGATCGCGGAGGCGAATATCTTAGTCGCGAGTTTGGCCAACATCTGAGTGACCGTGGAATCGTTTCACAGCTTACGCCTCCCGGAACTCCACAGCGAAACGGAGTGTCGGAACGACGTAACCGATCCCTGTTAGACATGGTAAGGTCGATGATGTCTCTTACAGATCTACCGATATCTTTTTGGGGTCACGCACTAGAAACTGCCGCTTATACATTAAACAGAGCACCGTCTAAGTCTGTTGAGACGACACCATATGAGATATGGCACGGGAAGAAACCCGACCTGTCGTTTCTCAAAATTTGGGGTTGTGAGGCATACGTAAAGCGTTTACAGCCAAGCAAACTTGATCCCAGATCAGACAAATGTTACTTTGTAGGTTATCCCAAAGAGACAGTTGGGTATTCTTTCTACCACGCCTCTGAGAACAAAGTGTTTGTTGCAAAACATGGAGTCTTTCTTGAGAAAGAGTTTCTCACTAAAGAAGTGAGTGGGAGGACAGTACAACTTGATGAGATTAGTGAATCTTCGGCAACCGTTGATATGGCTAAGGAACCGGAAGTAATTCCGCAAATTATCCCTACAACCGAGCCGGAAGTTGTCGCATGTGATGCGGAAACTTCAAACAATGTTGTAACTGAACCACGCAGATCAGGTAGGGCTATCCAGCCACCTGAGTGGTTTCATAATGAAATCTTCATTCTTGAAGATGATGAACCTGCGCACTACAAGGAAGCGATGGCGGGGCCTAGCTCAAGGGAATGGCACAAGGCCATGAAATCCGAAATGAAATCCATGTACGAAAACCAAGTTTGGAACTTGGAAGAACTTCCAGATGGCGTAAAACCCATTGGTTGTAAATGGATTTTCAAAAGAAAGACGAACGCGGATGGTAACATTACTATCCACAAAGCTAGACTTGTCGCGAAAGGGTTCACGCAAGTTCTAGGGGTAGACTACGACGAGACTTTCTCGCCCGTAGCTATGCTTAGGTCTGTTCGGATATTACTAGCAACTGCTACTTATTTCGATTATGAAATATGGCAGATGGATGTCAAAACGGCTTTCCTAAATGGAAACCTTGAAAAGGATGTATATATGATACAGCCAGAAGATTTTGTCGATCTTAAGAATGCTGGAAAGGTATGTAAGCTTCAGAAAGCCATTTATGGTCTGAAGCAAGCATCAAGGAGCTGGAACATTTGTTTTGATGAAGTGGTCAAAGAGTTTGGCTTCATCAGGAACGATGAAGAATCTTGTGTTTACAAGAAGTTTAGTGGGAGCGCAAAAGCATTTCTAATCTTGTATGTGGACGACATATTGTTGATTGGAAATGACGTGAATTTTCTTAGCGAAATAAAAGACTCATTGAAGAAGAGTTTTTCAATGAAACACTTAGGCGAAGCAGCATATGTATTGGGCATCAGAATCTATAGAGATAGATCAAGACGCCTGATAGCGCTTAGCCAAAGCACGTACATTGACAAGGTGTTGAAAAGGTTCAACATGGAGAACTCCAAGAAAGGCCTACTCCCCATGTCACCTGGCACAGTGCTTTGCAAGAATCAGTGTCCTCGGACCCTCGATGAGCGAGTACAAATGAATGATATTCCATATGCTTCGGCAGTTGGTTCTATTATGTATGCCATGCTATGTACAAGACCGGATGTTTCCTATGCGCTAAGTGTTAGCAGTCGGTACCAAGGTGATCCAGGATTGGAACACTGGGCCACAGTCAAGGGTATTCTTAAGTACCTCAGAAGGACCAAGGATTTACTCCTTGTGTACGGAGGTGATGAAGAGCTCATTGTAAGTTGTTACACTGATGCAGGCTTCATGACTGACCCAGATGACTTCAAATCTCAATCTGGCTATGTTTTCATATTGAACGGCGGTGCAGTTGATTGGAAAAGTTCCAAACAAAAGACTGTGGCGGATTCTATGACGGAGGCAGAATATGTTGCTGCTTCAGAAGCCTCCAAGCAGGCTGTCGGAATCAAGCAATTTCTTGAAGACCTTGGTGTGGTTCCAAGTGCTCTGGACCCGGTGGAGATCTATTGTGATAATAGTGGCGCCGTGGCTCAGGCAAGGGAGCCATGTTCGCACCATAAGACAATGCATATTCAACACAAATATAAACTCATTCGACATCATGTCGAAGAAGGTTTAGTAAAAGTACGCAAAGTTCACACGGATCTGAATGTGTCAGACCCGATGACAAAGCCTCTACCACGAGCAAAGCATGAGCAACACCGGATAGCCATTGGTGTTAGGGAAGCCATGTAACTGGATTATGACTCTAGTGCAAGTGGGAGACTGCAGGAGATATGCCCCAGAGGCAGTAATAACAGTTATTTTGTATCTCCGAGTTTGTAATGAATGTTTATGATCCATGCTATAACTGCAATGATTCACGAGTCTGCAATATCCACGAGGCCCGGAGGGAAACTCATTTGCACGTGTGGTATAATAAACGGCAAAATGTATTCCTAGTCTTGCCTCTAAGACTGGCTCAAGTATTGCATGATGATCCTGTTTTCCTGATCATGGGCATGGCTATGCCGGCAATTTTGAGGGCACAATGTTGGTAGAACACTTGTGTTGAATCAACCCGAATTGATGTTATGCTATGAGATATATTCGTCACAAGTTTATGGTTAATAACACAGAGATGGTTAACGTTTGCATGATTCCTTAGACCATGAGAGTATCGAGTTTCTTCATGCTTGCTTCATGAACTTTGGGGTTTGTTAAACGTCATCCGTAAATGGGTGGCTATTACGGCGGCTTACGGGTTCATGGAAAAGTATGTCAAGTAACTTGATAGCTCAAGATTGGGATTTGCTCCTCCGACGATGGAGAGATATCTGTGGCCCCTCTCGGTGTTACGGTATCCATCATCGTCTGGCCAGACACTTTGTGATTTGATCACGGGGATGCCGGAACACGGGAACGAGAAAAGATAACAATACCGGCAACGAGGTAACTGGCATAGTGGACAAGTTGTTGATCCACGAGGATGCCAACATGTCTCACCTCGGGTAATTGTAACATATCGCGAAGCAACAGGAATAGCTCACGGCAACTGGAGGTTCACTCGAATATTCATTCGTGTGGGTATAGGGGTCAATATGGGTGTCCACGGCTCCGATGTTGATCATTGATCGGAAGGGGTTCCGGGTCATGTCTATGCTTCACCGAACCTATAGGGTCACACGCTTAAGGGTCATCTATCTGCTGAATACTAGACAGGGAGTCTGAGAGAAAATCACCGAAAAAGTTTCGGACACCGGAAAAGTTTCGGACACCGGAAAAGTTCCGCAGAGAGAACACCGGAACAGTTTCGGTAAAACTGAAAAGTTATTTCAGAGGATACCATTAAGTCAAATTGGTTTCGGCACATGCCTGATAATTCTTGGAGGGTGCCAGAATCATTCTGGAAACTTCTGGGAATTTTCCGGAAGAAAAACCGGAAATGTTCCGGAGCTGCCGGAACCGCTTCAGATGCTTTTCGCAGATGAAAATCACTAATCCGGAATTGTTCCGGATCGCATTGAAAATTATTTTAGTGGGTACTGGAAATGTTCTAAGCCCACATAAATATTTTCAGTTCGACCGGACGCTGAAAAATGTCGTCGTGAATAGTGAAAGTGCTTTTTGGGATATTTATGGAAAGTCACCTTTTGGGATATTTCCAAAAGGCTTCTAGAAGGGCTTGGGGGCCAAGGAATACCCTCATGGGGGGGCCCCCAAGGGGTGGCCGGCCAAGGGTGGAGCTCCTCCATGGAGCTCCACATGGCACCCCTTTTCCCTCTTATGGTTTTTTATGTGTGACATAAAGTGCGGGTAGTTTGGTACTTTGTGTGACCATCCTACCCCTTGGTTTTCCTATAAATAGAGGAGGTGAGGGCTGCCATCTCTTGATCCCTTGCGCTCATACACATGCTATGCTTTGCTAGCTCTCTCTCTCCCTCCCACGAAAAGAGTTTTTCGTAGAGCCGAAAGGCTGTCTGGGTTCCGGCAGGAACTAGTTCTGGACGGCGAAGCCCTGCCGGATAGATGACACCGTATGTGTGCAACCCCGTAGAGAGGTCGTAGTTTCGATCTTTTGCCCGAGGGGCTGTTCGGGTGTCCTCCCGAAGGGCTGTCCGAGTCTCCGTTCGAGTTTCGAGGGTCCTCCCGAAGGGCTGTCCGCGACATCGTCCGGGGGACTGTCCGACCGCCTCCCGAAGGGCTGTCCGACGAGGGAGTACATCCTCGCGGTTGGGAGGTTGTAAATCCTAGCTGCGGGGATCTGCACCAACGATCTCCACCGACTCTTCTTCCGCTGCGCTTCGAGTCGGTACGGATCAGATCAAACCTTGTATGCAGTCTCCATAGTGGTCCTGGGCGTGCTCGCTATACCGAAATTTTTTGTTTTCTGTCTTGTTCCCCAACAAGGTCTTGGGTGAATTGGAGGTGGGCAGGGTGGGGGAAAGACGACGGCACGGGGCGGCCGCCGGAGGCGACGCATTGGGGCTGCGCGGGCGCCTGCGGCCGGACTTGGTCTACCACACCTGGGCAGCCTGCGACGGAGCTTGCGGGCGAGAGGGGCCGGCGGCGGCGCCCTGGCGGATGGGGCCAAAGGCCGTCCCCAAGATCTCCGAGACGACGACAATTGGAGCGAAGGGGAGGCCTGGCGGGGGTGGGCTCAAATCCGGACGAGGAGGAGGCAGAGAGGGAGACGTGCGATGCCATCGGAGTGAGGAGGGTGGACGCCGGCACCGGAGTGGTGTCCGGCGTGGGGGTGGCCGCCGGGGCCGGAAGGGCGGCCGACGCTCAGGGAAGGGGGAGGGGAGCGCTCAGGTTTGGTGTAGACCCCGTTTTCTTCTTTCCGGTCTTCTGGTGATGATATGGTGACACTACTTTTTATTTTGAACAACAATGCCCATCTCTGTGTGGGCTTATAAAAAAGTAAATTTTTGTATGCCTTGTACAGCAAATTAGCATCCTTGTCAAAAAAATTATATGTCCAATGGATGTGCATGTTTTATGTCCTTCCTAATTTTAAAATATTCTGAGGAAAAGGGACAAAATCCCAGATGCAAACTTCTGATTCCCATTCTTCTCGTCAGTCAGTCCATATGCACGGCAACGGTCACGCACTACTGACTCTCCACATACGAGATGGTTGCAGCCAAGCTGCATTTGCGCGGTGAAGAAGAGGTTCGACTGTTTGCGGAGCTTTGCTTGTCCACACTTCGGTCATGTGTTTATGTGGACTGATTGATGTGGTATTAGTACTGCTAATGGCCTATGGTGCACTGATGCTTATGATCTAGTGTTGTATATCCTTTCAATAGGGATTCCCTAATTTTCTACTCCCTCTATAAAGAAATATAAGATCGTTTAGATCACTAATATAGTGTGGATTTGGTGCTGCTCTAAGGTTTGGAAGATCCTATGCTGGAATGGTGCACTGTTATGCCTTTGCAAAGTATCCCTTTGCCGATTTAGGCGTTGCCGTCTAACTTTGCCGTCTGCTGACTGACGGCAAACTCTTTGCCGTCATTATTTCTGCCTTTGCCGTCTGTACTGCCCTGACGGCAAACTACCACATTCCCGTAGTGCTGGCACGGTGTCATCACATGAGCCCTGTAGGGTGTGGTAAAAGTTTGGGCTCGTTTCGAATAAGCCTTCTCTGAGGCCGCTTGTAAACCGCACCGTCTCCGAGCTAGTCTCTGGGTATCGAGAGGGAACGTGTCCGGTTTGTGCAGGAAGTGCGGGTCCTGTTGCTCCGTTGGCCTTGAAACTTCTCGTGCTCTCAAATGAGGCAATCGCATGCCACGCCCCCGCATTTTTCGGACACGCGTGCAATATTCGAGAAATTTATTGCTCTGCTAGGGTTTCATCGCCAGAAATTGCAGATCAGCAAGCTTAGGATGGTAGTCAATCATATTACTGAGAGCGGCGCTCGGTACTCGGGTAATTACCGAGAGTGGCTCTCGGCAACAGTGGAAAACCTAGATTTAGTTGTGACTTTTTCCGAGAGCAACTCTCGGTAAAGAAAAACCTAGATCTAGGTTTGATTACATTTCCAAGTGCCGCGCCGACAAGCACTCGGTAAAGGTAGCGTCCGGCACTTAAACTTATTCCCCGCTTCTTTTCTTTTCCCCACGTCTCTCTCCCCTCCTCTGCTTCTCCCTCACCCGACCGGCGCCCCCCCGCCGACCGGCGCCCCCCTCCCTTCCGGCCGGCGCCCCCCCGCGCGCCCCGACGCCCCCCCGCGCCGCCCCGCGGCCCCCCCAACACCGAGCTCCTCCCCTTCGGTGAGCTCCCCCCTTCCCTCTCATGTGGATGGATGTATGGATGGATGGATAGATGGATGCATGGATAGATGGATAGATGCATGCATAGATGGATATATGCAAAGATGGATGTATGGATGGATGTATGGATGGATGGATAGATGGATGTATAGATGGATGGATGGATGCATGGATAGATGGATGCATAGATAGATAGATGGATGGATTGATAGATGGATGGATGATATGTAGATAATTTTTATAATGTTGTATGCATGGATGCTATGTGTGCTATGTAGATAATTTATGTAGTAGTTTTATCTATTAGTGGGACTATTAGTTTTTTGTATTTGCTTTTATGTACTAGTTTTTATCTTGAGCGAGTGATGATCATATTTGACATGCGAGATGTTTTCAGAGGAATGGTACCGACTGTTGCCGTAGGGGGTCGTGCTTCCTCTGCTCCTCCTCTGTGATCTTTGTATAGCAGGAGGAGCAGAGGAAGAGCGACCATCACCAACAGTCGATAAGAGTTGTTCTTGGAGGAAGAAAATCGACTTTTGACGATGGCGGTCGATCTGGGCCAGTTCGTCCTGTGATATACCTTTGTCACGCACGATGGACTGGCCCAGCTCGACCATCACCAAAAGTCGAAATACCCGTGAGAGAGTGTCCACCATATATATACCACCACCAGAGAGAGTGTCCACCATATATACGTGAGAGAGTGTCCACCATATATACGTGAGAGAGTGTCCACCAGAGAGAGTGTCCACCAT
This sequence comes from Elymus sibiricus, assembly GCA_039707655.1. Lineage (NCBI taxonomy): Eukaryota > Viridiplantae > Streptophyta > Magnoliopsida > Poales > Poaceae > Elymus > Elymus sibiricus. The sequence goes on from CM077664.1 coordinate 43,020,714, forward strand.
GCTGTTGAAGGAAGGATACCGGCTGTTCGTAGGTGGTCGGTCTTTCTCGTCGTCCTCCTCTGAGACCTTGGTAAAGTAGGGGGAGGACGAAAGGACCCACTGTCACCGATGGTCGAAATAACATTGAGAGATGAGAGATGTTATGAGAGGAAAGACACCGGCTGTTGTCATAGGTGGTCGTTGCTCCTCATCTCTTGCTGTGAGACATTGGTAACGCAGCAAGGGATGGGAGTAACGACCGTCACCGACGGTCGAAATATACAGGCAAGGAGTGCCCCACCATACATATATACCACCAATTGAGAGGTGAGAGTTGTTGAAGGGGCATCGATGGAATGAAAGTCAACCCACATGAAGAGTTGTTGTGTATTCTTCATTTAGTTTTGAACTTATCAAAATTAAATTTGATATCAAGACCGTTGTCGAATGACACTTGTTCAGGAGGATGGCGCCGCGCCGCTCTCCCTTGACCGGGTTTTGTGGTGTTCGACGCCGTGACTCGGGTCGCTACGCCGCTGAGATCACCTGCGATGGTGATCGGCTGTGGCTTGGCACGTTCAACACTGCTGAGCTCGCCGCGCGGGCGTATGACGCGGTGGCTTCCATGTATGGCCGGAAACCGGCTGAGCTGAACTTCCCGGAGGATGCCAAGCATGCTCCGTTCCTTGCCCCTCCTTACCGGATGTATTCCCGCAAGGAGGAGAAGGCACGCCGACTGGCCAAGATGGATGAGGAGTACATGGCTAGGTATGCTGAGGCCAATCCGCAGCTCGTGGCTGAGGAGCGTGATTTTTGGGCCAATAAGGAGAAGGAGCAGAGGAAGAAGGAGGACACCGAGATGGATGCCAGAATATCAGTGGAGGTCGACCAGCTTTTCGATGAGCTCGATGTGGATGGCTACTTTATGGACGATGATGGGGAGGTGGTGCAGCCGGCCACCCGCACTGACAGTGAGGCAGGCCCCTCCGGCGGACGTCCAGAGGTGGTTGACCTTGTCTCGGAGGACGAGGATGAGGACTAGCTTGACGCAGACCCAGATGATGTTGATATATTAGAGTAGTATATATGTCCTAGTAGTGGTTGTCTATCCTAGTACTATGGATATATGTAATGTTGACCCGACTTTTGTCTATCCTAGCACTGCATAATTATGTCTTAGTATTCAATGTAGTCGTTTAATTTTGCTGTAGTACTGATGATATGGTTTATGTTGAAATGTTCGCAAGTCATTAAAGGCGTGCCTTCTATGCTAAAGGTTGACTTTCACTTTGATGGGGCTCCCCGACGGTCGAAATGTCAGTGAGAGAGTGCCCACCATATACACCACCACTTGAGAGATGAGAGTTGGGGAGACTCGGAGGACTGAAAGTCAACCAACAAGCCGGAATAGTGATATATGTGTTGACATCCTCGAATTCAACACACATATCCTTGTAGTTTGCGATGACATCCTAGAATTCCATATATACTTATGTTATTTTTCATTGTGTGATAGAAGGTGCTAGCATTGTTCTCGAGGTTATGGCTTCCACCGATGACGCAGCTTCCTCTAGGTTCAACTCCACGGTCAAGGAGTCGCGCGCCAGTGAGGACCGCTTGGCGGCGCTCCTTAAGGAGAACCCGTAGCTCATCCTTATTAAGTTTTTTGTGGATCTGTCCAAGAAGGAAGCACCACCTAAGGAGAGTGTCGACCCTTTGCCACTGATTCCGCCGACCGCCATTCCCGACGACGCTTGCTCCTCCACTGAGAGGGAGATACCCACCTCCTCCGACTCCACGCTTACCGGCTTCACAGGCTACCAGTCTGATTAGAGTTCCATTTTAAGAGTAGCCTTGTTAGATACTTTGATGCTGATGTCGTGAATGTAGTTGCTGATGTCTACTCGGAGTATAACTTGAGTAGAACTTGTGATGTTGCTTTTGGGTATATGAATCATTAATGCTTTTGATTATATGAGTGATGAATGCTTACGTGGATTATGTATGATGTGCTCTTTAACCTTGCATTATTTGTCTGCCTCTTTTTCTCTTTCTTTGTAGATGAAGTGGTATGCGGTGTACAGAGGTAGGTGTCCAGGAGTCTACGATTCATGGTCTGAATGTAATAAACAAGTGCTTCGTTACGAAGGCAACTCCCACACCTCGTTCAATAGCAAAGAGAAGGCAGAGTATCATTATAATCAGTATGTGCTTAACCAGAAGATAAAATCTGAATTAGTGGGTTCAGTGGATGGGTTCAGTGGATGTGCTAGCCACAAACGGCTTATCGGGTTCAGTGGATGGAAGAACTTGATAATTCTCCTTCAGTTCGTGATAATTATGGTGTTGCTTTTATCATGTGGTCGCATGTAGACATGCATTGACCACTTTATTGTTTAGTAAGTAGGCACTTGTAACAAAGAGTTACTTTGTGATTTCAAATGAAGCTTGTGCGAACTATTTATATAATGCTTATGTGAGTTTGTTGTTAGACTTTGAGACTTCAAATGCATGTTTGTGTATTATATATCTATTTTTGCTGCAGCGATCCGAGGGAAAAACAGAAGAAACAGTACTGGGAACGGATCTTTACCGGGTGTGGCTCTCGACAAAGTGGCATGCGCTGGGAGCAGATGGCAGTTGGCTGGGGCAGTTTTCCCGAGCGTGGCTCTCGACAAAGTGGCATGCGCTGGGAGCAGATGGCAGTTGGCTGGGGCAGTTTTGCCGAGCGTGGCTCTCGGCAAAGAGCTGACGGAACCAGCGGACGTGAAGTCACTTTATTTTGCCGAGAGGCACTGTTTGACTCTCGGCAAACTCTTTGCTGAGTGTCCGTGTCCTGGCTCTTGGCAAATTCCTGTTTGCCTGAGAGGTGTACGCCGGGTGGCCTTTGCCGAGTGCAACTCTCGGCAAAGGCTTTGCCGGCGGTTATTGGCCCTTTGCCGAGTGTCCGTGGCACTCGGCGTACAACGATATTCCAGTAGTACATTGGGATGAGTTTTTTTTTTTTTTTTTTTTTTTGAAATTAGGATGAGTTTATTTGATAGCTGCAAAAGCAGTGAGTCTACCTAAAAAACCAAATAAATTTCCTGGGAGAGCCCCAACCAATAACCAAAGACTGGGTAAGATTTTCAGGGAGCCGCTAGCAGGAGGTGCTCTTGTGCTAATTTAGCGGGCGTACACTTGCACCTGCTACCATATATATATACATGTTAATACAAATTGCTTATACTATATGGTCATGTGGAGGAACAACTTGACAATGTTTAGTTAGGAGTGCGTTAGACTAATGGCGCCACTTCCCCATACAAAGAGATGTAAGCGCTGACGAAAGGAAGGAAGGCATCTAGCTCGCTCCTTCGCCTGATTGACTAGCTAGATTGGCGTTTCTCAGATCTCGTATCGATTTCATCACTCGCCGATCGATCCTCTCGCCGATTGAGGTAAGCATGTATCTAATCACAGTTAATTAGTCTCTTAGTGATCGACCTTCGTTTCTTGAAATGGAAGCTGTGTCTAGATGCGATGCTGCTTGAGAGAATGGGCGTACCGCGGTATCGGATGGACACGGGCACTGAAAACGTTGAGTCAACGCGCACTTATCAATTGGCCATGCGCTCGACGGCGGGCCTCTACCACGACGTCGTGGCAGCAGTCCCTGCGAGCGAGCGGCGAGTGCACGTCCTATGCAGCAGCAGGGGGTGGATGCCCGCCGACCTCGATCAGTACCGTAGCCGTCTTCAAGCTGCACAAGCAGATGCCCGCCAGTTGTTCGATGTTGGGACGCCTGCGAAGACGACGCCGTGGCCACGTCTATGCATCTCTTGGCCGTGTGTTTGAGCGCTCCAGAACCATCGGAGGCCCCACCAGTCCCTTCTCTCCAGCCATTGGCCGTCCTCAAGGTTGAGACACCTGCGCGCCCACCAGGTGCTCGACACAAGGCTTCGCCAACACCATGTTCTACCTCGACCATGGCACCTCTCGTCGACACCCAGCCCCGCCCAACATCGCTTGTCGCCTCGGTTCTAGGCTGCGTAGAGGCCGATGTGGCACCTCAGACTTGCGCTTACTGACCAGAGCCATGCCAAAATACACCGATGTTGAGTATGTGATCACTAGTAGAAAAAGGACTTTACGTGAGCCCCATTAGTCCCGGTTTGGAATCGGACCGGTACTAATGTGACCATTAGTCCTGGTTCCAACGGCTAGGGGGGCGTGACACGAACCGGGACTAAAGGGGTGGTGGCAGGTTGGTGGCAGGCTGGGACCCCACGATCACCTTTAGTTCCGGTTCGTGTCACGAACCGGTACTAGAGGCTCACCTTTAGTCCCGGTTTGTGTAACGAACCGGGACTAAAGATGCTCCTATATAAACCCTTCGTCCAGCCCTAGCTCTCTGTTCTTCCCCTTTCCTCTCCTCTCTGTTCTTCCCCTCTTCCTCGAGCTCATCCTCCATTTTTGCCAAAATTTGTCAAGATTTGGAGGCACCCCATCCATCCAAGTGTTCACAAAGATTAGCAACTTTGTCCCTTCATCTCTCATTGCTAGATTAGCTCTTGCAATGCTCTATAAGTATAGTGATTTGTGGGTTTTAGTTTGGGAGTATTTATATGTGGTAGTTTATTTGATTTATATGCAATTTGAGCTCAAATTAACTTTTTAGTTTGGATGTGTAGGTGTGGTTTACTTAGTGCCTTCCCGTCCCCGTCCTAACCACCGTCGATCGCCCGCACCGTCCCGTCGCCGGCACCACCTTGCTGAGCCTCTTGTTCTTATCCTTTTTATAAAAAGAAAATCATGTTTGTGTGATTTAGATAGTTACTTGTATAATTTTCTTACCCGTACGTTGTTTGTTATACATAGTGGCATGGTTTTGATATCCGTCCCCGTGGGCCCTCGTCCGGTTTATGATTCGGATGTGGTATATTCTCTTTTATAACTATTTATTGCATTTCGTGTTTATGACAATTATGCCCATCAAGTTGACATAGATATTTTTATCTAGGAGGTATGTGAACCGGAAATTGCAACCGACCCTCTTGTCGAGAAGTTAAATTTAGTTGAAAAAGAAAACGAGTATTTGAAAGAAAAATTGAAAATAATTGAAGAAGAGAAGATGAAACTGGAGTTGTATGTTGCCGATGTCGTCGATGATCAGAAGATCAAGATGGATGCAATGCGCTTGAAGATTAGAAAATTTAAAAAATATGCCATTGATAGTGAGGCTTGGTATCACTATGCTGTTGGATCAATTGTTACCTTAGTTGCGATCTTGATCGCATTTGTTGTTGCATTTAAATGCTTTAGCTAAAGAGTTTGTATGTTGTTTTATGAGAACAAGTGTGTATGAACTTTATGTATGAACTTGTATTAATTTGGTCTTTTCGGTATTGTGTAATGAAGATGAGCCGACAATGGATGTACGATGATCGATGCTCTCCCCAGTTCATTAATGGCGTGCGTACTTTTCTGGTTGCGGCTGAGACAAACAAACGAACGGATGGTTTTATGTATTGTCCATGTGCTGGCTGTAAGAATGATCGAAATTACTCTAACTCAAGAACCATTCACGTCCACCTGTTTGAGTCCGGTTTCATGTCCGGCTATAACTGTTGGACCAAGCACGGAGAAAGAGGGGTCCTAATGGAAGAGAATGAAGAAGAAGAGGATGACGACAGCTATCCTGGCCATGGGTTCCCTGAATACGATGGTACAACAATGGGGGAAGAAGCTGAGCCGGCAATGCGGGAAGAAGCTGAAGAAGAGGCATCAGATGAGCCCGCTGATGATCTTGGTCGGGCCATTGCCGATGCAAAGAGAAACTGCGCAAGTGAAAAGGAGAAGCTGAAGTTGCAGCGCATGTTAGAGGATCACAAGAAATTGTTGTACCCAAATTGCGAAGATGACAAGAAAAAGCTGGGTACCACACTGGAATTGCTGCAATGGAAGGCAGAGAATGGTGTATCTGACAAGGGATTTGAAAAGTTGCTGATAATGTTAAAGAAGATGCTTCCAAAGGACAACGAATTGCCCGACAGTACGTACGAAGCAAAGAAGGCTGTCTGCCTTCTAGGATTAGAGGTGCAGAAGATACATGCATGCCCTAATGACTGCATCCTCTACCGCGGTGAGTACGAGGATTTGAATGCATGCCCGGTATGCGGTGCATTGCGCTATAAGATCAGGCACGATGACCCTGGTGATGTTGAGGGCGAGCGCCCCAGGACGAAGATTCCTGCCAAGGTGATGTGGTATGCTCCTATAATACCACGGTTGAAACGTTTGTTCCAAAACAAAGAGCATGCCAAGTTGATGCGATGGCACAAAGAAGACCGTAAGAAAGACGGGAAGTTGAGAGTACCCGCTGACGGATCGCAGTGGAGAAAAATCGAGAGAAAGTGGAAGGACTTTGCAGATGACGCAAGGAACGTATGGTTTGGTTTAAGTGCAGATGGCATTAATCCTTTTGGGGAGCAGAGCATCAATCATAGCACATGGCCTGTGACTCTATGTATCTATAACCTTCCTCCTTGGTTGTGCATGAAGCGGAAGTTCATTATGATGCTAGTGCTCATCCAAGGCCCCAAGCAACCCGGCAACGACATTGATGTGTACCTAAGGCCATTAGTTGAAGAACTTTTAGAGCTGTGGAGTATAGAAGGTGTACGTGCGTGGGATGAGCACAAACAGCAGGAATTTGACCTGCGAGCGTTGCTGTTTGTAACCATCAATGATTGGCCTGCTCTCAGTAACCTTTCAGGATAGACAAACAAGGGATACCACGCATGCACGCACTGTTTAGATGATACCGACCGTATATATTTGGATAAATGTAAGAAGAATGTGTACCTGGGACATCGTCGATTTCTTCCGAGCAGGCATCCCGTAAGAAAGAAAGGCAAGCATTTCAAAGGTGAGGCAGATCACCGGAAGAAGCCTCGCCACCGTACTGGTGATGATATACTTGATATGGTCAAGGATTTAAAAGTAATCTTTGGAAAGGGTCCTGGCGGACAATCTGTTCCGAATGACACTGACGGACGCGCACCCATGTGGAAGAAGAAATCTATATTTTGGGACCTACCCTATTGGAAAGACCTAGAGGTCCGCTCTGCAATCGACGTGATGCACGTGACGAAGAATCTTTGCGTGAACCTGCTAAGCTTCTTGGGCGTGTATGGGAAGACAAAAGATACACCGGAGGCACGGGAGGACCAGCAACGTATGCACGGAAAAGACGGCATGGATCCAAAGCAGTATCAGGGTCATGCCAGCTACGCTCTTACCAAAGAAGAGAAGGAAATCTTCTTCGAATGCCTGCTCAGTATGAAGGTCCCATCTGGCTTCTCGTCGACTATAAAGGGAATAATAAATATGGCAGAGAAAAAGTTCCAGAACCTAAAGTCTCATGACTGCCACGTGATTATGACGCAACTGCTTCCGGTTGCATTGAGGGGGCTTCTACCGGAAAACGTTCGATTAGCCATTGTGAAGCTATGTGCATTCCTCAATGCAATCTCTCAGAAGGTAATCGATCCAGAAATCATACCAAGGTTAGAGAATGATTTGGTGCAATGTCTTGTCAGTTTCGAGTTGGTGTTCCCACCATCCTTCTTCAATATCATGACGCACGTCCTAGTTCACCTAGTCGAAGAGATTGCCATTCTAGGTCCTGTATTTCTACACAATATGTTCCCCTTTGAGAGGTTCATGGGAGTTTTAAAGAAATATGTTCATAACCGTGCTAGGCCAGAAGGAAGCATCTCCAAGGGCCATGAAACAGAGGAGGTCATTGAGTTTTGTGTTGACTTTATTCCTGACCTTAAGCCGATTGGTGTTCCTGAATCGCGGCATGAGGGCAGACTGGGTGGAAAAGGCATGCTAGGAAAGAATTCAGTAATATGCCATGACGGGCATTCTTGGGCGCAAGCACATTACATAGTTCTACAAAGTTCTGCCTTGGTGGCTCCGTATATCGAGGAACACAAGAATATTCTACGCTCCAAACACTCGGAGCAGTCTGACGACTGGATTACACATGAACAAACGGGGACTTTCGCCGGTTGGTTGCAGACACGTCTCATGCATGACGACACTGTTGCAGATGAGCTGTACTTGCTGTCCAAGTTACCATCTTCGACTATATTGACTTTCAAAGGGTACGAGATAAATGGGAATACATTTTACACGATTGACCAAGATAAAAAGAGCACCAACCAAAACAGTGGTGTCCGCTTTGATGCAGCAAACACCAATAGGCCAAAGGACACATATTATGGTTACATAGAGGAGATATGGGAACTTGACTATGGACGTGGTTTGAAGGTCCCTTTGTTTCGGTGCAAATGGGTCAATCTGACAGGAGGCGGGGTAAAGGAAGACCCGCAGTACGGAATGACAACAGTGGATCTCAACAATCTTGGGTACGCAGACGAACCATTCGTCCTAGCCAATGATGTGGCGCAGGTTTTCTATGTGAAGGACATGTCTACCAAGCCGAGAAAAAGAAAAGATAAGGAAGCGAATACATCATACGATGAGCCAAAGCACCACATAGTTCTTTCAGGGAAAAGAAACATCGTGGGAGTGGAGGACAAGACAGACATGTCAGAAGATTATGAAAAGTTTCATGAAATTGCTCCCTTCACAGTGAATATTGACCCGAGCATCCAGTTAAACGATGAAGATTGTCCATGGTTACGGCGCAAAGGGACACACGCGAAGAAAAAGTTTTATACCCAAAGATCCCACTCTGGGATGTGACCGGCTTCTCTAGTGAGTTTCCGGACTTATATATCTGGAAAGTCCCACTTCGGACAAACCGGAGGGAATCTTTGTAATAGTTAGGGTACTTATGTGTTTTGGCATTTGAAACGCGAAGAAATATTATGTCCAAAGCCACGTCATCAATTTTCAACCCTTTCTGACTTCATTTGCTATTTTTCATGGATTTACTGATTTTTTTGAGCTAAATGACCTTGAAATTGAAAATCACTGCAAATGAACTCTGAAAAGGTTGAAAGTTGGCATGGTATCATCATTTCACCCACATAGCATGTGCTAAAAAGTTGAGAGGGTTACGGCAAAAACTGGATGCACTTCATGTACAAAATGGACAATCTCTTTCGAAGTATCAGGGTTTCAGACGAAAACTCATCTGTTACAAAGGCATTTCATTTTTTAAACTTATTTCAACTCCAGACTTTTTGTGCGTTCAGTATGCACCATTCGAAGCCACGTCATCAATTTTCAATCTTTTCTGACTTCATTTGCTATTTTTCATGCATTTACTGATTTTTTTGAGCTAAATGACCCTGAAATTGAAAAACACTACAAATGAACTCTGAAAAGGTTGAAAGTTGGCATGGTATCATCATTTCACCCACATAGCATGTGCTAAAAAGTTGAGAGGGTTACGGCAAAATCTGGATGCACTTCGTGTACAAACTGGACAATCTCTTTCTAACTATCAGGGTTTCTGACGAAAACTCGTCTGTTACAAAGGCATTTCATTTTTTTAAATAACCTAAGAATTACCAAATTGAATATAATGATAAAACACACTAATAATAAACAGCAGAAAAAAGAATCACTGAAAAATCTATTTTTAAAGTAAAGTTATTCACAAACTAGTGATTCACACAAATTTCAAATAATTCAAATTTAAACTATTCAAATTTGAAAACTACTGGCACTAACAGAAAGTTTATAATTTTTTTTACCTAAAGGAAAAAGATTCACAAAGAAACTCTAAATAAAGAAAAAAACAACTCAGAAACAAAAGAAAATAAATAAAGCAGAAAACAAAAAAAACAGAAAAATAAATAAATTAAAAAAAGCCCGCCTATTGGGCCGCCACGGCCTGCATACGACTAGAAACCCAACCTCTAGTTGGGCCAGGATGCAGGCCCGTATGTCCCAGTAGGCCCCACTGGGCGGCACAGGTGCGGTAGGCCCAGAAGGCCTGCATTAGAGAGGAGCTCGACACGGTAGCCGCGGCGGGGCTTATAAACCGGTGCGAGCTCCTCTCAACTAGCGAGGTGGGACTATACATCCACCGCGCCCCTCGCCTGGCACACCACCTTTAGTCGCGGTTGGTGGCTCCAACCGCGACTAAAGACCCCCCCTTTAGTCGCGGTTGGAGCCACCAACCGCGACTAAAGGCTTGTCTTCCCGCCGCTCTGCCTGGCCAAATTTCACCCTTTAGTCCCGGTTGGTGGCTCCAACCGGGACTAAAGGTGCCTCCTATATATACAACACTTACGAATTTTTCCCCAAATTTGCCTTTCTTCTCGACGACGCCGAACGTACCACCACGCCGCCAGGCTGCCGGAGCTCGCCATCGCCGTCCGTCCGCGCGCCCCTGCCCCTCGACGTCGCCGTCCGTCCGTCCGCGCGCCCCTGCCCTTTCGACGTCGCCATCCGTCCGTCCGCGCCCCTACCGCACCTCGACGCCGCCGTCCGTCCGCGCCTCTGCCGCACCTCGATGTCGTGGCCACCGCGCCCCTGCACCTCGCCGTCGCCGTCGCCGTCCGTCCGCGCCCCTGCACCTCGACGCCACCGTCCGTCCGCTGTGAGCTCGCGCGGCCGCCCCCTCCGGCGATTTTTTTTCCACTAGTTTTTTTTATACATGTATGCATGAATGTTTGATGTTTTATTTAGATGTTTTAGTTGTTTTAGATGATTATTTTTTCACTAGTATATATGTATGTATGAATGCATGTTAGATGGATATAATTAGTGTCTAATTAGTATAGATTTTATTTTATATAATGTTGTTTTTCTGTTTTTTAATGGATGCATGTATAGAAGTATGCTTAATTAGTGTTTCTTTTTCTGTTTTTTAATTTTATATAATGTTGTATATCATAGTATAGAAAAAATTTGCATATAAAAAAGTTGCATAGGAAAAAGTTTACCATATATATATTTGTTAGAAGGACTATATATAAGTGGGAAAAGTTTCGGAATTTTTTGAGAAAGGAATATTATTAGGGTAGTTATAACCAAGGAATGGGACTTTATAATTGAACAGAGGATATTTTGCTCAAAATTTCCTAATAAAATGACATTGCATATATAGGCATTTTTTTTCATAAGAATTTGTTCTCGACGTCAACGATGCCTGGCCCGCATCCTCGTCGTCGACTCGTTCGCGACGACGTCCTGCTTCAGAGGTGCCACGTTCGGGACTGGGCTCCGCCGGGCTGGCACTGGGAGGTGCTACCTTCAGGGGCGCGTAGCTTGGTGAGGAACCCGGCCCCGGGTCCCGTCATCGACCCGGAGCTTCTTTGGTGGCGTTCGCGTGGGCCACTTTCCGTGCGGAGGCAGCCAGCCCCGTCGGAGGTGGTACGTCGCCGTGTCAGGGAGGAGGACGAGCACGTCTGTCTCTACATGGATGTGTTGGACGTCAGGTTCTCCAATACCTGGCAGGTTCTTCAGGGATCTCACCCGAGCTATGATCCTGTGATGGTTCCTTCTCTTTGGGTGTCCACCACCCACGCCTCAGGAACCGCGAGTGAACTAGATTCTTCGATAATATTCGATCTGTATTAGCTAGTGATGTTATATATATGATAATATTCGAGATGTATTAGTGATAATACTCGAGATGTATTCGAGATTATATTCGAGATGATGTATTCGAGATTATATTATTCGATAATATTCGAGACGATATATTCGAGATTATATTATTCGATAATATTCGAGACGATGTATTTGAGATTATATTCGATGATGCATATTATCTGGATTATTCGAGATGCATATTATCTACTATGATTCAGTTTTTCCTTATTGATTGCATGCATTCTAATTTGAATACTAAATTGTTTTATATTTCTTCTGGATTAGTTAAATAAAAGCTATGGACAATACCGGCAGAGAAGGAGAAGAGGCTCTGTTCGACATCATACGCTCCCCGAGCCCAGATGATCATGATGACGGCTCGCAATATCTGAACACTACGGGTGAGGGTATGATGTTTGATGAAGATGAACGAATAGATGAATGCGACAACAATGATGACGAAGGAAATGTTCATCAAATAACAAAGACCGGCGAGGTATATTTATTATATAAGCCATCCGGTGATCATTACATGTATTAATTGATTTGTATATATTAACGAATCGATCTTTCTTCTTTTAGCCCTCCGGATCGAGCAAATCTTCTACAAGCGGCAGGGCAGTTTGAGGCCCGGCCAAAAGGTTGCAGGCTGGCGTAAAGTACAACATCGATGCCATCAAATCAAATGGCGAACCGCTTGAACCTAAGAAGAATGCGACCAAGTTCACTCGTCAATGCGGAGTTGTTGTCAGGGACCAAATCCCGATCTCCGTTCAAGAATGGAAAAAGCCAGCAAAGGGAGATCTAGGAGTTACTTTTGTCGACGAAAGAGCAAAAGATCTGCTTTGGGAATCACTCATGTCACATTTCACCCTACCAGATCATTTGACAGATGCAGATCTGGCGAAAGTCAGGAAGAGTGCTCTTAAGAAGATGGCGATAGCATTCAACAACCACAAGAAAAATATATGGGACTCGTACGTCAGAGCAGTAAAGCAGACTCCAGAATTCAATGGAACACTGGAGAAGGCAAGACATCACTGGGACGATTTCGTGAAGTTCAAGGAATCGGAACTAGCTCAGGAACGGTCGAGACAAAACAAGATTAATGCTGCGAAAAAGAAGTGGCACCATACTCTGGGGCCAGGTGGCTACCAGGTGGTCCTGCCTAAGTGGGATCTCGCTGAGCAAAAGATGATGGATGCAGGGGTCACTCCAGTTACATTGGACTGGCCCCCCAGGTGCAGGACTTGGTTTTATGCGCATGGGGGGAAGTTGGACCCAGAGACAGGGCTGATTATGGAGCGGGCAAGTCTTAAAAAAGCTCAGGACGATTTACTTGTTGCAATAGAAGAAGCTCGAACAGGGGTGTTCACGCCCAACAGACAGAACGACGAGCTTACGCGCGCCCTGAAGAATCCTGAACACCCGGGAAGAACACGAGGCAAAGGCGTTGTTCCGTGGTTTGAGGGGTTTGCGGATTGGAATGCCGATTACAGAAGCCGTGCGAGAAAGAAGCAGCAGGAGGAGCAGAAGAGGAAACTGGAGGAGGAGAAGAGGAAGGAGGAAGCACTCCGCCTTGAAGGCCTATACTCAAGTCACTTGGAGTTGGAACGCGCTTTCAGGCGGCAGCAGGAGCAGATCGACTCACTTAGCCAGGAAAGGGCATCTCAACGGCAGCAGGAGCAGATCGATCCAGCATTGGATAGCACCGTCCCATCTATGCCGAGAAGCAGCGTGGGTTCCACCCCGGCCGATGATGCACTACTGGCTAGATACCCTGTGGATGATATCAAAGATAGGACTACTTGTGAGCTACACATGAAAGTGAAGAACCTATCCATGAAGGTGGCGGACGGCTATGCTTTAACAAATCCCCCTGAAGCAACCTTCCATTGCAATCCGATTCCAGCTGGATATGCTCGTGTCGGGGTTGATGAAGTGATGTCAGGATATTACGAGCTACAGCTTGACATTCCTGGAGGTGACGAGGAGAGCACACTGGGAGAGGCCATACATCGTATCATTCTGTGGAAAAAGGATTGCATCGTCTTTCCAAGGCCACTGACTCCTGCTGCAACAAGTCTGCCACCGCGTCAGTCGACTCCTCCGCCGGCACCGCGTCAGCCGACTCCTCCTCCTCCAAGCCCGGCACCGCGTCAGCCGTCTCCGCCGGCACCGCGTCAGCCGACTCCTCCTCCTCCAAGTCCGGCACCACGTCAGCCGACTCCTGCTCCTCCAAGTCCACCGCCGCGTCAGTCGACTCCTCCGCCGGCACCGCGTCAGCCGACTCCTCCTCCTCCAAGCCCGGCACCGCGTCAGCCGTCTCCGCCGGCACCGCGTCAGCCTCCTCCTCCTCCTCCAAGTCCGGCACCGCGTCAGCCGTCTCCGCCGTCTCAGCGGGCTCCGCCGCCTAGGCAACAGCGGAAGAGAGGCGCCACAGCTATGGCGGCTAGCGGTACAACAGGCAAGAAATACAAATATGGTCCAAGCCTCAAGCCTCTTTCGAAATTGCCTTACCACCTGACTGAGGAGGAAACCAAAGCCGAAGTGGCTGCCCAATTGAAGGCCCATTTTGGACCGAAACCGCCCCCGCCGCCAAAGGAGAAAGTACCTGAGGATGTCATACAACACTTTATTGATAATGCTCAACCGGCTGTCAAGCATACAGACTCAGACTATGAGCGCTGTATCAAGAAGTTATATCAGGCACAACAAAAGAAGGAGTTGAGCTCGAGCTCGAGCCAAGCAGTTGGCAAAAAAAGCGGGAAAACTGTTCCCTAGCTGGGAGAACAGGCAGTGCAATCGACCCCCCCGCTCATTGTACAAACACATGTGAGTACCGCCCATCAGCTGGTAATAACCGACGATCATAGAAGGCAGGCTAAAGAGGCCGGTCTCATTGTTGAACAACTCCTAGGCACCGAGGAATTCCCCGTGTTTAAAGAGGAGGAACTAAGATGGAAATATGTCCGCGGCCAACCTCTGGTCAAGCCTGAGCAGGTCCCGCTTCTACCAACGAGAATGTACAATTTGCATAAGTGGTACATGATAGAAGCAGCAAAGACCGGTCGAGAGTCCCTCATGGTGAAAGTCAAGGAAGAGCATTACTTCCATGCAAAAGATTTGTGGGTTGAGTTTGAAGAGATGTTTCAGTTATTCAATCAAGACGCACTCGACAAATCTATCGTCAGTTGCTATTGTCTGTAAGTGATTTCTTTCTGTAATTTAAGTCTCTAGCTAGCTGTGCTCGTTCTTTACCTGTAATAATTATCCTCACTATATTCTTTTCTGTGGTATTATGCAGAATGAAGATGTATGAAATGGAAAAAGCTGGACGCTATGGCATTGGGTTCATTGACCCAAATACGATTAATCAAGAGACATGGTCAATTGAATGGTCGAGAGAAGACACAGAGATCAGCTTGCTAGAGTTTTTGAAGCGACTAAACACCCAACCAGAAATACTACTTCCTTACAACTTCGGGTGAGTGTTAGTATATCTTGTACTACAAATTCTATTTTTGCTTACTAGATGTTAATAAGTGTAGTTGATGAGTTATGCACATGCCCGCTTAATTATACAAACATGTGCGCATGCAGTTTCCACTGGATCTTGTTAATCATTGAAGTTGACAAGGGAAAAGTTCAAGTACTGGACTCACTATATAAACACCCATCCGAATACGAAATCGGGAGGGGGATGGTCGACAGGTAATTTCAATCATTATCGCACTATGTCGGCCTCTTTAGTTCATTTCCTGATATCAACTAATTAATAACTCCTTTATTCATTTTCTTTGCCGGCGGGCAGGGCTTGGCAAAAGTTCATCAAAGAGGTCCCCGGCGAATGGAAACAACAACTGAAATGGGTGCGACCCAAGGTAATTAAGTAGTACTCCCTCCGTCCGAAAAAGCTTGTCTCTCAAATGGATGTATCTAGCACCAAGTTAGTGCTAGATACATCCATTTGAGGCACAAGCTTGGGACAAGCTTTTTCGGACGGAGGGAGTACTAGCTAGCTACGTCCGTGCATCTCTTTAATTCTAGTTTCAATACCATTATCATGCTTGATTAATTATTATCTGATTGAATTTTATTCTCGTAAAGTGGCTGAGCCAGGCGCCGGGGAATAATTTATGCGCATACTACGTTTGCGAGACCATTCGCATGATGACGTCCGAAATGGAAAAATCTGAAAGACAACTTTGGGTACGTTTGCCAGAACACTATCCACAATTTTTTTATCATGATCTAATATATATACACACAACTAATATATTCATCTTGATCTCCTTCTTTAAAGCTGTCGGAGACGCGGGGCAAGCTCCAACCAACGGATCGCATACGAGCAATTCAAGAGGAAATAGCGGGATTTTTGCTCGACCAGGTCATAGATCCCAAAGGAGAATACCATTACAAGATGTAATGCCTGCATGTAATGATCCGCAAATTGTAGGAGAAATTGTATATACCAAATTGTATATATATATGTGTATGTGAATGGTCGTACGAGAAATTCGATGATATATATATGATCGGTTCTACGACAAATTCTATTTATATATCTATGCATAACGTGTACAGTATGTTGTAGCGTAAAATATGTTTGAAATGAAAAAGAATTAAATGGAAAACACAAAATTAAAAGGAAAAATAAACCATAATTCATAAACCGAGAATTAAATGAAATACTTTTAGTCCCGGTTGGTGTTACCAACCGGGACTAAAGGTCCCCCAGCCCCCGGCGCCGACTCGTGCCACGTGGTGGGCCTTTGGTCCCGGGCCGTGTTGAACCGGGACTAAAGGGGGAGGGGGGGCTTTAGTCCCCACCCTTTAGTGCCGGTTCCTGAACCGGGACTAAAGACCCTTACGAACCGGCACTATAGGCCGATTCTGCACTAGTGGAGCCTCGTCGTTAGCTTTGAATTTGTTTCTGTGCGAGCTCCTAGACTAGATGTGGCTTCCAGATTCTTTGCATCTTTGTACCTTTTTGCCTGTTTCAAGTTTTGTTATAATATGGGCATTGGCTGCTACAAAGACCAAGAAAATTTCTCTTCCGTAGTCTAAGTAAATATTCTTTTTTGTGGTCTAATGTGATTGCAAATGGATCTCGAAGCTAGTAGTAGACACAGCGTCCTGGAGCAGATGCTGATTGATGAAAGTGAAGAGCCGACGGACCTGCCATTATCACTGTTGGAAGATATCAGAGGTTATTTCTCTCCCAATCATGAAATTGGCAGCGGCGGATTCGCGGTGGTTTATAAGGTACGACCACAACCCTTAACTCTAACGGAGATTTCTCAATGCTAAGCTTAATAGTTGATCTAAAATCTTGCTCCCAGCCTTATGGTATGTACATATGTAAAATATTCACACTGGGAATGCCCTCCTCTACCAAAAGAGAAAGAGTTGAAGATAACGAAGGAAAGTGGGTGGATACAAAACCAGCCCGAAAAAACAAAAAAAGAAGGGAATGAGAGAAATGATCGGAACGATTGAGGAAAGAAAGAGAATGGCGGCCCCTTTCCTTTCGCCCAGGGGGTATCATCGTCGGGGACAAGCTTTGAGTGTTCTTCCATATCTTGCCCGATGCCGAAGGACTGTTCTTAGCCTCGAGGAGTAAATCCGAGAGGCGTGACTAGCTCGATTGAGGGAGTACTTGAAACCGTAGTGAAGAGGATAGATTGACCGGAAGGTAGGTTAGGGAGCGGAAGAACTTCTGGAAGTCATATTGACCAGATAAGCCTCTGACGGCTGCATATTGATTTTTCCCCAGTTTTCTTTCAGAAGAAGCGGGAGCCATTTTGCAATGAAAATCGGTATCAGCAGAGATTCAGGCCAATCCAGGCGGTTATTATGGCTGGTTTTTTACGCTTTAACTTAGACATTGTAGAATCTTAGAGAAAAATCCCAAGTTAAACCCGTGGTGCTTAGAGTGGCGGACATTACTTTTGGAGACTCGAATTGATTCCTCGTTTTAATTGCCAATCCGTAAAAGGGTGGTCATAACGATAACTTCCAGTTACATCGGAAAGGTATGTTAAGGGACTTGATAGAAGGTTGGGATTTGCTCCTCAGAGGATGGAGAGATACTCTCTGGGCCCACTCGGTATTACCGTATCCATTGTTGTCTGGCCAGACACAGCATGATAATGATCACAGGGTACCAGAATACAGAAACGAGAAAAGAGGAAAAAACTGGTAACGAAGATAACTAGATATTACGATCAAAGAGTTGCTTCACAAGGATATCGATAAAAGTCTTGCCTCGGGTTTTGTTATGTATTCCAAAGCAAAGGGAATTATGTATGGAAACAGAAGGTACGCTCGATAAAGATCCTCGCGTATATGTGGGAGTTAACATGGGTGTCCAGACCCCCACTATTAATTATTAACCAAAAGGTATTTCAGGTCATGTCCACATATTACCAAACATGCAGGGTCACATGCTTAATGATCAGTGGTTTGATAGAGTACTAGGAGATCATAGGATAATGAGAGAAAAGCATCGGAAGTGTTCTGGACCTATTTTGGATGTATTCGAGAGCGTCCCGAAAGTGCCTGGGAGCGTCCCGAAATATATAAGGAAGGCCATGAAAGTTTCTAGAAGGTTCAAACTTTTTTGGAACGTTTCAAAGTGCGATTTACCCTTGTCTAGCCCAAGGGGGAAGCACCCACATGGGCCCTCAGGTCCATAGTACGGCGCCCCCCCCCCCCCCCCCCCCTCTCATGGGGGGTAATTTGCCCAAAAGCGAGGCGCTCCTAGTAGGATCTTCCTCCCTCATGTGCCCCCTTACTTCGGAAGCAATCCGTGGGAGAAGTGGACCCCCCTTTGGTCCGCCGGCCATAGGGGAGAGGCAGCCCCTCCTCCAAGTCGCTCACCCCCTGGTTGCCTATATAAAGAGGGGAGGGGCGACCCCCCCCCCACCCCCCCCCCCCCCCATAGGCCATCTCTCTCTCTCTCTCTCTCTCTCTCCCCGGAAGGCTTCTCCTTCTCCCGTTCTCTGCCAGCCTTTTGTCCAGGCCGACGAAGTGCTACCGAATTGCTGATAAGGTACACATGGATAGCGCAGAAGGGTTGTGCTTAGGACTCTCGGTCTCCTGGGAGGTAATACATGGCCTCAGAGCTCACCTGAGGCCGGCATGCCTTTTGCATCATGGACGACATGGAGCTTGCCTGAATGCGGGCATCTTCTACACCACCTTGAAGCTCTCCCAAGGTGGGGCAGTACCTACACCGTCGCTGTCATGAAGCCCACCCATGGCGGGGCGTTGTCTACACCTCCGCCTACCACTAGTAGGAAAAAGCCTAGTAGCGTCATTCCGAAAACGTTGTTCCCGGCGCGGAGGCCAGCCGCCGGTAGTATACGTCTGTGGTACGGTTATACTACCGGCGTTGGGCATAAACACCACTCGTATATGTGTCATTTGTGGCGTTGGTGCCCAACGCCATTGAAATAGAAATAATCAGTAGCACACCCCAGTTAGCAGACGCGTGTAGTACTAGTCACGTTCCATTTTGCTGGGACTAGCTTTGAGCTGCGTGTCCCTATCGTCAGTAAACCACTACTGTCAGATAACCCCTAGACTGTTACATTAATGTAGTGTAAACATTAATTAAACTAAACCTTTGTTACATTATTCCCCCCCCCCCCCCCCCCCCAAAAAAAACCTTTGTTACATTAATAATAAATTAGTTGGCATCCATATATTACACATATTTGAACAGCACTGTTCAAATCACAAAATAACAGCTAACTACAACTAATTCGCGTGCCCGATTCCTTGCCGCCTGGATGCCTACGCATCATCGTCCGAGATGTCGATGACGTCCTCGTGGCCGTAGCCACAGCCGGCGCCTTCCACGACATCTGATTAAGGAGCTGCCGGAGCAGGAGGCGGCTGGCTCAGATCCTGCAAAATCATCTCCCGCTTGCCGGGAGGAAGCGACCTAAATATGTCGCGAACCTTTAGGAGTGCGTCCACCATCCACAATTCCGTGGATGGAGCAGTAGGCGGCACCGGAGCCGTGGGAGGCTGCATCTCCTGCCGGTGCAGCTCCTCCCTCTTTTCCTTGTCGTCCCAGAGGGACTCGAAGGAGCGGTCGATGGCGAGCTGCTCCTGCATGTAGTCCTGGTCGCCACTGATTTGTGCCCTAAGGTCCTCGTCGGCGCATTGCGCCTCGATTTGCGCCTCCGCGACAAGATGCTTTTGCCGTGCCACCTCGCCCACCATGTCGATGTCCCACAGTGGCGAGGGAAGCGGGGTCTGCAGCGGTGATGGTGGCGGTGACACAGCCGGAGAAGGGGTTGGGGATGGATTCGGCGACTCATCCATCGGGAAGCCGATGGCGCGAGAGGTAGTGAGGGTTTTGCGGAGAGGGGAAGTGGATAAGATTAATCCAATCCCGGATGAATAAGATACCCTTTTTATTTGGATCGGGCCACTTTAGCGGCGTTGGACGGCCACGCAGCGCCACCAACAACCTTTCTACAGTGGCGTTGACCAATAGTCCAACGTCAGTACAATGCTCCAGAAAAAAAAATTGTTTATATAGTGTGTATGCTTGCAAACATGTAAACGAAGTATGTAAAACTTGAATCTTTTACTACTCGTACGCCCTTCGTAAGTTAATTAGGTTTACAATTTGATTTTCTTACACACAAGTTTTCACATACATTACGTTTAACATTTTGTCTAAAGTCTGAACACATGTACTTCCTCCTTCCCAAAATATAAGGCGCGATTGATTTTGCACGGTCTTTGATGCCTGACTTTGACCATTAATATATATCAAAGTACATGGATTGAATGAACATATATAAATGGCATCATCGTATTTGTCTTGCAAAACAATTTTATTTCATATATTTGTATACTAATTTTATAGATATACAATGCGTCAAAATCATAGTCAAAGTTGTGCAACAAGGACCAGAAAAGTCAATCGGCGCCTTATATTTTGGGAAGGAGGGAGTACATTTTTCGATAAAGGGAATATACTAATATCGCGGAGATACCAATTACACCCAGTCTCTTGTGACGCCCCCGTCCCGACCGTGCACTAATCATACACGCAAATGCGCACGATCAAGCCCAGGGACTCAAGGGAAGATATCACAACACAACTCCAGACACAAAATAAATAATACAAGCTTTATATTACAAGCCAGGGGCCTCGAGGGCTCGAATACATAAGCTCGAGTTACACAAGAGTCAGTGGAAGCATCAGATATCTGAGTACATACATAAAGTTAAACAAGGTTGCCTTAAGAAGGCTGAGCAAAACAACGACATCTAGATCGAAAAGGCGCAGGCCTCCTGCCTGGGAGCCTCCTAAACTATTCCTGGTCGTCGGTCTCCACGTAGTAGTAGGCACCATCGGTGGGGTAGTAGTAGTCGGCGGGATCAGCTGGCTCCGGGGCTCCGTCATCTGATCGCAGCAATCGGGTAGGGGGAAAAAAGGTAGCAAAGCAACCGTGAGTACTCATTCAAAGTACTCGCAAGTCTTACATCAGATCTATGCTAAGTATGCATCGGTATCAAAGGGAAGGGGTTGTATCTGTGGACTAAACTGCAGAATGCCAGAGTAGAGGGGAAGGTCTAGCCTATCGAAGACTAGCATGTTCAGCGTCTTGCAGCATTAGAAGAGTGTAGATCAGCATATTATAAAGCAGTAATTATATAGTAGCAAAGCCTAGAGATCCTTCCTCGACTACCTGCGAGAAAGCGATCCCGGAGCTTACAATTAAAGTAACATGTATCCAGTTCAAGTTGTAGTAGATCGGGATACAACACTGAGCGTCCTGTTACCGTGGACACGGCTATTCGAATAGATAAACTTCCCTGCAGGGGTGCACTACTGTTACCCAACACGCTCGATTAACTCTGGCCGGACACACTTTTCTGGGTCATGCCCGGCCTCGGCTGATCGACACGACGTAGTCCTACCTAGGCTCCGCAGAGAGGTCCCCGCCGGTCTACATCCTAAGCGCTCAGGGGTCTTGGGCCCATCGCCCTTTGCACTCCGGGTCGTTGTGTGCAGGGTGGATACCAGCGCCACCCCTCTCCTGGATGGCACGATCCGACCCGGCCACAATGCTGAACTGGACATCTGACAGAGCTTTCGGCTGATACATATGGCGCCGAGGGCCCCATTAAACCATTATCCCGCGTGGTGGCAATGCGTATAGGCCAGTGGCCAAATCAGATCAAATACCCAAATCCGTTAGTGTATTGGGAGCTCGCGGAAACAAGCAGAGATCCACGATCATGTGACCCCGTCGCCCCGTCTCGTGGACTTACGGCAAGGCCCAGGCCCTATCCCTCTCCTGGGGCGGTCTGCCTGCCTGGCCGTGCCACGTAATTATCTCACGGGTACCCTCACGGTCAACCCGACTTCCCATCTCTCGCGGGTACCCCTCGGGGTCGACCCGACTTCAAATAGGGGCCTGAGGTAAATTCAAGGTATCCGTGTGTCCGAAACATCAAGGGGAAATTCGAGGAATCACCCTCGATGGATTCCCACTCGATGTATCCGTCAAGGTGAACTCGGAGGAATCACCCTCGCTGGGTTCACACTTGAGGGGTTGCACGACAGAGGCATCATCGGAGGTGGTGAAAGAGGAATCACCCTCGGTAACCCACAACCGACTAGCTACACTACAGAGATATCATCAGGAGTGAGATAGGAGGTATCACCCTCGGCACTCGATGGTAGCTCTGCAGAGTCGTACAACTAAGGGGGAGTGCGGTGCTGTGTCGGTCTCTGCACATCGATCACGTTGATCGAGCCTCCGGTGGTAAAGCATGGCAACAAGAACAAGGATGTGGGGGCCATTGATGGATCGCTAACCAACCTATACTAAGCATTTAGGATAGCAGGTAAGGTATCAACAGTAGGTTACAAAATCAGGCTATGCATCAGAATAGGAGCAATCAAATACGGTAGCAAATTCTAATGCAAGCACGTGGAAGAAGGAATAGGTGATATAGGAATGATCAAGGGGGTTTGCTTGCCTGGAAGCTCTGCTGAAAAGGAGGAAGGGTCGTCGACGACGTAGTCGATCACAGGGGCAGCGTCGGTCTCGGGGTCAGCAAACAATGCACCGGAGAGAAGAGGGGGAGGAAACAGATAAATACATAGCAAACAATGCACTCACAGATCACGACATGGCAATATGCAATGCATGGGTAACCTAATACATCTCTAAACCATTTTAGTTAATTTAGGAATTAATTTGGAATTATTTACTGGAGGTCAGGCACTATTCATCTATCGGAAACAGGCAAAAAGTTCCACGTTCATCTATTTAGAGGGTTCTAACATGAATACAGATGACATATTCGGATTCGTTGGATTTTTCTAATCATTTTTCATTTATAAATTATTTTCATCTGACTTACGGTTTATTTTCTATGATTTTTCAAAGTTTTAATAATTTTCTGGATTTTACTGGATTTATTTTAATTTCGAAAATAAAGATTAAATTGCTACGTGCACACACAGAGTGTACACAGCAGTGTGTGTTAGAGGCTGACAGTGGGCCCAGTCAACTGCCCAGTCAGCAGTTGACTGGTCAGCGTTGACTAGACAGTGGGTCCAGTGGGACCCACCTGTCATTGACTGGGACCAGCCCAGTCAGCAAGTTTGACTGGTCAACTGGGCCTAGTGGGACCCAGCTATCAGTGACTGTTAGTGTTAACAGAGGTTTAGGTTAATTTAATTAAGTTAATTAGCAGGGGGGTCCACAAGTCAATGACTGTTAGCAGTTTAATTAAATAAACCTAACACTAATCGCTATAGTAAAAGGGCCCACTGTCAGTGGCAGATTAGTGTGCTATTAAGCTCCTAATGAGCTGACAGGCGGGACCCACTGGCGTTTAAACTGCGCACGCGCGATACGCACAGGCGGTGAGCTACAGAGGCGGCGGCGATAGCCGGAATCGGCGCTCCGGCGGCCAAACGGAGCGGTGCGAGCTCCTACAGGACCAGCGCGAGGCCCCGCTTCCACTGATGCATATGGGGCAAACCGGGGACAACGGGAACGACGGCGGTGACCCTGCCCGACGGCGGCAGGAGCACGCGAGCTCGGCCACGGCGTCTACGACGACAAAAGACAACAGAGAGAGAGGGTAATCGAGGTGCTGCTCACCGCGAGGTCGTGAGCGAGCTCGGGGAAGCCGGGGTGGCGCGGTGGTGGAGATCGACGACAATGGCGACGGCGGCCGTGGTTGATGGAGCCGGTCGATGGCGACGCTGCAAGGCTCCTCCGCACGCGTGACTCGACGGAGAGGACGAGGGAGTCGCGGTGAACCTCCTGGACAGGGTGGTTGGGCACGGGGTGCTCAGTGGCCGCGGTGGTGGCGAGCGGCGGCGACGACCACGCTCGGTTGAATGAGGCAAAGAGGGAGAGGGCATGCGAGGGGGTGAATGGGGGTTAGGGTTTCGCCTGGGGGTCGGGGGACGACCATATCCTCGTGGGGGGGGGCAGATGGCCGGCGTGTGGCCATCCTGGCCACGAACGCGGCGCGCGCGTCCACGACGCCTCGGTGAGCAGGAGAAGGAAGAAGATAGGGGCAGGCTGGGCTGGGCCGTTCACTATTTGACTTAGGCCCATAGGCACAGTAGGCATCAGGCAGTTTTCTTTTTCCTTTTTCTGTTTATTTACTTTTCTCTGTTTTGCAAAATGTTTGGCCACAATATTGCTTTTGTAAAATATGAGACTTGGCTCAATAAATATCATGCAATATTTGGCACTGCTATAAAATGGTTGGGGTAATATTTGAAATCATTAGATTTTTGATTAAATGCAAATGGATTAAAGTGCCTGTTTTAGTCACTGTTTCTGGATGCTAGGGTCAATTTGGAGATTCAAATAATGTTGATTTTATTTTTATAATTGCTTTGGGATTATTTGCAATATTATGAACACTTTTGTTCTACTGTTTGGATAACTTTTAATTTTGACTTTATTTTAAATTTGAATTTGAAGTTGGATTATTCTCTAAATGCAATTTAGTTAGGATGATCATGATGACATGGCTAATTAATTAGCTTAATGACAGGGTTAAGATCTGGGGATGTTACATCTCTGCAACAACGCAATGCCGTAAAGACATTACAGATGCACACAGCCAAAAAACAAGAAGAAGAAGAAGAAGAAGAAGAAGAAGAAGAAGAAGAAGAAAATAAAGATCCCGCTACAGTGATCAATTCCTTGTAGGTGCAGCACAAACCACCACCTAGACAACACCCGAAGTCCCAATTCTCCAAAAGCGACGCCTCCAAGAAAGAAACAGTGCAGAAGCACCGTCATCGCCCGATCCTAGATCTTAGGTTTTCACCCTGGAGAAGATCCGCGCTCTCAAAACAGTGCCTTCAACAAGGTCACTACCAGGCACAACCAATTAAGGCCAGACCTTGGGCTTTCACCCCTGAAAGCGAAAACTCTGTACTCCGCAAGTGCTGCCGCCCCCACTTGCCGATGCCACTGCCACAAGTCACGAATCACCAAGCAAAGTCATCATCGTCCTCATCGCCACGAAGACTCGATCCGCCATTAGAAGGCCTCAGACCTCAGCCACCATGACGTTCTCTTTTACTGTCTTCACCATGGAAATCGAAATACCGATGTGTCCCATACTGTCAACAGACAACGAAGCTTCGCGTCACACCTTCCTGAAGCCACTCGGGCTTAAATTGGGGCGCACACGACCGAATCCCATCCGATCCAGAAATCTACAGGGGTCAAGCACCCAATGAAGATCTCCAATGGAGCATTCCGGAACTCGTCAATGGCCAGATCCATGAGGGGCCACTGCAGCAGAACCATGGAGCCTCCAAGCTCCATGATACGTCCATTTTGCATCATGTTTTACTACTGTTATTTATAGTGTTTTTAATCAATATAGCACTTTGTGGAGCTATTCTAATGCCTTTTCTCTCTAAATATGCAAGATTCACACAAGGAGGGAGAATACCGGCAGCTGGAATTCTGGACCTGAAAAACTCTATCAAGATACCTATTCTGCACAACTCCAAATGAGCTGAAATTTTCTGGAGAATTATTTTGGAATATATCAAAAATATTGAAAGCAAAAAGTACCAGAGGGGACCACCCAGGTGCCCACGAGGCACCAGGGCGCGCCACCCCCCCCCCCCAGGCGCGCCCTGGTACCTCGTGGGGCCCCTGGCCCACTTCTGGCCCCCATTTTCTGGTATATAAGTGCATTTGACCTCAAAAAATATAGAGAATACTTTCGGGACGGTGCGCCGCCGTCTCGAGGCGGAACTTGGGCAGGAGCACTTTTGCTCTCCGGCGGAGAGATTCTGCCGGGGATACTTCCCTCCGGGAGGGAGAAATCGTCGCCATCGACACCACCAACGACCCTCTCATCGTGGGAGGGCTAATCTTCATCAACATCTTCACCAGCACCATCTCATCTCAAACCCTAGTTCATCTCTTGTATTCAATCTTTGTCTCAAAACCTCAGATTGGTACCTGTGGGTTGCTAGTAGTGTTGATTGCATCTTGTAGTTGATGCTTGTTGGTTTACTTGGTGGAAGATTATATGTTCAGATCTATTATGCAATTCAATACCCTACTGGTCATGAGCATGTTGATGATGTGTGAGTAGTTACTTTTGTTCTTGAGGACATGGGAGAAGTCTTGTCATAAGTAATCATGTGAATTTGGTATTCGTTCGATATTTTGATGATGCGTTTGTTGTGATTCTCTTAGTGGTGTCATGTGAACGTCGACTACATGACACTTCACCATCTTTGGGCCTAAGGGAATGCATTGTGGAGTAGTAATTAGATGATGGGTTGCTAGAGTGACAGAAGCTTAAACCCTAGTTTATGCGCTATTCCGTAAGGGACTGATTTGGATCCACACGTTTAATGCTATGGTTAGAGTAATCTTAATTCTTCTTTTGTAGTTGCGGATGCTTGCGAGAGGGGGTAATCATAAGTGGGAGGTTTGTCCAAGTAAGGGCAGGACCCAAGCACCGGTCCACCCACATATCAAATTATCAAAGTAGCGAACGCGAATCAAACAAACATGATGAAAGTGACTAGATGAAATTCCCATGTGTCCTCGAGAACGCTTTACTTATTATAAGAGATCGTTCCGGCCTGTCCTTTGCTACAAAAAGGATTGGGCTATATTGCTGCACTCTTTGTTACTATTGTTACTTGTCACTTGTTACAAATTATCTTGCTATCAAACAACCTGTTACCGATGATTTCAGTGCTTGCAGAAAACACCTTGCTGAAAACCGCTTGTCATTTCCTTCTGCTCCTCGTTGGGTTCGACACTCTTATTTATCGAAAGGACTACGATTGATCCCCTATACTTGTGGGTCATCAAGACTCTTTTCTGGCGCCGTTGCCAGGGAGTGAAGCGCCTTTGGTGAGTGGAATTTGGTAAGGAAACATTTATATTACGTGCTGAAATTTACTATCACTTGTCACTATGGAAAGTAATCCTTTGAGGGGTTTGTTCGGGGGTATCTTCACCTCGACCGGAAACACAAATAGTTGCTCCTCAACCTACTGCACCTATTGAAAAAGATATTGAATATGAAATTCCTCCAGGCATGTTAGAGAAACTGCTAGCTAATCATTATGCAGGAGATGGAACGGTACATCCTGATATGCACTTGATCTATGTGGATGAAATTTGTGGATTGTTTAAGCTTGCAGGTATAACCGGAGATGGAGTTAAGAAGAAAGTATTCCCTTTATCTTTGGAGGGAAAAACATTAATATGGTATAGGCTATGTGATGATACTGATACATGGGACTGGAACCGCCTGAAACTAGAATTCCATCAGAAATTTTATCCTATGCATTTGGTTCATCGTGATCGGAATTATATATATAATTTTTGGCCTCGTGAAGGAGAAAGCATCGCTCAAGCTTGGGGGAGGCTTAAGTATATGTTGCATACATGCCCCAATCATGACCTCTCAAGAAAAATTATCTTAGAAAATTTTCATGCTCGGCTTTCTCATGATAATCAAACTATGCTCGATTCTTCTTCGACTGGCTCCTTTATGAAGAAAACTATTGAATTCATATGGGATCTTTTGGAAAGAATTAAACGCAACTCTGAAGATTGGGAACTCGACAAAGGAAATGAGTCAGGTATAATACTTGAGTTCGATTGTGTTAAATCTTTTATGGCCACCGATGCTTTTCATAAGTTTAGCACTAAATATGGACTTGACTCTGAGATAGTAGCCTCCTTTTGTGAATCCTTTGCTACTCATGTTGATCTCCCTAAGGAGAAGTGGTTTAAATAACATCCCCATGTTAAAGAAAAGATAGAGGACCCTGTTAGTGTTAAATAAGAAACAATTGTTTACCATGTTGATCCAGTTGTGCCTACCGCTTATATTGAGAAACCACCTTTTCCTGTTTGGATTAAGGAACATGCTAAGGTTTCAACTATGGTTAACAAAAGTCATAATAGAGCACCTAGACCCGTTGAACAAATTAAAGTTGAACCTAATGTTGCTATGGTTAAAGATCTCTTGGTTGATAATATAGATGGGCATGTTATTTACTTCTGCGATGAAGCAGCTCGAATTGCTAAACCTGATTCTAAAGATAAAAACAGACCCGTTGTGGGCATGCCTGTTGTCTCAGTTAAAATAGGAGATCATTGCTATCATGGCTTATGTGATTTGGGTGCTAGTGTGAGTGATATTCCTTTTACTTTATATCAAGAAATTATGAATGATATTGCACCTGCTGAATTAGAGGACATTGATGTTACTATTAAACTTGCAAACAGAGATACCATTACACCACTTGGGATTGTTAGAGATGTTGAAGTCTTGTGTGGAAAAATAAAATACCCTACTGATTTTCTAGTCCTTGGTTCTCCACAAGATGATTTTTGTCCCATTATATTTGGTAGACCTTTCTTGAACACGGTTAATGCTAAGATTGATTGCACTAAAGAAACTGTCAGTGTTGATTTTGGTGGTATGTCTCATGAGTTTAATTTCTCCAAATTTCGTAGACAACCTCATGACAAAGAATTGCCTAGTAAAGATGAAATTATTGGTCTTGCTTCTATAGCCGTACCTCCTACTGATCCATTAGAACAATATTTGCTAGACCATGAGAATGATATGCATATGCATGAAGGAAATGAAATTGATATGATGTTCTTTGATCAACCACCTATCCTTAAACATAATTTGCCTGTTGAAACTCTTGGAGGTCCTCCTCCACCTAAAGGTGATCCTGTGTTTGAATTGAAGCAATTGCCTGATACATTGAAATATGCTTATCTAGATGAAAAGAAGATATATCCTGTTATTATTAGTGCTAACCTTTCAGCGCATGAAGAAAAGAGATTGCTGAAAACTCTAAGGAAGCACCGAGCCGCTATTGGATATACACTTGATGATCTTAAGGGCATTAGTCCCACTCTATGTCAGCACAACATTAATATGGAGCCTGATGCTAAACCAGTTGTCGACCACCAACGTCGATTAAATCCTAAGATGAAGGAGGTGGTAAGAACTGAAATATTAAAAATTCTGGAAGCAGGTATAATCTACCCCATAGCTGATAGTAGATGGGTAAGTCCTGTTCATTGTGTCCCTAAGAAAGGAGGTATAACCGTTGTTCCTAATGATAAAAATGAACTCATTCCACAAAGAATTGTAACTGGTTATAGGATGGTAATCGATTTTAGAAAATTAAACAAAGCTACTAGAAAAGATCATTGCCCCTTACCTTTTATTGATCAAATGTTAGAAAGATTGTCTAAGCATACACATTTTTGTTTCGTAGATGGTTATTCTGGTTTTTCTCAAATACCCGTATCACAACCCGATCAAGAGAAAACCACATTTACTTGTCCTTTCAGAACTTATGCTTATAGACGTATGCCTTTTGGTTTATGCAATGCACCTGCTACCTTTCAAAGATGTATGACTGCTATATTCTCTGACTTTTGTGAAAAGATTGTTGAGGTTTTCATGGATGATTTTTCCGTTTACGGAACTTATTTTGATGATTGCTTAAGCAACCTTGATCGAGTTTTGCAGAGATGTGAAGAAACTAATCTTGTCTTGAATTGGGAGAAGTGCCACTTTATGGTGAATGAAGGTATTGTCTTGGGCCATAAAGTTTCTGAGAGAGGTATTGAAGTTGATAAAGCTAAGGTTGATGCTATTGAGAAAATGCCATGTCCTAAAGATATTAAAGGTATAAGAAGTTTCCTTGGTCATGCTAGTTTCTATAGGAGATTTATTAAAGACTTCTCTAAAATTTCTAGGCCTCTTACCAATCTTTTGCAAAAAGATGTTCCATTTGTTTTTGATGATGATTGTCTAGAAGCCTTTGAAACACTTAAAAAAGCCTTAACCACTGCACCCATTGTTCAACCACCTGACTGGAACTTGCCTTTTGAAATTATGTGTGATGCTAGCGATTATGCTGTTGGTGCTGTT
The DNA here is from genome assembly GCA_039707655.1 of Elymus sibiricus. Taxonomy (NCBI): domain Eukaryota; kingdom Viridiplantae; phylum Streptophyta; class Magnoliopsida; order Poales; family Poaceae; genus Elymus; species Elymus sibiricus. The sequence continues at coordinate 43,050,744 of CM077664.1, forward strand.
CGAGGACAAAGAGTTGATAAGAAATTAAATGTTATCCATTATGCTAGTAAAACACTAGACAGTGCCCAAAGAAATTATGCTACTACTGAAAAAGATTTTTTAGCAGTTGTGTTTGCATGTGATAAATTCAGATCTTATATAGTTGATTCTAAAGTAACTGTTCACACCGATCATGTTGCTATTAAATATCTTATGGAAAAGAAAGATGCTAAACCTAGACTCATTAGGTGGGTTTTATTGCTACAAGAATTTGACTTGCATATTATTGATAGAAAGGGAGCTGAGAATCCCGTAGCAGATAATTTGTCTAGAATAGAAAACGTTCTTGATGACCCACTACCTATTAATGATGATTTTCCTGATGAGCAATTAGCTGTCATAAATGCTTCTCGAAATACTCCTTGGTATGCAGACTATGCTAATTACATTGTTGCTAAATATATACCACCTAGTTTTACATACCAACAAAAGAAAAAGTTCTTCTTTGATTTAAGACATTACTTCTAGGATGACCCACATCTTTATAAAGAAGGAGTAGATGGTATTATTAGACGTTGTATACCTGAGCATGAACATGAACAAATCCTACGGAAGTGTCACTCCGAAGCTTACGGAGGACACCATGCGGGAGACAGAACTACACACAAGGTATTACAATCTGGTTTTTATTGGCCTACTCTTTTCAAGGATGCTCGTAAGTTTGTATCCTCTTGTGATGAATGTCAAAGAATTGGTAATGTTGGTAGATGTCAGGAAATGCCTATGAATTATTCACTTGCTGTTGAACCATTTGATGTTTGGGGATTTGATTATATGGGACCTTTTCCTAAATCCAATGGGTATACTCATATTTTAGTTGTTGTTGATTACGTTACTAAGTGGGTAGAAGCTATTCCAACTAGTAGTGCTGATCATAACACTTCTATTAAAATGCTTAAAGATGTTATTTTCCCAAGGTTTGGAGTCCCTAGATATTTAATAACTGATGGTGGTTCACATTTTATTCATGGTGCATTTCGTAAATTACTTGCTAAATATGATGTCAACCACAGAATTGCATCCCCCTATCATCCTCAAACTAGTGGTCAAGTTGAGTTAAGCAATAGAGAAATAAAATTAATTTTGCAGAAAATCGTCAATAGATCTAGAAAGAATTGGTCTAAGAAACTTGACGATGCACTGTGGGCATATAGAACTGCTTATAAAAATCCTATGGGTATGTCTCCTTATAAAATGGTTTATGGAAAAGCATGTCATTTACCTCTTGAGTTAGAACATAAAGCATATTGGGCAATTAAAGAATTAAATTATGATTTCAAACTTGCCGGTGAGAAGAGGTTATTTGACATTAGCTCATTAGATGAATGGAGAACCCAAGCTTATGAAAATGCTAAATTGTTTAAAGAAAAAGTTAAAAGATGGCATGATAGAAGAATTCAGAAACGGGAATTTAAAGTAGGTGAGCAAGTTCTATTGTAAAATTCTCGTTTAAGATTCTTTGCAGGAAAACTTCTCTCTAAATGGGAAGGACCGTATATTATCGAAGAAGTTTATCGCTCCGGAGCCACCAAAATAAATAACTCCGATGGCACTAATCCGAGAGTGGTGAATGTGCAAAGAATTAAGCATTATATTTCAGGTACCCTTATTAACGTTGAAACTAATATTATTGAAACAATTACACCGGAAGAATACATAAGGGAGACCTTCCGGAACACTCCAGAATCCTGAAAAGGAAGAGGTATGTGATACGGTAAGTAAACCGACTCCAAAAATTTCATAAAAATATTTTCTGTCAATTTTGGAATATTTATAAAAATAAAAAAATAAGAAACAGCCGGGGCGACCCACCTGGTGCCCACGAGGCACCAGGGCGCGCCACCCCCCAGGCGCGCCCTGGTGGCTCGTGGGCCCCACGTGTGCCTTCCCGACTCCGTTTTTCTTCTGGATTACTTGTTTTGCAAGATAAAAAATCTATATATAGACATCCGGACGTTTTGACCACTGTATCACAGAAATCTCCTCTGTTCTTGTTTCGTGCTAATTTTCTGACAGATCTAGATCGCTATGACTTCACCAAGCTCTTCCAAAGACAAGTTCTACGAGAAGGTCATCAATCCTTACCTTCCGGAGGTGATGAAACACCCTCAAGCCATTGAGATGCGTGAGGGGGTGCTTCACATCCGGGATGTTCAAGGACCCAAGAAGACCGGGAGCGTGGAATCCAGGCTCGAGGCGGTGGAGCAGGAGATCTTCAAGTGCCAAGGGATGGTGGAACGTGGACTCAGCGCCAACCACTCCATGATCACGGAGTTCACCCGTGATCGCAAGGTGGATGACCGATCAATTGGGGACATCATCTTCAAGATCAATGAACGAATTGATTACCTCCAAGGCCAAATCTACGATCTCCAAAATCAGAATTATGAATATGAGGCAAGATTCAAAGGTATGAGTTTAGCTGCAAATTTCAGGACTCCGGAGACTCGTTCATCTTCCTATGACGGGGCACCTATGCCATGGAAGCCGGAGGACAAGCCCATCACTACATCACCACCACCATCACCGGAGAAGGACACTTGAGCATATGGGTATGGGCACTCCCCTTGGCTTGTGCCAAGCTTGGGGGAGGTGCCCCGGTATCGTATCACCATCACTTTTATTATCTTTACCTACTTTTAGTTCGATCCTCAGTTATTTCGTGATCTAGTTGAATAAAAGTTTAGTATGATCTATTTTCGAGTGTTAGTTTCGTGACCCATCCATCTATGTAATCGAGTTGAGAGCTATATAATAAAGAGTAGTTTGAGCCTGTGTTTCCTTACTTTCATGTTTCAATCATAGCAATGAAAATAACGAAAAAGATCATATGCTAATCTTATGGAAAGAAATGACATTACATAAAGAAAAGTATAAGTGGTAAAATTTATTGGAGGATAACAAACATAGTATTAGTCAATGATGCAATTCATGAAAGAATTAATAAGGGAAGAGAAGATTCACATGCAAATATACTATCTTGGACATCTTTTATGATTGTGAGCCCCCATTAAGTATTTTATGTCAAATTGTTGACGTTGGACAAGGAAGACAACGTAATGAGTTATGTTTGTTCATATTCACATAGAAGTTATATTGTTATAGATCCCCCAACATGTGGTGCTTGCCTAATATCTTTGCTAGCCAAAAATTCGCACTAAGTAGAGATACTATTTGTGCATCCAAAACCCTTAAACCTAGTTTCATGTCATGAGAGTCCACTATATCTACCTATGGATTGAATAAGATCCTTCAAGTAAGTTGTCATCGGTGCAAAAAGCAATAAAAATTGCCTCTAAATATGTCTGAATTTTATTGTAAGGGAAATAAGCGTTATACGAGCTTGTGATGGTAAAGAAATAAAAGCGACGGACTGCATAATAAAGGTTGCTATCACAAGGGGCAATATAACGTGATGTTCCTTTGCATTAAGAGCTCTAGCATTCAAAAACAAAAAGCGCATGACAACCTCTGCTTCCCTCTGCGAAGGGTCTATCATTTACTTTTATGTATTTTACTTTTTATGCAAGAGTCAATAGTGTTCTCCTCTATTTCCTTTTTATTTTTCTCTTTTGCAAGCATCATGTGGTGGGGAAAGATCTAAGCACATATATCCAATTGGATATGAGTGATCATGAGTTATTATTGTTGACATCTCCCTTGAGGTGAATAAGTTGCTCCATATATATGTCGTGAGTGTTAGCAATCATGGAAGACTAAATAATGGTTGAGTATGTGGACTTGCTAAATAGCTCCTACATGTGGCCCTTCCTGAAAATATGATGAATTGTAATTGCATTGTTGACTGAGAACATAGTTTGTTAGCTTTCAAGAAAGTTTATGCCTTATACTCCAATGTTGTGGTGAATTGTTACTTGCTCATAAGAAGTTTATGATAATAAATATTGCTGCTATGATAATAAATATTGCTGTTATAATAATGATCATGATGCTTCTATGTCCATATTTTGTTTTTATCGACACCTCTCTCTCTCTAAACATGTGGACATGATTATCGATATCGGCTTTCGCTTGAGGACAAGCGAGGTCTAAGCTTGGGGGAGTTGATACGTCCATTTTACATCATGTTTTACTACTGTTATTTATAGTGTTTTTAATAAATATAACACTTTGTGGAGCTATTCTAATGCCTTTTCTGTCTAAATATGCAAGATTCACACAAGGAGGGAGAATACCGGCAACTGGAATTCTGGACCTGAAAAAGCTCTGTCAAGATACCTATTCTGCACAACTCCAAATGAGCTGAAATTTTCTAGAGAATTATCTTGGAATATATATAAAATATTGGAAGCAAAAAGTACCAGATGGGGCCACCCAGGTGCCCATGAGGCACCAGGGCGCGCCACCCCCCCTCCCCCAGGCGCGCCCTGGTACCTCGTGGGGCCCCTGGCCCACTTCTGGCCCCCATTTTCTGGTATATAAGTGCATTTGACCTAAAAAAATGTAGAGAAGACTTTCGGGACGGTGCGCCGCCGTCTCGAGGCGGAACTTGGGCAGGAGCACTTTTACTCTCCGGTGGAGAGATTCTGTCGGAGATACTTCCCTCCGGGAGGGGGAAATCATCGCCATCGACACCACCAGCGACCCTCTCATCGTGGGAGGGCTAATCTTCATCAACATCTTCACCAGCACCATCTCATCTCAAATCCTAGTTCATCTCTTGTATTTAAACTTTGTCTCAAAACCTCAGATTGGTACCTGTGGGTTGCTAGCAGTGTTGATTACATCTTGTAGTTGATGCTTGTTGGTTTACTTGGTGGAAGATTATATGTTCAAATCTATTATGCAATTTAATACCGTACTGGTCATGAGCATGTTGATGATGTGTGAGTAGTTACTTTTGTTCTTGAGGACATGGGAGAAGTCTTGTCATAAGTAATCATGTGAATTTGGTATTCGTTCGATATTTTGATGATGCGTATGTTGTGATTCTCTTAGTGGTGTCATGTGAACGTCGACTACATGACACTTCACCATCTTTGGGCCTAAGGGAATGCATTGTGGAGTAGTAATTAGATGATGGGTTGCTAGAGTGACAGAAGCTTAAACCCTAGTTTATGCGCTATTCCGTAAGGGACTGATTTGGATCCACACGTTTAATGCTATGGTTAGAGTAATCTTAATTCTTATTTCGTAGTTGCGGATGCTTGCGAGAGGGGGTAATCATAAGTGGGAGGTTTGTCCAAGTAAGGGCAGCACCCAAGTACCGATCCACCCACATATCAAATTATCAAAGTAGCGAACGCGAATCAAACAAACATGATGTAAGTGACTAGATGAAATTCCCATGTGTCCTCGAGAACACTTTACTTATTATAAGAGATCGTTCCGGCCTGTCCTTTGCTACAAAAAGGATTGGGCTATATTGCTGCACTCTTTGTTACTATTGTTACTTGTCACTTGTTACAAATTATCTTGCTATCAAACTGCCTGTTACCGATAATTTCAGTGCTTGCAGAAAACACCTTGCTGAAAACCGCTTGTCATTTCCTTCTGCTCCTCGTTGGGTTCGACACTCTTATTTATCGAAAGGACTACGATTGATCCCCTATACTTTGTGGGTCATCATGTTGGAAATATGCCCTAGAGGCAATAATAAATTGGTTATTATTATATTTCCTTGTTCATGATAATCGTTTATTATCCATGCTATAATTGTATTGATTGGAAACTCAAATACATGTGTGGGTACATAGACAACACTGTGTCCCTAGTAAGCCTCTAGTTGACTAGCTTGTTGATCAAAGATGGTTAAGGTTTCCTAGCCATGGACATGAGATGTCATTTGATAACGGGATCACATCATTAGGAGAATGATGTGATGGACAAGACCCAAACTGTAAACGTAGCATTTGATCGTGTCAGTTTATTGCTATTGTTTTCTGCATGTCAAGTATCTGTTCCTTTGACCATGAGATCATGCAACTCACTGACACCGGAGGAATACCTTGTGTATATCAAACGTCGCAACGTAACTGGGTGACTATAAAGGTGCTCTACAGGTATCTCCGAGGGTGTCTGTTGGGTTGGCATGGATCAAGACTGGGATTTGTTACTCCGTATGACGGAGAGGTATCTCAGGGCCCACTCGGTAATACAACATCACAATGAGCCTTGCAAGCAATGTGACTAAAGTGTTAGCCACGAGATCTTGTATTACGGAACGAGTAAAGAGACTTGCCGGTAACGAGATTGAACTAGGTATAGTGATACCGACGATCGAATCTCGGGCAAGTAACATACCGAAGAACAAAGGGAACAGCATACGGGATTAACTGAATCCTTGACATAGAGGTTCGACCGATAAAGATCTTCGTAGAATATGTAGGAGCCAATATGGGCATCCAGGTCCCGCTATTGGTTATTGATCGTAGAGGTGTCTCGGTCATGTCTGCATAGTTCTCGAACCCGCAGGGTCTACACACTTAACGTTTGGTGACGATTAGTATAATTGAGTTATTATGTTGGTGACCGAAAGTTGTTCGGAGTCCCGGATAAGATCCCGGACATGACGAGGATCTCCGGAATAGTCCGGAGGTAAAGATTGATATATGTGATAATAGTGTTTTGATCTCCGGAAGGGTTCCGGAGTTCACCGGAAGGGGTTCCGGATGTTTACCGAAGTGTTCGGGTGCAGCAACACTTTATATGGGCCAAAGGGATAAAGCCCACGAGGTATTGGAAAGTGCAAAAGTAGTTTTGCTGCCGCGTAAGCGGTACTACCGCTTGGTGAAGCGGTACTACCGCCCGAGCGGTACTACCGCTTGTGTGAAGCGGTACTACCGCCCAAGCGGTACTACCGCTTGTGTGAAGCGGTACTACCGCTTGTGCGCACCTGTGCACGGTTCGGCAGGGATCCGAGTTGGACTCTTTCCCTGCGGGCCAAACCGACCTTGTGCGGGCAAAACCGACCTAGAGGAGGCTTTTACTCCAAGTTTAGACCCCAAGGCTCAACATAAAAATAGAGGGGCAGGGCTAGCACACGGGACACATCAGGATTTCCCAAGCCGTGTGCCGGCAACCCTAGCCCTCTAGTTCCTCCGTCATAATCTCCGTAGCGCTTGGCGAAGCCCTGCAGAGATTGTTCCTCACCACCATCACCACGCCGTCGTGCTGCTGGAACTCAACCACTACTTCACCATCGCTCGCTGGATCGAGGAGGTGAAGGCGTCATCAAGCCGTACGTGTGTTGAACGCGGAGGTGCCGTCCGTTCGGCACTAGATCGGAAGGATCGTGATTGGATCGCGGGACGCTCGGCGATTTGGATCGCGAAGACGTTCGACTACATCAACCGCGTTTCTTAAACGCTTCCGCTTAGCGATCTACAAGGGTATGTAGATTCACTCTCCCTCTCGTAGATGCTCATCACCATGGATAGATCTTGTGTGTGCGTAGGAAATTTTTTGTTTCCCATGCAACGTTACCCAACAGTGGTATCAGAGCTAGGTCTATGCGTAGATGAGATCTCGAGTAGAACACAAACGAGTTGTGGGCGTGGATGTATACATATTGCTTGCCGTTACTAGTTGATATTTGATTCGGCGGTACTGTGAGATGAAGCGGCCCGGACCGACATTACGCGTACACTTACGCGAGACAGGTTCCTTCAACTGACATGTAACTTCGTTGCATAAAGATGGCTAGCGGGTGTCTGTCTCTCTCACTTTAGTTGAATCGATTTCAATGAAGAGGGTTCTTTTAGAAGATCAAAAAGCAATCACTACACCACGTTGTGGTTTTGCGTAGGTAAGAACGGTTCTTGCAAACCCGTAGCAGCCACGTAAAATTTGCAACAACAATTAGAGGACGTCTAACTTGTTTTTGCAGGGTATGTTGTGATGTGATATGGCCAATTACATGATGAGATATATGTGATGTATGAGATGATCATGTTTTGTATAGAATATCACGACTTGCATGTCGATGAGTACGGCAACTGGCAGGAGCCATAGAGTTGTCTTTAATTATTGTATGACCTGCGTGTCAATCATTAAGCGCTATGTAATGCTTTACTTTATCGCTAAACGTTAGCTATAGTAGTGGAAGCAACAGTCGGCGCGACAACCTTATGGCGACACGTTGATGGAGATCAAGATGATGGAGATCATGGTGTCATGCCGGTGACGATGGAGATCATGCCGGTGCTTTGGAGATGGAGATCAAAAGCACAAGTTCATGGCCATATCATGTCACTTATGATTTGCATGTGATGTTAATCCTTTTATGCATCTTATTTTGCTTAGGACGACGGTAGCATTATAAGGTGATCCCTCACTTAAATTTCAAGATAAATTGTGTTCTCCCCAAGTGTGCACCGTTGCGAAAGTTCGTCGTTTCGAGACACGCCGTGATGATCGGGTGTGATAGACTCTACGTTCGCATACAACGGGTGCAAGCCATGTTGCACGTGCGGAACACTCGGGTTAAACTTGACGAGCCTAGCATGTACAGACATGGCCTCGGAACACAAGAGACCGAAAGGTCGAACATGAGTCATATAGTAGATATGATCAACATGAAGATGTTCACCATTGAAACCACCTCAACTCACGTGATGATCGGACTTGAGTTGGTGGATTTGGATCATGTTACACTCGAATGACCGGAGGGATGTCAATTTGAGTGGGAGTTTTTAAGTAATATGATTAACTAAACTCATTATCTAGAACAATAGTCTAAGTTGTCTTTGCTATATTTATGTTGTAGATCATGGCTCGCGCAGTAGCACCCCTGAATTTTAATGCGTTCCTAGAGAAAGCTAAGTTGAAAGATGATGGAAGTAACTTTGTGGACTGGGCCCGTAATCTAAGGATTATCCTTACGGCTTCCCAGAAGGCTTATGTCCTTGATGCACCGCTTGGTGATCCACCCGCTCCAGTTGAGTCTCTAGACGTTGTGAACGCCTGGCAGGCTCGTTCTGATGATTACTCAATAGTTCAATGTGCAATGTTGTATGGCTTAGAACCGGGACTTCAAAGACGTTTTGAACGTCATGGAGCATATGAGATGTTCCAGGAGTTGAAGTTTATCTTTCAGAAGAATGCCCGGATCGAGAGATATGAGATCTCCGATAAGTTCTATGCTTGCAAGATGGAGGAGAACGGGTCTATCAGTGATCACGTGCTCAGAATGTCTGGATACTCCACCCGTCTGGCTGAGTTAGGGATGCCCCTTCCGCCAGAGGCTATCACTGACAGAGTTCTTCAATCATTGCCACCTAGCTACAAGAGCTTCGTGTTGAACTATAACATGCACGGGATGAACAAGTCAGTCGCCGAGCTGTTTGCGATGCTGAAAGCCGCTGAGTCTGAAATTCAGAAGGAGCATCAAGTGTTGATGGTCAATAAAACCACTAGTTTCAAGAAAAATGGCAAGGGTAAGAAGGGTAACTCCAAGCAGAGTGGCAAAGCAGTTGCTCCTCTCGTGAAGAAACCCAAGGCTGGACCCAAACCAGAAACTGTGTGTTTTCATTGCAAGGGAACTGGACACTGGAAGCGGAATTGCCCCAAGTATTTGGCTAACAAGAAGGCGGCCAACAACAAACAAGGTATATATGATATACATGTTATTGATGTGTACCTTACCAACTCTCGTTGTAGTGCCTGGGTATTTGATACCGGTGCGGTTGCTCATATTTGCAACTCAAAACAGGAACTGCGGAATAGACGGAGGCTGGCAAAGGACGAAGTGACGATGCGCGTGGGAAATGGTTCCAAGGTTGATGTGATCGCCGTCGGCACGCTCGCTCTTCGATTACCGTCGGGATTAGTGATGAACCTAAATAAGTGTTATTTGGTGCCTGCGTTAAGCATGAACATTATATCTGGATCTTGTTTATTGCGAGACGGTTACTCATTTAAATCAGAGAATAATGGTTGTTCTATTTATATGAGTAATATCTTTTATGGTCATGCACCCGATGTGAGGGGTTTATTCTTATTGAATCTCGATAGTAATGATACACATGTTCATAACATTGATGCCAAAAGATGTAGAATTGATAATGATAATACCACTTTCTTGTGGCACTGCCGTTTAGGTCATATTAGCGTAAAACGCATGAGGAAGCTCCATGCTGATGGACTTTTGGAGTCACTTGATTTTGAATCACTTGACACATGTGAGCCATGCCTCATGGGCAAGATGACTAAAACGCCGTTCTCTGGAACAATGGAACGGGCAAGTGACTTATTGGAAATCGTACATACTGATGTGTGCGGTCCGATGAGTATTGAGGCGCGCGGTGGTTATCGTTACTTTCTCACCTTCACTGATGACTTAAGTAGATATGGGTATATTTACTTAATGAAACACAAGTCTGAAACATTTGAAAAGTTCAAACAATTTCAGAGTGAAGTTGAGAATCATCGTAACAAGAAGATTAAATTCCTACGATCTGATCGAGGAGGAGAATATCTGAGTTATGAGTTTGGCAGTCACTTAAAACGGTGTGGAATTGTTTCACAATTGACACCGCCTGGAACACCACAGCGTAATGGTGTGTCCGAACGTCGTAATCGAACTTTATTGGATATGGTGCGATCTATGATGTCTCTTGCCGATTTGCCACTATCGTTTTGGGGTTATGCATTAGAGACAGCTGCATTCACTTTAAATAGGGCACCATCGAAATCCGTTGAGACAACGCCATATGAACTTTGGTTTGACAAGAAGCCAAAGCTGTCGTTTCTTAAAGTTTGGGGATGTGATGCTTATGTCAAAAAGCTTCAGCCTGAAAAGCTGGAACCCAAAGCGGAGAAATGCGTCTTCATAGGATACCCAAAAGAGACAATTGGGTATACCTTCTACCTCAGATCCGAGGGCAAAGTGTTTGTCGCTAAAAACGGAACATTTCTTGAGAAAGAGTTTCTCTCGAAAGAATTGAGTGGGAGGAAGATAGAACTTGATGAGGTCATTGAACCTTTACTTCAACCTGAGAGTAGCACAGCGCAGAAAGTTGTTTCTGTGGAGCCTACATTAGCTGAAGAGGAAGTTAATGATGATGATCATGAAGCTTTGGATCAAGTTGCTATTGAACCTCGTAGGTCGACAAGGACGCGTACTGCTCCCGAGTGGTACGGCAACCCTGTCTTAGAGGTCATGTTGTTAGACAACGATGAACCTACGAGCTATGGAGAAGCGATGATGGGCCCGGATTCCGAGAAGTGGTTAGAGGCCATGAAATCCGAGATGGGATCCATGTATGAAAACAAAGTATGGACTTTGGAAGTATTACCTGAAGGGCGTAAGGCCATTCAGAACAAATGGATCTTTAAGAGGAAGACGGACGCGGACGGTAATGTCACCGTCTATAAAGCTCGACTTGTGGCAAAGGGTTTTTCACAAGTTCAAGGAGTTGACTACGATGAGACCTTCTCACCCGTAGCGATGCTTAAGTCCGTCAGAATCATGTTAGCAATAGCTGCCTTTTTCGATTATGAAATTTGGCAGATGGATGTCAAAACAGCGTTCCTTAACGGTTACCTTAAGGAAGAGTTGTATATGATGCAACCAGAAGGTTTTGTCGATCCAGAGAATGCTGACAAAGTTTGCAAACTCCAGCGATCCATTTATGGACTGGTGCAAGCATCTCGGAGTTGGAATCTTCGTTTTGATGAGGTGATCAAAGCGTTCGAGTTTATACAAGTTTACGGAGAAGCTTGTATTTACAAGAAAGTGAGTGGGAGCTCTATAGCGTTTCTAATATTATATGTGGATGACATATTGCTGATTGGAAACAATATAGAAATGCTGGAAAGCGTAAAGGAATATTTGAACAAGAGTTTTTCAATGAAGGACCTAGGAGAAGCTGCTTTCATATTAGGCATCAAGATCTATAGAGATAGATCGAGACGCTTAATAGGACTTTCACAAAGCACATACCTTGATAAGATTTTGAAGAAGTTCAAAATGGATCAGTCCAAGAAGGGGTTCTTGCCTGTTTTGCAAGGTGTGAAGTTGAGTAAGACTCAATGCCCAGTGACTGCAGAAGATAGAGAAAAGATGAGTGTCATCCCCTATGCTTCGGCCATAGGCTCTATCATGTATGCAATGCTGTGCACAAGACCCGATGTCAGCCTTGCCATAAGTATGGTCGGAAGGTTTCAAAGTGATCCAGGAATGGAACACTGGACGGCGGTCAAGAATATCCTGAAGTACCTGAAAAGGACTAAGGACATGTTTCTCGTTTATGGAGGTGATCAAGAGCTCGTCGTAAAGGGTTACGTCGATGCAAGCTTTGACACTAATCCGGATGACTCAAAGTCGCAAACCGGATACGTATTTATTCTAAATGGGGGTGCGGTTAGCTGGTGCAGTTCCAAGCAAAGCGTGGTAGCAGATTCTACATGCGAAGCGGAGTACATCGCTGCCTCAGAGGCGGCGAAGGAAGGTGTCTGGATGAAGGAGTTCATGACAGATCTTGGAGTAGTGCCTAGTGCGCTTAACCCAATGACTCTGTTTTGTGATAATACTGGTGCCATTGCTCTAGCCAAGGAACCAAGATTTCACAAGAGGACCAGACACATAAAGCGACGTTTCAATTCCATCCGCGATTACATCAAGGAGGACGACATAAATATTTGCAAAGTACACACGGATCTAAATGTTGCAGATCCGATGACTAAACCTCTTCCAAGGGCTAAATATGAACAACACCAGAACTGCATGGGTGTTCGATTCATTACAATGTAAATCACATAGTGATGTGAACTAGATTATTGACTCTAGTGCAAGTGGGAGACTGTTGGAAATATGCCCTAGAGGCAATAATAAATTGGTTATTATTATATTTCCTTGTTCATGATAATCGTTTATTATCCATGCTATAATTGTATTGATTGGAAACTCAAATACATGTGTGGGTACATAGACAACACTGTGTCCCTAGTAAGCCTCTAGTTGACTAGCTTGTTGATCAAAGATGGTTAAGGTTTCCTAGCCATGGACATGAGATGTCATTTGATAACGGGATCACATCATTAGGAGAATGATGTGATGGACAAGACCCAAACTGTAAACGTAGCATTTGATCGTGTCAGTTTATTGCTATTGTTTTCTGCATGTCAAGTATCTGTTCCTTTGACCATGAGATCATGCAACTCACTGACACCGGAGGAATACCTTGTGTGTATCAAACGTCGCAACGTAACTGGGTGACTATAAAGGTGCTCTACAGGTATCTCCGAGGGTGTCTGTTGGGTTGGCATGGATCAAGACTGGGATTTGTTACTCCGTATGACGGAGAGGTATCTCAGGGCCCACTCGGTAATACAACATCACAATGAGCCTTGCAAGCAATGTGACTAAAGTGTTAGCCGCGAGATCTTGTATTACGGAACGAGTAAAGAGACTTGCCGGTAACGAGATTGAACTAGGTATAGTGATACCGACGATCGAATCTCGGGCAAGTAACATACCGAAGAACAAAGGGAACAGCATACGGGATTAACTGAATCCTTGACATAGAGGTTCGACCGATAAAGATCTTCGTAGAATATGTAGGAGCCAATATGGGCATCCAGGTCCCGCTATTGGTTATTGATCGTAGAGGTGTCTCGGTCATGTCTGCATAGTTCTCGAACCCGCAGGGTCTACACACTTAACGTTTGGTGACGATTAGTATAATTGAGTTATTATGTTGGTGACCGAAAGTTGTTCGGAGTCCCGGATAAGATCCCGGACATGACGAGGATCTCCGGAATAGTCCGGAGGTAAAGATTGATATATGTGATAATAGTGTTTTGATCTCCGGAAGGGTTCCGGAGTTCACCGGAAGGGGTTCCGGATGTTTACCGAAGTGTTCGGGTGCAGCAACACTTTATATGGGCCAAAGGGATAAAGCCCACGAGGTATTGGAAAGTGCAAAAGTAGTTTTGCTGCCGCGTAAGCGGTACTACCGCTTGGTGAAGCGGTACTACCGCCCGAGCGGTACTACCGCTTGTGTGAAGCGGTACTACCGCCCAAGCGGTACTACCGCTTGTGTGAAGCGGTACTACCGCTTGTGCGCAGCTGTGCACGGTTCGGCAGGGATCCGAGTTGGACTCTTTCCTTGCGGGCCAAACCGACCTTGTGCGGGCAAAACCGACCTAGAGGAGGCTTTTACTCCAAGTTTAGACCCCAAGGCTCAACATAAAAATAGAGGGGCAGGGCTAGCACACGGGACACATCAGGATTTCCCAAGCCGTGTGCCGGCAACCCTAGCCCTCTAGTTCCTCCGTCATAATCTCCGTAGCGCTTGGCGAAGCCCTGCAGAGATTGTTCCTCACCACCATCACCACGCCGTCGTGCTGCTGGAACTCAACCACTACTTCACCATCGCTCGCTGGATCGAGGAGGTGAAGGCGTCATCAAGCCGTACGTGTGTTGAACGCGGAGGTGCCGTCCGTTCGGCACTAGATCGGAAGGATCGTGATTGGATCGCGGGACGCTCGGCGATTTGGATCGCGAAGACGTTCGACTACATCAACCGCGTTTCTTAAACGCTTCCGCTTAGCGATCTACAAGGGTATGTAGATTCACTCTCCCTCTCGTAGATGCTCATCACCATGGATAGATCTTGTGTGTGCATAGGAAAATTTTTGTTTCCCATGCAACGTTCCCCAACACATCACTCCACCACAGTATTGTACCGCCGGCGGCGGCCAAAGCCTTAACCACATGTGCTAGCTAGCTAGCCATGCCACCCCGCGGCCGTGCCGGCAAATACCCCAAACTTGAGCTCGAGGTGTGGAGTGCTATCAACGACGGCAACGATGACAAGCCGCAACCGATTGTGCTTGAACGGCAGCCGCACAACGCCGCGCGTGACAGGTTGCTGCCCTACGAGCTGCTGCCGTACGAGCTGCCGAAGGGTGTGCGTCGACGGCGCCGGGGCACGGCCACCTTCTGCCGCCCCGTGCAGTCCACGGTGGATGTCGGCGACCAAGCGTCGCCGGGCGCTGCGGTCGACATGGCCGGTGCGTCCGATGTGCGCATCGACCTAGGGCCACCGGGCGCCGCGCTCATCGCTTCCGGTGCGTCCGATGTGGGGCGCAAGCTAGCGCCGCCGGCACAGGCTGCGCTCGCCAGGGACGCTGCGTCCGAAGTGCGCTGCGACGACGTGACGCCGGAGTTCAACTTCAATGCCTATTCTCCAGATGAGTACGGAGGATTTTGGGCGGTGATTGAAGGTGAGTCTGCCATGGAGGCTGGCCACAACAGCGAGTACCCATGGCCTTTGCTAGTCTGGGCACCTGTCGCTCGGTGATTGCGTTCGTCAATGCTACATGTCGTTCATGCATGCATCGATCGTAGTAGTTTATTAGTTATTAGCTGCTAGTATGGTCTGCATGTGATTGAGAAGATGTCGTAACTCGATCGTTTCTTCGGCGGGCGTCGTAGTTTCATTTTGGCGTCGGTGGCGCCGCCGTTGAACTAATTAGTTACTTATGTACTGGAAGTAGAACTATATATGTATTATTAATTTACCTAGTTATTGTTTGCTTCGCAAGTGTGATTCCTCGTATTAATGCAGTGTAAAATGATCAAATATTTTCTTTCTACACTAAGAAAGGAGTATGTAGTTTCTCATTTCAGTGGCATCAACAGAAGGGCCAACACCTGAGATAGCGCTAGTCATAGCTGCCTGGGCTGCGAACCCAGACGCCGCTCTTATTTCCTTTCCAATTTGTGGCGTTGGCTAAGGAAACCAACGCTGATGGTACGACGTGGTTTAGTGTCGTTGACATTTTGTGGGATGCCGCCGCTATTTGGACGAACAACAAGGGCGTCCCTCGGTATTTCAACGCCGATGATACAGAAGTACCACAGGCAGATCAGCCTTTCTGAACGCCGCTGCTACTTTGACGAAATAGCACCGGCATCCAAAAACCGTGCCGCGCCGCTGATTAACTATTCCTATAAAGGTTTTCCTACTGGTGTACGCGGAACTCGCCCAAGACGGGGTGCTATCAATACCATCGCCACTGCGTACCTCACCCAAGGCAGGGTGCTATCTACACAGCGCCGCCGCCACCGCGAAGCTCATCCACAGCAGGGGCCGTCTACACCTTAGTTGACACAGAGCTCACCCGAGGCTGGTCGCAGTCTACGCCACTGCCAACACAGAGGTCACCCAAGGCGGGCGGCGTGTCCACGTCACCTCCGACATGTGGCTCAACCGAGTTGGGGCACCGTCTACGTTTCTGTTGACACGACCCATTGTTGATTGAGTGTTGCCTGCACCGACTCTGGGCTCGACAAGGCTGCTGGCTACATCAACACCGTAATGTCTTCACGAACTCATCATCATTTATAAGGCCATGTTGCACAGTCTCGGCACACCAACTCTTTGTTGCCACTTGTTGAGTGGGCGACAACACCCAAATCTACTCCACCATCCACTCCTACAAACTTTCACAACATCGCCGTAGTACCGGCGAGGCGAAGCTATACTCCACCGACATGTCTTTGTTTGATGAAGCAAACAACCACTTGATATACCGAGGAGACAATGTCAGGTCATCCAGTCCGACACCGACAAGGTGAACACCACCAGGCCAGGCACTAACGAGGTGAAGGAGGCCCACTTTATCATCGGGCATCGACACGATGGAGGGATATGGCTAAGCATAGCCGGAGCGATGTGCGTACCACTCTTCCCTTCCACTTGGAGAAGACGAGACCTGAAGATGACGACCATTGTAGCAGCTAATCGGAGATGGTCCGTGGGCTTGACCTGCAAACGTAATTAATCGGGAGCTTTCCTAGTCCCCGTGAACCAGAACACGCCATCGCCAAAGACATATTGGCAGCGCTAGCAGGCCGCGAAGCGCATCCTTAATAGGGATTTTGTAATTTTGTTTCTCAACACAAGATTAATAAAAATGCATATTTCCTTACACGTTTTTTGTGTACTTATGTACACTGGCATGCTCAAGTTTTTTCCCGTGTAAAACACCGCTGCACTGTGTTGGTGAGATTGATCTTGTCCTTGCATCTTCGCAGTGTTCCTAGGTGTGTTCATAGTTAATTTTTTTTATTTTGTACTACATTCCAACATTTCATCCTTCATCATAATTAGCATACAATTGTTTAAATAAAATCAGCAAGAAAGTGTCTCATGGTTGTATATGTATATCTAACACATCAAGGACAACCAAGTAGATGAACTTATCCATCAGGAACATAGTGGCACAGGCTATTTAGTCTAGTGTACTACAGAAATGGAATGAAATATCCCAGAATGTCTCTATATTCTAATGCAAATACCATAGGACTTATAATACTTGTAATCATTGTCCACCCGAACATGGCAGTAATTCAAACATGAAACAAACATACAGTAAAAACATACCAATGAGCCCTAACCGGTAAACTTTCTCAGACGTATAACTGAGTAAGAGCGAAATGGATCAGCACAGTATTTCTTCTTATACCCATGCCCATGGATGGTCAAACCTCAAGAGAAAACAAACCAACATGGCAATAGGATGATACAGTTCTGTCTATATGATGTGATGGTTTGCATGCAACACAAAAACAATGCAACTCTACGCTCAAAAGATACTCTGAACTTCATAAAAGATATGGAAAATTCTCCATAGATAATACTGTAGGCATCATGGATTTTACAAACTAAACAATGCGACAGATTATAGTTAGAAATTTTGCATTAATTTTTCCGTGTTGGCGAAAACGTTTGCTTGTTGTATGGATATTTTTCTGCTCATAGTAAGGAACATGTAGGCAAAAACAATCCATGCCATAAAATTGAAAGTAGTAACACACCAATTCGGCTTTTGAATAGAATTAAACGCACCAAGCTCTTGGACTAAAATTTCTTCATGTTTATGATAAAGGGTAATTTATTAATATGGAGATGATACTACTCCCTCCATTCCTAAATATACGTCTTTGTAGAGATTCCACTATGGACCACATACGGATATATATAGATGCATTTCAGAGTGTAGATTCACTCATTTTGCTCCGTATGTAGTCTATAGTGGAATCTCTACAAAGACTTATATTTAGGAACGGAGGGAGTATTATATATGGCCAGTATTAAGACCAAGTCATGATGTCCAGGATGCACACAGGCACAAAATTTAAACAAACAAAACGGAAAAACAAGATAGCTTTTTTTTTTCTTTGAGGGGAAAAAACAAGATAGCTAACGCAGCCAACAAATGGCAACAGACAAGCGCAGACCCACGAGACAGTTGCTCCCCGCCGCTTAGCACGCGCACGCCTCGCCAAATAACTAACCGTCCCAACAACTTGAGAAGACCTCGCTGCGCACAATCCCAACCCCTGAACCCTGCCCCCCACTCTCCTCGCGATCGCCTTCTCCTCGCGTTCCGGCCGGCGATGGGGGGAGGGATGGCGGCGGACCTGACGCACGGGGCGGTCGCAGCACTGGTGTCGGGGCTGGGGGAGGTGGTGGGCGCCGTGCTGCAGGTGGTGGGCGCGCCGGGGCCAGCGCCGGCCGGGACCGTGGGCAGCACGGGGCAGTTCGGCCTCGTGCTCTCTGACGGCGTGCACTCGCTGGAGGCGGTGCTGGCCTTCACCATGAACGGGCTCGTCACCGCCGGCCTCCTCCCCGCCGGCTCCGTCGTCCGAGTCCTCGACTACGTCTGCAGCTATGCCGCCAACCCAAGGTACTGATCACCATGGGACGGATTAGGGTTTTGCGAGGTTTATGTAGGTTTAATTTGTATATGCTATTATGCATGTATCACATACACGCCTCCACAGCCATTCCATCTGCTGGTAGGTTTTCTCTTTTCTGGTTTTGTGTTGGCGGCCATCACTGCCAAGGTTGTGTTGGTGCATTCCAGAGAACTTTGTCTAATAAAAGAGATAGGAAAGTACATCGATGAACCCATGGGCATATGAACCCGCTTCGGAAAACTCATTTCTAAATGCCATAAAATTCTGAAAAAAGTTTCATGCATACATCTTCACATTCTATGGGTGTGCAGAAAGTTTCGCGTAAAAACAACTTTTTCTTTGGCCTCTGCAAAAAAGACAAAAAAATGGGTCGCGGAACGCTATTTTGAAGCACTGTAATTTGTCTTTTTCGCGGAGGCAAAATAAAAAGAGATTTTTTTGACAAAACTTTGAGCCGCGCACACATGTTGCGAAGATGTATGCGTGAAATTTTGTTCTGAAATTTTTGACATTGTAAAACGCATTTAAAATGTATTTTTAAAAAGCGGGTATATATGCCCATGGGTTCAGGACGTCCTCACTCAAAACTCAAAAGGGACACACATATGTTGATGTGTGTTTCAGATCACCTAAAACATTGGTCAAGTTTGAAGCCACAATTTATTTTGATTTTTTTGTTTTCTATTTATTATTGTACTGTTCATCGTGGGTGCAATGCACACAGGTTAACAAAAACTTGTCTCTCGTCTTAAAACCCTTGAGGCGAGAACTTTTAACACATTAACAGCTATATATACAGATGAATATGTGGCTCATGTGAAAATACCAAGACTATATTTTTCAAGAGTAGTGTGTTTATTACTAACATTGAACTAGAAAAAAAACCAATGGTGGGGTGCCATCTGAGGCAAGAAAACATCAATATCAGTAACAAACAAATCATGTTTTAATAACTCACATAGATTTTGAACTAGTACACAATTTGTATCTCTTTCGATAGATTGTATACTTTTCTAGGAATACATCTCCAACACTATAAATTAATTCCGTGCAAAAAACACTATAACTTAATTGTGGCAGTTGTTTCATCAAACTAACCTTCCGCATTCTCCTCTTTCTCCCTATTTAAGTGTTAATTTGAGGGCCTGCTCTTTAATTATCACCGGGGAGATTTATGTGATTTTTCGCTAGTTATCTGGTGTCTCCGATCTCACATGTTGTCCTTATTTGTTGAGATTTATATAAGATACACATGCTTGCATAACGTTCATGGACAGTGTACGTATGATGTCCTTATCTGGTGTCTCCGATCTCACATGTTAACCCTTCCTGAGAAAATTTACCTTTGATTTTTAACACCATGCATGTATATATCGCTCTATGGATAGGAAAATCTTGTAACGATCAGAACCGTACTTTAAAGTCTGTGGTCAAACAATATTGTACAATCCATAGATTCATACACTATTGCATGTTTTCAGTGCTAAGTACTAATGAAGCAATTTATAAAATACCTTGTGTTAAGTTTGTAATAGTGTACGTATGTTGTTTTGTGGTAATTGGACTTCAAAATGCAAGTTTTCCAGCTACAGACTGTTTTTTCTTTTACTGGTTATTCTACAAGTTTTCACCTATTTTTATCAATTATCATAGTCTCTCATGTTGTTTCTGGTGCAACTATTTTTTTGTGACTCCTTTGCTCTTGTCAATTTTCGTTAACAGTTTTGATTTTGTGAATGCGTAGTACCACACAACTTTTCTTTTGATTGAACTACTTATGGGTCAACAATTATATGATATTTTCTGTTGTATAATTTCTAAAAATTTTGTCAGGGTCTTCATTATTTTCCAACTGGAAGTACTGCAAACTGAGTGCACGCCGATCGGGAGTCCCACAATCTATGAGGTCAATGACGCGGCTCAGCCTAAGACCGGATCCTATTCTGATAGGCTGGGCATATGTAGGCCTCGCATGATCTCAAAGGTCCAGCAAGGTGTTTCCAAGATAGCACGTTGTCGTGATCAAGGCTTGCCAGGTTCCTCTAGTGCTGCAAGTGTAGAAAATGCTGTGAACAATCTGCGTGAATTTTATGGTTTAGTGGCGGCCCAAAACACAATAGATGCCAAGATGCAGCAACTTTCACTGAGCTCTTATGAAGAGCAAGGGCTGGCAGTTCCTCCCACGGGCAGGGAGGGCTTCGACAGTACTGGCAATACTTACCGAACCATTGCGCAGATCAAGGATGAGAGCTTCCGAATGTCAAGTCAACCTGACTTGATCACAGTTGTGGCAGCAATTTCACATGTAGACAGTGGTTCCTTCTGCTACCCATCTTGCGCCTTGATGTTTGACGGCAAGAAATGTAATAACAAGGTGAAAGTTGATGGTGATGGGTGGTGGTGCACGAGATGCCTCTGGAGGTCCGAAACCTGCGAGTACCGGTACATGCTTAAGTGTCAGATCAGTGACCACACCGGTTCTACAAATGCTACGGTCCTGCAAGAGGCGGCGGAGGAAATAATTGGCCACACAGCACAAGAACTCCTCACGATAAAAGATGTCAAGAAAGACGGTGTAGAATTTGAGGAAATCATGCAGGGTATCCTTTGGCGTCAGTATATACTGAAGCTCAGTGTCGAGGGGCACGGTGTGATGATGAAGCGCAACATAGTTGTGGCTGAGAAGTTGGAGTCGTCAGATACGAGCCATCTCCTAGGAGCGATCGGCAACCTGTTGAAGCTAGGTGGCCTGGCCCCAAGCGCTTGTCCCACAAATCTGCAGACCAGACAACAGACTTTTGGAACTTCCAATAATTCCTATGGCAGCATGATGAAAACCAGGGGCCCAAGCTATCGGCGCCCCGCAGGTCAGCTTCCGCATATCTCTACTCCACCATCAGCCTATGGCAGCATGATGAGCACCGGTGGCGCAAACTATTGGCGGCACCCGGCAGGTCAACTTCCGCAGATGTCTAGCCCACCATCAGCCTATAGCGCCATGATGAGCACCGGTGGCGCAAGCTATTGGAACCTGGCAGGTTATCTTCCGCAGATGCCTGCTCCACTCTCAGAAACAAGAATCACGCAGGAGGAGCTAACGTTTCGGATGGAGCAGGCGCGGCGAGGGCTGGCTCACCGATGATCCACTACAACAAGGCAACCCCGCGTCGTAGGCTGCCAGACAACTCTGCTTGTCAGCTTAGTTATATATGAACATATGAAGTTTGCTTTCCGTACTAGAAGGGAACGCCCACCTTGCTGAGCCATTTCTTCTCCATTAAAAGCGAAATTGGAAATTAGATAATATGCAATCAGATATGTGCATGTGCTAAATTGGTTTGGGCGAACTTTTCCTCCCGTTCTGCAGGGTTTATATGGCCTCAGCTTCCTCGTTATCGAACTTCTGCTAGTAACTTAAGTAACATCAGACCATCGTTTTGATCAGTGTGTGCGTTTTTATGCCCGAGTTGTTTTTCTTTTGAATTTTTTATGCTCCTGTTGTGTTCTTGGCTGATGGAGCTGATTGTCCTTCTGCTGTAATTCCTAAGATCTTTGTACGGTTTGATCGATCTATTTTTATTGCTGCGTCAATGGCGCGCCATGGTCCGGTGAGCGACGGAGCCAGGGAAAGGAATTAATCCCTGGGTTTTGTTTCCCTTGTGCCCGTGGATTTTGTTTGGGCCGTGCTACGCGTCGGCCAGCGGATCTTTTTAAAAGATCCGCCGCCTCGCGAGCCGTCCGATTGTCCGAGGTGAGCCGTCCCCTTCTTCTCTGTTCTTCTTCTCTATTCCTACAACAATGCTCTTGTTGCAAAACCTTCTCTTCTCAAATTTTCTGCAACAAGACCCGTGCTGCAAAATCTCTTCTTCTCTAATTTTCTGCAACAAGACCTCTGTTGCAAAATCTTCTCTTCTCTAATTTTCTACAACAAAACCCCTGTTGCAAAACTTCTCTATTTTTCTGCAACAAGACCCTTGTTGCAAAACTTCTTCTTCTATATTTTTCTGCAACATGACCCTTGTTGCAAAACCTCCATTACAATAGGACCCAACATCTCCAGCCTCTTCTATGTATTCCTGCAACAAGACTGTTGTTGCAAAAACTTGCAAGAACGCTGACGGCTGCAACAGTAGCGGGTGCCCAGCCCTGCTAGCTCATCGGAGGAGCACCCTCATATTAGATGTCAGACCGCCATGACTTTGGAGGTCTCCAGACTAACCTTCCTGGTGCAGCCGGCGCAGCCCTCCGCAGCCACCATGTGCAATGTGTGAGACGGAAATGGAAGAAAAGGGGGAATGGATAAGAACCGTGGTATGTGTGGACGGGAGTCACGAGCTGACGTGAAGCCTCTAGAAAGAAGGAAATCTGGCCGTTGGTTGCTTGTAACTTGGACGGTGCGATGCAAGGCGGAACCCCACGCTCGATCGGCCGGCAGACTACAAGCGTTTCCCTTACCTAGGTTTTGGTCCATGGCCCAAAGAAGCAACAAACCATCTCAAGTCAGCAAGATTTCGGCTTAGAGAAAAAAAATGTTTTTAGTCCCTGAAATTTGCACAAAGTATATGTTTGATTTTTTTTGTCCACATTTTGCGGCGATTCTTCCAAACTATATTGAGTGGTATGAGGATGATGTGTCACCCGGTTTAGCAGAGATACCTCAAAAGCTATACTTGAGAGGGTACTTTTTTGTTTAGGGGATTGGTCCAATCTAGCAGATCACCTAAAAAGTTAGGTCTCTCATAAAATATCTTTTATCCTTCAAACATTGCCTCTCTAGCCTATTTTCACTCGAGAAGTGGGCACTCTTTGTAAAGATGGGGAGACTCCTCACCTCCCGCATTCATGGCATGTCGACCGGCGCACGGGCCGATTGGCGCAACTCCGCATATAAAACCCGGCACAACTATCACAAAACCCTAGCCCCACCTCGTAGCCAACCCTGATCTGGGCATCTATTGCCGCCACATTACTTGACCTCGAGGCAGCGGCCGCTAGTCGAGCTTTGCCGTCTCCTGACCCCCACGTCACCTCTCAAAGATCATGCATGCCTCCTCGTCGTCGCCACTTCTCCGCGCGCGGACTACTACCACCCTCCTCAGGCTTGTGCCTTCTTCCTTGACTCCGACACCGCCGCCTTTCCTAGCACCGTCGCCGCCTTGTTCTCATGCCCACTTTGTCTCCTCTAACACCATCGCCTCCCCGAGCTCGATCGCCGCCGTCCCGCCACAGTTCTAAGCCCCACGCCTTCTCCCAGTCTCGCAACCAATGGTACTGGCCAAGTGGCAAGTTTCGAAGCAGATCCGTAACACAGACACGATGCGTGTGTGGCTCGGTAAATTTGACACGGTGAAGGAGGCGGCTAATACGTCCATTTTGCATCAGTATTTCTTGCTATAAATTCCTCTTTATTATTGATATTTTGCACATTATAGCTTAATTCTAATTTATTTTTCCCTTCAATTTGCATATTTATCAGAGGAGGAGAATTATCAGAAAGCTGCAGAATAGGAGCAAAATAATGACCAATGAGGAAACGAATTTTCCAAAGTCCCGAAAATTTCAAGAAAAATACTAACATTCTTTCGGAAGAAAGGACACACAGAGCAAGAAGATGGGACCAGGTGCCCCTGTGGGGACCATACGGCCACCCCTTGGGTGCGTTGGGCCCACATCACTATTGGGAAAAGGCTTATAGGTGGCCTCCAATCAGTGACGGGCATTGCCGGACACTCGCCACAGCTATTTTGGAAATGTAGCAGTGGCGGGTAAAAATAACTGCCTGTCACAGATACTTGAGAAGCAGTGGCGGGCATGAACTGCCGTTTGCCACTCATGGACTCTTCCAAATTGGCCCGTGGTAAGTAAACAAGTAGTGGCAGGCCGTTCCGTTGCGCCCGCCACTGTCAACTCTTGAAGCAGTGGCAAGCAGATAAAGTGCCCGCCACAGCTCTATTTCGGCAACCCGCACCCCCATTTGCAGTTGCGAATAGGACTAATAATCTTCCACTCATATCTGAAGTCCAAAAAATCCTATAAAAAACAAATTTACTAAATGTAGAATAGTCTCAATTTTGCGCATGGGGCTTTGGATGGTATGTATTAATCATAGAAAAAGTTTTAAGTTCAAATGTTTTAAAAAAAATGAGTTGTGCGTTGAAGGCGACGGTTTCGTTCAAACCCCTTAGAATTTAGGTGAGTGTCTGATTTGTACATGAGGTGCATCTAGTTTTTGCCTTAACGATCTCAATTTTTTACCACACCCTACATGGGTCCAATGAATACACCATGTCAAGTTTGATCCCGTTCGGAGCTTGTTTTCCTACCGAAGATCATATTTAGTCGTTTTTAGTTGCCAGTAAATCAATTAATGCCTCGAAAATGGGCAACTCAAAAAGTGGATAAATTTGAGCATGAGCCTTTGGATGGTGTGTATTAATCAAAGAAAAAGTTTGAAGTTCAAATGTTTTAGAAAAAAGGACTTCAGTGTGGAGGTTGTGGTTTTCCTTTCGAAACCCTTACACTTCGGTGAAGAATGTCTGGTTTGTACACGAGGTGCATCAAGTTTTTGCCGTAGCTCTCTCAAATTTTTACCACACCCTACATCTATAAAAAAAAGAGACCATGTCAAGTTTCATCCCTTTCGGAGCTCGTTTACACCCTATTTCATATCGAAGAGCGTGCTGCCATTTTTAGTGGCCGGAAAATCAGTTAATGCCTCAAAAATACCAGGCTAATTCAAAATTTGGTCACATTTGAGCATGGGGCTTTGGGTGGTGTGTTTTCATCAAAGAAAAAAGTTTTAAGTTGAAATGATTTACGAAAATAGAGAAGATGACACATGAGCACATTTAGTACATGGACTTAGCAGTTGCGGGTGTTATGTTTGGCCCATCGCTGCTATGCGTGGTAGCCACATGGCGGGCTTTTGCTTGGGCCGCTGCTATTCCTGTGTTGACGGCGGTTCCACTCCCCCCCCCCCCCCCCCCCCCCCGCCCCAAAAAAAACACCTCTCTCGCGACACCAAAAATTGAACCAAATCTTCAAATCACAACTCCCGCACTCTCTCGAATCGCGCTGCCCCGCCCCCTCGAAGCCCAACCCCTCCTCCGTCGCCCCCCCCCCCCCTCGCCGCCGCGGCCGTCCTCCTACGCCGCGGCCGCCCTCCTCCACCAGGGCCCTCCTCCGTCGCGGCCCCTCGCCGCCGCCGCCATGGACGTCGCCGCGGCCCTCCTCCGCTCGCCGTCGCGCGCCCGCCTTCTCACTCCTCCGCCATGGCCTCCTCCACCAGCAGCAGGGGGCTCACACTGCTGTCGCCGCCCAAATCCTCCTCCGCCAAGGCCACTCCCGATCCCTCCTCCTCCTCGCGCTCCAGCGGTGTACAGGTAACTGAATGTGTATAGATTGTAGATGAACATTTGTATTAGGTTCACATATGTATAGATTGTAGATGAACATTTATATTAGATTCACATGTTTATAGATTATAGATGAATTTTAGATTTGATTCGCATGTTTATAGATTATAGATGAACTTTAGATTTGATTCGCATGTTTATAGCTTCACATATTTATAGATTGTAGATGGATTTTAGATTTGATTGTTGATTGCTAGCCTTCTATTCCATTCGTCCATCCATATTCTTTAATATTGGTTGAGGTTTCATATATGTAACTATTTTGTAGCCTTTTATTCCAGTCCTCTCTTATCCATACGGAGTCTCACATGCATATTTATTTCGAGTGATCAAACTATGCAGGGCTTCAAAAGAGTATAACAATTATGGTGAAACGTTGATTAATATCTGTTTCGTAAAATTTCTGACACTTAATGTTTACATTTTTTTAGCACAAATCATGCCCAATTTTTTTGTCCATCCATACTCTTTATTATTGGATATATGCAAATATTTTGTAGCCTTTTATTTCAGTCGTCTCTTATCCATATGGAGTCTCACATGCATCTTTATTCGGAGCGCTCAAACTATGCAGGGCTTCAAAAGTGTGTCAAAATTATGGAAAAACATTGATTAATTTCCGTTTCACAAAATTTCTGACACTCAATTTTTACATTTTTTTAGCATAAGTCAGGTCCAATTTTTTCGTCCATCCATACTCTTTAATATTAGTTGATGTTTAATATATGTAAATAATTGGTAGCCTTTTATTTCTATTCATTTCTTATCCATATGGAGTACCATGCATATTTATTTGGAGTGCTCAAACCAAGAGTGTCGAAAATATGGCGAAACGTTCATTAATTTCCGTTTCACAACATTTTTGACATGTCATGCCCAATTTTTTCGCCCATCCATAAGTTTTACTGCTTATTTCATACTTTAACTTATTGAACTATTCCATAAAATTAACGTAAGCAATGAACCAAGCATGCCACTAGTGTGGCGACACCAGGCTAGGTGCATGTCACAAGGTTCACCTCACTTGTAATAAAATTTGTGTAGATCTTCAGGATGACTTTATGGAGTGGGCGGTATGTTCTCATTCAATTAATGCTATGGCTTATCATTTCATAATGTATATAAAGTTGCGCCCACAATTATCTTCTATTTTCTTTTAATTATGCCCAGCATACCCTTTGTTGGGGAAGGGCCGACTTCATCCGTGTGGCCAAACTACCCATCGATGTGGAGGGCACAGTTCAGTTTCACATGGCGCGGTTAAAAAATGGCATACCCTTCACCCTTAGTGTCACCAACGTGACAGGGAGAATGTATTTCAATGGTCCAAGTTGGATTCAGATTGCCACAGAATTAGGGATGCAAGCTGGGAGGGCGTTCTTACTATTTCTTCACAAATTTGAGGAGTCCCAGGGCAACAAAAATATCTATCTATTGTACAATGTCCCATAATCACCATAGTATGTAGTTTCGGTGGTGATCCGGATATCGTACGGGAAATTGTATGGTACTAGCTAGCAATTCATTGAACATATATATCTTGTATGCACTTATTATATTGTAGTGTGTAAGTATTAAAAAATAGAGAGTTGTTGAACTAAAGTG
Organism: Elymus sibiricus; assembly: GCA_039707655.1. Lineage (NCBI taxonomy): Eukaryota > Viridiplantae > Streptophyta > Magnoliopsida > Poales > Poaceae > Elymus > Elymus sibiricus. The sequence goes on from CM077664.1 coordinate 43,078,479, forward strand.
TGTATTTGAAGTGTGCTATTTATGACTTTGGGGTACTAATATTATTGCTAAACTGAAAAAAGTTGCAATGGCACCCAAAATCGCTGCCATGACAGAATTTTTTTATTTTGCCTGTCATAAGAAAACTATGGCAGGTGCAAGCGGAAGCCCGCCATAGGTAAGTATATGATCAGTGGCGGGCACACGCCCGCCACTGGTGCCATGTTAGCAGTGGCGGGAGATCAGTGATGGGCGCCCCTAAGAGCCTGGCCCGCCACTGTTGGGCTTTTTGTGCCCGACACTGCTAGGCATTCCTGCAGTAGTGCATGCACCACCTCCCAACACCTTTTGGCCTATATTTTTTTTGTTCTCCGAAAAGCCTCTTGGGTTGGGAATTTTATGGGATGTTTTTTGTCGCAATCTATGAGGCGAAACAGGGGCGCAACACTTTTCTTCTCTCGAAGGGTTGTTTCTTCGGGATCTTTTCCATCTAGGAGGGGGAATTCGAAGCCATTGACATCAATAACGCTCTGTTTATCATGAGGATCACCATCATCAGCGTCATCCATCTCAAACCACAACTTTCAATCTATGAACTATTACCTCGGATCATTTGCTAAGAGTACTTTCTGGCGTTAATTACTCTATGTAGTTGATGCTTAGATGTTTTATCGATGAAAGATTTATATGTTCAGATTGTTAATCATCTTTTCATCCCCATCGATCATGATCTGTATGATGTCTTGTGAGTACTCTGTTAGGTTCTTGAGGAGATGGGATAAACCTTGTTGCTAGTAATCTTGTAAAGTCGAATATAGTTCAATGTTGTGATATTATATTATGGTGTAATTATCTAGTGGTGATGTGCGCACGTGGAATGCATACCCCTTTACCTTTAAGGGCCAATAGGAGAGCATCTTGGGAATAGTTTACCTATAGTGGGTGGTTGGAGTGACATAAATTATCAAACCCTATGTTTATGAACTATTACATGAGGGTTTGTTGGAACCCCAAAGCTTATTGCTCGGGCGACAACGACAAAAGAAAGGGAACATGGGATAGAGATTTTGGACTGTGGCAACATGGGAAAGGGGGCTAGGGATTTCGGTGGGGACAAGGGGATGTGGTGGGTGATGAATATTTATTCTCGTGGGAAATAGAGATTTTGCGACACCCATGCAAGTGGGCCATGCCGTGCTAGAGATTACGTGGGGAGTAGACGAGTCAAACCGTAAACCACCTCAGCAAAATACGTAGCGCTAGCATAGCGATGACCTGCATTGTTCACTGCTGTGACGTTCGTGACTGTAATCCGGGTATTTTTTAGTCCAGTGATCGGTGTGAATTTCGGGTACGACTCCAGTGAACGCGGGTGAATTTTTCTCCCACGCGTCCTCCTCCCACATACACTTTTCCCCGCGCTACACTAATCTCCATGTCGTTGCAGGCCTTTCCACACCGTTCTGTGTGGTTGCTTCATCTTGAGCTAATAAAATCCAACGTTTACCAAAAAACAATAAATTACCAACTGTGTTGATCTATTGAAAAAGTTCTACTGTACGAAAAAATGTGCTATTATTATGTAACTGGGAAAAGACTACTGGGCCAAAGTGAGATATTGTGAACAACAACTACTCTGTGCTATTATGTATCTCGCCATCGTAACATATTGGCAATAAAAAGTTACACCTGGAATACCTCGATAACAAGTTTTTAACATTGTTAATAAAATATAAGTGATACAAACAATTATACCAGCAGCTGTCATTACAATAAATGGTTCATATAATGATACATGCATTGTTGTGTTTAAAAAGTCCATCATTATTGGAGTAAATAATACAAAAAATTATACATGCCAAACACACACACATTATCAATAGTACCCAGCATAGCCATACAATGTCATGCTTACTATTTGGTAAATTCGAGAGCCCAAAAGTTTCCAAAAATGTAAGTTGGCTGGAAGGTGCCGCTGAAACCCGATTCCCTAGCCAGCTTCTGAAACTCTTGCTCAGTTCTCTCCTTCCCTCCCTCAGAGTTATTTAACATCATCACATCGAGAATGAAGAGATTTTGTGCTGCCCTTGTCACCCCTGGAGTAGCCGGCAAGACAAACTCAACGGCGATTAGCCTCCCCTTGTCCGGCAAAGCTTGATGGCAATTTTTAAGAACCTTTATGCAGTCATTATCATCCAAAATATGGAGTACCGTCTGTATGTACATTCAAGAAATATTCAGTATCTAGAATATGTTACTCCCTCCGTTCCTAAATATAAGTCTTTGTAGAGATTCCACTATGAGCCACATACGGATGTATATAGATGCATTTTAGAGTGTAGATTCACTCATTTTGCTCCGTATGTAGTTCATAGTGAAATCTCTACAAAGACTTATATTTAGAAACGGAGGGAGTATGTAATATTAAATCAACTTTGCTCGAAGCGTAGGTTTGAGTATGCTACATTCTTAAAAATTTAGGGAATTTATTTAGCACAACAGAATGTTCTTTGTTTGTCACGATAAAAACAGTGTAGAAGCACTACTGTACATGGACTTTGAATTTCATTTTGGCATGTTAGAACTGTTGAGTTGTGGTTCGTTTTGCTTTCTTGCATTGTTGAATTGTTGAATTGGTGATGAATTTGTGCTATATGATCGGTGTGCATGGATTTCCAAGGATTTGAGGGTTTTGATACGAGGAGTGTGGTTGTCCGGTGCTGTCTGAGGTCGCGCCGCGGACGTTTAAGGCGGGGGGGGGGGGGGGGGGGTCCAAGTCCAGCTGTAGACACTCTTAGTAAGAGAAAACCTAGGGTTCGATCACTTCTGCACAAGGGCAGCCACCTTGATTGCTTGGACCCTAGATAAATACTTTTATTAATGAGTTTATAGAATTACAAGTCGAATGGATTGTTTGTCAGTACTAGAAAATTATTTTGAACAAAATATTCTATGGACATCATTTATATATTTTGGTTAAAAAATAACTTCTACACGAAATAATGAGGGTGTATCACGTATCTACATGGTTTTGAGTAATATAGTAGACATTTACACCATATGGAATACAGAATGACAGAGAAGGGAACTAGATACAATAGTCCGTATATATACCTTTAAGAAAATGGCATCTCCGGTGGGAACATTATCAAACATATTTCCAGCTACATGTTCGACACCTGCATTGAGTTGACATTACTAGCAAAGTTCTCAAATATCTCACTGGAAAACATGGATAAAAGAACTCAACAATAGAAAATGATACAAATATGATCTAAATGTACAGGCGCAACATCCATGCAAAAAAAGAAAATACAGTTGCAATATAAAAACAAGGAAACACAAAACAGTTGAGTAATGGGCGTTTGGTTTTGCTGGACAAAAACATTTGTTTACCTGATTCATTATGAACCAGTGAGAAAAAGATTGGCATCGACGCTTTTTCTAGTAGAAAGTAATTCCATAGAACTGAGGAAACTGATGGTATTCCTATTGAGTTGAAAGTTCCGCGGGTACATGCGCACAGCACGTACACACATGTGTGTTGATCATTTGATCTAGAGGCTTTAGTACTTATAATTAAATTGTTGTGTTTACAGGACGCTAATGATGGTGCATACGTCTGGGAGATATGAATAAGCCATTTCTATATCCCCTAACAACCAAAAGTATAACCCCTCCAATTAAGATATGCATTCCCAATTTCTCAAGCGTTCTATTTGGTAGGCCGTCCTGGACTTGGATGATGCTGCCTGGCAAGGAGACTCCAGGCCGGGAGGCAACCAAACAGTCCGATAGGCCTGAAATAATCATAACAAGTATAATTCCTTGAGAATATTACAATGAAGTGGTAGAATGTTGAATTACTAATTGTAAGAATACGATATAGGATAATCCACTACATTGACACTCCTTCGGGACGGGAACATAAGTTGGGCATGTGGTTTTAGGTCTTCAATTTGAGTAACGAAACATGTATATGTTGCAAAAGATATATCTTTAGATTCATCGTCGAATGGAAATGCGAAACGAGTAACTTTATGCAATTTACACATATTTCGCTAGTCAAACTGAATGCCTAAAAACCCGTTCCTGACTTATATTCCCATGCAGGATGTTATAAATGATGTACGCGATGTTTGGCATAATATATAGTATTCTTCATTTTACTATATTCACTAATTCTTATCTGGACACAATATCCTCCAATTTTTTTTTACCCGCACAATCTCCTCCAATTTTGAGAAAATATGAGGTATGTGTTACTGTTTTCATTTGCTCCGTTTCCATCCCATCCTTAGGTGTGAACTTTGCATGGAGCCTCCATGAGTTCAACTACTCCCTCCGATCCAAAAACTTTAGTTCAAAACTGCGGCACTTATTTTGGATCTGAGGGAGTAATAATTTTGTTTTATCTCCATATCCTCCGTTCCTCGCGAAAAGCATCTTAGGTGAACCCAACAAGAGTGGATTTTCTATACCCCATGGTAGGTGATATACATATCGAGGTTGACATTTTTGGTTTTGTTTTCACGTGCGCTTTGTTAGCCCGTGAACCAAAGTGGTGTTTGTCTGTTCGGTCGTCTCTCTATTCCTCCCCTTGCAGGGGAATCCATCTGGTTAGGAGAGAGAAATAGAGAGAAAGAGTATGGCAGAAAATGAAACACACAAAAGTAGAGAGAGAGAGAGAGAGAGTGACGCATGCAAAATTTCTTCCAAGAAGTCGCATGCAAAGGGTAAGTAACGTACCGAGAATAGACGGCGCCTGGGAGATGATATAAGGCAGGTCGAAGTTGATCCCCCTCATATGCTTGTACCTGGAGGTGATCATCTCCAGGGTAGAGCCGGTCCCGCCACCAACATCGACCAGCACGGCCACGTCGTCGAACCCGTGGAAGCGCTCGAGAAGCTTGCTGGTCACCATGGCCGAGATCTGCACCATGGCCTTGTCGATCACCCCGATTAGCCGAGGGTTTCTCCCCAAGTGCTCCACAATCGGAACCCCGTGTGTCCTCTCGAACGCCGTTTGTCCGCCTCCCGCTGCCGCCCCCAGCTGCTGCCTTCGAAACGCATGGCGATGTTAGATGCTACAAAATCGTAATTTTAATGGCAGTCATTCGTATCATAGCTTACCAGGCCATCAAGAAGTCCTGGTCCGTAGTGAACATAGCGTAGGGCGCGAGCGACGGGCCACCGTGGTTGCTGCTGAGCCACCGACACACCGGTGCAGGGTTGTACCGCCGGACCGCCTCGGCGCTTGGACCTGCCTCCGTCACGCACTTCACGACGTCGAAGGAGGCAAGCAGCCGCATGATGCGGTCCACCGAGGCCGCCCCGCCGGCCTTGTCCATGGTTGGGAGCCGCGCGGCTATTTCGTCCGCCGTAATCGCGCGGCTGCCGGCGTTGCTGAGCGCGTCGAAGATGCCCAGCTCGATTGCTGCTTTCAGGGTCATGGAGACTGCGAAGCTGGTGATGAGCCCCCACGCCTGCAACCATGTCCCCTCGTCGTCCTCAGCAGCGGCCGGATTGATCCTACTTTCGCCCACATTATTGTTCTCCATTGGTACTTGGGTGGCTGGGTCGTTCGTTTGTGCCTATAGCTTGTATGGTTCCTTGGTGTGGTGCCTGGAAGAAGGTAGTAAGTATATATAGTGAGAGCTCACATCTAGTTCTGAATAAATAAACCGGAGAAATGATGGCTGTGCCACTATATATACAACTTCTAAATGTGGAGGCTGCCACCAACTTTTTTTTAGGCGTTGCCACCAACTTTGTTAAATCGTGGTTGTGCCACCAAACCGTGTGAAGAAATTGCACAGAAGCCACTGGGCGACATTAGCGCTAGTCGTCATGTTAGCCCTTGTTGCCATCCCCTTTGGCCCATTTCTTCCTCTGCGGGCCCCACAACTTGACCGCGTCACCAACAACGAATAGAAGATTCGTTTGACCATTTCATCCGATGTGGCGCTCGAGTCCAACGGTGCAATCCATTCTTGCATGGCCACAGCCACGCACACCACAATGCAACTACATGCCATCCTTTGCCTCTTGCTGCTCTTCCTCCTCCGTCGCCTCCTTGCTGCTGCCGTATCCTCCCTCTTGGAAGCATACTCCTTCAATTTGATTTGCGGCTCGAAATTCATCCATTCGAGTCCCGCAAAGTGCGCCCAACAATGGCCTCCGCCGCATGCACCTGTTTCCTACTCAGTGCACCCTTTTCCCTGCCGGAGTGCATCGCTGGAGGCAACATAATCCAGACCACGCCCCCATCACCATGACTCACGTATTTTCCTCTCAGTCACCCATCTTCCTTCCCGCTCACCTCGCCTCCGCCATGTCGCATCGCGCTGCCCGGAGCGGTGGAGCACACTACCCATCTGTACTATGAAAAGGCCTGGCAGTACTCCAAGAAGGTCGACACCGAAGCTCTCCATGAAGCTATACCAATCATTGCGAACGAACGCCTCCGAGGAGATCATTGAAACAATAAATAAAATTAGGTCAACACTCGAACAATATTGGTAGTAGTTAGTTCTTATATATTGTGGCAAAATCAGCGACCAGAGACCTCACCGGAGATTAAACCAGTGCGTACGGCCCCACAAGTCAGCGAGAAGAGGCTTATTACTTTGGCCCACCAACCTGATGCTCTGTCCGCTTAGCCGACATTTGCTTTCCCTTGTCTGCAACTCCGGGTAATTCCTGTTCATCAGTCTAATTTCTCCCATGTGATGGCGACGTTCCCACTCGACCCGTTCCCCTTCCTCAAGGATGATTTCAGGTGATCAAACTGAGCAATAGCCCTATGATGGCGCGGGTCATCTGTGGTCCTATCATGCATGCCTACTAATGAATATTTTGCCACTACCACTATCCCGCCGATGCCCCAGGTGAAGTGATCTTTGCGAATGTTAGAGAAATTCAGGGAGAGCTTTTGGTGATAAGGGTAAAAAAAATCTTCAAGGTGTTCTTTCTTTTGCGAATTACCAAGCCAAAACATGTTAACTCAAATTAAGAAATTATAAGTTCTGAGAAGGGGTCCAAAATGATTTATCAAAATGAAATTCACTACTTGGGCAATATTTCCGATCCTCGAAAATTAATGTTTTCAATCCTCGAAATGAACAAGAAATAATGGGATGAATATAGGTGCAGCTAGAGTACAAGAAATTACAAACAATGCGGTATGGTGCGGCATGCGTGTCAGCTGCATAATTAAGATATGTTAATCAATGATCGTTCCCACATAAATTGTAAGTTAATAAAACAGCATCTTGTGAACAAGTGTGTCAGTTCGAATCTGTAGACCAGATTCCTTTGTCTTTCTTTCGAGGGCAACCAGAGCTACGGGTTACCGCCGGCCGTGTTGGTCGAGACTTTCTTATACTACCGGCAACGACGCTTGTCACAACCTGCTCGCCTCGATGGATGCATTCGTGCCATTTGGTACGTCCAACCTACCATCGTGGGCTGCCAACGCGTCTAATTTTTCTCTTGAGCTCGTGTAACTTGATGTGACAGCACAAGTGCAACAGTATACCAATTCAAACGCGAAGCAGGGGCAACAAAAAATCGTATGGGGTCGGAAGCAGAGGTTGATCTCGTGTAGTGTAGTTGATGAGACGGCAGAGGTTCGACAGTAGTGTGTTGGTCGTAGCGCTCGGAAGTATATGGCTTAGATCTATCGGATAAGGTCAGGGCATCCGGCCGGCCTCGTGATACTTTTTCGCATAATTCGACCCGTACCTGCAGCCTCGCAAGGTTCTTTACTTTCAATATATAAGAAAAGAAAAAGTACAATTAACAAAAGAATATAAAGTTTTATTCTCGGACGCGGAGTTTCTCAGCCCGAGCTCAAATGAGCTTGGGTGAATAGTAAAATCAAAACAAATTCAAAAAAAATCTAAACTTTTTTTGTGACAAACATTAACAAAAGTTCTAAGAGCTTGCAGACATTCGTCATGAAATCACATTTGTGGAAGTCGTGGCAAAACAAAAAAAGATACTCTGAAAATGCTACTTTCGAAAGCATTTGGAGCACTGATTTTGTTTTCTTTGCCACGACATCCACAAATGCGATTTCATGATGAAATTTTGGAAGCGCTTATAACTTTTGTCAATGTTTGTCATAAAAAAATTCAGATTTTCACAAATATAAGATTTTCAGTGAGTTAGCTCGGGCTGAGAAGGTTACTTTCCTTTACTCTCTCCTTTCACAAAAATAAGATCTTCTAGGAATAGCTTTTTTTTGAAGCAGATGTATATAGACATGTTTTAGTGTTTTTGTTCACTCATTTCAGTCCGAATTTTAGTCTGCATGCAATATAAGATGTTTTTACAAGCTAACATAGCTTGAAACGTCTTATATTGTGGGATGGAGGGAGTAGTTCATATTGAAATATGATTATAGAAATCTTCATGTTACAAAATCACCTCTCTTTGTAATGAATGTTTTAAAGTTGAATTATTTTCTCTTTATTATACTAGGAAGTGATGGATCCGCTCCTCTCTCGCCTGTTTTTTTCTTTTTTAAAAACCTCAACTACGGCCTTTCTCGCGTGGCTAGCAATTGGGCTGCAATAATAGGCCCAGTTAACCAGCTGCGGGCGCCGTTTTTCCCTCTGGAGCAGTAGCCCTTTAGAACATTTGGCCCATGAAAGATAAATGCGCTGAAGGACAAAACAAAGAGTAGATTTGCCGGCCGAGATCTTCCAAATCACCTGAACGGACGGCCAAAAATGTTCAGGTCATGCGAGGGTTGAGATTTCGTTCAGTTTTACTATCCTAAATAGGATATAAGATAGATTACCGTGTTAGTTTAATTTTTCTGTCGCGGACATGGTAGAATCATTTCTTTCGGCGGGTTTACTTTTGTAAGCACCTTATATCTTATATGTTATATCTTATCTTATCTTATATCTACTAATTTGATGCACCATATAAAGGCTCCATGTTAATCCTAGAGGTTAGAAAGTTCCATCCATAAGATTAACTGATGATGCACAAATAACCATGGGATGATTCCTACTCCGCCTCTTCCACCCGCATGAGAGAAGTAATTCTTTCAAATCAATCTTATCTCCTTCGGTGTATAATAAAAACTACATCTAATCTCTTTCCGTCTCCTTGCGTATTAAAAAAAGTAGTAATAACAGAGGCCGGACAAACTACATCTAATCCTCGCCTCCGGCCGCTAATTGATTCGCCGGCACAAGCTGCAGGACAAGTCGCGTCCAGTCCTCTTCAGGCTCCACACCTGCAGCTTCATTGGCTTATCTTTTAGAGGTATGACATCCCAGCCATGTACACGGATCTCGTTGTATGCACCTGCAGTAATCGCATGTTTTAGACGGCCATGATTTTTAAAGGATTGTGAATTCACAAGCATTTAATCGATGAGGTGAAGTGCTTACGAGGTTCATGCCAAGACATGCTTGAGAATATTGGCCAGCAGCGGGCCGGCAGCTCGAATGCCTTCTTTAATTTGGTCTACATGCAGAGACCGGCCGCATCGTGCCTCCAGATGCAGGCCAAGGTGATGTATCAATCAGGTTTGATATATATGAGAGAGGGAAATATGGTTATAGAAATCTTCATATTATAAAATCACCTCTCTTTGTGATGAATGTTTTAAAGTTGAATTTTTTTTTCTTGATTATACTAGGAAGTAATGGATCCACTCCTCTCTCACCTGTTTTTTTCTTCTAGAAGATCCTCAACTGCGGCCTTTCTCGCGTGGCTAGCAATTGGGTTGGGATGATAGGCCCAGTTAAACAGCGTTCCTCATTTTCTCCTCTGGAGCAGCGGCCCTTTAGAACATTTGACCCATGAAAGATAAAAACGATGGAGGACAAAACAGATACTAGATTTGTTGGCCGAGATCTTCGAAATAACCCGAACGGATGGCCGGAAACGCTTAGATCGTAAGAGGGCCGAGATTTCGTTCAGTTTTATTGTCCTAAATAAGATATAAGATAGATAACCGTGTTAGTTTAATTTTTTAGTTGGCGGACATGGTAGAATCATTTCTTTCGGTGGGTTTACTTTTATAAGCATCTTATATCTTTCTTATATCTACTAATTGGATGCACCATACAAGGCTCCACGTTAATCCTGGAGGTTAGAAAGTTCCATGCATAAGATTAACTGATCATGCACAAATAACCATCGGGTGATTCCTACTCCACCTCTTCCACCCGCATGAGAGAAGGAATAATTCTAATCAATCTTGTCTCCTTCCATGTATAATAAAAAACTAGTACATCTAATCGCTTTTCTCGTCTCCTTCCGTATTAAAAAAAGAAGTAAAAACAGAGGCCGGACAAAGTAAATCTAATCCTCGCCTCCAGCCGCTAATTGATTTGCCGGCACAAGCTGCAGGAGAAGTCGCCTCCATTCCTCTTCAGGCTCCACACGTGCAGCTTCATAGGCCTATCTTTTAGACGAATGACATCTCAGCCATATATACGGATCTCGCTGTACGCACCTGCAGTAATTGCATGTTTCCTTATGGCCATGATTTTTAAAGGACCGTGAATCCACAAGCATTTAATCGATGAGGTGAAGTGCTTACGAGGTTCATGCAAAAGACATGATTGAGAATACTGGCCGGCAGCGGGCCAGCAGCTTGAATGTCTATTTTAATTTGGTCTACCTCCACAGGCCGGCTGCATCGTGCCTCCAGATGCAGGCGAAGGTACACTAGTACAAAACAGGGCATTGGTCCAGGCCAGATCGAGCAACAGTCCTGGTTCTGTTACGAACTGGGACTCATGCGTGCATCAGTCCCGGTTCGAGCGGGCAGGACGCCGGCCAGACCCCTTTAGTCCCGGTTTGTGGCTGGAACCGGGACTAAAGGGGCCGATACCCTTTAGTCCCGGTTTGTGGCTGGAACCGGGACTAAAGGGGCCGATACCCTTTAGTCCCGGTTAATGCGTGCAGCAGCTTGAATGTCTATTTTAAAAATTAATTTTATTTAAAATAAATAAATGATGTCATATTTGGATTCCTCACATTTTTCTGATAATAATGGATATATTATTTGTCGAATTTCGATTTACAGATTTAAAGATATTAATTATGTCATATTAAATGAATAAATGGCAAAAAAAATGAATAAAATAATATTATTACTTATTTTATTTTCATTGAAATTCAATATTATTAGTACTTATTTTGTTTATTTTAATAATTGTTTAGAATTCAAAAAATTAAATCATGTGACATCAAGACCTATGGGTTAATAGGATTGATAGCTTACTGTTGTCAGGAAAACAACAAGTGCAGACATGGAAACTAGGATCGATAGAACCAGGAAGTTAAGCGTGCTGGGGCTGGAGCAGTGAGAGGATGGGTGACCGGCCGGAAAGTTCAGCGTGCTGGGGCTGGAGCAGTGAGAGGATGGGTGACCGGCCGGGAAGTTAGACGATTTGAAATGAGTGCTCCACGCTGGAGCAATGAGGACGGGTGATTAGAGATTAAATTGTCAAATAATTCAAAGATTTGAAAATCGGAATAAAACTTAAAAACAAATAAAAAAAAATCAAAAAAAATTTAAAAAAATTCAAAAAAAAAATTAAATTTTTTTTTTTAGTCCCGGTTGGTGTTACCAACCGGGACTAAAGGTCCTCCAGCCCACGCACAGAGAGCGGCCACGTGGAGGGCCTTTAGTCCCGGTTCGTAAGCCAACCGGGACTAAAGGATTTGGGCATTAGTCCCGACCCTTTAGTCCCGGTTCCAGAACCGGGACTAAAGCCCCTCTGGAACCGGGACTAATGGGCCTTTTTCTACTAGTGGTAATGTATCAATCAGGTTTGATATATTTCACGTGTGCTATAGATTTTGGTAGTTCATATGTGCATCTATTTTCTGATGCATATATGTACCAAATATGTGTAGATTTGGGTGCAGGCGTTGAATTTTCTGATAATTTGATGCAAGGTTTGATAACTACACATATGTATATATTTTTGGCATAATTAGGAGAAATAAATATTAAAAATGATTGTATGTTGAAATCTCCATACCAATTGTACTAACTCAATCTATACCTATATATATATATATATATATATATATATATATATATATATATATATATATATATATATATAGGGAAAATGCATCCTACTACCGGGTGTAGTTACACCCATATCTCATATACTACCATGTGGTAGTATATATACTACTTTATCATTTTTAGTATGTTCATATACTATATCTAAGATACTCCAAAACGAGTTATGTGAAAAAATTGCATGTAAGCCCATGTTTTTATCATATTTGTGAAATACGTACATATTTGTACGTAAAAAGGAGTATGCTCAAAATATGATGCATACTACCTATAAAATAGTATATATACTACCCAAACATTCTTACATACTACATACTACACGTACGTACTGTCCAATATAATAGATACTACCTACAACATACGAAACCAAAGTGGGAGTAACTACACCCGGTAGTAGGAAAAATTTGTCATATATATATATAATATTATTATTATATTATTATATTATATATTATATATTATATTATATTATATATATACTAATAAAGCGAGGGGTCGGGTCGAGCTATTATTATATTATATATTAGTATAATTAAGGAAATAAGTAGCCTGGTTAGCGGGTCTAGTAGCCGGGGTCGATCGACCATGATCGAGGGTCGAGGGCGAGGTCGGGTCGAGCTGGGACGCTGGACGATGGATCGCGACCCCGATCGATGGGTGCAGACAAAGATTGGTATGCAAGAAACAACATCTATGGGATTACTCGAGGGATGCTGGCTTACCAGGGCACCAGGCAATCGCGCTTCAAAGTTCTGAACTTCGCCGGACATCTGGAGTTCCCCCTTCTGCAGGACTCGCCAGCCGGCAGCCGGCCGTCGAGGCGCCCGCTTCCTGGCCTCTCCAATCCCACTTCCGTCATTGATGCAAACACGTAGACCGCTTGAGAATCCTATGCTGGAGGGTGGGGAGCGCTGGCGGCTTGGACAGTGATCCATGGCGGAGAGCTCCATTGGAGCTGTGCGTGTGTGTTGGATGTGGCACGTATGACTGAACTCCGATGTGCTGGGCTTGATAAGCGTGCTTATCTGGTGGCTCTTGTCTCTGCTGCACCATCGGTGCTGTTCCTGGAGCGCACATGGAGTAGCTCCTCATCTTTGTTTGGTGTGTCCTGGTTGCAATTACGAGAGGCTTCATCTAATTATTCATATTGGGTCACGTTTGTTTGTCACAAATACAGGATCAGACTCGTCATTTTCGCCATTCATTAGATCTGTATTAATTTCAGAATTTATTTCTTTGATGGTCAGTTATTGGATCCATCCTAATCAGGTCACCTGGAGCTGGTTTGTTTTTCTCATGCGTCGTTAATTCATGTTCCACCCAATCGATGGTCTATTCTTGTTATCTTTTCTATAAATTGATGATGTTGCCGTTTCTCAAACCAGCAGGTGAGAGAAGCATATTTCACCAATTTATTCTAGCAATTGAGTGTTTCGTTAAACCTGACATAACACCTCTCCGTGTTAGAGCTAGCTGAGTCAAGCAGATTTCTGTTATACACGCAGTGTATTGATATTATAAGTGGGGCAATTCTATAATTGTAGGTGATGCAATTCTACTATCAATTTCTCCACCGGCTAAGGCCCTGTTTGGAACCACTCAGATTATGATAATCCAGTTTTTATAATCTATACTGTCTCCAAACAGGACAGATTATGTTGTAGATTATAAAAACTAGATGGACAGATTATTAAAAACTCACAATCTACTCTACCCCAGATAAAACCAGATTATGGATTGCTAATGACCCATTATCCTTGTAAAGTTGGAGGTAATTACTAATTTCTGCCACCGCCACCCTCCAAACAGGGGCAGACAGGTCATTATGCAATGTAAAAACTTGGATTACAGTTTATATAATCTGGCCTCCAAACATGCTCACATAGATTATTTTTATAAACCTGATTATATAATTTATCTTCATAATCCAGATTATCATAATCTATTGTGGTTCCAAACAGGACCTAAAACAATACGAACAGCTTGGTCTACCTATAAAGTTTGCTTGAGTTGATGCTGTTCCATTGCCAACAGCTTATAGAAGGTTACTGATTTGATCTTGGCGTGTACTATTATTGGTTTCTTTATTCTTTAGTTAATAACATATGCCATTGTTTTCACCTTCCAGTACTATGCACCTTTCATGTTGATTAATTTTTTTCTTGCATTCTATCGGGGCTAATTTTTAGTATCTCTCACATTAACTGAAACATATACATTTTTGGTGTGTCTTAATTTAAACGAATGCAGAGCAAATGTGGAAGACCGACTTAATTTTGGATCTAAGCACTTCAATTTTACTTCTATAAATGGTGCAGATGTATTTGCTACATTTTTATTAAGTATCCCCATTTTAATGTACGCATCAACAATCTAAACTTTTTCATTTTCTGAACTTATCAATCTATTCTTTGTACTACCCAGATTCAAGCAACGCAAGGGAAGAGCTTATGTGCATGCTTTCATTAATTTATGTATTTTTAAGTGTTATTTTATTCAAACTGATTCCTACCGCCGGGGGCTGCGCACGAATGCATGCCAGTATATCGGCCTTCCTACAGTTGAGCATGTGCGCCATCCCGTCCTCCTCCGCGGCAACTGTGGAGTTTATCACAAGGCAACAATATGTACGCAGCGGGCGACCATTACATCTCATAGGAGATGCAAGCAAGGAAGAAGAAAAAACCATAGGTTAAACAGGAATAAATATGTTTTTCATTCTCTTGCTACCCTTTGCAACTAGGTTAACGTCTATTTGTCATAGAATTGAATATGAGGGTAACCATATTTGCCCGTCGCAACGCACGGGCATATGTACTAGTGTAATAAAAGTAAGCCTTATGTCTGTCATCTGTCAGAAACATGTGATACACAGACCCATATATGTGTGTTGCAGATTGTAAAAAAGCTATAATCCCCACTTTACCTCAAATAGATATTTTGAGATCTATCTGCTGTAGTTGAACAGAAAAGTGCAAAAAATGACAAATATATTTTTGACGTAACTTAAATATCACTCGTTGCTGATAGATTATGGTCCCAGGATCTGCTCATTGTCAGCAACAAAAATGAATGTCTGCATGCTTTCCTGACAAAGAAAAAGTTCAAATGTTTTTTTGTAAATAGAAATGAACGATTAAATTAAAAAAAATTGATTGGACCTAAAAAATTGTTAAATATGTTGCCAACGACGTATGCTCTATTGAAGACATAGGACCAAACTCTACGGCTCCTAATGAGCGATCCTCATGAAGAAAAAAATATTAGGCGCATATAGTACTTTAGTGCCCCCGCAAAAAAAAGTCTTTAGTGACAAGAAAATCTGCATATTGGTCTTGAAAGAAGACGGTGTGGTGCTTGGTGAGCCAAGGCGTTGATGAGCACACCGTTGCCCGACAATGTGAAGTGCTGAGAAGGCCCATGCCAAGAGCTGATGGCGAGTACTGCCCTGTTGCAGCTCAATGAGTTTCTTTGGTCTACACGTACGTGGCGATCAACTGGATCCATTTGCTCTAGATGTGGGCAAAGTTAATTGTTTCAAAGAGGTTTGATCTATGTCGTACACGCTAATAAGATGGAGGTTTGATTATTATCTTGCATGAGCTTTAGATTTGGGTTGGGCAAATTCGTCACTTAATTTACTGCTTTTGGCATGAAGCACGCATATGGCTGGTGATGACAAGTTACTATATTTAGTTGGTTCATTGGCTGCAGCGTGTGGGATTTGCTGATACTTTGGCACAAGGTATGATAAGTACACATATGTCTACTTATGCCATAATTAGGAGAATAGTCAAATAGTACTAAAATCATCATGTGATCAAATTTCCATGCTAATATACCGCTGCAAGGTTATAAAATTAAGCCTTCCATGTATCATCTGTCAGAAAGATCTCATGCACACACACAATTATCCATGTCATGAACCGATATGCACATTTGTGTTTTCAATGGAAAATAATTAGAATTCCCCACTTTTCATCAATAGGTTTTTCTTAGAAATTTAATCATTAATAAAATAAAAATAAAAAACAGGCCGTCTATCTGATGTAGTTTAACAAAAAACTCTAAAAAAATGAAAATATATGTTCATGTAATATAAATGGGTTCAATATCGTCTCTTTCCAGACAGAATCAATCAAGTGTGTGGATTCACTACTTAATACCAAGGGAAAATGAATGCCCACATGTACTCCCTATATAACACTTTGCATGAATATGTTATGTAAATATGATCTTAAAAATGGCATGCGCTTAAAGATAATAGTATAGATGTTATCGACGGCATGCTCAACGTCTCTAAACCATAACACCAAACTCCATCATAATTTGTGGGAAAAAAGGATAACAAATGATACATCCACGCAATTTTGCATTTGCAAAACTGTAGCCACCAATACACATGCAACCAACATAAATATGGAACATTGTTACATTTATTATAAACACAAAGTTCCTGGGGTGTTACACAACAAGAATATCACAAACATAGTTGTGCCTCAATTGATGGTTGGAAAAGTGTATAGATGCAAACAGTGCAATCACAAATGGATGGAGCTGTTTGACTCGATCCTTTTTATCTATACAAAATTAGAAATTAAATACTATTACGCTGATCAAAATAGTGTCCTGGATGTCCCTATATTTAAATACCGAAAACACTAGCCCATGCAGCTGCACGGGTTTAATGACTAGTATCTCTAATTAAGCGCGTTCTATCGTACATGGCTTTAGCATCTCAAACATATGGATTATGCAGTAACCGCTGCGAAAGTAAATAGATGGTTAAGCTCAATGATCAGGAAGAGAGAGAAAAGAGACAGGTAGCTGAACCGGACCTGTTTGAGGATGTAGACAATGCAGCGCATATATACATTATAAAATTACTAATAAGAAACATAATGTTGAACCTTACTAAAATACACGAGGTAGAGCACATACAACAAGGTTTTTGGAGGAAAACGCGAATCAATTCTTACAGCAGAAACACAACAAAACGTGAAATACCAGGGATAAAAGAAGCTCAGAACAGCCATCGATCACACCGTCGCTCTCGTAAGTCATAATCACTTATAGTAGCGGTGATTTTATGTTGTTGGCCAATAAATAATAAAGTGTGGTTTGCTGATCGATCATGCAGTGGCTGCGATCGGGACGCTGTAGAGGACAAGTGTCTCGACAGTGAGGCCGGGGCCGAAGCCGAAGAGGACACCCCACTCCTTACCCTCCCCAGTGGTGGTGTGGCCATCCTGGCAAGAGGTCTTACGCATCACGTCGAGGACGAAGAGGACACAGGCGCTGGACATGTTGCCGTACTCCGATAGGACCTCTCGGCTGGCACGCATGCGCTCCTTGTCAAGGCCAACTTTCTCCTCGACCATGTCGAGGATCGCCGGCCCGCCAGGGTGTGCAATCCAAAAAATGGAGTTCCAGTCGTCGATGCCCAGAGGCTTGAAGGCGTCCTCGAGCGCTTGCTCGATGTTCTCGGAGATGAGCCCGGGCACATCCTTGAGAAGGTGGATGGTGAGCCCGGCCTCCGTAAGGTGGCCGTTGATGGCGCCCTCGGAGCCGGGCAGGATTGTCTGGCTCGCTGATACTAGCTGGAAGAGTGGCTTCTCGAAGGGCTCGTCGGGGTCCGCGCCGATGATGGCAGCGGCGGCGCCATCGCCAAAGAGCGCATGGCCGACCAGCGAGTCCAGATGGGACTTGGAGGGACCACGGAAGGCCATGACGGTGATCTCCGAGCAGACCACCAGCACGCGTGCGCCACGGTTGTTCTCGGCGATGTCTTTGGCCATGCGGAGGACGGTGGCACCGCCGAAGCACCCTTGCTGGTACATCATGAGGCGTTTGACTGTCAGGGAGAGGCCAAGCAACCTGGTCAGCTGGTAGTCGGCACCCGGCATGTCCACGCCGGAGGTGGTGCAGAAGATGACGTGGGTGATCTTGGACAGTGGCTGGCCCCACTCCTTGATGGCCCTCTCTGCCGCCTCTTTCCCGAGCTTGGGGACCTCGACAACGACAATGTCATGGCGCGTGTCCAGCGACGGCTCCATGTGGGAGCAGATGCTGGGGTTCTTTTTCAGGATCTCCTCGGTGAGGTGCATGTGCCTCTTCCTGATGGTGGACTTCTCGCACATCCTCTCGAACTTTTCCTTGAGGTCCGGGAGGTGCTCGCTCTTGGTGACCCTGAAGTAGTAGTCCGGGTAGGTCGCCTGGTACACGCAGTTGGCCGGGACGGCCGTGCCGATTGCCAGCACGGTCGCCAGACCCACAGCCCGCTGTGCCCTTCTCACTTCCTCCAACTTCACCGCCGCCATTGATCAGCACCAGGGACTAGCTAAGTAGCAAGCTTGTGCTCGGGTTTGCTAGCAAGGGTTTGGAAGGTGCACTTAACGTAAGATTGTATTTCTCAACTCTGGTGATAGAACTCACTCGAACTGCTGCCACTTTATAGAACATGTGATATGCTAACGTATTCAATTTTTTTCTACCGGAGTTGAATACACCGACGACTGAGCTTGTTTCCTTATGGGAGCGCCGGCAGCTTACAGCAACTCTACCATAATAGCCGTCTTAAGAGACACGGTGCACACAAAAAAAACAGCTTTACGCGGCTAGGTTTAGAATTTTAAAAGCAAGAACCAAAAAACAACGCTGGCAGTGAGTTTGCCGTGTTCCGCCCGCGGCAAACAGGACACGGCTGGACCGGATCGGCAATCATTAAGATTGCTGAGTTCTTATTATCAGGAACTCGGCGAAACAAAAAGCAACAACTGCTGAGTACGTAAAAAGGAGAACTTGTCAAATACAGGGTGGTAGACGAGACGCGCCGTTAACGGCGATGCCACATGGCATGCACGTTTGCCGAGTTCCATCTAGGCCGACGTATTACGTGTGTGAGGCCCACGCGTGGCATGCCTTGTTTTGCCGAGTTCCATCTGACAAAGACTCGGCGAAGACGTACTACTCATGTTCTATTTTCTTTTTAATTTTGGGAAGCCCTGTATAGAATCAAATATATATACATATGTTTGCTCACCGAAACAAATAACAGCATTAAAATATCATCAACACCACAGTCACCATATATATAGATCACATATAGCCAATGCAAGCTAGCAATAACATAGTCAACATAAATGGAAATATAGAAAGTTTATGACATAAAAATCTTCGACATAACAATGAACATAGAAAGTTTAATAAAATCATATAAGTCACATAATGGAATGTAACACCTCCAAGTATTAGCTACAGTAATCCCCCATAATCATGCCAAGTCACCATGCTTAACAGTGCTTGATCATCATTTGGATCATATCTCATTTCAAATTCCAATTCAAATTAAAATTCAAATTTAAACTAAATATAAAAGTTGTTCAAATTTGAAAATAAAATAGTTCATAATATTGCAAAAATTCTCAAAGCAATTATAAAAATAAAATCAACATTAATTGAATTATTTAAATGACCCTAACATCCAAAAACAGTACCTAAACAGCCCTATTTAAAATCATTTTCATTTAAACAAAAAGCAAATTAATTCAAATAATCCCAAACCTTTTTGTGGCAGTGCAGAATATTGCCTAGTATTTATTGAGGCAAGTTACCTATTTTACAAAACTCATTTGATGCAAAAAAAAGGCAAAACAGCAGAGAAAATAAGAAACAGAAAAAGAATAAAGAAAAGGGCTGAGGGGCACTGTGCCTGTGGGCTTCAAGTGTGTACAGTGCGGCCCAGCCCATCTGGCTTGGCCTTTCGTCCTCCTCGTGACGCCGCTCGAAGCAGAGCACGGCATCACCGTCCACGCTCGCCCGCCGCGCGGATGTCGACAACGAGGCACTACAGAACTTCTGGAGCGGATAAGGAGGCCCCGCGCACCCCGCCGGCGAACCCTAGCCTTCTTTCTTTCTCCTCCCCCGCTCACTTTCTTCTCCACAACGCGCATCCGTCGCCGCCGCTCGCCATTACCGCGGCCATCAGCCTCCCCGACACCCGGGAGGACGTCCAGTAGCCGCGTCGCCTTCGACCACATCGTCCCCACCCTTCGGCTTGAGCCTGGGAGCTCTCTGCCGTCGCCATCGAGCTTGTCTTCCTCCCTCGGCCGTCGCCGTTCGTCTTCGATTCCGACGCCGTCAAGCCGTCCCCGGCCTCCCCGAGCGCGTCACCAAGCTCCGCGGTGAGCTGCGCTTCCTCCCGCCCATTTTTCCCTTGGTTTCGGTCACCGTTTGCCGCTTCCCGTGCTAGCCCGAACGCAGCCGCCGCAAACCTCGTCGCCGGCCTTCACTCCGGCGACCATTTGGTCCAACTCCGCCACCTTTCGACTGCGCATGTTTAGAGGCCCTATAGCGACCACCCCGAGCTCGCCCGAGACTGCCGCCGCCTCCACTTGTCGCCGGCATCAACTCTGGGTCCCCTAGCTGCTGCCGCTGCTCCAGATCGACACGGCTCGTCCTCCGCATTCGAGCGAGCCCTTCCCCGCGCCAAATGGTGGCCGGGAGGCCAATCCCGCGCCGCGCCACTGTGATTTGCGGCCACCGGCGGCTAAACGCCGGCGCGCCACTGCCACGTGGGCCTGCCAGTGGCCCCCCCTGATTAGCCAGTCGATTAGCCCCTAATCCACCACTAACACTCACTGACATCTGGGCCCCATACCCACTAATTATCCAATTAGTTTAGTTTAATTCGGTAAACTGCTAACTGTCACTGACAGGTGGGCCCCGTCTGTTACTTAGACTAATTAGACTGTTTTCTAAATTAACTTAATTTAATTAATTAATTAGACGCTCACAACTAGGGCCCACTGCTAAATAATCTCTGTTTAGTTTAATTAAGCCTTTGTTTAACCTACTGAGTATGACATGTGGGACCCACTGGTCAGGTTTGACCCTGGTCAGCCGGGTTTGACCGCTGACGTCACACTGACGTCATGATGACATCACAAATTACTGTTTCGGATAATTCGAATTTAATAATTAAAATAATTCCAGAAATTTAATAAAACTTTGAAAATTCATAGAAAATAAACCGTAAGTCGGATGAAAATAATTTATATATGAAAAATGATCAGAAAAATATGACGAATCCAAATATGTGATCAAAATGCTTGACCATCACTCCTAACTAGGTGAACATGGAACTTTCCCCTCCGATTCATCTGTCCGATAATTGCCAGGAGCTGGTAAAACACCTCCAGATGTTTCACGCTCCGACTAACTTGCGTAGTACTGCATTAGGGCACCCCTCGAATAACGTGCTGCTGTGCCATGCATCTGTGTTGCATTTGTTGCTTGTATTTATTGTTTCTTCCTCCTCCTTCTCTCCGGTAGACCCCGAGACCGACGCTGCTGCCGAGTACGACCACGCCCTTGACGACCAGCCCCTTTCAGCAGAGCTTCTAGGCAAGCAAAACCCACTTGATCATTCCTATATCGCCTATTCCTTCTCCCTTATGCTTGCATTAGATTTTGCTACTGTAATTGCTTGCTCCTATCCTGATGCATAGCCTGTTTTTGTAACCTGTTGTTGCTACTTTACCTGTCATCCTAAACTGCTTAGAATAGGTTGGTTAGTGATCCATGAGTGACCCCTTCCCCTTGCCCCAGTTGCCCCGCTTTGTTACCAGTGCCTCGATCTATGTGATCTATGTGCCAAGACCGACACAGCACCGCACACCCCCTTAGTTGTACGGCTCTGCAGGGCTACTATCGAGTGCCGGGGGTGATACCTCGTACTGCACCCCTGATGATATCCCTGTAGTATAGCACATCGATGGTGATTGCAGAGGGTGATTCCTCGCTCTCCCCTTCCCGAAGATGACTCTGTCGTACAACCCCTCAAGTGGGGACCATCGAGGGTGATTCCTCCTGGTTCCCCTTAGCGGATTACATCGAGTAGGAATCCATCGAGGGTGATTCCTCGGATTTTCCCCCCTTGATGTCATGGCCACATGGATACCTTGGTTTTTACCTCTCTCCCTTGTTAAAGTCGGGTCGGCCCCGAGGGGTACCCGCGAGAGGTGTGAAGTCGGGTTGACCGTGAGGGTACCCGCGAGATAATTACGAGGCGCGGCCGAGCAGGCAGAGACCGCCCTAGAGAGGGATGGGCCTGACCCCTGTTGCACTTCCTCGAGACAGGGCGACAGAAGTACTGATCGTCACCACGAGCTCCTAATAATTCACTAACGGATTTGGGTATTTGATCTGAGTTGGCCACTGGCCTATACGCACTACCACCACGTGGGATAATGGTTTAATGGGGCCCTCGGCGCCGTATGTATCAGCCGAAAGCTCTGTCAGATGTCCAGTTCAGCATTGTGAGCTCGTCGGGACAAGTACCATCCATGACTGAGGTGGTGCTTGGACTCCGATACGCAACACAACGACCCGGAGTGCAAAAGGCGATGGGCCCAAGACCCCTGAGCACTTAGGATGTAGACCGGCGGGGACCTCTCTGCGGAGCCTAGGTAGGACTATGTCGTGTCGATCAGCCGAGGCCGGGCATAACCCGAAAAAGTGTGTCCGGCCAGAGTTAATCGAGCGTGTTGGGTAACAGAAGTGCACCCTTGCAGGGAAGTTATCTATCCGAATAGGCGTGTCCACGGTAACAGGACGCTCAGTGTTGTATCCCGATCTACTACAACTTGAACTGAATACATGTTACTTTAACTGTAAGCTCCGGGATCGCTTTCTCGCAGGGAGTCGAGGAAGGATCTCTGGGCTTTGCTTCTACATGTTTGTTATTTTATATTATGCTAATCTGCACTCATCTAATGCTGCAAGACACTGAAAATGCTAGTCTTCGATAGGCTAGGCTTTTCCCCTCTGTTCTGGCATTTCTGCAGTTTAGTCCAAAGATATAGCCCCATTCCTTTGATACCGATGCATAATTAGTATAGATCTGATGTCAGTCTTGCGAGTACTTTGGATGAGTACTCACGGTTGCTTTGCTACTTCTTTTCCGCTACCCGGTTACTGCGATCAGACGACGGAGCCCAGGAGCAAGAGATACCCGGAGGCCCCTACTACTACGTTGAGCCCGCCGACCAGGAGTAGTTCGGAGGCCCTAGGCAGGAGTCCTTCGCCTTTTCGATCAGTGTCGCTGTTATGTTAGCCTTCTTAAGGCATCCTTGTTTATCTTGTGTCTGTACTCAGATACTGTTGTTGCTTCCGCTGATGCTTGTGTAACTCAGGCTTATGTATTCGAGCCCTCGAGGCCCCCTGGCTTGTAATATAAAGCTTGTATTATTTTATTTTGTGTCTAGATTTGTGTTGTGATATCTTCCCGTGAGTCCCTGGGCTTGATCGTGCGCATTTGAGTGTATGACTAGTGCGCGGTCAGGCCGGGGGCGTCACAAGTTGGTATCAGAGCCGACTGCCTATAGGAACCCCCCTCCAACTCCTTGGCCGAAGTTGAGTCTAGTCTCCAAAAACTATTTTACTAACATGACTGTGTGGCTTACGGGCCCACGTCGCCAATGGATGGGATTAGGATCTTTTATTCCCCTTCCTTACTCTGGGAATTCTGATCTCTCTTCTTTTCGGGTATGGCCGATGCCTTGAGTCGCAAGTCTTATTGCAACAACCTCATGGTTCAGCAAGCACAACCCCTTCTCTTTGAAGAGCTTCGCAAGTTGAACCTTCACATTGTTCCTCAGGGTTATCTCAATACCCTGGTTGTTGAACCGGATCTAGAGCGCAACATAAAGACAAGGCAGAAATACGACTCTGAAGTCGAGAAGATTAAGAAATACCTCTCCAAGGGAAATTTTTCATTCTACCATGTTGATAATGATGGTGCCTTGTTCTTCAAAGGCCGCCTAGTGGTTCCCAGAAAGCACAATCTGGACTCGCGTTCGGATGTCATGAAAGAAGCACATGACACACCTTTGTCTATTCATCCGGGTAGTACTAAGATGTACCAAGACATTCGTCAGCGGTACTGGTGGCCTGATATGAAGCGAGACATTGCTCGTTATGTTGCTGAGTGTGACGTTTGCCGTCGCATCAAGGCAGAACATCAAAGACCTGCTGGAACTCTGCAACCACTTGCTATTCTTGAATGGAAATGGGACAAAGTCGAAATGGACTTCATCACTGGTTTTCCCAGATCGCAGAAGGGTCATGATGCTATTTTTGTCGTCATTGACCGATTCTCAAAGATTGCTCACTTTCTGCCAGTCAAGGAGACAATCACTGCTAGTCAGTTAGCAGACTTGTATGTTTCCAGAATCGTGTCACTCCACGGTGTTTCGTTGGAGATCAGCTCAGACCGTGGCAGTCTCTTTACCTCAAGGTTTTGGAACAGTTTTCAAGAAGCTATGGGAACTCATCTGTCCTTCAGCACCGCTTTTCACCCCCAGTCCCAGGGACATGTTGAACGAGTCAATCAAGTGCTTGAAGATATGCTTCGAGCTTGTGTCATCTCATTCTGTAAGAAATGGGAGGAATCACTCCCATATGCTGAATTCTCTTACAACAATAGCTATCAAGCTAGTCTGAAGATGGCACCATTTGAAGTTCTTTATGGACGTAAGTGCCGAACTCCTCTGAATTGGTCAGAAACTGGGGAACGGTCACTCTTCGGTCCGGATATTATCCAACAAGCTGAAGAACAAGTCCGCATTGTCCGTGAACATTTGAAAACTGCTCAGTCTCGTCAGAAGAGCAATTATGATCGAAAACACCAGGCAATGGTCTATCAACCTGGTGAACAAGCTTACCTCCGTGTCACTCCGATGAAGGGCACTCATCGATTTGGAATGAAGGGCAAGTTAGCTCCTCGCTACATTGGCCCATTTCATATTCTCGCAAGACATGGAGAAGTAGCATATCAGTTGGAACTACCGCCGAATCTTTCGCAGGTTCATGATGTCTTCCATGTGTCGCAACTCCGTCACTGCTTCAAGGATCCTATCCGAGGAGTGGATCATGAAATGCTTGAGCTGCAAGAGGATCTTTCTTATCAAGAGTATCCGATCCGCATTCTTGATCAAGCTGAACGTCGAACCCGTCAGAAGGCAGTCAAGTTCCTTAAAGTTCAGTGGTCGAATCATTCTGAAGATGAAGGCACTTGGAAACGCGAAGATCGTCTTCGTGAAGAATACCCCGCTCTCTTTCAGCCTACCTCTTAATTCTCGGGACGAGAATTTCTTTTAGAGGAGGAGAATTGTAACACCCCCAAGTATTAGCTACAGTAATCCCCCATAATCATGCCAAGTCAGCATGCTTAACAGTGCTTGATCATCATTTGGATCATATCTCATTTCAAATTCCAATTCAAATTAAAATTCAAATTTAAAGTAAAGATAAAAGTTGTTCAAATTTGAAAATAAAATAGTTCATAATATTGCAAAAATTCTCAAAGCAATTATAAAAATCAAATCAACATTAATTGAATTATTTAAATGACCCTAACATCCAAAAACAGTACCTAAACAGCCCTATTTCAAATCATTTTCATTTAAACAAAAAGCAAATTAATTAAAATAATCCCAAACCTTTTTGTGGCAGTGCAGAATATTGCCTAGTATTTATTGAGGCAAGTTACCTATTTTACAAAACTCATTTGATGCAAAAAAAAGGCAAAACAACAGAGAAAATAAGAAACAGAAAAAGAATAAAGAAAAGGGCTGAGGGGCACTGTGCCTGTGGGCTTCAAGTGTGTACAGTGCGGCCCAGCCCATCTGGCTTGGCCTTTCGTCCTCCTCGCGACGCCACTCGAAGCAGAGCACGGCATCACCGTCCACGCTCGCCCGCCGCGCGGATGTCGACAACGAGGCACTACAGAACTTCTGGAGCGGATAAGGAGGCCCCGCGCACCCCGCCGGCGAACCCTAGCCTTCTTTCTTTCTCCTCCCCCGCTCGCTTTCTTCTCCACAGCGCGCATCCGTCGCCGCCGCTCGCCATTACCGCGGCCATCAGCCTCCCCGACACCCGGGAGGACGTCCAGTAGCCGCGTCGCCTTCGACCACATCGTCCCCGCCCTTCGGCTCGAGCCTGGGAGCTCTCTGCCGTCGCCATCCAGCTTGTCTTCCTCCCTCGGCCGTCGCCGTTCGTCTTCGATTCCGATGCCGTCAAGCCGTCCCCGGCCTCCCCGAGCGCGTCACCGAGCTCCGCGGTGAGCTGCGCTTCCTCCCGCCCATTTTCCCCTTGGTTTCGGTCGCCATTTGCCGCTTCCCGTGCTAGCCCGAACGTAGCCGCCGCAAACCTCGTCGCCGGCCTCCACTCCGGCGACCATTTGGTCCAACTCCGCCACCTTTCGACTGCGCACGATCCCAGGAACCCAATGCCGCAAACCGCGCGTGTTTAGAGGCCCTATAGCGACCACCCCGAGCTCGCCCGAGACCGCCGCCGCCTCCACTTGTCGCCGGCATCAACTCTGGCTCCCATAGCTGCTGCCGCTGCTCCAGATCGACACGGCTCGTCCTCCGCATTCGAGCGAGCCCTTCCCCGCGCCAAATGGTGGCCGGGAAGCCAATCCCGCGCCGTGCCGCCGTGATTTGCGGCCACCGGCGGCTAAACGCTGGCGCGCCACTGCCACGTGGGCCTGCCAGTGGGCCCCCCTGATTAGCCAGTAGATTAGCCCCTAATCCACCACTAACACTCACTGACATCTGGGCCCCATACCCACTAATTATCCAATTAGTTTAGTTTAATTCGGTAAACTGCTAACTGTCACTGATAGGTGGGCCCCGTCTGTTACTTAGACTAATTAGACTGTTTTCTAAATTAACTTAATTTAATTAATTAATTAGACGCTCACAACTAGGGCCCACTGCTAAATAATCTCTGTTTAGTTTAATTAAGCCTCTGTTTAACCTACTGAGTATGACATGTGGGACCCACTGGTCAGGTTTGACCCTGGTCAGCCGGGTTTGACCGCTGACGTCACACCGACGTCATGATGACATCACAAATTACTGTTTCGGATAATTCGAATTTAATAATTAAAATAATTACAGAAATTCAATAAAACTTTGAAAATTCATAGAAAATAAACCGTAAGTCGGATGAAAATAATTTATAGATGAAAAATGATCAGAAAAATATGACGAAACCGAATATGTGATCAAAATGCTTGACCATCACTCCTAACTAGGTGAACATGGAACTTTCCCCTCCGATTCATCTGTACGATAATTGCCAGGAGCTGGTAAAATACCTCCAGATGTTTCCCGCTCCGACTAACTTGCGTAGTACTGCATTAGGGCACCCCTCGAATAACGTGCTGCTGTGCCATGCATCTGTGTTGCATTTGTTGCTTGTATTTATTGTTTCTTCCTCCTCCTTCTCTCCGGTAGACCCCGAGACCGACGCTGCTGCCGAGTATGACCACGCCCTTGACGACCAACCCCTTTCAGCAGAGCTTTTAGGCAAGCAAAACCCCCTTGATCATTCCTATATCGCCTATTCCTTCTCCCTTATGCTTGCATTAGATTTTGCTACTGTAATTGCTTGCTCCTATCCTGATGCATAGCCTGTTTTTGTAACCTGTTGTTGCTACTTTACCTGTCATCCTAAACTGTTAGAATAGGTTGGTTAGTGATCCATCAGTGACCCCTTCCCCTTGCCCCAGTTGCCCCGCTTTGTTACCAGTGCCTCGATCTATGTGATCGATGTGCCAAGACCGACACAGCACCGCACACCCCCTTAGTTGTACGACTCTGCAGGGCTACTATCGAGTGCCGGGGGTGATACCTCGTACTGCACCCCTGATGATATCCCTGTAGTATAGCACATCGATGGTGATTGCAGAGGGTGATTCCTCGCTCTCCCCTTCCCGATGATGACTCTGTCGTACAACCCCTCAAGTAGGGACCATCGAGGGTGATTCCTCCTGGTTCCCCTTAGCGGATTACATCGAGTAGGAATCCATCGAGGGCGATTCCTCGGATTTTCCCCCCTTGATGTCATGGCCACATGGTTACCTTGGTTTTTACGTCTCTCCCTTGTTAAAGTCGGGTCGGCCCCGAGGGGTACCCGCGAGAGGTGTGAAGTCGGGTTGACCGTGAGGGTACCCGCGAGATAATTACGAGGCGCGGCCGGGCAGGTAGAGACCACCCTAGAGAGGGATGGGCCTGACCCCTGTTGCACTTCCTCGAGACGGGGTGACATAAGTACTGATCGTCACCACGAGCTCCTAATAATTCACTAACGGATTTGGGTATTTGATCTGAGTTGGCCACTGGCCTATACGCACTACCACCACGTGGGATAATGGTTTAATGGGGCCCTCGGCGCCGTATGTATCAGCCGAAAGCTCTGTCAGATGTCCAGTTCAGCATTGTGAGCTCGTCGGGACAAGTACCATCCATGACTGAGGTGGTGCTTGGACTCCGATACGCAACACAACGACCCGGAGTGCAAAAGGCGATGGGCCCAAGACCCCTGAGCACTTAGGATGTAGACCGGCGGGGACCTCTCTGCGGAGCCTAGGTAGGACTATGTCGTGTCGATCAGCCGAGGCCGGGCATAACCCGAAAAAGTGTGTCCGGCCAGAGTTAATCGAGCGTGTTGGGTAACAGAAGTGCACCCTTGCAGGGAAGTTATCTATCCGAATAGGCGTGTCCACGGTAACAGGACGCTCAGTGTTGTATCCCGATCTACTACAACTTGAACTGAATACATGTTACTTTAACTGTAAGCTCCGGGATCGCTTTCTCGCAGGGAGTCGAGGATGGATCTCTAGGCTTTGCTTCTACATGTTTGTTACTTTATATTATGCTAATCTGCACTCTTCTAATGCTGCAAGACGCTGAAAATGCTAGTCTTCGATAGGCTAGGCTTCTCCCCTCTGTTCTGTCATTTCTGCAGTTTAGTCCAAAGATATAGCCCCATTCCTTTGATACCGATGCATAATTAGTATAGATCTGATGTCAGTCTTGCGAGTACTTTGGATGAGTACTCACGGTTGCTTTGCTACTTCTTTTCCGCTACCCGGTTACTGCGATCAGACGACGGAGCCCAGGAGCAAGAGATCCCCGGAGGCCCCTACTACTACGTTGAGCCCGCCGACCAGGAGTAGTTCGGAGGCCCTAGGCAGGAGGCCTTCGCCTTTTCGATCAGTGTCGCTGTTATGTTAGCCTTCTTAAGGCATCCTTGTTTATCTTGTGTCTGTACTCAGATACTGTTGTTGCTTCCGCTGATGCTTGTGTAACTCGAGCTTATGTATTCGAGCCCTCGAGGCCCCCTGGCTTGTAATATAAAGCTTGTATTATTTTATTTTGTGTCTAGAGTTGTGTTGTGATATCTTCCCGGGAGTCCCTGGGCTTGATCGTGTGCATTTGCGTGTATGACTAGTGCACGGTCAGGCCGGGGGCATCACAAGTTGGTATCAGAGCCGACTGCCTATAGGAACCCCCTTCTAACTCCTTGGCCGAAGTTGAGTCTAGTCTCCAAAAACTATTTTACTAACATGAATGTGTGGCTTATGGGCCCACGTCGCCAATAGATGGGATTAGGATCTTTTATTCCTCTTCCTTACTCTGGGAATTCTGATCTCTCTTCTTTTTGGGTATGGCCGATGCCTTGAGTCGCAAGTCTTATTGCAACAACCTCACGGTTCAGCAAGCACAACCCCTTCTCTATGAAGAGCTTCGCAAGTTGAACCTTCACATTGTTCCTCAGGGTTATCTCAATACCCTGGTTGTTGAACCGGATCTAGAGCGCAACATAAAGACAAGGCAGAAATACGACTCTGAAGTCGAGAAGATTAAGAAATACCTCTCCAAGGGAAATTTTTCATTCTACCATGTTGATAATGATGGTGCCTTGTTCTTCAAAGGCCGCCTAGTGGTCCCCAGAAAGCACAATCTGGACTCGTGTTCGGATGTCATGAAAGAAGCACATGACACACCTTTGTCTATTCATCCGAGTAGTACTAAGATGTACCAAGACATTCGTCAGCGGTACTGGTGGCCTGATATGAAGCGAGACATTGCTCGTTATGTTGCTGAGTGTGACGTTTGCCGTCGCATCAAGGCAGAACATCAAAGACCTGCTGGAACTCTGCAACCACTTGCTATTCCGGAATGGAAATGGGACAAAGTCGAAATGGACTTCATCACTGGTTTTCCCAGATCGCAGAAGGGTCATGATGCTATTTTTGTCGTCATTGACCGATTCTCAAAGATTGCTCACTTTCTGCCAGTCAAGGAGACGATCACTGCTAGTCAGTTAGCAGACTTGTATGTTTCCAGAATCGTGTCACTCCACGGTGTTTCGTTGGAGATCAGCTCAGACCGTGGCAGTCTCTTTACCTCAAGGTTTTGGAACAGTTTTCAAGAAGCTATGGGAACTCATCTGTCCTTCAGCACCGCTTTTCACCCCCAGTCCCAGGGACATGTTGAACGAGTCAATCAAGTGCTTGAAGATATGCTTCGAGCTTGTGTCATCTCATTCTATAAGAAATGGGAGGAATCACTCCCATATGCTGAATTCTCTTACAACAATAGCTATCAAGCTAGTCTGAAGATGGCACCATTTGAAGTTCTTTATGGACGTAAGTGCCGAACTCCTCTGAATTGGTCAGAAATTGGGGAACGGTCACTCTTCGGTCCGGATATTATCCAACAAGATGAAGAACAAGTCCGCATTGTCCGTGAACATTTGAAAACTGCTCAGTCTCGTCAGAAGAGCAATTATGATCGAAAACACCAGGCAATGGTCTATCAACCTGGTGAACAAGCTTACCTCTGTGTCACTCCGATGAAGGGCACTCATCGATTTGGAATAAAGGGCAAGTTAGCTCCTCGCTACATTGGCCCATTTCGTATTCTCGCAAGACATGGAGAAGTGGCATATCAGTTGGAACTACCGCCGAATCTTTCGCAGGTTCATGATGTCTTCCATGTGTCGCAACTCCGTCACTGCTTCAAGGATCCTATCCGAGCAGTGGATCATGAAATGCTTGAGCCGCAAGAGGATCTTTCTTATCAAGAGTATCCGATCCGCATTCTTGATCAAGCTGAACGTCGAACCCGTTAGAAGGCAGTCAAGTTCCTTAAAGTTCAGTGGTCGAATCATTCTGAAGATGAAGCAACTTGGGAACGCGAAGATCGTCTTCGTGAAGAATACCCCGCTCTCTTTCAGCCTACCTCTTAATTCTCGGGACGAGAATTTCTTTTAGAGGAGGAGAATTGTAACACCCCCAAGTATTAGCTACAGTAATCCCCCATAATCATGCCAAGTCAGCATGCTTAACAGTGCTTGATCATCATTTGGATCATATCTCATTTCAAATTCCAATTCAAATTAAAATTCAAATTTAAAGTAAAGATAAAAGTTGTTCAAATTTGAAAATAAAATAGTTCATAATATTGCAAAAATTCTCAAAGCAATTATAAAAATAAAATCAACATTAATTGAATTATTTAAATGACCCTAACATCCTAAAACAGTACCTAAACAGCCCTATTTAAAATCATTTTCATTTAAACAAAAAGAAAATTAATTCAAATAATCCCAAACCTTTTTGTGGCAGTGCAGAATATTGCCTAGTATTTATTGAGGCAAGTTACCTATTTTACAAAACTCATTTGATGCAAAAAGAAAAGGCAAAACAGCAGAGAAAATAAGAAACAGAAAAAGAATAAAGAAAAGGGCTGAGGGGCACTGTGCCTGTGGGCTTCAAGTGTGTACAGTGCGGCCCAGCCCATCTGGCTTGGCCTTTCGTCCTCGTCGCGACGCCGCTCGAAGCAGAGCACGGCATCACCGTCCACGCTCGTCCGCCGCGCGGATGTCGACAACGAGGCACTACAGAACTTTTGGAGCGGCTAAGGAGGCCCCGCGCACCCCGCCGGCGAACCCTAGCCTTCTTTCTTTCTCCCCCTCGCTCGCTTTCTTCTCCACCGCACGCATCCGTCGCCGCCGCTCGCCATTAGCGCGGCCATCAGCCTCCCCGACGCCCGGGAGGACGTCCAGTAGCCGCGTCGCCTTCGACCACATCGTCCCCGCCCTTCAGCTCGAGCCTGGGAGCTCTCTGCCGTCGCCATCGAGCTCGTCTTCCTCCCTCGGCCGTCGCCGTTCGTCTTCGATTCCGACGCCGTCAAGCCGTCCGCAGCCTCCCCGAGCACGTTACCGAGCTCCGCGGTGAGCTGCGCTTCCTCCCGCCCATTTTCCCCTTGGTTTCGGTCGCCGTTTGCCGCTTCCCGTGCTAGCCCGAACGCAGCCGCCGCAAACCTCGTCGCCGGCCTCCACTCCGGCGACCATTTTGTCAAACTCCGCCACCTTTCGACTGCGCACAATCCCAGGAACCCAATGCCGCAAACCGCGCGTGTTTAGAGGCCCTATAGCGACCACCCCGAGCTCGCCCGAGACCGCCGCCGCCTTCACTTGTCGCCGGCGTCAACTCCGGCTCCCCTAGCTGCTGCCGCTGCTCCAGATCGACGCGGCTCGTCCTCCGCATTTGAGCGAGCCCTTCCCCGCGCCAAATGGTGGCCGGGAGGCCAATCCCGCGCCGCGCCGCCGTGATTTGCGGCCACCGGCGGCTGACCGCCGGCGCGCCACCGCCACGTGGGCCCGCCAGTGGGCCCCCCTGATTAGCCCCTAATCCACCACTAACACTCACTGACATCTGGGCCCCACACCCACTAATTATCCAATTAGATTAGTTTAATTCGGTTAACTGCTAACTGTCACTGACAGGTGGGCCCCGTCTGTTAATTAGACTAATTAGACTGTTTTCTAAATTAACTTAATTTAATTAATTAATTAGACGCTGACAACTGGAGCCCACTGCTAAATAATCTCTGTTTAGTTTAATTAAGCCTCTGTTTAACCTACTGAGTATGACATGTGGGACCCACTGGTCAGGTTTAACCCTGGTCAGCCGTGTTTGACCGCTGACGTCACACTGACGTCATGATGACGTCACATATTACTGTTTCGGATAATTCGAATTTAATAATTAAAATAATTCCAGTAATTCAATAAAACTTTGAAAATTCATAGAAAATAAACCGTAAGTCGGATGAAAATAATTTATATATGAAAAATGATCGAAAAATATGACGAATCCGAATATGTGATCAAAATGCTTGACCATCACTCCTAACTAGGTGAACATGGAACTTTCCCCTTCGATTCATCTGTCCGATAATTGCCCGGAGCTGGTAAAACACTAGTAGAAAACTGGGCATCAGTCCCGGTTCCAGAGGGCCTTTAGTCCCGGTTCTGCAACCGGGACTGAACAATCGGGACTAAAGGCCCCCACTTTTAGTCCCGGTTGGGTTATGAACCGGGACTAATGGAGCTCCACGTGGCCGCTGTGGGCGCCCAAGCAGGAGGACCTCTAGTCCCGGTTGGTAACACCAACCGGGACTAGAAGCACGCGTCAGCACCTGACAGGCGTTGGGGTTTTTGTTTTTTTGTTTTGAAAGGAGGGGTTTAGGGGTTTTGGAGGCTTCAGGGGTCTCATATTGTGTTTCCCCTTTTCTTTTTGTGTTTACCATTCTATTATTTTAGATTTAGGGTTTTCATTTTTATTTTATGCTTTTCATTCAACTCGACGCTAGCTGCCACATATAGCAATGAAGGAACCATTACACAACATCGTCATGATTAATATATAGAGAGAAGTGACCTCTCTTTCTCCGTGCTTGGTCGAACAACAAGTTTTCGTATATCTATTCGACGCTACTACATATAGTACACGTTCATGCATATATACAATATAACATCTCTTACGATCCCTAATATCTAATTACCACAATCGCTTTGCAAATCCCGATGGTATTCTCCGTTTGTAGGTATGACATGCTCAACAAAGAATCCCGCCAATTCCTCTTGAATTGCTCGTATGCGATCAGTTGGTAGGAGTTCGTCCCGCTTCCGCCAGATCTAATTTAAAGAAGGGGGTCAATATATATATATATATGAATGAAACTCAACACAATTGATGGTAATAAAATAAAAATGTGAATATTGTTTACGTACTTCAAATTGTTCTGAAGATCTGGCCCGCTCAGAGGTCTTGTGGTGAATGAACTCGCAAACGTAGTATCCACATAAATTATTTCCGGGTGCCTGCCACAAGCACTTTACGAGAATAGAGTTCAATCAAAATGATAATCAAGCATGATAATGGTATTGATACTAGAATCAATGAGAGATGCGCGGAACTAGCTAGTAGTACTTACTTTGGGGTGTGAAAATCGCAGCTCCTTTTTCCATTCACCCCTAACCTGGTTGGTGAACTTTTTCCAAACCCTGCCCAGCAAAGAAAATGGTTAATTGATATCAGGAAATGAACGAAAGTTGCCGATATGGTGCGATAATGATTGAACTTACTTCTGGAGCATTTGACTCATGTCCGTCCACTCCTTAGGATCTTTACGTCTCGAGTCCAAGACAATTACTAGTCCCGCGTCAAGCTGAATGGCTAACAGAATATAGTGGAACCTGCGCATGCATAACTCATCAATTACACTTAACCTCGAGTAAGCGAAACAGAATGTGCACAAGACAGTAACACTCACTAGAAGTTGTAAGTAAATAGTATTTCCCTTTTGTTTTGTTGTCCAAGTAACGCCTTTAGCATGTTTTGCTCTGTATCATCGCGGTTTTTTTGTACCGTATATTCATTTACGGTATTTGGGTTAATGAACCCAATGTCATAGATTTTTCCTCTGCATTCGAGGATCTTCAATCTGCATAATATAGTGTGAGGATAATTATACATGCAATGAACGAGCTGAGCTAGAGACTTAATTACAGAAAAAATACTTACAGACAATAGCAATTGACGATAGTTTTGTCGAGGGCGTCTTGATTGTATAACTAAAATAATTCTTCAAATTCAATGTACAACGCCTCGACTCCATTGAAGTAGTGCTCATCTTTAATTCTCACGTAGATACTGTGGGTCCCTTCCTTGCAGGCTTTCAAGTACCAGTCATGCAATCTTCGCATCATCATGGATAGTTGCGGGAGCTGCTCAGGTCTGACGAGAGGCTTCCCGTGCTGGTATCTAAAGGCTACCCCAGCCATTTCGAACTGTACCTCATCGCCTAAGTAATCACCAAGAGTGTTACCAGGATGAGCGGCCGCTACCCCCGGATGATTAGCGATATCGGGAAACACCTTGAGCGGGGGGCACGATTGTTTTTCCTATTCGCCGAGCTGGGGAATTGTTTTCCCACTTCTTGCAGCACTGCTACTTCTGCTACTTCCCAACCTTTTCACTTCATGAAGTGTCTTTACAATACAGCGGTCATAGTGTGATAGCGGCGGAGGCGGTGGTGGTCGCTTAAGGGCATCTAGACAGCGCTTCGCTTTTACCGAATCTATTTTCTCCTTTGGATCTGGACGTTTTGGTGCAAGCTGGCGTTTCACATCGGCAGCCACGAACTCGTTGTTTTCCTCCTCAGTCATGTCGTATGGTAACTTGGCAGGAGCCTTCTTGACGCTTGGACCTGCTCTGGATTTCTTCGTTGTTGTACTACTAGCCGCCGGAGCGGCGGCGGGTCTCTTCCGCCGTTGCCGAGGAGGCGGAGTCAGCTTTGTCCCACGTAGGCCGGGCAACCTTGTAGCCACCTGACCCCGTAACATGGTGATACAGCTTCTTTGAAGCATTTAGCTTTTTCGTCTGTGACCTGTTCTTAGCTTTCTCCGATTTCTTGTACGCCACAAATGCGGGCCAGTGATCTTTTATCTTCGCATATTGACCGGTGAATTTTGGAGTCTCGTCTTTCTCGACAAACTGTTCGTTCAATCTTTTCTTCCAGTTCTTGAATTGTTCTGCCATCTTCTTAAGAGCCCATTTTTTGACTTTTCGCTGTATAACTGGGTTATTTGGATCCTCCTCTGGCGGTAGGCTGAAATTTATCATGAGCGAGTTCCAAAGCTCATCTTTGCATCTATCGTCGACATAAGAAACTCCATCGTCCTTCTTCTTATTCCATTCTTGGATGCTGATCGGGACGCTGTCCCTAACAACAACTCCGCATTGATGTATAAATCGGTCTTGTGTCCGCTTGGGAACAGTCGGTTTGCCATCTGGATCGACTTCTTCGATCGTGAACCTTTCATTCTCGCCCAACCTTTTCTTCGGGCCTCGTCTCCTTATAGAAGTTTGGCTCGATTCGGAGGGCTAAAAGAAGAAAGAAGCGTTAATATATGTACATACAAAACAATTAATGCATCTAGTCAGCAGAGGCTTAATTAATATATATACCTCACCGGACTTTGCAACAGTTAAGGCTCCAACACCGGCAGAGCCGTCATCTTCTCCCTCCTCCATCACTAGTACAAAACAGGGCTTTGGTCCAGGCCAGATAATTGCATTAGTCCCGGTTCTGTTACGAACCGGGACCAATGGGTGCATCAGTCCCGGTTCATGAGGCCAGGGCGCCGGCCGGGCCACGGCAGGCACTGTTGGGGAACGCAGCAGAAAACAAAAATTTTCCGACCTACGTACCAGCCCAGGATCACTATGGAGACTGCATACAAGGTTTGATCTGTTTCGTTACCGACTCGTAGCGCAGCGGAAGTAGAGTCGATGACGATCGGCGGTGCAGATCCCCGCAGCTAGGATTTTACAACCTCCCAACCGCGAGGATGTACTCCCTCGTCAGCTCACCGGACGGATCTCCGGGCAGCCCTTCGGGAGGCATCGGGACAGTCCCTCGGATAGTCCCACCGGACGGATCCTCGGACAGCCCTTCGGGAGGCCTCTGGACAGTCCCTCGGATAGTCCCACCGGACGGATCCTCGGACAGCCCTCCGGGAGGCCTCTGGACAGTCCTTCGGATAGTCCCACCGGACGGATCCTCGGACAGCCCTCCGGGAGGCCTCACGGACAGCCCTTCGGGCGGGTCACTCGGACAGCCCTTCGGGAGGACCCCCGAAACATGGACAGTAACTCGGACAGCCCTTCGGGAGGCACTCTCGAACTAAGACCGAAACTACGATCTCTCTACAGAGTTGCACACATACGGTGTCATCTATCCGGCAGGGCTTCGCCGTCCAGAACTAGTTCCCACCGGAACCCAGACAGCCTTTCGGCTCTACGAAACTATTTCGCTGGGAGGGAGAGAGAAGCCAGACAAGTCAATGGCATGTGTATGTGAGAGCAAGGATGAAGCATATGGGGCTGCCTCCTCCCCTCTATTTATAGGAAAAACAAGGGGTAGGATGGGCATATCCAAAATGCCATGTCATCCCAAAATATCTTGGGAAGATATTTGTGGAAAGCCAACTTCCAACCATATCCATAAATCTGATTTCACTATTCACGACGACATTTTTCAGCGTCTGATCGAACTGAAAATATTCATGTGGGCTTAGAACATTTCCAGTACCCACCAAAATAATTTTCAACGCGAGCCGGAACAATTCCGGTTTAGTGATTTTCATCTGCGAAAAGCATCTGAAGCGGTTCCGGCAGCTCCGGAACATTTCCGGTTTTCATCCCGGAAAATTCCAGAAAGTTTCCAGAACGATTCTGGCACCCTCCAAGAATTATCAGGCATGTGCCGAAACTAATCTGACTTTATGGTATCCTCTGAAACAACTTTTCAGTTTTACCGGAACTATTCCGATATCCTCTCCGGAACGTTTCCGTTTCGTCCGAAACTTTTTCGGTGAATTTCTCTCAGACTCCCCGTCTAGTATTCAGCAGATAGATGACCCTTAAGCGTGTGACCCTATAGGTTCGGTGAAGCATAGACATGACCCGGAACCCCTTCCGATCAATGATCAACATCGGAGCCGTGGACACCCATATTGACCCCTATACCCACACGAATAAATATTCGAGTGAACCTCCAGTTGCCGTGAGCTATTCCTGTTGCTTCGCGATATGTTACAATTACCCGAGGTGAGAAACATCGGCATCCTCGTGGATCAACACTTGTCCACAATGCCAGTTACCTCGTTGCCGGTATTGTTCTCTTTTCTCGTTCCCGTGTTCCGGCATCCCTGTGATCAAATCACCCTGTGTCTGGCCAGACGATGATGGATACCGTAACACCGAGAGGGCCCAGAGATATCTCTCCATCGTCGGAGGAGCAAATCCCAATCTTGAGCTATCAAGTCCCTTGACATACTTTTCCATGAACCCGTAAGCCGCCGTAATAGCCACCCATTTACGGATGACGTTTAACAAACCCCAAAGTTCATGAAGCAAGCATGAAGAAACTCGACACTCTCATGGTCTAAGGAATTATGCAAACATTAACTTCTCTGTGTTATTAACCATAAACTTATGACGAATGTATCTCATAGCATAACATCAATCGGGTCGATTCAACACAAGTGTTCTACCAACAATTGTGCCCTCAAAATTGCCGGCATAGCCATGCCCATGATCAGGAAAACAGGATCATCATGCAATACTTGAGCCAGTCATAGAGGCTTGACTAGGAATACATTTTACCGTTTATTATCCCACACGTGCATATGAGTCTTCCTCCGAGCCTCGTGGTTATTGTAGACTCGAGAACCATAGCAGTTATAGCATGGAACATAAACATAATTATGAACAGGGAGATAATCAATAACATTTATTATTGCCTCTAGGGCATATCTCCTACAGACTCCCACTTGCACTAGAGTCAATAATCTAGTCAATGCTAATGCACTTTACACCTATGGCATACTGGTGTAAAATATGCTTCGCATGTGGTATAGCCTGATGTCCAACGGATCTGACAACTTCAGCTCCGTGTGTAACTTTGCATATCCTCGCGTTTTCACGCTTTCACAAAATTCATATTTTGTGTGGACTTGGCTTTGCATATGTGTGAATCATTGGTCGAAACCTGATTCCTCAGACTGAGCTATGGAGCAACTATCTGCTATAGTGTCCCATAGACCAAAGCCTTCTTGGAACCATACTAAGTTCATGAATGAACTATATGATTCAACAACTTCTTTGTCGCTTCTTAAGCATCAACATACTTAGCCTTTGTTATAGAATTCGCCACAGTATCTTGTTTGGAACAATTTCCAACTACCGTGCCACCATATTGTGTATTACACAAAACCCTCAAATTAAATCGAAAATCGCATGGAGAAATGATGAAGACTGTATCGATGTAACCTTTTACAACGAACTCTTCATAATCTCCGCTTGCGAGAAAATATGTCATTAGTGCTACTTTAGTACTCAATGACCATTTTTCACTGTTGTCCCATGATCAGTACTTTTGATCACTTTGGTATCTATACTCACAACAACTTTGGAGTATTGGACATATCTGGTTGTTTTACATACCATGGAATACATGATCAATCCAAACACGAAAGTGTGTGGAATCTCCATCATGTATTTCGCTCATCAGTGTTTTGAGACACCGAGTTTTGCAAAACTCTATCCATGTGACTTCGGCAAGAATCACTCCTTGGCGTTTTTAAATGCTAAAAAGTTTTAGCATCTTGTCAATATGTATTTTTGGCTTTAGCCCCATTAGGTAAATCTATCTCCATAGATCATCATGCCTAATATCAAGGCTGTTTTAGCCCAAGCACTTCATCGAAAAACTATTTTTAAATGAAGTCCTAATTCGTGTCAAGAAATTTCCAATTTAACAATGTGTCAGGTACACAAGGTTTTTAGAAATATCATTATGCTCCCACTTACTTTCTTGAATCACAAGCATCTTCGATACCCATTTGATGAAGTCAAACCCCTTTGACCATTCCATCAAAAACGAAGATTCCAACTCCACTTTGCTCTCTTCTGTCCATGGCTGGAACTCTGAAGTTTGCATACTTACTAGCATCCTCTGGATCGACAAATTACTTTGGACTGTATCACATACAAGTCCTAGGTTTCATTTCCATTAGATGGAAATCTTTTTGTCATCCATGTTTCATATCTCATGATTGAAATATGTATTAATTGCTAGTTCAACCCGAACCGACTTTAAGCATCGCTACGGTGAGACAATCTCATCGTAGTCAACTCTTTGAACTTGTTATTGCAACAAGTCGAGCTTTATGGATAAAACATTTTATCCGTATCAGTTTTTAGTTCCATAAATATTCGTTAGACTCTAAGTCTTCCGAAAGGTGTATCAAGATTTTAATCTCGAATCACTTATATGGAAACTATCTCGGATTGTATTGGCATTTAGCCAATTCTGGAGTCAGGGCCCATCAACGCTTCCTTGTGTATTGTAGGTATACTGTTGTCTAACAACAATATCTCGTTTGCGCACCTGATAGGTTTGCACGAGCTTTGCCTACGTGGTTTAGCTACAAGTTCGACCGAAGTCCATACATTTTATTGTAGAGACTTCCGTATCAGTCGCAGTAGGAAACTCCGGAATCACTTCCAAGGTTCCTTTCCTTTGATCTGATGACGAAGATACTGTTTATCTCGTCGAGTTGCACTGTCCTCCCACTCACCTTTTTGCAAGAAACATTTTCTTTCAAAATTATACCGTTCTTTGTGGCAAACCTTTTGCCTCGGTATCGTGGTGGAGGAATTCCCAATTACTTGGGATAACCTACAAAATAGTTCTTGTCTGATTTGGAATAGGTTTGTAACCTTTTACACAAGCCCCATATTCCAAATGTTAAGGAAAGACCAAGCATGGTTGGGCGTACCATACCATGGCGTCATTTCAACAGACCTGATGGCGCTCTTTTCAGTGTAAAACCCGTAGTCTCTAAAGCATTACTTTAAAAGAGATAATGGCAAATTGATTTATGTCATTTTTGATCTTACCATATCAAAAATGGTTTGATTACATCTTCACGGACGTACCACTCTCAGTGGAGTTCCGGGAGGTGTAAGTTATGAAACTCTTTTCACAACTCATCAGACATTCGCTAAACTTGTAACTCAAAAATTCCTTTCCGCAATCCAATTGTAGAAACATAATTTCCTTGTTACAATAATTTCTACTTCATTTTTGAAAACCTTATGAATGAATTCAAAAGATCCAGACTTACGTCTCATCAAGTAAATATCCATATATCCACTTGAGTCATTTCTGAAGATAGATAAATCCACTGCCAGCAACAACATTTATTGGACTACACACATCAAAATGTATGATCGCCAATAAGTTTGTTGCTCGTTCCTTATGACCTGTGAACGGTATTTCAGTCACTTCACTTTTCGGAGGAAAGTTGCAAGTGTCAGATGATTCAAAATCAAACGACTTTCAAAATCCATCATAATGGAATTTTCCATGCGGGTTTCTCCAATGTGACCAAACGCAGTGCCACACTTGTGTGGTATTCTCTTTAGTCTTGTGACATTTAGCGTCAGTGTTATGGATGTATCATATTACCATCAATATTCATAACATACGTTCCATCCACTATGGAAGCATGGCCCTTATGTTATTCATGATTCCGAACAACAATTGTTCTTTCATGAACAACACTTTTGCAACAAACATTATGCAAATGGGCTAGAGTGTATAAAACTCTAAAATGATTTATGAAAGTAAATACAGAGGTAAAGTATTATTATCAATATTCATAACATACATCTCATTCATAATGAAAGTATGGCCCTTATGTTATTCATAACACCGAACATCAAAAGTTCTCTTATGAACAACCTTCTTGCAAGATACCTTATGCAAAGGGCTAGAGTGTGTAAAACTCTATAATGAATTATGAAAAATAAATACATAGGTAATACACCGATGGAAGGTATAGTAACTTTTACTAAGTTCCCAGCGTGTATTAAGACCTCATTCCTGGCTAGTCTTTCAGGCCATAGTAGTTCTTGCATCGAGTCGCAACAGAGTGCAATCGAGCGGGTATCTCTGTGATCAACTCACAATACCCAAGAATTGGTGATTAACATGTTTAATCATAATTCTCAAGAACTATTTCTTTGACCAGCCTTCTATACATAAAAAACTTGTATGACATTCATACATGAGCTGGATATTCCAGTCTTCTTTCTTTTTGCCTTTATACTTCTAACAGTTTTAACTTTTAGTATTTCTTCTATCTCAGAAGAAGCATCCAACTTAAGAGTGGCGTTAGCCCCGGATTTCCTAGGCGTGGAAGTCTTACTAACACCCTTCGGACATTTCCTTTAAGTTGTTTGTTTTATTCACCTTCATCATATGACAGGCGTTCTACTGGATCCCTCTGTTATTAGTCAAATGCATAGTAAACACCTTTTACTAACAGTTTGCAAAACAAACCTTGCTTTGGATATCCCATATCTTTTAGCCTTTGTTTGTGTCTGAAAAATGATTTTCAGTTCCATGAATATCACATAGCTATCCCAAACTTTTGAAGTTCGGGTCTCATGGAAACAAACATATTGCACTTGACCGTAACGAAATTCTAGCTTTTGGATCAAAGGACGAGTCTCATTATCCATAGCATCAGCGGGA
Organism: Elymus sibiricus; assembly: GCA_039707655.1. Lineage (NCBI taxonomy): Eukaryota > Viridiplantae > Streptophyta > Magnoliopsida > Poales > Poaceae > Elymus > Elymus sibiricus. The sequence goes on from CM077664.1 coordinate 43,120,854, forward strand.
GAATACTAAAAGCATGCGATAGGACAAAATCCTTCTCGACACTCTTGAGGACAATCCTCATATTACGTTTACCAATCGTAAAGTTTTAACCAGATATTTAACAGCTTATTCAATTTTAATAGGGAAGGTGGAAACGCGAGCCATTCTTCTACAACTATTATGCAATTTTCACTTAGACAAAGTTCATAATTAATTGCACTAAGAATTAAAAGAATTAATTCTAAAGGGCGCTCCCACTCAAATCAATATCTCTCATAATTGATTTTGAGTGATTCAAGACCCGTATTTAATTTCAACGCCACGGTTCGAGATGAACTCAAATGGCGCGAACTTCAATCGGTAGGCAAACTTGCCGATCACATCTCTATGTGATTCTTGTTCATCTTTCGATGCGTGTGTTCCGAGCTCATGACTTTCATGCCTGAACGTCAAGACAACCAAGTGATCTCGCTGCGAGGTCTCAACTCACCCGCCTCACACATCCCTAATCGTTCGCACCCATGGAGATCATGCAATGCCCCGAAAAGTTAGGTGCCGTGACGGTGCTACACTTGGGAGAACACTAACTACTTGATATTTAAGTGAGAGATCACCCTAATAAAAAGCGACTACTGCGCAATCAAAAGGGTGCATCATAAGGGATAAACATCTTTAGGCAATTCATAATAGCATGATATGGTATAGCCCTTTCTGACGGAGAAGTCTTTCATTTCTTCGTCTCCGGCATTCGCGTCGGTGTTCACCTTCGCGAAGATTGCCACCACCTTGTCGATGCACCAGATAATATTGCTATCTCTATAGCTAATAAAATAAGTGCATTACATAAGGTTGACACGCAGGTCATTAAAGTGCAATCATATGGCTCCAGCCATCATGCCGAATCATGACACGCAGGTCATGTTAATCAATTTACATCATATAGTCATCTCATACATAATCAAATTATTATGAACACTGCTATACCACATCATATGCACATGCAAACCATCCTGCAAAACCAAGTTAGACGCCTCTAATCGGTTTATGCAAAATTTCATTTTACGTGGCTTCTAAGGTTTCGAAACAAAACCGCAGCTACCAACGTTTTATCATCAAGTATGATAATTCAAAATTGCTAGATTAACATCTCGGGGTGTATGAAACACGAGATAATTAAATCTCGAGCCCCATACTAAACTTCGTCATACGCGTGACCCCCGTGCAGATCATATCTGCAATGCCCATTCATCTGCGAATTTCATCTTTCTTTTGACTATGGCGGAACCCAAAGAACTGATAGCACTTCGTTGATCAATCAGGATCGCGGATTGCCAGAACTTTGTGAAATTCCACCATGCTGTCTCGAGATTGAGCAAACGCAAATTCCAGGGAAGCAACAAGAACATCGGGTAACAGATTTCATCTGCTACCCGCACAAATAATTTTCAGTAATAGATCTCATCTACTACCTAATTATATTGTGCAATACCCATACATCTCTATGTATTCTAGATCGCAACCTGCATCTACGCATAGCCTGGCTCTTGATGCCACTGTTGGGGAACGCAGCAGAAAACAAAAATTTTCCGACCTACGTACCAGCCCAGGATCACTATGGAGACTGCATACAAGGTTTGATCTGTTTCGTTACCGACTCGTAGCGCAGCGGAAGTAGAGTCGATGACGATCGGCGGTGCAGATCCCCGCAGCTAGGATTTTACAACCTCCCAACCGCGAGGATGTACTCCCTCGTCAGCTCACCGGACGGATCTCCGGGCAGCCCTTCGGGAGGCATCGGGACAGTCCCTCGGATAGTCCCACCGGACGGATCCTCGGACAGCCCTTCGGGAGGCCTCTGGACAGTCCCTCGGATAGTCCCACCGGACGGATCCTCGGACAGCCCTCCGGGAGGCCTCTGGACAGTCCTTCGGATAGTCCCACCGGACGGATCCTCGGACAGCCCTCCGGGAGGCCTCACGGACAGCCCTTCGGGCGGGTCACTCGGACAGCCCTTCGGGAGGACCCCCGAAACATGGACAGTAACTCGGACAGCCCTTCGGGAGGCACTCTCGAACTAAGACCGAAACTACGATCTCTCTACAGAGTTGCACACATACGGTGTCATCTATCCGGCAGGGCTTCGCCGTCCAGAACTAGTTCCCACCGGAACCCAGACAGCCTTTCGGCTCTACGAAACTATTTCGCTGGGAGGGAGAGAGAAGCCAGACAAGTCAATGGCATGTGTATGTGAGAGCAAGGATGAAGCATATGGGGCTGCCTCCTCCCCTCTATTTATAGGAAAAACAAGGGGTAGGATGGGCATATCCAAAATGCCATGTCATCCCAAAATATCTTGGGAAGATATTTGTGGAAAGCCAACTTCCAACCATATCCATAAATCTGATTTCACTATTCACGACGACATTTTTCAGCGTCTGATCGAACTGAAAATATTCATGTGGGCTTAGAACATTTCCAGTACCCACCAAAATAATTTTCAACGCGAGCCGGAACAATTCCGGTTTAGTGATTTTCATCTGCGAAAAGCATCTGAAGCGGTTCCGGCAGCTCCGGAACATTTCCGGTTTTCATCCCGGAAAATTCCAGAAAGTTTCCAGAACGATTCTGGCACCCTCCAAGAATTATCAGGCATGTGCCGAAACTAATCTGACTTTATGGTATCCTCTGAAACAACTTTTCAGTTTTACCGGAACTATTCCGATATCCTCTCCGGAACGTTTCCGTTTCGTCCGAAACTTTTTCGGTGAATTTCTCTCAGACTCCCCGTCTAGTATTCAGCAGATAGATGACCCTTAAGCGTGTGACCCTATAGGTTCGGTGAAGCATAGACATGACCCGGAACCCCTTCCGATCAATGATCAACATCGGAGCCGTGGACACCCATATTGACCCCTATACCCACACGAATAAATATTCGAGTGAACCTCCAGTTGCCGTGAGCTATTCCTGTTGCTTCGCGATATGTTACAATTACCCGAGGTGAGAAACATCGGCATCCTCGTGGATCAACACTTGTCCACAATGCCAGTTACCTCGTTGCCGGTATTGTTCTCTTTTCTCGTTCCCGTGTTCCGGCATCCCTGTGATCAAATCACCCTGTGTCTGGCCAGACGATGATGGATACCGTAACACCGAGAGGGCCCAGAGATATCTCTCCATCGTCGGAGGAGCAAATCCCAATCTTGAGCTATCAAGTCCCTTGACATACTTTTCCATGAACCCGTAAGCCGCCGTAATAGCCACCCATTTACGGATGACGTTTAACAAACCCCAAAGTTCATGAAGCAAGCATGAAGAAACTCGACACTCTCATGGTCTAAGGAATTATGCAAACATTAACTTCTCTGTGTTATTAACCATAAACTTATGACGAATGTATCTCATAGCATAACATCAATCGGGTCGATTCAACACAAGTGTTCTACCAACAATTGTGCCCTCAAAATTGCCGGCATAGCCATGCCCATGATCAGGAAAACAGGATCATCATGCAATACTTGAGCCAGTCATAGAGGCTTGACTAGGAATACATTTTACCGTTTATTATCCCACACGTGCATATGAGTCTTCCTCCGAGCCTCGTGGTTATTGTAGACTCGAGAACCATAGCAGTTATAGCATGGAACATAAACATAATTATGAACAGGGAGATAATCAATAACATTTATTATTGCCTCTAGGGCATATCTCCTACAGGCACCAGTCCCGGTTCGTCTGACCCCTTTAGTCCCGGTTCCAGGCACGAACTGGGACTAAAGGTCCTCGCTCCTGGCGCAGCCCGTTTAGTCCCGGTTGGTGGCTGTAACCGGGACTAAAGGTGTGTCCTCTGTCCCGGTTCTAGCCACGAACCGGTAGTAAAGAGATGCCTATATATATGCTCTCCCCTGCCCGCTCACTCCTCTGTTTTTTGGCCGGCCGGTGTGGGAGGTGTGTGCTGCTCTGCTCTCACCTCCTATGCACATGAGGTGTTCGATGAAATGCCCGAGTCACACTTAAGCTTTCTCCTCTCCAAGCTCGACCTCCAAGCTCCATTTTCCCCAAGATTTGTCTAGGTTTGGCGGTGCACCAACTACACAAGTGTTCTAAAAGGTTAGCAACTTCATCGTTTCATCTCTCACTGCTAGTTTAGCTCATTTCAAATGCTGTAGAAGTAGAGTGGTTTGTGGGTTTTAGTGGAGGAGTGTATGTCGGAGTTCTTTTGATTTAGATGCACAATTTGAGCTGAAATTAACTTCTTAGAGTCTGCTCATGTGTAGGGTGCCGTCCCCGTCCCCGTCCTCACCGCCGTCGATCGCCCGCGCCGATCTCGTCGCCGGCACCACCGTGGTGAGCCTCTTGTTCTTATCTTCTTTTTAAAAGAAAAAAATTCTTACTTGTATGATTTAGATAGATACTTGTATAATTTTCTTACTTTTATTATTGTTTGTTATTATATAGTGCCATGACTTTGGTATCCGCCCCCGTCGGCCCTCGTCCTGTCTATGATTTGGATGTGGTATATTAACTTTTATTATGATTTGTTTCATGTAGTGTTTATGACAATTATGCCGACCAACGTGACATAGATGTTTTTATCTAGGAGGTATGTGAACCGGAAATTCCAACCGACCCTCTTGTCGAGAGGTTAAATTTAGTTGAAAAAGAAAACAATTACTTGAAGAAAAAATTGAAAAGAATTGAGGAGGAGAAGATGGAATTGGAGTTGCATGTTGCCGATGTCGTCGATGATCACAAGATCAAGATGGATGCAATGCGCTTGAAGATTAGAAAAATTAGAAAATATGCCACTCATAATGAGGCTTGGTATCATTATGCCGTTGGATCAATTGTTACCTTAGTTGCGATTATGATCGCATTTAAATGTTTTTCATAGTTTCAATGTATGTTTTAATTAGATGCTCTAGAGACCTATATGTTGTTCTATGAGAACTATATATGTATGAACTTTATGTATTTATTTTTTCAGTAATAACATTTGATCACTACTGTACTTTGGTTTTAATGTGATGATGAACTTGTATTAATTTGGTCACTTCTCTTTTCATGATGTTCTGTAATGGTTTTTTATACACTTAATTATATAATGCATGCAGATGAACCGGCAATGGATGTACGGTGACCGACGCACCTCCAAGTATCTTGAGGGTCTGCATAAATTTCTCGAAGTGGCTGAGGCAAACAAGCAGAATGGTTTTATGTATTGTCCATGCCCTGTCTGTGAGAATACGAAGGATTACTCTAACTTGAAAACCCTTCACGTCCACCTACTTGAGAAGGGTTTCATGCCACACTATAATGTTTGGACCAAGCACGGAGAAAGAGGGGTTATGATGGAAGACAACGAAGAAGAAGAGGATGATGACAACTATCCCCCTGAATACGGTGATACTGCAACGGGGGAAGCTGAAGATCAAGAGGAACCAGACGATGTGCCCGATGATGATCTTCGCCGGGTCATTGTTGATTCAAAGAGACAATGCCAAAGTGAAAGGGAGAAGTTGAAGTTCGATCGCATGTTAGAGGATCACAAAAAAGGGTTGTACCCAAATTGCGAAGATGACAACACAAAGCTCGGTACCACACTGGAATTGCTGCAATGGAAGGCAGACAATGGTGTATCTGACAACGGATTTGGGAAGCTACTGAAAATAATGAAGAAGAAGCTTCCAAAGGATAACGAATTGCCCGACAGTACGTACGAAGCAAAGAAGGTTCTATGTCCTCTAGGATTGGAGGTGCAGAAGATACATGCATGCCCTAATGACTGCATCCTCTACCGCGGTGAGTACGAGGATTTGAACGCATGCCCGGTATGCGGTGCATTGCGGTATAAGATCAGACGAGATGACCCTGGTGATGCTGAGGATGAGCGCCCCAGGAAGAGGGTTCCTGCCAAGGTGATGTGTTATGCTCCTATAATACCACGGCTGAAACGTCTGTTCAGAAACAAAGAGCATGCCAAGTTGATGCGATGGCACAAAGAAGACCGTAAGAAAGATGGGAAGTTGAGAGCACCCGCTGACGGGTCGCAGTGGAGAAAAATCGAGAGAAGGTGGTGGGACTTTGTAGGTGACGCAAGGAATGTATGGTTTGGTTTAAGTGCAGATGGAATTAATCCTTTTGGGGAGCAGAGCAGCAATCATAGCACCTGGCCCGTGACTCTATGTATCTATAACCTTCCTCCTTGGTTGTGCATAAAGCGGAAGTTCATTATGATGCCAGTGCTCATCCAAGGCCCTAAGCAACCCGGCAACGACATTCATGTGTACCTAAGGCCATTAGTTGAAAAACTTTTACACTTGTGGAATGGAGAAGGTCTACGTGTGCTGGTAAGGTAGTACTACCGCGTAAGCGGTACTACCGCTTGTGTGAAGCGGTACTACCGCATAAGCGGTACTACCGCTTGTGTGAAGCAGTACTACCGCTTGTACGCGGTACTGCTGGAATCCGAGTGGGACTCTTTCCGTGCGGGCCAAACCGACCTTGTGCGGGCAAAACCGACCTTGTGGAGGCTTTCTCTCCAAGTTTAGACCCCAGGTCTCAACATATAAATAGAGGGGCAGGGCTAGCACACGGGACACATCAAGCTTTCCCAAGCCGTGTGCCGGCAACCCTAACCCTCTAGTTCCTCCCGTCACAATCTCCGTAGTGCTTGGCGAAGCCCTGCAGAGATTGTTCCTCACCACCATCACCACGCCGTCGTGCTGCCGGAACTCATCCACTACTTCACCATCGCTCGCTGGATCGAGGAGGTGAAGGCGTCATCAAGCCGTACGTGTGTTGAACGCGGAGGTGTCGTCCGTTCGGCGCTAGATCGTGTTTGGATCGAGGGATGACTTGCGATTTGGATCGCGAAGACGTTCGACTACATCAACCGCGTTTCTTAACGCTTCCGCTTAGCGATCTACAAGGGTATGTAGATTCACTCTCCCTCTCGTAGATGCTCATCACCATGGATAGATCTTGCGTGTGCGTAGGAAAATTTTTGTTTCCCATGCGACGTTCCCCAACAGTGGCATCTGAGCTAGGTCTATGTGTAGATGAGATCTCGAGTAGAACACAAAGGAGTTTGTGGGCGTTGATATTCAGATTGCTTCCTCCCTTGGTCTTTTCTTGTTTCGGCGGTATTGTGGGATGAAGCGGCTCGGACCAACATTACTCGTACGCTTACGAGAGACCGGTTCCATCAATTGACATGTAACTTCGTTGCATAAAGATGGCTGGCGGGTGTCTGTCTCTCCCAATTTAGTCGGATCGGATTTGACAAAGGCGGTCCTTGAGAAGGTTGAAAAGCAATTTTTATATCACCGTTGTGGTTTTTGCGTAGGTAAGAATCGTTCTTGCTAGATACCCGTAGCAGCCACGTAAAACTTGCAACAACAATTAGAGGACGTCTAACTTGTTTTTGCAGGGTATGTTGTGATGTGATATGGCCAATTACATGATGAGATATATGTGATGTATGAGATGATCATGTGTTGTATAGAATATCATGACTTGCATGTCGATGAGTACGGCAACTGGCAGGAGCCATAGAGTTGTCTTTAATTATTTTCGCCGTTTTGCTTTACTTTATCGCTATGAGTTAGCAATAGTCGTGGAAGCAACAGTCGGCGCGACAACCTCATGGCGACACGTTGATGGAGATCAAGATGACGGAGATCATGGTGTCATGCCGGTGACGATGGAGATCATGTCGGTGCTTTGGAGATGGAGATCAAAAGCACAAGTTCATGGCCATATCATGTCACTTATGATTTGCATGTGATGTTAATCCTTTTATGCATCTTGTTTTGCTTAGGACGACGGTAGCATTATAAGGTGATCCCTCACTTAAATTTCAAGATAAATTGTGTTCTCCCCGAGTGTGCACCGTTGCGAAAGTTCGTCGTTTCGAGACACCACGTGATGATCGGGTGTGATAGACTCTACGTTCACATACAACGGGTGCAAGCCAGTGTTGCACATGCGGAACACTCGGGTTAAACTTGACGAGCCTAGCATGTACAGACATGGCGTCGGAACATAAGAGGCCGAAAGGTCGAACATGAGTCATATAGTAGATATGATCAACATGAAGATGTTCACCATTGAAACCACCTCAACTCACGTGATGATCGGACTTGAGTTGGTGGATTTGGATCATGTTACACTCGAATGGCCGGAGGGATGTCAATTTGAGTGGGAGTTTTTTAAGTAATATGATTAACTAAACTCATTATCTTGAACAATAGTCTTAGTTGTCTTTGCTATATTTATGTTGTAGATCATGGCTCGCGCAGTAGCACCCCTGAATTTTAATGCGTTCCTAGAGAAAGCTAAGTTGAAAGATGATGGAAGTAACTTTGTGGACTGGGCCCGTAATCTAAGGATTATCCTTACGGCTTCCTAGAAGGCTTATGTCCTTGATGCACCGCTTGGTGATCCACCCGCTCCAGTTGAGTCTCTAGACGTTATGAATGCCTGGCAGGCTCGTTCTGAAGATTACTCAATAGTTCAATGTGCAATATTGTATGGCTTAGAACCGGGACTTCAAAGACGCTTTGAACGTCATGGAGCATATGAGATGTTCCAGGAGTTGAAGTTTATCTTTCAGAAGAATGCCCGGATCGAGAGGTATGAGATCTCCGATAAGTTCTATGCTTGCATGATGGAGGAGAACGGGTGTATCAGTGATCACATACTCAGAATGTCTGGGTACTCCACCCGTCTGGCTGAATTGGGAATGCCCCTTCCGCCAGAGGCTATCACTGACAGAGTTCTTCAATCATTGCCACCTAGCTACAAGAGCTTCGTGTTGAACTATAACATGCACGGGGTGAACAAGTCAGTCGCCGAGCTGTTTGCGATGCTGAAAGCCACTGAGTCTGAAATTCAGAATGAGCATCAAGTGTTGATAGTCAATAAAACCACTAGTTTCCAGAAAAATGGCAAGGGTAAGAAGGGTAACTCCAAGAAGAGTGGCAAAGCAGTTGCTCCTCCCGTGAAGAAACCCAAGGCTGGACCCAAACCAGAAACTGTGTGCTTTCATTGCAAGGGAACTGGACACTGGAAGCGGAACTGCCCCAAGTATTTGGCTGGCAAGAAGGCGGCCAACAACAAACAAGGTATATATGATATACATGTTATTGATGTGTACCTTACCAACTCTCGTTGTAGTGCCTGGGTATTTGATACCGGTGCGGTTGCTCATATTTGCAACTCAAAACAGGAACTGCGGAATAGACGGAGGCTGGCAAAGGACGAAGTGACGATGCGCGTGGGAAATGGTTCCAAGGTTGATGTGATCGCCGTCGGCACGCTCGCTCTTCGATTACCATCGGGATTAGTGATGAAACTGAATAAATGTTATTTGGTGCCTGCGTTAAGCATGAACATTATATATGGATCTTGTTTATTGCGAGACTGTTACTCATTTAAATCAGAGAATAATGGTTGTTCTATTTATATGAGTAATATCTTTTATGGTCATGCACCCGATGTGAGGGGTTTATTCTTATTGAATCTCGATAGTAATGATACACATGTTCATAACATTGATGCCAAAAGATGTAGAATTGATAATGATAATACCACTTTCTTGTGGCACTGCCGTTTAGGTCATATTGGCGTAAAACGCATGAGGAAGCTCCATGCTGATGGACTTTTGGAGTCACTTGATTTTGAATCACTTGACACATGTGAGCCATGCCTCATGGGCAAGATGACGAAAACGCCGTTCTCTGGAACAATGGAACGGGCAAGTGACTTGTTGGAAATCATACATACTGATGTGTGCGGTCCGATGAGCATTGAGGCGCGCGGTGGTTATCGTTACTTTCTCACCTTCACTGATCACTTAAGTAGATATGGGTATATTTACTTAATGAAACACAAGTCCGAAACGTTTGAAAAGTTCAAACAATTTCAGAGTGAAGTTGAGAATCATCGTAACAAGAAGATTAAATTCCTACGATCTGATCGAGGAGGAGAATATCTGAGTTATGAGTTTGGCAGTCACTTAAGACAATGTGGAATTGTTTCACAACTGACACCACCTGGAACACCACAGCGTAATGGTGTGTCCGAACGTCGTAATCGAACCTTATTGGATATGGTGCGATCTATGATGTCTCTTGCCGATTTGCCACTATCGTTTTGGGGTTATGCATTAGAGACAGCTGCATTCACTTTAAATAGGGCACCATCGAAATCCGTTGAGACGACGCCATATGAACTTTGGTTTGGCAAGAAGCCGAAGCTGTCGTTTCTTAAAGTTTGGGGATGTGATGCTTATGTCAAAAAGCTTCAGCCTGAAAAACTGGAACCCAAAGCGGAGAAATGCGTCTTCATAGGATACCCAAAAGAGACAGTTGGGTATGCCTTCTACCTCAGATCCGAAGGCAAAGTGTTTGTCGCTAAAAACGGAACATTTCTTGAGAAAGAGTTTCTCTCGAAAGAATTGAGTGGGAGGAAGATAGAACTTGATGAGGTTGTTGAACCTTTACTTCAAACTGAGAGTAGCGCAGCGCAGAAAGATGTTTCTGTAGAGCCTACATTAGCTGAAGAGGAAGTTAATGATGATGATCATGAACCTTCGAACCAAGTTGCTATCGAACCACGTAGGTCGACAAGGACGCGTACTGCTCCTGAGTGGTACAGCAACCCTGTCTTAGAAGTCATGTTGTTAGACAACGATGAACCTACAAGCTATGGAGAAGCGATGATGGGCCCGGATTCCGAGAAGTGGTTAGAGGCCATGAAATCCGAGATGGGATCCATGTATGAAAACAAAGTATGGACTTTGGAAGTATTACCTGAAGGGCGTAAGGCCATTCAGAACAAATGGATCTTTAAGAGGAAGACGGACGCGGACGGTAATGTCACCGTCTATAAAGCTCGACTTGTGGCAAAAGGTTTTTCACAAGTTCAAGGAGTTGACTACGATGAGACCTTCTCACCCGTAGCGATGCTTAAGTCCGTCAGAATCATGTTAGCAATAGCTACCTTTTTCGATTATGAAATTTGGCAGATGGATGTCAAAACAGCGTTCCTTAACGGTTTCCTTAAGGAAGAGTTGTATATGATGCAACCAGAAGGTTTTGTCGATCCAGAGAATGCTGACAAAGTTTGCAAACTCCAGCGATCCATTTATGGACTGGTGCAAGCATCTCGGAGTTGGAATCTTCGCTTTGATGAGGTGATCAAAGCGTTCGAGTTTATACAAGTTTACGGAGAAGCTTGTATTTACAAGAAAGTGAGTGGGAGCTCTATTGCATTTCTAATATTATATGTGGATGACATATTACTGATTGGAAACAATATAGAAATGTTGGAAAGCGTGAAGGAATATTTGAACAAGAGTTTTTCAATGAAGGACCTAGGAGAAGCTGCTTTCATATTAGGCATCAAGAACTATAGAGATAGATCAAGACGTTTAATAGGACTTTCACAAAGCACATACCTTGATAAGATTTTGAAGAAGTTCAAAATGGATCAGTCCAAGAAGGGGTTCTTGCCTGTTTTGCAAGGTGTGAAGTTGAGTAAGACTCAATGCCCAGTGACTGCAGGAGATAGAGAAAAGATGAGTGTCATCCCCTATGCTTCAGCCATAGGCTCTATCATGTATGCAATGCTGTGCACAAGACCCGATGTCAGCCTTGCCATAAGTATGGTCGGAAGGTTTCAAAGTGATCCAGGAATGGAACACTGGACGGCGGTCAAGAATATCCTGAAGTACCTGAAAAGGACTAAGGACATGTTTCTCGTTTATGGAGGTGATCAAGAGCTCGTCGTAAAGGGTTACGTCGATGCAAGCTTTGACACTGATCCGGATGACTCTAAGTCACAAACCGGATACGTAATTATTCTTAATGGGGGTGCGGTAAGCTGGTGCAGTTCCAAGCAAAGCGTGGTAGCTGATTCTACATGCGAAGCGGAGTACATCGCTGCCTCGGAGGCGGCGAAGGAAGGTGTCTGGATGAAGGAGTTCATGACAGATCTTGGAGTAGTGCCTAGTGCGCTTAACCCAATGACTCTGTTTTGTGATAATACTGGTGCCATTGCTCTAGCCAAGGAACCAAGATTTCACAAGAGGACCAGACACATAAAGCGACGTTTCAATTCCATCCGCGATTACATCAAGGAGGACGACATAAATATTTGCAAAGTACACACGGATCTGAATGTTGCAGATCCGATGACTAAACCTCTTCCAAGGGCTAAACATGAACAACACCAGAACTGCATGGGTGTTTGATTCATTACAATGTAAATCACATAGTGATGTGAACTAGATTATTGACTCTAGTGCAAGTGGGAGACTGTTGGAAATATGCCCTAGAGGCAATAATAAATTGGTTATTATTATATTTCCTTGTTCATGATAATCGTTTATTATCCATGCTATAATTGTATTGATTGGAAACTCAAATACATGTGTGGGTACATAGACAACACTGTGTCCCTAGTAAGCCTCTAGTTAACTAGCTCGTTGATCAAAAGATGGTGAAGGTTTCCTAGCCATGGACATGAGATGTCATTTGATAACGGGATCACATCATTAGGAGAATGATGTGATGGACAAGACCCAAACTATAAACGTAGCATATGATCGTGTCAGTTTGTTGCTATTGTTTTCTGCATGTCAAGTATCTGTTCCTATGACCATGAGATCATGCAATTCACTGACACCGTAGGAGTGCCTTGTGTGTATCAAACGTCACAACGTAACTGGGTGACTATAAAGGTGCTCTACAGGTATCTCCGAGGGTGTCTGTTGGGTTGGCATGGATCAAGACTGGGATTTGTTACTCCGTGTGACGGAGAGGTATCTCAGGGCCCACTCGGTAATACAACATCACAATGAGCCTTGCAAGCAATGTGACTAAAGTGTTAGCCACGAGATCTTGTATTACGGAACGAGTAAAGAGACTTGCCGATAACGAGATTGAACTAGGTATAGAGATACCGACGATCGAATCTCGGGCAAGTAACATACCGAAGAACAAAGGGAACAGTATACGGGATTAACTGAATCCTTGACATAGAGGTTCAACCGATGAAGATCTTCGTAGAATATGTAGGAACCAATATGGGCATCCAGGTCCCGCTATTGGTTATTGGCCGTAGAGGTGTCTCGGTCATGTCTACATAGTTCTCGAACCCGCAGGGTCTACACACTTAAGGTTTGGTGACGATTAGTATAGTTGAGTTATTGTGTTGGTGACCGAAGGTTGTTCGGAGTCTCGGATAAGATCCTGGACATGACAAGGATCTCCGAAAGAGTCCGGAGGTAAAGATTGATATATGTGATAATAGTGTTTTGATCTCCGGAAGGGTTCCGGAATTCACCGGAAGGGGTTCCGGGTGTTTACCGAAGTGTTCGGGTGCAGCAACACTTTATATGGGCAAAAGGGGTAAAGCCCATGAGGTATTGGAAAGTGCAAAAGGAAGTTTTGCTGCTGCCTTAAGCGGTACTACCGCTGGTAAGGCAGTACTACCGCGTAAGTGGTACTGCCGCTTGTGTGAAGCGGTACTACCGCGTAAGCGGTACTACCGCTTGTGTGAAGCGGTACTACCGCTCAAGCGGTACTACCGCTCGTGAGCGGTACTACCGCTTGTACGCGGTACTGCTGGAATCCGAGTGGGACTCTTTCCGTGCGGGCCAAACCGACCTTGTGCGGGCAAAACCGACCTTGTGGAGGCTTTCTCTCCAAGTTTACACCCCAGGGCTCAACATATAAATAGAGGGGCAGGGCTAGCACACGGGACACATCAAGGTTTCCCATGCCGTGTGCCGGCAACCCTAACCCTCTAGTTCCTCCCATCACAATCTCCGTAGTGCTTGGCGAAGCCCTACAGAGATTGTTCCTCACCACCATCACCACGCCGTCGTGCTGCCGGAACACATCCACTACTTCACCATCGCTCGCTGGATCGAGGAGGTGACGGCGTCATCAAGCCGTACGTGTGTTGAACGTGGAGGTGCCGTCCGTTCGGCGCTAGATCATGTTTGGATCGAGGGACGACTTGCGATTTGGATCGCGAAGACGTTCGACTACATCAACCGCATTTCTTAACGCTTCCGCTTAGCGATCTACAAGGGTATGTAGATTCACTCTCCCTCTCGTAGATGCTCATCACCATGGATAGATCTTGCGTGTGCGTAGGAAAAATTTTGTTTCCCATGCGACGTTCCCCAACAGGTCCTGCCAGCTACACTCATACCAAAGAAGAGAAGGAAATCTTCTTTGAATGCCTGCTCAGTATGAAGGTCCCGTCTGGCTTCTCGTCGAATATAAAGGGAATAATAAATATGGCAGAGAAAAAGTTCCAGAACCTAAAGTCTCATGACTGCCACGTGATTATGATGCAACTGCTTCCGGTTGCATTGAGGGGGCTTCTACCGGAAAACGTTCGATTAGCCATTGTGAAGCTATGTGCATTCCTCAATGCAATCTCTCAGAAGGTAATCGATCCAGATATCCTACCAAGGTTAAAGAATGATTTGGTGCAATGTCTTGTCAGTTTCGAGCTGGTGTTCCCACCATCCTTCTTCAATATCATGACGCACGTCCTAGTTCATCTAGTCGACGAGATTGCCATTCTGGGTCCTGTATTTCTACACAATATGTTCCCCTTTGAGAGGTTCATGGGAGTCTTAAAGAAATATGTTCGTAACCGTGCTAGGCCAGAAGGAAGCATCTCCATGGGCCATCAAACAGAGGAGGTCATTGGGTTTTGTGTTGACTTTATTCCTGACCTTAAGCCGATTGGTCTCCCTCAATCGTGGTATGAGGGGAGACTGACTTGAAAAGGCACGCTAGGAGCGGATGCAATAATATGTAGGGACGGGCATTCTTGGGCTCAAGCACACTACACAGTTCTACAAAATTCTACCTTGGTGACCCCGTATGTCAATGAACACAAGAATTTTCTGCGCTCCAAACACCCGGAGCAGTCTGACGACTGGATTACATGTGAACACATCAGGACTTTTGGTAGTTGGTTGCAAACACATCTCATGGGTAACAACATTGTTGGAGATGAGCTGTACTCGTTGGCCAGGGGACCATCTTCGACTGTATTGACTTACCAAGGGTACGAGATAAATGGGAATATATTTTACACGATCGCCCAAGATCAAAAGAGCACCAACCAAAATAGTGGTGTCCGCTTTGATGCAGCAACCAACAGGGGAAAGGACACATATTATGGTTACATAGTGGACATATGGGAACTTGACTATGGGCATGATTTTAAGGTCCCTTTGTTTCGGTGCAAATGGGTCAATCTTTCAGGAGGCGGGGTACAGGTAGACCCGCAGTACGGAATGACAACAGTGGATCTCAACAATCTTGGGTACACAGACGAACCATTCGTCCTAGGCAATGATGTGGCGCAGGTTTTCTATGTGAAGGACATGTCTACCAAACCAAGAAAAAGAAAAGATAAGGAAGCGAATACATCATACGATGAGCCAAAGCGCCACATAGTTCTTTCAGGGAAAAGAGACATCGTGGGAGTGGAGGGCAAGACAGACATGTCTGAAGATTATGAAAAGTTTCATGAAATTCATCCCTTCAAAGTGAAGGCTGACCCAAGCACCCTGTTAAACGATGAAGATTATCCATGGTTATGGCGCTATAAGCAAGGGACACACGCGAAGAAAAAGTGAAGACTTTCTCTCCACAACTATTCTGATGATGGCTTTGATCTAGAATATCACTGCAGTTACATGTCAAGAAATGAAATCCCTTTGTAACAGATGAGTTTTTGTCCGAAACCCTGATACTTCGAAAGAGATTGTCCATTTTGTACACGAAGTGCATCCAGTTTTTGCCGTAACCCTCTCAACTTTTTAGCACATGCTATGTGGGTGAAATGATGATAGCATGCCAACTTTCAACCTTTCCAGAGTTCATTTGCAGTGCTTTTCAAAAGAATGAACTAAAAAGCTTTTATAAAACTCTAATAGCAAAAAGAATGAACTAAAAAGAATCAATTAAAATATTTTGTGATGATCAACTAAAACAAAACTATAATATTCTTCAATAGCAAAAAGAATCAACTATAAAGCTTTTATAAACCTCTAGTTATTATCAAAATAATATTAACTTAAAATTATATAAAATTTATGCAACTAAAATTATCAAAGTATTTTTTGTTAAAAACTTTAATAGCCAAAAGAATTTTCATAAAGTATTTTATGTTAAAAACTTTAATAGCAAACTAAAATGACATAAAAAATAAAAAAATATTATCAAAATAATATTAACTTAAAATTATATAAAATTTATGCAACTGAAATTATCAAAGTATTTTTTGTTAAAAATTTTAATAGCAAAAACAATTTTCATAAAGTATTTTATGTTAAAAACTTTAATAGCAAACTAAAATGACATAAAAAATAAAAAAATGCCGCTTACTGGGCCACCACGGCCTGCATACGACTGGAACCCATCTGTACATGGGCCAGGATGCAGGCCCGCGGGCCCAACATGCCCAACATGGCAGTGACAAAGGTTAGGCAAGTACTGCCTGCATTAGAGAGGAGCTCGAAAGCTCAGCCGCATCGCGCCTTATAAACCAGTGTTGCCCTCTCTCAACTAGCGAGGTGGGACTAAACTCCCACCACCCCGCGCCAGTGCCAGGACTAGGCCTTTGGTCCCGGTTGGTGGCACCAACCGGGACTAAAGGGTGCCTTTACTCCCGGTTCGAGCCACCAACCGGGACCAAAGGCCTGTGCTTCCCACCTTTTGGGCTGCTGAAATGCACCTTTAGTCCCGGTTGGTGGCTCCAACCGGGATTAAAGGGGGGCCTTTAGTCCCGGTTGAAGCCACCAACCGGGACTAAAGGTTTTTGTATATAACCGCGCACTTAGAAAATTTTCAAACACAATTCACTTCGATCCTCCTCTCCCCCGACAGCGCCGACGACCACCTCGATGCCGCCAGGCTGCCGGACCTCGCCGTCGACGCCCTGCCCTGCCCCGACGCCCCTGCCTTGCCCCGACGCCGCCGCGCCCCTGTCCTGCCCCCGACGCCGCCGCTCCACAGCTAGCCGGCCGGCCAGGTACTCCCTCCTCCCTCCCACCCCTCTCCTCCCTCCTTCCTCCTTGTGTGTATAAAGTTGCCCCTGTTCAGAGAGTTGCAAGGTTTCATAGAGTTTGTTGAAATGTGTTTGCCATGTCCTCAAGGTGTTTGTTGAAATGCTAGGGCTAGCTAGGGAACTTTGTTGTATGTGAAACTTGGCAGGATGATGTCTCCTTGGATGTTAGAGATGATGGTCAAGTTGGTTTGATAAAAGGAAAAACTTGTTAGTGCAAGTTTTATTAGAATTTAGTTCTGGACAGAAACTACAGGGAATTTTTTGGTGGACTTGCAAGATGAAATTGGGGCTGCCCTTCTGGACTTAAGGGTTTAGTTGGAAGGACTATAAGATGCAAAAAATTCAGAATTATTTGAGCAAGGAAAAATAGGGTTGTAGTTCAATGCCAATATTGGACCAAAATTGAAAAATGGAAGTTGTGCTCAAATTTTTCAAATGACCAAAGTGGCTTTTTGCATAAAAATGATCTATAGGCATCAGAGGACTTCTCAAAAAAGTTGTGGCATTTGAAAAGAATTATTTGAAATAGTTCTAGTGCAACAGGGTCATTCTAGAGTTTG
Source organism: Elymus sibiricus (assembly GCA_039707655.1). Taxonomy (NCBI): domain Eukaryota; kingdom Viridiplantae; phylum Streptophyta; class Magnoliopsida; order Poales; family Poaceae; genus Elymus; species Elymus sibiricus. Next base: position 43,138,505 of record CM077664.1, read on the forward strand.
AAAATACTAATAAAATAATTTTTTTGAGGCCAAATCATTATGAAAATAATTACTACTGATGTTTATAATATAATTAAAATGATTGGGAGAAAATTTTAAAACCCACATTAAAAGGATTGGTGACAAATATACTTGGTCAATATTTTGTCTTTAGAGTTGATTTAGAGTTCATTTTGATGTTCATTGTGATGTATGAAAAATTGGTTAATATTTTGTCTTTAGAGTTTATTTAGAGTTCATTTTGATGTATGAAAACTTGGTCAATATTTTGTATTGTGGATGCCATGCCATGCTATTTATCTCTAAGTTTGAAACTTCCTATCAAATTGGTATCTAGCTAGCTACATTTTTTTTATCAGGTTCTGGTGTTACATTCATGTCATGCCATTTGTTGCCATGCTAATTTTCACTCTCGGTGGAATTACAGGTTGTGGTGTTGCATCTCCGTGGAGTTGGTCACTTATCGTCCCTCCGCTGTTCAACAAAAGGTGTCCATTTGTTGTATATATGTTGACTTTTGTTCATAGCATGATGGTTGGTTCATTTGTTGAGTTGTGTATTCATCTTGTGTATAAATCTTGTATTCATCTTGTGTATAAAGCTTGTATTCATCTTGTCGTTAAAACATGAGAGAGGGGGTCGTTAAAAGATAACCCCGATAACTTTGATTTTCTCTCGAATGTGAAGCAAGTCTTTTTTTGCCATGTCAAGTGTTGTATTTGCAGAAACTATGGACAGAGACTTAGAAAAAGAAGAGTTGTTGGGGGATATAATCCGCGACGGAGGTGCCTTGTCGTTTCTCAACGACACCGATGGTCAGGAAAGAGAGGATGACGGCTCCGGTGATCCAATGGAGGAGGAAGGAGATCATGACGGCTTCGGTGACCGAATGGAGGAGGAAGGAGATCATGACGGCTCCGGTGACCGAACGGAGGAGGGAGCCTTAACTGTTGCAAAGTCCGGCGAGGTATATATACATATATTAATTAAGCCTCTGCTGACTTGATGCATTAATTGTTTTGTATGTACATATATTAACGCTTCTTTCTTCTTTTAATTAGCCCTCTGGATCGAGCCAAACTTCCGTAAGGAGACGAGGCCCGAAGAAAAGGCTGCGCCAGGATGAAAGGTTCACGATCGAAGAAGTCGGTCGAGATGGCCAACCGATTGCTCCCAAGCGGAGCAGGTACACATTTATACATCAGTGCGGAGTGGTTGTTAGGGACATCGTCCCGATCAGCATCCAAGAATGGAATAAGAAGAAGGACCCTGAAGTTTCTTATGTCCAGGATAGACAGAAAGATGATCTTTGGACCTCGCTGATGACAAATTTCAGCCTACCACCAGAGGCGGATCCGAATAAGTTCAAGGCGTTTGCTCTTAAGAAGATGGCAGAACTATTCAAGAACTGGAAGAAAGATTTGAACAAAAAGTTTGTCGAGAAAGACAAGACTCCAGAATTCACCGGTCCATATGAGAAGATAAAAGATCACTGGCCCGCATTTGTGGCCTACAAGAAATCGGACAAGGGCAAGCAAAGGTCAGCGACAAATAAGCTAAATGCTGCAAAGAAGAAGTATCACCATGTTACGGGGTCAGGTGGCTACAGCAAAGCCCGGCCTACGTGGGACAAAGCTGAGCAAGACCTGCTTGCTAAAGGGGTCCAACCAGCGACATTGCACTGGCCAGATCGGTCAAGGACTTGGTTCTTCGGGGTTGGGGGAACTTTGGACCCAGACACAGGGGAGTGTGTTTGGACGAAAGCTCAACTTGCAATACCCGTCAAGAAGCTTGAGGAAGCAATCCAGGCAGCGCAGGAAGGGAGGTTACATCCCGACAGAGAGAATGACGAGCTGACACAGGCCCTTGGGAATCCTGAACACCCTGGACGAACACGAGGCACATCAGGCTCCGTTCCGTGGGTGTATGGGTTTCCCGACAGCGGTGGTTATAGAAGCCGAGAGAGAAATAAGAAAGCAGAAGCAAGCGAAATGCAGAAGATCAATGCAAGATTAGCGAAACTAGAGGAACTGAGCCAGCGAGCTACCGTCCACCCATCTCAGCGGCACGAAGATCCTTCCTTCGACACTGCCCCAGAAGCTACCCCACCATCTCAGCAGAGAAGCAGCGTGGCTTCCACGGAGTTCCTTCAGCCTGATATCACGGCTCCTCGCTACCCCGTGGATAGTATCACAGAGGCTGAACATTGTGTGCTAATGGCGAAATGCCAGAACCTAACCTTGAAGGCGGCGGTCGGCTCTGTTTTACCTCCTCGAGCTGAGGGAACTTTCCATTGCCGTCCGATTCCACATGGCTATGCTATTGTCACGGTGGATGAAATAATGGAGGGATTTGAGGGGCTGGAGCTTGACTACCCTACAGGTGAAGGGGATAATCTTCTAGAAAGTGCCTTAAGGAGTACCTGCCTATGGAGAAAGGAGTACATCAAGCTTCCAAATTGGACGCCGCCTCAGCAGACGCAGCCGTATGAGGCCCCTCAGCAGACTCCTCACATTCCAGCTTAGCCGGATGAGGCCCCTCAGCAGATTCAGCCGGATGAGGCCCCTCAGCAGAGTCCTCTTCCGCCTCAGCTGTCTCCGGCGTGTCAGCGGACTCCGCCTCCTCCTCCGCCTCCTCCAGCGCGTCAGCGGACTCCGCCTCCTCCTCCGCCTCCTCCGGTGCGTCAGCGGACTCCGCCGCCTCAGCAACAGCGGAAGAGAGCCGCCGCCGCTCCGGCGGCTAGCAGTACAAAAGGCGGGAAGCAATTCAAATTTGGTCCAAGCCTCAGGGTTCCTCCAAAGTTACCATATGAGAGGACTGACGAGGAAAACAAGGACATCAGTGCTGCCAAAGTGCAGGCCCATTTTGAACGGAAACGTCCACCTCCGAAGGAAAAAATAGATCCGGTGAAAGCGAAGCGCACTCTGGATGCCCTTAAGCGACCACCACCGCCTCCACCTCAATCCAACTATGACCGCTGTATTGAAAAGACATATGATGAAGCGCGGCGGTCGGGAAGTACTGCCAGTGCTTCAAGACGAAGAAGTGGGAAAACAATTCCCCAGCTCGGCGAACAGGAGAAGCAATCGTGCCCCCCGCTCAAGGTGTCTAGCGATATCGCTAATCATCCGGGGCTACTGCCCGGTACCACTCTTGGTGATTACGTTGGCGATGATGTACAGTTTGAAACGGCTGAGGTAGTAGAGATCTTTAAATACGAGCACGGGAAGCCTCTCGTCAAACCTGATCATCCTCCTCTAACAACGATGATGCGAAGATTGCATGAGTGGTACTTGGAAAGCTACAGGAAGAATGGGTCCGATAGTTTGATGGTGAGAATTAAAGATGAGCACGACCTCATTGGAGTCGACCTGATGCCTATTGAATTTGTGGAGTTATTTCAGTTATTCAATCCAGAGGCCCTCGACAAACAACTCATGACTTGCTACTGTCTGTAAGTATTACTTCTGTAATTAAGTCTCTAGATCAGCTCATTCATTGCATGTATATATAATTATCCTCACTATATTATGTAGATTGAAGATCGTCGAATGCCCAAAAAGACAAATCTATGACATTGGGTTCATTAGCCCAAATACCGTAAATGAATGGACGGTACAAAACAGAGTTGAAGAGACCGAGGAAAACTTCCTAAAAGCGTTCCTTCGACATCAAAACAAAAGGGAAATACTCTTTCCTTACAACTTCAAGTGAGTGTTACTGTCTTGTGCATATTCGGTTTCGCTTACTCTAGGTTAACTACTATAATTGATGAGTTATGCGTGCGCAGGTTCCACTATATTCTGCTATCCATTAAGCTTGACGGGGGAGTAGTAACTGTCTTAGACTCGAGACGTAAAGATCCCAAGGATTATGCGGACATGACTGCAATGCTCCAGAAGTAAGTTCAATCAATACCGGGACCATATCGACAACTTTCGTTCATTTCCTGATATCAAGTAATCATTTTCTTTGCTTGGCAGGGTTTGGAAACAGTTCACCGGAAAGGTTCCGGGTCTGAAGAACGAGCTGCGATTTACACACCCCAAAGTAAGTAGTACTAGCTAGTTCCGCGCATCTCTCATTGATTCTAGTTTCATCAATACCATTATCATGCTTGATTATCAGTTTGATTGAACTCTATTCTTGTAAAGTGCTGGTGGCAGGTAGCCGGGAATAATTTATGTGGATACTACGTTTGCGAGTTAATTCGCGACTCGACCACTGAGCGGGGCTTCTTGTCTGACAAACAATTTGAAGTACGTAAACAATATTCACAATTTTATTTTATTACCATCAATTGTGTTGAGTTTCATTCATATATATGTATTGACCCCCTTCTTTAAATTAGATCTGGCAGATGTGGGATGAACTCCTACCACATGATCGCATACGAGCAATTCAAGAGGAATTGGCGGGATTCTTTCTTGACCACGTCATACATGAAAAGGGAGAATACCATATGGAAATTCAATGGGAGTTTGGCGCTTGATGATGTCAGGGATGTTATATTGTATATATGTAGTAGCGTCGGATAGATATATGAAAACTTGTTGTTCGACCAAGCATGGAGAAAGAGAGGTCACTTCTCTCTATATATGTTCATGACGATCTTGTGTAATTAATGGTTTCCTTCAGTTGCTTACTAGCTAGCGTCGAGTTCTCTCTATATGTAGTAGCTAGCGTCGACCAAGCACGGAGAAAGAGAGGTCACTTCTCTCTATTAGCTAGCTAACACAATATGAAACCCCTAAACCCTCCAAAACCCCTAAACCCCCCCCCCCCCTTTCAAAAAAAAACAAAAACCCCAGCGCCTGCAAGCTGCTGACGAGTGGCTGCCTTTTGGTCCCGGTTGGTGTTACCAACCGGGACTAAAGGTCCTCCTGCCTGAGTGCTGCGAAGCGGCCACGTGGAGCTCCTTTAGTCCCGGTTGGTGTTACCAACCGGGACTAAAGGTCCTCCTGCCTGGGCTCCCCACAGCGGCCACGTGGAGCACCTTTGGTCCCGGTTCGTAGGCCAACCGGGACTAAAGGTTTTAGGCATTAGTCCCGAACGTTTTGTCCCGGTTCTAGAACCGGGACTAAAGGCCCTCTGGAACCGGGACAAAAGCCCTGTTTTGTACTAGTGCATTCGATCACCGGAGCCGTCATCTTCTCTTCCCTCCTCCATTCGACCATCGGAGTCGTTGAGAAACTGTGAGGGACTATCATCACCTCCGTCGCGGATTATATCCCCCAACATCTCTTCTTTTTCTAAGTCTCTGTCGTGTTCCATAGTTTCTGCAAATATTACAACATGGCAATATACAACCATGAGAGATGGATTAGTGGCAAACATAGACCTAATCACAACAAGGAATCATATGCATATGAGCAATGGATTAGTGGATTATCGGGGTTATGTTTTAACAACCCCCTCCCCCCTCATGTCGAAGTTATACCGAAATTATCGGGGTTATGTTTTAACGACCCCCCCCCCCCTCATGTCGAAGTCAATGAACAACATGAAAATTTGTAAGTGATTGCTAAACTTTTATGCTTCATTTATATGAAGATCAATTATCCAATATAACTATCTTTCGGAAGAGAATACTTTGCGGACCGCCTCTCTCATGCCTGTGCGACGTGCAAATCAGGTTTTCATATGCCTCAAAATCAAAGGGAAATCTCCTCTCACAACTCTCCGCGGTGCCCAACAATCTGAAATCATTCACTAATATTGATGTTGGACTCGACTAAATATGCACTCCAAAGTCCAATCAACTATATAAGCCCGCGGTGATCAAACACATACATGTTACAAAAATTTCTATGTTCACAAAAACCTAAAAAAAATTCTCTTCCATCTCATCTCATCTTCACAAAACATCTATCTCATCTCAATGAACAAAAATTTATATTATACATGAAAATATCACAAATTCATTACATACGCTCGGAACAAAAATATCACAAATAAAATGACTTTGATCATGAATAATGCTATAAAAATGACTTTGATCATGAATAATGCTATAAAACATTTGCATAAATAGTACACATGAATAATATCAATGACTTTGAGATCATGAATAATGCTATAACTCTTTTCCACCTTACAAAAATATTTCTACAATATTTACTAAAATTCTAAAGTTGGAATTTATTTTGTTCATGGTTTCTTTGGTTTACAAAGGAACCATATTTTCTACAAGTCTTCTGCTCCCACCAAAATTATCCTAGCAACTTGACGGTACCTACAACCCATTTCACCAAAGACTTTGGGTTCCACAGTTCAAAAATTTCAAATTTCCTTCAATTCAAATTTGGACCAGAAACAAACTCTCTGATACAAACTCAATTTTTATAGCTCCAAAAATTCGAAAACTTTACCAAACTCTCTTATATACATCAACACCTCACCACAAAAATTCCTCAAAATTCCTAAAATGCCTAGACCTTTCTGTCATTTCATCATATAGGTTGTGTGCACACTGTTCACTGTCGAAAAATTCAGTTAACTGAATTTGGTTCAGAGAGAGGGGTCAGCGTCGGCCAGCAGCGCGGGCGGCGTCGGGGTCGGCCAGCAGCGCGGCCGGTCGGGGTCGGCGGCGTCGGCGTCGGCGCCCAGCAGGGGAGGGGGAATAGGAGGAGGAGGGGATCAGGGCGGCGCTCACAGCGAGGAGGCGTCGGCGACGGCGTCGGGGCAGGGCTCGGGGACGGCGTCGTGGCAGGGCTCGGCGACGGCGTCGGGGCAGGGCTCGGGGACGGCGTTGGGGGCGGCGACGAGAAGCGGGCTCGGGGAGGAGGGCGAGGAGGTCCGGCGACGAGGAGGGCGGGGAGGTCCGGCGACGAGGAGCGGGCTCGGGGACGGCTCGGAGGTGACGGCGAGGTCCGGCAGCCTGGCGGCGTTGGGGTGGTCTTCGGCGTCGGGAGAGAGGGAGATCGAAAACTGCAGATGGTGGTTGGAAAATTTTCTAAGTGCTGCTTATATACATAGAGTTTTAGTCCCAGTTGGTGGCTCCAACCGGGACTAAAGGCCCCCCTTTAGTCCCGGTCCGAGGCACCAACCGGGACTAAAGCTTGTTTTCAGCAGCCCAAAAGGCGGGAAACCCAGGCCTTTAATCCCGGTTGGTGGCTCGGACCGTGACTAAAGGGGGGGCTTTAGTCTCGGTCCTAGCCACCAACCGGGACTAAAGGGTGGCACAGCCGTGGGGTGGTGAAAGTTTAGTCCCACCTCGCCAAGCAAGAGGAGATCGCACCGGTTTATATACACGGATGCGATCTCTCTCCCAAGCTCCTCTCTAAAGCAGGCAGTTAATGGCCTAACCTCTGCCCTGTTGGGCCTACTAGCCCCGCGGGCCTGCATCCTGGCCCATATATAGTTGGGTTTCTAGTCGTATGCAGGCCGTGGTGTCTGCTAGTAGGTGGGTATTTTTTTATTTTTTATGTTATTTTTTGCATATGTTATGTTTTTTTTATTTTTTATGTTACTTTTTGCATATGTTATGTCAATTTTAATATTCTTTCATAACCACTATAAAATATATGGCACATGTTATGTCTTTTTATTTTTTATGTTATGGCAATTTTAATTTTTTGCATATGTTATGTTTTTTAATTTTTTATGTTATTTTTTGCATATGTTATGTCAATTTTAATATTCTCCCTATGTGAAGGAGATAGACCCTTACTATGAATCTACTAGAAGATTCATAGTATTTTCTGTTAACCTAATAATGTTATATTTTATTTATGTCATACAACGTTTCTCTCTTATCATCTCCGATCAGAGACACCACATAGTACCTCCAACTTTATGTCATACAACGTTTCTCTCTTATCCTCTCCGATGCTTCTGCTGTATTCATGTATGTCAAGACGTTTTAGCCATGTCTATATTAACCTTGTTATATATATGGAGCCACCAACCGGGACTAACCGCGTATGATCAACCTTGCAAACACTAGTAGAAAACAGGGCATTGGTTTTTGTCAGATCAGAGCAACAGTCCCGGTTCGAGCGGCCAGGTCGCCGGCCGGGCCTCGGCTGGAACCAGTCCCGGTTCGGCTGGGACCTTTAGTCCCGGTTCCAGCCACCAACCGGGACTAAAGAGCCTCGCTCCTGGCGCAACCCCTTTAGTCCCGGTTGGTGTCTGGAACCGGGACTAAAGGATCAGTCTTCAGTCCCGGTTCTAGACACCAACCGGAACTAAAAAGATGCCTATATATATGATCGCCCCTACACGCTCACTCCTCTGTTTTTTGGACGACCGGCGTGTGGGAGGTGTGTGCTACTCTGTTTCTCACCTCCTATACACATGAGGTGTTTGATGAAATGCCTGAGCCACACTTAAGCTTTCTCCTCTCTAAGCTCGACCTCCAAGCTACATTTTCCCCAAGATTTGTCTAGGTTTGGCAGTGCACCAACTATCCAAGTGTTCTAAAAGGTTAGCAACTTCATCCTTTCATCTCTCACTGCTAGTTTAGCTCATTTCAAATGCTCTAGAAGTAGAGTGGTTTGTGGGTTTTAGTGGAGGTGTGTATGTGGGAGTTCTTTTGATTTAGATGCACAATTTGAGCTCAAACTAACTTCTTAGAGTTTGCACATGTGTAGGGTGCCGTCCCGTCCCCGTCCCCATCCTCACCGCCGTCGATCGCCCGCGCCAATCTCGTCGCCGGCACCACCGTGGTGAGCCTCTTGTTCTTATCTTCTTTTTAAAAGTAAAAATTCTTACTTGTATGATTTAGATAGCTACTTGTATAATTTTCTTACTTGTATTATTGTTTGTTATTATATAGTGCCATGGTTTTGCTATCCGCCCCCGTCGGCTCTCGTCCGGTCTATGATTCGGATGTGGTGTATTATCTTTTATAACTATTTGTCTCATTTAGTGTTTATGACAATTATGCCGACCAATGTGACATAGATGTTTTTATCTAGGAGGTATGTGAACCGGAAATTCCAACCGACCCTCTTGTCGAGAGGTTAAAGTTAGTTGAAAAAGAAAACAATTATTTAAAAGAAAAATTGAAAAGAATTGAAGAAGAGAAGATGAAATTGGAGTTGCATGTTGCCGATGTCGTCGATCGACACAAGATCCAGATGGATGCAATGCGCTTCAAGATTAGAAAGATTAGAAAATATGCCATTGATAATGAGGCTTGGTATCATTATGCTGTTGGATCAATTGTTACCTTAGTTGTGATTTTGATCGCATTTGTTGTTGCATTTAAATGTTTTACATAGTTGTATGTTAGTTTCAATGTATGTTTTAATTAGATGCTCTAGAGAGCTGTATGTTGTTCTATGAGAATTATGTATGAACTTTATGTATTTATTTTTTCAGTAATAACATTTGATCACTACTGTACTTTGGTTTTAATGTGATGATGAACTTGTATTAATTTGGTCATTTTTCTATTCATGATGTTCTGTAATGGTTTTTGATACACTTAATTATATAATGCACGCAGATGAACCGGCAATGGATGTACGGTGACCGACGCACATCCGAGTACATTACGGGCCTGCATAATTTTCTCGAAGTGGCTGAGGCAAACAAGCAGAATGGTTTTATGTATTGTCCATGTACTGTCTGTGGGAATACGAAGGATTACTCTTCCTCGAAAACCCTTCACTTCCACCTGCTTGAGAAGGGTTTCATGCCACACTATAATGTTTGGACCAAGCACGGAGAAAGAGGGGTTATGATGGAAGACAACGAAGAAGAAGACGATGATGACAACTATCCTATGTTCCCTGAATACGGTGATACTGCAACGGGGGAAGTTGAAGATCAAGAGGCACCAGATGTGCCCGACGATGATCTTCGCCGGGTCATTGTTGATGCACAGAGAGGATGCAAAAGTGAAAGGGAGAAGTTGAAGTTCGATCGCATGTTAGAGGATCACAAAAAAGGGTTGTACCCAAATTGTGAAGATGCCAACACAAAGCTCGGTACCGCACTGGAATTGCTGCAATGGAAGGCAGAGAATGGTGTATCTGACAAGGGATTTGGGAAGCTACTGAAAATAGTGAAGAAGAAGCTTCCAAAGGATAACGTATTGCCTGACAGTACGTACGAAGCAAAGAAGGTTCTCTGCCCTCTAGGATTAGAGGTGCAGAAGATACATGCATGCCCTAATGACTGCATCCTCTACCATGGTGAGGAGTACGAGAATTTGAATGCATGCCCGGTATGCGGCGCATTGCGGTATAAGATCAGACGAGATGACCCTGGTGATGTTGAGGGCGAGCGCCCCAGGAAGAGGGTTCCTGCCAAGGTGATGTGGTATGCTCCTATAATACCACGGTTGAAACGTCTGTTCAGAAACAAAGAGCATGCCAAGTTGTTGCGATGGCACAAAGAAGACCGTAAGAAAGACGGGAAGTTGAGAGTACCCGCTGATGGGTCATAGTGGATAAAAATAGAGAGAAAGTGACCGGACTTTGCAGGTGACGCAAGGAACTTATGGTTTAGTTTAAGTGCAGATGGTATTAATCCTTTTGGGGAGCAGAGCAGCAATCATAGCACCTGTCCCGTGACTCTATGTATCTATAACCTTCCTCCTTGGTTGTGCATGAAGCGGAAGTTCATTATGATGCCAGTGCTCATCCAAGGCCCTAAGCAACCCGGCAACGACATTGATGTGTACCTAACGCCATTAGTTGAAGAACTTTTACAGCTGTGGGACATAAAAGGTGTACGTGTGTGGGATGAGCACAAACAGCAGGAATTTGACCTACGAGCGTTGCTGTTTGTAACCATCAATGATTGGCCTGCTCTTAGTAACCTTTCAGGACAGACAAACAAGGGATACAACGCATGCACGCACTATTTAAATGAGACTGAAAGTATATATTTGGACAAATGCAAGAAGAATGTGTACCTGGGACATCGTCGATTTCTTCCGACCAAGCATGCCTTAAGAAAGAAAGGCAAGCATTTCAAAGGTGAGGCAGATCAACGGAAGAAGCCTGTCCTCCGTACTGGTGATGATATACTTGATATGGTCAAGGATTTACAAGTAATCTTTGGAAAGGGTCCTGGCGGACAATCTGTTCCGAATGACGCTGACGGACATGCAGCCATGTGGAAGAAGAAATCTATATTTTGGGACCTACCCTATTGGAAAGACCTAGAGGTCCGCTCTGCAATCGACGTGATGCACGTGACGAAGAATCTTTGCGTGAACCTGCTAGGCTTCTTGGGCGTGTATGGGAAGACAAAAGATACACCGGAGGCACGGGAGGACCAGCAACGTATGAACGAAAAAGACGGCATGCATCCAAAGCAGTATCAAGGTCCTGCCAGCTACGCTCTTACCAAAGCAGAGAAGGAAATCTTTTTTGAATGCCTGCTCAGTATCAAGGTCCCGTCTGGCTTCTCGTCGAATATAAAGGGAATAATAAATATGGCAGAGAAAAAATTCCAGAACCTAAAGTCTCATGACTGCCACGTGATTATGACGCAACTGCTTCCGGTTGCATTGAGGGGGCTTCTACCAGAAAATGTTCGATTAGCCATTGTGAAGCTATGTGCATTCCTCAATGCAATTTCTCAGAAGGTAATCGATCCAGAAATCCTACCAAGGTTACAGAATGATTTGGTCCAATGTCTTGTCAGTATCGAGTTGGTGTTCCCTCCATCCTTCTTCAATATTATGACGCACGTCCTAGTTCACCTAGTCGACGAGATTGCAATTCTGGGTCCTGTATTTCTACACAATATGTTCCCCTTTGAGAGGTTCATTGGAGTCTTAACGAAATATGTTCGTAACCGTGCTAGGCCAGAAGGAAGCATCTCCACGGGCCATCAAATAGAGGAGGTCATTGAGTTTTGTGTTGACTTTATTCCTGACCTTAAGCCGATTCGTGTTCCTGAATCGCGGCATGAGGGGAGACTGGGTGGAAAAGGCACGCTAGGACCGAACTCAATAATATGTAGGGACGGGCATTCTTGGGCGCAATCACACTACACAGTTCTACAGAATTCTACCTTGGTGGCCCCGTATATCAATGAACACAAGAATATTCTACGCTCCAAACAACCGGAGGAGTCTGACGACTGGATTACACGTGAACACATGGGGACTTTGTGCGGTTGGTTGCAAACACATCTGATGGGTAACACCACTGTTGGAGATGAGCTGTACTTGTTGGCCAGGACACCATCTTTGACTGTATTGACTTTCCAAGGGTACGAGATAAATTGGAATACATTTTACACGATCGCCCAAGATAAAAAGAGCACCAACCAAAACAGTGGTGTCCGCTTTGATCCAGCAAACACCAATAGGGCAAAGGACACATATTATGGTTACATAAAGGACATATGGGAACTTGACTATGGACGTAATTTTAAGGTCCCTTTGTTTCGGTGCAAATGGGTCAATCTGTCAGGAGGCGGGGTACAGGTAGACCCGCAGTACGGAATGACAATAGTGGATGTCAACAATCTTTGGTACACAGACGAACCATTCGTCCTAGCCAATGATGTGGCGCAGGTTTTCTATGTGAAGGACATGTCTACCAAACCGAGAAAAAGAAAAGATAAGGAAGCGAATACATCATACGATGAGCCAAAGCGCCACATAGTTCTTTCAGGGAAAAGAAACATCGTGGGAGTGGAGGACAAGACAGACATGTCAGAAGATTATGAAAAGTTTCATGAAATTTCTCCCTTCAGAGTGAAGACTGACCCAAGTATCCTGTTAAATGATGAAGATTATCCATGGTTACGGCGCAATAAGCAAGGGACACACGCGAATAAATAGTTTTATACCCCAAGATCCCACTCTAGGATGTGACCGGCTTCACCGCCATCACTTTCTCTCTAGTGTGAGTTTCCGGACTTATAGCTGGAATGTGCCACTTCGGTCAAACCGGAGGGAATCTTTGTAAGAGCTAGCTAGGGCATTTTGGCATTTGAAACATGATTTTATAATAATTATTTATTAAGTTATGAAATTTCAATTATTCATATCCTTTTAGTATTTTAATTATACAAAGGAGTTAATCAATGCAATTATGTCCAAACAAAATATGAATGTCTTCTGAGCACCGGTTGGTTGCTCAATATTTTCAAAAACATATTGACAAACCACCACCTGATAATATTCTTCAATAGCAAAAAGAATCAACTAAAAAGCTTTTATAAAACTCTAGTTATGATCAAAATAATATTAACTTCAAATTATATAAAAATGAGGTACATATGCAAAAAATTAAAATTGCCATAACATAAAAAATAAAAAGACATAACATGTGCCATATATTTTATAGTGGTTATGAAAGAATATTATAATTGACATAACATATGCAAAAAATAACATAAAAAATAAAAAAACATAACATATGCAAAAAATTAAAATTGCCATAACATAAAAAATAAAAAGACATAACATGTGCCATATATTTTATAGTGGTTATGAAAGAATATTAAAATTGACCTAACATATGCAAAAAATAACATAAAAAATAAAAAAACATAACATATGCAAAAAATTAAAATTGCCATAACATAAAAAATAAAAAGACATAACATGTGCCATATATTTTATAGTGGTTATGAAAGAATATTAAAATTGACATAACATATGCAAAAAATAACATAAAAAATAAAAAAACATAACATAAAAAAAAACCCGCCTACTAGCAGACACCACGGCCTGCATACGACTAGAAACCCAACTATATATGGGCCAGGATGCAGGCCCGCGGGGCTAGTAGGCCCAACAGGGTAGAGGTTAGGCAATTAACTGCCTGCTTTAGAGAGGAGCTTGGGAGAGACATCGCATCCGCGTATATAAACCGGTGCGATCTCCTCTCGCTTGGCGAGGTGGGACTAAACTTTCACCACCCCACGGCTGTGCCACCCTTTAGTCCCGGTTGGTGGCTCCAACCGGGACTAAAGGCCCCGCTTTAGTCCCGGTCCGAGCCACCAACCGGGACTAAAGGGTTGGGTTTCGCACCCTTTAGTCCCGGTTGGTGGCTCGGACCAGGACCAACCGGGACAAAAGGGTTGGGTATATAAGCAGCACTTCAAATTTCTTCTCCCATTCTCTCCCCCGACGCCGAACCACAGCACGACGCCGCCAGGCTGCTGCGCCGGAGATCACCGTCGCCTCCGAGCCGTCCCCCCCCTCGCCGACGGCCTCGCCGCGCCCTAAACGTCGCCGTCGCCGTCGCCGAGCCCTGCCCCGACACCGTCGCCGACGCCTCCTCGCTGTGAGCGCCGTCCCGATCCCCTCCTCCTCCTCCTATCCCCCCCCCCCCCCCCGCGTTGCTGGCCGACCCCGACGCCGACGCCGACCCCGACGCCGCCCGCGCACGGCGCCGTCTCCCTCTCTCTCTGAATCTTCTGCATTTCTGAATTTTTCGACAGGGTGAACAGTGTGCACACCACATGTATGATGAAATGCCAGAGGGTCCTAGGGATTTTAGGAATTCTTGGGAATTTTTGTGGTGAGGTGTTGAAGCATATAAGAGGGTCTGGCAAAGTTTCATAATTTTTGGAGCAATTAAAAATAGGTTTTGGTCATGGAGTTTGAATCTAGACCAAATTTGAACTGGATGGAATTTGAAAATTTTGAACTGTGGAACTCAAAGTTTTTGTTGAAATGGGTTGTGGGTACTGCCTAGTTGCTAGGATAATTTTTGTGGGTGCAGAAGAATTATAGAAAATATGGTTCCTTTGTAAATCAAAGAAACTAGGATAAATATAAATTCCAACTTAGTTTCTAAAATAGATTCATTAGCTTTTTTTTTCAATTTGAGATGTTGTTAAATAGCTATGTGAGATGTGCTCCAAAATTGAGATATGATGAGTGATTACTAAAACAAATTGAAGAACAAAATGTTTGCATTAGAGTTCATTTTGTCTTTTTTGTATGTTTTAATGCAAGCATCTTTTGGGCGATCTTTGAACATGAAGTAGGAGCATTTTGATGTCATATTGCTCGTAGATTTTAGTTCATGCCATGTTAGGACCTGTAGTGAGTGCTACAAGCTTGTAAACTTGCTATCTATTCATTTCTGCCATGCCATGCAAATATCACTAAGTCTGAAAATCTGTTAATACTTGTCAACTTGTCATGATGATTGCCATTGATCTAGGGGTCATTTGAATTAGTTCAGTAAGCATGTTTTGCCATGTGTTACATGTACATTCATGTCATGCCATTTGTTGCCATGTAGAAATTCTGTAGCATGCGTTCAAATCTTACTTTCAAATTGGTATCTAGCTATAATGGACAGATTTGCATTGCATATTGCTTTGATCACCATTTGAGTTTCGTGCATCCGTTTGCCATGATCTTTATAGGTCCATTTCAACTAAAATCTTCCATTCTATCCAGTGGCATACTTGGGTTTGCCTAATTTTTTTTCACTCAGTGGAATTACAGGTTGTGGTGTTGCATCTCCGTGGAGTTGGTCCCCGATCGTCCCTCCGCTGTTCGACAAAAGGTGTCCATTTGTCGTATCTTGAGTTTTGTTCATAGGATGATGGTTGGTTCATTTGTTGAGTTAATTGTGTATTCAACTTGTGTATAAATCTTGTATTCATCTTGTAATCATTTTGTATTCATCTTGTGTATAAATCTTGTATTCATCTTGTACAAATATCGTCGTAACTTCGACATGAAAAGGGGGGGTCGTTAGAACATAACCCCGATAACTTTGATTTTGAGGCATATGAAAACCTGATTTGCATGTCGGACAGGCATGAGAGAGGCGGTCCGCAAAGTATCCTCTCCCGAAAGATAGGACGACTCATCAGATATGATTCTAGATAATGTCCAATGCCTCATATCGCGAACATAGTTATATTGGATAATTGATCTTCATATAAATGAAGCATAAAAGTTTAGCAATCACTTACAAATTTTCATGTTGTTCATTGACTTCCACATGAGGGGGGAGGGGGGGTGGTCGTGTTAAAACATAACCCCGATAATTTCGGTATAACTTCGACATGAGGGGGAGGGGGTCGTTAAAACATAACCCCGATAATCCACTAATCCATTGCTCATATGCATATGATTCCTTGTTGTGATTAGGTCTATGTTTGCCACTAATCCATCTCTCATGGTTGTATATTGCCATGTTGTAATATTTGCAGAAACTATGGAACACGACAGAGACTTAGAAAAAGAAGAGATGTTGGGGGATATAATCCGCGACGGAGGTGATGATAGCCCCTCACAGTTTCTCAACAACTCCGATGGTGAGGGAAGAGAAGATGATGGCTCCGCCAGTGTTAGAGCCTTAACTGTTGCAAAGTCCGGCGAGGTATATATATTAATTAAGCCTCTGCTGACTAGATGCATTAATTGTTTTGTATGTACTGTTGGGGAACGTCGCAAGGGAAACAAAAAATTTCCTACGCACATGCAAGATCTATCCATGGTGATGAGCATCTACGAGAGGGAGAGTGAATCTACATACCCTTGTATATCGCTAAGCGCAAGCGTTAAGAAACGCGGTTGATGTAGTCGAACTTCTTCGCGATCCAAATCGCAAGTCGTCCCTCGATCCGATCACGAACTAGTGCCGAACGGACGGCACCTCCACGTTCAACACACGTACGGCTTGATGACGCCTTCACCTCCTCGATCCAGCGAGCGATGCTGACGTAGTAGATGAGTTCCGGCAGCACGACGGCGTGGTGATGTTGGTGAGGAACAATCTCTGCAGGGCTTCGCCAAGCACTACGGAGATTATGACGGGAGAACTAGAGGGTTAGGGTTGCCGACACACGACTTGGGAAATCTTAATGTGTCCCGTGTGCTAGCCCTGCCCCTCTATTTATATGTTGAGCCTTGGGGTCTAAACTTGGCGTAAAAGCCTCCTCCAGGTCGGTTTTGCCCGCACAAGGTCGGTTTGGCCCGCAGGGAAAGAGTCCAACTCGGATCCCTGCAGTACCGCGCACAAGCGGTAGTACCGCTCACGAGCGGTAGTACCGCTTGAGCGGTAGTACCGCTTCACACAAGCGGTAGTACCGCTTGGGCGGTAGTACCGCTTCCAACAAGCGGTAGTACCGCTTACGCGGTAGTACTGCCTTTACCAGCGGTAGTACCGCTTAAGGCAGTAGCAAAACTTCCTTTTGCACTTTCCAATACCTCATGGGCTTTACCCCTTTGGCTCATATAAAGTGTTGCTGCACCCGAACACTTCGGTAAACACCCGGAACCCCTTCCGGTGAATTCCGGAACCTTTCCGGAGATCAAAACACTATTATCACATATATTAATCTTTACCTCCGGACTCTTCCGGAGACCCTCGTCATGTCCTGGATCTTATCCGGGACTCCGAACAACCTTCGGCCACCAACACAATAACTCAACTATACTAATCGTCACCAAACGTTAAGTGTGAAGACCCTGCGGGTTCGAGAACTATGTAGACATGACCGAGACACCTCTACGATCAATAACCAATAGCGAGACCTGGATGCCCATATTGGCTCCTACATATTCTACGAAGATCTATATCGGTCGAACCTCTATGTCAAGGATTCAGTTAATCCCGTATGCTGTTCCCTTTGTTCTTCGGTATGTTACTTGCCAGAGATTCGATCGTCGGTATCTCTATACCTAGTTCAATCTCGTTACCGGCAAGTCTCTTTACTCGTTCCGTAATACAAGATCTCGTGGCTAACACTTTAGTCACATTGCTTGCAAGGCTCATTGTGATGTTGTATTACCGAGTGGGCCCTGAGATACCTCTCCGTCATACGGAGTAACAAATCCCAGTCTTGATCCATGCCAACCCAACAGACACCCTCGGAGATACCTGTAGAGCACCTTTATAGTCACACAGTTACGTTGTGACGTTTGATACACACAAGGTACTCCTCCGATGTCAGGGAGTTGCATGATCTCATGGTCATAGGAACAGATACTTGACATGTAGAAAACAATAGCAATAAACTGATACGATCATATGCTACATTTATAGTTTGGGTCTTGTCCATCACATCATTCTCCTAATGATGTGATCCCGTTATCAAATGACATCTCATGTCAATGTTGGGGAACGTTGCATGAGAAACAAAAATTTTCCTACGCACACACAAGATCTATCCATGGTGATGAGCATCTACGAGAGGGAGAGTGAATCTACATACCCTTGTAGATCGCTAAGCGGAAGCGTTTAAGAAACGCGGTTGATGTAGTCGAACGTCTCCGCGATCCAAATCGCAAGTCGTCCCTCGATCCGATCACGAACTAGCACCGAACGGACGGCACCTCCGCGTTCAACACACGTACGGCTTGATGACGCCTTCACCTCCTCGATCCAGCGAGCGATGGTGGAGTAGTGGTTGAGTTCCAGCAGCACGACGGCGTGGTGATGGTGGTGAGGAACAATCTCTGCAGGGCTTCGCCAAGCGCTACGGAGATTATGACGGAGGAACTAGAGGGTTAGGGTTGCCGCACACGGCTTGGGGAAATCTTGATGTGTCCCGTGTGCTTGCCCTGCCCCTCTATTTATATGTTGAGCCTTGGGGTCTAAACTTGGAGTAAAAGCTTTCTCTAGGAACGCATTAAAATTCAGGGGTGCTACTGCGCGAGCCATGATCTACAACATAAATATAGCAAAGACAACTTAGACTATTGTTCTAGATAATGAGTTTAGTTAATCATATTACTTAAAAACTCCCACTCAAATTGACATCCCTCCGGTCATTCGAGTGTAACATGATCCAAATCCACCAACTCAAGTCCGATCATCACGTGAGTTGAGGTGGTTTCAATGGTGAACATCTTCATGTTGATCATATCTACTATATGACTCATGTTTGACCTTTCGGTCTCTTGTGTTCCGAGGCCATGTCTGTACATGCTAGGCTCGTCAAGTTTAACCCGAGTGTTCCGCGTGTGCAACATGGCTTGCACCCGTTGTATGTGAACGTGGAGTCTATCACACCCGATCATCACGGCGTGTCTCGAAACGACGAACTTTCGCAACGGTGCACACTCGGGGAGAACACAATTTATCTTGAAATTTAAGTGAGGGATCACCTTATAATGCTACCGTCGTCCTAAGCAAAATAAGATGCATAAAAGGATTAACATCACATGCAAATCATAAGTGACATGATATGGCCATGAACTTGTGCTTTTGATCTCCATCTCCAAAGCAACGGCATGATCTCCATCGTCACCGGCATAACACCATGATCTCCATCATCTTGATCTCCATCAACGTGTCGCCATAAGGTTGTCTCGCCGACTGTTGCTTCCACGACTATTGCTAACGTTTAGCGATAAAGTAAAGCATTACATAGCGCTTAATGATTGACACGCAGGTCATACAATAATTAAAGACAACTCTATGGCTCCTGCCAGTTGCCGTACTCATCGACATGCAAGTCGTGATATTCTATACAACACATGATCATCTCATACATCACATATATCTCATCATGTAATTGGCCATATCATATCACATCATACCCTGCAAAAACAAGTTAGACGTCCTCTAATTGTTGTTGCAAATTTTACGTGGCTGCTACGGGTTTGCAAGAACCGTTCTTACCTACGCAAAACCACAACGTGGTGTAGTGATTGCTTTTTGATCTTCTAAAAGAACCCTCTTCATTGAAATCGATTCAACTAAAGTGAGAGAGACAGACACCCGCTAGCCATCTTTATGCAACGAAGTTACATGTCAGTTGAAGGAACCTGTCTCGCGTAAGTGTACGCGTAATGTCGGTCCGGGCCGCTTCATCTCACAGTACCGCCGAATCAAATATCAACTAGTAACGGCAAGCAATATGTATACACCCACGCCCACAATTCGTTTGTGTTCTACTCGAGATCTCATCTACGCATAGACCTGGCTCTGATACCACTGTTGGGGAACGTTGCATGAGAAACAAAAATTTTCCTACGCACACACAAGATCTATCCATGGTGATGAGCATCTACGAGAGGGAGAGTGAATCTACATACCCTTGTAGATCGCTAAGCGGAAGCGTTTAAGAAACGCGGTTGATGTAGTCGAACGTCTCCGCGATCTAAATCGCAAGTCGTCCCTCGATCCGATCATGAACTAGCACCGAACGGACGGCACCTCCGCGTTCAACACACGTACGGCTTGATGACGCCTTCACCTCCTCGATCCAGCGAGCGATGGTGGAGTAGTGGTTGAGTTCCAGCAGCACGACGGCGTGGTGATGGTGGTGAGGAACAATCTCTGCAGGGCTTCGCCAAGCGCTACGGAGATTATGACGGAGGAACTAGAGGGTTAGGGTTGCCGCACACGGCTTGGGGAAATCTTGATGTGTCCCGTGTGCTAGCCCTGCCCCTCTATTTATATGTTGAGCCTTGGGGTCTAAACTTGGAGTAAAAGCCTCCTCCAGGTCGGTTTTGCCCGCACAAGGTCGGTTTGGCCCGCAGGGAAAGAGTCCAACTCGGATCCCTGCCGAACCGTGCACAGCCGCACACAAGCGGTAGTACCGCTTCACACAAGCGGTAGTACCGCTTGGGCGGTAGTACCACTTCATACAAGCGGTAGTACCGCTCGGGCGGTAGTACCGCTTCACCAAGCGGTAGTACCGCTTACGCGGCAGCAAAACTACTTTTGCACTTTCTAATACCTCGTGGGCTTTTATCCCTTGGCCCATATAAAGTGTTCTCGCACCCGAACACTTCGGTAAACATCCGGAACCCCTTCCGGTGAACTCCGTAACTCTTCCGGAGATCAAAACACTATTATCACATATATCAATCTTTACCTCCGGACTATTCCAGAGATCCTCGTCATGTCCGGGATCTTATCCGAGACTCCGAACAACCTTCGGTCACCAACAAAATAACTCAACTATACTTATATCGTCACCAAACGTTAAGTGTGTAGACCCTGCGGGTTCGAGAACTATGTAGACATGACCGAGACACCTCTACGGTCAATAACCAATAGCGGGACCTGGATGCCCATATTGGCTCCTACATATTCTACGAAGATCTTTATCGGTCGAACCTCTATGTCAAGGATTCAGTTAATCCCGTATGCTGTTCCCTTTGTTCTTCGGTATGTTACTTGCCCGAGATTCGATCGTCGGTATCTCTATACCTAGTTCAATCTCGTTACCGGCAAGTCTCTTTACTCGTTCCGTAATACAAGATCCTGTGGCTAATTCTTTAGTCACTTTGCTTGCAAGACTCAATGTGATGTTGTATTACCGAGTGGGCCCTGAGATACCTCTCCGTCACACGGAGTAACAAATCCCAGTCTTGATCCATGCCAACCCAACAGACACCCTCGGAGATACCTGTAGAGCACCTTTATAGTCACCCAGTTACGTTGCGACGTTTGATACACACAAGGTATTCCTCCGGTGTCAGTGAGTTGCATGATCTCATGGTCAAAGGAATAGATACTTGACATGCAGAAAACAATAGCAATAAACTGACACGATCAAATGCTACGTTTACAGTTTGGGTCTTGTCCATCACATCATTCTCCTAATGATGTGATCCCGTTATCAAATGACATCTCATGTTAATGGCTAGGAAACCTTAACCATCTTTGATCAACGAGCTAGTCAACTAGAGGCATACTAGGGACACAGTGTTGTCTATGTACCCACACATGTATTTGAGTTTCCAATCAATACAATTATAGCATGGATAATAAACGATTATCATGAACAAGGAAATATAATAATAACCAATTTATTATTGCCTCTAGGGCATATTTCCAACAGTCTCCCACTTGCACTAGAGTCAATAATCTAGTTCACATCACTATGTGATTTACATTGTAATGAATCGAACACCCATGCAGTTCTGGTGTTGTTCATGTTTAGCCCTTGGAAGAGGTTTAGTCATCGGATCTGCAACATTTAGATCCGTGTGTACTTTGCAAATATTTATGTCGTCCTCCTTGATGTAATCGCGGATGGAATTGAAACGTCGCTTTATGTGTCTGGTCCTCTTGTGAAATCTTGGTTCCTTGGCTAGAGCAATGGCACCAGTATTATCACAAAACAGAGTCATTGGGTTAAGTGCACTAGGCACTACTCCAAGATCTGTCATGAACTCCTTCATCCAGACACCTTCCTTCGCCGCCTCCGAGGCAGCGATGTACTCCGCTTCGCATGTAGAATCTGCTACCACGCTTTGCTTGGAACTGCACCAGCTAACCGCACCCCCATTTAGAATAAATACGTATCCGGTTTGCGACTTTGAGTCATCCGGATCAGTGTCAAAGCTTGCATCGACGTAACCCTTTACGACGAGCTCTTGATCACCTCCATAAACGAGAAACATGTCCTTAGTCCTTTTCAGGTACTTCAGGATATTCTTGACCGCCGTCCAGTGTTCCATTCCTGGATCACCTTGAAACCTTCCGACCATACTTATGGCAAGGCTGACATCGGGTCTTGTGCATAGCATTGCATACATGATAGAGCCTATGGTCGAAGCATAGGGGATGACACTCATCTTTTCTCTATCTTCTGCAGTCACTGGGCATTGAGTCTTACTCAACTTCACACCTTGCAATACAGGCAAGAACCCCTTCTTGGACTGATCCATTTTGAACTTCTTCAAAACTTTGTCAAGGTATGTGCTTTGTGAAAGTCCTATTAAGCGTCTCGATCTATCTCTATAGATCTTGATGCCTAATATGAAAGCAGCTTCTCCTAGGTCCTTCATTGAAAAACTCTTGTTCAAATATTCCTTCACGCTTTCCAGCATTTCTATATTGTTTCCAATCAGTAATATGTCATCCACATATAATATTACAAACGCTATAGAGCTCCCACTCACTTTCTTGTAAATACAAGCTTCTCCGTAAACTTGTATAAACTCGAACGCTTTGATCACCTCATCAAAACGAAAATTCCAACTCCGAGATGCTTGCACCAGTCCATAAATGGATCGCTGGAGTTT
This sequence comes from Elymus sibiricus, assembly GCA_039707655.1. NCBI lineage: Eukaryota > Viridiplantae > Streptophyta > Magnoliopsida > Poales > Poaceae > Elymus > Elymus sibiricus. The sequence continues at coordinate 43,161,390 of CM077664.1, forward strand.
GCAAACTTTGTCAGCATTCTCTGGATCGACAAAACCTTCTGGTTGCATCATATACAACTCTTCTTTAAGGTAACCGTTAAGGAACGCTGTTTTGACATCCATCTGCCAAATTTCATAATCGAAAAAGGCAGCTATTGCTAACATGATTCTGACAGACTTAAGCATTGCTACGGGTGAGAAGGTCTCATCGTAGTCAACTCCTTGAACTTGTGAAAAACCCTTTGCCACAAGTCGAGCTTTATAGACGGTGACATTACCGTCCGCGTCCGTCTTCCTCTTAAAGATCCATTTGTTCTGAATGGCCTTACGCCCTTCAGGTAATACATCCAAAGTCCATACTTTGTTTTCATACATGGATCCCATCTCGGATTTCATGGCCTCTAACCACTTCTCGGAATCCGGGCCCATCATCGCTTCTCCATAGCTCGTAGGTTCATCGTTGTCTAACAACATGACCTCTAAGACAGGGTTGCCGTACCACTCAGGAGCAGTACGCGTTCTTGTCGACCTACGAGGTTCGATAGCAACTTGATCCAAAGCTTCATGATCATCATCATTAACTTCCTCTTCAACTAATGTAGGCTCCACAGAAACAACTTTCTGTGCTGCGCTACTCTCAGGTTGAAGTAAAGGTTCAACAACCTCATCAAGTTCTATCTTCCTCCCACTCAATTCTTTCGAGAGAAACTCTTTCTCAAGAAATGTTCCGTTTTTAGCGACAAACACTTTGCCTTCGGATCTGAGGTAGAAGGTATACCCAACTGTCTCTTTTGGGTATCCTATGAAGACGCATTTCTCCGCTTTGGGTTCCAGCTTTTCAGGCTGAAGCTTTTTGACATAAGCATCACATCCCCAAACTTTAAGAAACGACAGCTTTGGCTTCTTGCCAAACCAAAATTCATATGGCGTCGTCTCAACGGATTTCGATGGTGCCCTATTTAAAGTGAATGCAGCTGTCTCTAATGCATAACCCCAAAACGATAGTGGCAAATCGGCAATAGACATCATAGATCGCACCATATCCAATAAGGTTCGATTACGACGTTCGGACACACCATTACGCTGTGGTGTTCCAGGCGGTGTCAATTGTGAAACAATTCCACACATGCTTAAGTGACTGCCAAACTCATAACTCAGATATTCTCCTCCTCGATCAGATCGTAGGAATTTAATCTTCTTGTTACGATGATTCTCAACTTCACTCTGAAATTGTTTGAACTTTTCAAATGTTTCAGAATTGTGTTTCATTAAGTAAATATACCCATATCTACTTAAGTCATCAGTGAAGGTGAGAAAGTAACGATAACCACCGCGCGCCTCAATGCTCATCGGACCGCACACATCAGTATGTATGATTTCCAATAAGTCACTTGCCCGTTCCATTGTACCAGAGAACGGCGTTTTAGTCATCTTGCCCATGAGGCATCGCTCACATGTGTCAAGTGATTCAAAATCAAGTGACTCCAAAAGTCCATCAGCATGGAGCTTCCTCATGTGTTTTACGCCAATATGACCTAAACGGCAGTGCCACAAGAAAGTGGTATTATCATTATCAATTCTACATCTTTTGGCATCAATGTTATGAACATGTGTATCATTACTATCGAGATTCAATAAGAATAAACCCCTCACATTGGGTGCATGACCATAAAAGATATTACTCATATAAATAGAACAACCATTATTCTCTGATTTAAATGAGTAACCGTCTCGCAATAAACAAAATCCAGATATAATGTTCATGCTTAACGCAGGCACTAAATAACAATTATTCAGGTTCATCACTAATCCCGATGGTAATCGAAGAGCGAGCGTGCCGACGGCGATCACATCAACCTTGGAACCATTTTCCACGCGCATCATCACTTCGTCCTTTGCCAGCCTCCGTCTATTCCGCAGTTCCTGTTTTGAGTTGCAAATATGAGCAACCGCACCGGTATCAAATACCCAGGCACTACAACGAGAGTTGGTAAGGTACACATCAATAACATGTATATCATATATACCTTGTTTGTTGTTGGCCGCCTTCTTGTCAGCCAAATACTTGGGGCAATTCCGCTTCCAGTGTCCAGTTCCCTTGCAATGAAAGCACTCAGTTTCTGGTTTGGGTCCAGCCTTGGGTTTCTTCACGAGAGGAGCAACTGCTTTGCCACTCTTCTTGGAGTTACCCTTCTTACACTTGCCATTTTTCTTGAAACTAGTGGTTTTATTGACCATCAACACTTGATGCTCCTTCTGAATTTCAGACTCAGCGGCTTTCAGCATCGCAAACAGCTCGGCGACTGACTTGTTCATCCCGTGCATGTTATAGTTCAACACGAAGCTCTTGTAGCTAGGTGGCAATGATTGAAGAACTCTGTCAGTGATAGCCTCTGGAGGAAGGGGCATCCCCAATTCTGCCAGACGGGTGGAGTACCCAGACATTCTGAGTACGTGATCACTGATAGACCCGTTCTCCTCCATCTTGCAAGCATAGAACTTATCGGAGATCTCATATCTCTCGATCCGGGCATTCTTCTGAAAGATAAACTTCAACTCCTTGAACATCTCATATGCTCCATGACGTTCAAAACGTCTTTGAAGTCCCGGTTCTAAGCCATACAATATTGCACATTGAACTATTCAGTAATCTTCAGAACGAGCCTGCCAGGTGTTCACAACGTCTAGAGACTCAACTGGAGCGGGTGGATCACCAATCAGTGCATCAAGGACATAAGCCTTCTGGGAAGCCGTAAGGATAATCCTTAGATTACGGGCCCAGTCCACAAAGTTACTTCCATCATCTTTCAACTTAGCTTTCTCTAGGAACGCATTAAAATTCAGGGGTGCTACTGCACGAGCCATGATCTACAACATAAATATAGCAAAGACAACTTAGACTATTGTTCTAGATAATGAGTTTAGTTAATCATATTACTTAAAAACTCCCACTCAAATTGACATCCCTCCGGTCATTCGAGTGTAACATGATCCAAAACTACCAACTCAAGTCCGATCATCACGTGAGTTGAGGTGGTTTCAATGGTGAACATCTTCATGTTGATCATATCTACTATATGACTCATGCTCGACCTTTCGGTCTCTTGTGTTCCGAGGCCATGTCTGTACATGCTAGGCTCGTCAAGTTTAACCCGAGTGTTCCGCACGTGCAACATGGCTTACACCCGTTGTATGTGAACGTAGAGTCTATCACACCCGATCATCACGGCGTGTCTCGAAACGACGAACTTTCGCAACGGTGCACACTCGGGGAGAACACAATTTTATCTTGAAATTTAAGTGAGGGATCACCTTATAATGCTACCGTCGTCCTAAGCAAAATAAGATGCATAAAAGGATTAACATCACATGCAAATCATAAATGACATGATATGGCCATGAACTTGTGCTTTTGATCTCCATCTACAAAGCACCGGCATGATCTCCATCGTCACCGGCATGACACCATGATCTCTATCATCTTGATCTCCATCAACGTGTCGCCATGAGGTTGTCGCGCCGACTGTTGCTTCCACGACTATAGCTAACTCATAGCGATAAAGTAAAGCAAAAACGGCGAAAATAATTAAAGACAACTCTATGGCTCCTGCCAGTTGCCGTACTCATCGACATGCAAGTCGTGATATTCTATACAACACATGATCATCTCATACATCACATATATCTCATCATGTAATTGGCCATATCACATCACAACATACCCTGCAAAAACAAGTTAGACGTCCTCTAATTGTTGTTGCATATTTTACGTGGCTGCTACGGGTTTGCAAGAACCGTTCTTACCTACGCAAAACCACAACATGGTGTAGTGATTGCTTTTTGATCTTCTAAAAGAACCCTCTTCATTGAAATCGATTCAACTAAAGTGAGAGAGACAGACACCCGCTAGCCATCTTTATGCAACGAAGTTTACATGTCAGTTGAAGGAACCTGTCTCGCGTAAGCGTACGCGTAATGTCGGTCCGGGCCGCTTCATCTCACAATACCGCCGAATCAAGTATCAACTAGTAATGGCAAGCAATATGTATACACCCACGCCCACAACTCGTTTGTGTTCTCCTCGAGATCTCATCTACGCATAGACCTAGCTCAGATGCCACTGTTGGGGAACGTCACATGGGAAACAAAAATTTTCCTACGCACACGCAAGATCTATCCATGGTGATGAGCATCTACGAGAGGGAGAGTGAATCTACATACCCTTGTAGATCGCTAAGCGGAAGCGTTAAGAAACGCGGTTGATGTAGTCGAACGTCTTCGCGATCCAAATCGCAAGTCGTCCCTCGATTCGATCACGAACTAGTGCCGAACGGACGGCACCTCCGCGTTCAACACACGTACGGCTTGATGACGCCTTCACCTCCTCGATCCAGCGAGCGATGATGAAGTAGTAGATGAGTTCCGGCAGCACGACAGCGTGGTGATGTTGGTGAGGAACAATCTCTGCAGGGCTTCGCCAAGCACTACGGAGATTATGACGGGAGAACTAGAGGGTTAGGGTTGCCGACACACGGCTTGGGAAATCTTAATGTGTCCCGTGTGCTAGCCCTGCCCCTCTATTTATATGTTGAGCCTTGGGGTCTAAACTTGGAGTAAAAGCCTCCTCCAGGTCGGTTTTGCCCGCACAAGGTCGGTTTGGCCCGCAGGGAAAGAGTCCAACTCGGATCCCTGCAGTACCGCGCACAAGCGGTAGTACCGCTCACGAGCGGTAGTACCGCTTGAGCAGAAGTACCGCTTCACACAAGCGGTAGTACCGCTTGGGCGGTAGTACCGCTTCCAACAAGCGGTAGTACCGCTTACGCGGTAGTACTGCCTTTACCAGCGGTAGTACCGCTTAAGGCAGTAGCAAAACTTCCTTTTGCACTTTCCAATACCTCATGGGCTTTACCCCTTTGGCTCATATAAAGTGTTGCTGCACCCGAACACTTCGGTAAACACCCGGAACCCCTTCCGGTGAATTCCGGAACCTTTCCGGAGATCAAAACACTATTATCACATATATTAATCTTTACCTCCGGACTCTTCCGGAGACCCTCGTCATGTCCTGGATCTTATCCGGGACTCCGAACAACCTTCGGTCACCAACACAATAACTCAACTATACTAATCGTCACCAAACGTTAAGTGTGAAGACCCTGCGGGTTCGAGAACTATGTAGACATGACCGAGACACCTCTACGATCAATAACCAATAGCGGGACCTGGATGCCCATATTGGCTCCTACATATTCTACGAAGATCTATATTGGTCGAACCTCTATGTCAAGGATTCAGTTAATCCCGTATGCTGTTCCCTTTGTTCTTCGGTATGTTACTTGCCCGAGATTCGATCGTCGGTATCTCTATACCTAGTTCAATCTCGTTACCGGCAAGTCTCTTTACTCGTTCCGTAATACAAGATCTCGTGGCTAACACTTTAGTCACATTGCTTGCAAGGCTCATTGTGATGTTGTATTACCGAGTGGGCCCTGAGATACCTCTCCGTCATACGGAGTAACAAATCCCAGTCTTGATCCATGCCAACCCAACAGACACCCTCGGAGATACCTGTAGAGCACCTTTATAGTCACCCAGTTACGTTGTGACGTTTGATACACACAAGGTACTCCTCCGATGTCAGGGAGTTGCATGATCTCATGGTCATAGGAACAGATACTTGACATGCAGGAAACAATAGCAATAAACTGACACGATCATATGCTACGTTTATAGTTTGGGTCTTGTCCATCACATCATTCTCCTAATGATGTGATCCCGTTATCAAATGACATCTCATGTCAATGGCTAGGAAACCTTAACCATCTTTGATCAACGAGCTAGTCAACTAGAGGCTTACTAGGGACACACTGTTGTCTATGTACCCACACATGTATTTGAGTTTCCAATCAATACAATTATAGCATGGATAATAAACGATTATCATAAACAAGGAAATATAATAATAACCAATTTATTATTGCCTCTAGGGCATATTTCCAACATGTACATATATTAACACTTCTTTCTTCTTTTAGCCCTCCGGATCGAGCCAAACTTCTATAAGGAGACGAGGCCCGAAGAAAAGGTTGGGCGAGAATGAAAGGTTCACGATCGAACAAGTCGATCCAGATGGCAAACCGACTGTTCCCAAGCGGACCAAAGACCGATTTATACATCAGTGCGGAGTTGTTGTTAGGGACAGTGTCCCGATCAGCATCCAAGAATGGAATAAGAAGAAGGACGATGGAGTTTCTTATGTCGACGATAGATGCAAAGATCAGCTTTGGAACTCGCTCATGATAAATTTCAGCCTACCGCCAGAGGAGGATCCAAATAACCCAGTTATACAACGAAAAGTCAAAAAATGGGATCTTAAGAAGATGGCAGAACAATTCAAAAACTGGAAGAAAAGATTGAACGAATAGTTTGTCGAGAAAAACGAGACTCCAGAATTCAACGGTCAATATGCGAAGATAAAAGATCACTGGCCCGCATTTGTGGCGTACAAGAAATCGCAGAAAGCTAAGAACAGGTCACAGACAAATAAGCTAAATGCTGCAAAGAAGCAGTATCACCATGTTACGGGGTCAGGTGGCTACAAGGTTGCCCGGCCTACGTGGGACAAAGCTGAGAATGACCTGCTTGCTAAAGGGATCCAACTAGCGACATCGAACTGGACCGAACGGGCAAGGACTTGGTTCTTCGGGCATGGGGGAACTTCGGACCCAGAAACAGGGAAGTGTGTTTACACGAAAGAACAACTTGAAACACCCGTCACAAAGATTCAGGAAGCAATCAAGGACGTGCAGGAAGGGAGGTTCCATCCCGACAGAGAGAAGGGCATGCTGTCACGCGCCCTAGGGAATCCTGAATACCCTGGACGAACACGAGGCACAGCAGGCTCCGTTCCGTGGGTGCATGGGTTTCCCGACAGCACTGGTTATAGAAGCCGAGGGAGAAAGAAGAAAGAGGAAGTAGACCGGATGCAGAATGTAGAACAAAGATTAGCATTGCAGGAGAAGAAACTAGAGGCACTTACCAGTCAGCGAGCTACCGACCCACCATCTCAGCAGCACGAAGATCCTTCATTCGATACTGCCCATGAAGCTACTCCACCATCTCAGCGAAAAAGCAGCGTGGCTTCCACGGAGCTCGTTCGGCCTGATATCACGGCTCCTCGCTACCCCGTGGATTATATCACGGAGAGGGAACATTGTGAGCTAATGGCGAAATGCATCAACCTAACCTTGAAGGTGGCGGTCGGCTATGTCTTACCTCCTAGACCTGATGCAACTTTCCATTGCAATCCGATTCCAGATGGCTTTGCTATTGTCGGGGTGGATGAAGTTACCAAGGGATTCGAGGGGCTGGAGCTTGAGTACCCTACAGGTGATGGGGAGACTCATCTGGTAGATGCCGTAAGGACTACCATTCTATGGAGAAAGGAAAACATCGTGCTTCCACAATGGACGCCGCGTCAGCAGACTCAGCCGGAGGAGGCCCCTCAGCAAACTCCTCACAGTCCAGCTCTATCTCCGCTACCTCAGTCGTCTCCGCCGCGTCAGCACACTCCGCCGCCTCAGCTGTCTCCGCCGCCTCAGCGGACTCCGCCGGAGGAGGCCCCTCAGCAGAATCCTCCGCCGCCTCAACTGTCTCCGCCGCATCAGCGGACTCCGCCTCCTCCGCCGCGTCAGCTGACTCCGCCTCCTCCGCCGCCTCAGCAACAGCAGAAGAGACCCGCCGCTGCTCCGGCGGCTAGCAGTACAACAACGAAGAAATCCAGAGCAGGTCCAAGTGTCAAGAAGGCTCCTCCCAAGTTACCATACGACATGACTGACGAGGAAATCAACAAGATCGTGGCTGCCGATGTGAAATGCCAGCTTGCACCGAAAACGTCCAGATCCAAAGGAGAAAATAGATTCGGTAAAAGCGAAGCGCTGTCTGGATGCCCTTCAGCGACCACCATCTCCTCCGCTGCCCTCACACTATGACCGTTGTATTGTAAATACATTTAATGAAGCGAAAAGGTCGGGAAGTACTAGCAGTGCTGCAAGAAGTGGGAAAAAATTCCCCAGCTCGGCGAACAGGAAAAACAATCGTGCCCCCTGCTCAAGGTGTTTCCCGATATTGCTAATGATCCGGGGGTAGCGGCTGCTCATCCTGGTTACACTCTTCGTGATTACTTAGGCGATGAGGTACAGTTCGAAATGGCTGAGGTAGCCTTTAGATACGAGCACGGGAAGCCTCTCGTCAGACCTGAGCAGCTCCCGAAACTATCAACGATGATGCGAACATTGCATGACTGGTACTTGAAAGCCTGCAAGGAAGGGACCGACAGTAACTTAGTGGGAATTAAAGATGAGCACTACTTCAATGGAGTCGAGGTGTTATACATTGAATTTGAAGAATTCTTTCAGTTATACAATCAAGACGCCCTCGACAAAACTATCGTCAGTTGCTATTGTCTGTAAGTATTTTTTCTATAATTAAGTCTCTAGCTCAGCTCGTTCATTGCATGTATAATTATCCTCACACTATATTATGCAGATTGAAGATCCTCGAATGCAGAGGAAAAATCTATGACATTGGGTTCATTAACCCAAATACCGTAAATGAATATACGGTACAAAAAAAACCCGATGAGACAGAGCAAAACTTGCTAAAGGCGTTACTTGGATAACAAAACAAAAGGGACATATTATTTCCTTACAACTTCAAGTGAGTGTTACTGTCTTGTGCAAATTCTGTTTCGCTTACTCGAGGTTAAGTGTAATTGATGAGTTATGCGTGCGCAGGTTCCACTATATTCTGCTAGCCATTCAGCTTGACGCAGGAGTAGTAAATGTCTTGGACTCGAGACGTAAAGACCCTAAGGAGTGGACGGACATGAGTCAAATGCTCCAGAAGTAAGTTCAATCATTATCGCACCATATCGGCAACTTTCGTTCATTTCCTGATATCAAGTAATCATTTTCTTTGCCGGGCAGGGTTTGGAAAAAGTTCACCAACCAGGTTAGGGGTGAATGGAAAAAGGAGCTGCGATTTTCACACCCCAAAGTAAGTACTACTAGCTAGTTCCGCGCATCTCTCATTGATTCTAGTTTCAATACCATTATCATGCTTGATTATCATTTCGATTGAACTCTATTCTCGTAAAGTGCTTGTGGAAGGCACCCGGAAATAATTTATGTGGATACTACGTTTGCGAGTTCATTCACCACAAGACCTCTGAGCGGGCCAGATCTTCAGAACAATTTGAAGTACGTAAACAATATTCACATTTTTATTTTATTATCATCAATTGTGTTGAGTTTCATTCATATATATATATATATTGACCCCCTTCTTTAAATTAGATCTGGCGGAAGCGAGACGAACTCCTACCAACTGATCGCATACGAGCAATTCAAGAGGAATTTGCGGGATTCTTTGTTGAGCATGTCATACCTACAAACGGAGAATACCATCGGGATTTGCAAAGCGATTGTGGTAATTAGATATTAGGGATCGTAAGATATGTTATATTGTATATATGCATGAACGTGTACTATATGTAGTAGCGTCGAATAGATATACGAAAACTTGTTGTTCGACCAAGCACGGAGAAAGAGAGGTCACTTCTCTCTATATATTGATCATGACGATGTTGTGTAATGATTCCTTCATTGCTATATATATGTAGTAGCTAGCATCGAGTTGAATGAAAAGCATAAAATAAAAATGAAAACCCTAAATGTAAAGGAATTGAATGGTAAACACAAAAAGAAAAGGGGAAACACAATATGAAACCCCTAAACCCTCCAAAACCCCTAAACCCCTCCTTTCAAAAAAAAAACCCAGCGCCTGGCAATTGCTGACGCGTGGCTGCCTTCTAGTCCCGGTTGGTGTTACCAACCGGGACTAAAGGTCCTCCTGCCTGGGCGCCCACAGCGGCCACGTGGAGCTTCTTTAGTCCCGGTTCGTAATCCAACCGGGACTAAAAGTGGGGGCCTTTAGTCCCGATTGTGTTGTCCCGGTTGCAGAACCGGGACTAAAGGCCCTCTGGAACCGGGACTGATGCCCTGTTTTCTACTAGTGAAAACATGTGACTGAAAGGATAGGAATAATTGAAATTTCATAACTTAATAAATAATTATTCTAAAATCATGTTTCAAATGCCAAAATGCCCTAGCTAGCTCTTACAAAGATTCCCTCCGGTTTGTCCGAAGTGGCACTTTCCAGCTATAAGTCCAGAAACTCACACTAGAGAGAAAGTGATGGCGGTGAAGCCGGTCACATCCCAAAGTGGGATCTTGAGGTATAAAACTATTTCTTCGCGTGTGTCCCTTGCTTATTGCGCTGTAACCATGGATAATCCTCATCATTTAACAGGATGCTTGGGTCAGTCTTCACTCTGAAGGGAGAAATTTCATGAAACTTTTCATAATCTTCTGACATGTCTGTCTTGTCCTCCACTCCCACGATGTTTCTTCCCTGAAAGAACAATGTGGCGCTTTGGCTCATCGTATGATGTATTCGCTTCCTTATCTTTTCTTTTTGTCGGTTTGGTAGACATGTCCTTCACATAGAAAACTTGCACCACATCATTGGCTAGGACGAATGGTTCGTGTGTGTACCCAAGATTGTTGAGATCCACTGTTGTCATTCCATACTGCGGGTCTACCTATACCCCGCCTCCTGACAGATTGACCCATTTGCACCGAAACAAAGGGACCTTAAAATCACATCCATAGTCAAGTTCCCATATGTCCTCTATGTAACCATAATATGTGTCCTTTGCCCTATTGGTGTTTGCTGCATCAAAGCGGACACCACTGTTTTGGTCGGTGCTCTTTTTATCTTGGGCGATCGTGTAAAATGTATTCCCATTTATCTCGTAATCTTGGAAAGTCAATACAGTCAAAGATGGTGTCCTGGCCAACAAGTACAGCTCATCTCCAACAGTGGTGTTACCCATGAGATGTGTTTGCAACCAACCGCCGAAAGTCTCCATGTGTTCACATGTAATCCAGTCGTCAGACTGCTCCGGGTGTTTGGAGCATAGAATATTCTTGTGTTCATTGATATACGGGGCCACCAAGGTAGAATTCTATAGAACTGTGTAGTGTGCTTGCGCCCAAGAATGTCCGTCCCTACATATTATTGAGTTCGGTCCTAGCGTGCCTTTTCCATCCAGTCTCCCCTCATGCCGCGATTTAGGAACACCAATCGGCTTAAAGTCAGGAATAAAGTCAACACAAAACTCAATGACCTCCTCTGTTTGATGGCCCATGGAGATGCTTCCTTCTGGCCTAGCACGGTTACGAACATATTTCTTTAAGACTCCCATGAACCTCTCAAAGGGGAAGATATTGTGTAGAAATACAGGACCCAGAATTGCAATCTCGTCGACTAGGTGAACTAGGGCGTGCGTCATAATATTGAATTGCCCTATTGGTGTTTGCTGCATCAAAGCGGACACCAAATCATTCTGTAACCTTGGTAGGATTTCTGGATCGATTACCTTCTGAGAAATTGCATTGAGGAATGCACATAGCTTCACAATAGCTAATCGAACATTTTCTGGTAGAAGCCCCCTCAATGCAACTGGAAGCAGTTGCGTCATAATCACGTGGCAATCATGAGACTTTAGGTTCTGGAATTTTTTCTCTGCCATATTTATTATTCCCTTTATATTCGGCGAGAAGCCAGACGGGACCTTGATACTGAGCAGGCATTCAAAAAAGATTTCCTTCTCTGCTTTGGTAAGAGCGTAGCTGGCAGGACCTTGATACTGCTTTGGATGCATGCCGTCTTTTTCGTTCATACGTTGCTGGTCCTCCCGTGCCTCCGGTGTATCTTTGGTCTTCCCATACACGCCCAAGAAGCCTAGCAGGTTCACGCAAAGATTCTTCGTCACGTGCATCACGTCGATTGCAGAGCGGACCTCTAGGTCTTTCCAATAGGGTAGGTCCCAAAATATAGATTTCTTCTTCCACATGGGTGCATGTCCGTCAGCGTCATTCGGAACAGATTGTCCGCCAGGACCCTTTCCAAAGATTACTTGTAAATCCTTGACCATATCAAGTATATCATCACCAGTACGGAGGACAGGCTTCTTCCGGTGATCTGCCTCACCATTGAAATGCTTGCCTTTCTTTCTTAAGGCATGCTTGGTCGGAAGAAATCGACGATGTCCTAGGTACACATTCTTCTTACATTTATCCAAATATATACTTTCGGTCTCATCTAAACAGTGCGTGCATGCGTGGTATCCCTTGTTTCTCTGTCCTGAAAGGTTACTAAGAGCAGGCAAATCATTGATGGTTACTGTTCCTGGGGCGCTCGCACTCAACATCACCAGGGTCATCTCGTCTGATCTTATACCGCAATGCACCGCATACCGGGCATGCATTCAAATTCTCGTACTCCTCACCGTGGTAGAGGATGCAGTCATTAGGGCATGCATGTATCTTCTGCACCTCTAATCCTAGAGGGCAGAGAACCTTCTTTGCTTCGTACGTACTGTTAGGCAATTCGTTATCCTTTGGAAGCTTCTTCTTTATTATTTTCAGTAGCTTCCCAAATCCCTTGTCAGATACACCATTCTCTGCCTTCCATTGAAGCAATTCCAGTGCGGTACCGAGCTTTGTGTTGCCATCTTCGCAATTTGGGTACAACCCTTTTTTGTGATCCTCTAACATGTGATCGAACTTCAAATTCTCCCTTTCACTTTCGCATCCTCTCTGTGCATCAACAATGACCCGGCGAAGATCATCATCGGGCACATCTGGTGCCTCTTGATCTTCAGCTTCCCCCGTTGCAGTATCACCGTATTCAGGGAACATAGGATAGTTGTCATCATCCTCTTCTTCTTCGTTGCCTTCCATCATAACCCCTCTTTCTCCGTGCTTGGTCCAAACATTATAGTGTGGCATGAAACCCTTCTCAAGCAGGTGGAAGTGAAGGGTTTTCGAGGAAGAGTAATCCTTCGTATTCTCACAGACAGTACATGGACAATACATAAAACCATTCTGCTTGTTTGCCTCAGCCACATCGAGAAAATTATGCAGGCCCGTAATGTAGTCGGAGGTGCGTCAGTCACCGTATATCCATTGCCGGTTCATCTGCGTGCATTATATAATTAAGTATATCAAAAACATTACAGAACATCATGAATAGAGAAACGACCAAATTAATACAAGTTCATCATCACATTAAAACCAAAGTACAGTAGTGATCAAATGTTATTACTGAAAAAATAAATACATAGTTCTCATAGAACAACATACATCTCTGTAGAGCATCTAATTAAAACATACATTGAAACTAACATACAACTATGTAAAACATTTAAATGCAACAACAAATGCGAACAAAATCGCAACTAAGGTAACAATTGATCCAACAGCATAATGATACCAAGCCTCATTATCAATGGCATATTTTCTAATCTTTCTAATCTTCAAGCGCATTGCATCCTTCTGGATCTTGTGTAGATCGATGACATCGGCAACATGCAACTCCAATTTCATCTTCTCTTCTTCAACTCTTTTCAATTTTTCTTTCAAATAATTGTTTTATTTTTCAACTAAATTTAACCTCTCGACAAGAGGGTCGGTTGGAATTTCCGGTTCACATACCTCCTAGATAAAGACATCTATGTCAAGTTGGTCGGCATAATTGTCATAAACACTAAATGAAACAAATAGTTATAAAAGATAATATACCACATCCGAATCATAGACCGGACGAGAGCCGACGGGGGCGGATACCAAAACCATGGCACTATATAATAGCAAACAATAATACAAGTAATAAAATTATACAAGTAGCTATATAAATCAGACAAGTAAGAATTTTTTCTTAAAAAAAAGATAAGAACAAGAGGCTCACCACGGTGGTGCCGGCGACGAGATCGGCGCGGGCGATCGACGGCGGTGAGGACGGGGACGGGGACGGGACGGCACCCTACACATGTGCAAACTAAGAAGTTAATTTGAGCTCAAATTGTGCATCTAAATCAAATAAACTCACACATACACTCCTCCACTAAAACCCACAAACCACACTACTTCTAGAGCATTTGAAATTAGCTAAACTAGCAGTGAGAGATGAAAGGATGAAGTTGCTAACCTTTTTAGAACACTTGGATAGTTGGTGCACCGCCAAACCTACACAAATCTTGGGGAAAATGGAGCTTGGAGGAAGAACAGAGGAGAAAGCTTAAGTGTGGCTCTGGCATTTCATCGAACGCCTCATGTGCATATATAGGCAAAAAATAGAGTAGCCCACACCTCCACCCTTCCACGGCCAAAAAACAGAGGAGATGGGTGGGGGGCGTGGATATATATAGGCAAAACTTTAGTCCCGGTTTGTGTCTAAAACCGGGACTAATGGCCTACCCTTTAGTCCCGGTTCCAGACACCAACCGGGACTAAAGGGCAGCAACCCCTTTAGTCCCGGTTGGTGGATGGAACCGGGACTAAAGATCCCAGCCGAACCGGGACTGATGCCTGCCGCGGCCCGGCCGGCGTCCTAGCCTCTCAAACCGGGACTGATGCTCCCATTAGTCCCGGTTCGTAACACGACCGGGACTAATGCTCTGATCTGGCCAGGACCAAAGCTCTGTTTTCTACTAGTGAAACACCTCCGGATGTTTCCCGCTCCGACTAACTTGCGTAGTACTGCATTAGGGCACCCCTCGAATAATGTGCTGCTATGCCATGCATCTGTGTTGCATTTGTTGCTTGTATTTATTGTTTTCCCCCTCCTTCTCTCCGGTAGACCCCAAGACCGACGCTGCTGCCGAGTACGACTACGCCCTTGACGACCAGCCCCTTTCAGCAGAGCTTCCAGGCAAGCAAAACCCACTTGATCATTCCTATATCGCCTATTCCTTCTCCCTCATGCTTGCATTAGATTTTGCTACTGTAATTGCTTGCTCCTATCCTGATGCATAGCCTGTTTTTGTAATCTGCTGTTGCTACTTTACCTGTCATCCTAAACTGCTTAGAATAGGTTGGTTAGTGATCCATCAGTGACCCCTTCCCCTTGCCCCAATTGCCCCGCTTTGTTACCAGTGCCTCGATCTATGTGATCGATGTGCCAAGACCGACACAGCACCGCACACCCCCTTAGTTGTACGGCTCTGCAGGGCTACTATCGAGTGTCGGGGGTGATACCTCGTACTACACCCCTGATGATATCCCTGTAGTATAGCACATCGATGGTGATTGCAGAGGGTGATTCCTCGCTCTCCCCTTCCCGATGATGACTCTGTCGTACAACCCCTCAAGTGGGGACCATCAAGGGTGATTCCTCCTGGTTCCCCTTAGCGGATTACATCGAGTAGGAATCCATCGAGGGTGATTCCTCGGATTTTTACCCCTTGATGTCATGGCCACACGGTTACCTTGGTTTTTACCTCTGTCCCTTGTCAAAGTCGGGTCGGCCCCGAGGGGTACCCGCGAGAGGTGTGAAGTCGGGTTGACCGTGAGGGTACCCGCAAGATAATTACGAGGCACAGCCGGGTAGGCAGAGACCGCCCTAGAGAGGGATGGGCCTGACCCCTGTTGCACTTCCTCGAGACGGGGCGACAGGAGTACTGATCGTCACCACGAGCTCCTAATAATTCACTAACGGATTTGGGTATTTGATCTGAGTTGGCCACTGGCCTATACGCACTACCACCACATGGGATAATGGTTTAATGGGGCCCTCGGCGCCGTATGTATCAGCCAAAAGCTCTGTCAGATGTCCAGTTCAGCATTGTGAGCCCGTCGGGACAAGTGCCATCCAGGACTGAGGTGGTGCTTGGACTCCGATACGCGACGCAACGACCCGGAGTGCAAAGGGCGATGGGCCCAAGACCCCTGAGCACTTAGGATGTAGACCGGCGGGGACCTCTCTGCGGAGCCTAGGTAGGACTACGTCGTGTCGATCAGCCGAGGCCGGGCATAACCCGGAAAAGTGTGTCCGGCCAGAGTTAATCGAGCGTGTTGGGTAACAGTAGTGCACCCCTGCAGGGAAGTTATCTATTCGAATAGCCGTGTCCACGGTAACAGGACGCTCAGTGTTGTATCCCGATCTACTACAACTTAAACTGAATACATGTTACTTTAACTGTAAGCTCCGGGATCGCTTTCTCGTAGGGAGTCGAGGAAGGATCTCTGGGCTTTTCTTCTACATATTTGTTACTTTATATTATGCTAATCTGCACTCTTCTAATGCTGCAAGACGCTGAAGATGCTAGTCTTCGATAGGCTAGGTTTTTCCCCTCTGTTCTGGCATTTCTGTAGTTTAGTCCAAAGATATAGCCCCATTCCTTTGATACCGATGCATAATTAGTATAGATCTGATGTCAGTCTTGCGAGTACTTTGGATGAGTACTCACGGTTGCTTTGCTACTTCTTTTCCGCTACCCGGTTACTGCGATCAGACGACGGAGCCCAGGAGCAGGAGATCCCCGGAGGCCCCTACTACTACGTTGAGCCCGCCGACCAGGAGTAGTTCGGAGGCCCTAGGCAGGAGGCCTTCACCTTTTCGATCAGTGTCGCTGTTATGTTAGCCTTCTTAAGGCATCCTTGTTTATCTTGTGTCTGTACTCATATACTGTTGTTGCTTCCGCTGATGCTTGTGTAACTCGAGCTTATGTATTCGAGCCCTCGAGGCCCCTGGCTTGTAATATAAAGTTTGTATTATTTTATTTTGTGTCTAAAGTTGTGTTGTGATATCTTCCCATGAGTCCCTGGGCTTGATCGTGCGCATTTGCGTGTATGACTAGTGCACGATCAGGCCGGGGGCGTCACATGGAACATGCTGAGTGGTTCGCCGACACAACCTCTCGGTGCAGCAGCTCACCTCCGTGGACGTGAGCTCATGGGTTGTTCCAGAAGAGGAAGGGCATGCTTCGTCTCAGCCTCTATACTTTGCCGGAGCACCTGCAATTATTTTTGTTAGCATTCTAGCAAAGAATTTCATAGGACAATGTTGTTTCTCTAGTACTCATGATTTACGCTCATATTTTGGAAAGAACTAACATTAGGGCGTCTCTAGCCGATCTCCTAAAATTCAGAGAAGTAAATGGCCGAGTATCATTTAGAGGAGTACTTTTACTCCTCTAAAAATTGACCATTTCTAGTGGACGGGTATTTTTTTGTCAAATTCATTTTATTTCCGGCAACCAAATAAATGTCATTACATTATTATTTTAGTAAATGACATCTTACATACTTCAGCAATTCTTCGCTAAGAGAACCGATCCAAAGAAAACCACAAGAAAAATTACATATTTTAATAGAAATCCAACTACCATAACTACTCCCAGTAGTTGGATTAATACTTTCTCTATGTCTGCATTGCCTACATTGTTCGTTTTCTCAATTGGCTGCTCGAGCTTGCACACTTTTTTCTTCTTCGCTTCCACACAATTGGACATTTCGTCGTCTCTAGTCCCATCTCTGGTCTCTATTCTAGCAAGTAGTGCACGATCATCTAGCAAATTTCTTGCTATCAATAGATCGATGTACTCAATATATTTGCTCCTCTCTTTCTTGCCAATCTCCCTCTGTAGCCGATCTCTGAGATCCGACTCGTCTCAGGCAAGGGTGCGTGTCTCATGCAGCTCCTACGTCAGCTCCATTCAGGTGAACATGGCGTTGCGGATCCATCTCGCCTGTTTCCTCCACATCTTCAGCGGCAAGCCCTCCATCTCCTCTGGTGCAACTGACCAAATAGGTGGTGTATCGACCAGCTTCGTCACCGTCGATCTCTCTCTCCAGAGCTTCAGACACAGGCAGTGTAGCTTCTATGGTGCGACCGACCGGATCCATGGAATATCGATCAGTTCTATTTGCGGTCATGGGAGCATTGAGCATGTTTGGGACAGACTTTAGCTTAAGCATAGTTGCCACGGTAGTTTACTTGTTAAGCGTTACAGTTCTAGTGTTGTTTTTATTTCAGTACTTAAGCTTGGTAGAAGTTCGTGCCAAGTTGTTGTTGTTGTTGTTGTTGTTGTTAGAGTAGTTTCATGCTTGAGTAACTTGGAGTGTTTGCTTGGTTGGTTTTACAATAATGTGACTTGTAAGTACATTCAAAGTACTCATGGCTTTTAACGTGGTCAGATATAAGAACGGATCCGTCTTCCATTAGCAACGAGCCGGAGTCTTCGCACGCTTGGAGAGTAACCTAGCCACATCCTTGTGGAGTGGAGCTGCGCTAGGACTGTGCTGCCATAGATAGAGTTTCCGCTGCAGTCATCTCTTAAGTAGTCACCAATGCTACTTAGTACCACTCCGACCTCAATGCATGGTTAAGACTTGGAGTCTTGTAAGTCGACGTTGTAAAGTTGTGTTGTCTAATAAAACACTGTTTTGTCGAATGGTGTGTGCAACGGTCAGGTTGATTTGCTGGGCTAGTGTGTGCAACGGTCCATTTGAATACAGTGATAATTCGCTGTACTCAAACGGGATGCCACACTAAACCAGAATAAATGTCCTATTTGTTTGACGAGAAACACTAACCAATCTCTACTGCTAAGGGAAAAAGGAACAACATAAAAGCTACCCTAGCAAGCTGCATGCGCCATGCCCGCCGGCATTCCATGACGCAAGTACGTGGCTTGCCGGCCGCAACATCCTTCGAGTGCCGATCGAAATTTGAACGATAAAGAGGAAATAAACAGTAGCGGTGCCAGTAGCCGGCCGGACGGCCGGCGTCCTGCCGAAACGTCCTTCGTCCTTGGTACATATCAGTGCCGACAAAAATTAAGTGATACGACACGCACCAGCCGGCCCATATCAGGTGGCTTTCTCATCAATCATGGCAGCTTTGACCTGATTTGGTACGTACTTGACCTGATCAGCTTTGACCCATGTCCTTATCTCAAACTATCCAAACCTAGATGGAAGTTCTCCTTGGATGCACGTCTTTTGTTATTTTTTAAAATTCTTTTTTGCCGTCTTACGTTAATAATAGGACACATGGAAGCTTATGTGCGTTAGCATATCCGAATCTTTAGTTTAGACGCCAACACAAATTTCCCCTTCAACGAGGCATGGTATCACCATGCTACTTGGGAAGCAGGGTATATCGAATGAGACAGCATGCCCCCATGATATGTGTCTTTCCACGTCCCAACAGATGGGATAAAGTGTTCAAAAAAAAAAAACAGATGGGATAAAAATTAATGCCAGCTTCCTCCTACAGCTAAATTATTTCTAAACTTTGCTTATGGGACAACCAGTGTAATATGTGACCTAACGCGTGATTAAAGTTTCATTTTCTGTTTCAAAGATTCGCACAATACATGCATTACTAACAATAAAATGAGGACGTTTATCCGAAAAAAAATAAAGAAAATGAGGACGCCAGACTAAAAAAAAAAGAGGACGCTGGGTTAATTTTTTCTAAAAAAAGAGTACGTTGGCTGATGCCTTCTAGAAAATTGTGACCTGATTCCTATATCCGTGCATGCATTTTTTCATTGTATATGAGAAAAAAAAAACTGCATCCATTGTCGGGATGGCATATTCCGATTTGGTTTCTCCGCTCATGTTTCATACAGAGCTATAATGTCTCTTCCACCGGAGCGAAGCGAAACAACCAAACGAGGAGTTGGGATCAAATAACTGTGATTGTTTTATTAAATCTTGTTGGTTAAAATTTACCTAACATTCGTTATGATGAAATATTTCCACTTTGGCTTTGACCTATTATCCCACATGTTCCCTATAGAGAGCTCCAACAACGTCTCTTCCATCAATGTGGAGCGATACCACGAAACTAAGAGTAGGGGTTCAAATATTGATTAATTCTAATTGGTAAAAAAATTACCTACCATTAATTATGATGGAAATTTCCATCTGGCTTTTAGCGATTATCCTGAACACCCGTGTCATGTTACATCCATGCATGGATTCATGTTGGTATGATTTATACGCCAAGAAGTCCCCCATACCTCCAAAATTAGGAAGATCGATGGCCCGGGTAGGTTGATAGCCGCCTAAAGCTGCAAAAAAACATAGCATTGTTAATTACGTACAGCGAGTCATTTTCAACTAACTAATATAGAGTGAACAATATAGTATATACATAGTGTTAAATATCTATTTTTGTATACAACTAAAAAATTGTTGTATCCAAAACTTGGTTCAACTGAGTTTCCCATTCACTTATATTGCTAAACCTTGTAAGTACATGTATCAATACATCTTTACTATGATTGGCCACTTGAGATGTAATCTTTATGATATATTTACCCACACAATTTTGAATGCGTGCCTAGGACCGCATCAAGGTTTGGTCAACAAAGATAAGTGACTATTAAACATCACAAATAACACAAATAGAAAATATGTATATTTATTCTCTCAACGATTAATAGGATTTAGAGTTAGTTCCTTCACTCTTAAAATATATTTTGTTTCACATTGAACTTATAATAACATGTACTTTGGTTCATCATTGTGGTTTTTACCTGTGTACTACCTGTATATCCGTGGGTGGTATAAACACCTTCTGTGTTCCATGCCACGATTTTTTCTAGGATAGTCTTTAGATTACTTAAATCGCTGGAAAAAAATATAGCAATGTGCGCAAAAGGACAAAAAATATCTAAAATACCATTTTTCTGATATACTAAGAGTCGTATTACCTAAAAAATATACAGAAAAGAAGGAACTATAAAAAATAAGAAATTTGGAATTCAATAAAAAATTTGTGTTCATTTTATTTAAGAAAATATTTTTTTCAAAATTTATTCAGTTTTTTGTGTCAAAACTGCTCCGAAGGTCCAAAAGTAATGTTATTAGTGTGTACATTGCAAACTATTCTGTTAATATCAAATCTAAACATTAAATAATTAAGGGACCAAAAGTAAATTTATCTATAAAATTACTTGATATTGATATGTGTCTTTCACGCGAATAAGTATAAATTTTCTTTATCTTTGATTGACAAAAGAAATATACTTTGACAGGTTTTTGGGAGTACCCGTGGCTGGTTATATTTCTCAATAAGAGAAAGATAAATTTATATTAGTAATTAGTGTGTACATTGCAAACTATTCTGTTAATATCAAATCTAAACATTAAATAATTAAGGGACCAAAAGTAAATTTATCTATAAAATTACATGATATTGATATTGTCTAAGAAGCACATCTCCATTGAGGGTAATGGCTGATTTATAGGACTGATAGCACCACACAATCATAAGAGGGCAACCTAATAATAACGAAAATAATTTGCTACCGATGGTGGTAGCTGCTCACGCTCCACACGATCGACAAGTGGCCATGAGCCATGACACACATCCTCTTTTCTGAGCAACAACCTGCGCACAAGTACTCACCTACTAGGCGTCAAGAACGCTGCCTCGACCTACCATTCAAAAAATAGGAGGGCGAGGTGGGAGTTTGGAACTCCAGCCTTCCAAGGTTTAGTTCCAGCGGCAGTAACCAACAGGGGCAACTTACTTGTTGTGCACACTTACTTTTTTTCTTCTTCTTGTGCGGCAAATGTAACGCTAAAAGAAAGCAGCGCATTCCATGGTTTTCTCCTGTTTTTTCGGCCAGTTTTCTCCATTTTTTCCACTTTTTTGTCTTCTTTTCGTTTTCCTTTTTCTTTTATTTTTTGTTTTATTTTCTTAATTCGCAAACTTCTTTCAAAATCATGAACTTTTTAAAATTCACAAACTTTGTTCAAATTCATGAACACTTTTCAAATTCATGAACTTTCCTCAAATTCGTGAACTTTTTTCATATTCATGAATTTTTTTAGATCCATGGTTTTTTTTGTCAAATTCGTGAACCTTTTGACGTTCGCGAACTTTTTTTTTAATATATGAACATATATTACAAATTCATGATAATTCTTCAAAACCCGCGAACTTGTTTTCAAATCCATGAACTTTTATTCTAGTCCGTGAATTTTTTCAAATCCAGGAATGTTTTACAATCCGCAAACGTGTGTTCAACATCCATGACTTTTTTTAATTCATGAACATTTTCCTAATCCGTTTTTTTTTTCAAATTCATGAACTTTATTCAAAATCATGATTTTTTTTCAAAATTCATGAAATTTTTTTCTCTTTTTTTACTAGTTTCAAATATGTGAACTTTTCTCAAATTTGCTAACTTTTTTCAAATTGGTGAAATTTTTGAACTCATGAACTTTTTCAAATGCACATACTTGTTTTCCAAATTGGTTAACTTTTTTTCAAATTTATGAACTTTTTGCAAATTTAAGATATTTTTAAATTCATAAAAAAATATCCAATTCTTTGATAAGTCAACGGCCAACGGGGTCAGACGGTCAAAGGGTTGAGCGGTCAACTGTGAACAGGTCAAAGCTTCAGTGGTTAAAAAGTTAAACTGCCAACTGATTTTTTTTAGTCTAACTGCCAACTGATTTTATTTTATTTTGAGTAAACTGCCAACTGATTTTTTTTTAGCTTTTTTGAGAATCAACTGCCAACTGATGAGAACAACGTTCGAGCGAGAGGCAGATGTGGAGCGATCGATCGAGATGATTTAATGGGCCGGCCCAACAGGGCATGCGCATGAGTGGCACTTCCCCTAACTTGCGCATAAGGGGCAGGTGAGGAGGCCTCCTCGAACAGGGCATTCATGTACGACTCCCAGTTTGCTAATCGTCAGCAATAATTTTTTTGTGCACATTTTTTGTAGATAACTCTTGTAAGATGCTCTTTTTTTTCTTTTCTTTTTTTGCGAGGATAACTTCCGATCTATTTATCAACTGTTAAGGTAGTACAAAGAACACCAGAAGTAAAAAAATACATCTAGGTCCGTAGACCACCTAGCGACGACTACTAGCACTGGAGCGAGCCGAAGGCGCGCCGCCGTCTTCGCCCTCCCTCATCGAAGCCGGGGAAATCTTGTTGTAGTAGACAGTCGGGAAGTCGCCGTGCTAAGGCACCATAGGTGCCCGAATGGAAGCACATCCGACGACGCACGAGCTGGATCAAGCTCGTGTCGTGGCGGAGTCATGTGCGGTATACACATTTAGCAACACCAAAAATGTTGAATCAAAAAAAAAAGGACCAGCGTAGTAGAACAGCAACCGCCGCCGATGAAGAGAAGCGTAGATCAGAAGGATCCAACCTGTAGACACACAAACACAGACGAACGAAGACAACATCCACGTGGATCCACCGAAGACAAACGCCGACCGAATCCCGCGAGAACCGCCAGAGACAAACCTCCACATGCCCTCCGACGATGCTAGAAACACCACCGGGACAGGGACAAGGCGAAGAGAGCCTTATTCCATCTTCAGAGAGCCGCCGCCGCCTCGCCTCTCTGAGCAGGACACAAACCCTAACAAAACTCAAAAAGAGCATGAAAAAACGGAGCCCTCCCGCCGGCATGGGCCGGGATCCACCACACCTCCATGACCCTAAGGCCACAGAAGATGAGGTAGACCGGCGACGGCACCGGCGGGAGGCGTTGGAAACCCTAGCCAAAGGGTCCTCTTTCATCCCTTGGAAGAAAGAAAACGATCCTTTGTGAGATGCTTTCACCTACCTAAAGTATTAGCACTCTGAAATTCCTAGGCACACCTGATGTCTGGCCATCTTTTCTCTATGATTTACGTACCTCACAGGTGCATGTGTACATGCCGTACTGAGCTGATGATTTTTATTCACAGCTCCACCAAAAGCAGGAACGGGACAAAAGGTCAAAATTTTGTGTTTTTTTAGGTAATATCACTGGGAGTCATAAAACTTGCGCTCGATGTTCAATTTGGTGCTAGAACTTTGAAAATACGGAATTGTAGTCACTTAGGCCCCGTTTGATAACAAAGTATTTTCTAAGTATTCTCGGAATACTGCAGTTTTTTATAATTCTGAAGTTTTTTTTACAAAGGGT
This sequence comes from Elymus sibiricus, assembly GCA_039707655.1. Lineage (NCBI taxonomy): Eukaryota > Viridiplantae > Streptophyta > Magnoliopsida > Poales > Poaceae > Elymus > Elymus sibiricus. The sequence continues at coordinate 43,185,241 of CM077664.1, forward strand.
TGTTTGGCTGTCTCTAAAAACTGTGATTTTAATACTGCAGTTTTTGGCAAACCACAATATTTTCTCTGCATAAAAAAAAGAACCCCATACCTCTTTTTTTAAAACTGAGCTCGCTGAGAAAAGAGAGTCCCTCGCTCGTACTTCTTCTCAACACGCCTCATGCCCACGACCGTTTTATTAGGATCTTCTGCTTGGTGATTTAGTTAGCTCGATTCCCGTTTGTTGCTCCAAATTACAGCCAACCACAAAATCGTTTTGAAGACGTTGTTGCCGTCCGGATAGCCAGCTAGAATATGTGTCTTCTACGCCGTGTGCATGGCCGTTCTTGGTGCACGGCCAAATAGTTGCATAAAATGGATAGCTAACTAGAAAAGCACGTGTGTTTGCAGCTGCTAATGGTTTTAGCCAGCTAATTTTGAGTCGCTGAAAACGGGATAGCCAAACAGGTTGTCTGTACTATCAATACTACCAAATATTCTGTTATGTTAAAACCGTGGTATTTCATACCTGCAGGCTAAATTACTGCAGTTTTTTGATACTTAGGTTTTTGGGATACTTTGCTAGCAAACACAGCCTTAATTTGACTCAAGTGTGTAGATACGGTCACAAACGCGTATGCGGGCGTATCCATATGTATGGCCCCACCTGTCAGCGAGTGATGGGCTTAGTGCGACGAATTTTGCACAAAACCCCCTTGATTTTTTTTATCTGCAGAAACGGGCAACAGCCGGGACACATCTTTGTACAAAATCCCCTCGTGATTTTTTATTTGCGGGAAAAACCAACCACTATACTCTATACTGCTCGTATATGCGAAATTAAGAAAATAAAACGGGGGGCTTCATGTCTCAAACCACCCTTGCCAATACACCCATCAAATTCGGATGCCATATATAAGGATAACAAATTTACATGTACTGTATGTGGACACATGTGGAGCTTAAATGCGCTGTAAATACTGTGGCCCATTTTGCACGCGCTGTTTTTTTCAAGATATTTATAAAACATAATTAATAAAGTTATGTTCTAAAAATATTATACATACAAACGATCATTAGTAAATAAAACAATATAAACCTGTGTATTATATAAAAATATTGAGCTAATACCAACATTGAAAATGTTTATTAAATAAATATGTTTAATGAGTCCAAAAAAATATACACTCGCGGCGCCTATTTAATTATACAAAATGATGAATGCAAACATTTACAAAATATTTATGAATATTCAACTGTTTCAATTTTAAATTATGAACATTTTTAATTATGCAAACATTGAACTATATTTTTTATTATTCAACAGTTTCTATAATTATGATAAATTTTTGGAATTGTAATTTTGAAAATATTTTTTATTATTTTAAATGATAAAATAGTTTTTATAATTCATAAATATTTATTCAAATACATGAACAATTTTTAAAGTAGGTTATTTCGTTTGTATGGACAATATTTAAACATTATATTTATTAATGAAATTATAATTTACATACTATGTACAAATTTCTAAAAAAAACAGGTGCAAAATGGGTTGCACTTACCATAGCCCATTTCAGCTCCACGAGCGCTTTGTTCTACTACATTAATCCTAGTTATCCATTGTAGACGTGTGCAGGCTGCGGTTGTAGTTGTTAGCGGGACATGTGTGCTAGTCTTTGATCGTGGGTTCGATACCTGTGGCCACATTTTTTTCGTGTTAATATTCTCTCTGTAATGACAGGTAGGACCCACTGGCCATGATGCGAAAAAATAAATGACATTCTGTCAATAAATATAGGCGGCTGCTAGGCGTAAGCCGGCTGATCTTTTCTGCGCAGCCGTCTGATTCGGGCGTGCGTGGCCGTCAGATCAGGTTCGCAGCAGTGCGTCATCTCCTCTCGCTTTGCATCCTCACGCCGCATCACATCCACCTGGGCTATGCTCCCAATGCAGCACCGCAGCCCGGGCGATGCTTCATCGCAGCCGTCGATGCTACATCACAGCACCGCAGCCGCCGACGAGCGCCGCACTGAAGCACCAGTAGCCTCTCTGCAAGGTCGCGAGCGCTGCATTGCAACTCCGGCAGCATCGGCAGCCGCCGTGCAAAGCTGCTCCGCTGCATTGCAGATCCGGTGATGTCGCGACTGCTGCAACGCAGCTCCGGCGTCGTCGCGACCGCGGCATCGCAGCTCGGGGTCATCGTGAGCGTTGCGTTGCAGCTCCGGCAGTACCGACAGCCGCCATGCAATGCTGCTCCGGCGATGTCGTGACTGCTGCAACGCAACTCCGCCGTCGTCGCGACCGCGGCATCGCAGCTCGGGCGTTGTCGCGACCGCGGCATCGTGGCTCGGGCGTCGTCGCGAGCAGCACCGACAGCCGTTGTGCAAAGCTGCTCCGCTGCATCGCAGCTCCGGCAATGTCGCGACTGCTGCAATGCAGCTCCGGCAATGTCGCGACTGCTGCAACGCAGCTCCGGCGTCGTCGCGACCGCGGCATCGCAGCTCCGGCGTCGTCGTGACAGCTGCACTACAGCTCCGGCAGCGCCCACGAGTGATGCATCGCAGCACCAACAGCCGCCGACAAGCGCTGCATCGGAGCACCGATGAATCTCTGCAGCATCGCGGCCGTTGCATCACAGCTCCCGGCCGCGCCGACCAGGCTGCATCGCAGCACCGGCAACCCCAGCAAAGCGCTGCATCGGAGCAGCAACGCCTCTGCAGCGTTGCGAGTGCTATGTCGCAGCACCTGCAGCCGTTGACGAGCGTTGCAATGCAAAACGGCCTCCGCTTGTTGCATTATCGATTTGAGCGGCTAGGGAGCTTGAGCTGAATCGCTCATGGCAGAGAGGAAGCACGCGTGCGCTGAGAGAAAAGCAACGGAGAGAAAGGGGATCGCGATGTTAGGGAAAGAAAGAGGAATGGATGGCTGGCGTGCTCGCGCTGGAGATAAGGATGGACGATGAGTTTGTGGGTGGGACCCACGGGAACGCGTGGCACGCGCGAGACGCGACTGATTTTCTCCCAAAAATCAGTCGGTCAAAAGCAAGTGTTTTCCATAAATATAAGATTGTTATTGAACTTGTACAGTTGAATGTGAATGGTGTAGTAGCTAAACCCGCTCGCAACGTAACCAAAGGTTGCGGGTTTGAGACCAGGCGCGCCCCTTTGTATTTTGTTGTTAATTTTCGCATTTACGAGCAGTATAGTGGTCGGGTTTTTCTCGCAGATTAAAAATTATGACGGGGGTTTTGTGCAAAAATACGTCATGCTTGTCGGACCTTTCTGCAAATGAAAAAACGAGGGTGTTTTTGCAAAAAATGTGTCACACTGAGCCCATCACTCGCTGACAGGTGGGGCCATACACCTTCATACACCCGCATACGCGTTTGTGTCCATATCTGCACGCTTGAGTCAAGTTAAGTGATTGCAATTCCATATTTTCAAAGTTCTAGCACCAAACTGAACATCGAGAACAAGTTCTATGACTCCCGGTGATATTACGTCTTTCTTTTCTTGTTTTTGTTCGTGCATGACTTGCTTATGGTGATCTATAATCCTGATGGTGCTGCTGTTTATAACTTCTACTGATCCTTGACAACTGTATAATATTTCCTCAACAAGGACCTTGGTAAATTTCAATCATGTAGGCCAACACACTCTGTCCTGTTATTACTAATGGATGCATCTTCCTACGATTCATATATTATGCTTTATCATACATATAGTTCACACCATTATGAATTTTCTTCGGTTACCAGACAACATGCGTTGCATGTAACCAAACACATGCCTTGTGTTTCCGCCTAAACAAGCGGGCTACCAAACAGCCCACCTTTCATTTCCCCCCACGCAGACATGGTAGTGCCCGTAGTTCCGGCGCTTGCCGCTGGGGGGATCCTCCAGCACCACGTCGTCTTCCATGGGCGGCACCTCCTCGGCCGTGTGCGGCACCACCTCCAAGGGCGGCACCACCTCCTTGCCCTTGTCCATGGGCAGCAGCACCTCCTTGTCCTTGTTCTCCGTCTCGATCTGCGTTATGAATAGCACAAAGTTCTGCGTTATGAAGAGCACAAAGTTCAAAGGTTGATCGGCATTAAAACCTATCGTCCAAAGCCCCTATATTTACCCAGCCTAATGCTCACTACTTACCCACCACCGCACTCAGTTAACCCTCTCTGTCTCTCACTCCTCTACCACCTATCCATCGCCATGAACTCCAACTCCGACCCCAACCCCTTCCCCTGGGGCATTGGATGGAGGGCTTTCTTCCTCAGGTGCTTGCTCGGTGACCGCACCAAGTTTGAGAACACCATGGAAGTGTGCTCGAACTTCAGCAACATTGAAGACATATACATGGAGGCAGACGTTGTGGTCAAGAAGGCAACGGCGGAGGAGTTGAAGACGATGATTCCTGACCCAGTGAAGGGTGTTGTGTCAGTCGACATCCTTCGTTGGGCCATGAATCAGGCCGGCTCTGGCGATGCTGGGCAGAGGGCAAGGCGTGCCAAGTACAGGGAGTACAGGGCTCCTCAAGACCAGTGTGCTGCAGCTTTCTGGAATAGGACTTTGGTGGCGCCGGAGGTCATCGCTCTGGAGCCGGACGAGGAAGAAGAAGTGGTGGAGGTGGTGGTCAGGGTGATGGAGCCAAGCCACCGTACTTCCCCAATCGATCTAGACGATGGCGAGGATGATGAGACGGTGCATGCTATGGTCCAGCCGGAGGACAACAACAAGGCCAAGGGTCCCCGCCGCTCCAAGCGCGCAACCAGTGTCGCCGGGGCTAGGATTTGAAGCTATTATGTAAGATTAACCCCCAATCCCCATTCCCCTTGTACTCAATCCGGATTGGAACCTTAAAATCCATCGCTATTTAGTACTCATGAAGAAGTAATGATCAATCCTATGGCTATTTACCCCGATTTCCCATTCCCCTATAACGCGGATGGATTACGCGGACCGAATCTAAACGCGGATCGAATGCGACATAGTAAGTGAGGAGGTGAAAATAGGGCTTACCGCCATTGCCGAAGTGCTGCGAGTGATGTTGCTGATGCCGGTGATGGAGGCCGGTGGTCGCCTTGCTGTTCTCCGATCGATCCGCTGAACGCCGCCGCCGGTGTGAGAGTGGGAGGGTGGAGAGAGGGGGGAGAGAGCGGTGAGGGAAGGTGAGGGTAATTATTGCCGGCACTTCGGGTAACAATGTGACTTCTCGAGCGTGGCTCCTCGCGTGCAGCCGTCGCCGCCTACGTGCATCATGCGGGTCTGGATGTGGAAAAACTGCCAATTTGGACGTTCCTAGCGGGCCTGGCTGGGAGGTGCTTTAAACATCGTGCGATGCAGGCCAAACGGTGAACTCGGGTAACCAAACAGGCCAAGTTCTTCCCGCGCGGGCCTGGTTGGGCTGTATGCGACCTACCGAACACCCCCCTAATGCACCGGTATGGAGGGAGTACACTATTTTGGTGAACTAGTGTTAACCGAGTGCATGGTGAGTGGTAAGTGCTCTTAGATTTCAAAATTTTAGTGTGCTTTATAAGCTTCGTTACTCCATCGATATGCAGTAGCTAAGTGTAGGATATATATTTTTATTGGTAATGCCATTTTCAGCTAGGAGAAAACAATTGCTTTCATTAGTAGGTTGGGATATATTCTTCCGTAGATGCCCAGCTAGGATACATATTGGATGTTGTCATGCCACCTTTATATGCACCTATATCTTTTCAATTTTGGGCAAGTACTATCTGGCTAAAAGAATTTGATGTGGTATTGTAGTACAACAAATCCACACTCCGCGCCAAACCACACGTACGCTGGTCCATTTTTCTTGTCAACACACACTGGTCAAATAATACCCAAACGAAACCTTAAACAAAATTTTGGCCAGTTGAATATATTCAGTAGAGTTTTAGCCCAAATCAAACGTACGTATATATCTGGCCACGCAGGGCCGTCGACAAGGGTGGCCAAGGTGGGCGACCGCACAGGGCCCCCAAAAATCTAGGGGCCCCACCCAGATCGCACTAATCTAACGCTAATTATGTGGCACGTCCCGCATGATCTTAGTGGCCAGCAATTTTTTTTTTTGAGGGTAGTGGCCAGCAGTTTGTTTCCTTCTCTGCGCACGATCCCGCAGTCTGCTTGATTATCTCCCGTGCATGCACGGGATTCCTTTTACTTATCACGACAGCAGTTTTTCCGGTCATAACTGCCTAATCCATACGCCATTTATTTCCGGATCTGATGGCTGGCAGGCATGTAATTGCATGCATGAAGATCAGGGAGGAAAGGAAATCATCAGGGAGGAAAGGAGATCCCTCCATCCGTGGGGACTTTTTTTTATCCTGTAGACTTCAAGTGGAAACAACCCACTAGCAAATTAGGGAATGAAAGAATAAACCAAATACACTTACTATTTCACCCTACAAAAAATATACACTTACTATTTCTAAATTCATAAAAAGTTAATGCACCTTTTTTGAGGGAATAAAAGTTAATGCTCCCAATAAAATAAAATAAAGGAAGTATGTTTTTTTAAATTTGGGGCCCGATTTTATATTTGTTGTTCGTATCACACAAATGTGCAGGCTTAAGTACTCCGGTGCGATATAATTCATGTGATTGGTTGCTCAGTAGTGCATGCAAGCGCGGATCATAGAATATTATCGTCTTGGATGAAATGAGAATTAGTCAGCCATAGGAGAAACCTTTTTTTTTTCACACCGGGGCCCCAAATTCCTGGAGACGGCCCTGTGGCCACGAGACGGTTGCTCCCCCCCCCCCCCCCCCCCCCGCGCGCGCGCGCGAGGAGACCTCGCTGCATGCGCACAATCCCAACCCCTGAACCCTGGCCCCCACTCTCCTCGCGATCGCCTTCTCCTCACAGTCCGGCCGGCGATGAGGGGAGGGATGGTGGCGGACCTGACCCACGGGGCGGTGGCGGCGATGGTGTCGGGGCTGGCGCAGGAGCTGGGCTCCGTGCTGCAGGTTGTGGGCGCGCAGGGCCAGCGCCGGCGCGGACCGTGGGCGGCACGGGGCAGTTCGGCGCCCTGCTCTCCGACGGCGTGCACTCGCTGGAGGCGGTGCTCGCCGTCACCATGAACGGCCTCGTCACCGCCGGCCTCCTCCGCGCCGGCTCCGTCGTCCGGGTCCTCGACTACCTCTACAGCTATGCCGCGAGCCGAAGGTACTGATCACCATGGGACGGATCGCCAGCTCCCTCTCCCCGCATCGATCAGTTCCAGATGAATTATGCACTAGTAGAAAATAGGGCTTTCGTTCTAGCCGGATCAGAGCAATAGTCCCGGTCGCGTTACGAACCGGGACTAGTCGCGTTACGAAGCGGCTAGGACGCCGGCCGGGGCTCGGCAGGCATCAGTCCCGGTTCGATTGGGACCTTTAGTCCCGGTTGGAGACACCAACCGGGACTAAAGGGGCCCCTTTAGTCCCGATTGGTGTCTTCAACCGGGACTAAAGGTCTGTCTTTAGTCTCGGTTTTAGACCCCAACTGGGACTAAAAGTTTGCCTATATATACCCTCGCCTGCCCGCCCTCTCCTCTGTTTTTTGCTCGTAGAAGGTGGGAGGTGTGTGCTAGTTTGTTTTCCCTTCCTATGCACAAGAGGTGTTCGATGAAATGCCTGAGAGCATGATGTCACTTGAGTTCACACAAAACAAACATGATATGAGGTGCCCGAGCCACACTTAAGCTTTCTCCTCTTTCTTGCCCGAGCCACACTTAAGCTTTCTCCTCTTTCTTGCCCGAGCCACACAATCCATTCTTCTCCTCCGTTCTTCCTCCAAGCTCCATTTTCCCCAAGATTTGTGTAGATTTGGCGGTGCACCAACTATCCAAGTGTTCTAAAAGGTTAGCAACTTCATCCTTTCATCTCTCATTGCTAGTTTAGCTCATTTCATGCTCTAGAAGTAGAGTGATTTGTGGGTTTTGGTGGAGGAGTGTATGTGGGAGTTTATTTGATTTAGATGCAATTTGAGCTCAAATTAACTTCTTAGTTTGCAAATGTGTAGGGTGTCGTCCCGTCCCCGTCCCCGTCCTCACCGCCGTCGATCGCCCGCGCCGATCTCGTCGCCGGCACCACCGTGGTGAGCCTCTTGTTCTTATCTTTTTTTAAAAAAAAATCTTACTTGTATGATTTAGATAGTTACTTGTATAATTTTCTTACTTGTATTATTGTTTGTTATTATATAGTGCCATGGTTTTGATATCCGCCCCCGTCGGCTCTCGTCCGGTCTATGATTTAGATGTGGTATATTATCTTTTATAACTACTTGTTTCATTTAGTGTTTATGACAATTATACCGACCAACTTGACATAGATATTTTTATCTAGGAGGTATGTGAACCGGAAATTCCAACCGACCCTCTTGTCGAGAGGTTAAATTTAGTTGAAAAGGAAAACAATTATTTGAAAGAAAAATTGAAAAGAATTGAAGAAGAGAAGATGAAATTGGAGTTGCATGTTGCCGATGCCGTCGATCTACACAAGATCCAAATGGATGCAATGCGCTTGAAGATTAGAAAGATTAGAAAATATGCCATTGATAAAGAGGCTTGGTATCATTATGTTGTTGGATCAATTGTTACCTTAGTTGCGATTTTGATCGCATTTGTTGTTGCATTTAAATGTTTTACATAGTTGTATGTTAGTTTCAATGTATGTTTTAGATGCTCTAGATAGTTGTATGTTGTTTTATGAGAACTATGTATGAACTTTATGTATTTATTTTTACAGTAATAACATTTGATCACTACTGTACTTTGATTTTAATGTGATGAACTTGTATTAATTTGGTCATTTCTCTATTCATGATGTTCTGTAATGGTTTTTGATATACTTAATTATATAGATGAACTGGCAATGGATGTACGGTGACCGACGCACTGCCGAGTACATTACGGGCCTGCAAAATTTTATCGGTGTGGCTCAGGCAAACAGTGTGAATGGTTTTATGTGTTGTCCATGTGTTGTCTGTCGGAATGACAAGGATTACTCTTCCTCGAAAATCCTTCACACCCACCTGCTAAAGTCCGGTTTCATGCCCAACTATAATTGTTGGACCAAGCACGGAGAAAGAGGGGTTATGATGGAAGACAATGAAGAAGAAGAGGATGATGACAACTATCCTATGTTCCCTGAATACGGTGATACTGCAACGGGGGAAGCTGAAGATCAAGAGGCACCAGATGTGCCCGCTGATGATCTTCGCCGGGCCATTGTTGATGCACAAAGAGAATGCGAAAGTGAAAAGGAGAAGTTGAAGTTCGAGCGCATGTTAAAGGATCACAAAAAATTGTTGTACCCAAATTGCGAAGATGGCAACACAAAGCTCGGTACCACACTGGAATTGCTGCAATGGAAGGCAGAGAATGGTTTATCTGACAAGGGATTTGAGAAGTTACTGAAAATAATGAAGAAGAAGCTTCTAAAGGATAACGAATTGCCTGACAGTACGTACGAAGCAAAGAAGGTTCTCTGCCCTCTAGGATTAGAGGTGCAGAAGATACATGCATGCCCTAATGACTGCATCCTCTACCGCGGTGAGGAGTACGAGAATATGAATGCATGCCCGGTATGCGGTGCATTGCGGTATAAGATCAGACGAGATGATCCTGGTGATGTTGAGGGCGAGCGCCCCAGGAAGAGGGTTCCTGCCAAGGTGATGTGGTATGCTCCTATAATACCACGGTTGAAACGTCTGTTCAGAAACAAAGAGCATGACAAGTTGTTTCGATGGCACAAAGAAGAACGTAAGAAAGACGGGATGTTGAGAGTACCTGCTGATGGGTCGCAGTGGAGAAAAATCGAGAGAGAGTTCCCGGAGTTTGCAGATGACGCAAGGAACTTATGGTTTGGTATAAGTACAGATGGCATGAATCCTTTTGGGGAGCAGAGCAGCAGTCATAGCACCTGGCCTGTGACTCTATGTATCTATAACCTTCCTCCTTGGTTGTGCATGAAGCGGAAGTTCATTATGATGCCAGTGCTCATCCAAGGCCCTAAGCAACCCGGCAACGACATTGATGTGTACCTAAGGCCATTAGTTGAAGAACTTTTACAGCTGTGGGATATAAAAGGTGTACGTGTGTGGGATGAGCACAAACAGCAGGAATTTGACCTACGAGCGTTGCTGTTTGTAACCATCAATGACTGGTCTGCTCTTAGTAACCTTTCAGGACAGACAAACAAGGGATACAATGCATGCACGCACTGTTTAGATGAGACTGAAAGTATATATTTGAATAAATGTAAGAAGAATGTGTACCCGGGACATCATCGATTTCTTCCGATCAAGCATCCCTTAAGAAAGAAAGGCAAGCATTTCAAAGGTGAGGCAGATCACCGGAAGAAGCCTGCCCACCATACTGGTGATGATATATTTGATATGGTCAAGGATTTAAAAGTAATCTTTGGAAAGGGTCCTGGCGGTCAATCTGTTCCGAATGACGCCAACGGACACGCACCCATGTGGAAGAAGAAATCTATATTTTGGGAGCTACCCTATTGGAAAGTCCTAGAGGTCCGCTCTGCAATCGACGTGATGCACGTGACGAAGAATCTTTGTGTGAACCTGCTAGGCTTCTTGGGCGTGTATGGGAAGACAAAAGATACACCGGAGGCACGGGAGGACCAGCAACGTATGCACCAAAAAGACGGCATGCATCCAAAGCAGTATCAAGGTCCTGCCAGCTACGCTCTTACCAAAGCAGAGAAGGAAATCTTTTTTGAATGCCTGATCAGTATCAAGGTCCAGTCTGGCTTCTCGTCGAATATAAAGGGAATAATAAATATGGCAGAGAAAAAATTCCAAAATCTAAAGTCTCATGACTGCCACGTGATTATGACGCAATTGCTTCCGGTTGCATTGAGGGGGCTTCTACCAGAAAATGTTCGATTAGCCATTGTGAAGCTATGTGCATTCCTCAATGCAATTTCTCAGAAGGTAATCGATCCAGAAATCCTACCAAGGTTACAAAATGATTTGGTCCAATGTCTTGTCAGTTTGGAGTTGGTGTTCCCACCATCCTTCTTCAATATTATGACGCGCGTCCTAGTTCACCTAGTCGAAGAGATTGCCATTCTCGGTCATGTATTTCTACACAATATGTTCCCCTTTGAGAGGTTCATGGGAGTCTTAAAGAAATATGTTCATAACCGTGCTAGGCCAGAAGGAAGCATCTCCAAGGGCTATGGAGCAGAGGAGGTTATTGAGTTTTGTGTTGACTTTATTCCTGACCTTAAGCCGATTGGTGTTCCTCAATCGTGGCATGAGGGGAGACTGAGTGGAAAAGGCACGCTAGGACCGAAAGCAATAATATGTAGGGACGGGCATTCTTTCACTCAAGCACACTACACAGTTCTACAAAATTCTACCTTGGTGGCCCGTATATCAATGAACACAAGAATATTGTACGCTCCTAACACCCGGGGCAGTCTGACGACTGGATTACACATGCACACATGGCGACTTTCGGCGGTTGGTTGCAAACACATCTCATGAATAACACCATTCTTGTAGATCAGCTGTACTTGTCGGCCAGGACACCATCTTCGACTGTATTGACTTTCCAAGGGTACGAGATAAATGGGAATACATTTTACACGATCGCCCAAGATAAAAAGAGCACCAACCAAAACAGTGTTGTCCGCTTTGATGCAACAAACACCAATAGGGAAAAGGACACATATTATGGTTATATAGAGGAGATATGGGAACTTGACTATGGACGTGATTTTAAGGTCCCTTTGTTTCGGTGCAAATGGGTCAATCTGACAGGAGGCGGGGTAAAGGTAGACCCGCAGTACGGAATGACAACAGTGGATCTCAACAATCTTGGGTACACAGATGAACCATTCGTCCTAGCCAATGATGTGGCGCAGGTTTTCTATGTGAAGGACATGTCTACCAAACCGAGAAAAGGAAATGATAAGGAAGCGAATACATCATACGATGAGCCAAAGCGCCACATAGTTCTTTCAGGAAAAAAAAACATCGTAGGAGTGGAGGACAAGACAGACATGTCAGAAGATTATGAAAAGTTTCATGAAATTCCTCCCTTCACAGTGAAGACAGACCCAAGCATCCTGTTAAATGATGAAGATTCTCCATGGTTACGGCGCAATCATAAGCAAGGGAAACACGCGAAGAAAAAGTTTTATACCCCAAGATCCCACTCTGGGATGTGACCGGCTTCACCGTCATCTTTGTAAGAGTTAGGGGATATATGTGTTTTGGGTGTCCTAGGTGGACTCCGGAGCGTCGGAATTGAACCAAAAAGCTAGGGCATTTTGGCATTTGAAACATGATTTTTGAATAATTATTTATTAAGTTATGAATTTTCAATTATTCCTGTCCTTTTAGTATTTTAATTATACAGAGGAGTTAATCAATGCAATTATGTCCAAACAAAATATGAATATCTTCTGAGCATTCCAGATAAGCCGCATCATTCATATAAGCATTCACTCTAGCAAGCATTCTATCAATCAAAATACAATCAATGAATAAAGCAATAAAGAAAACAATAAGAAAAAGAAAATAGAAAGCAAAACAAAACTTCAAGGAAATCCAAATAAAAACTCCTAAGGGAACTGTAGGACTTAACTACAAATAACAAAAATAGTTTTTGTCCTAAATAAAACTTAGCAGCAAAGAAAAATACTAAACTAATAACTTAACAGAAAAGAAAATATAACATTATTAGGTTAACAAAAAGTTTTTTATAATATTCTTCAATAGCAAAAAGAATCAACTAAAAATTTCATACAGTATTTTTTGTTAAAAACTTTAATATCAAAAAGAATTAAATCAAAACTAGGCATGTTTAATAGCAAAAATAATTAAATCAAAAGTTTTTGAATCTGTTTAAAACAAAACTAAAATAATTTGGATGTTTAGTCCCGGTTGGTGGCTCCAACCGGGACTAAAGGCCTAGCCCATTCGCGCCCTTTCGGCCGCGGCCAAAATAAGCTTTAGTCCCGGTTGGAGGCACCAACCGGGACTAAAGACCCTTTAGTCCCGGTTGGTGGCACCAACCAGGACTAAAGGCCTAGCGGTATTTAAACCGCCCCTTCTCCCTCCCCCAATCTTCCCCCATTCCCTCGCCCGATCGACCGCACCCTCGACGCGTCCGCTAACTTTCGCCGCCGGCCTCCACGCGACGCCGTCAGGCTGCCCGCCGCTCTCCTCCACGCGCCGGCGACGTCAGGCTGCCCGCCGCTGCTCCTCCACGCGCGCGCGCCCCCTCGACGTCGCCGCTGCCCGCCGCTGCTCCCCCACGCGCCGCACGCCCGAGCCTGTGCCGGCCCTCCTCCACGCGCGCGCCGTCGCCCACCGCTGCCGCCGTCGCCCCCACTCCTCCTCCACCAAGGTATATCTCTCTCCTCCCTCCTCCCTCCTCCCTCCTTTCCTGTTGCTTAGATGGATGGATTGATGTTGCTTAGATAGATAGATTTATGCCTGAATTTGTTAGATGTATGGATGGATTGATTGTGGATGTTGTTAGATGGAAGTATGGATGAATTTGTAGATTTTTGCTACTGTGCATTGGTGTTATTGGTGCTGTTTTTTTCAAGTTCTAGAAATTATTCAAGTTCTAGGTCTAGATGGAGATGATGTGCTAAATGGTCCTGTTATATGCAAGTTTTCATAGATGTTTTCATAAATGTAGTAGTATAGTAGATGAGTAGCTGTGAAAATGTAAAGCTAGTATTTTTTTTTTGAGACTGTAGAAGTTGATATATTTTATATCTTTTGAATAAAACATTTAACGTGTATTTGAAAATGTCTAACAAGCATTCAAAAAAATTCAATGATATTTATTTGAAAAAAGTTAATCACTTAGATGTGTATAAAATGTTTTAGATATATACAAAAATGTACAATGTGTATGAATAAAGATTGGTATTAAAACATATATTATAAAAAATGTGAATCGTGTATTTGATAGGTGTATAAAAAATATAGACATGCCTGGCCCGCATCCTCGTCGTCGATTCGGCGGCGACAACCAGTTTGAGAGGCGTCATGTCCGGGATTGGGCTCTGCCGGGCTGGCACTGGGAGGTGCTACCTTCCGGGGCGCGCAGCTTGGTGAGGAATCGGGGTCTCGTCGTCGACCCGGAGCTTTTTTGGTGGCGGTCGCGTGGGCCACTGTCGGTGCAGAGGGAGCCGGCCCCCGAGAGGGTGGTACGTCGCCGTGTCAGGGAGGAGGAGGAGCACGTCCGTCGCTACATGGTTGCGTTGGACGACAGCTTCTCCAATACCTGGCAGTTTATTCAGGGATCTCACCCGAGCTATGCTCCTGTGATGGTTCCTTCTCTTTGGGTGTTCACCGCCCGCAGCTCAGGAATCGGGAGTCGACGTCCAGTTTGATTGGGCGAGATGTTTAGTGATATTATGTGATATTATTATTGCATTAACTGGATTATTCGAGATGTATTAGTGATATTATATGATAATATTATTGCATTAACTGGATTATTCGAGATGTATTAATGATATTATATGAATTTGTTTTAATAATGTGATTTTTTTAATTGAGATGCAAATAGACATGGAAATGTGAATTTGTTTTAATAATTTGTTTATAGCATTGAAATAACTTGCAAGTCTTTGCAGAAACTATGGAACACAGCAGAGACGAAGAACAAGAAGACATGTTGGGGGCAATAATCCGCGAAGGAGATGATGATATCACCTCACAGTTTCTGAACGACTCCGGTGAGGGAATAGAGGGAGGAGATGACGGCTCCGGTGAGGGAATGGAGGGAGAAGATGACGGCTCCGGTGTTGGAACCTTAATTATTACAAAGTCCGGCGAGGTATATTAATTAAGCCTTTGCTGACTAGATGCATTAATTGATTTGTATATAAATATATTAACGCTTCCTTCTTCTTTTAGCCCTCCGGATCGAGCCAATCTTCTATAAAGAAACAAGGCCCGAAAAAAAGGTTGAGCGAAAATGAAAGGTTCAAGATCGAAGAAGTCCGTGAAGATGGCAAACCGATTGGTCCCGCGCGGAACGCAAACCGATTTGTAAGTCAGTGCGGAGTTATTGTTAGGGATAGCATCCCGATCACCATTCGAGAATGGAATAAGCCAAAGGCGGATGGAGTTACTTATGTCGACGATAGATCCAAAGAAACGCTTTGGAATACGCTCATGACAAATTTCACCCTACCGCCAGAGGTGGATCCAAATAACAAAGTTATAGAGCCAAAAGTCAAGGCGTGGGCTCTTAAGAAGATGGCCGCACAATTCTGCAATTGGAAGAAAAGATTGCACCAAGACTATGTCATGAAAGACAAGACTCCAACATTCACCGGAGCATATGAGAAGATAAAAGATCACTGGGACGCATTTGTGGAGTACAAGACATCGGATGAAGCTAAGAAAAGGTCAAAAATAAATAAGCAAAATGCTGTAAAGAAGGAATATCACCATGTTATGGGGTCAGGTGGGTACAAGGTTGCCAGGCCTATGTGGGAGAAAACTGAGAACGACCTGATTGATAAAGGGATCGATCCAGAGACATTGGAGTGGGCCGAACGGGCAAAGGCTTGGTTCTACGGGCATGGGGGAAAGTTGGACCCAGAAACAGGGAAGTGTATTTTTACAAAAGATCAACTTGCAACACCCCTCAAAGCCCTTAAAGCTGCAATGAAGGACGTGCAGGACGGGAAGTTCATTCCCGACAGAGAGAACGACGAGCTGACACGCGCCCTCGGGAATGCTGAACACAGCGGACGAACACGAGGCACATCAGGCTCCGTTCCGTGGAAGGTTGGGTTTCCCGACTGCAGTGACACTTATAGAAGCCGAGGGAGAAAAAAGAAACAGGATGCAGACCGGCTGAAGAAGATAGAAGAAAAATTAGAGTGGCAGGAGAAGCAAATAGAGGCACTTACCAGCCAGCAAGCTACCGGCCCATCTCAGCGGCACGAAGATCCTGCATTCGATACTGCCGGCCCATCATCTCAGCGGAAAAGCAGTGTGGCTTCCACGGAGCTCGTTCGGCCCATAGATGATATCACGGCTCCTCGCTACCCCGTGGATGATATCACGCAGAGGGAAAATTGTGAGCTACATGTGAAATGCATGAACATATCCGTGAAGGTGGCGGTCGGCTTTGCCTTACCTCCTGGTAATGGAACTTACCATTGCTCTCCGATTCCAGATGGCTATGCTGTTGTCGGGGTGGATGAAGTTATCAAGGGATTTGAGCAGCTGGAGCTTGACTTCCCTACAGGTGAAGGGGAGACTGAACTGGGAGATGCCAGAAAAACTACCATTCTATGGAAAAAGGAACACATCGTGCTTCCACATTGGACGCCAAGGCTATCGACTCCTCAGAGTAGCAATCCAACTCTATCTTCGTCGCCTCAGCCGTCTCCGCCGCCTCAGCAGACTCCACCGCCTCCACCGCCTCAGCACCGGGTGGATAAGAGGAAGAGAACCGCCGCTCCGGCGGCTAGTATTACAACTGCGAAGAAATCCAGAGCAGGTACAAGGTACAGCGTCAAGGAGGCTCCTGCCAAGTCACCAAGCGGGGTAGAGTTCCCCACGGTTGAGTTAGCATACAGATACCAGCACGGGAAGCCTCTCGTCAGACCTGAGGAGGAATGGCTTCTACCAACACAAATGCGAAGATTGCATGAGTGGTACATGGAAGCCTCAAAGGAAGGGAAAGACTCACTCATGGTGGGAATTAAAGATGAGCATTACTTCAATGGAGACGAGGAGATGTTCATTGAATTTGAGGAATTATTTCAGTTATACAATCAAGACGCTCTCGACAAATCTATCATCAGTTGCTATTGTCTGTAAGTATTATTTCTGTAATTAAGTCTCTAGCTCAGCTCGTTCATTGCATGTATAATTATCCTCACTATATTAGGCATAAAGAATATCCTCGAATGCAAAAGAGGACAAATCTATGACATTGGGTTCATTAACCCAAATAACATACATGAATATACGGTACAAAACAACGCCAAGGAAACATAGGATAACTTGCTAAAGGCGTTAATTGAACAACAAACCAAAAGGGAAATACTATTTCCTTACAACTTCAAGTGAGTGTTACTGTCTTGTACACATTCTGTTTCGCTTACTCGATGTTAAGTGTAATTGATGAGTTATGCGTGCGCAGGTTCCACTTTATTCTGCTAGTCATTCAGTTTGACGCAGGAAAAGTACTTGTCATGAACTCGAAACGTAAAGACCCTAAGATGTGGGCGGACCTGAGTGAAATGCTCCAGAGGTAATTTCAATCATTATCGCACTATATCGGCAACTTTCGTTCATTTCCTGATATCAAGTAATTAATAACTCCTTTATTCATTTTCTTTGCCGGGCAGGGTTTGGAAACGGTTCACCAAGAAGGTTAGGGGTGAATGGAAAGAGGAGCTACAATTTCGACAACTCAATGTAAGTAGTACTAGCTAGGTCCGCGCATCTCTTTGATTCTAGCTAGTTTCAATACCATTATCATGCTTGATTATTATTTTGATTGAACTCTATTCTCGTAAAGTGCTCGAGGCAGGGTGACGGGAATAATTTATGTGGATACTACGTTTGCGAGTTCATTCGCCAGACGACCTGTGAGAAGGGCAA
The DNA here is from genome assembly GCA_039707655.1 of Elymus sibiricus. Classification (NCBI taxonomy): domain Eukaryota; kingdom Viridiplantae; phylum Streptophyta; class Magnoliopsida; order Poales; family Poaceae; genus Elymus; species Elymus sibiricus. The sequence continues at coordinate 43,202,853 of CM077664.1, forward strand.
AATTTTACAACAACTTGAAGTACGTAAACAATATTCACAATTTTATTTTATTACCATCAATTGTGTTGAGTTTCATTCATATATATTGACCCCCTTCTTTAAATTAGATCCAACGGATGCGGGACGATCTCCTACCAAAGGATCGCGTACGAGCAATTCAAGAGGAATTGGCGGGATTCTTACTTGAAGAGGTCATATCTAAAACCGGAGAATACCATCGGGAATTGGTAGGGGATTTTGGTAATTAGATATTAGGGATCGTAAGAGATATTATATTGTATATATGCATGAACGTGTACTATATGTAGTAGCGTCGAATATATATACGAAAACTTGTTGTTCGACCAAGCACGGAGAAAGAGGTCACTTCTTTATATTCATGACGATGTTGTGTAATGGTTCCTTCATTGCTATATGTAGTAGCGTCGAGTTGAATGGAAAACATAAAATAAAAATGAAAACCCTAAATGAAAAAGAATTGAATGGTAAACACAAAAAGAAAAGGGAAACACAAAATGAAACCCCTAAACCCTCCAAAACCCTAAACCCCTACAAAACCCTCCAAAACCCTAAACCCCAGCTCCTGACGCGTGGCGGCCTTTAGTCCCGGTTGGTGTTACCAACCGGGACTAAATGTCCTCCTGCCTGAGTGCTACGCAGCGGCCACGTGGAGCCCCTTTAGTCCCGGTTGGTGTTACCAACCGGGACTAAAGGTCCTCCTGCCTGAGCGCTACGCAGCGGCCACGTGGAGCCCCTTTAGTCCCGGTTCGTAACACAACCGGGACTAAAAAGGGGGGCCTTTAGTCCCGATTCTTTAGTCCCGGTTGCCCAACCGGGACTAAAGGCCCTTACGAACCGGGACTAATGACCATTTTTCTACTAGTGATGGCTTTGCGAGTTTTTTGTGCGTGTTGCCGATTTGCCGTCATTGCCAATCATGCGTTAGGGTTTTGCATCCAATCTAAGTGTCTACTGGATACTGGTTCATGCGGTGGAATTAATTTTCAACATTCAGGCAGAACCCATTCAGGATTAAGTAAGCTGACAATTTTTCTTGTAAATTGTCATCAGTGTTTCCAAAATTACAACACTTGTGCATTTCCCTAGCGCCTGCTAGGGCTAGACTTATCTGTAGGGGTAGATATATTGCGCGCGGATCAATTACCTGAAAGTGTTTTATTATTCTAAAAAAGGTGTTTTATTATGTTTCCACAGCCAGTCCAAGTAGTGCTGGATGCATACAGCACTGACAGCACAAGTTTATTGGGAAGATAAAAAATTTGATTTTTCTTATAAATCTTTATCTGCTGGTAGTTTTTTTCTTTTCTGGTTTTGTCTTGGCGGTCCGCACTGCCGAGGTTGTGTATGTGCATTCCAGAGAACTTTGTCTAATAAAAGGGATACACATATGTTGGTGTGTGTTTCAGAGCACCGAAAACATTTGGTCAAGTTTGAAGCCACAATTATTTTTATTTATTTTTTGCAATTTTTTTGTACTGCTCATTGTAGGTGCAATGCACCCAGGTTAACAAAACAAGTCTCTCGTCTTAAAATCCCTGAGGCGAAAACTTTTAACACATTAACAACTATATACAGATGAATATGTGGCTCGTGTGAAAATGTCAAGACTATATTTTTAATCATAAATGCTTCTGTTTAATAGTATTTTTATTACTAACATTGAACTAGAAAACAAAACAATGGTGTGGTGCCATCTGAGGCAAGACAAAATCAATATTAATAACAAACACAATAATTTTTAAGAACTCACATGGACTTTGAACTAGTACACAATTTCTATCTCTTTCTATAAATTGTATACTTTTCTAGGAATATGTCTCCAACACTATAACTTAATCTTTACAGTTTTTTCATGAAACTAACCTTCCACATTCTTCTCTTTCTCTGTATTTAAGTGTTAATTTGATGCCCTGCTCTTTAATTATCACCGGAAAGACTTATGTGATTTTTCTATAGTTATCTGGTGTCTTCGGTCTCACATGTTGTACCGCTCTATATGGATAGGAAAATCTTGTAACGACCAGAGCGGTACTTTGAAGAATGTGGTTTCAGAGAGTGAAATTTATCATTGGTAACGGTAACACAACCAGATTCTGGGAAGATACTTGGTTAGGGGAGACGCCCTTAGCATTACAATATTCCACTCTGTATAATATTGTACAACGTAAGGAAGCTTATGTTGCTACGGTATTGAATTCGGTCCCTCTTAATATCCAATTCAGAAGGTCTCTGGTGGGGGAAAGGTGGAATGCGTGGTTGCACTTGGTGCGTAGGTTGATGGATGTTCAACTTACGGACCGACCAGATGCCTTTCACTGGAAACTATCTAAGAACGGTAGTTTTACGGTGAAATCTATGTACTTGGACCTAATTGATTCTGGGCCAATTCCGCGATCTATTCACATTTGGAAGGTTAAAGTGCCACTTAGAATTAAAATCTTCATGTGGTTCGTCCATAAGGAAGTGATTTTAACAAAAGATAATTTGCTCAAACGAAGATGGGTAGGCAGTTCCCGATGCTGTTTTTGTGATCAGAATGAAACCATACAACACCTCTTTCTCGATTGTCCGTTAGCCAAATTAATTTGACGTACGATTCATATAGCCTTCAACGTTAATCCTCCAGCTAGTATTAACACGTTATTTGGGACGTGGCTAAACGGAGTACCCACAAATATAGCGGGACATATTCGGATAGGGATATGTGCACTATTATGGGCTATATGGAACTGCAGAAATGACTTGATCTTTAACCGGAAAAATCTTATTGATTTTTTGCAGGTTATTCACAGAACCACTGCTTGGATCCGTACGTGGTCGTTACTCACGCATGCGGACGACAGGGAGCTTTTGGTTACTGGGTGTAACCGTTGGAAGATGGTAGCACGGGTTATCTTCAACCGATTTGGATGGCGAGCTAACAATAGGCTGTGTGTTTAGTCATCATGGCCTTTGTTTCGCCGGATGTGGCATCTTTTGCTATTTTTACTTTATTTGGGCTCCTTGCTGCGAGCCGGTACTGAACCTAAGACTTTGTATTACGTTCTATTTAATAATATGGCTGCATGCATCATTCTGATGCAGAGGCCGGGGGTTTTCCTCCTTTTCAAAAAAAAATAAATAGATTCATGAACTATTGCGTGTTTTAAGTACTAAGGAGTAATGAAACAATTTATAAAATACCTTGTCTTAAGTTTGTAATAGTGTATGTTGTTTTTGTGATTATTTGACTTAAAACTGCAAGTTTCCCAGCTACAGATTGTTTTTCTTTTATTGGTTACTTTACAAGTTTCACCTGTTTTTATCGATTATGTGTCTCTCATGTCGTTTCTGGTGCAACTCTTTTCTTGTGACTCCTTTGCTCTTGTCAGTTTTGGTTTTGTGAATGCGCAGTACCACGTAACTTTTCTTTGGATTGAAATACTTATGCGTGAACAATTATATGATATTTTCTGTTGTGTATTTTCTAAATTTTCTGTCAGGGTCTTCATTGTTTTCCAACTAGAAGTACTGCAAACCGAGTGCACGCTGATCGGAAGTCCTGCAATCTATGAGGCCAATGATGCCGCTCAGCCGAAAACCGGATCCTATTCTGATAGACTGGGCATATGTAGGCCTCGCCTGATCTCAAAGATCCAGCAAGGTGTTTCCAAGATAGCACGTTCTCGTGATCACGGCTTGGCAGGTTCCTCTCATGCTGCAAGTGTAGAAAATGCTGTGAACAATCTGCGTGAATTTTATGGTTTAGTGACGGCCCAAAACACAATCGATGCCAAGATGCAGCAGCTTTCACTGAGCTCTTACCAAGGCCAAGGGCTGGCAGTTTCTCCCACAGGCGGGGAGGGCTTCGACGGTACCGACAATACTTACCGAACCATTGCGCAGATCAAGGACGAGAAATTTTGGATGTCAAGTCAACCTGACTTGATCGCAGTTGTGGCTGCAATTTCACATGTAGACAGTGGTTCCTTCTGCTACCCATCTTGCGCCTTGATGTTCGAAGGCGAGAAATGCAATAACAAGGTGAAAATTGATGGGGATGGGTGGTGGTGCACGAGGTGTCTCTGGAGGTCCCGAACCTGCGAGTACAGGTACATGCTTAAGTGCCAGATCAGTGACCACACTGGTTCTACCAATGCTGTTGTCCTGCAAGAGGCTGCCGAGGAAATAATTGGCCACACAGCACAAGAACTCCTCACGGTAAAAGATGTCAAGAAAGACGGTGCAAAATTTGAGAGAATCATGCAGGGTATCCTTTGGCGTCAGCGTGTACTGAAGCTTGTCAGTTAACAGCTTTGAAGCAAGTTTCAGTTTCGTCAGTTTTAGGTGTTTGCTTTCTTTCCGTCAGTTTCGTCAGTAGCATGTTTTCCTTCAGTTAGCAGAAATAAGCTGAGCTGCGACTCGGCCGTAGTTTGTTAGCTGTTTCCGCGGCCCTGACCTGATCGTGGGATGGCACGAAGTAGATGGTCACGGCCGCATCGCGGGGGACGTGCGGGGAGCGCTGGGCAGGTTATCTTCCACAGATTCCTGCTCCACTGTTAGGAACAAGAATCATGCAGGAGGAGCTAACGTTTCGGATGGAACAGGCGCGGCGAGGGCTGGCTCACCGATGATCCACTGCAACTAGCAGCCTCGCATCGGAGGCTGCGAGACAACTCTGCTTGTCAGCTTAGTTATATATGAACCTGTTGACACCAGATTTTGGCATGGTCAAAAACATAATTAAGAAGGCCTCAAATGGAAAAGTGCTCAAGGTGAGAAAGTTCCATATCATCGAAAGGAGAAACTTTGATATTTGGGCCATAGCCATCCGATCTCATTTCTAAGGCCGAAGTTGTGTTTGAAGTGTATGCAGAACACTATTCGGCTGATTACGCCCCCAAGACGGCCTTATATGAGAAAAGTTTCTACACGGATTGTCTTTGTCTCGTCGAATCGGTAGATTTTGATATAAAAATCGTCTCAATCCGAGTTCGTATGCAAAAGTTACGGCCGTTACAAGATTGCTGATACAGCAGAGAACGGTACTACCGCTTCAATAAGCGGTACTACCGCCTGAGCGGTACTACCGCTCCTACTACCGCGTCTACTACCGCTTACGAAAAAGTTTCTGGCATCCCGAGACCCTAAGCAGTACTAGAGCGGTACTAGAGCGGTACTACCGCCCAGAACGGTACTACCGCTTGCCTATAGCCGCACAGACTTGGGCAGATCGAAAAAGTCCGAGTTTGGCTGCGTTTTTTGACCCTTTGAAAGGAAATCTGGGTCCGTGTCCTGTACGGGAAGTCCAACCCCCTCTTAAATAGAAGAGGTGATGGCCGATTAAAACAACACACAATCGAACAAACACATCTACATCTTTTACCCTACTTTTATCCCTCTCCCTTGTATCTTTTTTCTCGTTCTTCGTTCGTTCTTCGTGTTGAAGTGCGGCGATCCTCGAGGCTCTAAGGACGGGCGAACCGACCTAGGGCAGCCCATCGTCCATCCGTGACTCCTGACGGGTTCCATCCCGGAGAAGCGGTGCGTCGGGTCTACAAAAGCGTCCGTCGGTTTGCTTGCGTACCGCGCTGCCGGACGGACCTCCTTCGACGTGAGCTGCGGTGCATCACCCCCGGCGTCGAGGGTACGCGTGACGCGTTCGTGTGCGAACAGAACCTATGAAGTTTGCTTTCCGTGGTGATATAGTGTGTGGAATTTTATTTATATGTACGGTGGCCGGGTATGGGGCGAAGTGCCTCCTCCGGCCTCAGCTTCCGTGTTATCGAACTTCTGCCAAGTAACTTAAGTAACATAGATCAGGCTATCGTTTTGATCAGTGTGTGCCTTTTATGCTCGTGTTGTTTTTGATTTGTTATTTTGAATTTTTTTTATACTCCTGTTCTGTTCTTGGCTGATGGAGCTGATCGTCTTTTTTCTGTCATTCTTACGATCTTTATACCATTCGATCGACTATTTTTGTTCGCTGTGTTGGTGTTGCTGGGTCAACGGCGTGCCATGGTCCGGTGAGCGACGGAACCAGGGAAAGGAACCCGCGGGTGCTGCAACGGCTGCCTGTTGCATCCGTCGTCGCTGCGAGAAGTGAGGCGTCCTCACCGACGTTGGCTGATGCAAAGCAACAGGGCGCGCGAGCTGCTGCAAGGCGGCCGGTGTTGCGAGGGACCGGCGACCGCCGGTGTTGTGCACCGGTGCTCGATGCACCATGAACTGCTGCAAGACATGTTGCGACGGCGGTCCGACGATGGCCTGAGTGCGGTGCTGCAATGGAGCACGCCGGTGAGCCGTCGGCTGCATGGGAGCTTTGCCGCGCCACATGATGCTGCCACTGAGTTGCAATGGGGCATAGTCGGGGTTTGTCAGTGCTGTGTTGGAGCTTTTGCGGCACCCCGTGGTGCTGCCATGGCCCTCCAATGGAGCTCGCCGGGAGTCGTCATGCTGCATGCGGTGGCTGGCGTGGTGCTTCCTGCAAACATCAACGTTGCTGCATACTGTGACCGGCGTGGCCCCCCATCTTTTGCAGCACAGACGTTTGTTGTGTGGGCGAGGGATGCAACAGATAGTGGCCGGCGGTGCGCTAGTCGGGGGCTTGCAGCATAGCCGCTGCTGTTGGGTTGCTGACGCGGGTGCCACGGCGGGTACGCCGGTGCTGCAGTCGCTGGTTTTCGCATCACCATCGTTGCTATAGAGGAGGTGGGCGTCACATTGATTGCCTGTGGTGGATGAAGGACAAAGAAGAAAGAAGACGGCTGCGTTTTGCTGTGATCGACGGGCTACGTGTGCCTAATCAGACGGCTAACCAGGCGGTTTAATTTTGGCTAGTATCAGCCGGATGACAGGTAGCAGCCGCCATTAGTTTAGGGTTCGCGCTATGCGTCGGCCGGTGGTTCTTTTTAAAAGATCCGCCGCCTCCTGCGTGTTCGATTGAGCCACAAATAGCCGTCTAATCTCTCAAATGAGGTGTGTCGGGAATTGCAACAAGGTAGATATTGCGCAACTCGCTCTGCAACAATTGCTTTGTTGCAAAACCACCGAAGCGTTAATCTGATCTAAAAAAATTTATTTTTGTCTTCAACTTTTTTTTGCAACATAGATAATGTTGCGGGAAGACTTTTGCAACAGTGGTGGTGTTGCAGAATTATTATTTTTTTGACTTCGCCTTTTTTGCAACATAGATGATGTCGCGGGAGGACTTTTGCAACATGAATAATGTTGCAGAAATTTTTTTCACTGAAAAGATGATGTCATCTGCGGTGTGAATCAAGAAATTTATGCAACAAAGATGATGTTGCGGAAGGACTTTTGCAACAAAGCCTTTGTTGCGAAAAGTATAAAAAAATCACACCGGCCGGAGTGACGACGGAGGGCGAGAGTCTGGAGCAGCGCAACTAGGCTGATGGTGGCTGGAGCGGGAGCTGGAGTGCGCGCTCGAGCAGCAGCCATGGTTGCGAGTGGCCGTAAGGAGACGGAGAGTACATAAGGAAAGGATAAGGACACGTGTTGGACACAGGAGGCGACAGACGTAGTGTGTGTGATCAGCCGGCTAAACCATAGCGTTTTCCTTAGTTTAGTGATTAGTGAATGGAAAGGTCCGTAATTATTTTGTTGTCCGTCCGTGTGTCTAGCATTTTTGGTAAGATTTTGGTTTAGCAAAAATATGTTTTTAGTCCCTTAAATTTGCGTAAAGTACGTGTTTGGGTCTTTTTTGTCAACATTTTTCCCTCATGGGCACTATTCATCCAAAACCATATCGAGCGATATTACTTCTATAAAGAATGCTGGTAGCCGTCTCATGAGAGCTTCCGCGGGCGAGAGCGCCGTTCGTTGTACAATGGTGCGCACCTGGGCGACGTCTCTTGGGGGGTCTATGACGGGTGGGCCGCAGGTGCGGCCGGGGCCATCATCATGTGTTGGCTTCGAGCGTGCCCAAGTATGTCGTCCCGCCTGTGCACGAGAGACGGGTTGGACCTATCTGTCGGCGTCTTCATCTCGTGTCAGGCTAGTTCTATCGCGACAAGCGGGGCGTGTGTCGCGCGCCGGTGCCAGAGACTAGCTCGGCAAGGAGCCCACCACACCGTTGTTTCGCGCTAGCATCCCGCCGTTGCCTCCCTGGGGCTCTCCGCGCCATTCGATTTGCTTAGATAGCGCGCACCCGAGCGCCCCTGTCGTGGGGGTCCATGACGGGTGGACTGCAGGCATGGCGGGGGCCACTGTCATGTGGTCATTTTGGTCGTGCCCGCGTGGACTGCTCCACACGGTGCCCTGCGTGCGCGCGGGGAGGGGGGCGAGTCACCCTGTCAGCGTCGCACGCCCCCGGACGTGCTTATTCACTCGCGCGAACCAGGCCAGCGCGTGCGCACGCCTCGGCCTTCACATGGGCTTTGCCTGCCCGGACTCTTGCCTTCCCGCGTCTCGACCGGCTAGCGTGTTTTTCCTGTGCTTGGTTTTTGTACGTTGCCGGGGCTAGCTGATTGGTGGTTGCTACCATTCGCTCCCTGTCAGGCTCTTTCGCTCGCGCGAGCCTGGCACGCAGGAGCGCCCGACTTAGGGTGTACCGTGTCCGACGTTGAAGTCTGGGGTTGTCAGCGGCTTGGTGCTACTCGTGATGGAGTTGTTGGATTTCCTCAAAGAGGAAGGGTGAAGCAATATAGTAGCAGATAGTATTTCCCTCAGTAAAGAACCAAGGTTATCGAATCAGAAGGAGACGGCACACAAACAACATGGACGGTACATCCACACATAAAAAGAAAATGCTTGCACCCAACAAAGGCAAGGGGGTCATTACTCCCCTTGTTCTTGCCAGTTGCAAGTATCAAATCTGATAGTGATAGGCAAACAAATAAATAAAAGAAAGTAAAATAAAACAACGAGGAATTGTAGGATTTCTTAGTAATAAGCGAGAATCGATCCGGGGGGCATAGGTTCACTAGAGGCATTTCTCTCATTAGCATAACATCAGTGGGTAGACAAATTATTGTTGAACAATTGACATAATTGCGCATAGTTATAATGATCATCCAAGGCATAATCAATATATAGTCATTACGTCTGTGACAAGTAAACCATTAGTCCAACTGCATCTACTACTATTACTCCACCCAAAACCGCTTTCTAGCATGCATCTCAAATATTAAGTTCATACAAACAGAGTAACGCATTAAGCAAGATGTCATAGTGTAGACAAAGTAAGACCAATTGATATGACCGAACCCCGTCGTTTTATCTTTAGTAGCAACAAAACAAATATGTGCCTTGGCCCCTCCTGTCACAGGGCAAGACTAACCGCAAGATTAAACCTACCACAAAGCACCTCTCCTGCTAAAGATAAATCAATCTACTTGGCCAAAATAGACGGATAGACCGGAGAAAAATACAAAGCTACAAAATTAGCAGCAAATAAATCTTAAGAGACTCAAATATTTCAATGGGTAATTCTGATCATAAACCCATAATTCATCGGATTCCAACAAACACACTGCAAGAATTACATCGGATGGATCTCAAAAGAGATCATTGTATTGAAGATCAAGAAAGAGAGATCCATCTAGCTATTACTATGGACTCGTAGGTCCTGAAGGAACAACTCACACATCAACATGGAGACAGCAAGGTTGATGAAGATTGCCTCCCCAATGGTTTCCCCCTCCGGCAGAGTACCGGAAAAGGCCTTCAGATGAGATCGCTTTGGAACAAAGGCTTGCGGCGGCGGAACAATTGTTTCAAGTCTCGCTCATAGGGTTTTGGAATATATGAGAATTTATAGGCAAAAAATTAGGGCAATCGGGGCATCAGGGGGTCCACAAGCTCAGTCGGCACGCCTACCCCGCTGGTCGCACCACCAGTGCTTGTGGCCCCCTTGTGCGTCCTCTGGTCTCTCCCCGAATCTTTTAGGGTCTCTTATGTTTCAAAAAAAAAATCACCGTAAAGTTTCATCGTGTTTGAACTGAGACGAATTTGTCATGCTCGCCAACTAAACTTATCATCCTCGACTAACCTATTTTGCCAGGAAATTTACTATGTCTAAAATTCTGACGTTCGCTGGATATTTTAGTCCTTAAGTTATGGTCAAAGTTTGACGCATGGTGGCAGGGGCTTATAAACCTGAACGAAAGAAGTATTCCTAAACAAATGATGCACTTTTTTTTTTAGGGAACAAATGGTGCACATTTATAAGTTTTTTTTTCGAATCATTTATACGCGGTTTCAAAAGGTTCCTTCGAAGGAACTTGATTGATTTTAAATTTAAACAAAGACTCAAAAAAGTCAAGGAAAGAGCAACACGCTGGGCCACCCTGGACTGGAAGGTTCCGGGCTCGAGCCCATGGCGGAGACGGCGCCGGCGACGGTGCTGGACATCGACGAGATCCCCTTCGCCGACCTCCTCCTGCTCTCGCCGGAAGCGGCAGCAGCGAGCGACGACGACGACGCCGATGGCCGGTGCCGCCGCCTCCTGGCCACCGTCTGGGCCGCGCTCGGCCCGGGCGGCACCGGGCTTCTGGCCGTCTCCGGTGTCCCTCGCGCCGCCGCCCTCCGCCGCCGGTTCCTCCCCCTGGCCTGCCGCCTCGCCCTCATGGACCACCCGTCCCGCGCCCACCTCCTCAAGGTAACCAACCCCTCCCTCTGCAGCCCCTTCGTCTTCCTCCTCCCGCCCCTGTTCCTCTCCCTCCCCTTCCCAAACTGCGATTGCAGTGCGGCCGTGGATTGATAGTGATTTCCTTCAATGGGAATTTGATTCCATTGCAGAAGCACGGGTTGGGCAGCGACGTGCCTCTCAAGAAGCCCGACAGGTCCGTCTCCTCGTTTGCGCAGCTCCTAAGGCATGATTCAGGCAAGCTCCACTCCCTGGAGTCGATGTGCGAAGCCACCATGACCAGGCCTGGTTGTCCGGAGGAGGTACCGGCCGGTGTCGATGGATCTGGGGAACACAAGGGTGATGATGATGATATTGAGAACCTTGGTGAGCTTTTCAAGGAGTTGGGTTTGTGCATGATGGAGCTTGGCATCTTGGTTGCGCGGGCTTGCGACATTGTTATCGGTGGGAATCAGCTGGAGCAGAGCATTACTGACTTTGGGAGCGCAAAGGCGAGGCTCATCCATTACCACTCTGAGCTGGATAACAGGATTATCAAGGAGAGGAGCACAAAGAGGAGAAGCTTGGCAAACAATGCAGCAGCAGCAAGACCTTTATCTGATCACATGGATACAGATCAAATGCCAGGATCAGAAGATGGATCATGTATCAGATCGAAAGATGGGACGGCCATTGTAAAGTCAACAGAAGAAAACGATTCCAAGGATGTCATGGTACATGGTAATGGCAGCGCGATTTCTCTTGTGAACTTATGGCAAGAGTGGCACTATGACTACGGAGTGCTGACAGTCTTAACAGCGCCATTATTCTTGCGCTCTGCTCTCGGACAGGAATGCCCGGTCAGTGAAGAATGCTCTGTTCCTGATGGGCACTCACACCTGCAGCTCTTCAATAAAAGGAGGATATTCTCAGTGAGATGCTCCCAGGAGAGCTTCATTGTTCAGGTTGGGGAGGCAGCAGGCATCTTGTCAGGGGGAAAACTGAGATCTACACTTCATGCTGTCAGTAGACCTTTAGGCTTGCCAAACATAAGCCGGGAGACTTTCGTAGTCTTCCTACAGCCATCATGGGACAAAACTTTACCTTTCTCGGCTTACTCTTCTGCCGATGAAGATGATTCAAGTGATCACATGGAATTGGCCGGGTCTTGTAGTGAACATATATTGATGCAAGAAATTTTGAAGAAAATCCCCCCGCTGTCGTCAAGGCTGAAAGAAGGCATGACGTTTGCAGAGTTTTCTAGGCAGACAACGAAACGGTATTATGGTGGTGGAGGCATCCAACAGAACAGTTAACCAGAAGAAGTATGGTGATGGAAATGCATCTCATACAAACCGTAATGAAGTACTGAGTTCTACACCGTATGTTGAGAATCCACTCTGTAATTACTCCATGTCACAGTATGTACTTTTTATCTTCGTTGATGGCTTATTTTCTTCTGCAGTTGTGAAGTCACAGTATTTCGACCTCAAAAGTGCTGGTTTCCAAAATTTGTTGGTCTGATAGTTTAAAGTTCTTGTGTTAGTAAGTTTAGCTTCCTAAACTGATATTGATGATAGAGATGTCACATCAACACAGGAAACCTATCCAGTAATGATTGGCAATTAGTCAACAAAATGCTCACTTGCTCAGTTGTAAAAAATGTTAAATATTTCAAAACTATTGTTGTGCTCTGCATTCTCAGTTTCTCTTTTTCATTCTAAGACTGTTGGGGTCCTAGTGTTGCATCAGATGTGTTTAGTTCAACCGCAAGGCACGTCTGAACTTGGAACCTTCTTAATTTTATTCCAGATCTGAGGTGTTAAGGTAAGATATGATCGATACAGTAGCAGGAAAACATGCATCTCCCTGGTTCATTGGTAATTTTAGCTTCCTATACTGATATTGATGGTAGAGATCTCACATCAACAGAGGAAATCTGTCTAGCTGTAAAAGAAGTTAAATGTTTCAAAACTATTATGGCACTCTACACTTCCAGGTATCTCCTTTTCTTACTAAGACTGTTGAGATTCGAATGTTGCATCAGATGTTTTCAGTTCAACCACATGGTGGGTTTGAACTCGAAGCCTTCTTAATTTTGTTCATTTAATACAGTACTTTTCTGATGTGCATGCTGGATAATAGTTTTCCACTGTATATCACTTAAGTCCACTGTACATCACTCAAATATTCTTCAGTGCGGTATACAGTATCTTGTTTCCCTCTGTTTGTGAGCGAGGATGATCTATAGCTCTCGTAAAGTGCAGATCTTGATTCATTGTCACCGCAATTTGCTGCTGAATTATACCTTATCTCTTTTAAGTCAAAAAACCATACAAGTATCTTTCATCAAAGATGGATACAGTATGTGGTATCTCTGTATATTAATGAATAGCTTGCTGTTGAGGGTGATTGTAAGATTGGTGATAGGTTCGAATCCATTGCTTGCTAATAACAAAGTAATAGGAAAAAAGGGTGCGCTGAATTGGATAATTGAGTCCGGAGGAAGTGTAGCGCCGCTCATGGTTAAATTGATAATGTTAAATTTTAACGAGTTGTTTTGCGTAAATGATGCGTGTTGGTGTTATGGCACCATGTACCGTTCTGCTAGGTTATCCCGCTCGAGCCGAACATCCCTAATAGTCCTAACTGGATTATTTGGTACGCGGGGATTGTACCGAGCCAAGCCCAATTTCCCCCGATTATCCCATGTGAACCCCTTGAACCCCCCACGCCACGGTTACCTCCAGCCGACACCCAACTCCTACCGCGACACTCCTTGCCCAAGAGCACCATGGGCTTCTCTCTGCTATCCCTCCGTGTACAAAAAAAAATCACCTATATAGAAAAGGGATTAGGGATGGGCGAGTAGCGGGGATGAGAAGGGAATGTTGGGGATCTGGTGAGGGAAAGGGATTCACCAAATCCATTGCTTGCTAATAACAAAGTAATAGGAAAAAAGGGTGCGCTGAATTGGATAATTGAGTCCGGAGGAAGTGTAGCGCCGCTCATGGTTAAATTGATAATGTTAAATTTTAACGAGTTGTTTTGCGTAAATGATGCGTGTTGGTGTTATGGCACCATGTACCGTTCTGCTAGGTTATCCCGCTCGAGCCGAACATCCCTAATAGTCCTAACTGGATTATTTGGTACGCGGGGATTGTACCGAGCCAAGCCCAATTTCCCCCGATTATCCCATGTGAACCCCTTGAACCCCCCACGCCACGGTTACCTCCAGCCGACACCCAACTCCTACCGCGACACTCCTTGCCCAAGAGCACCATGGGCTTCTCTCTGCTATCCCTCCGTGTACAAAAAAAAATCACCTATATAGAAAAGGGATTAGGGATGGGCGAGTAGCGGGGATGAGAAGGGAATGTTGGGGATCTGGTGAGGGAAAGGGATTCACCAAATCCCCCCCCCCCCCCCCCCCCTCGGGCCGGGATGGACACATGAAAAACCACTAGAGCCGCTCAAAGACTCGACAAACTAAACCATCGACACCTCCCCATGAGGTCTGAAGATCGCCCCCATGAACATCCTTGTCGCCAGAGGCTTCCCCTCTGCCTTTTTCTGCTTTATCTGTGTTCATGACCTAACCCTAAAAACTTACCTCCGTCTGTCCGGCATCGACCGACGACCGTCGCCGGCGAGGTATAAGACGCGAGAAGGAAAAAAAAAAACGTTGCTTGAAGAGCACTACTCCCATCGATCGAAATTTTCAGTTTCCCTCGCCACCGAAAACGCTCCCCCCAGCACTACCGCGCTCCACCCGGAAACTTAAAACGAGAACCGCCCTGCACCCGGTCCATAGACCCACCCCCACCTCAGAAACCGCCTCCTCCTTCCTTCCCCCGCACACCACCCGCCGCCGCAGCCCCGCCTCCTCCTCTCCCACAACCCCCTAGGGTTCCCTCCTCCCTCCACCCAAATCCGAACCCAAGCCAATCCAATCCCCTCCCCGTCGCCGGCGACAGGATGGAGGGGCCGCCGCGGCTGACGGCGGGGGCGGTGAGGGAGATATGGGAGCTGCCGGACGGGCCGGGGACCATCCAGCCGGTGCTGCAGGTGGCGGACCTGCGCGCCGTCACCACCAAGAACCCCGTCGGCCACCAGTCGGAGCGCTTCCGCATGCTCCTCTCCGACGGCGTCCACTCCCAGCAGTCCATGCTCGCCACCACCCACAACCACCTCGTCAAGAACGGCACCCTCTGCCTCGGCTCCATCGTCCACCTCCAGGACATCACCTGCAACACCATCCAGAACCGCAGGTGCGTACATACCACCACCACCCCCCCCCCCCCCCCCCCCCCCCCCCCCCCCCCCTCCCCATCCGCCCTCCTCCCTGCCGATGTTCTAATCTGAGAAAGATTGGATCTTGGTCCGCTTGCTTCGGTTCGATTGGTGGGGGCACTGATTGCTCGTTGCTGTGTCCGGGGTACTAGTGTTCCCGGCCAAGATGGGATCTTGTGGTAGATTCTAGTGGATTGTTTGCCCACGATGGGGGTTTCAGAGTGTTTGTCTTGCAACTTCTGAATCAAGAAGATTTGCAGATGTCAAATCTACACTGTCCACCGTAATGATCTCTGAGACCACCTTTAGAACTCACATCAATGTTTACATTAATAAGTTGGGTTTAATCTAAAGCGTCAAACATTGCACTGGCCTTGAACACATGCCATTGCTTATTGCTTATTCAGTTTCAGCTTCAGTTGACTGTATTTTTTAATTAGCAGAACACATGCCATTGCTTATTCAGTTTTGAGTCTTCATTCAGTCCCAGCAGAATAAGTTATATTTGGTGGGGTCTGCATACTACTGAAGAAAATGACGGGAGTGTTTGATTCCGTATTAGTTAGATGAATGTTTTTAACTTTTCATGTTTGCTGGTGTGCCAAGAATTAGCCTGCCTGCAATCTCACTCTTATGCGGACTGTAATAAAAGTTTGGTTTCCTATTCCACCGTGACTTGACATGCCGCTGTCTTTTTGCGAGTGTACTCTGATCCAATGAAATTCACTTCGCTTTGCATGTCTTAATTAACAAGTACCAGTGCCAAGAAAGCCACAGACTCCTAGTATGTGATACAGAACTTTTTTAAGAACTACCCTTGCTGTGTTAGGATTTTATCAACCCATGGTGTCATGTTTTTAAGTTTGCTTGCTGCAGCAAAAAAGATATTGTATTTTGTGCCAATGCTGCTAAAGCAAAATAGAACTAATGAAACAGTTTACATCATGTGTTGTTATGATCTGAGTTATAGGATTTCCGTAACCTGTCATTACCAAACACGCCATAAGTGTTTGGAACCTTATTTGTTCTTGTGACCATGAGTAAACATGCATATTTCCAGAATATAGCAAGTAGAATGGGCAGGCTGGATTTTATAAATTCTAAAGGTGTGTGTAGTTGTTATATTCTGCAATCACTTCTTGAATTTGTTTTTTTTTTGGTAACTACCATTGTACGACCTGACTTTGTTTCTATATAAAACAAAAATCCTATGGTATAAGCTAACCAGATATCTTTCAGTGAACTTTTGGTAGCTGACAGTTTTTCTCTGTTGCATTCAGGATCATTATTGTTGTCGAACTTGATGTTCTGCTAAGTGAGTGTGACTTGATCGGGAAGCCAAAGATTTACGAGAAAAGCTTACCTGCGGGACAGGTGCCTAACTTACCAGCCAGTGCTGCTCAAGCAAATAGCGGAAACTATTCCAATGGTCCAGGCATGCTGGGCAATGGTGTTGCCCCAAGGGTAGAGCAGTGTACTAACAATCAGTCGTATGGTGGACCCTACAATGGTGTTCACAGCCCAGCGAACCCTTCTATTGGTCAGACAGTCCAACCTGGACCTAACAATGCGTCGTTTGGTGGATCTTATGGTACAATGTCACCACAGAACACAATGAATGGCAATATGGTGCAGCCAAACTCTCAGCGGCCTTACAATGGTGTTCACAGCCCAGTGGATCCTTCTATTGGTCGGACAGTCCAACCTGGACCTAACAATGTGTCACCTGGTGGATCTTATGGTACAATGTCAGCGCAGAACACAATGAGTGGCAATATGGTGCAGCCAAACTCCCAGCGGCCATTACTGAACTCTCATCAAAACCAAAGGTTTGCAGTTCCTGGCGCAGGTGGGGGCATAAGCCCCCCTGGCAATGTTTATGGGCGTCCTGCACAGCCTTCGTATCAGCAGCCACCTCCAGCGTATACAAATAGTGGCCCAGCTGCTAAAAACGGAGCTGCCCTTCGCACTGTCCCGATTTCTGCACTGAACCCTTACCAACGTACATGGACAATAAAGGCTAGGGTGGCTGCGAAGAGTCAGGTCAAGCACTACAACAATGCAAGAGGTCCAGGCAAACTCTTCAACTTTGATCTCCGTGATGCACATGGTGGAGAAATTCGTGCAGTATGCTTTAATACACAGTTGGATCAGTTCTATGACCTGATTGAGGTTGATAAAGTGTACTTGATATCTAGAGGGTCACTGAAGCCCGCAAATAAACAGTTTAACCATTTGAACAATGACTACGAAGTCACTCTGGATGCTGCAACAACTATAGAGGTTTGTTCTGATGATGATGGCAGCATCCCTAGGCAGCAGTTTGATTTCCGACAGATCAGCGAAATAGCTAACATGGATAAAGATACCATGGTTGATTTGCTTGGGGTTGTTACGTCAGTTAGCCCTTCTTCTCCATTTACGCGGAAGGATGGTGTGGAAACCCAGAGAAGAGTCCTTCAACTGAAGGACATGTCTGGTTTCAGCGTGGAAATAACCTTTTGGGGTGGCTTCTGTAATGCTGAAGGTCAGCAGCTGCAGTCTCTGTGTGATTCTGGTTCGAATCCTGTGCTTGCCCTGAGATCTGGCCGTGTTGGTGAATTCAAGGGCAAAAATGTAAGCACAATTGGCTCAAGCTTCTTAAAAATAAATCCAGACTTCCCTGATGCCGAAAGTCTGAGGCAGTGGTACATAACTGAAGGGAAAAACGCTGCTTTCACTTCTTTATCTATGGGAGGGTCAGGCATGGGCCGGACTGATGACCGAAAAACTGTTGAGCAGATCAAGGCTGAAAACTTGGGGAGATCAGAGAAGCCTGATTGGATCACTGTTAAGGGTGCAATTTCACACATCAGCACCGACAACTTCTGTTACCCAGCTTGCACCACGGAGGTTAATGGTACACGCTGCAACAAAAAGGTCACAAATAATGGCGATGGTATGTGGCAATGTGACAAATGTGAGCAGAGCACTCCAAATTGCGAGTACAGGTACATGCTCCAGTGTCAAATCCAGGATTACACCGGGACTAGCTATGCAACTGCATTTCATGACGCTGGCAAGGATATAATTGGCCTCCCAGCACAAGATCTGTACAGGATAAAACACGAAGACCAAGATGATGTGAAATTCGCAGACATCATACAGCAGGTCCGTTTTGAGCTATTCCTTTTCAAGCTGAAAGTCAAGGAAGAAGTGTTTAATGACGAACCACGGGTGAAATGCTACATTGTTAATGCTCAGAAATTGGAGGACACGTCGAAAGAGTCTCGCTTTCTACTGGGACCAATTGATAGCCTTTTGATGGATGATGGCTTAGGTCCAATCCCTGGGGTGAATGGTGCTGCTGCTGTCAACACTGGTTTCACCTCCAACGGTACCTACAGCACGAATATGAGTGGCCCAAATCAGTTTGGGCAGCGACCGAGCTCATCTAGCATGGTGCCTGCCACACCATCAGCGACACGATATTCACAGAACTGCAGCGTTTGTGGGTCCAGTGGGCACAGTGTGCAGAACTGCCCTGCAGTGGCCATGGATATGCAGCAACCAGCAGCAAGTGGCTACGCGGCTAGTTCCTACGGCTCTTCGCCTGGTGACGCCAGCTCGGGTCTGTGCTTCAAATGCAACCAGCCCGGGCACTTCTCCAGAGACTGTCCGCAGCAGGAGGCTACCTCCTACAGGTCTCCAGCCGCCAACGCCAATGCCAACTCGGGTCTGTGCTACAAATGCAATCAGCCTGGACACTTCTCCAGAGACTGTCCAGGGCAGGCGGCTAACTCCTATGGCGCCTCAGCTGGTGGCAACGCCGGCGCAGGTGGCCTGTGCTTCAAATGCAATCAGCCTGGGCACTTCTCCAGAGACTGCCCTGGGCAGGCGGCTAACTCCTACGGCGCCTCAGCTGGTGGCAACGCTGGCACAGCTGGCCTGTGCTACAAGTGTAACCAGCCTGGGCACTTTGCCAGAGACTGTCAGGCGCAGGCTGCTGCCCCCCAGCGCCAGGCTTACGGGAACGGTGCCGCGTCAGGAGGGTACAACCGGCAGTCCTATGTCGGTAGCTTCTGAAGTATTTCGGCCGACCCGATAGTATCTTGCTTCGGTTTTAGTTGTGTGGCGATGGCTACAACTGGCAGTCCTTTGCTGGTAGCTTCTGAAGTATTTTGACCGACCCAATAGCATCTTGGTTCGGTTTTAGTTGCGCGGCGATGGCATCGCCACGCGTTATGTATAGTTGTTAAAAAAATCTGCCTGCTGTGTTTGTGTGTGGCAGTGGCGTCTGGACCTTGTGCTACTACTTTCAAGTCTTTATAAATCAGTGTATGTTAAGTATAATATTGCCTTTCTGGTTATTTTTGTGAGCTGCAAATTCCTTGTGGTTTGCTGTTCTGTTCTGATCTTTGGGATTGCTTGTACTATGTTAATGTGTTTGCAGTATTTTGGTCGTCACTTGTTCAATAGCCAGAAAGTTCTCTGTGTGTGTGTGTGTGTGGGTGTGGGTGTGTCAACAGTGACCTATTATTAATCCTAAGATATGAAGTCAGGCTATTAATCTGTATATAGTGAAAACATTGCTGATTAGAACAAATATTTATAGTAAGAATATTGCAGATTAGAATACACATTTTTATAGTAATAACATAAGTGGATCAAATAGGATGCCTGATTGATTTTTACTACAACATGAGTAATACTCTATTAAGTGCACTACTCTCTCCGTTACGTAATATAAGTGTGTATACCAAATTTGACGAGAATGGCGTTTTGGCTCCCAGGAGCGCGCACTCTCACGTGAATAGTAAACAAAAAATATATAATAAATGTTTTCAAAAAATTCTGAATTTTTTTGTAGTTGTTCGTGTTAGTGTCGCAAGCATCCTTGAAAAATTTCATGCGAAATAGAGCAGCGGTGTTTCGGCGGTGAAAAAAACAAATTTATGGTGACATTTTGGGGTAACATTTGGTGTTTATTTTGTTTTTTGTTTGCACAGGCCAAAATGTTTAATCTTTGTCCCTACAAATTTTTTTTTGAACACAGTACAGACGCAAGCGCTCATATACACGCGCATACACTCACCCCTATGAACGCACACACGCACACCCTACCCCTATGAGCACCTCCGAGAGACTGAGCCGGCATATCATCTTGAAATTTACGAAGTCACCGTAGGCACCTCGTCGTCGACGGGAACGTCTCCTCCCACTGAATGCACATCGCCGGAAATCCTGCAAGAAATCCAGGAATAAATGCGAGCACCAGGATTTGAACCCTGGTGGGCTGGGGATACCACAGTCCCTCTAACCATCCAACCACAGGTTGGTTCGCCTTTGTCCCTACAAATTTGTATGTAGCATTTGGATGTGACACAGAACACATAGAATTTTTGTTGGAATTTTTTTGACATTTCAAAAAATATTTTCGCGCGCAGGAGCGCGCTCTCCCGGTAGCACCAACAGATTTCCGGACCAAGTTTATTGAGAAAAATACCAACAAGAATAAACATATCAAGGGAATACTTTTGCTCAGTAACAAATGGATCTCAAATGGAAGGGTTAAACAATACGCGTGGCCTCCTCTAGCCCCTTACGCCTTCTTTTCTTCTGCCAGTAGCACTTCATCTCCTGCCTTGTGATCTCTCCGTTAAAATGAAAAATAATCTCT
Organism: Elymus sibiricus; assembly: GCA_039707655.1. Lineage (NCBI taxonomy): Eukaryota > Viridiplantae > Streptophyta > Magnoliopsida > Poales > Poaceae > Elymus > Elymus sibiricus. Next base: position 43,223,393 of record CM077664.1, read on the forward strand.
CCGGTCCTTTTTAGTTTGCATATAAGTTGGACCCTTATAAGTGCCACACATGTTGCACGAACACATGACAACTCCAAACGTTTTTGATGGCAACTTTAGTTGTCAAGCATGGCAACTTTCTTTTCAGATAGCAAGTTTTAGTTTTTTTTAAGAACATCAGGGCCGGAGTGCTTCGTGTCACACGTGTGACACTTATCATTTGGGTATGATAAGCCGGGCCCACTTTGAAGGGATGACATGGGAAATGGTGCACTACTACAGATCCAAACAACACTGACCAGCCAAATCATATCATCACAGACGCGCTTTAGGCCCGTCAGTGCCTCGGGGTCAGTGATGACTTCTTCATCATAGACGGGCTGTTTGGATGGTCAGTGATGAGTTACAACACAGACCGACTGACGCATTAGTGATAACTATCAACAGAGCGTGAGAAAAAGGGATATCAGTGACCATCCACTGCCTAGAGGCACACGTATCACAAGTACTGCACAACAACGCAGAAATTACAGAGGCAATACAAAAGACAAGAAGCACATATAAAAATTGCATTTTCATATGTCATAACATACAAAGACATGCACACCTCTTACAATTTGCCAATACAATTTACTATACACCACGAATACATTCATTTCACTACTCTTTCGTATTCACATAACACTACACATCTAATACATCAAAGTGTAAATTTGTCACTTTGCGATGTCGTTATCCTCAATGTAGTCTTCTACATGGTATCAGAGCCAAGGTTCTTTATGAGATTAGGAGAGACACGTATGTTAGATAACGACAAAGGCGTAGATGTAGATGGAAAAGTAGCATGGCCAACATGTGTAATCGGAAGGGAGGAACCATCACCGACAGTGATACGAGCGGAAGTATGGAGGTTACCGGGATGAGAAGACATGTGAGCCGTAGCTCCAGTATCCATATACCAGTCACCACCGCCGGTGTAGTTTGTTGGCGTAGGGGCGGCGTGAAGGGCCGCTAGAAGGGCCGGATCCCAGGGCGCCGGGGGAAGTGGAGGCGCCGACGGCATCGGCTGCTGCTGGGGCGCCGGGAGCAGCGGGGGAAGCCCGCCGGACGGTGGCAGCGGCCCATAGGGCGGCGGCGGTCCGTACACCAGAGACGGCCCGTATGACGGCGGCTGCGCGTACGACTGCTGGGCGGCGAGGAGCGCCTGATGAGTAGCGGGGCGGGCGCCGAAGAGGCCGGGAACGGGGGCGCGCGGGACAGGCATGGAGTATGCATGGACGACGCCGGTCCATGGGTTATGCCCGGCATGCCAGGGGGCCGGCTGGTACTGCTGCTGCTGTTGGCGCGGCGCCCCTCCCTGGGCGCCAGCCGGCTGCTGCTTGTGGCCGCGGCGGCCGCCACGGCGGCGATCAGCGGGGGCCGCCTGCGGCGGCGACGGTGGTGGAGGAAGAAACCCCGCCGGCGGCTGCGGATAGGGGCCCGGGGCAGGCCGCTGCTGAGGGGGGACCGGGGCGGGTGGGGCGCCGCCGCGGGACGTCCCGGCAGCGAGGGCGGTATGGGTGGCCCGGGTGCGCGCCATCTTCATCCGCCGTTCCTCCAGTTTTAGATACGCTACAACCTTGGGAAAGGTCGGATCGGGGATGAGGGTAAGGTTGGTGGCGGCGTTCCCAAATTCCTCGTTCAAGCCGGCGGTGAGGGTGCCGAGGAGAAGCTCATCGGAGACCTTCTCGCCAAGGTCACGGAGCTCATCGGAGAGCTTCTTGAGGCGCATGCAATAATCGTCAATGGACGAGTCGTGCTGCTGGCACCCAAAAAACTCGCCGTGAAGGAAGACCTTGCGCTGAAGTTTGTTGTCCTTGAAGAGACCGTTGAGCTTGGTCCAGACGGCATGAGCATCATCCTCATCACATACCACCGTGTGAAAGAGGTCCTTCGAGATGGTGGTGTAGAACCAGCGGATGAGAGTGGCGTCGATGGTCATCCACTCATCATCGTTCACCATGAGACTGGAGTCCACGGCGCCATCGACGTGATCATGGAGATTATACTCACGGAAGACGAGAGAGAAGTAGGTTTTCCAGGCATAGTAGGTGGAGGTGTGGTGGTCGAGGACGACGGGAACGCGAGGAAGGATGTCGAGGTCGCGGATGAGCACGGGATCAGGACCGGCGAACGGGTTGGTGCGGTTGGAGATGGAAGAACCGGGGGAACCCATGATGAAGGAGAAGGAGAGGCGCGGCGGCTGCGGTAGATGGGGGCAGCGGCGGCGGTGGGAAAGTGGGGAGCGGGCGGAAGCAGTGGAGGAGGGCGGCGGCGGCGGCAGCAGGTAAGGCAGCGGCGGCGGCTGCAGAGTGTGGAGGCGGCGGCAGCGGCGATGGGATTCGCGGCTGCGGCGGCGGCTGGGGGTTAGGGTTAGGATCGGGAGGTAACTGATACCATGTAGAAGACTAGGGTTTGGCAATGCAACTCTCGATGTATTGATCGGGTGCAAACGCACGTATATATCATGTACAAGGTGGGCCTCAACCTCATCTATACAATGAATAAGAGGTGGGCCAAGAATACAAAATACACGTGCAAACCATATATTCAACACTCAACAATGTCCCTTAGAATATTTTGTTGGAAATATATATGCCCTAGAGGCAAAAATTAATGTATTATTATATTTTCATGTTCATAATTAAAGTTTATATTTTTGTGGTATAATTGTATTGGTTCTTGAATATGAGATTCGGAGGAAAACCCAATTACATGTGTGGAAACATAAACACCAATTTGATCCCTAGTCATGCCTTATAACTCATGTATTAATGATGATCTTATTTTCATGTTTATGAGCATTCTTATAGTTACAAGGATGCTATCAATAATGAGGACACATTGTTATCAGAACAATGGTGTTGGATAGACCCAACTTATAAATTACTGAGAGATCACATCATTATTATGTTGTCGATATTTTCATATAAATTGTTAACGTTTACTTAGTTCCTTAGACCATGAGAATATCATATGCCAACGTACCACATGGTTACTTTGGCCTTTCCCCGGTGAGGCGGCCTTTGCCTGCCATACCTAGGGCAACCTCAACATTGGCGTGAAGCCGGCGGGGTCGAGGGTGACCCGCAAAACATTTGGAGCAGCAAGTTCTTTGTCGGCGGCGACGAGGATGGAGCGAGGGTCCTGTACCGCTCCCGAAGCTGGAGGGATGGAGCTTCCTGTGGTGAGTCGGCTTTCGACTCCCACGTTGGACAATCACGACGTTGGCGGTGAAGCTGCGAGGCCGATAATGACCTGTAAAACATTTGGAGGGACAAGCTCTTCGTCGTGGGCGGCGATGTCGTGGGCCTCTTTAAGGCCAACCCACTCGACCACTGTGTCGAGAGGTTGGGCGGTGTGGCCGCCGGCCGCCCCTTCGAGTGCTTCGGGTTTCACCTCTCCTGCAGCGTCCTTCTCCTTGGATCTTGTCGTTGAAGCTTTCTCCTTGGATGCCTCGGCTTCTCCCGAGGCTCGCTTTGGGGCCATCTAGCCGCGATGGTTGAGGTGACTTCTCACACATGGTGAGGATTCCCCAAGGTCGGGACAAATGTTGACGTTCGAGAATCAACTTTTGACTAGGGGGGTATCCTTAATAGTGTGGTCAGAAATTAGCGAGGGGGTGTACGATGAACTTATGTCGAAGGTTGCCTTACACTCGATAAAGTGGCATGACGATGTGTTTTAAATAGGTTCTATCGTGTCGTGGTAGCGCCACTTACGTCTTATGGGGGGGTCGTTGATAGTGGTGCCCAGGGCACGACGCACTTGGAGTGCGTCCGTTTGCAGAGTCCCATGAGTCCCAACTAGTCCGAGCCTTACAAGGTTCCTCCTGTAGGAGATATGCCCTAGAGGCAATAATAACAGCTATTATTTATCTCCAAGTTCGTGCTTAAGTTTATATTCCGTGCTATAACTGCAATGGTCCTTGAGTCCGTATATCCATAAAGTCTCAGAGGAAACCCATATGCACGTGTGGAATAGTAAACGGTAAAATGTATTCCTAGTCGTGCATCTAAGACTAGCTCAAGTGTTGCATACACTACAGGAATCAGAGAGTTTGCCATCAGTCCATTCTTTGCCGTCTGCTAGCCGACGGCAAAGATGGTCTTTGCCGTCAGCTTCCCAAAAGCAGACGGCAAAGAATGGCCTCATGGCAAAGATCGTATTTTCCGTCAGTACACTCTTTGCCGTCCGCTAGCCGATGGCAAAGAGCCTAAAAGCAGATGGCAAAGAGCCCATCTGGGCCCCACTGGAGCTCGGAGCTGATTAGGTCAAACGGACGGCCTGGATGCCGTCTGCTAGCAGACGGCAAAGCGAAGCAGACGGCAAAGACCGCAAAAAGCAGACGGCAAAGCTCGTATTGCCTAATGTATCTAACGGTCGTGCCCCGCCCCCACCTCTCTCTCTCTCTCTCTTTCTCTCTCTCTCTCTCTCTGGCACAGCCGCCGCCCTGACGACCCACCACCGCCCCTGCCGCGCCCGTCGCTGCCGCCGCCCCACCATCTGCGGCCCCGCCGCCCCACCACCGCCCCCGCCGCGCCCGTCGCTGCCGTGCCCCGCCCCCACCTCTCTCTCTTTCTCTCTCTCTCTCCGGCGCAGCCGCCGCCCCGATGACCCACCACTGCCCCCGCCGCGCCCGTCGCTGCCGCCGCCCCGCCGCCCCACCATCCGCGGCCCCGCCGCCCAGCCGCCCCCCTCCGGTGAGTTTTTTTTCTTTTTTTATTTAATTGGTACTGTTAGGTTAGAAAAGAACTAGGAGAAGAAGATTTTAGGTTAGTCAAAATTAGAAGAAGAAGAAGATGATGAAAAAAAAAGAAGAAGAAAAGAAGAATAAGTAGAAGAAGAGGAAAAAGGAAAAGAAGGAAGAAGAAGAAGAAGAAGAAGAAGAAGAAGAAGAATAAGAAGAAGAAGAGGAGGAGGAGAAGAAAAGAAGAAGAAGAAGAAGAAGAAGAAGAAGAAGAAGAAGAAGAAGAAGAAGAAAAAGAGGAGAAGAGGAGAAGAAGAGGAAAAAGGAAAAGAAGGAAGAAGAATAAGAAGAAGAAGAAGAAGAAGAAGAAGAGGAGAAGAAAAGAAGAAGAAGAAGAAGAAGAAGAAGAAGAAGAAGAAGAAGAAGAGGAAGAAAAAGAGGAGAAGAGGAGAAGAAGAAGAGGAGAAGAAGAGGAAAAACAGGAGAAGAGGAGAAGAAGAAGAAGAAAAAGAGGAGAAGAAGAAGAGGAGAAGAAAAGAAGAAGAAGAAGAAGAAGAAGAAGAAGAAGAAGAAGAAGAAGAAGAAGAAAAGGAAGAAGAAGAAGAAATAGAGGAGAAGAAGAATAAAAGAGTAGTGGAAAAGTAGTTATATATATAGAGATTTTTTTATCGGGATTGAATATTCGTGTTGATCGGGTGGATTTAAATGTGCAATTGTTTCGTCGCTGCGAGGGTCTGGTGTTCAACGACCTCCCCATGCATTCGACGAGCTCCCCTGCGTTCGTGGGGTGAGCACAAATGACATCTCCTCCTACCCCCTTCATTTGCTCTGTTTCGGTCTTCGTGCCGATGATACTTGCTAGCTATAGGTAGATTCAATCATCAGTATGTGTGACCAGTATGCGTCTCCCGTTCGAAAGGGTTACAGTTATAAATATGCATGCATTTGCATATTTATAACCGTGATTCTTTCGAATTGTCCAACGTTATCCATGGACAACCCGAGTATGTGTAGATTGGGTTCGTTTTCCCATGCTCTGCTCCGGATCCGATGCAGAATTTCGTCAGTGCCTCCCTGTTGTTCTCCGGGTACACATCCTCTCTGTTTATTGCCGAGACGTGTATCAGGAGAACAACGGGGAGGTGCTGCCGAAATTTTGCGTCGGATTCGGAGGAGAGCATGGGAAAACGAACCCAATCTACATATACTCGGGTGGGATTAGGACTTATCTTTACCTATTAGCGTGTAGGTTGCATGGACGTAATAAAATTGACAAACTTGATTAACTGATGAATATATATGCTGAATTATATATATATTTCTTGTGTGTTTAGTAGGTAGGCAAGATGAGTGATCGTGTGTGGATGTACACCGGTCACACTAGTCAGAAAGACACGACCAATGAATGGTTAACAAAAACCAAGGGGTTTGTGAAAGCCGCATTTGCAAATGGCCAGAGAAAAACCTGGTGCCCCTGTGTTAGGTGCGACAACTTTTCACAGAGGACAGAGGGTGAAATGGGTAAACACCTGCAGAAGTGGGGTTTTACGCCTGATTATACGGTGTGGACATTTCATGGTGAGTCTGCCCAATGTACCAGAGCTGAGGTGGTTCGTCGTCGCACCGACGAGCATGGTACCGGGATCGAAGACATGGTGCAAGACTTTGATGATGCTCGGGATTCAGACGATGAGATGGAGGAATCTGCAAAGGCCTTCAATGAAATGTTGGAGTCTTCAAAACGTCCTCTCCACGAGCACACTGAGCTTTGTCAGCTGGATGCCATCGCACAAGTAATGGCTCTAAAGGCTCAATTCAACTTGGGCAGAGAATGCTATGACGCGATGATGACACTATTTGGACGCTTTCTACCCAAAGGCCATGTAATGCCTGCAAACCTGTACCAGTCAGACAAAATCCTCCGTGTGCTTAAGATGCCCTATGAGAAGATAGATGCCTGTGAGAAAGGATGTGCCTTATTTAGGCTTGAGTATGCGGACTTGAACTATTGTCCCATTTGCAAGTCTTCCAGGTATGTTGTGGTAGACAACAGTATGGGTGAGAAGAGGCAAACCAAAATCCCCGTTAATGTTCTTCGGTATCTGCCAATCGTACCAAGACTTCAACGCCTTTTCATGGTCGAAGAGATGGCCAGACAGATGACATGGCACAAATTGGGCAAAAGAACCGAACTAGATGCAGATGGGAATCAGATGTTGGTACACACATCGGATGGTTTTGCGTGAAAGCACTTCGATGCATTACATGAGCATAAAGTGGCAGATCCAAGGCATCCTCGAGTCTGCATCGGCACGGATGGGTTCAATCCGTTTGGTATGACGGCAACCCAATACAGTTGTTGGCCTGTATTTGTCATTCCACTCAATCTCCCCCCCGGACAGATTATGCAAAGAAATAACATTTTCCTGACGTTGATAATTCCAGGGCCCAACTATCCGGGGAAGAATATGAATGTGTACATGCAGCCACTTAAGGATGAATTGCAAGAAGCTTGGGATAATGGGTTCAAGACATACGACGCCGCTAGCAAACAAAACTTCATAATGCGTGTCTGGTACATGTACTCGATGCATGACTTGCCGGCGTATGCGCTATTCGTTGGCTGGTGTACGCATGGAAGGTTCCCGTGCCCCACATGCAAGGCAACTCTTCAGTTCCATTGGCTGCAGGCGGGTCGCAAGTATTCTTGCTTCGATTTGCATAGACAGTTCCTGGATCCTCGCCATAAGTTCATAAAAGACAAGAAGAACTTCATCAAAGGTAGAGTTGTCAAAAACTCTGCACCACCTACGTTGACTGGCCAACAAATCCTGGATCAGTTAAATGCTCTCGAGCCTGATCCTGAGCTTCCAGGGTATTTCAAGGGGTATAATTCGGAACACGCCTGGACTCACAAGACATGCTTGTGGGATCTGCCTTACTTCAAAGACCTCCTTCTTCCACACAACATCGACGTGATGCACACTGAAAAGAATATCGGCGAGGCCCTTTTTGGTACATTGTTCGGCATAGAGGGGAAGTCAAAGGATAATCCTAAGGCTAGAGTCGATCAGCAGACTCTATGTGATAGACCGTTACAAAACATGCGACAACCGAAAGGAAAGCAGAACTGGACGAAGCCAAAGGCCTAGTTCAATCTTGGAAGGCCAGCTATGAGGGGAATTATCTTGTGGGTGAAAATGCAGTTGATGTTCCCCGATGGGTATGCAGCGAATCTAAAGAGGGGAGCGAGTCTTGAAAAATTGAAAATATTTGGTCTCAAGAGTCATGATTGGCACATATGGCTTGAGCGGGTAATGCCGGTGATGTTGCGTGGCTTTATCCCTGAGGATGAATGGCTAGTACTGGCAGAGCTGAGCTATTTCTTCCGTGTTCTTTGTGCGAAAGAACTATCGCCTGGCGTGCTAGATGACATGGAAAAGTTGGCTCCGGAGTTGCTCTGCAAGTTAGAGAAGATCTTTCCACCGGGATTCTTTAATCCAATGCAGCATTTGATTTTACATCTCCCGACCGAGGCAAGATTGGGGGGGCCCGTGCAAAATCGTTGGTGCTATGCAACTGAGAGGATGCAGCAGACGCTTCGAGCAAAATGTAAAAATAAACGTAGAATTGAAGCATCGATGGCCGAGGCATTCATTACTGAGGAGGCGGCAAACTTCGTGACAGCACACTACGAAGCCAAAAATCATCATTTGCATAATCCGAAGCCTCGGTACAATGCTGGCGACCCTAAAAAAGGTGGATCCAACCTCAGCCTATTCAAAGGGAAGCTCACACCAGCGGTGCTTCGAAACCAATAGTGTTGGATGTCGAAGAATGGCGGACCATTTCATTGTATATCTTCAACAACCTAACAGAAGTGCGGCCGTACATCGAGTAAGTTCTTGGTACATTGTTTCATAACTTCTAATTCCTTTGAACTGCTCTTATTCCCGGATATTTGATACAGTCGATACGTCGCCAAATTCTCGGATGGAGTGGTGATCCAAAAGGATTCCATCGAAGAGTATGAGCTTCTGGCAAAGCATGGAGGAGGCTATCCCGGTTTCATATCTTGGTTCAAACAAACGGTAATTACCATTAATAGACCATTTCATTTCTTGGTCTAATTTGCGGCTAATGCAACAATCCTTTCGTATTAAACTTGTAGGCTAATTCAGAGTCTATGGACGCCGAATTGAGACAAGCCGCTAATGGTTTTGACTATAAGGTCCATTCATTTGAGAAATACGACATCAACGGGTATCACTTTCATACCTTTGGCAAAGAGCTATCTATGGCCGACCGAAAATCTACAAATTGTGGTGTCTCTGCTATCGGCGAAGGAGGTACCGAGTATTATGGAAGAGTTGAAGCAATTTATGAACTTCTATTCTATGGTGAAAACCCACCGAACGTCGTAGTCTTCAAATGTTATTGGTTCCAGCCGAAGGAGACTAGAAGGACTCATGAACATATAGGGCTAGTCGAAATCAAACAAAGCACCCATTTAGATGTTCCCGATGTCTATATTACGACTCAACAGGCGACCCAAGTTTTCTATCTACCGTGGGCCTGCCAAACTAATACAAATATGAATGGTTGGGATGTCGTTTATGAAGTGCCGCCACGTGTTAGACTACCTCCCCCAAATGAAGAGGATTATGAACCTCACATTAACCCAGACACATATGAAGGAGAATTCTTCCAAGAAACACGTCTTTCCAAAAAACGTTTCAAGAACCGCTCTACTTCACCCCAGAACATGGAAGTAGACAGCGACAGTGAATCCGACTTCACCCCTGAGCCGGAACAAGAAGAGCCGGAACAAGAAGAGGTTACTGCTGCGGATGACCTGTCAATGCTTGACCGATTACAGAAAGGCCTTCCACATGTTGATGCCGCTGAACCCGATGAGCACGTCATTCATGAAGACACGCGTGATAGTGATGATGACGATGCATCTATTGATCCCGGAGCATATATAGACGATCCAGACTATTATTAGTTTGTATGCATCCCAACTTAAATTATATACATATTATTATTCATGTCAGGTATTCAATTTTTTTATGTTGTACTAATTTTGTTTACTCTTTGTCATGGCAGGTGTTGAAAGATGGTGGGCGCGGGTCCAGAGCGCTCCGCGGGTACTTCTTCGGCGGCGGCCCGCGGGAGGGGTACTTCCATTCCACCCCTACATCTCCAGAGAGCGTTGATAGACAGTTTGGGGACACCGGCGGGCGCTTCTTCGTCGGCATCATTGCCCACCGAGAGAGGAGGTCGGGGAGGGAAGAAGAGAGGTAGATCAGGACGTGGCCACGGGAGAGGTAGGCAGACTGCTACGCCTTCCTCGCCGCCACCCCCAGCTCATTCACTCGAGCACAGGACTGGTAGGGTGGACCCGTCTGAGGTGGAGGCTACAGGGACTCCGGACCGCGAGCCTTGGGTCGACGGGTCTTCGGCCCACGAGACTCCGGTCCCAGAGGCTTCGGCCCATGAGACTTCGGCCCACGGGACTCCGGACCAGGACGGGGATCGGGCTACGTCCCAGGAGACGTCCGGATGGGGTACCTGGCCGGATCCGCTTGAGGGGCCGAGTGGCCATGCTGATGGTGGCGGGGATCAGTTTACTGATAGTGAGGGCGAGGTGGTTGAGGGGGTCACCGTGTACCAGCATGGTGGTACACGGCTCCCTCCCCTGCCGGCGACCCGCGAGCAGAGGCCGGTGATTAGGCCTGATGGGGAGAAGTAAGTGCATTTACTCTTTTTGTACCTTTTGCCTTCACGTTTCTTCAAATATCTAATGCGTTGGCCTTGTCATACTGCAGGGGTTGGCTACACGCCAGTGGAGTCCGCAGGCCCAACAGCGTCCTTGGTGTGCTTTGCCAGCAAAATTTCCCGGGGTTTGTCACGTTGCCCGGTGAGGGTCAGCTTCCACAGCTAGGATTGAGCTGGGAGCACTACTTGGCTGCCCAGGCCCCGCCGGAGGAGATGATCGACGGTGTCTTGTGCCACACGAGGGCCGAGATGGTGATCAAAAGCTTTTGGGTAATTTCTCCTTTACACAATTAAAAATTAACAATAGCTAGTTATTGTACTAATCAGTGTTGTCTCGTTTGATTGCAGACCTTCTACAGGTGTGAGAAGGGATACGAGGAGGACGCGGCAAAGGTTATCGATACCGAGTGCAAGCGCCTATTACAAAACTTACGGCACGAGGCTCGGCCGCAGGCTGTTCGAGACTACTACGCCACGCGTGGTATTAAGAAGGACAAGCCGTCGTGCCGCGAAAAGTTTCTGAAGAAGCATCAGTACATGAAGGTAATTACCTATTCTTAAGGCCTTGTACTTAGTTTCCTTGATTTGATTCGTAGGCGTAGCGCTCAAATTTCTCTTTACTAACTTAGGTGCCCCCGAGATGGTGTGCGGATAAGATGGATTGTTGGGAGGCGTTGGTGGATGAGTGGTGCACAGACCACTGGCGAGCCGTCCACAACAATGCCAAGGACCGGCGTGCCCAAATGGTTGGTGTGCCACACCATCAAGGTAGCGCCAACTTATATCAGTTCGGGCGGAACTGGGTATGTGGTTTGCTTCATGATTCATGCAATTCATTCTTCATGCTAGCTTGAGCCCTTTACTAATACTTTGTTCCTCTCTTTTAGGCGCGACACAATAACACGGAGGTGCCAGAGGTGTACGACCTCTATGCCATGGCCCATACTGCCTCGTACAAGAAGGCCAAGGCATTCTCTGAGTCTGACCTCGATCATCCAGAAAATTTCACCAACATCTCCTCCCACCACAAGCTCGTGAGGTACAACACGGAGGCGAAGGCGAGGAAAGGGGAGGACTATAACCCGAGCCAGCATCCTATTGATCCAGAGCTGCTGATGATATCTGGTGGCGGGAGGCCCCATGGCTCGATAGCCATTGGAGATGGACTGATACGTTGTCCTCTCACTCTCCCGGAGATCAAGGCGCGCCAAACGAGCTCCTGCCCTGAGATAAGGACTCGTCCACGGCCAGTCGATCTCGCCATCGAGGTTAGTTATACGGACTCAGATATCTTTCCTCCATTACATTGTGTGTGCGGCCATCGATGATTACAATGCTAACGAGGAGTGGTGTTGCAGGCTGCTCTTCAGAAAGAGAGAGCGACAACCCAGGCGCTTCTGGAGGAGAGGGACCGGGTGGCAGCGGAGAAGGAACTGCTGGCGGAGGAGAAGACGGCTAGGTTGTTGGAGGAGGAGAGGGCACGGAATGAGGCGGCTCACCGGGCCATGTACGAGCTCCTCGTGGTAAGTTTCTTCTGCATATTAGCCAAATCATGCACGTAATGTTCGTTTCATTACTAACTAATATGACTGACTCGTCAAAACCAAATGTGCAGTCTATGTGCGACATGACCAGTCAGACCCCTCCGCCGATGCCAGTCATTACTCCGGTGGGAACGGTGAGTTTCATTTGAATGGTCATTAGTTACTAGTCTTAACATTTGAGTTTCATCATGCTAACGAGACATTGCAAATGATCTTTGGTGCAGCATAACTCCCGACCGCATCGCACACCCCTTCTCCAGGGCAACCTTCTCCAGGTGACTGCCAGAGCAACCCCGGTGCTTGACCTCCGTGATGACGACGACGGTAAGTTTTCTCTAGTGTTTTTCTTAACAAATGCATACTTAGCTTCGCACATGCTAGTTAGCCCTAATATGCCAAATACTTAGCTTATTGTCCCCAAAAAAGACATACTTAGCTAATTATCCTCCAAAATGACATAATTAGCTTATTTAGTTCATTTATGACATAATTAGCTTAGTTAGGTCAAAAATGGCATAATAACCTTGGTTAGCTCATAAATGTCATATACTTAGCTTATTTTCCTCCAAAATGACATAATAAGCTAAGTTAGCTCAATAATGACCTATACTTACCTAAGTTAGCTCAAAAATGGCATAATTACCTAAGTTAGCACAAAAATGACCTATACTTACCTTATTTTCCTCCAAATTGACATAATAAGGTTAGTTAGCTCAAAAATGGCATAATTACCTAAGTTAGCTCAATAATGACCTATACTTACCTTATTTTCCTCCAAAATGACATAATAAGCTTAGTTAGCTCTAAAATGGCATAATTACCTAAGTTAGCTCTAAAATGACACAAATAAGGAATGAGAAGAAGAAAAACAAGGAAGAGGAGAAAAAGAAAGAATAGAAGAAGAAAGAGAAGAAAAATAAAGAATAAAAGAAGAAGAATGAGAAGGAAAAGGATAAAAAGATAGAAGAGAAGAAGAAAGATGAGAAAAAGAGAGAAGAAGAAGAAAATATATTCTCTTTCTTCCTTTTTCTCTTCTTTCTTTTTCTACATCTTCTACTCCTTCTTATTCTTATTCTTTCTTTCTTCTTATTATTTTTCTTCTTCTTCTTCTTCTTCTTCTTCTTCTAGTCTTCTTCTTCTTCTTCTTCTTCTTCTTCTTCTTCTTCTTCTTCTAACTTTCTTATTCCGATTTTGCAGATTTGATTCACTTCATGGAAGCTGGCATTGATGGACTGCTAGTGTTTAGTTTTTGTTTTGATTTGTATTGATGAACAATGTGAAACTATGTATCTATATATGGATGAACAGTGTGAAACTATGTATGTATTGGTTCTTTTAATAGCCTATGTGTTCTCTTGTTCAATATTTCACGATGATGTTGGATTGTTGGAATACATGGCCTATGCTTCAGCTTGAAACTATATATATCATATATGTGTTGTGAAAATGCAAGGAAATTACAGAAAACAGACAAAAAAGAGGCAGTACAGGCACTTTGTCGTCCGCCAGCTGATGGCAAAGACCTTTGCCGTCGGTAGGAGGACGGCAAAGGTGCCACGTGGCAGCAACCTGTGCAACCTGGGAGCACCATGTCTGACCCATTTGGTCATTCTGCCGTCAGCTGGCAGACGGCAAAGACAAAGCAGGAGTGACGGGCAGCCACAGGCCTGCTGACGTCACTGGGCAGACGACAAAGGCAAGTGTTTGTTTGCCGTCCGCATGCAGACGACAAAGTCTGCCGTTAGCCACCTAATGGGGCTAACAGGTATACTTTGCTGTCCAGAACCTTTGCCGTCAGCTTAGCCAGGAAGGAGGACGGTAAACGTCTTTGCCATCCATTGCCGTTCTACAGACGGCAAAGAAGCTGTTTACCGTGACTTTCAGTGCCGAAAGTGGGGCCGTCAGCCAGCAGACGGCAATGCTGTTTGCCGTCCGTGGCCTGGGCCTTTGCCGTCTGCTATGGCAGACGGCAAAGTAACTAATTCCTGTAGTGATAATGACCACGTTTTCCTGATCATGGGCATGACTATGCCGGCAGTTTTGAGGACACAATGTTAGAAGAACACTTGTGTTCAATCGACCCAAATTGATGTTATGCTATGAGATACATTCATCACAAGTTAATGGTTAATAACATAAAGAAAGTTAGCGTTTGCATAATTCCTTAGACCATGAGAGTATCGAGTTCCTTCATGCTTGCTTCATGAACTTTGGGGTTAGTTAAACGTCATCCGTAACAGGGTGGCTATTACAGCGGCTTTCGGGTTCATGGAAAAGTATGACAAGGTACTTGATAGCTCAAGATTGGGATTTGCTCCTCCGACGATGGAGAGATATTCTTTGGGCCCTCTTGGTGTTATGGTATCCATCATCGTCTGGCCAGACATAGCGTGATTTGATCATGGGGATGTCGGAACGTGGGAACAAGAAAACATAACAAAACCGGTAACGAGGAAACTGGCATAGTGAACAAGTTGTTGATTCACGGGGATGCTATTGTATCTCACCTCGGGTATTTGTAACATATCGTGAAGCAACAGGAACAACATTTGGTAATTACAGGCTCGCTGGAATATTCATTCGTGTGGGTATAGGGATCAATATGGATGTCCATGGTTCCGCTATTTATCATTGATCAAAAAAGTTCTGGCCATCTCTATACTTCATCGAACCTACAAGGTCACACACTCAAGGGTCATCTATCTGCTAAGTAATAGACAAGGAGTACGAGAGATTGTTTCCGGAAAAGTTTCGGAGACGACATAAAAGTTTGAGAGAGAAAACCGGAAATGTTTCAGAGACAAAACTTTCTATCAGAAATGTTCCGGAACGCGTCCAGAATTATTCTAGGGGGTGCCGGAAATGTTCTGGACCTTCCGGAATTTTTTTAGCTTAAACGGACATTGAAAAATTCATGAAAAGTTGTCATGAATAGTGGAGTGAATAGTGCATGATGTCATGGTGATGTCACCCGTACCCTAAAGTAGTGGGTGATGTCATGGTGGGGGATGTTGATACGTCCCAAATGTATCTACTTTTCCAAACACTTTTGCTCTTGTTTTGGACTCTAATTTGCATTATTTGAATGAAACTAACCCGGACTGACGCTGTTTTCAGCAGAACTACCATGGTGTTGTTTTTGTGCAGAAATAAAAGTTCTCGGATTGAGCTGAAAATTTACGGAGAATTATTTCAGAATATATAAAAAATATTGGCGAAGAGATCTACTGGAGGGGGGCCACCCAGGAGCCACAAGCTCAGGGGGCGCGCCTACCCCCAGGGCGCGCCCCTCGAGCTTGTGGGTCCCACAGACCCCTGTTTGCCCTAATTCCAATGCTACAAGTACCATCTCGCGGAGAAAAAAAATTGGAGATAAAGTTTCATCGCGTTTTACAATACGGAGCCGCCGCCACCTCCTGCTCTTCATCGGGAGGGCTGATCTGGAGTCCGTTCGGGGCTCCGGAGGGGGGATTTGTCGCCGTCGTCATCATCAACCCTTCTCCATCAACAATTTCATGATGCTCACCACCGGGTGTGAGAAATTCCTCCATAGGCTTGCTGGTTGGTAATGGAGTTGGATGAGATTTGTCGTGTAATTGAGTCAATTTGTTAGGGCTTGATCCCTAGTATCCACTATGTTCTGAGATTGATGTTGCTATGACTTTGCTATGCTAAATGCTTGTCACTAGGGCCCGAGTGCCATGATTTCAGATCTGAACCCTCTATGTTTTCATGAATATATTTGTGTTCTTGATCCTATCTGCTAGTTATATGCACTTGTTATTGTTCTGATCCGTAGACCCCATAGTGGCAATTGTTTGAGATACTCTCCGGGGATGACTGTAATTCGAGGAGTTCATGTATTCACCATGTGTTAATGCTTTGTTCCGGTTCTCTATTAAAAGGAGGCCTTAATATCTCTTAGTTTCCTTATGGACCCCGCTACCACAGGAGGGTAGGACAAAATATGTCACGCAAGTTCTTATTATAAGCACATATGACTATATACGGAATACATGCCTACATTATATTGATGAATTGGAGCTATTGTGTATCGCTCTAGGTTGTGACTGTTATATGATGAATGTCATCCAACACAAACATCCATCACTGATCCAATGCCTATGCTTTTCTCATATTGATCTTTGCTAAGTTACTACTGCTGCTGCTGTTACAATCATCACAAACTACTTCTGTTACTGTTCCTGTTACTATTGCTATTGTGCTATTAAACACTTTGCTGCAGAGATTTTATATCCCAGGTGTGGTTGAATTGACAACTCAACTGCTAAGGCTCATAAATATTCTTTGGCTCCCCTTGTGTCGAATCAACAAATTTGGGTGAAATACTACGCTCGAAGACTGTCGCGATCCCCTACACTTGTGGTTTATCAAGACCTTTTTCTGGCGCCGTTGCCAGGGAGCATAGCTCTATTTATTGAGTTCACTTGGGATTTTACACTATGAAGAATCTAAAAGATGCTAAAACTGAGATCGTACCCTCTAAGACGAGGAGAGGTAAGGAACTACCATCTAGCTCCGCACTTGATTCACCTTCTGTTTTAAGTAGGCTTGCGACACCCCCACCTGCTATTTATTCTGATATGTCGCAAGTGATTGATGATACTACTTCTGCTATAAATGAAACTTGTGATGATGCTAGTACTCTGCTTGATAATGCTGTGCCACTAAGTGAATTTCTTGATGAACAAATTGCTAAAGCTAAAGAGATTGAAAATGCTGAAACTGATGAAGATTATGATTCACCTATTATGCCTAGCTCTCCTACTAGAGTTGAAATGCCTAAGATACCTGAGGGTTATGTTATGGATGGGGAGATAGATAGAGAATTTCTTGCGTGTAATGATAGAGATGATGTTAAGAAATTATTGAGTAAGCTGAAAGAAAAGGCTATGATAGAGAGAATGAAATATGATCCTAAGTTTGCTACTTCTCCTATCTTTGTTACTGATAAGGATTATGAATTCTCTGTTGATCCTGAGTTACTTACTTTGGTAGAATCTGATCCTTTTCATGGTTATGAAACTGAAACTGTTGTCGCACACCTTACCAAATTGAATGATATAGCCACCCTATTTGCTCACGAGGAAAAAATTCGCTACTACTATATTCTTAAGTTGTTCCTTTCTCATTAAAGGGTGATGCTAAGAAATGGTTTAATACTCTTGATCATGGTTGTGTGTGTAGTCCCCAGGATATCATATATTACTTCTCTGAAAAATATTTTTCTGATCATAAGGAACAAGCTGCCTTACAGGAAATATTTAACTTTGTGCAATCTGAAGAAGAGAATCTCCCTCAAGCTTGGGGGGAGGCTTCCCCAATTACTTAATGCTTTGCCAGATCATCCTCTTAAGAAAAATGAAATACTTGATATCTTTTATAATGGACTAACCGATGCTTCTAGGGACTACCTAGATAGTTGTGTTGGCTGTGTTTTCAGGGAACGAACTGTTGGACAGGTTGAAGAACTACTGAATAATATGTTAAAGAATGCCGATGATTGGACACTTACTGAACCACCACCTAAACCAACTCCGAAGAAGAGAGGTATTCTATTCCCCAGTCCAGAAGTTATGCAAGAAGCCAAGAAATCTATGAAAGAAAAGGGTATTAAATCTGAAGACATTAAGAATTTACCACCTATTGAAGAAATACATGGACTCGATATCCCGACACAGGTAGTAAAGGTAAATTCTCTTTATAGATTCAATGAAGGTGATATTCCCTATAATAAATCTGCTAGTCAATGTCTGGATGAATTTGATAATTACATTGTTAAGCAAGAAAATTTTAATATGTATGTTAACAATCAATTGAAACGAAATGCTATTATGATTGATCGCTTCAGTGAATTGATGTTTAGGATTGCTAATGATGTTAAAGGTTTAAGTAAACATTCATCCATGGTTCATACTCAGTTAAAACAAGTTGCCAAGTCACAAAATGATTTGTTAATGAAATGAATAATAGAATGAATGATCGTGCTGTTAGAGTTGTGACTAGAGGAGGTAGAATGACTCAGGAGCCTCTATATTCCGAAGGTCATCCTGAAAAAATTGAGCAAGATTCTCAGAGAATTAATGTTGACGCACCTAGTTCATCTAAGAAGAAAAAGAAAAAGAAAAAGAAAGATGATAAAACTTTGCATGCTTCTAGTGAACCTGTGATAGAAAAACCTTCTGAGAATCATAATGATATTTCTATTTCTGATGCCGAGACACAATCTGGTAATGAACATCCACCTAATGATAATGATAATGCTGATGTTCATGATTATGCTCAACCAGACAATGATAAAGAACTTGGGAATGATGTAGAAATAGAACCTGCTGTTGATCTTGATAATCCACCTCCTAAGAATAAAAGATATGATAAAATAGATTTCATTGCTAGAAAACATGGTAAAGAAAGAGAACCATGGGTTCAAAAACCCATGTCTTTTACAAGTAAACCTCTGAAAAATAAGGATGAGGAAGATTTTGAATGCTTTGTTGAAATGCTTAGGCCAGTCTTTTTGAGAACACGTTTGACTGATATTTTGAAAATCCCTCCATATGCTAAATACATGAAAGATATTATCACTAATAAAAGGAAGATACCTAAAGCTGAAATTTCCACCATGCTTGCGAATTATTCTTTTAAGGGTGGAGTACCTAAGAAGTTAGGAGATACATGAATACCTACTATACCTTGCTCCATTAAAAGAAGTTATGTCAAAACTGCTCTGTATGATTTAGGAGCTGGTGTTAGTGTTATGCCTTTCTCTTTATATAGATGAATTGATTTGAATAAGTTGACACCTACTGAAATATCTTTGCAAATGCCTGATAAATCAACTGCTATACCTATTGGAATTTGTGAGGATGTTCCCGTTGTAGTTGCAAATGTTACTATCTTGACAGACTTTGTTATTCTTGATATGCCCGAGAACGACAGTATGTCGATCATCCATGGTACACCCTTTCTGAAAACTGCAGGGGGTGTTATTGATTGGAACAAAAGCAAGGTCACTTTTCATGTCAACGGTAATTAATGAACATACGGTATACTTCCCAAAGAAGCAAAGTTCAGTGAATAGTATCAACGCCATTGAAAAAATTGCGACAATTACTATTGGAGGTTTTGAATTTCCTCTTCCTAACGTCAAAAAGAAATATGAGGTTCTTATTATTGTGGAAATGCATATCCCCGTTGAGGCAACTTAGTGTTATACGACAATTCTTCGGTTTCATGTTACTAGGAAATAGTTTGTTAATAAGACTTGATCAACCTTATTAATGGATTCTTTTTGCGGGGCATGTGGTCGATGAATTTAGTAAGCACAACTTATTCTACCTTCTATTTACTCTCTATTCTTTAAAATTTAATTAAGTAGAATACCATGATTAACCTGTTTTCTGAATTATCCGTGCAATAAAAAATGTCCCGAAAACAAAAGTTCTCCGAATGACCTGAAAATTTAGTATGGTTTTTTCTGTAATATTTAAGAATTTTTGGCACTGAACACACCCTAGGGGGTGCACCTGTGAGCCACAAGCTCACAGGGCGCGCCCACCCCCTGGGCGCGCCTAGTGAGCTTGTGGGTCCCACAGGGGCCCCCTCACTTATTCCCCTAGCCCACAACCTTCTTCTTCCTCCAGAAAAAAAATCACCCTTGCTCTCAAGCCCGTGTTCTTGCTCATTTTGGTGTGATTTTCGATCTCTTTGTTTGGAGCTCCGTTTCTGAAATTGTTTTGAGGAATCACTCCTTGGTATGTGACTCCTCTGATGGTCCAATTAGTTTTTGTTCTAGTGCTTTATGTTTTGCAAATTTTTGCTGCTGTGGTGACCATGTATATGAGTTTGCATGTTGAATTTGTATGGTCCAAAGTGATGCATGATATAGCCTCTAGACACTTGTGGGAGTAGTTGCTATCAATTTCGTTGAGTTTTGTTCACTTTTATTTTGGGGACTAAAAATTTCAGAATTTTTCAGACAAAAAATGCTTAGGAGGATGTTGAGAGGTTTCTCGAGCCGGAGTTCCGAGGAAACTCCGAAGGATAAGCCCAAGTACAACCTTCCCCGTGCGGCCGTGTGAATGGCCATGCAACACCTTCTTGAGGGATGTGGGTATTCATGATGATTTCTATTATTTGGCGAACAATGCTGGCATCATCCCGTTCCTCGAAGATAAGTGTGATCAATACCTCCTGCTCACCAATACTTTTGTGCAAAATTTCTACTTTCATGCTAGGAGGGATATACCCACCGCGTCGTTCCACCTCTCTATGATATCCGTCGAGAGATGACACTTGATGTGTTTTGCCAAGTATGCAAAATTCCTAATGAGGGCAGCCCTCTAGAGCCATGTCCAAGGGATGTTGCGGATTTTATATCCGCAGTAACTGTGGGGGAGACGAGAGGAGTTTCTGAAGCTAGAGTTGCTAGTTTACATTTTCCTGTTTTACGTTACTACTCATCACTGGTACAGCGAGCTGCTATGCAAACGGTTTTTACCCCCTTTCCGCGACACAGTTTTAAACCGCCGCCTTGCCTGTGTGTGCGATAGGGGGGGTCTTCCCACACGACCCAGAAACCGTCCGCGATAGGGAGCGCTGATGCAGACGCGTCGTCAAATGTAATCGTATGCGATGCACGAACATATCGCACACACTATATTTTTGGCACACATGTGGGATTGGCGAGTCAAACGTTTCTAATTGTGCAGGGAAACCAAATGGTGTTCCACATTGGACTGTTTGCGAAATAGTACCTAAGGCAAACGGGCCATCATAGAAACTGTGTGCGATATGTGGCCCATCGCACACGAGTATTATATGGCAATCGTCTGCCATGCATGACATCATCGCACACATTTCCTGAACAATTTACGAGTGGGATTGTATTTTGCATTGGGCACGATTTCCTGTAAGCTCTCGTGTGTGATAATGTGCTATCACAAATGGTTCAAGAGTCCCTACGCACACGTAGAAGTGCTCAAAACCGTCTGAGATTTGTTGTGTATCACCGACGGTTCCGCTATGAGTGGCGTGTGCTTTCCGTTCTGGATCGCACACACTCATTTAGTCGAACCATGTGCGCATCAATGGCTAGGTTAAAGCAAAAATAGCGCATTTGAATTGCCCTGCAAATAGCAAATTCGCCACAATATGCAATTGAACAAATAGTGTCCACATGACGAACATTCATCAGAATTCGCAACAATATGCAATTGAACAAATGCTAGCTAAATTCCACTGATTTATCGACAAATGCAATACATAATCATAGTGTACGAAATACGAAGACCTCATCACATGGAAAACAATGGTGCTAACTCGTGTTGAATGTTTAGCGGCTAACTCGTGTTGAATGTTTACTCATTGTTTCAGGAACAGCCATGCTAAAATCTTCATTATCACCAGTGGGATCAATGAAGTGATTCAGGAAGAAGTTGCTGATAAATCTCCTAACCTCCATCAATTCACCAGGGAGGAGCGGTTCAGGGGTCATCGGTTCAAAGATGAGCTGCAGGATTTTTAGATCAGAATGTGCCATACGAGTGGAGTAGAAGATATTAATTAAGATATAGACTTACTAGTGCTAAATTGCGTGCATCGTTACAGCAAGCAGTAGATTTGAAGATGGAGATCATGTGTCTGTAGACATAGTATCCACAAAGGTTGGTCCCTGGTTGTTGCTAAGGACACTGAATTTTTTTGTACATAATTAGTCATGTATTTGCCCTGTTAGGAGCAACCTAACCGGTGTAAGATGTTTATTTTTTCTTTGGAGAGAAATAGAAAGAGGTTTATTTAGAAACTTGAACATTAGACTAGCGTAAGAAAAGGTATTTGCAAACATTTGGATACATTTTCCGAAAATAACGGATTTCGGTGTATTACCGGATCAACGATCTCGTGCTGCAGAGGTAGTGCACTCTTGAACTGGTTCCCTCGTTTAGTTATGCACGATGCCAACACACTGCAAATGAAGATGAATTTCCACATACTCAGTTCTTGAACCAGATATGAATGCGAATTTTAACATCATAGAATTCAATACCTATCCATGAATTGCTGAAGATGCGTCAGATCCTGAGGCTTTGATTATTGAATCTCTGGGAGAATCCAGGTAGTAAACTCTGTTCTAGTTTGGAGCAATGACTACCAAGATCCAGTGAATGCTACAGATTAAGAAAACCATGAACTTACGAACTATGACGAAATGTGAAAGATGGTCAATGTATGTGTGGTTGCTTATTTGACTTACCCTTCATGATATGGCTAGAGAAAGAGTTCTGCACGGGGCATGTGACACAAGATACTGGCGACCTTGCCTTTGTCCCACTCCCGATTATCTGTGCCACCACGTAATAATATGCCATTTGCTACGTGAGGATATATGAAATACACTGCCTCCATTTTTCTTTGTGTGATCAATCCCCTGAGAGGAATACAATACAATTCGCTTTTCTTCATTTACAACCTTGTATGGATAAGTTGATCAGAGTTGGTGAAGTACTTACAACATCAAGCATTTAACAAGAGTCATATCGAGCACATTGAAGTTGAAGAAGAGATGAAAGTCCTCGAATTCCACACTGATGGATCCTTGATCGTGACCGAAATGATCACTGTCGTAGTGGACTAGCAGAACCTTATGACCTTGTGACATTGCATCCATGCAATATCTATGTAACTTGCGGCAACTAGAACTGCACTCCTCTAAGTATTTGTCAACAAGAAATGGCTGGCCGTGGACGTACTTGCGTGCTAGAAGTACGTTGATACGTCTCCAACGTATCTATAATTTTTGATTGTTCCATGCTGTTATAGTATCAATCTTGGATGTTTTATATACATTTACAAGCAATTATATATCATTTTTTGGGAGTAACCTATTAACTTAGTGCCTAGTGCCAGTTGTTGTTTTCTGCTTGTTTTTGGCTTTTTAGAGAAACAGTACCAAATGAAGTCCAAATGCCACGAAGCTTTTTGGAGAACTTTTTCTGGACAAAAGAAACCTGGGATGCTTCGGGAGGAGGCCATAAGCCCCACAGGGGCTTCACAAGGCACTAGGGCGCGCCCCAGGGGGGGCGCTGTACTGCCTTGTGGGGCCCACGTGACTCCTTTTGACCGAATTCGACTTCTATAATTTCACAAATATTCGGAAACCCCCAGAGAGCTAGAATAAAAAACCTTTCCGCCGCCGCAAGCCTCTGTTGTTCTGCGATCCCATCAGGAGGCCTTTTCCGGTACCCTGCCAGAGGGGGAATCGATCACAGAGGGCTTCTACATCAACCTTGCTGCCCTTCCGATGATGTGTGAGTAGTTTACCATAGACCTACGGGTCCATAGCTCGTAGCTAGATGGCTTCTTCTCTCTCTTTGATCTTCAATACAATGTTCTCCTCGATGTTCTTGGAGTTCTATCTGATGTAATCTTCTTTTGCGGTGTGTTTGTTGGGATCCGATGAATTGTGAGTTTATGATCAGATTATTCATGAGAAATATTTGAGTCTTCTCTGAACTCTTTTATGCATGATCGTTATAGCTTTGTATTTCTCTCTGATCTATCGGTTTAGTTTGGCCCACTAGATTGATTTATCTTGCAATGGGAGAGGTGCTTTGTGATGGGTTCAATCTTGCGGTGTTCAATCCCAGTGACAGAAAGGGACATGACACGTATTTGTATTGTTGCCATTAAGGATAAAAAGATGGGGTTTATTCATATTTCTTGAATTTGCTTCTCTACATCATGTCATCTTGCTTAAGGCGTTACTCTGTTTCATACTTAATACCCTAGATGCATGCTGGATAGCGGTCGATGGGTGGAGTAATAGTAGTAGATGCAGGCATGAGTCGGTCTACTTGTCTCGGACGTGATGCCTATATACATGATCATTGCAATGAATCCGTCATAATTATTTGCTTTTCTATCAATTGCCCAATAGTAATTTGTTTACCCACCGTATGCTTATGTGCTCAAGAGAGAAGCCTCTAGTGAAAACTATGGTCCCCGGGTCTATCTTTATCATAAAAAAAACCTAAAACTACCTTGCTGCAATTTATTTACTTCTATTTTAATTAGTAGTTTATTTTATTTATTTACCTCGATAAGATTTAATCCTTGCAAATAACCGCTAAGAGGATTGACAACCCTCTTATTCGCGTTGGGTGCAAGTGTTTGCTCTTGTGTGTGCACGTGCGCTTTAACGATATTTTGCTTGGTTCTCCTACTGGATTGATAACATTGGTTCTTAACTGAGGGAAATACTTATCTCTACTGTACTGCATCTCCCTTCCTCTTCAGGGAATTACCAATGCAGCTAACAAGTAGCAGGAAGAATTTCTGGCGCCGTTGCCGGGGAGACATCATCAAAATTACCAAGTACCTTCGCACAAATTATCATTCACTTGCATTTACTTTATTTACCTTTTATTTGTATTTGCCTCTCGTTTTCATCTCCCCCACTTCTAATTTTTTTTTACAAAAACACAAAAATATTTTGTTTGCCTGTTTGCTTGATTACTTGCTTTGTTTACCATTATGGCTAGTTCTTCGCTTGTTACTACTACCCCTGAAAATGAAGTACTTAATTTTAAACAAAGGGGAGGAGAGAATTTAAAAGATGCTTGGTATAGGATTTGCAATGCTCAAAATAGATCAACTCATAAACAATCCACTACCATTTTTCTTTGAAATTTCTATGTGGGAATCACTACTTGGTATAGATTTGTTCTTGACACTATTACCGAAGGGAATTTCTTGATGTGTCCCACTTTGGATGCTCTCAATGCTATGGGAAATTTAGTGGGTTCACCCCCTATCAATATTAATGAAACGGCACTGACCTTGGAGCATGTTATGCAAAGATTAGAAGCTATAGAAAACAAAATGCTTACTATCGAACATCTTGAAAATTTAGATAAAAAGGTCCACAATCATATTACTCAATTTGGTTCCAAGGTGGGGATTGCTTTTAAAACTCTAAAGGAAAAGGAGCCAATGATTAATGAAAGGATAGGCCAAAGCTCCGCTAGAATTGATAAGTTGGAAGAAATTATCAACAACTTGGGTTCAGCTTTTTCCTCCGCTAAAAACATTGATAGAACTCCTCCTAATAAAAATTGCAAGTTCATATATGTTCCCAAAGTTAAGGGTACCACTTATATTAAAGGGAACGAAGATCTTAAAATGATTAGCGTGCATCCCAATTTCATCGATATAATTAAGGAACCTATTCATAAAAGTAAAATTCTTGATTTTGTGCCTAGAGGTATGATGATGAGAAACATCTATGTTAAATTCACTGGAAAGAATGGATGTGTGATTGAGAAATTGGAAACCAAGGATGACAATACTTGAAATTTAGCATTATGCCTAGCTAGGGGCATAAAACAATAGCGCTTGTTGGGAGGCAACCCAATGAATAAAATAATTTTTTTCTTTTTGTTTCTGTTCTTGTATGTTTACACAATTTTAGCTTCTGTTATGAGTAAGTTTTTATGTTTTAATTAGTGTTTGTGCCAAGTAATGCTTTTGGGATGATTTGGAAGATAGTATAATCGATGTTGTTTGGAAAACAGAAAGTTTTGCGTCAAGTACTGGAATTCTAATTCTGTACTGGAGCATCAGAAAATCTGAAATTTTTACACAGTATTAGTATCTGAATTGCCCACGTTGTCCTAATTTTTCAGAAGTTTTGGAGTTACAGAAGTATGGCTATTAAATATATCTTAACAGACTGTTCTGTTTTAGACAGATTCTGTTTTTGTTGCATAGTTTGCTTATTTTGATGAATCTATGGATCGTATCGGGGGGTATGAGTCATGGAGAAGTTGGAGTACAGTATCATTATGCCAATATTAAATATGAATCAATTTACAACAGTACCTAAAGTTTAAGATTTGTTTGTTATACTAACGGATCTCACGAAGGTTTTGTTGAGTTTTGTGTGATTGAAGTTTTCAAGTTTTGGATGAGAATGCGATGGACAAAGGAATAAGGAGTGGCAAGAGCCTAAGCTTGGGGATGCCCAAGGCACCCCAAGGTAATATTCAAGGAAGACTCAAGCGATTAAGCTTGGGGATGCCCCGGAAGGCATCCCCTCTTTCGTCTACAATCTAATGGTAACTCAATTGGAGCTATATTTTTATTCATCACATGATATGTGTTTTACTTGGAGCGTCGTGTATTATATGAGTCTTTGCTTTGTTTGCTTTTTAGTTTGTCACAATCATCTTTGCTGGACACACCTTTTTGAGAGGGACACACATTATTCATGATTTGTTAGAATACTCTATGTGCTTCACTTATACCTTTTGAGCTAGGCAGTTGCTCTAGTGCTTCACTTAAATATTTTTGAGCACGGCGGTGGCTATATTTTGAAGAAATACTTGAACTCTCATGCTTCACTTATATTATTTTGAGAGATGATAAGATTAAAATTTTGAAGAAATATTTGCACTCTCATGCTTCACTTATATCTTTTTGATAGTTGATAATAGTAATGGTAATTTGCACAAGATATGAATTTGGTCCCAAAGTGATGAATATTCAAGAGGGATATAATAAAAACTTTCATGAAAGATTATTGGACATGATAAGTTTGATTCCTTGCAATAGTTTTGCGATATGGAGATAATAATATGTGAGTCATGTTAGTGAGTAATTATGATTTAGTAAGAATATTGGTGTTAAGGTTTGTGATTCCCTATGCATGCACATAAAGTCAATAGTTATGCAACGAAGTTATATCCTACTTATGGTGCATTATTCGGTGTTAGTTATGTTCAACGCATGTTTATGACCGTTTTCGCTTTTTGGTTGGTTGCTTTTCAATCTATTTGCTAGCCTTCATTTGTACTAAGCGGGAATACTGCTTGTGCGTCCAACTCATTAAACCCAAGTTGTGCCAAATGAGTCCATCATACCTACCTATATGCGGTATTTCAATGCCGTTCCATGTAAATTTGCATGTGCCAACTCTAATTTTTCAAAATAATTTTCCGTTTTGTGTGCCCGTACCGCTCATGAAGCGGCAGGGGTGGCCAATATTTTCCATGCTAGGTGTGTTATTCTCACGATGAGTGTTTATTCACTTGTCATTGCACGAGAGAGTGGCAGGTAATAGGGATGCCCAGTCCCACAATGAATCAAAATTAATAATAAAAAATTCCTTGGAAAGTGTTGGTATGGAGGGCACCCGTGGATACGGCTAGCCATGGATTGTGAAAGAATGGTGGAAAGGAAATAAACTTTATTTTCTGTTTGGGAACCGCCTATGATGTGTCTAGCATGGAAAATATTGGGAATTCTCGGTCGTTCTCATTGACAGGAAAATCATGCCTCTCAAATAATTGTATCTCTCTAATTTAAGCCTTGAGCTCTGGCACATCTGCAAATCTCTGCTTCCCTCTGCGAAGGGCCTATCTATTTACTTTTATGCAATTTTTTTTATTTTGAGTCTCCATCTTCTCTTATAAAAGCACCAACTAGAGAGCACTATTGTCATACTTGTGCATTGTGTGTAGCTAATATTGAGTGTGTTTCATGAATGGATCAATGATTGAGCATAATGGGCTAGGGATAACTTTCTTTAGCATTGATATTTTGAAAGACATGGTTGCTTGTTAGTATGCTTGAGTATTTATGTCTTCATGTCAAACTATAGACTATTGCTTTGAATCATTCAAGTCCAAATGTCCATGCTACAAAGAAAAGAGTATATGATGAATATGATAGGCAGTATTCCACATAAAAAATTCTGTTTTTATCATTTACCTAGTCGAGGACGAGCAGGAATTAAGCTTGGGGATGCTTGATACGTCTCCAACGTATCTATAATTTTTGATTGTTCCATGCTATTATAGTATCAATCTTGGATGTTTTATATACATTTACAAGCAATTATATATCATTTTTTGGACTAACCTATTAACTTAGTGCCTAGTGCTAGTTGTTGTTTTCTGCTTGTTTTTGGCTTTTCAGAGAAACAGTACCAAATGAAGTCCAAATGCCACGAAACTTTTTGGAGATTTTTTTCTGGACAAAAGAAACTTGGGAAGCTTTGGGAGGAGGCCAGAAGCCCCACAGGGGCTTCACAAGGCACTAGGGCGCGCCCCAGGGAGGCGCCATACTGCCTTGTGGGGCCCACGTGACTCCTTTTGACCTAATTCCACTTCTATAAATTCACAAATATTCGGAAACCCCCAGAGAGCCAGAAGAAAAAACCTTTCCGCTGCCGCAATCCTCTGTTCTTCCGCGATCCCATCTGGAGGCCTTTTCCGGTACTCTGCCGGAGGGGGAATCGATCACGGAGGGCTTCTACATCAACCTTTCTGCCCTTTCGAAGATGTGTGAGTAGTTTACCAAAGACCTACGGGTCCATAGCTAGTAGCTAGATGACTTCTTCTCTCTCTTTGATCTTCAATACAATGTTCTCCTCGATGTTCTTGGAGTTCTATCCGATGTAATCTTCTTTTGCGGTGTGTTTGTTGGGATCCGATGAATTGTGAGTTTATGATCAGATTATTCATGAGAAATATTTGAGTCTTCTCTGAACTCTTTTATGCATGATCATTATAGCTTTGTATTTCTGTCCGATCTATCGGTTTAGTTTGGCCCACTAGATTGATTTATCTTGCAATGGGAGAGGTGCTTTGTGATGGGTTCAATCTTGCGGTGTTCAATCCCAGTGACAGAAAGGGACATGACATGTATTTGTATTGTTGCCATTAAGGATAGAAAGATGGGGTTTATTCATATTGCTTGAATTTGCTTCTCTACATCATGTCATCTTGCTTAAGGCGTTACTCTGTTTCATACTTAATACCCTAGATGCATGCTTGATAGCGGTCGATGGGTGGAGTAATAGTAGTAGATGCGGGCATGAGTCGGTCTACTTGTCTTGGACGTGATGCCTATATACATGATCATTGCCATGAATCCGTCATAATTATTTGCTTTTCTATCAATTGCCCAACAGTAATTTGTTTACCCACCGTATGCCTATGTGCTCAAGAGAGAAGCCTGTAGTGAAAACTATGGTCCCCGGGTCTATGTTTATCATAAAAAAACCCTAAAAATACCTTGCTGCAATTTATTTACTTTTTTTTAATTAGTACTTTAGTTTATTTATTTACCTCGATAAGATTCAATCCTTGCAAATAACTGCTAAGAGGATTGACAACCCTCTTATTCGCGTTGGGTGCAAGTGTTTCCTCTTGTGTGTGTAGATGCGCTTTAACGGTATTTTGCTTGGTTCTCCTACTGGATTGATACCCTTGGTTCTTAACTAAGGGAAATACTTATCTCTACTGTACTGCATCTCCCTTCCTCTTCAGGGAATTACCAACGCAGCTAACATGTAGCATACGTCTGCTTTATTTTTAGCAAGTATCCTTTCGACTTCTTCATCGGGCAAGCTGTCAGAACGAGTATAACTCTCCGATTCGAACATCTTGCTGGTAATTTGGTTCTGGGGGGATGAGTGCTTTTAGTAAGAGGCTATCATTCACATTCTTCCTCGGTCTCAGGGGCCGCTTCCTCGCGGGTGCTGCCGTGGCCGCTTTCCTCTTGGTACTTGAAGCACTTCTGGTGCAAGGTCTGGATCGTTGATAGACGGGCTGTTGAGCAGGCGGTGAAGATACGACGGGCTGCTGAGCAGATGGTTTAGCTACGCCAGACTGCTGAGCTGGCGGTGCTGCTATGACGGACTGCTGAGCTGTAGGAACAGAGGCGTCAGACTGCTGACCAGGTGCTGAAGCTATGTCGGGCTTCTGCGCAGGTGGTGCCAACACGTCGGTGCGCTGAGGAGGCTGTGCCAACGCGTTGGTTTGCTGAGCAGGCAGTGCTGACGCTTCGGTATGCTGATCACGCGGCTGCGAACCGACGGACTGATGAGCAGGCGGTTCCGGACCTTCTGACCGCTTAATTAGCAGTCCGTTCCACCGGGTTGGTCTGCTGAGCATGCGGTGCCGCTGTGTCTCCCCCTGCTGCTTCAGTGGCCGGCATCTGAACCGGTGGTGCGTCTTCAGTAGTTGTAGGCCTTGCCACTGGCTGCTCAGGGGCGGACAATGACATGGCCTGTACGACACGATGTCGGGCGGGCTGATCACAGGTTGATGCATCAGCCGTCGGATTACGAGTATTAGGTTCCTCAGGGGAAGCACGTGAGAGCTGCTGTGGCAAGGAGAGAGTCGCCGGTTGAAGGGCGACATTGATTGCTCTTGGCGGGGCTTGAGGGATCTCATCTATGAAGTCTATTTCCTTTCATGGCCACTGGATATGATTTAACAGTGTTTCTTGCAAGGTCCTCTCCTCATCACAGTCCCCTAGGACATTCTTCAGGGCAAATTTATTGAATCCAGGCTTTACTTTAGTCACGTAGCACTTCACACAGCCCGGCTTCAATGGCACATTATCCAACAAGAGGCCCCCTTAAGAGTGGGGGGACAAAACCCAAGCGGTTGCACATTTTAACGTACCTTCATAATGTGTCAGCACGCCCCTCAGTTTGTCTTTCATTCCGGATATATCAGATATAGCATCATCATGCGCAGCTGCAGTCTCAGTGTCACTGGGGTCAGCTGATGCACAACTACTCTTGTGTGGTGCTGTCGCGCAATAAGCAGCATCGTCCATGCCCGCCTCCCCTCCCGTCTGCTAGCTATCTCTCAGTGTTGGAGTCTTCTGCATCATCATTGACTCCACAATTTCCATTCAAACTTTCGGATACATGTCCATCCTCAACCTTTCATACAATTCTTCCTTCTTCTGTTCACTCCTCGCTTTTTTCATGGCGAGCCTCTCTTCTTTGCTGAGTGTGAAAGCCCTCTTGTGCGGGACATTGACACCTATACCCCTTGCACGGCTAGGGGGCTCTTTTGTTGCCAGAGCATCGGACAAAATGTCACATGGCCCTGAGTTCCCGTAGAATCTTCCAGGGTTGCTGGTGGAAGCCTTTAACATCACGCAATACAGTTCTTCGTCATGTGAGTTTTCAAAGTAATAAGAACCGTCGTCACGCCTCCTTGCGCGTGCCCGCAAGTAGTCTCTAGCGCGTTCGCCCCTGATTTCACTAAAGGCCAGTTTTCCACCCACAGCTACTGCTTCTTTGTCCTCCTGGTCCCATATCGGTTTCATGCCGTAGTATCCTGCCACACCCATACGGTGGGGGTGTGTGTGTTCCTCTTCTGAAGTTCCGATTGCTTGGCACTCTTAGTGGTAAACTCTGCTGTTGCCCTGACCCTTTTGAATTCTGCCTAGTCTGCCTTTGTAATTTGGGGGTATGCAGGGATTGGGTCCTTGCCTTCACTCAAGTACTTCTTGTACAATACGTGCTTCCAGTTTCTCCAAGCATCCCTGGCCTTCTTCAGTGCAGCATGGTCCACCTGCATTCTCCACTGCTCTGGAACGTTGAAGTGTTCCATGATCTCCCGGACTATCCTATGTCGTGTTTCTGTGTTAGCCTTCCGAAACCCTGGCAGATTAATGTTGAGCCTTGCCCTGCCAACAAATCCACACACACCCCTGAACCTCGTGCGTTCTTTATCTAGTTTAGTTGGAGCCCAAGACTTTAAATCGATGTCGGTTACTTCATACACACCTTTAGGCTGGTGTGTGGACTTTCTTGGAGTGTTCTTCCGTGTTCTGACCGGAAAGATGATTGCGGCAGC
The DNA here is from genome assembly GCA_039707655.1 of Elymus sibiricus. Lineage (NCBI taxonomy): Eukaryota > Viridiplantae > Streptophyta > Magnoliopsida > Poales > Poaceae > Elymus > Elymus sibiricus. The sequence continues at coordinate 43,255,114 of CM077664.1, forward strand.
TCTATCCCGTTCCAGATTACTTGTTCCCTGATCATCTGCTGGAGACCTAGGGTTGTCGGACTCAGATGAAGATACATCGCCTGAAGCATGAGTGCTGTCGCTGCTACTCGGCATCTGTCTCAGAGAACAAATGCGAAATTCAGAAAAGGGGGATAAGCATAACGCGAACAACTTGGTAGCAAGCTGTCTAGACATGTCATGTAATAATTTGGAAAATGTATGGCTAATTTGTTCATTTTGTGTGACTCGGGCACCCACGATCTGTAAATCGACAATAACTAATTGGAACAAATACAGCTTATATGTACAAGTTAGGAAGGTAGATAATGAACATATATACACTCTCCGTTATTGTGTAACCAATTTGGGAACATACAGAACCAAATAGGAAGAGGGATCGCGAGGAAATATGCCTCACCTCGATGGAGAGCAATAACTGACAGGTTTTTGTGCAAACCCGGCAGGAGAGGCGAGGGGTACATGATCGATATGGTTGAGGGCGGCTGGCGAGCAAAGGAAGACGGCGAGGTGTGGGCAGCCGCGTGTTGGGAACGGCAGCGAAGGTAGGGTTGACACCGAAGAGCGGGCACACGGCCGGGTTGAGCACGCCAGCGCCGGATAGGGTTCTGGTGTGGATCTGGGGGAGGGGGAGCTGGCGATGGAGTTTTGGTAGAATATGTGGACTGTTGAGTGAAACGGGGGCGGGCGGTGGGGGGGTGTTGGCGGCTTCGGTGAAAAAGGGCGCCGGTCAAGGCGTGGAAAGGCCTATGCAAACGGAAGCCTCTACGAGCCCGTGTGCACAAACAGCATAATTTCGTTTGAAATGAAGACGTGGTAATTTTTAAATGAAGACGTGAGTTCAACGTTTTGCCTCGAATTTTTATCCACGGTACGCAATCACCATCATAACCTAGGTTGATTTTCTGGCGCATTTCAGGTCTCGTTTGCTACATTTAAGCAAATTTTTGCATTTACCATGCATTTAGTGCATATAAATCAAAACCCTACTGCAACTACATGTGGGTGTTAGCAAAAAAGGTGTAAAAATCATTTTTGTGTCGATTTGCTAGTTTTTATTCATTGTCCGAGAAACGGGAAGAATTTTCAAACATTTCGGCCACGAGATGCGGCCACCGGCGTAGGGCTTGTTGGTAATATAATTATAGGAAATGTGGATGGACTTCGAAAATCGGTGTGTCACCGTGGTGCGATCTCAAGACCGGGTGGAAAAATTTTGGTAAAGTTTGGCACAAGTTACGATGGTCGCTCCTTGCAAACCGGAGCATCTCACAAGAAGGATCATAGTTCGCAATAGGAGACGTGGCAATTCGGACTCCGATCGTTGGTTACTTTATCATTTCGCCTCAAAAAAAATTCCACGGTATGCAATCACCATTACACGCCAGTATTGATTTTTCACGCATTTCGGGTCTCGTTTGCTATATTTAAGCCATTTTTGCATTTACCGTGCATTTTGTGCATATAAATCAAATCCCAACCGCAACTACATGTGGGTGTTGGCAAATAAGGTCTACAAAATTATTTGTGTGTCGCTTTGCGTGTTTTCATTCGTTGTCCAAGGAATTGGAAGATTTTTCAAACATTTCAGATGCGAGATACGGCCACCGGCGTAGGTCTTGTTGGTATTTTAATTACAGGAAATGCAGATGGAGTCCGAAAATCATGAAAATCGGTGTGTCACCATGGCGTCCTCTCAAGACCCCGTGGAATTTTTTTGGTAAAGTTTGGCACAAGTTTGGATGACCGCTCCTTGGAAACCGGAGCATCTCACAAGAAGGATCATAGTTTCCAAAAGGAGACATGGTAATTCGAACTCCAGTTGTTGGTGACTTCATCGTTTCGCCTCGAATTATTTTCCACGGTACGCAATCACTATTGTACCGTAGGTTTGATTTTCTTGCGCATTTCGGGGCTCTTTTGCTATATTTAAGCAATTTTTTGCATTTACCGGGCATTTAGTGCATATAAATCAAATCCCAACTGCAACTGCATGTGGTGATGAAAGGGATGAGGACCGCCGTTCAATATGGGTGCATCTAACGGTGCAGACGTACGATCCGTGGGGTTTCGGTTCTGGCCAATCAGAACGCACGACTCAGATCGCGCGCAGTAGGGGTCATCTGCCACGGTTTGATCGGCACACGGCTTTCGTGACTGAACCGTGTGCTATTGGAAAACATCTACATCAAGGAGCAGCATAATTTCATTTGAAATGAAGACGTGGTAATTTTGAAACGAAGACGTGAGTTCAACGTTTCGCCTAGAACTTTTTTCCACCATTCGCAATCACCATCATACCCCTAGGTTTGATTTTCTGGGGCATTTCAGGTCTCGTTTGCTACATTTAAGACATTTTTTTGCATTTACCATGCATTTAGTTTATATAAATCAAAACCATACTACAACTACATGTGGGTGTTAGCTAAGAAGGTGTAAAAATCATTTATGTGTCGCTTTGCTAGTTTTAATTCATTGTCCGAGAAACGGGAAGAATTTTCAAACATTTCGGCCGCGAGATGCGGCCACTGGCGTAGGGCTTGTTGGTAATTTAATTACAGGAAATGCGGATGGACTTAGAAAATCACAAAAATCGGTGTGTCACCGTGGCGCGACCTCAATACCGAGTGGAATTTTTTTGGTAAAGTTTGGCACAAGTTACGATGATCGCTCCTTGCAAACCGGAACATCTCACAAGAAGGATCATAGTTCCCAATAGGAGACGCGGCAATTCAGACTCCAATCGTCGGTGACTTCATTGTTTTGCCTCAGAAATTTTTCCACGGTACACAATCACCATTGCACCCAAGTATTGATTTTCTGGCGCATTTCGGGTCTCGTTTGCTATATTTAAGCCATTTTTGCATTTTATCATGCATTTTGTGCATATAAATCAAATCCCAACCGCAACTACATGTGGGCTACTTGCAAAGCAGGTCTACACAATCATTTGTGTGTCGCTTTGCGTGTTTTCATTCATGTCCAAGGAATGCAAAGAATTTTCAAACATTTCAGATGCGAGATGCGGCCACTGGCGTTGGTCTTGTTGGTATTTTAATTACAGGAAATGCAACTGGAGTCCGAAAATCACGAAAATCGGTGTGCCACCATGCGTGCTCTCAAGACCCTGTGGAATTTTTTTGGTAAAGTTTGGCACAAGTTTGGATGATCGCTCCTTGGAAACCGGAGCATCTCACAAGAAGGATCATAGTTTCCAAAAGGAGATATCGCAATTCAAACTCCAGTTGCTGGCGACTTCATCGTTTCGCCTCAAATTTTTTCCACAGTACGCAATCACTATTATACCCTAGGTTTGATTTTCTGGCGCATTTCGAGGCTCCTTTGCTATATTCAAGCCATTTTTTTGCATTTACCAGGCATTTAGTGCATATAAAACAAATCCCAACTGCAACTGCATGTGGTGATGAAAAGGATGAGGATTGCCGTTCGATCTGTGTGCATACAACGGTGCAGACGTACGATCCGTGGGGTTTGGGTTCTGGCCAATCAGAACGCATGACTCACATTGCGCCCAGCAGGGGTCATCGACCATGGTTTGGTAGGCACACGGCTTTCATGAATGAACCGTGTGCTATTTGCAAAGCAGATTGCATATGTTCTATTCATACATACTGGAGTGACATCAATTGAGTGTGCTAGCTATTGGGTATACAGTCATAAATAGTTGAAACTCTCATTGCCTGTGCTGACGACATATCAAGGTCAACATATTAATCGTTCTTAGATCAACAGAAGGCCGGGCATAACTCATAATTCAGTACATGCGACAGTTCTAATTGAATGAATTAAGTTGCAGAGTAGACATAATAAATAGTGTTACGTATTAATTCCCATGTACATGGGAGAACTGGGATCATTAGGTTGATCCCGAATGAACTTAGGATTTCTGATGATTTTAAGCCTCTCTTTATGTTTGGTGCGTGATCCCTTCACTGGCATCTCAACAAATTCATCGTACTCGTCCTCATCAGCAACACCCTCGACGCCCAGTACCCGCCTCTTCCCACGCATCACTACATGGCAGTTCTTATGCAAGGGGTCTTCCACATAGAAAATCTGGGTTGCATCGCTAGCAAGAATGAACGGGTCCTTGTGATATGCCATCTTTGTCTTGTTAACACAGGTCTTCCTGTATTCATCAACCTTTACCTGACTAAGAGGGACCCATTTGCACCTGAATAATGGCACCTTAACTTTCACATAGTTAAGCTCCCAAATCTCTTCTATGGTTCCATAGTATACCCTTTTATCAGCTTCATCTATAGTTATGCATTCTATTCGAATGGAGCTGTTCTGATATGAGGTCTTCTTATCACGTTCCTCAGTGTAGAACGTGTACCCATTTATGTCATACGCTTGGTACCTCAATACCGTAGGTGATGGCTTTTGTGCCAACCACGTTGCAATGTCATCCATGGATCCACGTGACAAACGATCCTTCAGCCATCTGACGTAGTCCTTATTGTGCACCTTCATCACGACATCTAATGGATGCACCATGGGTAAGAAGCTTCGTTGTATCTCCGCCAAGTGTTCTTTAACATAAGCGTCGAGAACTAGGTTGTTAAGCAGTACCGTCAAATAGGCTTTATCGGTCTCATCTCCGCGTGCAGCATGTGGCGTGCCAGCAAGGACCGGCTTACCAGCCAGCCTTCCCTCGTGGTGAGAGAGGGGCAAACCTATAGGTCTTTGTTTCATGTATTCGGTGCAAAACTCAACCACCTCATCCGCGGTATAACCTTGTAGGATGCTTGCCTCTGGTTGACATCGGTTCCGACAATAGTGCTTCAATATTCCCATGAACCGCTCGAAGGGATACATGTTGCGAAGAAACACAGGACCACAGTACTTTATCTCGTCGACAAGGTGCACAGTGAGATGTACCTTGACATCAAAGAATGACGGCAGGAAAAACATCTCTAGGTTGGACAATATTCTTGCAATATCCTCTTGCATATGATCCAGCTCCTCACGATTTACCACTTTCTGCCATAGTTGGTTGAAGAAATCACAGAGATCAATGAGTGTGTTTCTTATGTCTGTGTCCATCAAATTCCCGATGGCCACCGGGAGGATTTGTGTCAACATTACGTGGCAATCATGTGACTTCATGTGTGCCAACTTCATTTTACCCGTGCTCACATCCACGAGACTTCTGATGTTTGCGGAGTAGGAAGAGGGTGTCTTAATTGACAACAAATAATTGTAGAACTCTTTCGCTTCTTTTGTAGTGAAATTGTAACTCTGGCAAATGTGGAGGAATTTGTCACCATCTTCTGCTTCATTCATGCGTTTTGTTTGATCACCAAGCATATCGAGTCGTGCTCCGTCACCATCCCTTGTTTTACCTTTAATCTTGAGCAAATTACCAAGGATGCTTTCACATACGTTCTTCTCTACGTGCATGACATCGATGCAGTGACGTACACTTAGAATCTCCCAGTAAGGTAATTGCCAGAACACTGATTTCTTCTTAAACACTTGCGTCCTGGGTGTTTTTTTCGACGACGAACCGGGTCCCTTGCCAAGCACAACTTCAATTTCTTTAGCCATTCTCTGGACCTCCTTCCCAGAATAAAGTCTTGGGCCCAAACCTACCTCTGCCGTACCATCAAATTCAACTTTCATCTTTCGGTATGGGTGCTCTCTCCGTAAGAATCTACGATGACGCAAATACATGGTTTTGTGTGAGTTGGGAAGAAATCTACTCGTTGTCCTATCCATGCATGTGACACATCCTACATCTCCCCTTGTTTTCTGCCCCGACATGTTGCCTAATGCCGGCATATCTTGAATGGTGTGCAACAGCAACGCATGTAGATCAAAAATCTCCTTTTTGTAAGCATCATAACATTTACACCAGGCTCTTTTACCCACAATGTCAGCAGTTCTTCTACTAGTAGCTCAAAGTAAATGTTGATGTCATTTCCAGGTTGCTTTGGGCCTTGGATAATCATTGACATCATGATGTATTTTTTCTTCATACACAACCAAGAAGCAAGGTTATATATGCACAGAAGGACCGGCCATGTGCTGTGTTTGGTGCTCATATCGCCAAATGGATTCATCCCGTCAGTACACTCCCCGAGCCATATACTTCTAGGATCCGTGGCAAAGTCTTTATGCTTTTCCTCGATTGACTCCCACTGAGCCCCATCTTTCGGGTGCCTCAAATATTCATCCGCAATTCGCTCATCATGATGCCACCGCAACCTCTTTGCCTCTCTAGGGTTTGCAAACAAATGCTTCAACCTTGGAATTAAAGGCAAGTACCAAACAACCTTGAACGGGATTCCTGTCTTGATCTCGTCATCCAATTTGTCCTTGTCCTTTGCTTTCATGGACTTGTATCGTGGATGCTTGCATATGCGACATGCACGCAAATTTTTGTACTCACCGCGGTACAACATACAATCATGCACACAAGCATGTATCTTCTAGACTTCAAGTTCCAATGGGCAAAAAACTTTCTTCGCTTTGTTCATGCTTTTGGAAAGCACATTATCTTCTGGAAGAATGTCTTTGAAAAGACCTAACAACTCTGTGAAGCCCTTGTTTGACAGACCGTTTTCTGCTTTAAATCTGAGAAGCGCCAGTGTGGAACTCAACTTGGAATATTTCTTTTTGCAACCTGGATACAAATCTTTCTTTGAGTCCGCATCAATGGTTGGCAGATCCTTGTACCCAACCATTTCTTTATCTGGGCCCTGGAAATCTGCAATCATAGCAGCAAAATCTGGCATACCATCAAGGTCGCCGTCTTGGTTTTCTAGTGGGCTTTTTCAATTGTCTCTGTTCCGTTTGTAGCTTGACGTCTGAGCCCCGAGGTTAGATTCAACATCCATGTGACTCTGATCGGGGTTTGACATCTCGCCGCCCTGGTTACCTTCATCCATTACCGGCTCTTCACCGTGTCTAGTCCAACGTGTATATCCATCCATGAATCCCCGCTTGAATAAGTGGTACTTGACGTCTGTAACTTTATGTGACTCTGTATTGCCACAATCCTTGCATGGACACAAGATGTAATCGTCGTTACGGACTCTCTTCTTTGTCCTTTCAGCCAAAGTGATGAACTCCATCATGCTACTCGCAACCTTTGAGCTTCTTCGATCCTTCATCCATTCAGATCGTTCCATCTGCACCACACGAGGGGTAATTCAAAAAAGCATTAATAAATGGATTAATTAATGCCCAAAGATGCATGCATAAATCACAAGATTTTATTTTCATAATTTACGAAGGGCGCTCCATATTATTTTATCCAGCCGTGCGATGACACAAATTAATGACCAGTCAATTTACACGCAGAGTACAGTATACTACCCTTATGAATTGAATACCTTAATTAAGCCACTCAACGAAAAGAATACCTTAATTAATTAGCCGCGCGGCGACCTCCACCCAGCGGATAGAGAAGCGCGATGCTGCGGCACGCTGAGACAGCAAGGTCGATGAGCAAAGCTTAGTGGGGCATCCGCCTGAAGTTCGAGCTCCACTATCCCGCCTTCGACCGCGAGGGATGTGCTCCAATCACGCCGCCGCCGACCTCGAGGATTGAGATCTCCTCCTATCTCCCGCCACCGATCAAGGATGGACCTCCTATAACGCCGCCACCACCGACCGACCGATGATTGACCTCCTATCCGGTAGCCGCTGCCTCAGCCGCCGCCCCCATCTCTATGCCGAGCGGCTGTTTTTATTTTTTGACGGGTATCCGCAGAGCGGCTGTTTACAGTATTATCTCCATTATTGCATCCCCATATGTACCGGGTAGTACATCACATACGGTTATGTCACGGGAACCATGTGTCACACACGTTGTCTTCTCACACGGTTTCGTGTGGAAATCGTGTGTGAAGTTTTAATATCGAACACAAACGATATGTACAAACCGTGTGCCGTATACAACAGAGTGCGATAAGTAGTTCCCGACCGTTATCAGATCCCCACAGTTTCCCCATTTCCCCCAAATCCCTAGATAGCCCCCAAATTCCCTCGTGTGACGCTGACATTGGGGGAATGCGGACGAGTGGTGCTGATGGTTTCGGTCGGCTGCTCCGGCTCGTATCGTCGCTCTTGGCAGCGCGATTGGCGGCGCCGCCACGACGGCGGTCACCGCCGAGCGCTTGCCTGAGGTCATCAGAAGGCCGGTGTACTAACGGATCCGAATCGTCTTGTCAGGTTCCAATCAGTCCCGACCTTTTTTAGCATGTCCAAATTAAAGTAGCTCCCTGCTCAATCCGTCCTGAATGACCCCCGTTCCCCCACCCAGGAAAGCGATCAACCTCCGGATCCGGAGTATGACTCCAGACTCCCGCAACATGAGTTCGACTCCGAGTTTTGTGCCACCGAGAAGTACCAAAAGCTGAGTTGTGTGCATGGACACACTCCCGCTCGACGTGTATGCACGGAGGGATTTGACATTGGCAGACGTTTCTCAGTTGCCCCTTAGAGGTTAGTGCTAAGTTCATCATTTAAGTTGATTTAATGCCCCCGCCCATCCTGAATATTTAACATTGGCAGGGATATGAGGCTTGTGCCTTTGTTAACTGGTTGGATGATGAATGGCATGGCAAGGCTCGGAGTGTTATCACCAAGCTCGCAGAAGATAACGTAAAGCTGAAGAAGAAACTGACTGATCTGGAGTGTACAATCACTACGATGAAGCAAGAAAGACTCAATCACAGGCAACAGATGAAAGCAAGAGACAAGAAGGAACTAGCATGTGTAGTTGTAGTTGTCGCATTAGCCATCTTCTATGCGCTATTTGTAATGATGATTAGGGGTTTTGTTTGATTATTACTGGCTACATCAATAAGCAGAGCTCATCTATTGCTTGACAACTGTCCTATGAAAACTGCTTGTTTCACATTTTGACGCTCCAACCTGTGTGTGTAATTATCACATTGAGAACTGCGCAACCGTGGGAATTTGGAGCGACTAGGTACTAATAATTGCGGTTGATTATATCAGGATTCTAACCGCCTGCCAAGGCGCCAATAAAAACCGTCAATCCCCCGCTTCAATTGCCATTCCTCTTTTCTTCATCCCCACTTCAGTCTCCACCGTCTTCATCGTCCCGGCCGGCCGTGCTACACACTTACACACACTCTACAATCTCGCTTTGTGCACGTACCGCAGCCATGTCGAGCGACAGCGAGGATGACAGTTCCGCCAGCAGTCTTCCGCCCGATGATAGGTCAACCTCGGAATCATCCCGCTCGTTGTCCATGAGTCCGGCGTCGATCCCTGACCTCGATTTTATCTGGATCATGGAAGGGACGCCGCCGCCCGAGTCGTCGGACGACGACCAGACAGACGAGGACCCGTCGGAGGACGATGAAGACGACGACGATGATGATGAGGAGGAGGAATGTTCGAACGAGGAGGACGACAACGAGGACATGAATGACGATGACGACAGCGGCAGCGATGAAAAGCCAACGGTCAGCGGCAAGAAGCGTCCTCGCCAAGATGATGTCGCGGAGCCATCCAACAACAACAACAACAACAAGGACTAAATTAAGCAGACTGTATATCTCTGTTGCCGTTCGCTCATATTAATCTGTGTCCCCTGTCAATCTCATCGCAGACGGTTAGCAAGACGTATTCGACAGAGATCTTTTACATTATCACCCACAGTTGGTTTCTTGAATTGTGTGCCCTGTCGAGCACACAATTCACAACAAACAATCATATGCGCTGTCTATAATTATCACACACAATTCTGATTACCGACCTGTTTGCCGGATATCACACACATCTTGTTACGCCGAATCGTTTCTGTTCTTCTGGATCATCGCAAACAGTTCATCCGAGTGAACCGCATGCCGTGTATTGCACACACCTCGAACTGGTTGCCCGTTTCTGTTGTGTTGGGTAATCACAAGCAGTTCATCCGAGTGAACTGTATGCCGTGTATCGCACACACCTCGAACTGGCTACTCGTTTCTGTTGTTCTGGCTCATCGCAAACAGTTCGTATGGATCAACTGTATGCCACGTATCGCACACATGTCTCTAATCTGAATCGTTTTTGATGTCTCCTGCATCGCAAATAGTTCGTCTTATTGGGGATGGTTTTTTTACGACACTGTTTGTGATTCATGCATCGCACATAGTTTGGTCGCGGGGTCTCTGACTCATGTGTCGCGTTAGCCGTCGCCTGCAGTAGTGCATTATTTGCCGGGAGGTGTTTAACAGGTAGGTGGGAGAGCGGAACGCTTAGTTCACCTGATCTTGCTATTTTACACCATGCTCTTTTGCGTGACAGAACATTTAGTTTGGGAGCTATGATCGCTCGACGGTTACACACTAACCGTTCGAAGGGCGTTATCTATGGTGGTTGATACGTCTCCAACGTATCTATATTTTTTTATTGTTCCATGCTATTATAGTATCAATCTTGGATGTTTTATATGCAATTATATGCAATTATATATCATTTTTTGGGACTAACCTATTAACCCAGTGCCTAGTGCTAGTTTGCTGTTTCCTGCTTGTTTTTGGTTTTTCAGGAAATCAGTACCAAACGAAGTCCAAATGCCATGAAACTTTTTGAAGATTTTTTTCTGGACAAAAGAGACCCTGGAAGCTTCAGGAGGAATCCAGAAGCCTCACGAGGAGGTGACAAGGCAACAGGGCACGGCCCCAGGGGGCGCCCTGATGCCTTGTGGGCCCCTCGTGGGTCCTTATGACCTAATTCCACTTCTATAAATTCTCAAATATTGGGAAACCAACAGAGAGCCACACGAAATAAGTTTTCCGCCGCCGCAAGCCTCCGTTCTTCAACGATCCCATCTGGAGGCCTTTTCCGGTACTCTGCCGGAGGGGGAATCGATCACGGAGGGCTTCTACATCAACCTTGCTGCCCTTCGATGATGTGTGAGTAGTTTACCACCGACCTACGGGTCCATAGTTAGTAGCTAGATGGCTTCTCCTCTCTCTTTGATCTTCAATACAATGTTCTCCTCGATGTTCTTGGAGTTCTATCCGATGTAATCTTCTTTTGCGGTGCGTTTGTTGGGATCCGATGAATTGTGGGTTTATGATCTGAATATTTATGAATATTAATTGAGTCTTCTCTGAACTCTTTTATGCATGATTGTTATAGCTTTGTATTTCTCTCCGATCTATCCGTTTGGTTTGGCCAACTAGATTGATTTATCTTGCAATGGGAGAGGTGCTTTGTGATGGGTTCAATCTTGCGGTGTTCTATATCCCAGTGACAGAAAGGGACAAGACACGCATTTGTATTGCTGCCATTAAGCATAAAACGATGGGGTTTATTCATATTGCTTGAGTTTACTTTGTCTACATCATGTCATCTTACTTAAGGCGTTACTCTGTTTTATACTTAATACTCTAGATGCATGCTGGATAGCGGTCGATGAGTGGAGCAATAGTAGTAGATGCAGGCAGGAGTCGGTCTACTTGTCTCGGACGTGATGCCTATATACGTGATCATTGCCTTGAATATCATCATAACTATGCGCTTTTCTATCAATTGCCCAACAGTAATTTGTTTACGCACCGTATGCTATGTGTTCAAGAGAGAAGCCTCTAGTCAAAACTATGGCCCCCGGGTCATTTATCATTATTATATAAACAAAAATCCTAAAAATACCTTTCTGCAATTTATTTACTTTTATTTTATTTTGCAATTTACTTTATCAATTTATCTATCACTACGAGATTTGATCCTTGCAATTAACCGCCGAGGGGATTGACAACCCCCTTGTTCGCATTGGGTGCAAATATTGGCTTTTGTGTGTGCAGGTGCTGTTAACGAGGTTTTGCTTGGTTCTCCTACTACATTGATAACTTTGGTTCTTAACTGAGGGAAATACTTATCTCTACTGCACTGCATCATCCTCTCCTCTTCGAGGAAATCCCAACGCAGCTCACAAGTAGCAGTGGTATTTATGTTTCCCGCGTCGCTAGACACTTTGAGATTCCTATTATAAACGAGGAGGATGAGCTTTTGCCTACCAAATATCTTAATTATAGCAGCATGGTTGGGCATAATTTTATTGATTCTGACAATATTCGATTTAGGTACAACTTGGTATTTAGTCAGGGCACTCGTGAGATTATTACTTTGCCTACATCGTCTTTGTTCGATCTTTCGAGTGGTAGGTACACTATTATGCCCGAGGATATTTATGCCTATTCGGGTCTTACGCCGCCAGCAGCACCCGCTCCAGCACCGACCTATCAATGGGAGCCACAGCAACCACAGTGGGATCCCCAGGAGCCTCAGTGATGGTGTCCTGGATTAGGGGGTGCTAACCTAGCCAGCCCGTCTCCTCGTTTGGGCCGGTGGGCCCTCGTACATGATCAAGATGGACTCCGGAGGCCATGCACAGGAAGCGTGATCGAGACTGTCTCTACCGAAGACTTGACGTATACTCCAAGATCTCTCCTGCCGCCTCTTTCCTAGATACCGACGTTGTAACCCTAGATACCCTTCCTGGCGTGTATATAAGCCATAGAGTTTAGCCCATAGGGGATAAGAAGACAATATCATTCACCTAGCCCTAGAAGTTAGACACACATTACGATCTCGAGGTAGATCAACTCTGTATTTGATACATCTCCGTTAATATAAACAGAAGCAGGACATAGGGTTTTACCTCCATCAAGAGGGCCCGAACTTGGGTAAAACATCGTCTCCCTTGTCCTTGTTACCACCGATCCGAGATCCCCAGCTCGGGACCCCCTACCCCGAGGTCTGCCGGTTTTTAGACCGACACTAGTGCTTTCATTGAGAGTTCCACTGTGCGATCGCCAAAAGGATCGATGGGATCGCCGGTTAACGGCCTCAAGCCCATGGAGCACATCTCCACGTTTGATGCTCTGGTCACAGAGACGCCTCCACGTAATGTGGAAGCGAACCATGACCCTTCTTTGGTTCCAACAAGGAATCCCCTCACGGACGAGGGGCTAAGATACTTTTTGGAAAGCGGATCGGATAACGACCTACCGGCAACCGACCTCCAGGTCAATTCGGCTAAACCGGCAACCGCGGATCCGGCGTCAAGTGAGAATAATGAGGTCTTGAGCCCGCGGTCTTTAGAGATCGGAACTGGTCCGCTCACCTCTCATATAGAATATCGCCCCAATAACTCCGGCCCACCTAATGTCTGGGACCTGGCCTACGTACGGCAGCTCCCCGATGAGTCGATCAGACGATACTGGGCCAGATTCTTGTCCGTCAAGAACACGATACTGGATTACCAAGACTCTGACATAATTTCCGCTTTCGAGCGCGGATGCAAGGATAAAGGCGTCTCGAACGTCCTCGCTCGTCATTGCGTCCGAACACTCCCTGAACTAACCAACCTGGTAGCATGATTTTTCACCATTGAAGATGCCTGGCGGACCGAGGAAAACACGGATTCGATCTATGAGGACTACCCGGAACGTGACCGGTCGGCACTTCGGCGCGAAAATCGCAAACGGAACACTCCGGGCGATCGACCCCAGAAGAGGAAGAAAACCTCCGGTCACCCCGGAACAGCCCTGGACGGCTTTCTGGATAAACCATGCCCGATCCACGCCGTATTGGTTAACTCCTGCCCGACTCACAGCCTTCACGACTGTTGGGTGTTGAGGCAGGTGGCCAGAGGGGACCCGCCCTCCTGGCGGGCACCTCCCGCCACCTTGAACAGACCTCGGATGAAGACGAGGTCCTAATGATTTATGAGACCTTTATGTCTAACAACCAGCGCAAACGGGCCTTGCGGGAAATTTATTCCATTCGGCAAGTACCACCTGGGGGCACGTGGATAGACACGCCGATCACCTTCAACCACCACGACCAGCCGAAGTCGGCCCTAGACAGGTGTCCCGCCACGCTAGTCCTCAACCCCATCGTGGACCACTGCCGCCTCCATAAGGTCCTTATGGACGGAGGCAATAACTTGAATCTGATATACGAGGACACTCTAGACAAAATGCACGTCGATAAATCGCGCATAGAACAGAGTACCACCACCTTCAAAGGAATAGTCCCTGGACGAGAGGCACGCTGTAGCGGAAAGATAACCCTGGACGTAGTCTTTGGGACTCCGGATAATTATCGCTCAGAGGAGATTACGTTCCACATCACGCCTTTCAAAAGCGGATACCACGCCATCCTCGGACGGGACGGCTTTTCAAGATTTCAAGCGGTGCCGCACTACGGTTACATGAAGCTCAAGATGCCGGGCCCGAAAGGGGTCATTACTATCTCAAGCGATCCCGACAGGGCACTCAAAGCCGAGAATAAAACGACATCCCTCGCCCTCGAGACTCTGGCCGAAGCCTTCGCGGCCGAGGAGCTGACTGCGCTGCGCGCCGAGGTCGACCGGGACGATGTCGTTCTCGACAAAAGATCAAAACCTACTTCTTTCAAACCGGCCGACGAGATAGTCAAATTCCAGGTGCACCCAACGGACCCTGCTAAAACGGTGTCCATAGGGGCTAACCTCGACCCAGAAGTTGCCGAAGCCCTACGCACTTTCCTCAAGAAAAACTGGGACATATTCGCCTGGCACCCCTCCGATATGCCAGGGATACCCCATACGCTTGCAGAGCATAGCTTAAACATACTAACAGGCTATAAGCCCGCTAAACAAACACTTCGGCATTTCTCCAAGCCCAAGCGTCAAGCAATGGGCGAGGAACTAGCAAAGCTGTTGGAGGCAGGATTCATCAGGGACATAAAACACCCTGACTAGCTAGCCAATTTGGTCATAGTAGCAAAAAAGGACAGGTCCTGGCGTTTGTGTGTCAATTTCAAAGACCTCAATAAAGCTTGCCCCAAAGACCCCTTCCCCTTACCCCGTATTGACCAAATTGTGGACGCCACTGCGGGCCATGATGCACTATGCTTCCTAGACTCCTACTCAGGATATCATCAAATAAAGATGAAGGAATCTGACTAGGCAGCAACGGCATTCATCATGCCCTACGGGCCGTTTTGCTTCAACACGATGCCTTTCGGACTAAAGAACGCTGGCGCCACGTACCAGCGTATGATTCAAACATGCCTGAAAAAACACATCGGAAAGACCGTTGAGGCCTACGTAGACGATGTAGTTGTCAAAACTAAACACGTCGACCAGTTGGTGGACAACCTCCGCGATACATTTGCCAGCCTACGGGAATATCAAATAAAACTTAATCCGGAGAAATGTGTTTTCGGAGTCCCAGCTGGCAAACTCCTCGGTTTTATCGTATCTAGCCAAGGAATTGAAGCCAATCCGGCTAAAATTCGAGCCTTGGACCGTTTGGAGATTCCAACAGAGCTCAAGCACATACAAAGAATGGCGGGCTGCTTAGCAGCCTTGAGCCGCTTCATATCACGGCTCGGACAAAAAGCCTTACCCTTGTACAAGCTATTAAAGCAGACCAAAACATTCGAATGGACCAAGGAGGCCGCGGCGGCCCTGGAAGACATCAAGGCCCTCCTCGCCACCAATCCCATCCTGGCAGCACCAGGTGTCTGCGAACTGATGCTACTGTACATCTCGGCCACAAACCAGGTGGTTAGCACAGTCCTCGTGGTCGAACGAGATAGGGAAGGTCACAAATTCCAGGTTCAGAAGCCCGTGTATTACGTATCCGAGGTCTTAACTCCATGCAAGTCATGCTACCCTCACTACCAAAAGATAGCCTACGCGGTCTTCATGGCATCACGAAAACTCCGGCACTACTTCCAAGAGTGTTCGGTGACCGTGGCATCCGACGTCCCGCTAAGTGACATCATCAACAATAGGGACGCGACAGGGCGCATCGCCAAATGGGCCATAGAGCTCTTACCTTTTGAAATCATCTACAAACCACGCCGGGCCATTAAATCCCAGGTGCTGGCGGACTTCGTAGCCGAATGGACCGAAGCCGAAGTCCCCCGTGAGTACAGTACTTACTCGCATTGGACAATGTATTTCGATGGCTCCAAAATGCTCGCCGGCCTAGGGGCTGGCATGGTGCTCACATTGCCCACGGAAGATAACATTCGATACATGCTACAAATCTGTACACAGACTCTAACAATGTGGCTGAATACGAAGCCCTCCTACACGGACTTCGGATAGCAGTCTCCATGGGTGTCAAACGCCTGGAAGTCCGAGGTGATTCTAACCTCGCCATCTCACAAATCAACAGCGAGTTTGACGCCAAAGACCCGAAGATGACAGCTTACCGAAATGCCGTCATAAAGATCTCAGCCAGGTTCGAGGGGTTGGAGTTTCACCATATACCCCGAGATAGCAACCAGGCCACAGTTGTACTCACCCGATTGGGCGCAAAGCGGGATAAGGTTCCTGAAAACACCTTCCTCGAATGGCTTGTCAAGCCATCTGTAGTCTGGCAAGATAGCAAAGGAACGTCAGAATCAACCGACGACGGGCAACATGCCCCACCCGAAGACGACAAGGGTATCGTAGGCGGCTCAATGGTCCGGTAGACTGCCTCAGCACATGAAGTAATGGCAGTCATCGCACCATGGACCGAACCGCTCATCGCGTACATGCTCCGAAAAGAGCTCCCCGATAACCAAACCGACTCCCGCCAGATTGTAAGGCAGTCTAAAGCCTACAAGGTTCACGAAGGGGAGCTTTATAAAATGAGCACCACGGGTGTCCTCCAGAGATGCATATCTGAGGAAGAAGGAAAACTCCTACTTCGGGAGATACACTCTGGCATGAGCGGACATCACGCCGCTGCTCGGACTTTAGTCAGCAAGGCTTTTCGAGCCGGCTTTTACTGGCCAACTGCAGGTGCCGACGCCTCGGCATTAGTACAACGTTGCCCAGGCTGGCAGGTATTCGCCAAGCAGAGCCTCTTGCCCCCCGTGGCCCTTCGCACCATCCCCATTACTTGGCCTTTTGCGGTCTGGGGGCTAGATATGGTCGGGCCACTCAAGGGTGGATCAAACAAAAATAAATACCTCCTAGTCATGGTAGACAAATTTACCAAATGGATTGAAGCAAAGCCGGTCACCTTGGCCGAAGCTGTCCAGGTAATCGGATTTATCTCGGGGGTAGTACATCATTACGGTGTCCCCCACAGTCTAATTACAGACAACAGAACTAACTTCACAGCCAAAGAGGTTAAGGCATGGTGTAAAAAAATGGGCATTAAGCTCGACTACGCTAATTCTTAATGGGCAGGTGGAGCGAGCTAACGGACTAATCCTTAGTGGCATTAAGCCAAGATTAGTTTGCTCCCTTAAGAAAGCCGACTGCAAATGGGTCGAGGAACTTGATTCCGTATTATGGGGCCTATGTACAACACCAAACAGGTCCACGGGATACACCCCGTTTTTTATGGTATACGGCGCCGAGGCGGTCCTCCCCTGCGATATCATGCACGACGCACCTCGGGTGCGCATGTATGAGGAGCTACAGGCCGAGCTTGTTCGGCAAGACACCCTAGACGCCCTCGAGGAAGGGCACAACGTCGCACGGGCATGGTCAGCTATTTATCAGCAGCAGGCCCGGTGCTACCATGGCAGAGAAGTTCGTGCTAAAGAATTCAACGTCGGGGATCTCGTAATGAGGCTACAGCCCAAGAAACAAAAGCACAAACTCTCCCCTAGATGGGACGGGCCGTTCATCATTAATCAAGTTCTCATCGGAGGAGCCTATCGAATCCAAGATCTGGAGGATGACCGATTAGACCCCACCCCTGGAATGCGGCGCTACTCCGACACTTCTACGCTTGACACTACGAAAACGGTCCATGTAAATAACTTGTACATTTTCTTTGCCTTAATCTTTTACTCATTATTTATTTCCCCACCCTGGAACATTATTCAATGACCCCGAGGACAATATAGCATGTTATTTTCAAAACAAGAGCTATTCCACCTCTTATGTACTATCGTCTTTTGAACCACCATATGCATCGATTCGCTTTAAGATTTGGCCAAGCTGGGTTGCCCGGCTCCTGTGCTTGCCCCTTACATTCCCGATATTTCGGCTAGGGGGCAAAGGGAGCACCGCTGTGATTGCTACTCCCGGGTCAACCGGTGTAGTACCTCAGACGGACAAAGCCGAAAGCTAGCGTTCTTACAATGCGGATCGGTCGGCTATGACATAGGACTAACGTGGCAAGGGTCTTTTCAAACCCCGACCAGGGGTTTACCCCCGAGGTCATCCGTCTTCGGACAAACGTGTTCAACACAATGACCCGAGGAAAGGAACTGTTGGAAGAAATATTTTCCTTGGAAGATGTTTCTTACGTTAAATAGTAATATAACATAACTTTCCGTTACCCTCTTGTCTTTCGAGCCGCATAGCCCGATTGCCTTGTCGCCTGAAGCTCCTGGTCCGATGACCTCGGCCAGTAGTATGGGACACTCCTCGGAGTTTATCTGAGGAGGCGGAAGCCGAAGGCTGGCTGACAGAGTTTGGATAAACGGACGGAAAAAGCTAACATAGAATACTTCGGTACATAAAGTCATACAAAGTTTTCACGCGCGGTCTAGCCCGTCTATTAGGGTATCCAATGTGCAATCCTTTTGCAAGAATCGCGCCGCAGGCATTACACTATCATATGCCTGGCTAGTGGGGATTTCCTTCCCATCCGGTCCCATGGGTCCTACCTTTGCTAATTCCGTCATCTTCAGACCGGTGTAGTTGGTCTTCACCATGGCCCAGGCCTCTCTCGCACCTTCTCGGCAAGCTGATACTTTCCAAGCCTGGATCCGGCGCCGAGCTCTCTTAAGCTATTCGGCTAGCACGGCCATGTCCTCGGAGACCGGCACCACCTCAGGCCATAAAGCCTGGTGGACATCCTTCATCGATTTCCGTGCCCTTTCATGCACCTCGGATAGACGAACGACCATGTCTTCGGACATCGAACCCCAAGATTCCGGAGGAAGGTCCGACAAAGAAGCTACCAAACATAAAAACATTCGCATGATAAACCACCTCGGACAAACTACATGACAAATATCCTTCGAGATTTATAACTTACCATAAATCATGTCGTCCGTTCGCCGATTCTTTGCTTCTGCAGCAGCGAGATGACCTTTTAAGCTCTCAATCTCTTGGGCCTGGCGGGCGTTCTTAGCCGTAAGCACATTCACACTGTCCACTCTTTGAGTAACCACGTATTGATTTGCCTGACGTTGCGCTTCTGCATATGCCAGATCCTCACGGGCCTGCTTCAGGTCTCTTTCAAGATGGCCTAGGGCTTCCGCTGCTACAAGGGATTCTGGTGTCAACTCTATTTTCATTGGCATTAACCAATTAAAGCACAAAGCACTTATCGTGCACCTCTCTGGTGAATTTCTTCACCTGTTCAACCACGGACAAAGCCGCGTCAAGCTGCACCTTGGTTTGGGCCAACGCCGAGATCAATTGCTCGTTCTTCAAGCGAGCTTCCTGTTCATGACAGTGATTGCTGGTTAGTATTTAAGTCTTGATTCGACTCCAGGGGCTCGTACCAAGCCTTAGGGGCTACTACCATACTTGGTGGTCTTATTTGTCTTTAAAACTTACCCGCAGCTCCCGTGACAAGACGTCCAGCAATTCATCAAAGGCACCTCGGGTTGCCCCGAGGTATGCATCCACCGCGCTGAGAGCATTGAACTCCCTGTCCGAGAAAGCCGGATTATTCAGAGAAGCTTTTAGCCGACGATAATTCTCGGCGCACTGAATCTCGGACAGAGTGGCCGACGTCACCGAGTCCTCGGGCTGGGCGGCTCCAGGGTCAACTCCTGCGGGATTTCGGACACCCGTCTCCCAGGGTGGGGCAGTGGCTCCCTCGGCCTCCACGTTGGCTGTGGTGGATGAAGGTTGTCTGCAAATAATCGGGAAGGTTAAAATCCGGAGTGTCTTTGCAGCGGCATAGATCAAAGTGTTACCCGGTGATGGAAGGGGCACTTTCGCCTGCCCCCGTGACCTCGGCTTCAACTTCTTGTACTTCTGCCGGAGCCCTTCCCAGTGAAGCCGCCTCTCTGCGTAGGTGTTGGGAGCGCCGCCCCTTTGGAGGAGAAGTCAGATGGCTGGGGGCTGGAGGGTGAGGGGCTCTCTTTCGTTTAGAGGAAGGGAGTGTTATCGATGAGGTCGGCCTCGTCCCCGGCGTGTCAGGGATGACAGCTACATTTGAGCCGTCAAGGCTCTCCAGGAATAAACTCCTCCCTTCATAAATAAGGCCCAGGTCTTCGTCCTCGTGGTAAAGAGGGTCTTCCGCGCGGCAGTGCAGCTCTGGCTCAGGGGCCGGACTGCTCACACCCTTGAGCCAACGCCTCCACCTCTGTTCAAGGACCGATATGTAGCGGGTTAATGTTAAAGATCTCGAGGTAAACAAAAGAATTCAGAAGGGAGACTTACTATGTTGGCAAACTCCTCCGCGGATCCCTGGTACATGCTGGCCAGTATGGCTCCGAGGGTCATTTGGTCCATAAAAGCTCCCCTGATGGATCGGGAGGCGTCGTTGGACCTATTATACTCGCACAATAAGTGCTGACGCTGCCGGAGGGGTTGGACTCTTCGGTCTAGGGCCACCTCCATCACATCAATGATGGTGAGGCCAGTGCTCGACAGTAGCTTCACTTTGGCCACTAGACTGGTCACGGCTTCGTCTTCCTCTTGCGCCAAGCTCTGCGGCCTCTAGCTATAACGTTTCCTCGGTGGATCCAATGAGAAGGGCGGGAGGCCTGGACGGACTGGCTCGTACAGCGGGACGTCGTTAATATAGAACCACTCGACAGTAGCTTCACTTTGGCCACTAGACTGGTCACGGCTTCGTCTTCCTCTTGCGCCAAGCTCTGCGGCCTCCAGCGATAACGTTTCCTCGGTGGATCCAATGAGAAGGGCGGGAGGCCTGGCCGGACTGGCTCGTATAGCGGGACGTCATTAATATAGAACCACTCGGAAGGCCAGTAATCGGTGTCCTCCCGAGGTGTTCCCGCTGGGTAGCCCGTCTTGTCCACTCGGCAGACTTCGGCTCCTCCAACCTCGAATAGCTTGTCGGCCGAGGAGCGGGGCATGATACAGAAGTACTTTCGCCATAATCCGAAGTGTGCCGGACAGCCAAGGTGTAGCTCGCAGAGCGCGACGAACCCCGCGATATGCAGCCTATAAAACTCCAGCAGGCCGCGGAGGAAGGGGTGGATTGGAAACCCCAAACCGCGGAGAAGGAAAGGCATGAAACATACCCGCTCGTCTCCTCGTGGCGAAAGGTAATTCTCGGCGTGGGCTTGGCCGTCGATGGATGTTAATCCGGGATGGCTTGGGGCTAGATCCGCATCCGGTAGATATCCTTGCGTCACCAAGCACTCTAGTTGAAGGCGCGCGACGGAGGAGCTCCCCCAGTCCCCTCTATCAGGGCCGTGAGGGCGCCTTGACGATCCTTCACCACTCGCCATTGTTCGGGCTCTTGAGCTTGGGCTGGGATGGAGGCGGGATTTTTGCTACGGTTGCGGCTGATGCGTATTGCCGCTAGCAAAGGCTGCGCGTTTATTAAGTAAAGACAGAAGAGGCCGACGCTTCAACATTTTTTCCATAAAGGGGCCCGATTCCCTAGATGACACAATTCTTGAAATCTGAAATTGGGCTCCAACGGAATTTTAAGGGTTGGCCGAGGTCTCTAAGTTTGGTCAGAGAACAAAGTGCGGGAACTTGTCTATCGAGCCAAGACTCCGGAAATTGAAGGGCGTCGACTTCGGCATCGAAGACCAGTTCAGGGGCTACTGATGGTGTCCTGGATTAGGGGGTACTAACCTAGCCAGCCTGTCTCCTCGTTTGGGCCGGTGGGCCCTCGTACATGATCAAGATGGACTCCGGAGGCCGTGCACAGGAAGCGTGATCGAGACTGTCTCTACCGAAGACTTGACGTATACTCCAAGATCTCTCCTGCCGCCTCTTTCCTAGATACCGACTTTGTAACCCTAGATACCCTTCCTGGCGTGTATATAAGCCATAGGGTTTAGCCCGTAGGGGAGAAGAAGACAATATCATTCACCTAGCCCTAGAAGTTAGACACACATTACGATCTCGAGGTAGATCAACTCTGTATTCGATACATCTCCGTTAATATAAACAGAAGCATGACGTAGGGTTTTACCTCCATCAAGAGGGCCCGAACCTGGGTAAAATACTGTCTCCCTTGTCCTTGTTACCACCGATCCGAGATCCACAGCTCGGGACCCCCTACCCCAAGGTCTGCCGGTTTTTACACCGACACTCGGTATTATCCTGGAGCTGATCACTTCGATCCATGGCAGTATTCCAAGTTAGGCCAAAAGCCTAAGCTTGGGGGAGTACATGTTTCTCACCGACATTACTTTCATGTACCACACATTCATTCCAGTTGTCGGTGTTCATCCTTTTTCATTGTATATCCATGTTAGTTTTATTTTCGCTTTCTTATTATGTGTTTCAAAAACTTTGAAAACCCAAAAATATTTCTCGCTTCTTTTCGGTTTTTCTTTCTTGTTTAGTTAGTTCATAGTATTAAAAGAAAACCCAAAAAGATTTCTCGTTTCTACTTTTTTTTGGTGGGAGTTCTCCCATGTAAATAGTTTTTCTCGCTTTTCATTTTCCCTTCGTTAGTTTGCTTTCTTCAGAAAAACTAAAAACTCCAAAAATATTTCAGTGTGTTTCTCTGAAATTATTTTCTTTTAGTTGTGTCGTCGTATGGAGAAGGCTATGCTAGAATTGTTAAAGTGGCTCATATATGCTTTATTGTTGATTTACGGAAGCCACCATTACCTTGTCTTCTCCTTTGAATAAAATGTTTGTAGATTCCATTGTAGTCCACGGCACACTTGCACAATTATTATATTCACATCATTCGGTCGTGCAAGTGAAAGGCAATAATGACGATGATTTGATGAAGTGACTGTGGCAGAGAAAGGCTGGTATGAACACTTCTTGTTTTTGTTTTTGTAAATATGTTTAACTCACTCGATCTTGATTCAGCATATTATGAGTAAACATATTTGTGATGACAATTAGAGATTATAGTTACTCATGCCATGCTTAAATAGCTAGGAGTGGATAAATATTTATCTTGTGTGTCAACATGCATGCATTAAAATGGTTGTGATGTAGTATGTTAGTATGGTATCCTCCTCTGAATAATTCAAGTGGCTTGACTTGGCACATGTTCGCACATGTAGTTGAATCAAACCCAACGCAGCCTTCATGATGTTTATGTTCAGGGTGTTTATATCCTACTCATGCTCGTGTCCAATGTTAATTATTCGCAATGCATGATTATGATAGTTGTTGCTCCTTAAGTTGGTCGCTTCTCAATCTATTTGCTAGCCTTCGCCTGTACTAAGCGGTAATACTGCTTGTGCATCTAAAACCCTTAAACCCAAAGTTGTTCCAGATGAGTCCACCATATTGCTACTTATTAGCTGCGTTGGTAATTCCCTGAAGAGGAAGGGAGATGCAGTACAGTAGAGATAAGTATTTCCCTCAGTTAAGAACCAAGGTTATCAATCCAGTAGGAGAACCAAGCAAAATACCGTTAAAGCGCACCTGCACACAGAAGAGCAAACACTTGCACCCAACGCGAATAAGAGGGTTGTCAATCCTCTTAGCGGTTATTTGCAAGGATTAAATCTTGTCAAGGTAAATAAATAAACTAAACTACTAATTAAAATAAAAGTAAATAAATTGCAGCAAGGTATTTTTAGGTTTTTTATATCATAAAGATAGACCCGGGGACCATAGTTTTCACTAGAGGCTTCTCTCTTGAGCACATAAGCATACGGTGGGTAAACAAATTACTGTTGGGCAATTGATAGAAAAGAAAATAATTATGACGGATTCATGGCAATGATCATGTATATAGGCATCATGTTCGAGACAAGTAGACCGACTCCTGCCTGCATCTACTACTATTACTCCACCCATCGACCGCTATCCAACATGCATCTAGGGTATTAAGTATGAAACAGAGTAACGCCTTAAGCAAGATGACATGATGTAGAGAAGCAAATTCAAGCAATATGAATAAACCCCATCTTTTTATCCTTAATGGCAACAATACAAATACGTGTCATGTCCCTTTCTGTCACTGGGATTGAACACCGCAAGATTGAACCCATCACAAAGCACCTCTCCCATTGCAAGATAAATCAATCTAGTGGGCCAAACTAAACCGATAGATCGGAGAGAAATACAAAGCTATAACGATCATGCATAAAAGAGTTCAGAGAAGACTCAAATATTTCTTATGAATAATCTGATCATAAACTCACAATTCATCGGATCCCAACAAACACACCGCAAAAGAAGATTACATCGGATAGAACTCCATGAACATCGAGGAGAACATTGTATTGAAGATCAAAGAGAGAGAAGAAGCCATCTAGCTACTAGCTATGGACCCGTAGGTCTATGGTAAACTACTCACACATCATCGGAAGGGCAACAAGGTTGATGTAGAAGCCCTCCGTGATCGATTCCCCCTCCGGCAGAGTACCGGAAAAGGCCTCCAGATGGGATCGCGGAAGAATAGAGGCTTGCGGCGGCGGAAAGGTTTTTTCTTCTAGCACTCTGGGGGTTTCCGAATATTTGTGAATTTATAGAAGTGGAATTAGGTCAAAAGGAGTCACGTGGGCCCCACAAGGCAGTATGGCGCCTCCCTGGGGCGCGCCCTAGTGCCTTGTGAAGCCCCTGTGGGGCTTCTGGCCTCCTCCCAAAGCTTCCCAAGTTTCTTTTGTCCAGAAAAAAATCTCCAAAAAGTTTCGTGGCATTTGGACTTCATTTGGTACTGTTTCTCTGAAAAGCCAAAAACAAGCAGAAAACAACAACTAGCACTAGGCACTAAGTTAATAGGTTAGTCCAAAAAATGATATATAATTGCTTGTAAATGTATATAAAACATCCAAGATTGATACTATAATAGCATGGAACAATCAAAAATTATAGATACGTTGGAGACGTATCAAGCATCCCCAAGCTTAATTCCTGCTCGTCCTCGACTAGGTAAATGATAAAAACAGAATTTTTTATGTGGAATACTGCCTATCATATTCATCATATACTCTTTTCTTTGTAGCATGGACATTTGGACTTGAATGATTCAAAGCAATAGTCTATAGTTTGACATGAAGACATAAATACTCAAGCATACTAACAAGCAACCATGTCTTTCAAAATATCAATGCTAAAGAAAGTTATCCCTAGCCCATTATGCTCAATCATTGATCCATTCATGAAACACACTCAATATTAGCTACACACAATGCACAAGTATGACAATAGTGCTCTCTAGTTGGTGCTTTTATAAGAGAAGATGGAGACTCAAAATAAAAAAAATTGCATAAAAGTAAATAGATAGGCCCTTCGCAGAGGGAAGCAGAGATTTGCAGATGTGCCAGAGCTCAAGGCTTAAATTAGAGAGATACAATTATTTGAGAGGCATGATTTTCCTGTCAATGAGAACGACCGAGAATTCCCAATATTTTCCATGCTAGACACATCATAGGCGGTTCCCAAACAGAAAATAAAGTTTATTTCCTTTCCACCATTCTTTCACAATCCATGGCTAGCCGTATCCACGGGTGCCCTCCATACCAACACTTTCCAAGGAATTTTTTATTAGTAATTTTGATTCATTGTGGGACTGGGCATCCCTATTACCTGCCACTCTCTCGTGCAATGACAAGTGAATAAACACTCATCGTGAGAATAACACACCTAGCATGGAAAATATTGGCCACCCCTGCCGCTTCATGAGCGGTACGGGCACACAAAACGGAAAATTATTTTGAAAAATTAGAGTTGGCACATGCAAATTTACTTGGAACGACATTGAAATACCGCATATAGGTAGGTATGATGGACTCATTTGGCACAACTTGGGTTTAATGAGTTGGACGCACAAGCAGTATTCCCGCTTAGTACAAATGAAGGCTAGCAAATAGATTGAAAAGCAACCAACCAAAAAGCGAAAACGGTCATAAACATGCGTTGAACATAACTAACACCGAATAATGCACCATAAGTAGGATATAACTTCGTTGCATAACTATTGACTTTATGTGCATGCATAGGGAATCACAAACCTTAACACCAATATTCTTACTAAATCATAATTACTCACTAACATGACTCACATATTATTATCTCCATATCGCAAAACTATTGCAAGGAATCAAACTTATCATGTCCAATAATCTTTCATGAAAGTTTTTATTATATCCCTCTTGAATATTCATCACTTTGGGACCAAATTCATATCTTGTGCAAATTACCATTACTATTATCAACTCTCAAAAAGATATAAGTGAAGCATGAGAGTGCAAATATTTCTTCAAAATTTTAATCTTATCATCTCTCAAAATAATATAAGTGAAGCATGAGAGTTCAAGTATTTCTTCAAAATATAGCCACCGCCGTGCTCAAAAATATTTAAGTGAAGCACTAGAGCAACTGCCTAGCTCAAAAGGTATAAGTGAAGCACATAGAGTATTCTAACAAATCATGAATAATGTGTGTCCCTCTCAAAAAGGTGTGTCCAGCAAAGATGATTGTGACAAACTAAAAAGCAAACAAAGCAAAGACTCATATAATACACGACGCTCCAAGTAAAACACATATCATGTGATGAATAAAAATATAGCTCCAATTGAGTTACCATTAGATTGTAGACGAAAGAGGGGATGCCTTCCGGGGCATCCCCAAGCTTAATCGCTTGAGTCTTCCTTGAATATTACCTTGGGGTGCCTTGGGCATCCCCAAGCTTAGGCTCTTGCCACTCCTTATTCCTTTGTCCATCGCATTCTCATCCAAAACTTGAAAACTTCAATCACACAAAACTCAACAAAACCTTCGTGAGATCCGTTAGTATAACAAACAAATCTTAAACTTTAGGTACTGTTGTAAATTGATTCATATTTAATATTGGCATAATGATACTGTACTCCAACTTCTCCATGACTCATACCCCCCGATACGATCCATAGATTCATCAAAATAAGCAAACTATGCAACAAAAACAGAATCTGTCTAAAACAGAACAGTCTGTTAAGATATATTTAATAGCCATACTTCTGTAACTCCAAAACTTCTGAAAAATTAGGACAACGTGGGCAATTCAGATACTAATACTGTGTAAAAATTTCAGATTTTCTGATGCTCCAGTACAGAATTAGAATTCCAGTACTTGACGCAAAACTTTCTGTTTTCCAAACAACATCGATTATACTATCTTCCAAATCATCCCAAAAGCATTACTTGGCACAAACACTAATTAAAACATAAAAACTTACTCATAACAGAAGCTAAAATTGTGTAAACATACAAGAATAGAAACAAAAAGAAAAAAATTATTTTATTCATTGGGTTGCCTCCCAACAAGCGCTATTGTTTTATGCCCCTAGCTAGGCATAATGCTAAATTTCAAGTATTGTCATCCTTGGTTTCCAATTTCTCAATCACACATCCATTCTTTCCAGTGAATTTAACATAGATGTTTCTCATCATCATACCTCTAGGCACAAAATCAAGAATTTTACTTTTATGAATAGGTTCCTTAATTATATCGATGAAATTGGGATGCACGCTAATCATTTTAAGATCTTCGTTCCCTTTAATATAAGTGGTACCCTTAACTTTGGGAACATATATGAACTTGCAATTTTTATTAGGAGGAGTTCTATCAATGTTTTTAGCGGAGGAAAAAGCTGAACCCAAGTTGTTGATAATTTCTTCCAACTTATCAATTCTAGCGGAGCTTTGGCCTATCCTTTCATTAATCATTGGCTCCTTTTCCTTTAGAGTTTTCAAAGCAATCCCCACCTTGGAACCAAATTGAGTAATATGATTGT
The DNA here is from genome assembly GCA_039707655.1 of Elymus sibiricus. NCBI lineage: Eukaryota > Viridiplantae > Streptophyta > Magnoliopsida > Poales > Poaceae > Elymus > Elymus sibiricus. The sequence goes on from CM077664.1 coordinate 43,282,945, forward strand.
GGACCTTTTTATCTAAATTTTCAAGATGTTCGATAGTAAGCATTTTGTTTTCTATAGCTTCTAATCTTTGCATAACATGCTCCAAGGTCAGTGCCGTTTCATTAATATTGATAGGGGGTGAACCCACTAAATTTCCCATAGCATTGAGAGCATCCAAAGTGGGACACATCAAGAAATTCCCTTCGGTAATAGTGTCAAGAACAAATCTATACCAAGTAGTGATTCCCACATAGAAATTTCAAAGAAAAATGGTAGTGGATTGTTTATGAGTTGATCTATTTTGAGCATTGCAAATCCTATACCAAGCATCTTTTAAATTCTCTCCTCCCCTTTGTTTAAAATTAAGTACTTCATTTTCAGGGGTAGTAGTAACAAGCGAAGAACTAGCCATAATGGTAAACAAAGCAAGTAATCAAGCAAACAGGCAAACAAAATATTTTTGTGTTTTTGTAAAAAAAAATTAGAAGTGGGGGAGATGAAAACGAGAGGCAAATACAAATAAAAGGTAAATAAAGTAAATGCAAGTGAATGATAATTTGTGCGAAGGTACTTGGTAATTTTGATGATGTCTCCCCGGCAACGGCGCCAGAAATTCTTCCTGCTACTTGTTAGCTGCATTGGTAATTCCCTGAAGAGGAAGGGAGATGCAGTACAGTAGAGATAAGTATTTCCCTCAGTTAAGAACCAATGTTATCAATCCAGTAGGAGAACCAAGCAAAATATCGTTAAAGCGCACGTGCACACACAAGAGCAAACACTTGCACCCAACGCGAATAAGAGGGTTGTCAATCCTCTTAGCGGTTATTTGCAAGGATTAAATCTTATCGAGGTAAATAAATAAAATAAACTACTAATTAAAATAGAAGTAAATAAATTGCAGCAAGGTAGTTTTAGGTTTTTTTTATGATAAAGATAGACCCGGGGACCATAGTTTTCACTAGAGGCTTCTCTCTTGAGCACATAAGCATACGGTGGGTAAACAAATTACTATTGGGCAATTGATAGAAAAGCAAATAATTATGACGGATTCATTGCAATGATCATGTATATAGGCATCACGTCCGAGACAAGTAGACCGACTCATGCCTGCATCTACTACTATTACTCCACCCATCGACCGCTATCCAGCATGCATCTAGGGTATTAAGTATGAAACAGAGTAACGCCTTAAGCAAGATGACATGATGTAGAGAAGCAAATTCAAGAAATATGAATAAACCCCATCTTTTTATCCTTAATGGCAACAATACAAATACGTGTCATGTCCCTTTCTGTCACTGGGATTGAACACCGCAAGATTGAACCCATCACAAAGCACCTCTCCCATTGCAAGATAAATCAATCTAGTGGGCCAAACTAAACCGATAGATCAGAGAGAAATACAAAGCTATAACGATCATGCATAAAAGAGTTCAGAGAAGACTCAAATATTTCTCATGAATAATCTGATCACAAACTCACAATTCATCGGATCCCAACAAACACACCGCAAAAGAAGATTACATCGGATAGAACTCCACGAACATCGAGGAGAACATTGTATTGAAGATCAAAGTGAGAGAAGAAGCCATCTAGCTACTAGCTATGGACCCGACAAACACACCGCAAAAGAATATTCTGCCCTTGTCACAGGTCCTCTGGCGCATGAACTCGCAGACGTAGTATCCACAGAAGTTATTCCCGGATCCCTGATGAGGGCACTTTACAAGAATAGAGTTCAATCAAAATAATAATCAAGCAATAGTGGTATTGAAACTAGAATCAAAGAGATGCGCGGGCCTAGCTAGTACTACTTACAGGGAGCAATTCATATCGCAGCTCCTTTTTCCAGGGACCCCTAACCGCCTCGGTGAACCTTGTCCAAACCCTGCCCGGCAAACAAAATGAATTAAAGAGTTATTAATTACTTGATATCAGGAAATGAACGATAGTTGCCGATATAGTGCGATAATGATTGAAATTACTTCTGGAGAATTTTTTGCAGGGGCGCCCACTTCGAAAGGTCTTTACGTAACGAGTCCATGACTTGTATTCGACTTTGGTCAAACTGTATGATGAGCAGAATAAAGTGGAAGCTGCACACATGTAGCTCATCAATTACACTTAACATCGAGTAAGCGAAACAAAATGATGTGTATGTACAAGACAGTATATAACACTCACTCGAAGTTTTAAGGAAGTAGTATTTCTCTTTTGTTTTGTTGTTTGATAAACGCCCTTAGCAAGTAATCCTCTACATCCTTTTTGTTGTGTTGGACAGTAACTTCATGAACAATATTTGGGCTAACGAACCCAATGTCATAGATTTGGATTGGTCCTTTGTTGCATTCGAGGATCTTCTTTCTGCATAATATTCATAATATACATATGGTGAGGATAATTATGTACATGCAATAATGAACGAGCTGAGCTAGAGACTTAATTACAGAAATGATACTTACAAACAATAGCAAGTGATGATAGTTTTGTCGATCTCTTTTAAATTGTATAACTGGAATAATTCTGAAAATTCAATGTAAACCGACTCGTTTCCATTGAAGAAATGCTCATCTTTAACTCCTGTAGTGATATAGTTCTCCCCTCGCTCGGAGGCTTCCAAGTACCATTTATGCAATGCTCGCATCCTCGTTGGTAGATTCGGGAGCTCCTCAGGTCTGACGAGAGGCTTCCCGTGCTCGAATCTAAAGGCTACTACATCAGCCATTTCGGGTAACGGTATATGATCGGGTAAGTAATCACCAGGATTAGTACCGGGCGCTACCCCCTCCGGAACATCAGGGATATCGCTAGACACCATGAGCGGGGGGCACGATTGGTTCTCCTGCTCGCCTAGTTGGGGAATAATTGTTTTTTCCCTTGATATGCATTACCGCTGCTTCCCGACCGCTTCTGTGGATCTGCAAATGACTTTACAATCTCACGGTCATAGTCTGATAGCAACTTAGGCAGTGGTTTTTCAGCGTACGCCTCGCTATTTCCGGATCAATTCTCTCCTTTGGAGGTGGACGTTTCGGTGCAAAATGGGCCTTCACTTCGGCCTTTGAGATTGCCTTGCTTTCCTCTTCAGACCTATCATATGGTCTCTGTGGAAGAGGCTTGAGGCTTGGACCATATTGAAACCTCTTCCCTCCTGTTGTTGTACTGCTAGCCGCCAGAGCGGCGGCGGCTCTCTTCCGTCGCTGTTGCTGAAGCGGCGGAGACGGCTGACGCGGCGGAGGAGGCGCAGTCCGCTGACGCGCCGGAGACGACTAAGGAAGTGGAGACGGCTGACGCCCCGGAGATGGCGGAGACGGCAGACGCGCCGGAGACGGCTGAGTCTGCTGATGAGGGGCCTCCTCCGGCTCATGAGTATGCTGAGGTGGCGTGAAGTAAGGAAGCTTGATGTGTGACTTTCTCCACAGACAGGTAGTCCTTAAGGCATTTTCCAGAGAACCCTCGCCTTCACCTGTAGGATGATCAAGCTGCAGGCTCCCAAATCCGGGCGTTATTTCATCCACCATGACAACAACATAGCCATCTGGAATCGGAGCGCAATGGAAAGTTGCATCAGGTCGAGGATGGTGGACAGAGCCTTTCGCCACCTCCAAGCTCAGGTTTCCGCAATCCGCCAACAGCACACAATGTTCATTCTCCGTGATACCATCCACGGGGTAGCGGCGAGCCGTGATATCAGGCTGAACGTGCTCCGTGGAAGCCACGCTGCTTCTCCGCTAAGATGGTGGGGTAGCTTCCAATGAAGGATTGTGCTGCTGAGATGGTGGGCCGAGGGCTCGCTGGCTAACTGATGTCGCCTCTAGTGCCGCTAATCTTTGTTCCATCTGATGTAGTTTGCTTGCTTCCTCTTTCTTCTTTCGCCCTCGGCTTCTATAAGTGTCTCTGCTGTCGCGAAACCCATGCACCCACGGAATGGAGCCTGGTGTGCCTCGTGTTCGTCCAGGGTGTTCAGGATTCCCGAGGGCCTTTGTCAGCACGTCATTCTCTCTGTCGGGATGGAACGTCCCTTCCTCCACTTCCTTGATTGCTTCCTCAATCTTTTTCATGGGTATTGCAAGTTTACGATCCGCGTAAACAACCTCCCCTGTTTCTGGGTCCAAAGCTCCCCCATTCCCGAATACCCAAGTCCTTACCCGATCTGGCCAGTTCCGTGACACTGGTTCGACCCCTTTAGCAAGTAGGTCCTTCTCCATTTTTTCCCACTTAGGCTCGGCTTGGCTGTAGCCACCTGACCCCGTAACATGGTGATACTGCTTCTTTGCAGCATTCAGCTTATTTTGCTGTGACGTTTTCCGCGCCTTCTCGGATTTCTTGTAGGCCACAAATGCGGGCCACTGATCTTTTATCTTCTCATATATACCGGTGAAATCGGGAGTCTTGTTTTGCTGGACAACTGTGTGTTCAAATTCTTCTTCCAGTTCTTGAACAATTCTGCCATCTTCTTTAGAGCTTACGCCTTGACCTTTGCCTCTATAACTGGTGGGGTTGTCGGATCCAACTCTGGCGGTAGGATGAAATTTGTTAGCAGCTCGCTCCAAAGATATTCTTTTTGTCTATCCTGGACAAAAGTAACTGAAGGGTTGTCCTTCTTCTTATTCCATTGCTCGATGGTGATCGGGATGTTATCCCTAACCAGTACTCCGCACTGATATGTAAAGGCGTGTTTGGTCCACTTGGGAAGAATCGGTTCGCCAGCTGGAGAGATTACGTCGATCTTGTACCTTTCCTCCTTGTCCAACCTTTTCTTCGCGCCTCGTCTCCTTGTTGACGAAGTTTGGCTCGTTCCGGAGGGCTAAAAGAAGAAAGAAGCGTTAATATATGTACATACAAAACAATTAATGCATCTAGTCAGCAGAGGCTTAATTAATTAATATATATATATATATATATATACATATATATATACCGCGCCAGACTCTGCATTAGTTAAGGCTCCCTTCTCCATATCACCGGAGCCGTCATGATCTTGTTCCTCCTCCATTCTTCCATCATCGGAGCCGTGATGATCTCCTTCCTCCTCCATTCCACCATCGTTGTCGTTGAGAAACGACAAGGCATCTTCCTCCATTGGATTTTCTCCGGCGCGGATTATATTCTCCAACGCCTCTTCTTTTTCTAAGTCTCTGTGATCCATAGTTTCTGCAAATATTACAACATGGCAAAATACAAACCATGAGAGATGGATAGTGGCAAACATAGACCTATAACCAGAAAAAGGAATCATATGCATATGAGCAATGGATTAGTGGCAAACATCATGCAAAGTTCACAAGTTATATATATATAGGGGCAACAATTTAGATTAAGAATACAAGATATCTCTTGCGTCCGTACATCGTCGAATATTATCACTAATACATCTCTAATAGCATCATCATCATCATCATCATCATCATCTAACAATCATCATCTAACAATCATCATCATCATCATCTATCTATCATCTAACTATCTAACTATCATGAAAAAAAAACTGAAAAAAAATCATCATCTATCATCATCATCAACATCATCATCATCATCTAACAATCATCAACATCATGAAAAAAAACAGAAAAAAAAAATCATCATCATCATCATCATCTAACAAGCATCATCATCATCATCTATATATCTATCATGAAAAAAAATGCAAAGTGTGGCGGCCGGGTCTCACCGGCGGGCGGGGCGAGGCAGTGCCGGGGCGAGGCGCGCGGGCGGCGTCGGGGCTCGGGGCCGGATGAGGAGCGGGCGGCGTCGGGGCTCGAGGCCGGATGAGGCGCGGGCTGCGGGGGCGGCGACGATGTCGATGAGGACGGGCAGAGGAGGTGCGCGGGCGGCGTCGGGGCTCGTGGAGGAGGCGCGGGCGGCCGGCGTCGGGGGCGGCGACGACAAGGACGGGCTCGGGGGCGGCGGCGAGCTCCGGCAGCCTGGCGGCGTCGGGGCAGGGCGTCGGCGTCGGGGGAGAATGGGAGAGAATTTGCTAAGTCGTGCTTATATACACAGCCCTTTAGTCCCGGTTGGTGGCTCCAACCGGGACTAAAGGCCCCCCTTTAGTCCCGGTTGGAGCCACCAACCGGGACTAAAGCCCTTTGCTTCCCGCCCTTTCGACTGCTGAAAAGGAGCTTTAGTCCCGGTTGGTGGCTCCAACCGGGACTAAAGGCGGGTCTTTAGTCCCGGTTGGAGCCTCCAACCGGGACTAAAGGCATGTGCTTCCCGTGTCCAAAGTTTAGTCCCACCTCGCTAGTTGAGAGGAGCTCGCAGCGGTTTATAAGCCCTGCCGCGGCTTCCCTGTCGAGCTCCTCTCTAAAGCAGGCCTGTGTGGGCCAAACAAACCTGTCCTGCCCTGTGGGTCCTACTGGGCCAAGCGGGCCTGCGTCCTGGCCCAACTATAATAGTTGGGTTTCTAGTCGTATGCAGGCCGTGGTGGGCCAGTAGGCGGGCTTTTTTTAATTTAATTATTTTTTAGTTTTTTTTTCTGCTTTATTTATTTTCTTTTGTTTCTGAGTTGTTTTTTGCTTTATTTAGAGTTTCTGAGTGAATCTTTTTGCTTTAGGTCACAAAAATTAAAAACTTTCTGTTAGTGCGAGTACTTTTCAAATTTGAATAGTTTAAATTTGAATTATTTGAAATTTGTGTGAATCACTAGTTTGTGAATAACTTTACTTTAAAAATAGATTTATCAGTGATTCTTTTTCCTGCTGTTTAATATTAGTGTGTTTTATCATTATATTCAATTTGGTTATTTTTAGGTTATTTTAAATGGGTGTTTTATATAATTTTAAGTTTATAAAAGCTTTTCAGTTGATTCTTTTTGCTATTGAAGAATATTATAGTTTTGTTTTAGTTGATCATAACAAAATATTTTAATTGAGCCACCAACCGGGACTAAAGGCCTTGTCCTGGCGGTGGCTAAAATTTAGTCCCACCTCGCCAAGCACATCATCAATGTTCAACCCTTTTCTGCCTTCATTTGCTATTTTTCATGCATTTAATGATGCCTTTTGAGCTAAATGACCCTGAAATTGAAAAGCACTACAAATGAAGTCTGAAAAGGTTGAAACTTGGCATGGTATCATAATTTCACCCACATAGCAAGTGCTAAAAAGTTGAGAGGGTTACGGCAAAAACTGGATGCACTTCGTGTACAAACTGGACAATCTCTTTCGAAGTATCAGGGTTTCGGACGAAAACTCATCTATTACAAAGGGATTTCATTTTTAATAACTTATTTTAACTCCAGACTTTTTGTGTGTTCAATATGCACCATTTAAAGGCACATCATCAATTTTCAACCCTTTTCTGACTTCATTTGCTATTTTTCATGCATTTAATGATTTGTTTTGAGCTAAATGACCCTGAAATTGAAAAGCACTACAAATGAAGTCTGAAAAGGTTGAAACTTGGCATGGTATCATAATTTCACCCACATAGCAAGTGCTAAAAAGTTGAGAGGGTTACGGCAAAAACTGGATGCACTTCGTGTACAAACTGGACAATCTCTTTCGAAGTATCAGGGTTTCGGACGAAAACTCATCTATTACAAAAGGGATTTCATTTGTTGACATGTAACTGCAGTGATATTCTAGATCAAAGCCATCATCAGAATAGTTGTGGAGAGAAAGTCTTCACTTTTTCTTCGCGTGTGTCCCTTGATTATTGCGCCGTAACCATGGATAATCTTCATTGTTTAACAGGATGCTTGGGTCAGCCTTCACTTTGAAGGGAGGAATTTCATGAAACTTTTCATAATCTGCAGACATGTCTGTCTTGTCCTCCACTCCCACGATGTTTCTTTTCCCTGAAAGAACTATGTTGCGCTTTGGCTCATCGTATGATGTATTCGCTTCCTTATCTTTTCTTTTTGATCTCGGTTTGGTAGACATGTCCTTCACATAGAAAACCTGCGCCACATCATTGGCTAGGACGAATGGTTCGTCTGTGTACCCAAGATTGTTCAGATGCACTGTTGTCATTCCGTACTGTGGGTCTACCTGTACCCCGCCTACTGACCGATTGACCCATTTGCACCGAAACAAAGGGACCTTAAAATCATGTCCATAGTCAAGTTCCCATATGTCCACTATGTAACCATAATATGTGTCCTTTCCCTTGTTGGTTGCTGCATCAAAGCGGACACCACTGTTTTGATTGGTGCTCTTTTGATCTTGGGCGATCGTGTAAAATGTATTCCCATTTATCTCGTACCCTTGGTAAGTCAATACAGTCGAAGATGGTGTCCTGGCCAACGAGTACAGCTCATCTCCAACAATGTTGTCACCCATGAGATGTGTTTGCAACCAACTGCCGAAAGTCCTGATGTGTTCACATGTAATCTAGTCGTCACACTGCTCCGGGTGTTTGGAGCGTAGAATATTCTTGTGTTCATTGACATACGGGGTCACCAAGGTAGAATTCTGTAGAACTGTGTAGTGTGCTTGAGCCCAAGAATACCCGTCCCTACATATTATTGAATCCGCTCCTAGCGTGCCTTTTCCAGTCAGTCTCCCCTCATACCGCGATTGAGGGAGACCAATCGGCTTAAGGTCAGGAATGAAGTCAACACAAAACCCAATGACCTCCTCTGTTTGCCGGCCCATGGAGATGCTTCCTTCTGGCCTAGCACGGTTACGAACATATTTCTTTAAGACTCCCATGAAACTCTCAAAGGGAAACATATTGTGTAGAAATACAGGACCCAGAATGGCAATGTCGTCGACTAGATGAACTAGGACGTGCGTCATGATATTGAAGAAGGATGGTGGGAACACCAGCTCAAAACTGACAAGACATTGCACCAAATCATTCTTTAACCTTGGTAGGATTGTTGGATCGATTACCTTCTGAGAGATTGCATTGAGGAATGCACATAGCTTCACAATGGCTAATCGAACGTTTTCCGGTAGAAGCCCCCTCAATGCAACCGGAAGCAGTTGTGTCATAATCACGTGGCAGTCATGAGACTTTAGGTTCTGGAACTTTTTCTCTGCCATATTTATTATTCCCTTTATATTCGACGAGAAGCCAGACGGAACCTTCATACTGAGCAGGCATTCAAAGAAGATTTCCTTCTCTTCTTTGGTAAGAGCGTAGCTGGCAGGACCTTCATACTGCTTTGGATGCATGCCGTCTTTTTCGTGCACACGTTGCTGGTCCTCCCGTGCCTCCAGTGTATCTTTTGTCTTCCCATACACGCCCAAGAAGCCTAGCAGGTTCACGCAAAGATTCTTCGTCACGTGCATCACGTCGATTGCAGAGCGGACCTCTAGGTCTTTCCAATAGGGTAGGTCCCAAAATATAGATTTCTTATTCCACATGGGTGCACGTCCCTCAGCGTCATTCGGAACAGATTGTCCGCCAGGACCCTTTCCATAGATTACTTGTAAATCCTTGACCATATCAAGTATGGCATCACCAGTACGGAGGGCGGCTTCTTTCGGTGATCTGCCTCACCTTTGAAATGCCTGCCTTTCTTTCTTAAGAGATGGTTGGTCGAAAGAAATCGACGATGTCCCAGGTACACATTCTTCCTGCATTTGTCCAAATATATACTTTCGGTATCATCTAAACAGTGCGTGCATGCGTGGTATCCCTTGTTTGTCTGTCCTGAAAGGTTACTAAGAGCAGGCCAATCATTGATGGTTGCAAACAGCAACGCATGTAGGTCAAATTCCTCCTGTTTGTGCTCATCCCACACACGTACACCTTTTCCATTCCACAGCTGTAAAAGTTCTTCAACTAATGGCCTTAGGTACACATCAATGTCGTTGCCGGGTTGCTTAGGGCCTTGGATGAGCACTGGCATCATAATGAACTTCCGCTTCATGCACAACCAAGGAGGAAGGTTATAGATACATAGAGTCACCGGCCAGGTGCTATGATTGCTGCTCTGCTCCCCAAAAGGATTAATGCCATCTGCACTTAAAGCAAACCATACGTTCCTTGCGTCACCTGCAAAGTCCCCCCACCTTCTCTCGATTTTTCTCCACTGCGACCCGTCAGCGGGTGCTCTCAACTTCCCGTCTTTTTTACGGTCTTCCTTGTGCCATCGCATCAACTTGGCATGCTCTTTGTTTCTGAACAGACGTTTCAGCCGTGGTATTATAGGAGCATACCACATCACCTTGGCAGGAACCCTCTTCCTGGGGCGCTAGCCCTCAACATCACCAGGGTCATCTCGTCTGATCTTATACCGCAATGCATCGCATACCGGACATTCGTTCAAATCCTCGTACTCACCGCGATAGAGGATGCAGTCATTAGGGCATGCATGTATCTTCTGCACCTCCAATCCTAGAGGGCAGAGAACCTTCTTTGCTTCGTACGTACTGTCGGGCAATTCGTTATCCTTTGGAAGCTTCTTCTTCATTATTTTCAGTAGCGTTCCAAATCCCTTGTCAGATACACCATTGTCTGCCTTCCATTGCAGCAATTCCAGTGTGGTATCGAGCTTTGTGTTGTCATCTTCGCAATTTGGGTACAACCGTTTTTTATGATCCTCTAACATGCGCTCGAACTTCAACTTCTCCCTTTCACTTTCGCATCCTCTCTGTGCATCAACAATCACTAGTAGAAAACGGACCTTTTCTCCGCAGCTTTAGTCCCGGTCGGGTTTTGAACCGGCACTAATGTGACCATTAGTCCCGGTTCAGGACGGGCATCATTAGTCGCGGTTCGTTCCGGACCTTTAGTCCCGGTTCGTAACACGAACCGGGACTAATGTGGTGGTGGCAGGCTGGTGTCAGCTGGGTCCCCCACGAGCCCCTTTAGTCCCGGTTGGTATCACCAACCGGGACTACAGGCCCCCCCTTTAGTCCCGGTTCGTAACACGAACCGGGACTAAAGGGTGGTGGCAGGCTGGTGTCAGCTGGGGCCCCCACGAGCCCCTTTAGTCCCGGTTGGTATCACCAACCGGGACTAAAGGCCCCACCTTTAGTCCCGGTTGGAGATACCAACCGGGACTAAAGATCCCCTATATGAATTCGGCCAGCCCGATCACAGTACTCCTCCCTTTTTTTTCCCCTTCTTCCCCTCCTTTGTTCTTCCCTCTTCCTCGAGCTCATCCTCCATTTTTGCCAAAATTTGTCAAGATTTGGAGGCACCCCATCCATCCAAGTGTTCACAAAGGTTAGCAACTTTGTCCTTTCATCTCTCATTGCTAGATTAGCTCTTGCAATGCTCTATAAGTATAGTGATTTGTGGGTTTTAGTTTGGGAGTATTTATATGTGGTAGTTCATTTGATTTATATGCAATTTGAGCTCAAATTAACTTCTTACTTTGCATGTGTAGGTGTGGTTTACTTAGTGCCTTCCCGTCCCCGTCCTAACCACCGTCGATCGCCCGCACCGTCCCGTCGCCGTCACCACACCTTGGTGAGCCTCTTGTTCGTTCTTATCCTTTTTATAAAAAAAAATCTTATTTGTATGATTTAGATAGTTAATTGTATAATTTTCTTACATGTATGATTGTTTGTTATACATAGTGCCATGACTTTGATATCCGTCCCCATCGGCCCTCGTCCGGTTTATGATTCGGATGTGGTATATATATTCTCTTTTATAACTATTTGTTGCATTTCGCGTTTATGACAATTATGCCCATCAAGTTGACATAGATATTTTTATCTAGGAGGTATGTGAACCGGAAATTGCAACCGACATAGATATTCTTGTCAAGAAGTTAAATTTAGTTGAAAAAGAAAACGAGTATTTGAAAGAAAAATTGAAAAGAGTTGAAGAAGAGAAGATGAAACTGGAGTTGTATGTTGCCGATGTCGTCGATGATCACAAGATCAAGATGGATGCAATGCGCTTGAAGATTAGAAAATTTAAAAAATATGCCATTGATAGTGAGGCTTGGTATCACTATGCTGTTGGATCAATTGTTACCTTAGTTGCGATCTTGATCGCATTTGTTGTTGCATTTAAATGCTTTAGCTAGAGAGTTTGTATGTTGCTTTATGAGAACAAGTGTGTATGAACTTTATGTATGAACTTGTATTAATTTGGTCTTTTCGGTGTTGTGTAATGAAGATGAGCCGGCAATGGATGTACGATGACCGATGCTCTCCCCAGTTCATTAATGGCGTGCATACTTTTCTGGTTGCGGCTGAGGCAAACAAGCGGGCGGATGGTTTTATGTATTGTCCATGTGCTGGCTGTAAGAATGATCGAAATTACTCTAACTCAAGAACCATTCACGTCCACCTGTTTGAGTCTGGTTTCATGTCCGGCTATAACTGTTGGACCAAGCACGGAGAAAGAGGGGTCCTAATGGAAGAGAATGAAGAAGAAGAGGATGACGACAGCTATCCTGGCCATCGGTTCCATGAATACGATGGTACAACAATGGGGGAAGAAGCTGAGCCGGCAATGCAGGAAGGAGCTGAAGAAGAGGCATCAGATGAGCCCGCTGATGATCTTGGTCGGGCCATTGCCAATGCAAATAGAAACTGTGCAAGTGAAAAGGAGAAGCTGAAGTTGCAGCGCATGTTAGAGGATCACAAGAAATTGTTGTACCCAAATTGCGAAGATGACAAGAAAAAGCTGGGTACCACACTGGAATTGCTGCAATGGAAGGCAGAGTATGGTGTACCTGACAAGGCATTTGAACAGTTGCTGAAAATAATGAAGAATAAGCTACCAAAGGACAACGAATTGCCCGACAGTACGTACGAAGCAAAGAAGGCCGTCTGCCCTCTAGGATTAGAGGTGCAGAAGATACATGCATGCCCTAATGACTGCATCCTCTACCGCGGTGAGTACGAGGATTTGAATGCATGCCCGGTATGCTGTGCATTGCGCTATAAGATCGGCCACGATGACCCTGGTGATGTTGTGGGCGAGCGCCCCAGGAAGAAGATTCCTGCCAAGGTGATGTGGTATGCTCCTATAATACCATGGTTGAAACGTTTGTTCCAAAACAAAGAGCATGCCAAGTTGATGCGATGGCACAAAGATGACCGTAAGAAAGACGGGAAGTTGAGAGTACCCGCTGACGGATCACAGTGGAGAAAAATCGAGAGAAAGTGGAAGGACTTTGCAGATGACGGAAGGAATGTATGGTTTGGTTTAAGTGCAGATGGCATCAATCCTTTTGGGGAGCAGAGCAGCAATCATAGCACCTGGCCTGTGACTCTATGTATCTATAACCTTCCTCCTTGGTTGTGCATGAAGCGGAAGTTCATTATGATGCCAGTGCTCATCCAAGGCCCCAAGCAACCCGGCAACGACATTGATGTGTACCTAAGGCCATTAGTCGAAGAACTTTTAGAGCTGTGGAATGGAAAAGGTGTACGTGCGTGGGATGAGCACAAACAACAGGAATTTGACCTGCGAGCGTTGCTGTTTGTAACCATCAATGATTGGCCTGCTCTCAGTAACCTTTCAGGACAGACAAACAAGGGATACCACGCATGCACGCACTGTTTAGATGATACCGACAGTATATATTTGGATAAATGTAAGAAGAATGTGTACCTGGGGCATCGTCGATTTCTTCAGAGCAGGCATCCCGTAAGAAAGAAAGGCAAGCATTTCAAAGGTGAGGCAGATCACCGGAAGAAGCCTCGCCACTGTACTGGTGATGATATACTTGATATGGTCAAGGATTTAAAAGTAATCTTTGGAAAGGGTCCTGGCGGACAATCTGTTCCGAATGACGCTGACGGACGCGCACCCATGTGGAAGAAGAAATCTATGTTTTGGGACCTACCCTATTGGAAAGACCTAGAGGTCCGCTCTGCAATCGATGTGATGCACGTGACGAAGAATCTTTGCGTGAACCTGCTAAGCTTCTTGGGCGTGTATGGGAAGACAAAAGATACACCGGAGGCACGGGAGGACCAGCAACGTATGCACGGAGAAGACGGCATGGATCCAAAGCAGTTTCAGGGTCATGCCAGCTACGCTCTTACCAAAGAAGAGAAGGAAATCTTCTTCGAATGCCTGCTCAGTATGAAGGTCCCGTCTGGCTTCTCGTCGAATATAAAGGGAATAATAAATATGGCAGAGAAAAAGTTCCAGAACCTAAAGTCTCATGACTGCCACGTGATTATGACGCAACTGCTTCCAGTTGCATTGAGGGGACTTCTACCGGAAAACGTTCGATTAGCCATTGTGAAGCTATGTGCTTTCCTCAATGCAATCTCTCAGAAGGTAATCGATCCAGAAATCTTACCATGGTTAGAGAATGATTTGGTGCAATGTCTTGTCAGTTTCGAGTCGGTGTTCCCACCATCCTTCTTCAATATCATGACGCACGTCCTAGTTCACCTAGTCGAGGAGATTGCCATTCTGGGTCCTGTATTTCTACACAATATGTTCCCCTTTGAGAGGTTCATGGGAGTCTTAAAGAAATATGTTCGTAATCGTGCTAGGACAGAAGGAAGCATCTCCAAGGGCCATGAAACAGAGGAGGTCATTGAGTTTTGTGTTGACTTTATTCCTGACATTAAGCCGATTCGTGTTCCTGAATCGCGGCATGAGGGCAGACTGGGTGGAAAAGGCACGCTAGGAAAGAATTCAGTAATATGCCGGGACGGGCATTCTTTGGCGCAAGCACACTACACAGTTCTACAAAGTTCCGCCTTGGTGGCTCCGTATATCGAGCAACACAAAAATATTCTACGCTCCAAACACCCGGAGCAGTCTGACGACTGGATTACACATGAACAAACTGTGACTTTCGCCGGTTGGTTGCAGACACGTCTCATGCATGACGACACTGTTGCAGATGACCTGTACTTGCTGTCCAAGTTACCATCTTCGACTATATTGACTTTCAAAGGGTACGAGATAAATGGGAATACATTTTACACGATCGCCCAAGATAAAAAGAGCGCCAACCAAAACAGTGCTGTCCGCTTTGATGCAGTAAACACCAATAGGCCAAAGGACACATATTATGGTTACATAGAGGAGATATGGGAACTTGACTATGGACTTGGTTTGAAGGTCCCTTTGTTTCGGTGCAAATGGGTCAATCTGAGAGGAGGCGGGGTAAAGGAAGACCCGCAGTATGGAATGACAACAGTGGATCTCAACAATCTTGGGTATGCAGACGAACCATTCGTCCTAGCCAATGATGTGGCGCAGGTTTTCTATGTGAAGGACATGTCTACCAAGCCGAGAAAAAGAAAAGATAAGGAAGCGAATACATCATACGATGAGCCAAAGCGCCACATAGTTCTTTCAGGGAAAAGAAACATTGTGGGAGTGGAGGACAAGACAGACATGTCAGAAGATTATGAAAAGTTTCATGAAATTGCTCCCTTCACAGTGAATGTTGACCCGAGCATCAAGTTAAACGATGAAGATTGTCCATGGTTACGGCACAAAGGGACACACCCGAAGAAAAAGTTTTATATCCAAAGATCCCACTCTGGGATGTGACCGGCTTCTCTAGTTAGTTTCCGGACTTATATATCTGGAAAGTCCCACTTCGGACAAACCGGAGGGAATCTTTGTAATAGAACTCCGACTTATGTGTTTTGGCATTTGAAACGCGAAGAAATATTATGTCCAAAGCCACGTCATCAATTTTCAACCCTTTCTGACTTCATTTGCTATTTTTCATGCATTTACTGATTTTTTTGAGCTAAATGACCCTGAAATTGAAAAGCACTACAAATCACAATCAGAAAAGGTTGAAAGTTGGCATGGTATCATCATTTCACCCACATAGCATGTGCTAAAAAGTTGAGAGGGTTACGGCAAAAACTGGATGCACTTCGTGTACAAAATGGACAATCTCTTTCGAAGTATCACGCTTTCGGACGAAAACTCGTCTGTTACAAAGGCATTTCATTTTTTTTAAATAACCTAAGAATTACCAAATTGAATATAATGATAAAACACACTAATATTAAACAGCAAAAAAAAGAATCACTGAAAAATCTTTTTTTAAAATAAAGTTATTCACAAACTAGTGATTCACACAAATTTCAAATAATTCAAATTTGAAAACTACTGGCACTAACAGAAAGTTTATAATTTTTTTGACCTAAAGCAAAAAGATTCACTCAGAAACTCTAAATAAAGCAAAAAACAACCAAGAAACAAAAGAAAATAAATATAGAAGAAAACAAAAAAAAACTGAAAAGTAAAAAAAATGCCCGCCTACTGGGCCGCCACGGCCTGCATACGACTAGACACCCACTAGTTGGGCCAGGATGCAGGCCCTCAAGGCCCAGTATGGCCCACAGGGCAGGAAAGACCGGTAGGCCTCGTAGGCCTGCTTTAGAGAGGAGTTCGAATGAGCTACCGCGCCGGGGTTTATAAACCAGTGCGAGCGCCCTTCGCTGGGCGAGGTGGGACTAAACATCCACCACACTGCGCCGTGCCAGGAACAGGCCTTTAGTCGCGGTTGGATCCACCAACCGCGACTAAAGGGGGGCCTTTAGTCGCGGTTGGAGCCACCAACCGCGACTAAAGGTGAATTTCATCCAGTCCAAGCGGCGGGAAGCGAGACCTTTAGTCGCGGTTGGTGGCTCCAACCGCGACTAAAGACCCCCTTTAGTCGCGGTTGGAGCCACCAACCGCGACTAAAGGGTCTTCTATATATACCACACTTACGAAAATTTCCCCAAATCCAGCCTTTCGTTGTCCGCGCGCGCCCCTACCCTTGCCCCTCGTCGTCGCCGTCGTTCGTCCGTCCGCGCCCCGCCGCACCTCGACGCCGCCGTCCGTCCGTGCCGCCGCACCTCTACGCCGCCGTCCGTCCGCGCCGCCGCACCTCGACGTCGTGGCCGCCGCGCCGTGTACCTAGCCGTCGCCGTCCGTCCACGCACCTCGACGCCGCCGTCGCCGTCGCCGTCGCCGCCCCTGCACCTCGCCGTCGCCGTCGCCGCCCCTCCTCGACCTCGCGCGCCGTCGCCCCCTTGTGAGCCCTGCCGCCATGGCCGCCGCCCCCTCCCGTCGATCCCGCACACACACACACGCATGAACACACACACACACATATGTTCTATTTTTTATATGCTTAATTAGTATATATGCTTAATTAGTGTTTCTTTATGTAATGTTGTTTTCTATTTTTTATATAATGTTGTTTTTCTATAATTAGTGTTTAATTAGTATATATGATTAATTAGATTATTTGCTTAATTAGAAGTATATAATGTCCCTAACCTATTAAAATGTTGCTTAGAAGTATATAATGTTGTATATCATATTACAGAAAAAATTTGCATACTAAAATGTTGCATAGGAAATTATAATTGAGAAATTTTTCGGAATTTTTTATTGAGAAAGGAATATTATTAGTGTAGTTATAATGTTGTATTTTTTATTGAGAAAGGAATTTGATCCAATGTATAGCAATTAGTATTTGCAAAAGTTGCATATTTTAATGTTGTATTTGCAATAGATTTTCTTAGTCCTTTAAGGGATTAAATATCAGGAATGCCCCCATTATGGATGTGCACAAGTTGATCCAATTTCTTTCTGATCTCATGCATCTACCTTTCGGATCTCTGAATACTAAATTGTTTTATCTTTCTTCTGGATTAGTTAAATAAAAGCTATGGACAATACCGGCAGAGAAGGAGAAGAGGCTGTGTTCGACATCATACGCTCCACGAGCCCAGATGATCATGATGACGGCTCGCAATATCTGAACCCTTCGGGTGAGGGTATGATGTTTGATGAAGACGAACGAATAGATGAAGGTGACGACAACGATGTTGACGAAGAAAATGTTCTTCAAATAACAATGACCGGCGAGGTATATTTAATATATAAGACATCCGGTGATCATTACATGTCTTAATTGATTTGTATGTATTAACGAATCGATCTTTCTTCTTTTAGGCCTCCGGATCGAGCAAATCTTGTACAAGCGACAGGGTAGTTCGAGGCCCAGCCAAAAAGTTGGACAAAGGCGTAAAGTTCAACATCGATTCCATCAAAACATCAACTGGCGAACCGCTTGAACCTAAGAAAAATGCGACCACGTTCAAGAATCAATGCGGAGTTATTGTCAGGGACCAAATCCCGATCTCCGTTCAAGAATGGAGAAAGCCAGCAAAGGGAGATCGAGCAGGAGTTACTTTTGTCGACGAAAGAGCAAAAGATGTGCTTTGGACTACGCTCATGGAACATTTCACCCTACCAGATAATTTGACAGATGCAGATCTGAAGAAAGTCAGAAACTATGCTCTTAAAAAGATGGCGATCGCATTCAACACCTTCAAGAAAAATGCATGGGCTAAGTACGTCAAATCAAAAAAGAAGACTCCAAAATTCACGGGAGCACTGGTGAAGGCAAAAGATCACTGGGACGCTTTCGTGAAGTTCAAGGAATCGGAAGAAGCTAAGGAACTATCGAGGAAAAACAAGATTAATGCTGCGAAAAAGAAGTGGCACCATCGTCTGGGGCCAGGTGGCTACCAGGTGGCCCTGCCTAAGTGGCATCAATCTGAGCAAGAGATGATTAGTAAACGGGTCAGTCCAGTTACATTGACATGGCCCCCCAGGTGCAGGACATGGTTTTATGCGCATGGGGGGATGTTGGACCCAGAGACAGGGCTGGTTATGGTGAAGGCAAGTCTTAAAGAAGCGACAGACGAAATACTTATTGCAATAGAAGAAGCTCGATCGGGGGTGTTCACGCCCAACAGAGATAACGACGAGCTTACGCGCGCCCTGAAGAATCCTGAACACCCGGGAAGAACACGAGGCAAAGGCGTTGTACCGTGGTATGAGGGGTTTGCGGATTGGAACGACGACTATAGAAGCCGTGCGAGAAAGAAGAAGCATGAGGAGCAGAAGAAGAAGGAGGAAGCACTCCGCCTTGAAGGCCTAATATCCTCGCACCTGGAGTTGGAACGATTTGTCAGGCGACAGCAGGAGCAGATCGACTCACTCAGCCAGGAAAGGGCGTCTCAGCGGCAGCATGAGCAGATCGATCCAGCATTGGATAGCACCGTCCCATCTATGCCGAGAAGCAGCGTGGGTTCCGCCCCGGCCGATATCGATAATGCACTGCTAGCTAGCTACCCTGTGGATGATATCAAAGACAGGACTAACCGTGAGCTACACATGAAAGTGAAGAACTTATCCATGAAGGTGGCGGACGGCTATGCTTTAGCAAATCCCCCTGAAGCAACCTTCCATTGCAATCCCATTCCAGCTAGCTATGCTCGTGTCGGGGTTGATGAAGTGATGTCAGCATATCACGAGCTACAACTTGACATTCTTGGAGGTGACGAGGAGAGAACACTGGGAGAGGCCATACATCGTATCATTCTATGGAAAAAGGATTGCATCGTCTTTCCAAGGCCACCGACTCCTCCTCCTCCAAGTCCGCCGCCGCGTCAGTCGACTCCTCCTCCTCCAAGTCCGGCACCGCGTCAGCCGACTCCTCCTCCAAGTCCGCCGCCGCGTCAGTCGACTCCTCCTCCTCCAAGTCCGGCACTGCGTCAGCCGACTCCTCCTCCAAGTCCGGCACGGCGTCAGCCAACTCCTCCTCCTCCAAGTCCTCCACCGCTTCAGTCGACTCCTCCTCCTCCAAGTCTGGCACCGCGTCAGCCGACTCCTCCTCCAAGTCCGGCACGGCGTCAGCCAACTCCTCCTCCTCCAAGTCAGCCGACTCAGCGTGCTCCGCCTAAGCAACAGCGGAAGAGAGAGGCCGTAGCTACGACGGCTAGCGGTACAACAAGCAAGAAATTCAAATATGGTCCAGACCTCAAGCCTCTTCCGAAGTTGTCTTACCACCTGACTCAGGAGGAACTCGACGACGCATATGATGCCCAATTGAAGGCCCATTTTGCACCGAAACCGCCCGCGCCGCCAAAGGAGAAAGTACCTGAGCATGTATCACAACACTTTATTGATATGGCTCGACCGGCTGACAATCAGAAGGACTCCGACTATGTGCGGTCTATCAAGAAGTCATATTCTGCAGGGCAAAAGGAGTCGAGCTCGAGCTCGAGCCAAGCAGTTGGCAAAAAAAGCGGGAAAACTGTTCCCCAGCTGGGAGAACAAGCAGTGCAATCGATCCCCTCGCTCATTGTACAAACACATGTGAGTACCGCCGATCGGCCGGCAATAACCGACGATCTTAGAAGGCAG
The DNA here is from genome assembly GCA_039707655.1 of Elymus sibiricus. Classification (NCBI taxonomy): domain Eukaryota; kingdom Viridiplantae; phylum Streptophyta; class Magnoliopsida; order Poales; family Poaceae; genus Elymus; species Elymus sibiricus. Next base: position 43,302,991 of record CM077664.1, read on the forward strand.
GCTAAAGAGGCCGGTGTCACTGTTGAACAACTCCTAGGCCTTGAGGAAATCCCCAGGATTACAGAGGAGGAAGTAAAATACCAATATGTCCGTGGCAAACCTCTGGTCAAGCCTGACGAAGTCAAGCTTCTACCAACGAGAATGTACGAGTTGCATACGTGGTACATGCAAAAAACAGCAAATACCAATGAAGAGTCCCTCATGGTGAAAGTCAGGAAAAGGCATTACTTCCATAAAAAAGACGTGTGGATTCATTATTCAGAGTTGCTTCAGTTATTCAATCAAGACGCACTCGACAAATCTATCGTCAGTTGCTATTGTCTGTAAGTGATTTCTTTCTGTAATTTAAGTCTCTAGCTAGCTAGCTAGATGTGCTCTCGTTCATTAACTGTAATTATCCTCACTATATTCTTTTCTGTGGTATTATGCAGAATGAAGATGTATGAAATGAAAAAAACTAGACGCTATGGAGTTGGGTTCATTGACCCAAATACGATTAATCAGGCGATATGGGAAGATCAATATTCGAGAGAAGACACAGAGAGATTCCTGCTAGAGTTTTTGAAGCAACTAAACACCCAACCAAAAATACTACTTCCTTACAACTTCGGGTGAGTGTTACTATATCTTGTACTACAAATTCTATTTTTTGCTTACTAGATGTTAATAAGTGTAGTTGATGAGTTATGCACATGCCCGCTTATTTATAAAAAACGTGTGCGCATGCAGTTTCCACTGGATCTTGTTAATCATTGAAGTTGACAAGGGAAAAGTTGAAGTACTGGACTCACTATATAAGGATCCATCCGAATACGCAACCGTGAAGGGGATGTTCGACAGGTAATTTCAATCATTATCGCACTATGTCTGCCTCTTTACTTCATTTCCTGATATCAACTAGTTAATAACTCCTTTATTCATTTTCTTTGCCGGCGGGCAGGGCTTGGAAAAAGTTCATCGAAGAGGTCCCCGGCCAATGGAAACAACAGCTGAAATGGGTGCGACCCAAGGTAATTAAGTAGTACTAGCTAGCTACGTCCGTGTATCTCTTTAATTCTAGTTTCAATACCATTATCATGCTTGATTAATTATTACTTGATTGAATTTTATTCTCGTAAAGTGCATGAGGCAAGAGAAGGGGAATAGTTTATGCGCATACTACGTTTGCGAGAATATTCGCATGATCACGTCTGAAAGGAGCATAGATGAAAAAACTCTTTGGGTACGTTTGCCAGAACACTATCCATAATTTTTTTTATCATGATCTAGCTAATATATATACACACAACTAATATATTCATCTTGATCTCCTGATTATAGATGATAGAGATGCGGGGCCAGCTCCTACCAACGGCTCGCGTACGAGCAATTCAAGAGGAAATAGCTGGATTTCTGGTCGACCAGGACATAGATCCCAAAGGAGAATACCATTACAAGATCAAGCAGTAATGCCCTGCATATGTAATGATCCGCAAATTGTAGGAGAAATTATATATACCAAATTGTATATATATATGTATGTGAATGGTCGTCGTACGAGAAATTCGATTTATATATATATATGCACAACGTGTACAGTATGTAGTAGCGTAATATATGTTTGAAATGAAAAATAATTAAATGGAAAACACAAAATTAAAAGGAAAAATAAACCAAAATTAAAAGAATTAAATACTTTTAGTCCCGATTGGTGTTACCAACCGGGACTAAAGGTGGAGCCTTTAGTCCCGGTTGGTGTTACCAACCGGGACTAAACCGGGACTAAAGGTCCCCCAGCGAACGGCCCTGGCAGGCGCCACGTGGTGGGCCTTTAGTGCCGGGCCGTGACGAACCGGGACTAAGGGGGGGGGGGGCCTTTAGTCCCCCCCCCCCCCCCTTTAGTGCCGGTTGTAGAACCGGCACTAAAGGGCCTTACAAACCGGGATTAAAGGCCCGTTTTCTACTAGTGAATGACCCGACGAAGATCATCATCGGGCACATCGTCTGGTGCCTCTTGATCTTCAGCTTCCCCCGTTGCAGTATCACCGTATTCAGGGGGATAGTTGTCATCATCCTCTTCTTCTTCGTTGTCTTCCATCATAACCCCTCTTTCTCCGTGCTTGGTCCAAACATTATAGTGTGGCATGAAACCCTTCTCAATCAGGTGGATGTGAAGGGTTCTCGAGTCAGAGTGATACTTCGTATTCCCACAGACAGTACATGGACAATACATAAAACCATTCTGCTTGTTTGCCTCAGCCACTTCGAGAAAATTATGCATGCCATCAATGTACTCGGAGGTGCGTCGGTCACCGTACATCCATTGCCGGTTCATCTGCGTGCATTATATAATTAAGTGTATCAAAAACCATGACGAGGGCCGACGGGGGCGGATACCAAAGTCATGGCACTATATAATAACAAACAATAATAAAAATTAGAAAATTATACAAGTATCTATCTAAATCATACAAGTAAGAATTTTTTTTCTTTGAAAAAGAAGATAAGAACAAGAGGCTCACCACGGTGGTGCCGGCGACGAGATCGGCACGGGCGATCGACGGCGGTGAGGACGGGGATGGGGACAATGGTGCACCGCCAAACCTAGACAAATCTTGGGGAAAATGAAGCTTGGAGGTCGAGCTTGGAGAGGAGAAAGCTTAAGTATGACTCGGGCATTTCATCGAACACCTCATGTGCATAGGAGGTGAGAGCAGAGCAGCACACACCTCGCACACCGGCCGGCCAAAAAACAGAGGAGTTAGCGGGCAGGGGAGAGCATATATATAGGCATCTCTTTAGTCCCGGTTCGTGTCTAGAACTGGGACCAAAGGGGTCAGACCAAAGGGGTATCGACTTTTTAGTCCCGGTTGGTGTCTCCAACCGGGACTAAAGGTATAGACCTTTAGTCCCGGTTGGAGACACCAACCGGGACTAAAGGGTATCGGCCCTTTAGTCCCGGTTGGTGTCTCCAACCGGGACTAACGGTCCCAATCGAACCGGGACTGATGCCTGCCGACCCCCGGTCGGCGTCCGATCCCCTCGAACCGGGACTAATGCTCACATTAGTCCCGGTTCGTAACGCGACCGGGACTATTGCTCCGATCCGGCTGGGACCAAAGCCCTGTTTTCTACTAGTGGCCGCCTCCTCGGGCCTCCTCGAGCCTGGTGGGGAGGAGGGAACGGCCCCGGGGCCAAAGGTTGCGTCAGCGGCCTACAGAGAAAGGGGCTAGCGGTGGTGGCATCAAGCCCTCAGCCTAGTGGCGGCGACTTGTGGCGTGGTGTGCGGCGGCTTCGATGGCTAGGCGTGCGTGTGAAGGGATAAGGACAGAGATAGAGGAGATAAAGGATAGGGCACCCACAGGGCCGCAGCCGTTCGATCTAAACAAATCCAACGATTAGGATGCGTGATCCGTGGGAGGGCTACCCTGACCAATCAGAACACAGGGTCATTTTACACCTATTTTTTGTACTTGCTTCACAAAAAATACAAATTTTTTTACACTGAGAAAATAGAAAAGGTTTTTTTTTACAAAAAGGTTAGAAACTCTATGTGTCAACATTGTTTTTTGTTATGATGTTTGTCAACATTTGTTTATAACGGCAAGATGCACTTATGTGCCCTATTTGGACACATAACATAAACTATGCAATGAATATGACAATCACCTTGGAAAGTCATGGATACATACATGATACCTTGTTTTGTAAAGGATTTTTTTAAAATGATCATATTGCGAGTTTAGTATTTTTCCTCGCAACTAGTACACATAAAAGGACTCGATGCGAAAGGATTGCATTTATTGAATTTGTATTATTTTCTTTCATTTTTTCCAAAACGGGGTCATCAAAGCGGGGAGCTCGGAGGGGATAAGGATGGATGTGCTATATGAGAGATTCATCAATTATGAAAGATAGGTTTCACATAATCGCATGATCAACTGATCATATCATATCCCCCATAAATAGTTATGAAACTACCAACCCTTGCCTAACTATATAAGAGACCGCGTCGAAACTTCATCAAAGCGGGGACATACTAGAGGATCTTGGCATGTACTCTAGCTCAAAGTAGATCGATGCAACACTATTTATAGCCCATGTCAAACGACAAGGACATGGGCTAGTGGCTACTGCCAGTGACACAGGAAATGGGGTGTCCCGAGCACACTATAATTGAGTGCCCTAGCATGTAAGGATCAAACCATAAGTTTAATTGTGATGTGGTATGGCCAATGTGGATTTACTGTACGTGTGAGATTACGATTTACTAGTTACTATAAAAAAACATTAACGCTGAAGACGACTCGCCAGAACTATTTGCGTCCTTGATTTTGCTATCCTGGCCAACTATCACACCTGGTCTACTATCCCACCTGGTTCAACTCCGACCTCCCTTCACTCCAGTATAGCGCCGACCAGAACTCCCTTGGTTGATCAGTCCAGGAGCAGCCAAGCGGGATGATCAGGACGCCCCACAGTCACCTCCTGACCTTCCTCCGCTCCGGACCAGGATGCTTGGCCGATGCTAGTAAGATCTCTCTCTGCACTTCAGTGCCTCCCCATTCTTCTACCAAAATGGGTTTGTAGGATCCTGGAAATGCGCCCCCGAATCTCGTACACATACCGCTCCAAGGAGGGCTATTTTAGGTTCCTGTAAAAAAATATGCGGGCCGGGCCAAGATGCGGGATCTGCTAGTCATTTTTGTCCCATAAACCTCATATCAGTCCAATTTTTACGGATCGGGCCAATATGTAGGATCTGTTAGAGTTGTTCTTAGCCCAGTATACAATAGGTAACCATTGAGTTGGCCCTGAGCTGAGTATAACCTTTACTTTCGTGATTACCTATTTAAAGGGTGCTTCTTCTCAATAAGCTCCAACTTTCACATCTGATATCAAATGAAACATCACATACAAGAAATTTTTATATCTCATCGTGAGAAAAAAATAATAATCTTAGATAATTTGGATTTGAATTCATATGAAAAACTAACGTTGAAATTATTGATACAATGACATGCTCCAATGAATTTTAATTTGTGCATTGTTTGATTTGGATGTATTTAATTTAGTGTTATAGTATATTAAAATATGGAGAGCGCCCATACAACGCTTGTGGCGCAAGCAACGCCAACTGGCACTCATGCGCTTCAGGCCCTGGGCCGGCCCAGCTAAGCGACGTCGCTCGCCATAGCTCGCTCGCTCGGCTATTTCGACCGGTTCACCATTGTCAGGTCAACTGGTTGATCCTTGACCCATGGCATAGTTGACCGAGACCTTTCGAAAAAGTTTAGAATTCGAAAAATTGTTCGCGAGTTTATAAAAAGTTCGTGGTTTCGAAAAATGTTCACGAATTTAAAAAATGTTTATGAATTTGAAAGAAATGTTTGTCAATTCTAAAAAAAAGACCACAAATTTGAAATATGTTCATGGACTCAAAAAAGATTCATGAATTTGAAAAATGTTCGTGAATTTTAAAAATGTTAATGAATTCAAAAAACTGTTCGCTGATTCTAAAAAATGTTTGCGAACTCAAAACATTTACCAAAGTCAAAATAACTTCACGTATTTGGCAAAAGTCCACGAATTCAAAAAAAATCGTGGCATGAAAAAATATTTTCTAAAATGAAAATGTTCACGGGGTCGAAATTTTTTTGTAAATTTGAAAAAACAAATCACGGCTTCCAAAAGAATCACGGAATTGTATAAATTTCCCAAATTTAATAAAAATCATTCACGAATTTAAATAAGTTTGTGAATTTGAAAATTGTTTGCAATTTTTTTAAAATCCACGATTTTCAAGAAAAAATGTTCAGCAATTTCAAGGAAAAGTTAATGAAATTTGAAATGAGAAAAATAAAAATTATAAATAAATAAGAAAATGAAACATAAAAACCAAATAGAAAACAGGAAGAAAAACCAAGAAAACACTGATGAGAAAAACCTAGCAGAAAAAGAAGAAAAACTGGGCCAAAGTCACGGAATCGCAGCCTAATTTAACTCCTCGCCGGCCAGCCAACACCTATCTTTTTAATGGGCCTTGGCCCAGCCGTTCATTCTGTTTAGGAATATAAGACTAATTATTCGAAATAAGCAAGACAGGTGTGGTAGCCCGTTGGTGATCGCTTGTTTCCAAACATAGCTGGTAGCAGGTTCGATTCCTAGTAGGCATCATTTTATTTTCTTCATGCATGTCAAGTGGCCACCATTGTTGGTCATTTATTCTTCACGCATTTTGTATAGCAAGATTATTATGTACGTATAATATGCTTCCATGTCACTTTTTTATAGGAAGAATATGTATATATAACATGCTCCCATGCTAATATCTATAATTTGAAGAACAATTTTTGGCAATTAATCGCTATTTTTGATAGGTTAAACGAATGAATTTATGCGTACATATTGGAAGTACCTCTTGTTTGAGTCATATATGTATCTCAATTAAGGTTACAGAAAAAATGTTCAAGACCTATGTACAAGCTTATGTCATAGACAAAGATTGTTGAGAAAATCAATTAAGTGAAAATTTTGAACTTATGTTTGTAAGCACTGTGGCACTATTCCTTTTTATTAAAATATAGTTTACACTATTCCTTTTTTCTCTAAAGTTATATAGTTTGTAACAGTATGCAGCAACACATGATTATTAGTTACTGTATCAATAGTGTAACATACCAGGAGTAGCAGAAACTTATATGTTACTAATGTAATGTGGCAGTAACACATTTTCGAATCTTATCAACTATGTGTTATTGTCCGTGCTGCAACACACATGATGTGTTACTCCAATTTTGCTCTGTAACACATTTTTCTGTATGTTACATGACTGTGTTACTTAATCTTTGTTTTGTTGTAGTGGGAAAGGGATTTTGAGGGTCTGCCTCACAAAAAATTGTGAACTCAAAACTGTGATTTGAAAAAAAATAGGTCACTGAAAACACTAGGGCAGCTACGAAAAATCAACAAAAAAACAAAAAGGAAAAAATAAAAACATAGTTTTGTGTTCATTGATGACTAGCAACTCGGGGCTCTCGAGTTATTGGTTGGCGCCCGCTTGCAAGTCTATCTTCAAAAAAGATACCAAAAAAATGGTTCTGACTATATACAAAAAACTAGTTGCAAAAAGTCGAGGGGGGTGACTTGCAAGAAGTGACATGGAAAAGAAAAACTACGGGCCCAAACTTGCGAGTGAACGGTCGAATTGCACCACAAATTGGCCACAAAATTACGAGTCAAAAGTGCACTTGCAACTAGGGTAGTTATAGCTTCGCAAAAAAACACCTGAAGTTGCGAGACGAGGGTTGACTTGCAAAGTGACATGAAACGAAGAACTATTGGCGCATAATTGCGAGTCGGCGGTGGACTTGCAAACTGGGGCGATTACACACCTACACAAAACACCAAAAAGTTTTGAGACGAGGGGTTGACTTGCAAGTGACATGAAAATAAAACTACAGGGCGATTACAAACTAGGCAAAAGAACAACAGTAACAAGTCAAAAAAAGAACTATGTCCCGAGTTGCGAGTTGATGGTGGACTTGCAACTGGGGAGAATACAAACTACAGGTGCCCCCACCCCTCCGAGTTGCGAGTACATGGTAGACTTGCAATTGGGGGTGGTTACAAAAAAGAACACAGAAACCCCCACCCCACCTAGTTGCGAGTCGAGGGTCGATTTGCAAGTGGCATGAGACAAATAGAACAAAAACAACCATTGAGTTGCGAGTCGATGGTGGACTCTCAACTCGGGGCGGGTACCGAGTTGCGAGTCAACGGTGGACTTGCAAGTGGGGCGATTACAAAACTACGTCCCCAAGTTGCGACTCGATGGTAGACTTGCAACTGGTCGAAGGAAAAAACCGTTAGTTGCGAGCCGAGGGTCGATTTGCAAGTGGCATGAGACAAAAGAACAAAAAAAGCCCTCAAGTTGCGAGTCGATGGTGTACTGGCAACTAGGGCGGGTACCGAGTTGCGAGTCGATGGTGTACTTGCAACTAGGGCGGGTACCGAGTTGCGAGTCGATGGTGGACTTGCAACTAGGGTGGGTACCGAGTTGCGAGTCGATGGTGTACTTGCAACTAGGGCGGGTACCGAGTTGCGAGGCGATGGTGGACTTGCAATACCACAGATACAAGTCAAAAAAGAACTACGTCCCGAGTTGTGAGTCGATGGTAGACTTGCAACTGGGGCGAATGCAAACTACGGGTCCCCCCTTCCCCCGAGTTGCGAGTCGATGGTAGACTTGCAACTGGGGGTGGTTACAAATAGAACACGGAAACCCCCACCCCCCTAGTTGCGAGTCAGGGGTCGATTTGCAAGTGGCATGAGACAAAAAAAACAAAAAACCGACCTCAAGTTGCGAGTCGATGCTGGACTTGCAACTAGGGGCGGTTACCAAGTTGCAAGTCAATGGTGGACTTGCAAACTGTGGCGATTACAAAACTACGTCCCCAAGTTGCGACTCGATGGTAGACTTGCAACTGGCCGACGGAAAAAAACCGCTAGTTGCGAGCCAAGGGTCGATTTGCAAGTGGCATGAGACAAAAGAAAAAAAAACCTCGAGTTGCGAGTCGATGGTGGACCTGCAACTAGGGCGGGTATCGAGTTGCGAGTCGATGGTGGACTTGCAACTAGGGCGGGTACCAAGTTGCGAGTCGATGGTGGACTTGCAAGTAGGGCGATTACAAACTAGGCAAAAGAACCACATTTACAAGTCAAAAAAGTACTACGTCCCGAGTTGCGAGTCAATGGTGGACTCGCAACTGGGGCGAATGCAAACTACGTGTCCCCCCCCCCCCCCCCCCGGAGTTGCGAGTCGATTGTAGACTTGCAACTGGGGGTGGTTACAAAAAGAACACGGAAACCCCCACGCCCCCTCTAGTTGCGAGTCGAGGGTCGATTTGCAAGTGGCATGAGACAAAAGAACAAAAAACAGCCCTCGAGTTGCGAGTCGATGGTGGACTTGCAACTCGGGGCGGGTACTGAGTTGCGAGTCAACGGTGGCCTTGCAACTGGGGCGATTACAAAACTACGTCCCTAAGTTGTGACTCGATGGTAGACTTGCAACTCGCCGACGGAGAAAACCGCTAGTTGCGAGCCAAGGGTCGATTTGCAAGTGGCATGGGACAAAAAGAACAAAAAAAGCCCTCGAGTTGCGAGTCGATGGTGTACTTGCAACTAGGGCGGGTACGGAGTTGCGAGTCGATGGTGGACTTGCAACTAGGGCAGGTACCGAGTTGCGAGTCGATGGTGGACTTGCAACTAGGGCGAGTACCGAGTTGCGAGTCGATGGTGGACTTGCAAGTAGGGCGATTACAAACTAGGCAAAAGAACAACATTTACAAGTCAAAAAAGAAACTACGTCCCGAGTTGCGACTCGATGGTGGACTTGCAACTGGGGCGAATGCAAACTACGGGTCCCCCCCCCCCCCCCCCGCCCCCCCGAGTTGCGAGTCGATGGTAGACTGGCAACTAGGGGGTGGTTACAAAAAAACACGAAAACCCCCACCCCCCCTAGTTGTGAGTCGAGGGTCGATTTGCAAGTGGCATGAGACAAAAAAACAAAAAAATGCCCTCGAGTTGCGAGTCGATGGTGGACTTGCAACTAGGGGCGGTTACCAAGTTGCAAGTCAACGGTGGACCTGCAAACTGGGGCGATTACAAAACTACATCCATAAGTTGCAACTTGATGGTAGAATTGCAACTGGCCGACGGAAAAAACCGCTAGTTGCGAGCGAAGGGTCGATTTGCAAGTGGCATGAGACAAAGAACAAAAAAAAACCTCGAGTTGCGAGTCGATGGTGGACTTGCAACTAGGGGCACTTACCAAGTTGCAAGTCAACGATGGACTTGCAACTGGGGCGATTACAAAACTACGTCCCCCAACTTGCGACTCGATAGTAGACTTGCAACTGGCCGACGGAAAAAACCGCTAGGTGCGAGCCAAGGGTCAATTTGCAAGTGGCATGAGACAAAGAACAAAAAAAGCCCTCGAGTTACAAGTCGATGGTGGATTTGCAACTAGGGCGGGTATCCGAGTTGCGAGTCGATGGTGTACTCGCAGCTAGGGCGGGTACCGAGTTGCGAGTCGATGGTGGACTTGCAAACTGTGGCGATTACAAAACTACGTCCCCATGTTGCGAGTCGATGGTAGACTTGCAACTGGCTGATGGAAAAAAAAACGGCTAGTTGCGAGCCAAGGGTCGATTTGCAAGTGGCATGAGACAAAAGAACAACAAAAAACCTCGAGTTGCGAGTCGATGGTGGACCTTCAACTAGGGCGGGTACCGAGTTGCGAGTCGATGGTGGACTTGCAACTAGGGCGGGTACCGAGTTGCGAGTCGATGGTGGACTTGCAAGTAGGGTGATTACAAACTAGGCAAAAGAACCACATTTACAAGTCAAAAAAGTACTACGTCCCGAGTTGCGAGTCGATGGTGGACTGGCAACTGGGGCGAATGCAAACTACGGGTCCCCCCCCCCCCCCCCCCGAGTTGCGAGTCGATTGTAGACTTGCAACTGGGGGTGGTTACAAAAAGAACACGGAAACCCCCACCCCCCCTCTAGTTGCGAGTCGAGGGTCGATTTGCAAGTGGCATGAGACAAAAGAACAAAAAGCAGCCCTCGAGTTGCGAGTCGATGGTGGACTTGCAACTCGGGGAGGGTACCGAGTTGCGAGTCAACGGTGGACTTGCAACTGGGGCGATTACAAAACTACGTCCCCAAGTTGTGACTCGATAGTAAACTTGCAACTCGCCGATGGAGAAAACCGCTAGTTGCGAGCCAAGGGTCGATTTGCAAGTGGCATGGGACAAAAAGAACAAAAAAAGCCCTCGAGTTGCGAGTCGATGGTGTACTTGCAACTAGGGCGGGTACTAAGTTGCGAGTCGATGGTGGACTTGCAACTAGGGCAGGTACCGAGTTGCGAGTCGATGGTGGACTTGCAACTAGGGCGGGTACCGAGTTGCCAGTCGATGATGGACTTGCAAGAAGGGTGATTACAAACTAGGCAAAAGAACCACATTTACAAGTCAAAAAAGAAAGTACGTCCCGAGTTGCGACTCGATGGTGGACTTGCAACTGGGGCGAATGCAAACTACGGGTCCCCCCACCCTCAAGTTGCGAGTAGATGGTAGACTTGAAACCGGGGGGTGGTTACAAAAAGAACACGGAAACCCCCACCCCCCTAGTTGTGAGTCGAGGGTCGATTTGCAAGTGGCATGAGACAAAAAAACAAAAAAACGCCCTCGAGTTACGAGTCGATGGTGGACTTGCAACTAGGGGCGGTTACCAAGTTGCAAGTCAACGGTGGACCTGCAAACTGGGGCGGTTACAAAACTACGTCCACAAGTTGCGACTCGATGGTAGACTTGCAACTGGTCGACGGAAAAAATCGCTAGTTGCGAGCCAAGGGTCGATTTGCAAGTGGCATGAGACAAAGAACAAAAAAAAACTCGAGTTGCGAGTCGATGGTGGACTTGCAACTAGGGGCAGTTACCAAGTTGCAAGTCAACGATGCACTTGCAACTGGGGCGATTACAAAACTACGTCCCCCAACTTGCGACTCGATAGTAGACTTGCAACTGGCCGACGAAAAAAACCGCTAGGTGCGAGCCAAGGGTCGATTTGCAAGTGGCATGAGACAAAGAACAAAAAAAAGCCCTCAAGTTACAAGTCGATGGTGGATTTGCAACTAGGGAGGGTATCCGAGTTGCGAGTCGATGGTGGATTTGCAACTAGGGCGGGTATCCGAGTTGCGAGTCGATGGTGTACTTGCAACTAGGGCGGGTACCGAGTTGCGAGTCAATGGTGGACTTGCAACCTTGGGCAGTTACCAAGTTGCAAGTTAACGATGGACTTGCAACTGGGGCGATTACAAAACTACGTCCCCCAAGTTGCGACTCGATGGTAGACTTGCAACTGGCCAACGGAAAAAACCGCTAGTTGCGAGTCAAGGGTCGATTTGCAAGTGGCATGAGACAAAGAACAAAAAAAACGCCCTCAAGTTACAAGTCGATGGTGGATTTGCAACTAGGGCGGGTATCCGAGTTGCGTGTCGATGGTGTACTTGCAACTAGGGCGGGTATCCGAGTTGCGAGTCGATGTAATGATTGCAACTAGGGCGGGTACCGAGTTGCGAGTCGATGGTGGACTTGCAACTAGGGCGGGTACCGAGTTGCGAGTCGATGGTGGACTTGCAAGTAGAGCAATTACAAACTAGGCAAAAAGAACCACATTTACAAGTCAAAAAAGAACTACGTCCCGAGTTGTGAGTCGATGGTAGACTTGCAACTGGGGCGAATGCAAACTACGGGTCCCCCCTTCCCCCGAGTTGCGAGTCGATGGTAGACTTGCAACTGGGGGTGGTTACAAATAGAACACGGAAACCCCCACCCCCCTAGTTGCGAGTCAGGGGTCGATTTGCAAGTGGCATGAGACAAAAAAAACAAAAAACCGACCTCAAGTTGCGAGTCGATGCTGGACTTGCAACTAGGGGCGGTTACCAAGTTGCAAGTCAATGGTGGACTTGCAAACTGTGGCGATTACAAAACTACGTCCCCAAGTTGCGACTCGATGGTAGACTTGCAACTGGCCGACGGAAAAAAACCGCTAGTTGCGAGCCAAGGGTCGATTTGCAAGTGGCATGAGACAAAAGAAAAAAAAACCTCGAGTTGCGAGTCGATGGTGGACCTGCAACTAGGGCGGGTATCGAGTTGCGAGTCGATGGTGGACTTGCAACTAGGGCGGGTACCAAGTTGCGAGTCGATGGTGGACTTGCAAGTAGGGCGATTACAAACTAGGCAAAAGAACCACATTTACAAGTCAAAAAAGTACTACGTCCCGAGTTGCGAGTCAATGGTGGACTCGCAACTGGGGCGAATGCAAACTACGTGTCCCCCCCCCCCCCCCCCCCCCCCCCGAGTTGCGAGTCGATTGTAGACTTGCAACTGGGGGTGGTTACAAAAAGAACACGGAAACCCCCACGCCCCCTCTAGTTGCGAGTCGAGGGTCGATTTGCAAGTGGCATGAGACAAAAGAACAAAAAACAGCCCTCGAGTTGCGAGTCGATGGTGGACTTGCAACTCGGGGCGGGTACTGAGTTGCGAGTCAACGGTGGCCTTGCAACTGGGGCGATTACAAAACTACGTCCCTAAGTTGTGACTCGATGGTAGACTTGCAACTCGCCGACGAAGAAAACCGCTAGTTGCGAGCCAAGGGTCGATTTGCAAGTGGCATGGGACAAAAAGAACAAAAAAAGCCCTCGAGTTGCGAGTCGATGGTGTACTTGCAACTAGGGCGGGTACGGAGTTGTGAGTCGATGGTGGACTTGCAACTAGGGCGAATGCAAACTACGAGTCTCTCTCCCCCCCCCCCCCCCCCCCCCCACGTTGCGAGTGGATGGTAGACTTGCAACTAGGGGTGGTTACAAAAAGAAAATGGTTATTGGTACTACTGTACAAGAAAATGGTTATATACAGTGTGAAGGTGTCTACACAAATTAAAAAAACAGATCTACATTCCAAAAAAAGATGGTTATTGCTACTACTGTACAAGAAAAGGTTAGAAAAAAAATATACCACTGACTTCTTGTTGACATTGGTGCTTGTGAACCGATGAACAAAACATGAACCAATGTGCCCCTCGTCAATGGCGATGATCATGCCAGGCCGATCTGCCTCCTGCCCAACCAAATTCACATCCCTTCTGTATATGATGCCTGGAGGGGCTTCTCCCACGTTCTGGCCGTTGTTCCCCTCATCATCCTCCTGTCCAGCATCACCTTGCTGTCCTTGCTCTTCATCAGGATTATTTGGGGCAACCTGAGCAGCGCCTCCTTGCTCTTCCTCAGGCTGTACTGCTTCAGCTAGCTCCACCTCCGACAAACAAACCAGCCCCGAATGAGCAGACATACGCGTTTGCAATACACCCAGTCATGACAAACACAACAAGCTGCCCATGGCCCAGATTAAAGTCCTTCAAGAACTTCCTCAAGTCCTTGCCGCTGATACGTTTGGTGTTGTTGTACCCCGTGTACACATTTACAACGTATCGGCGGCCATGAGCTCGGAAGTTCAGAAAACCACCAGCGAAGTGCTTGGGGAACTGCTCTGTCGCAGAGCATGGCAGTAGCTGAAGAAAAAATTGATATGAACTTGTGTAAATAAACAACTAAATGAAAACGGATTACAGAACACACTGAGCACATGAAAAAAAGCAAAAAAATGTGGCAGCAGACATTACCGCAAAGCTTTCATTGACATCCCGAAAATACATGCATGCCAAAGCTCCTGCCGTTGTTCATCCCACAATGAGCGAAGCAAACTGGGCACAACATCCTGGTTTCGGAGCTGAAAAAACAAAAATAAAAAAAATAAAAATAAATAAAGAGAAGGTGAGTTCCTAAAGAATACCAATTACACAAAAGATAAATGATGGAAAAAGACATGGGCCTGCAACAAAAACATATCATGACTCACATCATCCATGAAAAGCTACAAAAAAAAAATACTGATCATGTACAGTTTCTGCATCCATGAAAAACTATAAAAATAAGCATGATAGAACATATCATGTACAGTTTCTGCATCCATTTTAAAATGACTCATCATCTGGTAGTTAAAAAAATCAAATCTACAACAAACAGTATCAAAGATGAACATCAGTATATGGTTCAAAAAAATCCCTACTAGTACAGTTCTGATAACTCATCTGGAACACAAACACATCATTACAAGTGCTCCCCACCCCTATGATGGATCCCCATTTTTTGAGAACTGATGTTCATATACTATACATGAAAAAAGAAAACGTGTATAAAGGTTGTATACGGCCTTGGAAAGTACAAACATATACCATGACAGATAAACATCCACATGAGAGAAAAGTCCTACTTGCTCTGTTAGGAAAAATGGAACACAATCTATCACGACAGAACACACAAAAAAACAGTTAACCATCAAATGACTAGTTCACCCCCTGCTTAAAAAAAATACCACAAGAAAAGCAAACAAACTACCAATTGAATGTGTCACCAGTCTCACAAAATTTACTTACTAGCTAGGGGCGCGCAGCCAGGCAAAAACAAAAAACAAATCTACAAACAACAGTATCAAGAAGAACAGCAGTATATGGTCGAAAAAAAATCCTACTAGTACAGTTCTGAGAACTCATCTGGAACACAACACATCCTTACAAAGTGCTCCCCACACCTATGATGGATCCCCATTTTTTGAGAACTGATGTTCATATACTATACAGTAAAAGTACATGATTTGCATGATTAATAATAAAAAAAATGGAAATGCATATATGTGCATTACAATAAAAAAAAATGGAATGCATGCATCTATGAAAACTAACATAGATGCAGAATCAAAATGAAAACTAACCAAAAAATCATATGCCACATGCATGGATCTAAAAAAACAGAGAGCCTTGATTGATAAAAAATGAAAGGGCCTGAAAATGAAAACTATCAGACATAGCAATCAAAACCTAATCCTCCTAAGAAAAATGGTTAACCCTCAATTCGTACAACCAACAAAACAACTTAAACCTCAATTCGTACAATCAAAACCAAATCAGCTACTGCAAACACAGAGAACCTACACCTACTTCTACTGAATATAGCAAAAAATGACAACAAAATGAACTACCAGATAAACTACCCCCCTACCAATCCACTGAACACACACAAAACTACCACTGATAGTTCAAATCCACTGATAAAATCCCCCTCCCTCACATCTGCGTGGATCCAAAACCACTGATAAAATCTCCCCTCCCTCACATCTGCGTGGATTCAAAGAAACAAAAAACAGAAATCATAGATGAGAAGATACACTAATCTTTGGGGGGGGGGGGGGGGGGGGGGGGGGGGTGCAGAAGGATCCCCATTAACAAGCAGATGAAAATCTGGATGGGATCGGAGACAAACCCTAGAACATGCGGTACATACAACACAAGCAGAGGGGAATGGTACTAAAATCGAACAGAAACTACAAGAATCAAGAAGAGAAACTTAATTCACCGGCGCTCTACCCCCTCTTCCCTTCTCCCTCTCCAAAATCACCGTCGCCTGCTAGAAGCTCTGCCTGGAGAGGAATGGGGAACGGGCGAATGATTGCGAGGGGGAAACTCGATGGGCACCGCTCTCTGCAGAGGAATGCGAGGCGACGGCAGACAAAACAGAGGCCCCAGCCCAAAAATCTGAGAGAAAAAAAACAAACACGGCCCGGCCCCAACTAACAACGACGTGGAACGGGCCGCGCGCGAGACAAACGAGTCGCGAGCCTGCGTTTGCGCGAAATTACAGAGGCCAGATCCAACGGCTCAGACATTAGACGTGAGGTAGCTATCTCACATCTAGATGTGAAATAGCAAATCTGTTTCCTAAATACTAGAAAATAGAATGCAAATTATTATCAACAGCTTTTGGATACATATATTGCTCCGAATTCACCACGGTTTCGGTTTCCACTCAGGAAAGATGTGGTTGTACTTGACAGTATATAGAAAAGAAAAAAAACTTTACAGTACACGTAAACTCGAGCTCAAAAAGAACAACAGCAAACTCTTACCTGTTGGCATCTAAGTCGGACTCGGACTCGGACGTATTCCGTGCGTTTAAAAGGACACGAGCGAGGAGCCGAGGACGCAAAAGGTACTCGTGCTTGGTGGAAGGGAAACGGGCCGGAAATCAAAGGCCATGGAGCGGTACTTCCCCGCGGACGTCCTGGTGGACATCCTGCAGCGGCTGCCGCCGAGCTCTCAGCGCCGGGCACGCCTCGTCTGCCGTCAATGGCGCGACGTCCTCAACGACCGCACTACGGAGATGCAAAGCCGCACGAAGCCCCTCATCTGGGACAGCCACTCCGCCATCGCCTACGTTGTCGATGACCTGTCGTCGACGCGGAGCTGCAGGGAGCTGTGGAGGAGCACCTGTTGGCAATAAGCCATGCCCGTGCCTGTGCTGTGGTGACTGGCGTCGGCGCGCCAGGTCTGGTCCGTGGTGGGCACGGGGGTGTGTGCACTTGTGTCCGTGCATGTGTGTGTGCCGGCGTGAGTCCGTGCTCACGTTCATAGCGTGGAGGAGCTGCATGTTAGTAGCGGCCGTTGGGGTCTGTTGGAGGCAGCCGCGTCGTGCGCGCGGCCGGAGCTGCATGTAGTTAGTTCATAGACTTGTTAGCTAAACGTCCGGGTCGTATGGCCGTTGGGAGTGGATGCGCTGGAAGTGGACTTGCATGGAGATCGTGCGGCTCATGCTGTTAGTGGCCGCGCGTGGTGGTCAAGCGTTGTGGCTAGCTAGTTAGGCTGGTTAGTGCGTGCGTGTGTGCATCAGGTATAAATACCTACCATGTGTACTGCTTGTTGTGGCGCCGGTGTGTTGCCGAGCCCGGGGTATGTGCCCAGTTTGAGTAAAGTGAGGCCGTTCGTGCTGCCGAGGCGCCGTTCGTGCGCCGGAAAAATTCTTTGTGTGCTCCTCTCCTTCTTCCACCTTCGTCCGAGCGAGTGCGAGAGCGAGGGAGAGCGGGCTGGTTCGGGGTTTGTCCCAACAATTGGTATCATGAGCTTGGTTATCTTGGGCGCGGTTCCCCTCGCCGGAGGCGTGCCGGCGGTGGCGGCGTTCGCCGGTGGCTGCGCGATGAAGCTTCGGGCCGTGTGTCGGCCTATGGAGGTGCGCGACCTGCGGCGGTCATGGCGGACTCGGAGGCGGTGCGCGGTGAGTCCGCGACGAGCGCGGCGGACGTGGAGGCTTCGGCGGCGCGGCTGCGGCACGCGGCGAGCACGGTGGCGTCCGTCGTCAGTGCGCCAGGTCGAGTCCGTGGCGGTGGTGACCGGTGTCAGGGCGCCAGGTTGAGTCCGTGGCGGTGGCGACCGGCGTCAGCGCGCCAGGTGGAGTCCGCGGCCGTGGCGACGACGACGACGACGAGAGCTACAACGATTACGACGACGACAACGACGGGAGCTACAACAAGTCCGGCGACGGCGAGGTCATGGCTTAGGGGGTGAGTGTTGGCAATAAGCCATGCCCGTGCCTGTGCGGTGGTGACCGGCGTCGGCGCGCCAGGTCTGGTCCGTGGTGGGCACGAGTGTGTGTGCACGCGTGTCCGTGCATGTGTGTGTGCCGGCGTGAGTCCGTGCTCACGTTCGTAGCGTGGAGGAGCTGCATGTTAGTAGCGGCCGTTGGGGGCAGCCGCGTCGTGCGCGCGGCCGGAGCTGCATGTAGTTAGTTCATAGGCTTATTAGCTGAACGTCCGGGTCGTATGGCCGTTGGGAGTGGATGCGCTGGAAGTGGACTTGCATGGAGGTCGTGCGGCTCATGCTGTTAGTGGCCGTGCGTGGTGGTCAAGCGTTGTGGCTAGCTAGTTAGGCTGGTTAGTGCGTGCGTATGTGCATTAGGTATAAATACCTACCATGTGTACTGCTTGTTGTGGCGCCTGTGTGTTGCCGAGCCCGGGGTATGTGCCCAGTTTGAGTAAAGTGAGGCCGTTCGCGCTGTCGAGGCGCCGTTCGTGCGCCGGAAAAATTCTTTGTGTGCTCCTCTCCTTCATCCACCTTCGTCCGAGCGAGTGCGAGAGCGAGGGAGAGCGGGCTGGTTCGGGGTTTGTCCCAACAGCACCACCTCGGAGGGCCACTTCCACCGGAGTTACCAGCGAGGCTTGGGCATGCAGCTGATCGACGCGTGCAACGGCCTACTCTGTCTGTGCGACAACGACAAGCAGCCGGACGGTGCCATCACGGTGGTCAACCCAGTCACCGGCGATACACTGCCGGTCCCGCCACTGCCATGCCCTGACCTGTTCGTCCGGTACCACGGCTGGAAGAAATGGCACGAGGCGTATAGCTTCACGTACCACCCGACGTCGGGGCGGTATAAGGTGGTGAACGTCCCGTGCAGGTACGCTGGTTGCAGGTATTCCCTGACGTGCAATTTCAACCTCGTGCATGTGCAGACGCTGGGCGAGACGACATGGCGGGAGCTGCAATCTGGCCCCGGAGCAGCGCCCAGATGCAACCTAGCCGCCGGCGTCGTCAGTGTCAATGGCACAACTTATTGGGTCACCGGGAGCTCTCCTAGGGCGGCAAAGGTCGTGTCATTCGACCTAGACGTTGAGCGCGTCACCTCCACCACAACACTTCCGGCCCACCTGAACAGTGGAGATAGGTACCACCTGACGGAGGTGCATGGGCGGCTGGGCTTTATCAGAGGTGATCATCGGGTAGACGTGTGGGTATTAGAGAAGGGCCAGCGGTGGAGCCGCCGGTACAACCTCGGGCAGCGTGTTCCATGGCCGCACTTCACGTTCGCCGGTGACTGCGTACTGACGGTGGGTGACATGTGGTCATTTCGTGCACACCAGTGGAAAGGCGTGTCGTCGTCGTCAGGCTGGAGGCTGCGGTCCGACAACGTGGTGCGTATCGGCTACCAAGATAAAGGGACGCTGGTCGCCAGCATGCAGTGTGTGAACTTCGACGACTATTTCCGGGTCTTCGCCTACGTTGAGACCAAGGAGCCACTCAATGTTTACATGGCAAATTAATTCATGCAACTGAGTTCTATTGCGGATTTGCATCTGAGTTCATCTCGACTGATTTTTTCTTTGTAAAGTGTATAAAACACTGGCAATGCCTCAGCTAATATGTGAATTGTTTGATGCTGCTGCATCACACTCTTAACCCCGTACATCTGAAAATAATTTTTGTATACTCTTAATATTAAACATATTTAAAAAGAAAATTGTGTCATCAACATATAGCCTTTTCTTTCCCCTCTTGCAAGGCGACTAGGGAAAGCCTTCCTCCCTTCGATCTCCGCCGGCGATCCCGTGGGTTCGCCTCCCCTCTGCCTGCCACTCCAGCGGCCGGTGGCGGGGAGGGTATTCCTGGTGCCTCGGCTTAGATAGGTAGGGTTTCAGTTCTCGCAAGGGCGGCGCTCGGACGGATGGCGGCGCTTCTTCTTCGAGTCAGTCTTCCGGGCTCCGATCCTCCTCAAATTCGTTCGTCAGACGGATTAGATGGAGCTCCGGCGTAGATTCCTACAAGCTCCTCGGAGCGGCGAGTTAGGGTTTCTCGTCGTGCGTACGCAACGGCGAGATTTGGTGTCAGGTTCTTCAGATTGATTCAAGGATTCAATGGCGACGACTGCGGCTCCTGAGTGCTGGTCCTTAGGGGCACGTGTACGAAGACTTCCCGGCTGTCATCGACAAGGTCAAGCTGGCTCCGGTATGGGAGCGGCAACAGCGGCGCGTCAGCGGCTCGTTCTGGAGGCGGCAACGGTCGTTTGGTTGTCCATGGACCTTGATATAATTTTTATTATGTTTGGGGTGCTTTGTACTTCCGGTGAATCTTTATAATAGCTATGATATTTTCAAAAAAAAATATTAAACATATTTTTTACATAGTGAAAATATTAAAAATGAAAAACCCTTATTTTCCCTCAACAAAAATTAAAAAGCCTGACGATTGGGCAGTGATGACTACGGAGTACAAATTGGTTCTCAAAAAAAAAAGATGACTGATGGTTGTGGGCTATTTTTTTTTTTTTTTTTTTTTGATAAACGATGGTTGTGGGCTATTAATTGGGTGGATATCCCAACTTGTCCAATTTTTTTTTTTTGAACATAACTTGTCCAAATATTGCTCCGAATCCATCAGTATCTCAAATTCCACCCGTACTTCACGTTGGCAACAAACTTGACAGCGCCGGATACGGTTATAGTTAGTTTTTCCAACAAACAATACCAACAACAAAAAAGTACTATTGGCAACCAAGTCGGGACTCGGGATTGGAAGGGGAAAGAGGAAGAAATCCATGGCCATGGAACTCTACTTCTCCACGGACGTGCTGGCGGACATCCTGCTGCGGTTGCCGCCGAGCTCCCGGCGCCGGGCTCGCCTCGTCTGCCGGCACTGGCGCAACGTCGTCAACGAGCGCACAACAGAGATGCAGAGCCGCCCCACGGCCCTCAGTCACAAGTAGAAAACAGGGCATCTGTTCCGGTTCCAGAGGGTCTTTAGTCCCGGTTCTGGAACCGGGACAAAACGATCGGGACTAATGCCCATCACTTTTAGTCCCGGTTGGCTTACGAACCGGGACTAAAGGTGCTCCACGTGGACGCTGTGGGGCGCCCAGGTAGGAGGACCTTTAGTCCCGGTTGGTAACACCAATCGGGACTAAAAGGTAGCCACGCGTCAGCAGCTCGCAGGCGCTGGGGTTTTTGCCTTTAGTCCCGATTGGTAACACCAACCGGGACCAAAAGGCAGCCACGCGTCAGCAGCTCGCAGGCGCTGGAGTTTTTTTTTTTTGAAAGGGGGGGTTTAGGGGTTTTGGAGGGTTTAGGGGTTTCATATTGTGTTAGCTAGCTAATAGAGAGAAGTGACCTCTCTTTCTCCGTGCTTGGTCGACGCTAACTACTACATATAGAGAGAACTCGACGCTAGCTAGTAAGCAAATGAAGGAAACCATTAATTACACAAGATCGTTATGAACATATATAGAGAGAAGTGACCTCTCTTTCTTCGTGCTTGGTCGAACAACAAGTTTTCGTATATCTATCCGACGCTACTACATATATACAATATAACATCCCTGACATCATCAAGTGCCAAACTCCCATTGAATTTCCATATGGTATTCTCCCTTTTCATGTATAACGTGGTCAAGTAAGAATCCCGCCAATTCCTCTTGAATTGCTCGTATGCGATCATGTGGTAGGAGTTCATCCCGCATCTGCCACATCTAATTTAAAGAAGGGGGTCAATACATATATATGAATGAAACTCAACACAATTGATGGTAATAAAATAAAATTGTGAATATTTTTTACGTACTTCAAATTGTTTGTCAGACAAGAAGCCTCGCTCAGTGGTCGAGTGGCGAATGAACTCGCAAACGTAGTATCCACATAAATTATTTCCAGGTGCCTGCCACAAGCACTTTACGAGAATAGAGTTCAATCAAACTGATAATCAAGCATGATAATGGTATTGATGAAACTAGAATCAATGAGAGATGCGCGGAACTAGCTAGTACTACTTACTTTGGGGTGTGTAAATCGCAGCTCGTTCTTCAGACCCGGAACCATTCCGGTGAACTGTTTCCAAACCCTGCCAGGCAAAGAAAATGATTACTTGATATCAGAAAATGAACGAAAGTTGCCAATATGGTCCCGGTATTGATTGAACTTACTTCTGGAGCATTGCAGTCATGTCCGCATAATCCTTGGGATCTTTACGTCTCGAGTCTAAGACAGTTACTACTCCCCCGTCAAGCTTAATGGATAGCAGAATAAAGTGGAACCTGCGCACGCATAACTCATCAATTACAGTACTTAACCTCGAGTAAGCGAAACCGAATATGCACAAGACAATAACACTCACTTGAAGTTGTAAGGAAAGAGTATTTCCCTTTTGTTTTGATGTCGAAGGAACGCTTTTAGCAAGTTTTCCTCGGTATCTTTAACTTTGTTTTGTACCGTCCATTCATTTACGGTATTTGGGCTAATGAACCCAATGTCATAGATTTGTCTTTTTGGGCATTCGACGATCTTCAATCGGCATAATATAGCGAGGATAATTATATATACATGCAATGAACGAGCTGAGCTAGAGACTTAATTACAGAAGTAATACTTACAGACAGTAGCAAGTCATGAGTTGTTTGTCGAGGGCCTCTTGATTGAATAACTGAAATAACTCCACAAATTCAACAGGCATCAGGTCAACTCCAATGAGGTCGTGCTCATCTTTAATTCTCACCATCAAACTATCGGACCCATTCTTCCTGCAACTTTCCAAGTACCACTCATGCAATCTTCGCATCATCATTGTTAGATGAGGATGATCAGGTTTGACGAGAGGCTTCCTATGCTCGTATCTAAAGATCTCTACTACCTCAGCCGTTTGAAACTGTACATCATCGCCCACGTAATCACCAAGAGTGGTACCGGGCAGTAGCCCCGGATGATTAGCGATATCGCTAGACACCTTGAGCGGGGAGCACGATTGCTTCCCCTATTCGCCGAGCTGGGGAATTGTTTTCCCACTTCTTCGTCTTGAAGCACTGGCAGTACTTCCCGACCGCCGCGCTTCATCATATGTCTTTTCAATACAGTGGTTATAGTTGGATTGCGGCGGAGGCAGTGGTGGTTGCTTAAGGGCATCCAGAGTGTGCTTCGCTTTCACCGGATCTATTGTTTCCTTCGGAGGTGGACGTTTCCGTTCAAAATGGGCCTGCAGTTCGGCTTTCACGATGTCATCGGTTTCCTTGTCAGTCCTCTCATATGGTAACTTTGGAGGAACCCTGAGGCTTGGACCAAATTTGAATTTCTTCCCACCTTTTGTACTGCTAGCCGCCGGAGCGGCGGCGGCTCTCTTCCGCTGTTGCTGAGGCGGCGGAGTCTGCTGACGCGCCGAAGGAGGCGGAGGAGGAGGCGGAGTCCGCTGACGCGCTGGAGGAGGCGGAGGAGGAGGCGGAGTCCGCTGAGGCGCCAGAGACAGCTGAGGCGGAAGAGGACTCTGCTGAGGGGCCTCATCCGGCTGAGTCTGCTGAGGGGCCTCATCCGGGTGAGCTGGACTGTGAGGAGTCTGCTGAGGGGCCTCATCCGGCTGCGTCTGCTGAGGCGGCGTCTAGTTTGGAAGCTTGATGTTCTCCTTTCTTCATAGACAGGTACTCCTTAAGGCATTTTCCAGAAGATTATCCCTTTCACCTGTAGGGTAGTCAAGCTCCAGCCCCTCAAATCCCTCCATTATTTCATCCACCGTGACAATAGCATAGCCATGTGGAATCGGACGGCAATGGAAAGTTCCCTCAGCTCGAGGAGGTAAAACAGAGCCGACCGCCGCCTTCAAGGTCAGGTTCTGGCATTTCGCCATTAGCACACAATGTTCAGCCTCCGTGATACTATCCACGGGGTGGCGAGGAGCCGTGATATCAGGCTGAACGAGCTCCGTGGAAGCCATGCTGCTTCTCCGCTGAGATGGTGGGGTAGCTTCTGGGGCAGTCTCGAAGGAAGGATCTTCGTGCCGCTGAGATGGTTGGCCGGTAGCTCGCTGGCTCTCAAGTTCCTCTAGTTTCGCTAATCTTGCACTGAGCTTCTGCATTTCGCTTGCTTCCTCTTTCTTCTTTCTCTCTCGGCTTCTATAACCACTGCTGTCGGGAAACCCATGCACCCACGGAACGGAGCCTGATGTGCCTCGTGTTCGTCCAGGGTGTTCAGGATTCCCAAGGGCCTGTGTCAGCTCGTCATTCTCTCTGTCGGGATATAACCTCCCTTCCTGCGCTGCCTTGATTGCTTCCTCAAGCTTCTTGACGGGTATTGCAAGTTGAGCTTTCGTCCAAACACACTTCCCTGTTTCTGGGTCCAAAGTTCCCCCAACCCCGAAGAACCAAGTCCTTGACCGATCTGGCCAGTGCAATGTCGCTGGTTGGACCCCTTTAGCAAGCAGGTCTTGCTCAGCTTTGTCCCACGTAGGCCGGGCTTTGCTGTAGCCACCTGACCCGTAACATGGTGATACTGCTTCTTTGCAGCATTTAGCTTGTTTGTCGCTGACCTTTGCTTGCCCGTGTCCGATTTCTTGTAGGCCACAAATGCGGGCCAGTGATCTTTTATCTTCTCATATGGACCGGTGAATTCTGGAGTCTTGTCTTTCTCGACAAACTTTTTGTTCAAATCTTTCTTCCAGTTCTTGAATAGTTCTGCCATCTTCTTAAGAGCAAACGCCTTGACCTTATTCGGATCCACCTCTGGCGGTAGGCTGAAATTTGTCATCAGCGAGGTCCAAAGATCATCTTTCTGTCTATCCTGGACATAAGAAACTTCAGGGTCCTTCTTCTTATTCCATTCTTGGATGCTGATCGGGACGCTGTCCCTAACAATAACTCCGCACTGATGTATAAATGTGTCCCTGCTCCGCTTGGGAGCAATCGGTTGGCCATCTCAACCGACTTCTTCGATCGTGAACCTTTCATCCTGGTGCAACCTTTTCTTCGGGCCTCGTCTCCTTACGGAAGTTTGGCTCGATCCGGAGGGCTAATTAAAAGAAGAAAGAAGCGTTAATATATGTACATACAAAACAATTAATGCATCAAGTCAGCAGAGGCTTAATTAATATATGTATATATACCTCGCCGGACTTTGCAAAGTTAAGGCTCCCTCCTCCGTTCGGTCATCAGAGCCGTCATGATCTCCTTCCTCCTCCATTCGGTCACCGGAGCCGTCATGATCTCCTTCCTCCTCCATTGGATCACCGGAGCCGTCATCCTCTCTTTCCTGACCATCGGTGTCGTTGAGAAACGACAAGGTGATATCACCTCCGTCGCGGATTATATCCCCCAACAACTCTTCTTTTTCTAAGTCTCTGTCCATAGTTTCTGCAAATATTACAACATGGCAATATACAACCATGAGAGATGGATTAGTGGAAAACATAGACCTAGCTAATCACAACAAGGAATCATATGCATATATGAGCAATGGATTAGTCGCAAACATCATGCAAAGTTATCGGGGGTTATACTTTCGAGAGAGGATACTTTGCGGACCGCCTCTCTCATGCATGTCCGACGTCCCCCCTCATGTCGAAGTTATCGGGGTTATACTTTCAGGAGAGGACACTTTACAAAAAATAATCGCTATGCAGGAGATCGAACTATCCATTCTACCACATTGACCTATGCCGGCCGCCTACCGAATAAATAAAGTCCCTTCGGTTCACTGAGGTAAGACCGGTGAATTAGACGCCAATATATAGTATTATACATAACAATTACGGGTAGGGGCGGGAGGGGGTAGATCGACAACGCTCTTTCTTCTAGGGTTTGGGTGGCCTCGAGAGTTGGTCGGGCGAGCGGACCGGGAGTAAACTTTGAATATATGAGTCTTTTAACTCATTTTGAATATGAGTTTTAACAGAAAACATTCATCGAACAAACTTAATATGAGTTTTAGCAAGATCATCATGAACAAAAAATTCACACTAATTTCTATGAACAAAAAAAATTCCACATGACAACATCTCATCTCATCTCCACAAAACATCTCATACATCTCATCTCATCTCATCTCCACATGAACATTATCTAAAAAAACAGAGCACCATACATCTCATCTCATCTCCACATGAACATTATCTATCAATCTATTCATCTAAAAAAACACATTTTTAGCAACGGGGCCGGCGGCGACCATGGAGCAGTGGCAGAGCAAGGGGCTCGGGGGCACGCGGCGACGGGGAGCAGGGGACCATGGGAAAGGGGGGGCTCACTGGGGGGCGCGGCGATGGCTGGAGGCCGGCGACGAGGACGGCGGGCTCGAGGGGGCACGCGGCGACGGGGAGGAGGGCGCGCGAGGAGGTCCGGCGCGTCTGCGAGGGCGTCGGGGTAGGGGGTCGGCGAGGGCGTCGGGGCAGGGCTCGGGGAGGCAACGGCGCGGTCCGGCAGCCTGGCGGCGTCGAGGTGGTCGTCGGCGCCGTCGGGGGAGAGGAGGAGATCGAAGAAAACTGAATGGAAAACTTGTAAGTGCTGCTTATATACCCAGAGCATTGGTCCCGGTTGGTGGCACGAACCGGGACGAAAGTCCCCCCTTTCGTCCCGGTTCGTGCCACCAACCGGGACCAAAGGTGTATTTCGCCAGGCGAAAGGGCGGGAAGCCCAGACCATTGGTCCCGGTTGGTGGCTCGAACCGGGACGAAAGGCCCCCCTTTCCAAAACTTTAGTCCCACCTCGCTAGTTGAGAGGGGCTCGGAGTTGTTTATAAGCGCTGCTGCTGCTTCCCTCTCGAGCTCCTCTCTACTGCAGGCAGTAATTGCCTATCCGACGCCCTGTTGGGCCTGCTTACACCGCGGGCCTGCATCCTGGCCCATCTCTAGGGTTTCTAGTCGTATGCAGGCCGTGGTGGCAAGTAGGTGGGCCTTTTTTTTTATTTTTTGCATATGTTATGTTTTTAAAATTTTAATGTTATTTTTTGCATATGTTATTTTTAGTTATATAATTTTAGTTGCATAAATTTTATATAATTTTAGTTGCATAAATTTTATATAATTTTAGTTGCATAAGTTTTATTTTTTATTGATTCTTTTTAGTTGATTCCTTTTGCTATTAGAGTTTTATAAAAGCTTTTTAGTTTTCTATTAAAGTTTGTAACAAAAAATTCTTTATGAAAATTCTTTTTACTATTAAAGTTTTTAACAAATAAATACTTTGATAATTTTGTTAATATTATTTTGATTATTTTTAGTTGATTCTTTTTGCTATTGAAAAATATTATATTTAATTGATTCTTTTTAGTTCATTCTTTTTGCTATTAGAATTTTATGAAAGCTTTTTAGTTCATTCTTTTTGCTATTAGAGTTTTATAAAAGCTTTTTGATTCATTCTTTTTGCTATTAATTCATTCTTTGAGGTAAATGAACCTGAAATTGAAAAGCAGTACAAATGAACTCTGAAAAGGTTGAAAGTTGGCATGGTATCATCATTTCACCCACATAGCATGTGCTAAAAAGTTGAGAGGGTTACGGCAAAAACTGGATGCACTTCGTGTACAAAATGGACAATCTCTTTCGAAGTATCACGGTTTCGGACGAAAACTCATATGTTACAAAGGCATTTCATTTCTTGACATGTAACTGCAGTGATATTCTAGATCAAAGCCATCATCAGAATAGTTGTGGAGAGAAAGTCTTCACTTTTTCTTTGCGTGTGTCCCTTACTTATTGCGACGTAACCATGGATAATCTTCATCGTTTAACAGGGTGCTTGGGTTAGCCTTCACTTTGAAGGAAGGAATTTCATGAAACTTTTCATAATCTTCAGACATGTCTGTCTTGCCCTCCAC
Source organism: Elymus sibiricus (assembly GCA_039707655.1). Taxonomy (NCBI): domain Eukaryota; kingdom Viridiplantae; phylum Streptophyta; class Magnoliopsida; order Poales; family Poaceae; genus Elymus; species Elymus sibiricus. Next base: position 43,330,812 of record CM077664.1, read on the forward strand.
TCCCACGATGTCTCTTTTCCCTGAAAAAACTATGTGGCGCTTTGGCTCATCGTATGATGTATTCACTTCCTTATCTTTTCTTTTTCTCGGTTTGGTAGACATGTCCTTCACATAGAAAACCTGCGCCACATCATTGGCTAGGACGAATGGTTCGTCTGTGTACCCAAGATTGTTGAGATCCACTGTTGTCATTCCGTACTGCGGGTCTACCTGTACCCCGCCTCCTGACAGATTGACCCATTTGCACCGAAACAAATGGACCTTAAAATCATGTCCATAGTCAAGTTCCCATATGTCCACTATGTAACCATAATATGTGTCCTTTCCCCTGTTGGTTGCTGCATCAAAGCGGACACCACTGTTTTGGTTGGTGCTCTTTTGATCTTGGGCGATCGTGTAAAATGTATTCCCATTTATCTCGTACCCTTGGTAAGTCAATATAGTCGAAGATGGTCCCCTGGCCAACGAGTACAGCTCATCTCCAACAATGTTGTTACCCATGAGATGTGTTTGCAACCAACTGTCGAAAGTCCTGATGTGTTCACATGTAATCCAGTCGTCAGACTGCTCCGGGTGTTTGGAGCGCAGAAAATTCTTGTGTTCATTGACATACGGGGTCACCAAGGTAGAATTCTGTAAAACTGTGTAGTGTGCTTGAGCCCAAGAATGCCCGTCCCTACATATTATTGAATCCGCTCTTAGCGTGCCTTTTCCAGTCAGTCTCCCCTCATACCGCGATTGAGGGAGACCAATCGGCTTAAGGTCAGGAATAAAGTCAACACAAAACCCAATGACCTCCTCTGTTTGATGGCCCATGGAGATGCTTCCTTCTGGCCTAGCATGGTTACGAACATATTTCTTTAAGACTCCCATGAACCTCTCAAAGGGGAACATATTGTGTAGAAATACAGGACCCAGAATGGCAATCTCGTCGACTAGATGAACTAGGACGTGCGTCATGATATTGAAGAAAGATGGTGGGAACACCAGCTCGAAACTGACAAGACATTGCACCAAATCATTCTTTAACCTTGGTAGGATTTCTGGATCGATTACCTTCTGAGAGATTGCATTGAGGAATGCACATAGCTTCACAATGGCTAATCGAACGTTTTCCGGTAGAAGCCCCCTCAATGCAACCGGAAGCAGTTGCGTCATAATCACGTGGCAGTCATGAGACTTTAGGTTCTGGAACTTTTTCTCTGTCATATTTATTATTCCCTTTATATTCGACGAGAAGCCAGACGGGACCTTCATACCGAGCAGGCATTCAAAGAAGATTTCCTTCTCTTCTTTGGTAAGAGCGTAGCTGGCAGGACTTTCATACTGCTTTGGATGCATGCCGTCTTTTTCGTGCACACGTTGTTGGTCCTCCCGTGCCTCCGGTGTATCTTTTGTCTTCCCATACACGCCCAAGAAGCCTAGCAGGTTCACGCAAAGATTCTTCGTCACGTGCATCACGTCGATTGCAGAGCGGACCTCTAGGTCTTTCCAATAGGGTAGGTCCCAAAATATAGATTTCTTCTTCCACATGGGTGCGCGTCCTTCAGCGTCATTCGGAACAGATTGTCCGCCAGGACCCTTTCCATAGATTACTTGTAAATCCTTGACCATATCAAGTATGGCATCACCAGTACGGAGGGCGGGCTTCTTCCGGTGATCTACCTCACCTTTGAAATGCTTGCCTTTCTTTCTTAAGAGATGGTTGGTCGAAAGAAATTAACGATGTCCCAGGTACACATTCTTCCTGCATTTGTCCAAATATATACTTTCGGTATCATCTAAACAGTGCGTGCATGCGTGGTATCCCTTGTTTGTCTATCCTGAAAGGTTACTAAGAGCAGGCCAATCATTAATGGTTACAAACAGCAACGCATGTAGGTCAAATTCCTCCTGTTTGTGCTCATCCCACACACGTACACCTTCTCCATTCCACAGCTGTAAAAGTTCTTCAACTAATGGCCTTAGGTACACATCAATGTCGTTGCCGGGTTGCTTAGGGCCTTGGATGAGCACTGGCATCATAATGAACTTCCGCTTCATGCACAACCAAGGAGGAAGGTTATAGATACATAGAGTCACGGGCCAGGTGCTATGATTGCTGCTCTGCTCCCCAAAAGGATTAATGCCATCTGCACTTAAACCAAACTATACGTTCCTTGCGTCACCTGCAAAGTCCCCCCACCTTCTCTCGATTTTTCTCCACTGCGACCCGTCAGCGGGTGCTCTCAACTTCCCGTCTTTCTTATGGTCTTCTTTGTGCCATCGCATCAACTTGGCATGCTCTTTGTTTCTGAACAGACGTTTCAGCCGTGGTATTATAGGAGCATACCACATCACCTTGGCAGGAACCCTCTTCCTGGGGCGCTCGCCCTCAACATCACCAGGGTCATCTCGTCTGATCTTATACCGCAATGCACCGCATACCGGGCATGCATTCAAATTCTCGTACTCCTCACCGCGGTAGAGGATGCAGTCATTAGGGCATGCATGTATCTTCTGCACCTCTAATCCTAGAGGGCAGAGAACCTTCTTTGCTTCGTACGTACTGTCAGGCAATTCGTTATTCTTTGGAAGCTTCTTCTTCATTATTTTCAGTAACTTCTCAAATCCCTTGTCAGATACACCATTCTCTGCCTTCCATTCCAGCAATTCCAGTGTGGTACCGAACTTTGTGTTGCCATCTTCGCAATTTGGGTACAATCGTTTTTTGTGATCCTCTAACATGCGATCGAACTTCAACTTCTCCTTTTCACTCTCGCATTCTCTCTGTGCATCAACAATGACCCGGCGAAGATCATCATCGGGCACATCGTCTGGTTCATCTTGATCTTCAGCTTCCCCCGTTGCAGTGTCACCGTATTCAGGGGGATAGTTGTCATCATCCTCTTCTTCTTCGTTGTCTTCCATCATAACCCCTATTTCTCCGTGCTTGGTCCAAACATTATAGTGTGGCATGAAACCCTTCTCAAGCAAGTGCAAGTGAAGGGTTTTCGAGTCAGAGTAATCCTTCATATTCCCACAGACAGTACATGGACAATACATAAAACCATTCTGCTTGTTTGCCTCAGCCACTTCGAGAAAATTATGCATGCCATCAATGTAGTCGGAGGTGCGTCGGTCACCGTACATCCATTGCCGGTTCATCTGCGTGCATTATATAATTAAGTGTATCAAAAACCATTACAGAACATCATGAATAGAGAAGTGACCAAATTAATACAAGTTCATCATCACATTAAAACCAAAGTACTGTAGTGATCAAATGTTATTACTGAAAAAATAAATACATAAAGTTCATACATAGTTCTCATTATCAACTATGTAAAACATTTAAATGCAACAACAAATGCGATCATAATCGCAACGAAGGTAACAATTGATCCAACAGCATAATGATATCAAGCCTCATTATCAATGGCATATTTTCTAATATTTCTAATCTTCAAGCGCATTGCATCCATCTGCATCTTGTGATCATCGACGACATCGGCAACATGCAACTCCAATTTCATCTTCTCCTCTTCAATTCTTTTCAATTTTTCTTTCAAATAATTGTTTTCTTTTTCAACTAAATTTAACCTCTCGACAAGAGGGTCGGTTGGAATTTCCGGTTCACATACCTCCTAGATAAAAACATCTATGTCACGTTGGTCGGCATAATTCTCATAAACACTAAATGAAACAAATAGTTATAAAAGATAATATACCACATCCGAATCATAGACCGGACGAGAGCCGACGGGGGCGGATACCAAAACCATGGCACTATATAATAACAAACAATAATAAAAGTAAGAAAATTATACAAGTAGCTATATAACTCATACAACAAGTAAGAATTTTTTTCTTTTAAAAAGAAGATAAGAACAAGAGGCTCACCACGGTGGTGCCGGCGACGAGATCGGCACGGGCGATCGACGGCGATGAGGACGGGGACGGGGACAATGGTGCACCGCCAAACCTAGACAAATCTTGGGGAAAATGGAGCTTGGAGGTCGAGCTTGGAGAGGAGAAAGCTTAAGTGTGACTCGGGCATTTCATCGAACACCTCATGTGCATAGGAGGTGAGAGCAGAGCAGCACACACCTCCCACACCGGCCGGCCAAAAAACAGAGGAGTGAGCGGGCAGGGGAGAGCATATATATAGGCATCTCTTTAGTCCCGGTTCGTGGCTAGAACCGGAACAGAAGACACACATTTAGTCCTGGTTCCAGCCACCAACTGGGACTAAAGGGGCTGCGGCAGGAGCGAGGCCCTTTAGTCCCGGTTCGTGTCTGGAACCGGGACCAAAGGGGTCAGACGAACCGGGACTGGTGCCTGCCGTGGCCCGGCCGGCGCCCCGGCCTCACGAACCGGGACTGATGCACCCATTGGTCCCGGTTCGTAACAGAACCGGGATTGATGCTCTTATCTGGCCTGGACCAAAGCCCTGTTTTCTACTAGTGAGTGTTTACGCGACAAATTATAGTACTCCCTCGGTCCCATATCTAGATTCATCTGTTTGAGTGCCAATTAATATGGGACAGAGGAAGTAATAATTAATGTCTAATGATCAATTTTGGCAATGGTTTGTCCCTGATTGACTTCATCTCAAGTGTATATATTTTTTTCCGAGAACAAATAACAGGCTAGTGTCTCAATTTCTGGAGGCTAGACCAACTTATTTTTACTGACATGGTATGTGCCACAACATTTGATGGCCACCGATTATGGCAAATATTTCATAGATGAGAAGTTCGTCACTAGATAAAGCCCACCTCAAAACCTATCATGTTCATGTCCCGACAGGTTCACCGGCTCTGCATGAGGGAGAAACACTCGAAGATGAACATCACCAAATCAGGCTTTTGTGGCGAGCGTGGGAAACAACACTATGGAGCGCCAATAGCAGCGAAGTACACACCATTGTGGTTTTAGTCCTGAAGGACAGCACCAATCCGCAAGCTACGAGAGATATCTATATTTTTTACTCGGAAAATTATTTGATGAATTTCTAGTGAGGAATTCCTGCTTTGAATCATTACTGACTAAGTGTTTTTTTAAAATGAAGCCTCAAGAAGAGCTCGACTTTGAATGAGAAAGCCATTAACTAGCTCGGCTTTGAATCATTGCTGACTAAGTGTTCCACGACCGCACTTCACGTTCGCCGGTGACTGCGTCCCGACGGTGGGTGACAGGTGGTCATTTCGTGCACACCAATGGAAAGGCGTGCCGTCGTCGTCAGGCTGGAGGCTGCGGTCCGACAACATGGTGCGTATCGGCTACCAAGATAAAGGGACGCTGGTCGCCAACATGCAATGTCTGAACTTCGACGACTATTTCCGGGCCTTCGCCTTCGTTGAGACCAAGGAGCCACTCAATGCTTACGTGGCAAATTAATTCATGCGTAGTAAATAATTTTGGTTTTGATTCTATTGCTGATTTGCAACTGAGTTCATCACAGCAGATTTTTTCTTTGTAAAGTGTATATAACACTTGCAATGCCTCAGCTAATATGTGAATTGGCTGATCCCACTACCAACCTCAATCATCGAGCCACGGCTCGTCCTCACACCAAATTCATTTTTACTAACATTCATAGTTGTTTTTAGATACCTTCAACATTTTTTTTTATTTTTATACCATTTGTACAAAAAGAAAACCGGATGTACCGCAAAGGTCGTGTCATTCGACCTCGACGACGAGTGCGTCACCTCCACCACGACACTTCCATCCCTCATGGACAGAGGAGATAGGTACCACCTGATGGCGGTGCAGGGGTGGTTGGCCTTTGTAAGAGGTGACCATCGGGTAGATGTGTGGGTCTTGGAGAAGGGCCAGCCAAAGAGCCGTCAGTACAACCTCGGACTGCGCGCCCCACAGCCTCACTTCACGTTCGTCGGCGAGCGTGTGTAGGTGGTTGTTTCATACACACCAGTGAAAAGGCGTACCATTGTCTTTTTTTTAGCTAATAAATGGCGTACCATTGTCGTCAGGCTGGAGGCTGTGGCGCAACAACGTGGTGCGTATTGGCTACCAAGATAAAGGGATGCCTAGTCGCCTGCGATTCGGGGAGGAGGAAAAATGATCAACTGAGTTCATCTCGACTGATTTTTCTTTCTAACTAGGAGCTTCTCTTCACCGGCGACGGTTGTTGTTCTGTTGCGCTATTTCTATGGGGCCTTAGCATGACGATTTTCTGTTTGTCTTCTACAACAAGGTTTTCCCCGCTCCGACGAGGGAGGGGCAATGGCGGCGGTGCGGCTTTGGCTCGCTCCAGTGCTTGTATTCGTCGATAGTTGGTGTACATAAAGTATTTTTTTTTACTTTTGGTGTTCTTTGTAGTAGCTTAATAGTTGATGAATAGAACGGAAGTTTTCCCGAAAATAATATAACACCAGCAATGCCTGAGCTAATATGTGAATTGTTCCGTACTAAAAAGTAATAATATGTGAATTGTTGGATGCTGCTGCATCACAGTACATCCAAAAATATTTTTTGTACACTCTCGGTATGAAAAGTATTCTTTGCTTAGCTGAAATATTAAAAAGCCCTCAACAAAAATTGAGAAGCCTGACTGTTAGGCAGTGATCACAACAAAACTGACTCTGATGGTTGTGGCCTATAATTGACTTTACAAAATTTAGTGAGATTACCCGAACCCGAACTTCTCTAAATATTGCTCCGAATCTATCACGACCTCAAATTCCACCCGAATTTCACGTTGGCAGCAGACTTGACAGGGCCGGATATAAATATTGTTAGTTTTCCAACGAACAATACCAACAACAACGAACGTTTACCTTTGGCAACCAAGTCGGTGTCGGACGTCTCCCGTTCGTTTAACTCGTACCCTCGTATGTGGGTGGAAGGGGAAAGGCCGAAAGAGGAAGAAATCCATGGCCAAGGAAATCTACTTCTCCACGGACGTGCTGGCAGACATCCTGCGGCGGCTGCCACCGGTCTCCCGCCGCCGCGCTCGCCTCGTCTGCAGGCACTGGCGTGACGTCGTCAACCAGCGCACCACGGAGATGCAGAGCCGCCCCACGACCCTCATCTGGAACGTCAACTTTGCCGTCGCCTACGTCCTCGGCGCCGACCTTTCATCGTCGTCCATGGGATCCTGCCGGGAGCTGTGGAAGAGCTCCACCTCCATCTACCAAAAGCGCAAAGACGTGTACCTCGTTGGATCCTGCAACGGCCTGATCTGCATGTGCGATAATGAGGAGCGGACCGGCGGCGCCGTCACGGTGGTCAACCCGGCAACCGGCGAGACCCTGGCCATCCCTCCGCTGCCTTTCTCCCGCTTGTTCGTCGGGAGCCACGGCAGGAAATTATGGCATAAGGCGTACAACTTCGCGTACCATCCGACGACGGGGAAGTACAAGGTGGTGCACGTCCCGTACAGCTGCGAACGGATCTTCGAGTTCCAAACCGTTCAGGTGTTCACACTTGGAGAGATGAAGTGGCGGGAGGTGCCGGCCCCTGCCGACGCGAGGTGCAACCTTGCCGCCGGCGTTCTCACCATTGACGGCATGACACACTGGGTAAGGGCGGGCGGTGCCCCGAGGATCATGTCGTTCGATCTCGATGCCGAGCATGTCGCCTCCACCCGCATGGGACTGCCCAAGCTGCCGGACGGACGTGAGAGCTACCAACTGACCGAGGTGCATGGCAGGCTAGGCCTTGTAGCAACATCTCGTGACGTGTGGGTTACATCGCTTGACGTGTGGGTTCTGGAGAAAGGGCAGCGGTGGAGCCACCGGTACAACCTCGGGCACTGTGTCCCGATGCCGCATTTCGTGTACCGTGAGCACGTCGTGACGTGGCGACGATCGTCGTTTTACACACACCCACGAAAAAGCACGCCGCCGTCATCGGGCTGGAGGCTGCGGTCTGAGTCAGACAACGTCGTGCGTATCAACAAACAGGATGAGGGGACGATGGTCGCCAACATGACCCAATGCTCTGGCGACCACCAGACGTTCGCCTATGTCGAGACCATGGAGCCACTCGGTGTTTACATGACAAATTGTAATTAATTATTGTTTAATGAGTTTTTTTTGTCTTTGTTGCTGCTTTAGTTCATCTCAAATGTATATTTCTTTTTAAGAGGAAAAAAATAAGTGGGAAGTGTCTCAATTTCTGGACGCTAGCACAATTTGTTTTTACTAACATGATATACGACGCGTCATTCAATGCTCACCTATTATGGCAAAAGATCATAGACGAGAAGTTCGTCACCATATCATGCTCCCCCGATGAATGACCACCGTGCACATAGAGACAGATTGCCAGAATCTCGTTAGAGCCTTTCAGAGTACTGACTATGATCTAGCGCCAACGGGTGTCTTGTTCCAGGATGTGCCTCGGTTATTTCTGCTGCAATTTAACTCTGTCACACTCTCTTTCGATCCACATAGCTCTAACTCTGTAGCTCATGCTCTTGCTGCGATTGGAGCTAATGGTCATGAACCCCACCGCTTGTGGTTGAAGGGAGAGCGACTACTATAGAATCTGTCCCTTGGTTGCAAAAATAGAAAACTCGAAGCTGGACCACTGGATTGAGGATGGATTCCACATATGGTGTGTTCCATTGATAATAAAGTAGCTTACTTAAGGTTTCAAATAATTCACGATGATGTATGCGACATCGTCGAGATGAGAGAGCCATTTGTTCGGCATGGCAGGAGCTCGAATAATAAAAAGTTGTACAACAATGATAGTTGCTGATCTCTTTCTGAATTTTGACTTTTCAAAAGTTCATGCCGTGAATTTTGACTAATCAAAAGTTCATGCATGGATTGAGTCACTGGTTCAAAGGTTACAAGGATTTGCTTCCGTAGGGCAACTAATCCCTGCAGGGATCCACTAGGGAAACTAATATAAGATGTTCTAACTTTTTTGTGAATCAGATGTATATAGACATATTTTAGTGAGGGGGGTGTTTTGGCTGCTAGGCTTACACTAGTAGAAAAAGGGCCATTTGTCCCGGTTCGTAAGGGCCTTTAGTCCCGGTTCTGGAACCGGGACTAAAGGGTCGGGACTAATACCCAAAACCTTTAGTCCCGGTTTGCTTACGAACCGGGACCAAAGGCCCTCCACGTGGCGCTGCCTGGGGCGGGGGAGGGAGGACCTTTAGTCCCGGTTGGTGTTACCAACCGGGACTAAAGGCTCCACCTTTGGTCCCGGTTGGTAACACCAACCGGGACCAAAAGGCGGCCACGCGTCAGCAGCTCGCAGTCGCTGGGGTTTTTTTTTTTTTTGGAAGGGGGGGTTTTGAAGGGTTAATTTAGGGGTTTCATATTGTGTTAGCGAGCTAATAGAGAGAAGTGACCTCTCTTTTTCCGTGCTTGGTCGACGCTAGCTACTACACATATAGAGAGAACTCGACGCTAGCTAGTAAGCAAATAAAGGAAACCATTAATTACACAAGATCGTCATGAACATATATAGAGAGAAGTGACATCTCTTTCTTCGTGCTTGGTCGAACAACAAGTTTTCGTATATCTATCCGACGCTGCTACATATGTACAATATATAGCATCCCTTATAACAATTTCAATTTCACATGGTATTCTCCTTGTTCAGGTATGATGTGGTCAAGAAAGAATCCCGCCAATTCCTCTTGAATTGCTCGTATGCGATCATGTGGTAGGAGTTCATCCCGCATCTGCCAGATCTAATTTAAAGAAGGGGTCAATACATATATATGAATGAAACTCAACACAATTGATGGTAATATATAAAATAAAATTGTGAATATTGTTTACGTACTTCAAATTGTTTCTCAGAGGAGGCCCGTTCAGAGGTATAGTAGCGAATGAACTCGCATACGTAGTATCCACATAAATGAGTGTTGGGTGCCTGCAACAAGCACTTTACGAGAATAGAGTTCAATCAAACTGATGAGCAAGCATGATAATGGTATTGATGAAACTAGAATCAATGAGAGATGCGCGAAACTAGCTAGTACTACTTACTTTGGGGTGTGTAAATCGCAGCTCCTTCTTCAGACCCGGAACCTTAGCGGTGAACGTTTTCCAAACCCTGGCAGGCAAAGAAAATGATTACTTGATATCAGGAAATGAACGAAAGTTGCCGATATGGTCCCGGTATTGATTGAACTTACTTCTGGAGCATTGCAGTCATGTCCGCATAATACTTGGGATCTTTACGGAGCGAGTCTAAGACAGTTATTAATGCCCCGTCAAGGTTAATGGATAGCAGAATATAGTGAAAGCTGCGCACGCATAACTCATCAATTACATTACTTAACCACGAGTAAGCGGAACCGAATATGCAGAAGACAGTAACACTCAAGTTGTAAGGAAAGAGTATTTCCCTTTTGTTTTGATGTGTAAGGAACGTTTGTAGTAAGTTGTTCTCGGTATCTTCAGCCGCCTTTCGTACCGACCATTCATTTACGGTATTTGGGCTAATGAACCCAACGTCGAAGATTCCTATTTTTTGGCATTCGACCATCTTCAATCTGCATAATATAGTGAGGATAATTATATATACATGCAATGAACGAGCTGAGCTAGAGACTTAATTATAGAAGTAATACTTACAGACAGTAGCAAGTCATGAGTTGTTTGTCGAGGGCCTTTTGATTGTATAATTGAAATAACTCCACAAATTCAACGGGCAGCAGGTCGACTCCAGGGAAGTCATGCTCTTTTTTAATTCCGACTAACAAACTGTCTTTCCCAGACTTCCTGCAGGTTTCCATGTACCAGTCATGCAATTTTTGCATCATCGTTGTTAGATGAGGATGATCAGGTTTGACGAGAGGCTTCCCGTGCTCGTATCTAAAGACGTCTACTACCTCAGCCGTTTCAAACTGTACATCATCGGGCAGGTAATCATCAAGAGTGGTACCGGGCAGTAGCACCGGATGATTAGCGATATCGCTAGACACCTTGAGCGGGGGGCACGATTGCTTCTCCTGTTCGCCGAGCTGGGGAATTGTTTTCCCACTTCTTCGTTTTTTCGCTCTTGCAGCACTGGAAGTACTTCCCGACTGCTGCGCTTTAGCATGTGTCTTAGTAATTATGCGGTCATAGTTGGAATCCGGCGGAGGCGGTGGTGGTCGCTTCAGGGCATTGATAGTGCGCTTCACTTTCACCGGATCTACCTTCTCCTTCGGAGGTGGAGTTTTCTTTGCAAAATGGTCCCTCAGTTGGGCACGACATATGTCCTCGTTTTCCTGCTCGGTCCTCTCATATGGTAACTTTTCCAGAGGCTTGAGAGATGGACCGTATCTGAATTGGCTCCTGCCTCTGCTTGTACTGCTAGCCGCCGGAGCGGCGGCGTCTCTCTTTTGTCTTTGCTGACGAGGCGGAGAAATCTGACGTGCCGGAGGAGCCGGAGCGGCGGCGTTTGTCTTCCGCCATTGCCGACGAGGCTGAGGAGGAGGCGGACTGCTCCGACGCGCCGGAGTAGGCGAAGGAGGAGGCGGACTGCCCTCACGCGTCGGAGGAGCCGGAGAAGGAGGCGGAGTGCCCTGATCACTTGCCGGAAGAGGAGGAGGAGGAGGAGGCGGAGTGCCCTGACTCGCCGGAGGAGGAGGAGGAGGCGGAGGCGTCCAGTTTGGAAGCTTGATGTACTCCTTCTGCCATAGACATGTACTCCTCAGAGCATGAACCAGCCGATTCTCCCCTTCACCTGTAGAGTGGTCAAGCTCGAGCTCCTCAAATCCCTCCATTACTTCATCCACCATCACAACAGCATAGTCATGTGGAATCGGACGGCAGTGAAAAGTTCCGTTGGGTTGAGGAGGTGCAACAGAGCCGACAGCCGCCTTGAAAGTGAGGTTCCGGCATTTCGTCATAAGCTCGCAATGTTGAGCCTCCGTGATAGTATCCACGGGGTAGCTAGGAGACGTGAAGTCAGGCTGAACGGGCTCCGTGGAAGCCACGCTGCTTCTCCGCTGAGATGGCGGGGTAGCTTCTGGGGTAGCTTCGTGTCGCTGAGATGGTTGGTCGGCAGCTCGCTGGCTCTCAGCTTCCTCTAGCTTTTGTAGTCTTGCATTGAGCTTCTGCATGTCGCTCAGCTCCTCTTTCCTCTTTCTCTCCCGGCTTTTGTAACCGCCTGCGTCGGGAAACCCAAACTTCCACGGAACGGAGCCTGGTGTGCCTCGTGTTCGTCCAGGGTGCTCAGCATTCCCTAGGGCCTCAGTCAGCTCGTCCTTCTCTCTGTCGGGAATGAACGTCCCTTCCTGCGCTGCGGTGATATACTTCTGAAGCTTCGTGACGGGTATTGCAAGTTGCTCGTCCGTCCAACGACACTTCCCTATTTCAGGGTCCAAAGTTCCCCCAACCCCGAAGAACCAAGTCCTTGAACGGTCTGGCCAGTTCAATGTCTGTGGTTCGACCCCTTTAGCAATCAGGTCTCTCAGCTTTGTCCCACAACGGCCAGGCTTTGAGGTAGCCACCTGACCCCGTGTGATGGTGATACTGCTTCTTTGCAGCGTTGTTCTTGTTTGTCTCTGACATTTTCTTACTCTTGTCTGATGTCTTGTAGGCCACAAATGCGGGCCAGTGATCTCTTATCTTCTCAAATCGGCCGGTGAATTCTGGAGTCTTCCCTTTGTCGACAAACTTTGATTTCAACTCCTTCTTCCACCTCCTGAATAGATCTGCCATCTTCTTAAGAGCACACTCCTTGACCAGTGGCTCTATAACTGGCTTATTCGGATCCTCCTCTGGCGGTAGGGTGAAATTTGCCTTCAGCGCGGTCCAAAGATCATCTTTCTGTCTATCGGTGACATAATCACCTTCAGGGGCGTCGTCCTTAGGCTTATTCCATTGCTTGATGCTAATCGGGATGTTGTCCCTAACAATAACTCCGCACTGAGCAGAAAATGCGTCCTTGGTCCGCTTGGGTTCAATCGGATGGCCATCGTCCGCGAGTGCTGTGATCGTGAACCTTTCATCCTTGCGCAACCTCTTCTTCGGGCCTTGTCTCGTTACCGAAGTTTGGCTTGATCCGGAGGGCTATAAAAGAAGAAAGAAGAGTTAATATATGTACATACCAAAACAATTAATGCATCAATTAGCTAGTCAGCACAGGCTTAATTAATATATATACCTCGCCGGACTTTGCAACAGCTCCCTCCTCCGTTCGGTCACCGGAGCTGTCATCATGGTCTCCTTCTTCCTCCGGCATTCGGTTACCGGAGCCATCATGATCATGTCCTTCCTCCTCCATTGTTCGATCACCGGAGCCGTCATCCTCTCCTTCCAGACCATCGGTGTCGTTGAGAAACGACAAGACATCACGTCCGCCGAGGATTATCTCCCCCAACAACTGTTCTTGTTCCAAGTCTCTTTGAGCCATAGTTTCTGCAAATATTACAACATGGCAATTAATATACAAACATGAGTGTCCGACGTCCGGACCGCCTCTCTCATGAATGTCCGACGTCCGGACCGCCTCTCTCATGAATGTCAAACAAGGGATTCTCTTAACCTTTAAGGGATTTAATTAACAAATGATACATAGACTTGTTCGGGCGAGAGGGGGTTGATCGACGTCCCCCCTCATGTCGAAGTTACCGGAGTTTTCTTCTAGTGGTTTGGGTGGCCTCGAGAGATTGTCGGGTAGGGGCGGGAGGGGGTAGGAGATCGACAACGCTTTTTTTCTAGGTTTTGGGTGGCCTCGAGAGTTGGTCGTCTGGTATATCGAGAGGGGGGTGAACATTTTACCTTAGTAACTTAGAAAAAAAATGTTATCGGGGAGGGGGTATATCGACAACACTTTTTTTCTAGGATTTGGGTGGCCTCGAGAGTTGGTCGCCCGGTATATCGAGAGGGGATGAACATTTTACCTTAGTAACTTAGAAAAAAAATGTTATCGGGGAGGGGGTATATCGACAACGCTTTTTTTCTAGGGTTTGGGTGGCCTCGAGAGTTGGTCGCCCGGTATATCGAGAGGGGGGTGAACATTTTACCTTAGTAACTTAGAAAAAAATGTTATCGGGGAGGGGGTATATCGACAACGCTTTTTTTCTAGGGTTTGTGTGGCCTCGAGAGTTGGCCGCCCGGTATATCGAGAGGGGGGTGAACATTTTACCTTAGTAACTTAGAAAAAAATGTTATCGGGGAGGGGGTATGTCGACAACGCTTTTTTTCTAGGGTTTGTGTGGCCTCGAGAGTTGGTCGCCCGGTATATCGAGAGGGGGGTGAACATTTTACCTTAGTAACTTAGAAAAAAAAATGTTATCGGGGAGGGGGTATGTCGACAACGCTTTTTTTCTAGGGTTTGGGTGGCCTCGAGAGTTGGTCGCCCGGTATATCGAGAGGGGGGTGAACATTTTACCTTAGTAACTTAGAAAAAAAATGTTATCGGGGAGGGGGTATATCGACCCCCCCCCTCATGTCGAAGCTATCGGGGAGGGGGTATATCAACAACGACATACATTCCGGATCCGTTGGAAAGCTCTCGGGGAGCCGATGCCAACGTGATGATAGGGGGCCGGGGTGCTCCCGTGGCCTTGTTGATAGATAGAGCCGATGCCAACGTGATGATAGAGCCGATGCCAACATTTTCATTTAACAAAAAAACTACCTTCAAAAAAAGACTTGCTTCGCCGCGGGTGCTCGGTGCGACGTGGACTCGGTGGAAAAACTTTATGAAAATGCGGTGGTGGCCGGGCCGGGTGGTTTTCTTTTCCTTCTTCATTTTTTCCTTTGTTTTTTCTTATATGTTTGTTTTCGTTTTCACTCTACATTTTCGTACATATGAAAAACAACGAAGACTTTTTACCTGAACATATACACACATATACATGAACATATATACATATACATGAAAAAAAACATATACATGAACATATACACATATACATATACATGAACATATATACATATACATGAAAGGGGGGGCTCACTGGGGGGGGGCGGCGATGGCTGGAGGCCGGCGACGGGGACGAGGACGGCGGCGACGGGGATGAGGACGGCGGCTCGGGGAGGCGACGGGGACGAGGACGGCGGCGATGGGGACGAGGACGGCGGCGACGGGGACGAGGACGGCGGCTCGGGGAGGCGATGGGGATGAGGACGGCGGCTCGGGGAGGCGACGGGGCCGGCGACGGCGTCGGGGCAGCCTGGCGGCGTCGAGGAGGTCGGCGTCGTCGGGGGGAACTGCGAGATGAAAATGAAAATTTTCACAAGTGCTGCTTATATACACACAGCATTGGTCCCGGTTGGTGGCACCAACCGGGACCAATGCCCACCTTTAGTCCCGGTTGGTGCCACCAACCGGGACCAAAGGTCTCTTTTCGGCAGCCCGAAGGGCGGGAAGCAGAGACCTTTGGTCCCGGTTGGTGGCACCAACCGGGACTAAAGGTGAGCATTGGTCCCGGTTGGTGCCACCAATCGGGACTAAAGATGGGTATTGGTCCCGGTTGGTTCCACCAACCGGGATCAATGGCCTTGCACAGCGGCGTGGTGGGAGTTTAGTCCCACCTCGCTAGTGGAGAGTGTGCCGCACCTGTTTATAAGGCGCGGTGCGCCTGAGCCTTCGAGCTCCTCTATAAAGCAGGCTTATGGGCCTAACCACTTTGTATCTGCCTGTGGGCCTAGTGGGCCTTCTGCGGGCCTGAATCCTGGCCCAATTGGCTGGTTGGGTTTCTAGTCGTATTCAGGCCGTGGTGGCCCATTAGGCGGCATTTTATTTTATTTTTTTCCAGTATTTTTGTTTTGTTTTTTTGCTTTATTTATTTTTTTAATATTTTCTAGTATTTTTCTTCTGTTATTTTAGTTCATTCTTTTTAACAAATAAATACTTTGATAATTTTAGTTGCATAATTTCCATTATTTTGTTTTGTTTTTCGCTTTATTTATTTTTGTTTTACTTTTTGCTTTATTTATTTCCAGTGTGTTTTATCATTATATTCTTTTATAAAAGCTTTTTAGTTGATTCTTTTTTTAACTCCACTCCCACGATGTTACTAGAGGTTTATAATAGATTTTTGAGTGATTCTTTTTCCTGCTATTTAATATTACTGTGTTTTATCATTATATTCAATTTGGTTATTTTTAGGTTATTTTAAATGGGTGTTTTATATATTTTTTTGTTGCATAAATTTTATATAATTTTAAGTTTATAAAAGCTTTTTAGTTGATTCTTTTTGCTATTGAAGAATATTATAGTTTTGTTTTAGTTGATCATAACAAAATATTTTAATTGAGCCACCTCACTCTGTGCGTTCGGTTTATTCGGTTTACATGGTTCGGTTTATACGGTTTTTCGGTTTTTACGGTATCAATACTTCAGTAAATACGGTATGAGATTTATATATGGTTCGGTTTCGGTATATACCAAATTATTTCGGTATGGTTTCGGTATATACCGTATAAACCAAAGTTGACGCGAATTTGAAAATGGCATATAACAATTTACAAATTTATTACTCAAAACATATATCTTTTCATACGCAGAGTATATAACTATATGAAGTGCATATGCATGCATAAATTCGATGGTTATGGACGTGCTTAGCATTCTTGTGAAGAGAAATATGACTTCATATAGTTATATACTCTGTTTTGGACCTCGTTGTCGGGAGGAAAACAGATGCACTTAACAGAAAATTTGGCTTCTGCACACAAAAATGACTACGTGTATGGTTGTTCGTCCGAAGATATATAAATATATTTTGTATTTCGGTTTATTCGGTTAACCATTCGGTTTTTCGGTATATACCATAAAAACCAAACTTCAAAACGGTATGAAAAGTTCATACCATACCGAAACCATAAAACCATAAAAACCATAAAATTGGTTCGGTTCGGTTTATTTTCGGTATGGTTTTTCGGTTCGGTTTTAAAATGCACAGGGTGAGAGCCACCAACCGGGACTAAAGGCCTTGTCCTGGGAGTGGCTAAAATTTAGTCTCACCTCGCCAAGCGAGAGGGACTCGCAGCGGTTTATAAGCCCTGAGTGCAGAGACGAAGAACGATGAAGGAGAGGCGCAATGCTCACCTGCACGTTGCTTAGCTTCAGGCCTTGAGGAAATGGTGTAGACTGCACGGAGCTATCTGCAGTTTCTCAAGCCTGAAGCTAAGCAACGTGCAGGTGAGCATTGCGCCTCTCCTTCATTTTTAATAACTTATTTTAACTCCGGACATTTTGTGTGTTCATTATGCACCATTCAAAGGCACATCATCAATGTTCAACCCTTTTCTGCCTTCATTTGTTATTTTTCATGCATTTAATGATTTATTTTGAGCTAAATGACCCTGAAATTGAAAAGCACTACAAATGAAGTCTGAAAAGGTTGAAACTTGGCATGGTATCATAATTTCACCCACATAGCAAGCGCTAAAAAGTTGAGAGGGTTACGGCAAAAACTGGATGCACTTCGTGTACAAACTGGAAAATCTCTTTCGAAGTATCAGGGTTTCGGACGAAAACTCATCTATTACAAAGGGATTTCATTTGTAATAACTTATTTTAACTCCAGACTTTTTGTGTGTTCAATATGCACCATTCAAAGGCACATCATCAATTTTCAACCCTTTTCTGACTTCATTTGCTATTTTTCATGCATTTAATGATTTGTTTTGAGCTAAATGACCCAGAAATTGAAAAACACTACAAATGAACTCTGAAAAGGTTGCAAGTTGGCATGGTATCATCATTTCATCCACATAGCATGTGCTAAAAAGTTGAGAGGGTTACGGCAAAAACTGGATGCACTACGTGTAAAAAACGGATAATCTCTTTCGAAGTATGAGGGTTTCGGACGAAAACTCATGTGTTACAAAAGGATTTCTTTTTTTTTGAACTTATTTCAACTCCATACTTTTTGTGTGTTCAAAATGCACCATTCAAAGCCACATCATCAATTTTCAACCCTTTCTGACTTCATTTGGTATTTTTCATGCACTTACTGATTTTTTTGAGCTAAATAACCCTGAAATTGAAAAGCACTTCAAATGAACTCTGAAAAGGTTGAAAGTTGGCATGGTATCATGATTTCACCCACATAGCATGTGCTAAAAAGTTGAGAGGGTTACGGCAAAAACTGGATGCACTTCGTGTACAAAACGGACAATCTCTTTCGAAGTATCAGGGTTTCGGACGAAAACTCATGTGTTACAAAAGGATTTCATTTTTTTGAACTTATTTGAACTCCAGACTTTTTGTGTGTTCAAAATGCACCATTCAAAGCCACATCATCAATTTTCAACCCTTTCTCATTTGGTATTTTGCATGCATTTACTGATTTTTTGAGCTAAATGACCCTGAAATTGAAAAGCACTACAAATGAACTCATCTGTTACAAAAGGCATTTCATTTCTTCACATGTAACTGCAATGATATAGTTGTGGAGAGAAAGTCTTCACTTTTTCTTCGCTTGTGTCCTTTGCTTATTGCGCCGTAACCATGGATAATCTTCATCGTTTAACAGGGTGCTTGGGTCAGCCTTGACTTTGAAGGGAGGAATTTCATGAAACTTTTCATAATCTTCGGACATGTCTGTCTTGCCCTCCAATCCCACGTTGTCTCTTTTTCCTGAAAGAACTATGTGGCGCTTTGGCTCATCGTATGATGTATTCGCTTCCTTATCTTTTCTTTTTCTTGGTTTGGTAGACATGTCCTTCACATAGAAAACTTGCGCCACATCATTGGCTAGGACGAATGGTTCGTCTGTGTACCCAAGATTGTTCAGATCCACTGTTGTCATTCCGTACTGTGGGTCTTCCTGTACCCCGCCTCCTGACAGATTGACCCATTTGCACTGAAACAAAGGGACCTTGAAATCATGTCCATAGTCAAGTTCCCATATGTCCACTATGTAACCATAATATGTGTCCTTTCCCCTATTGGTTGCTGCATCAAAGCGAACACCGCTGTTTTGGTTGGTGCTCTTTTGATCTTGGGCGATCGTGTAAAATGTATTCCCATTTATCTCGTACCCTTTGTAAGTCAATACAGAAGAAGATGGTCCCCTGGCCAACGAGTACAACTCATCAGAAACAGTGTTGTCACCCATGAGACGTGTTTGCAACCAACTGCCGAAAGTCCTGATGTGTTCATATGTAATCCAGTCGTCACACTGCTCCGGGTGTTTGGAGCGCAGAATATTCTTGTGTTCATCGACATACGGGGTCACCAAGGTAGAATTCTGTAGAACTGTGTAGTGTGCTTGAGACCAAGAATGACCGTCCCTACATATTATTGAGTCCGCTCCTAGCGTGCCTTTTCCAGTCAGTCTCCCCTCATACCGCGATTGAGGGAGACCAATCTTCTTAAGGTCAGGAATGAAGTCAACACAAAATCCAATGACATCCTCTGTTTGATGGCCCATGGAGATGCTTCCTTCTGGCCTAGCGCGGTTACGAACATATTTCTTTAAGACTCCCATGAACCTCTCAAAGGGGAACATATTGTGTAGAAATACAGGGCCCAGAACGACAATCTCGTCGACTAGATGAACTAGGACGTGCGTCATGATATTGAAGAAGGACGGTGGGAACACCAGCTCGAAACTAACAAGACATTGCACCAAATCACTCCTTAACCTTAGCAGGATTTCTGGATCGATCACCTTCTGAGAGATTGCATTGAGGAATGCACATAGCTTCACAATGACTAATCGAACGTTTTCCGGTAGAAGCCCCCTCAATGCAACCGGAAGCAGTTGCGTCATAATCACGTGGCAGTCATGAGACTTTAGGTTCTGGAACTTTTTCTCTGCCATATTTATTATTCCCTTTATATTTGACGAGAAGCCAGACGGGACCTTCATACTAAGCAGGCATTCAAAGAAGATTTCCTTCTCTTCTTTGGTAAGAGCGTAGCTGGCAGGACCTTCATACTGCTTTGGATGCATGCCGTCTTTTTCATGCACACGTTGCTGTTCCTCCCGTGCCTCCGGTGTATCTTTTGTCTTCCCATA
Organism: Elymus sibiricus; assembly: GCA_039707655.1. NCBI lineage: Eukaryota > Viridiplantae > Streptophyta > Magnoliopsida > Poales > Poaceae > Elymus > Elymus sibiricus. Next base: position 43,350,709 of record CM077664.1, read on the forward strand.
CACTCCCAAGAAGCCTAGCAGGTTCACGCAAAGATTCTTCGTCACGTGCATCACGTCGATTGCAGAGCGGACCTCTAGGTCTTTCCAATAGGGTAGGTCCCAAAATATAGATTTCTTCTTCCACATGGGTGCGCGTCCCGCATCGTCAGTCGGAACAGATAGTCCGCCAGGACCCTTTCCAAAGATTACTTGTAAATCATTGACCATATCAAGTATGTGATCACCAGTACGGAGGGCAGGCTTCTTCCGGTGATCTGCCGCACCTTTGAAATGCTTTCCTTTCTTTCGACATTGATGGTTGGTCGGAAGAAATCGACGATGCCCCAGGTACACATTCTTCCTGCATTTGTCCAAATATATACTGTCGGTGTCATCTAAACAGTGTGTGCATGCATGGTATCCCTTGTTTGTCTGTCCTGAAAGGTTACTGAGAGCAAGCCAATCGTTGTTGGTTACAAATAGCAACGCATGTAGGTCAAATTCCTCCTGTTCGTTCTCATCCCACACACGTACACCTCTTCCATTCCATAGCTGTAAAAGTTCATCAACTAATGGCCTTAGGTACACATCATTGTCATTGCCGGGTTGCTTAGGGCCTTGGATGAGTACTGGCATCATAATGAACTTCCGCTTCATGCACAACCAAGGAGGAGGGTTATACATACATAGAGTCACAGGCCATGTGCTATGCTTGCTGCTCTGATCCCCAAAAGGATTAACGCCATCTGCACTTAAACCAAACCATACGTTCCTTGGGTCATCTGTAAAGTTGCTCCACTTTCTCTCGATCTTTCTCCACTGCGACCCGTCAGCGGGTGCTCTCAACTTACCGTCTTTCTTACGGTCTTTTTTGTGCCATTGCATCAACTCGGCATGCTTTTTGTTTCTGAACAGACGTTTCAACCGTGGTATTATAGGAGCATACCACATCACCTTGGCAGGAACCCTCTTCCCGGTGCTCTGGCCCTCAACATCACCAGGGTCATCTCTTCTAATCTTATACCACAATGCACCGCATACCGGGCATGCGTTCAAATCCTCGTACGCACCGCGGTAGAGGATGCAGTCATTAGGGCATGCATGTATCTTCTGCACCTCCAATCCTAGAGGGCATAGAACCTTCTTTGCTTCGTACGTACTGCCGGGCAATTCGTTATCCTTTGGAAGCTTCTTCTTCATTATTTTAAGTAGCGAACTAAATCCCTTGTCAGATACACCATTGTCTGCCTTCCATTGCAGCAATTCCAGTGTGGTACCGAGCTTTCTGTTGTCATCTTCGCAATTTGGGTACAACCCTTTTTTGTGATCCTCTAACATGCGATCGAACTTCAACTTCTCCCTTTCACTTTCGCATTCTCTCTGTGCATCAACAATGACCCGGCGAAGATCATCATCGGGCACATCGTCTGGTTCCTCTTGATCTTCAGCTTCCCCCATTGCAGCATCACCGTATTCAGGGGGCGGGTAGTTGTCATCATCCTCTTCTTCTTCGTTGTTTTCCATCATAACCCCTCTTTCTCCGTGCTTGGTCCAAACATTATAGCGTGGCATAAAACCCTTCTCAAGCAGGTGGAAGTGAAGGGTTTTAGAGTTGGAGAAAGCCTTCGTATTCTCACAGACAGTACATGGACAATGCATAAAACCATTCTGCTTGTTTTCCTCAGCCGCTTCGAGAAAATTATGCAGGCCCTTAATATACTCGGAGGTTCGTCGGTCACCGTACATCCAGTGCCGGTTCATCCGCGTGCGTTATATAGTTCTCATTATTGAACAACATATAACTCTCTAGAGCATCTAATTAAATCATACAAATAATAACTATCTAGAACAACATATAACCAAAACCATCGCACTATATAATAACAAACAATAATAAAAGTACGAAAGTTACACAAGTATCTATCTAAATCATACAAGTAAGAACTTTTTTCTTTTAGAAAGAAGATAAGAAGAAGAGGCTAACCACGGTGGTGCCGGCGCCGAGATGGGCGAGGGCGATCGACGGCGGTGAGGACGGGGACGGGACAGGACGGACCGCCAACCTAGACAAATCTTGAGGAAAATGGAGCTTGGACAAGGAGCTTCCAGAGGAGAAAGCTTAAGTATGGCTCGGGCATTTCATCGAACACCTCATGTGCATAGGAGGTGAGCTAGAGCACCACAAAGCTCTCCCCTCGCCGGCCAGAAAAACAGAGCAGTGTGGAGTGCTCTGCTCGCTGGCGAGGGGGGTATATATAGGCATCTCATTGGTCCCGGTTCGTGGCTGGAACCGGGACTAAAGGACCCCCTTTGGTCCCGGTTCCAGCCACGAACCAGGACCAATGGTTGTGGGCCAGGAGCGAGACACATTGGTCCCGGTTCGTGTCTGGAACCGGGACTAAAGGGTCCAGACGAACCGGGACCAATGCCCCACGAGGCCCGGCCGGCCCCCTGGCCTCACGAACCAGGACCGTTGCCCCCATTGGTCCCGGTTCGTGACTGAACCGGGACTAATGGGCTGGCCCGGCCTGGACCAAAGCCCTGTTTTCTACTAGTGTTAGATGAGCTCAGGAGTGGGAAAAAAATCGTTAAAAATACTAAATAAATTTAAAAAAATCCAATTTTTTTTTGTGGAGAGAGATGACTGAGTGCATGATGTCCGTGCCAAATATCAGAGCATTTGAATGACTGAGTAGCTCTCAGCAAAAAAGACAAATTTGGAGACTATGAAAAAGTTTACTGTTTGTGCACTGCTTGGACCCGATTTTGTGTTTATTTTCTGAGAGCTACTCAGATGTCCAAATGCTTTGAAATTTGGCACGCACCTCACGTACTAAAATATCTTCCACGCAAAAAAAAAAATTGGATTTTTTTTGAATTTTTCTAGTATGTGTTTTGAAATTACTGTTCACCAGGTGCAGATGAGCCCGGGCTCAGAATTGGATATTCGTATTTTAGTGTGTTTGTTCACTCATTTCAGTTCGTATTTAGTCTATATTGAAATATCCAAAACATCTTATATTTGTGAACGGAGGGAGTACGTCATATATACTTAACACACACATGTCCAGTCATGAAAACCGGAGCACTGATCATGTTATTACTCATCTTGATATTTTGTATCTGCATATTTAGTTTGCCTTTGTTTTGCATGTAGTTGGATGCATAGATGTAGTCTGACAAGATGTACGTGCGATACATACGTAGATGACCGAGTCGTCGGCCCGGAGATCGTGAATGGTGAGATGCTACTGTCGTGCGAGGCGGCGGAGATACGAGATGCCGAGTACTGTGTGAAGCGGACACACGAGACCTGAAGCCGACGGCCAGCAAAGAGTGTCAGCCGAGTGATTCGGTATAGTTCAGTTAGTTGGTTAGTTAGCTGCATGCAAAGTCTGTTAGCCGTGCAAGTATAAGTGATGGTCGGGTCATGTTTGCGTGCATGGAATCTGTGTGTGCGTGAGTTAGTGGCGCTTGTTAGTGGCCGAACGTGTTGCCGTCCGGCCGTGTGGGCTACTGCTATTTAAGCAATGTAAACCATGTCTTCTAGATAATGAAAAACACTGAGAGGAGAAAATGTCAGGCCGCGTGAGGCGCTAACCCAAACACTTATGTTCTTCTGTGTTATTGTGAGCTGTGAGAGGCAGTGCAAGGAAGAAGAAGAAGAGGAGCTGAGGAGCAGCTCCAACAGATCAGACATCCCAATTGGATAACCAAGATTTTCATCAACGGACATCATACAAAAACAAGAAGGAAGAATAATAAGGCAGATGGATGACTTGATGAAAATCACTTGCACCCCTCCTTTGTATATCGGCGCTAAATGACTCCAAATTTAACACTATAGCTGAAATTAGTGTCATTTTCACCATAACGTCCAAAGGACATAGCTTTAATGGGAGGGCTCTCCAAAAGCTTTAGCGGGTTCTGCTACAGCAGGCTACTTAAAACTTTGAAACAAAAAGGTAACTGATGAATACCAAAAGCGACTCATTATAGATATTACTGGCACAGGGAAATGGAAAACCAAACTAGAGGTCTTGAGCCACGCGTGGGACAAGAAGCAGCTTATTCTTCCGATGCACATCGATCCCGTATTCCTCCGTCATATCGACGCCCGGGGACCCCTCCGGCAGCTCCCAGTTGAAGTGGTAGATGAGGTTGGCCAGAATGATCTCGAAAGTGACAGCGGCGAAGGTTATGCCCGGGCATATCCTTCGCCCAGACCCAAACGGCAAGAAACGGAAGTCGTTCCCCTGGAAATCGCAGGCAGCATCCATGGCTCCTTCCAAGAAGCGTTCGGGCACGAACTCCTCTGCATTCTCCCAGCAGGTGGGGTCCCTGCCTAGAGCCCACGCGTTGACAATTAAGCGCGTCCCAGAGGGTATTGTGTAGCCCTCTACATCGCAGTCGGCTACGGAGAGGTGGGGTATCAAGAGAGCCCCCGACGGGTGCAGCCGCATTGCCTCTTTCATCACGGCCTTGAGATAGCTCATGCTTGCAAGGTCTTCCTCGGTGACCATTTCTTTCCCCTTGGTCACGCAGCTCCTCACCTCGGCTTGCAGCTTGGTCATTACACGTGGGTTCCGCATCAGCTCAGCCATGGCGTAGTCGAGCGATACGTAAGTTGTGTCTGTCCCAGCCTCAAACATGTCCTGTATCATATATTAGATTTCATTAGTTTTTCTCGATGTTTTTCCTTCCCCCTTTGTACCATACTTTATTTAAATATTAATGAAAATTACCGCCGTAGAACTATTGTTCTACGGTTTGCAGTTAAAAAAAGCATGTCCTGTATCGATTTGGTTGTAAAACATCAATCTGAGATTTGAGCAAACAGATTATAAACGGAGAACTTGTGCGGATTAATTAATGGAAGGGGAACTCAATCTGCATAGTGCATACCATGAGTATTGCCTTGATGTTATGTTTGGTCAAGCCGTACTCTTGTTGAACGGAGAGCATGACGTCGATGAAGTCCTGCTCATCCTCGTCCTTGACCGTCTTGCTGGCGTGCTTGTCGATGAGGTCGTCCAGCAGGTCGTCCCATATTTTCTTCTGATTCACAGCTTTGCGGGACACCATGTCGAGCCTTGCAAGGCTCGGGAAGAAGTCGGTCAGTATAAACCCCCCTAGGAGCTTGGAGTTGATCTCCAGCAGCTCCCGGAACATCTTGTTCCGGCCTGCCTCCCGGGGGAGCCTGCCAAGCACGGCCTGGCATATCACGTCGTTGGCGAAGTAGCTGAAGATCTCGCTCACGTCCACCGTCGAGTTCGCGGCTGTCGCGGCCTTTACCCTGGCCAGGACCAGCCGCAACTCCGTCTCACGGGCAGCGCGGTTGGAGCGGACCTTCCTGGTGCTGAGGAGGTGGGTGGTGACGATCTTTCTTGTCTGGCGCCAGTAGTCGCCGTAGGGGGCGAAGGCCACGTTGGTGGAGCCACTGAAGAGGATGTCACCCACGGGGGAGTGCGGCCGGGACGCGAAGAGGTGGTCATAGGTGCGCAGGACGGCCTTGGCAGCGCGAGGGGACGAGACGACGAGCGTGGGGACGACCCCGAGGCGGATGAGCATCACGTCGGGGCCGTGTTTCCTGGCGAGGTCGCGGAGGGAGATGTGCGGGAGGGACCCTACGAGGTGGAGGTGCCCGATCACGGGGAGCTTGAACGGAGGCGAAGGGAGCTTGCTGTGTAGCTTCTCTGCTCTAGAACTCGACGTCGCCAGGTACACGACGACAAGGAAGAGAAGGACGAGCCATAGTGACTGCGGAGTTGCAATAGCACCTAGATCCATGGCTATCTTGAACTGTGCGAGTGCAGCTGATAACTTAATAACTGTCCTATCGGTTCTTTTATAGGCATGCTACGTTTCCATTTTGGACGCACGGCTAATTTCGTACCGTGTGTGAAGCTTTTATATCGTATATATACACAATTCTGGGCTACTATGTGTGATTGGAAGGCCTAGTAGCACCACTCTGCAATTGTGCTTTTTAGACAGCCTACGGATACGCCATGTGGTAAGTATAGTCACCAATCACGAAAGTGCCCTTCTACACCCGAGCTCAAATGAGCTCGGGATGAACAGTAACTTGAATTAAAAAAAATGTTAAAAAAATCTGAATTTTTTTTACGGCAAACTCTGACAAATGTTCTAAGAGCTTGCAAAATTTCAGCATGAAATCACATTTGTGGAAGTCTTGGCAAAAAAAAATTAGTGCTCCAAAATGCTTTCAAAAGTAGCATTTTCAGAGTATCGATTTTGTTTTTTTTTTTGCCACGACTTCCACAAATGTGATTTCATGATGTAACTTTGCAAGCTCTTAGAACATTTGTCAAAGTTTTCCATAAAAAAATTCAGAACTTTTTGAACATTTTTTAAATATTTTTGGAATTTACTGTTCACCCGAGCTCGGGTGCAAAAACTTCACGTCCCACTAATCACGAAAGTGCCCTTCTATAGCCGAGCTCAGATGAGCTCGGGATGAATCAATGCCGAGGGAAAACATGGTATAAGTCTAATTCATAGGTGTGCCGCATCGTATGTTCAAAATCTTAGGTGTGCGTGTGCCTAAGCATTAGGTCGATGATAGGGTTGAAAAATAGATGGGTTTTAGGTCTATAAAACAATTTCAAAAAACTCTCTAAAGGTTCATTTGGATGTCATGACTAGATGGTGAGAAGTTTAGTCACATCTTATGAGTGGAGGAGAGTGGAGACCCATTTATAAGGGTTTCTATTCTACACGTGAGCTCCTCCCCCGCCGCCGCCCGCTCAGGCCTATGTCATGAGTGCGCATAGTTTTTGCGGTTCAGAAATGAATAATTAATTATGAGTTGGTAACGGATGCACAACAAATTTGAGATGTCGGATCATGGGCTGTTGCCGACTTGGCATGGGTCCAGCACACGTCTCCCTGCCACGACTGCCTATATATTGGAGGCATCGGCAACCCTAGCCGTCATCCAGACCAGATCACATCTGCTCTGCCTCCTCGCGCGTAAACCATCGTCGTTCCGCTCACTGTCCTATGGGTTATTTTATAGGCATGGGACGTTTCAATTTTGGGCCCACGGTACGACTTTTGTACTGTGATGCTTTCTCATACCCAATTCCGTTCTAGTATGTACGATTGGAGGTCTTAATATCAGCATATTGCACAAAAAATAAAATAAAAATTTGAATTTTTACTCCTCACATCCAGAATTCCGCCACGGGTCTTTAGATAAGAATCATGAATCATTATAATAGATATGGATGGCTTTGCACAAAGAAAAGTCATCTATGGAGATAGACTACTTACAAAGTACTCCCTTCGTTTAGAATTATAAGATATTCTAATGGATTTTTTTTCCGAATATATATAGATGTATTTTAGTGTCTTTGTTCACTTATTTTAGTCTTTATGTAGTTCATATTAGAATATTCAAAACATCTTATAATTGAAAACAGAAGAATTAGTAACTCATCACTTCAGCACACAGGGAAAGCGCTGTATGTCTAATTCATAGGACCGCAGCTTATGTCCATTGCTTAGGTGTGCCGCAGCATTAGGTGCATGGTGTAGGCAGGGCCGTTTTGGCTCTGGGGTGCATATGCTCCTTAATGAACAGTAAATTCAAAATAAATGGTACTCCCTTTGTCCCATAATATAAGAGCATTTTTGACATGTAGTGTCAAAAATGCTCTTATATTATAGGACGGTGGGAGTAAATAAACTTTAAATTCTGTTTTTTTAGATGTTCTTGTTAGTGTAACAAGTGTGCTTGACAATTTTCGTGCGAAACGGGATGACAGTGCTTCGTCGGCGAAAAAAAGAAAAATAAGTATAACATTTGGAGGTAACATTTGTCATTCGATTTGTTTTTTTTTTCTTGCACAGATCAAAATACTTAAGTTTTCCTTTTAAAAATTTGCAGGTAGCATTTTGGTGTGACAATGAACATATTTTTTTTTTTGACATTTGCAAAAAACATTTTGGATGGGCAGAGCATATGCTCCCAAGAACCGAATTGGATTTTCACATGGTGTAGGATAATTATGCTGAATTGTACAAGTTGTATATTTCAGTATACGTGTACGCCGTTTTAACTACAGAAAGCGACGTGTCCAGCGTGTTCGGCGTGGAAATAATTACAAACATCCTCCCTTGATAAAGAAACGATATCACTCACGCATTGTCCATCAATGAAGCGTGTTCGCCATGGCGACTTATTAGGATTGTCCTGTGCGGTTACGAGATTGGTGTGTCGGTGCGGGGCATCATCTTTGTGAAATTACGCCGACAGCATATATACTCCCTCCAATACATATTATTTGTCGCTGAAATGAATGTAACAAAATTCAGTGCTAAATACATGAGCGACAAGTAATATGTATTGTAGAGAGTATTACTTCATAAAATCTGTGAGAATAACCGCCTGTCATGATTTTTCTTGAACACAGTATAATCATAGATATTCACATACACGCACATACACTCACTCTTCTGAAGGCACACACGTACACTCAACCTATATGAGCACCTCTAAGATACTGAGCCGGCTTCAAATCTTGAGATTGACGAAGTTAACACAGACATCTCATAGTCGATGGGAATGTCTTCTCCCACTGAACGAACATCGTCGGAAAGCCTGAAATAAATCCAAAAAATGCGAGCACCACAACATCAAGTCTCGGACTTGAACCCTGGTCGGCTGGTTCCACCACAAGGAACCTCACCATCTGAGTTAGGCTCAGTTCGCGTCTATCATGAACTTAAGGAAAACTTTTAGGTTCAGGGATTTGTTCTGCCGAAGGAATACACAGATAGCACCGTCATTCGTCCGCATGAAGCTCGTCTTCCCTGCCTTCGGGATAAGGCCGCCTCACCCTGATCACCCTCTCCGATGAACTTCAGCTCCTTCCCTCTACCTTATCGGTTTCCCTAGAGGCCCAAGAAACTTTTGCCGGTGTCCTATTCGAGCCCCGTGCCGTTGAGCTATAGTCCGCGCAAGCAGCCGCCCCGTCGCGCTTCCGAATACACGTCCATGAGGTTCTTTGTATGTAGACAACATCGTAGTTTAATCCATCCTTGATAGCCTCTGCGTGGATGGAGGCGACGAGAAGAAGATATCCCAGGGCGAGGCACATGAGGTCCTTGAGAACGCACAGGAGCCTGTGCGTGTTAGGGTGTAGGTGGAGAAATAGGTGGACGGCTATGAAGGTGTCAGGAAAGATGGCGAGCAAGGGGCAAGGAGCTTGAAGAGCGTGAGGGGGGGGGGGGGGGGGGGGGATGGAGGAGGCAAGCTGCCGCATTGCCGCACGGTGGTGGCACCTGCGATGAGAGCTCCCAGGGAAGTGGACATGCCATGACTTTCTCATGCTCAATGCCCAGGGAAGTAGAAAGCATGCGAGAAGCTAGACTCCCGAAGAATCGCTCATCCCTGTTTTATTACCAAGAAATTGGCTGAGGATTTTGGGCTGAGTCAAGGAGTTGAGGGCCGTGGAGAGTTATCGAACAGGCCCTAATAACCATACATTCAAAGAGCTCAGTTCATGGCTCCTCATACAATATAATTATCTCACCTCTAATGGTTTATGAACTGACTGGGTGAATAAAATATCACGAATCCAGGTTCTACCCCTCTTATGACCAATTAAAACTTATCATAGACATTTTGAAACGGATTCTTAATTAAGGAGGAGGAGTCATCCTCCAGACGTTCAGGCCAAGTCCACGCATGGCGTACTACCTCCAAGGCGCCGAAGTAGGCGACCCGTCCTCCTCGACGACCAACAAATACCTCTCTGAGGTGGCGCGCCGGGAGCAGCATAGGTCGGTGGCGTTCGCCAAGACCCAGGTGGCACCGGTGCGGGTCCTTGTGGACCTAACGCTCATGGAGGCTTCGGCCCTCGATAGGTCTAAGACCTCCATCGAGTCGGACACCCGCAGCTGGTGCCAGTTCAATACCTAGCCGCTCTTAAGTGGGGCTGGCGGAGTCCAAGCGCGCCATCACTTGCAGGAGGTGGCCGAGCGTCTGAAGCGCGGGGGCGCCGCGGCAGCCGAGCAGGGATGTCACAACGCCTAGCGGGCCTTCCACCACTAGCATGACGACGACAACGCCGACACTGACGATGACGAGAAGGCCGACACAGACGACGGTGTGGACGGCGGAACAGACGATGGTGGGGACAACACGAAGGTCCCGGTGGCCTCGGAGATCATGCCTACACGGTCACCGTTCGGTACATGGCCTGGTTTTTAGTTTAGTTTTGTTTTAGTTTAGGTTGAATTTGTTAAATATCGTGTTTTGCATGTAATATAGTATGAAACTTGTTAAAATTTCATCCTTTAGCGTAAATTTCATCCGTATTTTGTTCGATCCGTCTGAAATAGGCCAGATATTTGATGATCATCTTGGATAGCCTCTGTCCAGCCGAATGTCTGTGGACATGTTTAACGTGTCGTGTCCGTGAATATTTGATAATGTCCATTTGATGATCGGTGTTGGGAATGCCCTAATGACAGCCAAACCTCGCGTGGGTGCCAGCTTATGTGCGTGCGTGTTGCTCGTGATAGCCCACATAGGTGGGCGCATATCCACCCGACAGGGAGAGCGCTGCGCCCGATTTAGCCCATATACACGCGGTCCCCTCGCCGCGTCCGATCGAGTGGTTCGTTTTGTATAAATTTATTCACGTGCTAGTACCCTGATCCACACGATTATACAGCAGGCTTTGTCAGTGCACTGTTTTGGTACTTACTACTATACAATTGTAGCTGTTTCCTGTAAAATTAAATACCCGTAGCTCATGTTTAGTTTGATCGGTGTACTAGCTGTGTTCTCTCTAGCTCATGTCGGCTAGCTGACTTGTGGAGCACGTGAAATTAATGCCTATTACTATTTGTTGAGAGTGATGTTCATGGACCATGCATCTATGTCCACACGACCCTAATAATGTGTTTTTAACAGCAACTAGCAGGGCGGTCCCCGCAAAATGCGTGGGCACAATCTATAATTCACCATATCATTGTGAGTACTAAATCTGGGATCTCGTGATAGATATCTAGTATATGTTTTTTGAAAGTATATAGCTGTGAAGAGCTTTGTAAAGTAAGTAATTTTCATTGCGTACAGGACTAAGCATATATAGCCTAGATGATTAGATCATCTATGGTGGAAACAGCCTACTAGGGTTCAAGTTCTAGACATGGCACGCGTGCTAGCATATTTTCTTAATTTATGCTAGGTTCTCCGGCGAAATTCTTTCAGCGGTATGTCATGTCCATCAACTACGAGGCGTCTATGCCGACTTCGTCAATTTTAAAATCCGTCGGCCAGTATGTCGAAGTGCTCATAAGGTAAAAAATACATATGCGCGGTATCTACATTCTGTAAGCGCGCACTCTGTTTCTTACTTATTAAATAGTTTCCTCATTTGATTAGGAATATATGAATAACTACTGCTCCCTCCACATCTTCAAAAAATTATGCTTTGTGCATTATCAGTCTCTGAAATGCAAACATTGACCATCAGATCCTACTATACAACTATTTAAATACCTGTTAAAATATATGCAATATAAAAGTAGTTTAGTGTCAAATATATACATTTTATTTTTTTAAATATGGTTTGCTCATTGTCGAAGTCTCTCTAATGTAACACTGATCATCAGATCCTACTATATTGATATTTCAATACCTATTAAAATGGATGTAATATAAAAATATTTAAATAATTTAGAGACAAATATATACATTTTATTTTTCGCACTTGCAATCAATATACGAAAACATTTGGTCTGCGATTTTAACAATTTATCACCAAAAGAAAATACAAAATATCATTCTTTCGTAGGCCGTAGGCATTAATTATGAACTGGAAATCAAATGAGGCTAGAACCAGACAAAAGCCAAACAAAAAAAACAGATAAATTCATCCGTAGTTATTTGGTAGGGGAGAAGCTTATAAGCTACTCCCTCCGTCCCAAAATAAGTGTCTCAACTTTGTACTAACTTTAGTACAAAGTTGTACTAAGCTTGAGACACTTATTTTGGGACGGAGGGAGTATGTTTGTTGGTGCTTTAAAGTAAGTGATAATTTATATTTTATCAACAATCAAAGCTATTAATCTTCTGCTTACCGGCCATTCTTTTAAATTAGCTTTATGTTTTAGATGAACTGTTTATGAAAATTTAGACTCTACATTTATACACCCTCCGTCCAGAATTACCGTCGCAAAAATAGATGTATCTAAACGTATTTTTAATTCTATATACATCCATTTCTATCCATTTCTGCGAATAGTAATTCGGGACAGAGGAAACTAAAATTATTGATCCGCCACTTGATACCATAGATCGAGTATATGCTCTTCTCGAGCATATGAACATGCGTGAACGTTGTTGGGGGTCTTCTGGTAGCATGAATAAATTGGGTACTGTACATGCCCTTATGTGTGTACCTGCTTCCCATGATAGCCCACATGGGTGGGCGCATATTCGCCCGACAAGGACAGCGCTGCGCCCCAGAGCGCGTGGTTCCCTCGCCGCGTCGTCCCGTGCGATCGCGTGGTTCGTTTTGTATAAATTTCTCCACGTGCTAGTACACTGATCCACACGATTATACAGCAGGCTTTGTCACTGTTTTGGTTCTTACTACTGTACAATTCAAGTAGCTGTTTCCTGTAAAATTAAATACCCGCTAGTTGGTTATGTTATTGTCATCTGAAATGAATGTAACATAATTCAGTGCTAAATACATCCGTTTGAGTAACAAGTAATATGGATTGTAGAGAGTATTATTTCATAAAATCTGTGAGAATAACCGCCTGTCATGATTTTTCTTGAACACAGTATAATCGTAGATATTCACATACACGCACATACACTCACTCTTCTGAAGGCACACATGTACACTCAACCTATATGAGCACCTCTAAGATACTGAGCCGGCTTCACATCTTGAGATTGACGAAGTTAACACAGACGTCTCATAGTCGATGGGAATGTCTTCTCCCACTGAACGAACATCGTCGGAAAGCCTGAAATAAATCCAAAAAATGCGAGCACCACAACATCAAGTCTCGGACTTGAACCCTGGTCGGCTGGTTCCACCACAAGGAACCTCACCATCTGAGTTAGGCTCAGTTCGCGTCTATCATGAACTTAAGGAAAACTTTTAGGTTCAGGGATTTGTTCTGTCGAAGGAATACACAGATAGCACCGTCATTCGTCCGCATGAAGCTCGTCTTCCCTGCCTTCGGTATAAGGCCGCCTCATCCTGATCACCCTCTCCGATGAACTTCAGCTCCTTCCCTCTACCTTATCGGTTTCCCTAGAGGCCCAAGAAACTTTTGCCGGTGTCCTATTCGAGCCCCGTGCCGTTGAGCTATAGTCCGCGCAAGCAGCCGCCCCGTCGCGCTTCCGAATACACGTCCATGAGGTTCTTTGTATGTAGACAACATCGTAGTTTAATCCATCCTTGATAGCCTCTGCGTGGATGGAGGCGACGAGAAGAAGATATCCCAGGGCGAGGCACATGAGGTCCTTGAGAACGCACAGGAGCGTGTGCGTGTTAGGGTGTAGGTGGAGAAATAGGTGGACGGCTATGAAGGTGTCAGGAAAGATGGCGGGCAAGGGGCGAGGAGCTTGAAGAGCGTGAGGGGGGGAGGGGGGGGGGGGGATGGAGGAGGCAAGCTGCCGCATTGCCGCACGGTGGTGGCACCTGCAATGAGAGCTCCCAGGGAAGTGGACATGCCATGACTTTCTCATGCTCAATGCCCAGGGAAGTAGAAAGCATGCGGGAAGCTACACTCCCGAAGAATCGCTCATCCCCGTTTTATTACCGAGAAATTGGCTGAGGATTTTGGGCTGAGTCAAGGAGTTGAGTGCCGTGGAGAGTTATCGAACAGTCCCTAATAACCATACATTCAAAGAGCTCAATGCATGGCTCCTCATACAATATAATTATCTCATCTCTAATGGTTTATGAACTGACTGGGTGAATAAAATATCACGAATCCAGGTTCTACCCCTCTTATGACCAATTAAAACTTATCATAGACATTTTGAAACGGATTCATAATTAAGGAGGAGGAGTCATCCTCCAGACGTTCAGGCCAAGTCCGCGCATGGCGTACTACCTCCAAAGCGCCGAAGTAGGCGACCCGTCCTCCTCGACGACCAACAAATACCTCTCTGAGGTGGCGCGCCGGGAGCAGCATAGGTCGGTGGCGTTCGCCAAGACCCAGGTGGCACCGGTGCGGGTCCTTGTGGACCTAACGCTCATGGAGGCTTCGGCCCTCGATAGGTCTAAGACCTCCATCGAGTCGGACACCCGCAGCTGGCGCCAGTTCAATACCTAGCCGCTCTTAAGAGGGGCTGGTGGAGTCCAAGCGCGCCATCACTTGCAGGAGGCGGTCGAACGTCTCAAGCGCGGGGGCACCGCGGCAGCCGAGCAGGGATGTCACAACGCCTAGCGGGCCTTCCACCACTAGCATGACGACGACAACGCCGACACTGAAGATGACGAGAAGGCCGACATAGACGACGGCGTGGACGGCGGAACAGACGATGGTGGGGACAACACGAAGGTCCTGGTGGCCTCGGAGATCATGCCTACACAGTCACCGTTCGTTACATGGCCTGCTTTTTAGTTTAGTTTTGTTTTAGTTTTGGTTGAATTTGTTAAATATCATGTTTTGCATGTAATATAGTATGAAACTTGTTAAAATTTCATCCTTTAGCGTAAATTTCGTCCGTATTTTGTTAGATCCGTCTGAAATAGGCCGGATATTTGATGATCATGTTGAGTTCTCTGTCCAGCCGAATGTCTGTGGACATGTTTTAACGTGTCGTGTCCGTGAATATTTGATAATGTCCATTTGATGATCGGTGTTGGAAATGCCCTAATGACAGCCAAACCTCGCGTGGGTGCCAGCTTATGTGCGTGCGTGTTGCTCGTGATAGCCCACATAGGTGGGCGCATATCCACCCGACAGGGAGAGCGCTGCGCCCGATTTAGCCCATATACACGCGGTCCCGTCGCCGCGTCCGATCGAGTGGTTCGTTTTGTATAAATTTATTCACGTGCTAGTACCCTGATCCACACGATTATACAGCAGGCTTTGTCAGTGCACTGTTTTGGTACTTACTACTATACAATTGTAGCTGTTTCCTGTAAAATTAAATACCCGTAGCTCATGTTTAGTTTGATCGGTGTACTAGCTGTGTTCTCTCTAGCTCATGTCGGCTAGCTGACTTGTGGAGCACGTGAAATTAATGCCTATTACTATTTGTTGAGAGTGATGTTCATGGACCATGCATCTATGTCCACACGACCCTAATAATGTGTTTTTAATAGCAACTAGCAGGGCGGTCCCCGCAAAATGCGTGGGCACAATCTATAATTCACCATATCATTGTGAGTACTAAATCTGGGATCTCGTGATAGATATCTAGTATATGTTTTTTGAAAGTATATAGCTGTGAAGAGCTTTGTAAAGCAAGTAATTTTCATTGCGTACAGGACTAAGCATATATAGCCTAGATGATTAGATTATCTATGGTGGAACCAGCCTACTAGGGTTCAAGTTCTAGACATGGCACGCGTGCTAGCATATTTTCTTAATTTATGCCAGGTTCTCCGGCGAAATTCTTTCAGCGGTATGTCATGTCCATAAACTACGAGGCGTCTATGCCGACTTCGTCAATTTTAAAATCCGTCGGCCCAGTATGTCGAAGTGCTCATAAGGTAAAAAATACATATGCGCGGTATCTACATTCTGTAAGCGCGCAATCTGTTTCTTACTTATTAAATAGTTTCCTCATTTGATTAGGAATATATGAATAACTACTGCTCCCTCCACATCTTCAAAAAATTATGCTTTGTGCATTATCAGTCTCTGAAATGCAAACATTGACCATCAGATCCTACTATACAACTATTTAAATACCTGTTAAAATATATGCAATATAAAAGTAGTTTAGTGTCAAATATATACATTTTATTTTTTTAAATATGGTTTGCTCATTGTCGAAGTCTCTCTAATGTAACACTGATCATCAGATCCTACTATATTGATATTTCAATACCTATTAAAATGGATGTAATATAAAAATATTTAAATAATTTAGAGACAAATATATACATTTTATTTTTCGCACTTGCAATCAATATACGAAAACATTTGGTCTGCGATTTTAACAATTTATCACCAAAAGAAAATACAAAATATCATTCTTTCGTAGGCCGTAGGCATTAATTATGAACTGGAAATCAAATGAGGCTAGAACCAGACAAAAGCCAAACAAAAAAAAACAGATAAATTCATCCGTAGTTATTTGGTAGGGGAGAAGCTTATAAGCTACTCCCTCCGTCCCAAAATAAGTGTCTCAACTTTGTACTAACTTTAGTACAAAGTTGTACTAAGCTTGAGACACTTATTTTGGGACGGAGGGAGTATGTTTGTTGGTGCTTTAAAGTAAGTGATAATTTATATTTTATCAACAATCAAAGCTATTAATCTTCTGCTTACCGGCCATTCTTTTAAATTAGCTTTATGTTTTAGATGAACTGTTTATGAAAATTTAGACTCTACATTTATACACCCTCCGTCCAGAATTACCGTCGCAAAAATAGATGTATCTAAACGTATTTTTAATTCTACATACATCCATTTCTATCCATTTCTGCGAATAGTAATTCGGGACAGAGGAAACTAAAATTATTGATCCGCCACTTGATACCATAGATCGAGTATATGCTCTTCTCGAGCATATGAACATGCGTGAACGTTGTTGGGGGTCTTCTGGTAGCATGAATAAATTGGGTACTGTACATGCCCTTATGTGTGTACCTGCTTCCCATGATAGCCCACATGGGTGGGCGCATATTCGCCCGACAAGGACAGCGCTGCGCCCCAGAGCGCGTGGTTCCCTCGCCGCGTCGTCCCGTGCGATCGCGTGGTTCGTTTTGTATAAATTTCTCCACGTGCTAGTACACTGATCCACACGATTATACAGCAGGCTTTGTCACTGTTTTGGTTCTTACTACTGTACAATTCAAGTAGCTGTTTCCTGTAAAATTAAATACCCGCTAGTTGGTTATGTTATTGTCATCTGAAATGAATGTAACATAATTCAGTGCTAAATACATCCGTTTGAGTAACAAGTAATATGGATTGTAGAGAGTATTATTTCATAAAATCTGTGAGAATAACCGCCTGTCATGATTTTTCTTGAACACAGTATAATCGTAGATATTCACATACACGCACATACACTCACTCTTCTGAAGGCACACATGTACACTCAACCTATATGAGCACCTCTAAGATACTGAGCCGGCTTCACATCTTGAGATTGACGAAGTTAACACAGACGTCTCATAGTCGATGGGAATGTCTTCTCCCACTGAACGAACATCGTCGGAAAGCCTGAAATAAATCCAAAAAATGCGAGCACCACAACATCAAGTCTCGGACTTGAACCCTGGTCGGCTGGTTCCACCACAAGGAACCTCACCATCTGAGTTAGGCTCAGTTCGCGTCTATCATGAACTTAAGGAAAACTTTTAGGTTCAGGGATTTGTTCTGCCGAAGGAATACACAGATAGCACCGTCATTCGTCCGCATGAAGCTCGTCTTCCCTGCCTTCGGTATAAGGCCGCCTCACCCTGATCACCCTCTCCGATGAACTTCAGCTCCTTCCCTCTACCTTATCGGTTTCCCTAGAGGCCCAAGAAACTTTTGCCGGTGTCCTATTCGAGCCCCGTGCCGTTGAGCTATAGTCCGCGCAAGCAGCCGCCCCGTCGCGCTTCCGAATACACGTCCATGAGGTTCTTTGTATGTAGACAACATCGTAGTTTAATCCATCCTTGATAGCCTCTGCGTGGATGGAGGCGACGAGAAGAAGATATCCCAGGGCGAGGCACATGAGGTCCTTGAGAACGCACAGGAGCGTGTGCGTGTTAGGGTGTAGGTGGAGAAATAGGTGGACGGCTATGAAGGTGTCAGGAAAGATGGCGAGCAAGGGGCGAGGAGCTTGAAGAGCGTGAGGGGGGGAGGGGGGGGGGATGGAGGAGGCAAGCTGCCGCATTGCCGCACGGTGGTGGCACCTGCAATGAGAGCTCCCAGGGAAGTGGACATGCCATGACTTTCTCATGCTCAATGCCCAGGGAAGTAGAAAGCATGCGAGAAGCTACACTCCCGAAGAATCGCTCATCCCCGTTTTATTACCGAGAAATTGGCTGAGGATTTTGGGCTGAGTCAAGGAGTTGAGTGCCGTGGAGAGTTATCGAACAGGCCCTAATAACCATACATTCAAAGAGCTCAATGCATGGCTCCTCATACAATATAATTATCTCATCTCTAATGGTTTATGAACTGACTGGGTGAATAAAATATCACGAATCCAGGTTCTACCCCTCTTATGACCAATTAAAACTTATCATAGACATTTTGAAACGGATTCATAATTAAGGAGGAGGAGTCATCCTCCAGACGTTCAGGCCAAGTCCGCGCATGGCGTACTACCTCCAAGGCGCCGAAGTAGGCGACCCGTCCTCCTCGACGACCAACAAATACCTCTCTGAGGTGGCGCGCCGGGAGCAGCATAGGTCGGTGGCGTTCGCCAAGACCCAGGTGGCACCGGTGCGGGTCCTTGTGGACCTAACGCTCATGGAGGCTTCGGCCCTCGATAGGTCTAAGACCTCCATCGAGTCGGACACCCGCAGCTGGCGCCAGTTCAATACCTAGCCGCTCTTAAGAGGGCTGGTGCAGTCCAAGCGCGCCATCACTTGTAGGAGGTGGCCGAGCGTCTGAAGCGCGGGGGCGCCACGGCAGCCGAGCAGGGATGTCACAACGCCTAGCGGGCCTTCCACCACTAGCATGACGACGACAACGCCGACACTGACGATGACGAGAAGGCCGACACAGACGACGGTGTGGACGGCGGAACAGACGATGGTGGGGACAACACGAAGGTCCCGGTGGCCTCGGAGATCATGCCTACACGGTCACCGTTCGGTACATGGCCTGGTTTTTAGTTTAGTTTTGTTTTAGTTTAGGTTGAATTTGTTAAATATCGTGTTTTGCATGTAATATAGTATGAAACTTGTTAAAATTTCATCCTTTAGCGTAAATTTCGTCCGTATTTTGTTAGATCCGTCTGAAATAGGCCGGATATTTGATGATCATGTTGGGTTCTCTGTCCAGCCGAATGTCTGTGGACATGTTTTAACGTGTCGTGTCCGTGAATATTTGATAATGTCCATTTGATGATCGGTGTTGTTGTAACACCCCCATGTATTAGCTACAGTAATCACCTTTTGATAATGCCAAGTCATCATGTGGAACAGTGCTTGATCATCATTTGCATCATGTCTCATTTCAAATTCCAGTTCAAATAGAAATTCAAATTTAATGTGAAAATAAAAGTTGTTCCAATTTAGAAACAAAAATGTTTATTAAATAGCAAATATTCCATAACTAATTATGTTAAGAAAAAGAACATCACTAAAAATACCTAGATGAGTCTAACATCATCAAAACAGTACCAAAAAGCAATATTTAATACCTTTTTATTTAATTAAAATTCAAATGAAATCATATTGTCACCAAACCTTTTTCTGGCAGTGAGGTAAATTGCACTGTATTAAATTGGGCAGGATTCATATTTTACAAAATTGAATTGGAGCTAAAAGAAAATAGAAAATAGAAACTAAAAAGAGAAAACAGAAAAAAGAAAAGAAGAAAAAGAAAAGGGCCGTAGCGGCTGGGCCTAAGTCAAACCAGGCGGCCCAGCCCACCAGCGCGGTCGCCTCCCTCCTCCCGCACTGCTCACCCGCGCGGTCGGCCGCGCCCGTCGCCGGTCGCCGTTCCCGCCGCGCCCGGCCAGCCCGCGTCGCAACAGGAGATGGGGGTGGATAAGAATGGCCCCCTAGAAACCCTAGCCGCCTCCGCAGATCTTTTCTCCCTCCTCCCTCGCCGCTTTCTTCCTCCCCGCGCGACCGCCCAACGCCGTCGACCTTGCCGAGCTCGCCGGCGTGGCCACAAGCCTCCCCCACGCCTGAGATCGAGCCCATCCGCTCCGCCGTCCTCCTCTGCTTCCTCTCCGACCACGGGAACGGGCTCAGCGCCACCGCAGCGTCCTCCCCGAGCTCGTCTTCCCCGCACGGACGCCGGTGATTGCCGCCCTGATTCGCCGTCGTCGAGCCGTCCCCGAGCACACTACGCACATCTGCAGGCTCCCCGTGAGCTGCTCTACCTCTCCCCTCTCCTCTCCCCCTCTCGGATGCCCCCTAACGCCGCCACCACAGCTTGCCTCACCGTCGACTGCTCGTTCGAATGAGCCCGGCTGCGCTCGAAATGGCGCCCTGTGCGCGAAACCCGAGCCACCCCCGATGCGCGCCGTTGCGCGAGACGCTCGCCGGTGTGATTCCGGCGAGTCACCGGTCGTCTCCGACGTGGCACGGCCTGGCCCACGCCCGTGCCACTGACTGGTGGGTCCGCGGGCCCAGTTGACCGAGTCAACTCGGCTGACTGGGCACCTGTGTCACTGACACGCGGGTCCCACCCCAGTTAAACATTTTTAATAAATAGATAATCTGTTATTTAATTAGTTAATTAATTTATTCACTAATCAGTCACTGACATGTGGGGTCCACCCACTAATTAACTCGGATTAGTTTAAATTTAATCCTAATTAGTACTGTGTCACTGACTAGTGGGTCCCACTGGTCAGGTTTGACCAGTCAACCGACTGGGTTGAATGCTGATGTCATGCATGCGTCATGCTGACGTCATCATTTACTGTTTCGGATAATTCTAATTTAAATAATTCCAGAAAATCCAGAAAATGATTAAAACTTTGAAAAATCATATAAAATAAACCGTAACCCGGATGAAAATAATTTATATATGAAAAACGATCAGAAAAATATGAAGAATCCGAATATGTGGTCAAAATGCTTGACCATCACTTCTATCTAGATGAATAGTGCATAAATTTAATAAAATAATTCCAAATAAATTCCTAAATTATCCAATACAACTAGATATGCATTATATCACCTCTGCATAACATTTAGGCATGTCATGCATCCCTGTTGCATTATTGCCGTGTATTTATTGTTTCTTCCCCCTCCTTCTCTTCCGATAGCCCCCGAGACTGCCGACGACACCGCAGTGTACGACGACGTCGCCGACGACCAGACCCCTCCAGCTGAGCTTCCAGGCAAGCAAAACCCCCTTGATCATAAGATATCGCCCATTCCCTTCTCTCTTATGCTTGCATTAGAATTGCCCCTGCTACTGTTCCGATAGCTCCTATTCTGTTGCATTGCCTGATTTTGTCGTCTGTTGCTTATACCTACCTGTTGTCCCACAATGCTTAGTTAGCCCTGTTATTGATTCATCGGTAGCCCATCACCCTTGTCCGTCTGACATGCTTGTTACCGGGCCGTGATCACTCTGGGTGATGATCATGGAATTGTTTACATTACTGTCATACTTTAAATTGCTAAAGTCGGGTTGGCCCCAAGGGTGCCCGCGAGAGAATTCTATTAAAGACAGATCGACTCCAAGAGCACCCGCGCGTCTTGTATTACCAAGTCAGAGCGACAGGAACCCTGTTCGTCTCTGCGAGTTACTAAATACGCCTAACGGATTTGGGTATTTGATCTGAGTGGGTCGTTGGCCCTATACGCACTACCACCACGTGGGATAATGGTTATGGGACCCTCTACGTCGTAGTATCAGCCGAAAGTTGTTCAGACGTCACAGCTCAGAGATGCGGGCTGATTGTTGGGGTGAGCTGGTTACGTCACTGTGTATACAGTGTCGCGCCTGGGCCCCGACCACCCACGCAACGTGCAGGAGTGCGAAGGGCGATGGCCCAAGACCCCTTCGCACTTAGGATTTAGAACGGCGTGCTGACCTCTCTGCTGAGCCTAGGTAGGATTGCGTCGTGTCGATTACCCAAGGCCGGGCATTACCCAGCAAGTGTGTCCGGCCAGATGTGATCGAGCATGTTGGGTAACAGTAGTGCACCCCTGCAGGGAAGTTATCTATTCGAATAGCCGTGTCCACGGTAACAGGACACTCGGAGTTGTATCTTGATCCGCTACAACTACAAATGGATACTGTCACAATGATAAACTGCTACTACTGCTCTCGGGATCACTTTCTCGTAGGTTAGTCGAGGAAGGATCTCAGGGCTTTACTAAACTATGATTGATGATATATATTATCTTGCTCTACTCTCTTCTGATGCTGCAAGAATTACTTCAAGATGCTAGTCTTCGATAGGCTAGGCCTCTCCCCCTATGATCTAGCATTCTGCAGTATAGTCCAAAGATATAGCCCCATTCTTTGATACCGATGCATAATTAGTATAGTTCTGATGTCAGTCTTGCGAGTACTTTGGATGAGTACTCACGGTTGCTTTGCTATCTTTTTCCCCCATACCCACTTGTTGAAATCAGATGATGGAGTCCAGGAGCCAGACGCCACTATAGGAGACTACTACCAGGAGAGCCCCGGAGGCCACTACTACTACATTGAGCCAGCCGACCAGGAGTAGTTCGGAGGCCCTCAGGAGGCCTTCGCCTTTTCGATCAGTATCGTTGTTTGTGCTAGCCTTCTTAAGGCAAATTTGACTAACTATGTCTGTACCCAGATATTATTTGTGTGTATGACTAATTATTCGGGTCCTCGTGACCCCTGGTTTGTAATATGAAGATTTATGTTTAAATTTGAGTTTAGAGTTGTGTTGTGATATCCTCCCGTGAGTCTCTGATCTCGAGCGTGCACATTTGCGTGTATGATTAGTGCACGATCGAGCAGGCACTTCACAAGTTGGTATCAGAGCCGACTGCCTGTAGGAAGCCCCCTTCTAATTCCTTGGTCGAAGTTGAGTCTAGTCTTTGAAAAACTATATTTTACTAACATGGCTCTATGGCTTACGGGCCCACGTTGCCAATGGGTGGTAATAGGATCTTTTATTCCTCTTCTATACTCTGGGATTCTACTCTCTCTTCTATTTCGGGTTAAAATTTTACTAACTCTGACTTAAGGTTCTCATAATCACGTCACCCGGAGAGCTGGATTATCTGCACTTATTCCTTCCCATTGATCTGATTAATCTGATAATCACCTTTTCTTTTCCATTGGTCTGTTTAACCTTTTCTTTCCAATACTATCATATGCTTCTCACACTGTCATTTGACACTTTTGGAACCTCTCGGCAAAATGTGTCGTGATCAGCGTTAACATTTTGATTTCTTTCGAGATGTTAATTGAATTCATTGTGAGCAATGCCATCCTTGCCCCTCGCTGATCTGTGTTATCATCAATAACCTCTTTGACTACCTGCCCACGCATTGCAGTTAACCCAGAACGAGTTCGGGCTATTCTTGACTGGACTCCCCCGAAGAATGTTAAGCAAGTCAGAAGTTTTCTCGGTCTCGCCAGCTATTGCCGCCGTTTCGTCGAGAACTTCTCCAAGATTGCTAAGCCACTAGCTGATTTGCTCCACAAAGGCAAGAAGTTTGAGTGGACGGAAAAATGCCAAGAAAGCTTTCAGACACTTAAAGATAAGTTGACATCTGCCCCAGTGCTAGCACCCCCGGATACACGCAAGGACTTTGTGATATATTGTGACGCATCCCGTCAAGGATTAGGCTGTGTCCTAATGCAAGAGCGTAAAGTGATTGCTTATGGCTCTCGTCAGTTGCGTCCTCACGAAGATAAGTATCCAACACATGATCTTGAGTTAGCGGCAGTTATCTATGCTCTGAAGCTGTGGCGACATTACCTTCTTGGTAATCGTTGCGAGATATACACGGACCACCAAAGTCTGAAGTATCTATATACTCAACCAGATTTGAATCCCCGTCAACAAAGATGGCTTGAGACAATAGCCGATTATGACATGGATATTTCTTATACCCCTGGCAAGGCTAATGTGATGGCCGATGCCTTGAGTCGCAAGTCATATTGCAACAACCTCATGGTTCAGCGAGCACAACCCCTTCTTTACGAAGAACTTCGCAAGTTGAACCTTCACATTGTCCCGTAGGGTCATCTCAATACCCTGGTTGTTGAACCAGATCTCGAGGACCTCATCAAGCATATACAGAAAGCAGACTCTGAGGTCGAGAAGATTAAGCGCGATCTCAAAAGAGGAAGGCCATCATTCTTCACTATTGATGCTGATGGCACCTTTGTAGGGGAACGCGACAGAAAACAAAAAATTTCGGTACAGCGAGCACGCCCAGGACCACTATGGAGACTGCATACAGGGTTTGATCTGATCCGTACCGACTCGAAGCGCAGCGGAAGAAGAGTCGGTGTAGATCGTCGGTGCAGATCCCCGCAGCTAGGATTTACAACCTCCCAACCGCGAGGATGTACTCCCTCGCCGGACAGCCCTTCGGGAGGCGGTCGGACAGTCCCTCGGACGATGTCGCGGACAGCCCTTCGGGAGGACCCTCGAAACCCGAACGGTAACTCCGACAGCCCTTCGGGAGGACACTCGAACAGCCCCTCGGGCAAAAGATCGAAGCTACAATCTCTCTACGGGGTTGCACACATACGGTGTCAGCTATCCGGCAAGGCTTCGCCGTCAAGAACTAGTTCCTGCCGGAACACAGATAACCTTTCGGCTCTACGAAACTATTTCGCTAGGAGGGAGAGAGAGAGAGCTAGACGAGCATGGCATGTGTATGAGAGCTTGGATGAGGTTTGGAGAGCACCCCTCCACCTCTATTTATAGGATAGCCAAGGGGTAAAGTTGGCTTTCAAAAATACCAAAAGTACCCTCACTTTATGTCCTACATAAAAGAATAAAAGGGAAAAGGGGTGCCATGTGGAGCTCCATGGAGGAGCACCACCTTGGCCGGCCACTCTAGGGGGCCCCCCACATGGGGGTGCCTTGCTCCCCAATCCCTTCAAGAAGCCTTTTGGGAAATATCCCAAAAGGTGACTTTCCAAAAAAATATCCATAAATTGATTTTTACTATTCACAGAACCAATTTTCCGCGACCGTTAAATCCGAAAATATTTCTGTCGGTCTTAGAATAATTCCAGTACCCACACAAATGATTTTGGACACGTTCCAAAACAATTTCGGATTAGTAAATTTCATCTGCGAAAAGCAACCAAATCGGTTCCGGCAGCTCCGGAACATTTCCGGTTTTTATCCCGGAAAATTCCCAGAAGTTTCCAGAACACTTTTTGCATCCTCCAAGAATTTCCAGGCGTGTGCCGAAACCAATTTGACTTAATGGTATCCCCTGAAACAACTTTTCAGTTTTACCGGAACTATTCCGGTGTTCTCTCCGGAACGTTTCCGTTTCGTCCGAAACTTTTTTCGGTGATTTTATTTCAGACTCCCCGTCTAGTATTCAGCAGATAGATGACCCTTAAGCGTGTGACCCTATAGGTTCGGTGAAGTATAGACATGACCCGGAACACTTTCCGATCAATGATCAACATCGGAGCCGTGGACACCCATATTGACCCCTATACCCACACGAATGAATATTCGAGTGAACCCCAGTTGCCGTGTGCTATTCCTGTTGCTTCGCGATATATTACAAACACCCGAGGTGAGATTTATCTGCATCGCCGTGGATCAACAACTTGTCCACCATGCAAGCTACCTCGTTACCGGTTTTGTTCTCTTTTCTCGTTTATGTGTTCCGGCATCCCAGTGATCAAATCACAATGTGTCTGGCCAGATGATGATGGATACCGTAACACCGAGAGGGCCCGAGATATCTCTCCATCATCGGAGGAGCAAATCCCAATCTTGAGCTATCTCGTTTCTTGTCATACTTTTCCGTGAACCCGTAAGCCGCAGTAATAGCCACCCAGTTACGGATGACGTTTAACAAACCCCAAAGTTCACGAAGCAAGTACGAAGGAACTCGATACTCTCATGGTCTAAGGAATTATGCAAACATTAACTATCTTTGTGTTATTTACCATTAACTTGTGACGAATGTATCTCATAGCATAACATCAATTCGGGTCGATTCAACACAAGTGTTCTACTAACATTGTGCCCTCAAAATTGCCGGCATAGACATGCCCATGATCAGGAAAACAGGATCATCATGCAATACTTGAGCCAGTCTTAGAGGCCAGACTAGGAATACATTTTACCGTTTATTATACCACACGTGCACATGAGTTTCCCTCCGAGCCTCGTGGTTATTGTAGACTCGAGAATCATGGCAGTTATAGCATGGAACATAAACATTCATTACAAACTTGGAGATACAAAATAACTGTTATTACTGCCTCTAGGTTATAGCTCCTACAGACTCCCACTTGCACTAGAGTCATAATCTAGTTACAAGGCTTCCCCAACACCAATGGCAATCCGGTGCTGCTCATGCTTTGCTCGTGGTAGAGGCATTGTCATCGGGTCTGACACGTTCAGATCCGTGCGAACTGTGCGTACTTTCACTAAACAATGAGTTTATATTTGCGTTCAATATGTCTTGTCTTATGGTGTGAACTTGGCTCCCTTGCCTGAGCCACGGCGCCACTATTATCACAATAGATCTCCACCGGGTCCAGAGCACTTGGAACCACACCAAGGTCTTCAAGAAATTGCTTGATCCATACCGCCTCCTTGGAGGCTTCTGAAGCAGCAACATATTCCGCCTCCGTCGTAGAATCCGCTACAGTCTTTTGTTTGGAACTTTTCCAATCAACTGCGCCACCATTCAATATGAAAACATAGCCTGATTGAGATTTGAAGTCATCTGGGTCAGTGATGAAGCCTGCATCAGTGTAACCACTTACAATTAGCTCTTCATCACCTCCGTACACAAGGAGTAAATCCTTGGTCCTTCTGAGGTACTTAAGAATACCCTTGACTGCGGACCAGTGTTCAAATCCTGGATCACTTTGGTACCGGATGCTAACACTTAGCGCATAGGAAACGTCCGGTCTTGTACATAGCAAGGCATACATAATAGAACCAACTGCCGAGGCATATGGAACATCATTCATCTGTACTCGCTCATCCAGAGTCCGAGGACACTGATTCTTGCAAAGCACTGTGCCAGGTGACATGGGGAGTAGGCCTTTCTTGGAGTTCTCCATGTTGAACCTTTTCAATACCTTGTCAATGTACGTGCTTTGGCTAAGCGCTATCAGGCGTTTTGATCTATCTCTATAGATCCTGATGCCCAATACATATGCCGCTTCGCCTAAGTCTTTCATTGAAAAACTTTTCTTCAATGAGTCTTTTATTTCGTTAAGAAAATTCACGTCATTTCCAATAAACAATATGTCATCCACATACAAGATTAGAAATGCTTTTGCGCTCCCACTAAACTTTTTGTAAACACAAGATTCTTCGTCATTCCTGATGAAGCCAAACTGTTTGACCACTTCATCAAAACGAATGTTCCAACTCCTTGACGCTTGCTTCAGACCATAAATGGCTTTCTGAAATTTGCATACCTTTCCAGCATCCTTATGAACGACAAAACCTTCTGGCTGTATCATGTATACATCCTCTTTGAGGTTTCCATTTAGGAAAGCCGTTTTGACGTCCATCTGCCATATTTCATAATCGAAATAAGCAGCAATTGCTAGTAATATCCGAACAGACCCAAGCATAGCTACGGGCGAAAAAGTCTCATCGTAGTCCACTCCTGGAACTTGCGTGAACCCTTTCGCAACAAGTCTAGCTTTGTGGATAGTAATGTTACCATCTGCGTCCGTCTTTCTTTTGAAAATCCATTTACAACCAATGGGCTTTACGCCTTCTAGAAGTTCTTCCAAGTTCCAAACTTGGTTTTCGTACATGGATTCCATTTCGGATTTCATGGCTTTGTTCCATTCCTTTGAGCTGGGCCCCGCCATCGCTTCCTTGTAGTGCGCAGGTTCATCATCTTCAAGAATGAAGATTTCGTTATGAAACCACTCAGGTGGCTGGATAGCCCTACCTGATCTGTGCGGTTCAGTTACAACATTGTCTGAAGTTTCCGCATCACATGCGCAACTTCCGGCTCGGTTGTAGGGATAATTAGCGGAATTTCTTTCGGTTTCTTAGCCATATCAACGGTTGCCGAAGATTCACTAATCTCATCAAGTTATACTGTCCTCCCACTCACTTCTTTAGCGAGAAATTCTTTCTCGAGAAAGTGTCCAACTTTTGCGACAAACACTTTGCCCTCGGACTGGTTGTAGAAGGAATACCCAATGGTGTTATTGGGATAACATACAAAGTAACATTTGTCTGATCTGGGATCGAGTTTGCTTGGCTGTAAACGCTTTACGTATGCCTCACAACCCCAAATTTTAAGATGCGACACACTAGGAATTTCCCATGCCACATCTCATGTGGTGTCGTCTTAACAGACTTAGACGGTGCTCTGTTTAATGTATAAGCTGCAGTGAGTAGTGCGTGACCCAAAAAGATATCGGTAGATCTGTAAGAGACATCATCGACCTTACCATGTCTAACAGGGTTCGGTTACGTCGTTCCGACGCTCCGTTTCGCTGTGGAGTTTCGGGAGGCGTAAGCTGTGAAACGATTCCACGGTCACTCAGATGTTGGCCAAACTCATGACTAAGATATTCGCCTCCGCGATCAGACCGCAGAAACTTAATCCTTTTGTTACGATGATTTTCTACCTCATTCTGAAATTCTTTGAACTTTTCAAAGGTTTCCGACTTATGCTTCATTAAGTAGATATAGCCATACCGACTTAAATCATCAATAAAAGTCACGAAGTAGAAATACCCACCCCGTGCGATTGTGCTCATTGGACCACATACATCACTATGTATTATTTCCAACAATTCACTCGCCCGTTCAGGATGACCCGTGAACGGCGACTTGGTCATTTTCCCCATCAAGCAAGCTTCACATGTGTCAAATGATTCAAAATCAAGGGACGGTAAAACTCCATCTTTATGGAGTCTTTGCATGCGTTTCCTTCCGATGTGGCCAAGGCGACAGTGCCACATGAAAGTGGTGGTGGTATCAGCCTTCTTAAGGCGTTTAGTGTTCACGTTAAAGACATCATTTCCACATTCAAGATTTAGTAGGAAAAGGCCCCCAACAATGGGTGCAAATCCATAAAACATATCCTTACAATAAAGTGAACAACCATTGTTCTCAGACTTGTACGAATACCCATCGTGTACATAACATGATCCGGAGATAATGTTTCTACACAATAGTGGAACAAAATAACAGTTATTTAGTTCTAACATAAATCCTGAAGGGAGACGTAGAGGCATAATGCCAACGGCTTGAGCGGCGATCCCAGCGCCGTTCCCGACGCGCATTACGACTTCATTCTTTGCTAACTTGCGCACCTTCTAAAGTCCCTGTATCGAGTTGCAAATGTGAGCAACCGATCTGGTATCAAATACCCAAGACTTAGAATTTTCGCTAGCAAGCAAAACGTCAATGACATTAACTTGTATAACAATTATACCTTTTCCGGTTTTCCCGGACTTCTTATCTTCCAGATACTTCTTGTAGTTTCTCTTCCAGTGTCCTGTGCCCTTGCAGTAGAAGCACTCAGTTTCATTCTTGGCTCCGCCCTTAGAGTTGCTTTGGGAGCCGGTCTTACCGGCGCCCTTGCCCTTCTTTGGCTTGCCTTTCTTTTTGAAATTGACGGTTTTATTCACAAGCAACACTTGCTTGCGACTTTTCCGCAGTCCTCCTTCCGCAGTTTTCAGCATGGCGAGCACCTCTTCTGGTGTTTTCTCCATCCCACTCATGTTTTAGTTGATGACAAAACCGTCGTAAAACGGGGGGAGTGAAGAAAGCATCATGTCCATCATATGGCCAGGCGGAATTGGAAATTCCAGGGTTTTAAGCCTTTCAGTATAGCCAATCATTTTGACTTCGTGTTCTCCAACTGAACTGCCCTCAGCCATCTTGCAATCCATCACGGCCTTCATGATATCAAATCGTTCAGACCGTGCGGTTTCCTTGTACAGAGCATCCAATTCCCGGATCATATCACGGGGTTTATGGAATTCAAAACGTTTTTGAAGCCCTGCACTCATGCAAGCTAGCATGAGGCACTACACTAAGTTGTGATCATCATCCTTAGTGGCCCAGACATTTTGTTCATCTTCCGGGGCAGTGGCCGCCGGTTTAGCTGGAAGAGCATTTTCAAGCACATACATTTTCTTAGCGCTCCTGAGGACAATCCTCAGGTTACGGACCCAGTTCACATAGTTGTTTCCAGTCACAGCTAACTTCTCTTTCTCTAACATCGGGCCTAAGTTGAACGCGGTGTTCCGAGCCATTTAATCTACAACGGAAAACACAAGTTTCACTTAGACTTTGTTCATAATGATTTTTGGCACTAGTGAATAAACAGTTTTATTCTAAAGTGCGCTCCCACTCAAATCAATATCTCTCAAAATTGATTATGAGTGATACAAGACCCAAATTGTAATTCAATGCCAAGGATGTATCCATCTCAAGTGACGAGAATTTCAATCGGTAGGCCAACTTGCCAATCACATCTCTATATGACACTTGTTCATCTTTCGATGGGCGTGTTCCGAGCTCAGGACGATCCTCCGGAACGTCAAGACAACCAAGTGATCTCGCTGCGAGGTCTGAACTCTCCCACCTCACACTTCACAAATCATTCGTACCCATGTATCCATGTGGTACCCCAAAAAGATAGGTGCCGTGACGGTGCTACACTTGGGAGAACACTAACTACTTGATATTTTTAAGTGAGAGATCACCCTAATAAAAAGCGACTACCGCGCAATCAAAAGGGTGCATCATAAGGGATAAACATCTCAGGCAATTCATAATAGCATGATATGGTATAGCCCTTTCTGACGGAGAAGTCTTGTATTTCTTCGTCTTCGGCATTCGCATCGGTGTTTACCTTCGCGAAGATTGCCACCACCTTGTCGATGCACCAGATAATATTGCTATCTCTATAGCTAATAAAATAAGTGCATTACTTAAGGTTGACACGCAGGTCATTAAAGTGACAATCATATGGCTCCAGCCATCATGCCGAATCATGACACACAGCACGATCTCATCTACTCCAAAATTATATAATGCAATACCCATACATCTCCATGTATTCTAGATCGTAACCTGCATCTACGCATAGCACGGCTCATGATGCCACTGTAGGGGAACGCGACAGAAAACACAAATTTTCGGTACATCGAGCACGCCCAGGACCACTATGGAGACTGCATACAGGGTTTGATCTGATCCGTACCGACTCGAAGTGCAGCGGAAGAAGAGTCGGTGTAGATCGTCGGTGCAGATCCCCGCAGCTAGGATTTACAACTTCCCAACCACGAGGATGTACTCCCTCGCCGGACAGCCCTTCGGGAGGCGGTCGGACAGTCCCTTGGACAATGTCGCGGACATCCCTTTGGGAGGACCCTCGAAACCCGAACGGTAACTGGGACAGCCCTTCGGGAGGACACTCGAACAGCCCCTCGGGCAAAAGATCGAAACTACAATCTCTCTACGGGGTTGCACACATACGGTGTCAGCTATCCGGCAGGGCTTCGCCGTCCAGAACTAGTTCCTGCCGGAACCCAGACAGCCTTTCGGCTCTACGAAACTATTTCGCTAGGAGGGAGAGAGAGAGAGCCAGACATTCAAAAATACCAAAAGTACCCCCACTTTATGGCATGTGTATGAGAGCTTGGATGAGGTTTGGAGAGCACCCCTCCACCTCTATTTATAGGATAGCCAAGGGGTAAAGTTGGCATTCAAAAATACCAAAAGTACCCCCACTTTATGTCTTAAATAAAAGAATAAAAGGGAAAAGGGGTGCCATGTGGAGCTCCGTGGAGGAGCACCACCTTGGCCGGCCACACAAGGGCCCCCCCCCCCCCCCCCCACATGGGGGTGCCTTGCTCCCCAATCCCTTCTAGAAGCCTTTTGGGAAATATCCCAAAAGGTGACTTTCCAAAAAAATATCCATAAAGTGATTTTTACTATTCACGGAACCAATTTTCCGCGACCGTTAAATCCGAAAATATTTCTGTGGGTCTTAGAATAATTCCAGTACCCACACAAATGATTTTGGACGCGTTCCAAAACAATTTCAGATTAGTAAATTTCATCTGCGAAAAGCAACCAAATCGGTTCCGGCAGCTCCGGAACATTTCCAGGCATGTGCCAAAACCAATTTGGCTTAATGGTATCCCGTGAAACAACTTTTCAGTTTTACGGGAACTATTCCGGTGTTCTCTCCGGAACGTTTCCGTTTCGTCCGAAACTTTTTTCGGTGATTTTCTCTCAGACTCCCCGTCTAGTATTCAGTACATAGATGACCCTTAAGCGTGTGACCCTATAGGTTCGGTGAAGTATAGACATGACCCGGAACACTTTCCGATCAATGATCAACATCGGAGCCGTGGACACCCATATTGACCCCTATACCCACACGAATGAATATTCGAGTGAACCCCAGTTGCCGTGTGCTATTCCTGTTGTTTCGCGATATATTACAAACACCCGAGGTGAGATTTATCTGCATCCCCGTGGATCAACAACTTGTCCACCATGCAAGTTACCTCGTTACCGGTTTTGTTCTCTTTTCTCGTTTCTGTGTTCCGGCATCCCTGTGATCAAATCACAATGTGTCTGGCCAGACGATGATGGATACCGTAACACCGAGAGGGCCCGAGATATCTCTCCATCGTCGGAGGAGGAAATCCCAATCTTGAGCTATCTCGTTTCTTGTCATACTTTTCCGTGAACCCGTAAGCCGCCGTAATAGCCACCCAGTTACGGATGACGTTTAACAAACCCCAAAGTTCACGAAGCAAGTACGAAGGAACTTGATACTCTCATGGTCTAAGGAATTATGCAAACATTAACTATCTCTGTGTTATTTACCATTACCTTGTGACGAATGTATCTCATAGCACAACATCAATTCGGGTCGATTCAACACAAGTGTTCTACTAACATTGTGCCCTCAAAATTGCCGGCATAGACATGCCCATGATCAGGAAAACAGGATCATCATGCAATACTTGAGCCAGTCTTAGAGGCAAGACTAGGAATACATTTTACCGTTTATTATACCACATGTGCACATGAGTTTTGTAGGGGAACATGACAGAAAACAAAAAAAATCGGTACAGCGAGCACGCCCAGGATCACTATGGAGACTGCATACAAAGTTTGATCCGATCCGTACCGACTCGAAGCGCAGTGGAAGAAGAGTCGGAGTAGATCGTCGGTGCAGATCCCTGCAGCTAGGATTTACAACCTCCCAACCGCAAGGATGTACTCCCTAGCCGGACAGCCCTTCGGGAGGCGGTCGGACAGTCCCTCGGACGATGTCGCGGACAGCCCTTCGGGAGGACCCTCGAAAACCGAACCAAAACTCGGACAGACCTTCGGGAGGACACTCGAACAGCCCCTTGGGAAAAAGATCAGAACTATGACCTCTCTACGGGGTTGCACACATACGGTGTCAGCTATCCGGCAGGGCTTCGCCGTCCAGAACTAGTTCCTGCCGGAGCCCAGACAACCTTTCGGCTCTACGAAACTATTTCGCTGGGACGGAGAGAGAAGCCAGACAAGTCTATGGCATGTGTATGAGAGCAAGGATGAGCACTTGATACTGCCCCCTCACCTCTCTTTGTAGGATAGCCAAGGGTTAAAGCTGGTATTAAAAAATACCAAAAGTACCCCCACTTTATGCCTTTACTAAAAAGAATAAAGCAAAAAGGGGTGCCATGTGGAGCTCCAAGGAGCTCCACCTCCCTTGGCCGGCCACACTTGGGGGCCCCCCCATGAGGGGGCTTCCTTGGCTCCCAAGTCCTTCTAGAAGGCTTTTGGAAAATATCCCAAAAGGTGTTTTCCAAAAAATATCCAAAAAGCACTTTCACTATTCACGAAGACATTTTTCTGCGTCCATTAAAACCCAAATTATTTCTGAACAATTTTGAACGCATTCCGAAACAATTTCGGAACAATGTTTCTTCAGCGAAAAGCAACCAAAGCGGTTCCGGCTGCTCCGGAACATTTCCGGTTTTTGCCCCGGAAAATTCCCAGAAGTTTCCAGAACACTTCTGGCATCCTCCAAGAATTTCCAGGCATGTGCCAGAACCAATTTGACTTAATGGAATACCCTGAAACAACTTTTCAGTTTCACCAGAACTATTCCGGTGTTCTCTCCGGAACGTTTCCGTTTCGTCCGAAACTTTTTCAGTGATTTTCTCTCAGACTCCCTGTCTAGTATTCAGCAGATAGATGACCCTTAAGCGTGTGACCCTATAGGTTCGGTGAAGTATAGACATGACCCGGAACACTTTCCGATCAATGATCAACATCGGAGCTGTGGACACCCATATTCACCCCTATACCCACACGAATGAATATTCGAGTGAACCTCCAGTTGCCTTGTGCTATCACTTGCAGGAGGTGGCCGAGCGTCTGAAGCGCGGGGGCGCCACGGCAGCCGAGCAGGGATGTCACAACGCCTAGCGGGCCTTCCACCACTAGCATGACGACGACAACGCCGACACTGACGATGACGAGAAGGCCGACACAGACGACGGTGTGGACGGCGGAACAGACGATGGTGGGGACAACACGAAGGTCCCGGTGGCCTCGGAGATCATGCCTACACGGTCACCGTTCGGTACATGGCCTGGTTTTTAGTTTAGTTTTGTTTTAGTTTAGGTTGAACTTGTTAAATATCGTGTTTTGCATGTAATATAGTATGAAACTTGTTAAAATTTCATCCTTTAGCGTAAATTTCATCCGTATTTTGTTCGATCCGTCTGAAATAGGCCAGATATTTGATGATCATCTTGGATAGCCTCTGTCCAGCCGAATGTCTGTGGACATGTTTTAACGTGTCGTGTCCGTGAATATTTGATAATGTCCATTTGATGATCGGTGTTGGAAATGCCCTAATGACAGCCAAACCTCGCGTGGGTGCCAGCTTATGTGCGTGCGTGTTGCTCGTGATAGCCCACATAGGTGGGCGCATATCCACCCGACAGGGAGAGCGCTGCGCCCGATTTAGCCCATATACACGCGGTCCCGTCGCCGCGTCCGATCGAGTGGTTCGTTTTGTATAAATTTATTCACGTGCTAGTACCCTGATCCACACGATTATACAGCAGGCTTTGTCAGTGCACTGTTTTGGTACTTACTACTATACAATTGTAGCTGTTTCCTGTAAAATTAAATACCCGTAGCTCATGTTTAGTTTGATCGGTGTACTAGCTGTGTTCTCTCTAGCTCATGTCGGCTAGCTGACTTGTGGAGCACGTGAAATTAATGCCTATTACTATTTGTTGAGAGTGATGTTCATGGACCATGCATCTATGTCCACACGACCCTAATAATGTGTTTTTAATAGCAACTAGCAGGGCGGTCCCCGCAAAATGCGTGGGCACAATCTATAATTCACCATATCATTGTGAGTACTAAATCTGGGATCTCGTGATAGATATCTAGTATATGTTTTTTGAAAGTATATAGCTGTGAAGAGCTTTGTAAAGTAAGTAATTTTCATTGCGTACAGGACTAAGCATATATAGCCTAGATGATTAGATTATCTATGGTGGAACCAGGCTACTAGGGTTCAAGTTCTAGACATGGCACGCGTGCTAGCATATTTTCTTAATTTATGCCAGGTTCTCCGGCGAAATTCTTTCAGCGGTATGTCATGTCCATCAACTACGAGGCGTCTATGCCGACTTCGTCAATTTTAAAATCCGTCGGCCCAGTATGTCGAAGTGCTCATAAGGTAAAAAATACATATGCGCGGTATCTACATTCTGTAAGCGCGCACTCTGTTTCTTACTTATTAAATAGTTTCCTCATTTGATTAGGAATATATGAATAACTACTGCTCCCTCCACATCTTCAAAAAATTATGCTTTGTGCATTATCAGTCTCTGAAATGCAAACATTGACCATCAGATCCTACTATACAACTATTTAAATACCTGTTAAAATATATGCAATATAAAAGTAGTTTAGTGTCAAATATATACATTTTATTTTTTTAAATATGGTTTGCTCATTGTCGAAGTCTCTCTAATGTAACACTGATCATCAGATCCTACTATATTGATATTTCAATACCTATTAAAATGGATGTAATATAAAAATATTTAAATAATTTAGAGACAAATATATACATTTTATTTTTCGCACTTGCAATCAATATACGAAAACATTTGGTCTGCGATTTTAACAATTTATCACCAAAAGAAAATACAAAATATCATTCTTTCGTAGGCCGTAGGCATTAATTATGAACTGGAAATCAAATGAGGCTAGAACCAGACAAAAGCCAAACAAAAAAAACAGATAAATTCATCCGTAGTTATTTGGTAGGGGAGAAGCTTATAAGCTACTCCCTCCGTCCCAAAATAAGTGTCTCAACTTTGTACTAACTTTAGTACAAAGTTGTACTAAGCTTGAGACACTTATTTTGGGACGGAAGGAGTATGTTTGTTGGTGCTTTAAAGTAAGTGATAATTTATATTTTATCAACAATCAAAGCTATTAATCTTCTGCTTACCGGCCATTCTTTTAAATTAGCTTTATGTTTTAGATGAACTGTTTATGAAAATTTAGACTCTACATTTATACACCCTCCGTCCAGAATTACCGTCGCAAAAATAGATGTATCTAAACGTATTTTTAATTCTACATACATCCATTTCTATCCATTTTTGCGAATAGTAATTCGGGACAGAGGAAACTAAAATTATTGATCCGCCACTTGATACCATAGATCGAGTATATGCTCTTCTCGAGCATATGAACATGCGTGAACGTTGTTGGGGGTCTTCTGGTAGCATGAATAAATTGGGTACTGTACATGCCCTTATGTGTGTACCTGCTTCCCATGATAGCCCACATGGGTGGGCGCATATTCGCCCGACAAGGACAGCGCTGCGCCCCAGAGCGCGTGGTTCCCTCGCCGCGTCGTCCCGTGCGATCGCGTGGTTCGTTTTGTATAAATTTCTCCACGTGCTAGTACACTGATCCACACGATTATACAGCAGGCTTTGTCACTGTTTTGGTTCTTACTACTGTACAATTCAAGTAGCTGTTTCCTGTAAAATTAAATACCCGCTAGTTGGTTATGTTATTGTCATCTGAAATGAATGTAACATAATTCAGTGCTAAATACATCCGTTTGAGTAACAAGTAATATGGATTGTAGAGAGTATTATTTCATAAAATCTGTGAGAATAACCGCCTGTCATGATTTTTCTTGAACACAGTATAATCGTAGATATTCACATACACGCACATACACTCACTCTTCTGAAGGCACACACGTACACTCAACCTATATGAGCACCTCTAAGATACTGAGCCGGCTTCACATCTTGAGATTGACGAAGTTAACACAGACGTCTCATAGTCGATGGGAATGTCTTCTCCCACTGAACGAACATCGTCGGAAAGCCTGAAATAAATCCAAAAAATGCGAGCACCACAACATCAAGTCTCGGACTTGAACCCTGGTCGGCTGGTTCCACCACAAGGAACCTCACCATCTGAGTTAGGCTCAGTTCGCGTCTATCATGAACTTAAGGAAAACTTTTAGGTTCAGGGATTTGTTCTGCCGAAGGAATACACAGATAGCACCGTCATTCGTCCGCATGAAGCTCGTCTTCCCTGCCTTCGGTATAAGGCCGCCTCACCCTGATCACCCTCTCCGATGAACTTCAGCTCCTTCCCTCTACCTTATCGGTTTCCCTAGAGGCCCAAGAAACTTTTGCCGGTGTCCTATTCGAGCCCCGTGCCGTTGAGCTATAGTCCGCGCAAGCAGCCGCCCCGTCGCGCTTCCGAATACACGTCCATGAGGTTCTTTGTATGTAGACAACATCGTAGTTTAATCCATCCTTGATAGCCTCTGCGTGGATGGAGGCGACGAGAAGAAGATATCCCAGGGCGAGGCACATGAGGTCCTTGAGAACGCACAGGAGCGTGTGCGTGTTAGGGTGTAGGTGGAGAAATAGGTGGACGGCTATGAAGGTGTCAGGAAAGATGGCGAGCAAGGGGCGAGGAGCTTGAAGAGCGTGAGGGGGGGAGGGGGGGGGGGGGGGTGGAGGAGGCAAGCTGCCGCATTGCCGCACGGTGGTGGCACCTGCAATGAGAGCTCCCAGGGAAGTGGACATGCCATGACTTTCTCATGCTCAATGCCCAGGGAAGTAGAAAGCATGCGAGAAGCTACACTCCCGAAGAATCGCTCATCCCCGTTTTATTACCGAGAAATTGGCTGAGGATTTTGGGCTGAGTCAAGGAGTTGAGTGCCGTGGAGAGTTATCGAACAGGCCCTAATAACCATACATTCAAAGAGCTCAATGCATGGCTCCTCATACAATATAATTATCTCATCTCTAATGGTTTATGAACTGACTGGGTGAATAAAATAGCACGAATCCAGGTTCTACCCCTCTTATGACCAATTAAAACTTATCATAGACATTTTGAAACGGATTCTTAATTAAGGAGGAGGAGTCATCCTCCAGATGTTCAGGCCAAGTCCGCGCATGGCGTACTACCTCCAAGGCGCCGAAGTAGGCGACCCGTCCTCCTCGACGACCAACAAATACCTCTCTGAGGTGGCGCGCCGGGAGCAGCATAGGTCGGTGGCGTTCGCCAAGACCCAGGTGGCACCGGTGCGGGTCCTTGTGGACCTAACGCTCATGGAGGCTTCGGCCCTCGATAGGTCTAGGACCTCCATCGAGTCGGACACCCGCAGCTGGCGCCAGTTCAATACCTAGCCGCTCTTAAGAGGGGCTGGTGGAGTCCAAGCGCGCCATCACTTGCAGGAGGCGGTCGAACGTCTCAAGCGCGGGGGCACCGCGGCAGCCGAGCAGGGATGTCACAACGCCTAGCGGGCCTTCCACCACTAGCATGACGACGACAACGCCGACACTGACGATGACGAGAAGTCCGACACAGACGACGGCGTGGACGGCGGAACAGACGATGGTGGGGACAACACGAAGGTCCTGGTGGCCTCGGAGATCATGCCTACACAGTCACCGTTCGTTACATGGCCTGCTTTTTAGTTTAGTTTTGTTTTAGTTTTGGTTGAATTTGTTAAATATCGTGTTTTGCATGTAATATAGTATGAAACTTGTTAAAATTTCATCCTTTAGCGTAAATTTCGTCCGTATTTTGTTAGATCCGTCTGAAATAGGCCGGATATTTGATGATCATGTTGGGTTCTCTGTCCAGCCGAATGTCTGTGGACATGTTTTAACGTGTCGTGTCCGTGAATATTTGATAATGTCCATTTGATGATCGGTGTTGTTGTAACACCCCCATGTATTAGCTACAGTAATCACCTTTTGATAATGCCAAGTCATCATGTGGAACAGTGCTTGATCATCATTTGCATCATGTCTCATTTCAAATTCCAGTTCAAATAGAAATTCAAATTTAATGTGAAAATAAAAGTTGTTCCAATTTAGAAGCAAAAATGTTTATTAAATAGCAAATATTCCATAACTAATTATGTTAAGAAAAAGAACATCACTAAAAATACCTAGATGAGTCTAACATCATCAAAACAGTACCAAAAAGCAATATTTAATACCTTTTTATTTAATTAAAATTCAAATGAAATCATATTGTCACCAAACCTTTTTCTGGCAGTGAGGTAAATTGCACTGTATTAAATTGGGCAGGATTCATATTTTACAAAATTGAATTGGAGCTAAAAGAAAATAGAAAATAGAAACTAAAAAGAGAAAACAGAAAAAAGAAAAGAAGAAAAAGAAAAGGGCCGTAGCGGCTGGGCCTAAGTCAAACCAGGCGGCCCAGCCCACCAGCGCGGTCGCCTCCCTCCTCCCGCAATGCTCACCCGCGCGGTCGGCCGCGCCCGTCGCCGGTCGCCGTTCCCGCCGCGCCCGGCCAGCCCGCGTCGCAACAGGAGATGGGGGAGGATAAGAATGGCCCCCTAGAAACCCTAGCCGCCTCTGCAGATCTTTTCTCCCTCCTCCCTCGCCGCTTTCTTCCTCCCCGCGCGACCGCCCAACGCCGTCGACCTTGCCGAGCTCGCCGGCGTGGCCACAAGCCTCCCCCACGCCTGAGATCGAGCCCATCCGCTCCGCCGTCCTCCTCTGCTTCCTCTCCGACCACGGGAACGGGCTCAGCGCCACCGCAGCGTCCTCCCCGAGCTCGTCTTCCCCGCACGGACGCCGGTGATTGCCACCCCGATTCGTCGTCGTCGAGCCGTCCCCGAGCACACTACGCACATCTGCAGGCTCCCCGTGAGCTGCTCTACCTCTCCCCTCTCCTCTCCCCCTCTCGGATGCCCCCTAACGCCGCCACCACAGCTTGCCTCACCGTCGACTGCTCGTTCGAATGAGCCCGGCTGCGCTCGAAATGGCGCCCTGTGCGCGAAACCCGAGCCACCCCCGATGCGCGCCGTTGCGCGAGACGCTCGCCGGTGTGATTCCGGCGAGTCACCGGTCGTCGCCGACGTGGCACGGCCTGGCCCACGCCCGTGCCACTGACTGGTGGGTTCGCGGGCCCAGTTGACCGAGTCAACTCGGCTGACTGGGCACCTGTGTCACTGACACGCGGGTCCCACCCCAGTTAAACATTTTTAATAAATAGATAATCTGTTATTTAATTAGTTAATTAATTTATTCACTAATCAGTCACTGACATGTGGGGTCCACCCACTAATTAACTCGGATTAGTTTAAATTTAATCCTAATTAGTACTGTGTCACTGACTAGTGGGTCCCACTGGTCAGGTTTGACCAGTCAACCGACTGGGTTGAATGCTGATGTCATGCATGCGTCATGCTGACGTCATCATTTACTGTTTCGGATAATTCTAATTTAAATAATTCCAGAAAATCCAGAAAATGATTAAAACTTTGAAAAATCATATAAAATAAACCGTAACCCGGATAAAAATAATTTATATATGAAAAACGATCAGAAAAATATGAAGAATCCGAATATGTGGTCAAAATGCTTGACCATCACTTCTATCTAGATGAATAGTGCATAAATTTAATAAAATAATTCCAAATAAATTCCTAAATTATCCAATACAACTAGATATGCATTATATCACCTCTGCATAACATTTAGGCATGTCATGCATCCCTGTTGCATTATTGCCGTGTATTTATTGTTTCTTCCCCCTCCTTCTCTTCCGATAGCCCCCGAGACTGCCGACGACACCGCAGTGTACGACGACGTCGCCGACGACCAGACCCCTCCAGCTGAGCTTCCAGGCAAGCAAAACCCCCTTGATCATAAGATATCGCCCATTCCCTTCTCTCTTATGCTTGCATTAGAATTGCCCCTGCTACTGTTCCGATAGCTCCTATTCTGTTGCATTGCCTGATTTTGTCGTCTGTTGCTTATACCTACCTGTTGTCCCACAATGCTTAGTTAGCCCTGTTATTGATTCATCGGTAGCCCATCACCCTTGTCCGTCTGCCATGCTTGTTACCGGGCCGTGATCACTCTGGGTGATGATCATGGAATTGTTTACATTACTGTCATACTTTAAATTGCTAAAGTCGGGTTGGCCCCAAGGGTGCCCGCGAGAGAATTCTATTAAAGACAGATCGACTCCAAGAGCACCCGCGCGTCTTGTATTACCAAGTCAGAGCGACAGGAACCCTGTTCGTCTCTGCGAGTTACTAAATACGCCTAACGGATTTGGGTATTTGATCTGAGTGGGTCGTTGGCCCTATACGCACTACCACCACGTGGGATAATGGTTATGGGACCCTCTACGTCGTAGTATCAGCCGAAAGTTGTTCAGACGTCACAGCTCAGAGATGCGGGCTGATTGTTGGGGTGAGCTGGTTACGTCACTGTGTATACAGTGTCGCGCCTGGGCCCCGACCACCCACGCAACGTGCAGGAGTGCGAAGGGCGATGGCCCAAGACCCCTTCGCACTTAGGATTTAGAACGGCGTGCTGACCTCTCTGCTGAGCCTAGGTAGGATTGCGTCGTGTCGATTACCCAAGGCCGGGCATTACCCAGCAAGTGTGTCTGGCCAGATGTGATCAAGCATGTTGGGTAACAGTAGTGCACCCCTGCAGGGAAGTTATCTATTCGAATAGCCGTGTCCACAGTAACAGGACACTCGGAGTTGTATCTTGATCCGCTACAACTACAAATGGATACTGTCACAATGATAAACTGCTACTACTGCTCTCGGGATCACTTTCTCGTAGGTTAGTCGAGGAAGGATCTCAGGGCTTTACTAAACTATGATTGATGATATATATTATCTTGCTCTACTCTCTTCTGATGCTGCAAGAATTGCTTCAAGATGCTAGTCTTCGATAGGCTAGGCCTCTCCCCCTCTGATCTAGCATTCTGCAGTATAGTCCAAAGATATAGCCCCATTCTTTGATACCGATGCATAATTAGTATAGTTCTGATGTCAGTCTTGCGAGTACTTTGGATGAGTACTCACGGTTGCTTTGCTATCTTTTTCCCCCATACCCACTTGTTGAAATCAGACGATGGAGTCCAGGAGCCAGACGCCACTATAGGAGACTACTACCAGGAGAGCCCCGGAGGCCACTACTACTACATTGAGCCAGCCGACCAGGAGTAGTTCGGAGGCCCTCAGGAGGCCTTCGCCTTTTCGATCAGTATCGTTGTTTGTGCTAGCCTTCTTAAGGCAAATTTGACTAACTATGTCTGTACCCAGATATTATTTGTGTGTATGACTAATTATTCGGGTCCTCGTGACCCCTGGTTTGTAATATGAAGATTTATGTTTAAATTTGAGTTTAGAGTTGTGTTGTGATATCCTCCCGTGAGTCTCTGATCTCGAGCGTGCACATTTGCGTGTATGATTAGTGCACGATCGAGCAGGCACTTCACAAGTTGGTATCAGAGCCGACTGCCTGTAGGAAGCCCCCTTCTAATTCCTTGGTCGAAGTTGAGTCTAGTCTTTGAAAAACTATATTTTACTAACATGGCTCTGTGGCTTACGGGCCCACGTTGCCAATGGGTGGTAATAGGATCTTTTATTCCTCTTCTATACTCTGGGATTCTACTCTCTCTTCTATTTCGGGTTAAAATTTTACTAACTCTGACTTAACGTTCTCATAATCACGTCACCCGGAGAGCTGGATTATCTGCACTTATTCCTTCCCATTGATCTGATTAATCTGATAATCACCTTTTCTTTTCCATTGGTCTGTTTAACCTTTTCTTTCCAATACTATCATATGCTTCTCACACTGTCATTTGACACTTTTGGAACCTCTCGGCAAAATGTGTCGTGATCAGCGTCAACATTTTGACTTCTTTCGAGATGTTAATTGAATTCATTGTGAGCAATGCCATCCTTGCCCCTCGCTGATCTGTGTTATCATCAATAACCTCTTTGACTACCTGCCCACACATTGCAGTTAACCCAGAACAAGTTCGGGTTATTCTTGACTGGACTCCCCCGAAGAATGTTAAGCAAGTCAGAAGTTTTCTCGGTCTCGCCAGCTATTGCCGCCGTTTCGTCGAGAACTTCTCCAAGATTGCTAAGCCACTAGCTGATTTGCTCCACAAAGGCAAGAAGTTTGAGTGGACGGAAAAATGCCAAGAAAGCTTTCAGACACTTAAAGATAAGTTGACATCTGCCCCAGTGCTAGCACCCTCGGATACACGCAAGGACTTTGTGATATATTGTGACGCATCCCGTCAAGGATTAGGCTGTGTCCTAATGCAAGAGCGTAAAGTGATTGCTTATGGCTCTCGTCAGTTGCGTCCTCACGAAGATAAGTATCCAACACATGATCTTGAGTTAGCAGCAGTTATCTATGCTCTGAAGCTGTGGCGACATTACCTTCTTGGTAATCGTTGCGAGATATACACGGACCACCAAAGTCTGAAGTATCTATATACTCAACCAGATTTGAATCTCCGTCAACAAAGATGG
The DNA here is from genome assembly GCA_039707655.1 of Elymus sibiricus. Lineage (NCBI taxonomy): Eukaryota > Viridiplantae > Streptophyta > Magnoliopsida > Poales > Poaceae > Elymus > Elymus sibiricus. The sequence continues at coordinate 43,394,601 of CM077664.1, forward strand.
CTTGAGACAATAGCCGATTATGACATGGATATTTCTTATACCCCTGGCAAGGCTAATGTGATGGCCGATGCCTTGAGTCGCAAGTCATATTGCAACAACCTCATGGTTCAGCGAGCACAACCTCTTCTTTACGAAGAACTTCGCAAGTTGAACCTTCACATTGTCCCGTAGGGTCATCTCAATACCCTGGTTGTTGAACCAGATCTCGAGGACCTCATCAAGCATATACAGAAAGCTGACTCTGAGGTCGAGAAGATTAAGCGCGATCTCAAAAGAGGAAGGCCCTCATTCTTCACTATTGATGCTGATGGCACCTTTGTAGGGGAACGCGACAGAAAACAAAAAATTTCGGTACAGCGAGCACGCCCAGGACCACTATGGAGACTGCATACAGGGTTTGATCTGATCCGTACCGACTCGAAGCGCAGCGGAAGAAGAGTCGGTGTAGATCGTCGGTGCAGATCCCCGCAGCTAGGATTTACAACCTCCCAACCGCGAGGATGTACTCCCTCGCCGGACAGCCCTTCGGGAGGCGGTCGGACAGTCCCTCGGACGATGTCGCGGACAGCCCTTCGGGAGGACCCTCGAAACCCGAACGGTAACTCCGACAGCCCTTCGGGAGGACACTCGAACAGCCCCTCGGGCAAAAGATCCAAGCTACAATCTCTCTACGGGGTTGCACACATACGGTGTCAGCTATCCGGCAAGGCTTCGCCGTCAAGAACTAGTTCCTGCCGGAACACAGATAACCTTTCGGCTCTACGAAACTATTTCGCTAGGAGGGAGAGAGAGAGAGCTAGACGAGCATGGCATGTGTATGAGAGCTTGGATGAGGTTTGGAGAGCACCCCTCCACCTCTATTTATAGGATAGCCAAGGGGTAAAGTTGGCTTTCAAAAATACCAAAAGTACCCTCACTTTATGTCCTACATAAAAGAATAAAAGGGAAAAGGGGTGCCATGTGGAGCTCCATGGAGGAGCACCACCTTGGCCGGCCACTCTAGGGGGCCCCCCACATGGGGGTGCCTTGCTCCCCAATCCCTTCAAGACGCCTTTTGGGAAATATCCCAAAAGGTGACTTTCCAAAAAAATATCCATAAAGTGATTTTTACTATTCACGGAACCAATTTTCCGCGACCGTTAAATCCGAAAATATTTCTGTCGGTCTTAGAATAATTCCAGTACCCACACAAATGATTTTGGACGCGTTCCAAAACAATTTTGGATTAGTAAATTTCATCTGCGAAAAGCAACCAAATCGGTTCCGGCAGCTCCGGAACATTTCCGGTTTTTATCCCGGAAAATTCCCAGAAGTTTCCAGAACACTTTTGGCATCCTCCAAGAATTTCCAGGCGTGTGCCGAAACCAATTTGACTTAATGGTATCCCCTGAAACAACTTTTCAGTTTTACCGGAACTATTCCGGTGTTCTCTCCGGAACGTTTCCGTTTCGTCCGAAACTTTTTTCGGTGATTTTATTTCAGACTCCCCGTCTAGTATTCAGCAGATAGATGACCCTTAAGCGTGTGACCCTATAGGTTCGGTGAAGTATAGACATGACCCGGAACACTTTCCGATCAATGATCAACATCGGAGCCGTGGACACCCATATTGACTCCTATACCCACACGAATGAATATTCGAGTGAACCCCAGTTGCCGTGTGCTATTCCTGTTGCTTCGCGATATATTACAAACACCCGAGGTGAGATTTATCTGCATCCCCGTGTCTCAACAACTTGTCCACCATGCAAGCTACCTCGTTACCGGTTTTGTTCTCTTTTCTCGTTTATGTGTTCCGACATCCCAGTGATCAAATCACAATGTGTCTGGCCAGATGATGATGGATACCGTAACACCGAGAGGGCCCGAGATATCTCTCCATCATCGGAGGAGCAAATCCCAATCTTGAGCTATCTCGTTTCTTGTCATACTTTTCCGTGAACCCGTAAGCCACAGTAATAGCCACCCAGTTACGGATGACGTTTAACAAACCCCAAAGTTCACGAAGCAAGTACGAAGGAACTCGATACTCTCATGGTCTAAGGAATTATGCAAACATTAACTATCTTTGTGTTATTTACCATTAACTTGTGACGAATGTATCTCATAGCATAACATCAATTCGGGTCGATTCAACACAAGTGTTCTACTAACATTGTGCCCTCAAAATTGCCGGCATAGACATGCCCATGATCAGGAAAACAGGATCATCATGCAATACTTGAGCCAGTCTTAGAGGCCAGACTAGGAATACATTTTACCGTTTATTATACCACACGTGCACATGAGTTTCCCTCCGAGCCTCGTGGTTATTGTAGACTCGAGAATCATTGCAGTTATAGCATGGAACATAAACATTCATTACAAACTTGGAGATACAAAATAACTGTTATTACTGCCTCTAGGGCATAGCTCCTATAGACTCCCACTTGCACTAGAGTCATAATCTAGTTACAAGGCTTCCCCAACACCAATGGCAATCCGGTGCTGCTCATGCTTTGCTCGTGGTAGAGGCTTTGTCATCGGGTCTGACACGTTCAGATCCGTGCGAACTTTGCGTACTTTCACTAAACAATGAGTTTATATTTGCGTTCAATATGTCTTGTCTTATGGTGTGAACTTGGCTCCCTTGCCTGAGCCACGGCGCCACTATTATCACAATAGATCTCCACCGGGTCCAGAGCACTTGGAACCACACCAAGGTCTTCAAGAAATTGCTTGATCCATACCGCCTCCTTGGAGGCTTCTGAAGCAGCAACATATTCCGCCTCCGTCGTAGAATCCGCTACAGTCTTTTGTTTGGAACTTTTCCAATCAACTGCGCCACCATTCAATATGAAAACATAGCCTGATTGAGATTTGAAGTCATCTGGGTCAGTGATGAAGCCTGCATCAGTGTAACCACTTACAATTAGCTCTTCATCACCTCCGTACACAAGGAGTAAATCCTTGGTCCTTCTGAGGTACTTAAGAATACCCTTGACTGCGGACCAGTGTTCAAATCCTGGATCACTTTGGTACCGGATGCTAACACTTAGCGCATAGGAAACGTCCGGTCTTGTACATAGCATGGCATACATAATAGAACCAACTGCCGAGGCATATGGAACATCATTCATCTATACTCGCTCATCGAGAGTCCGAGGACACTGATTCTTGCAAAGCACTGTGCCAGGTGACATGGGGAGTAGGCCTTTCTTGGAGTTCTCCATGTTGAACCTTTTCAATACCTTGTCAATGTACGTGCTTTGGCTAAGCGCTATCAGGCGTTTTGATCTATCTCTATAGATCCTGATGCCCAATAAATATGCCGCTTCGCCTAAGTCTTTCATTGAAAAACTTTTCTTCAATGAGTCTTTTATTTCGTTAAGAAAATTCACGTCATTTCCAATAAACAATATGTCATCCACATACAAGATTAGAAATGCTTTTGCGCTCCCACTAAACTTTTTGTAAACACAAGATTCTTCGTCATTCCTGATGAAGCCAAACTGTTTGACCACTTCATCAAAACGAATGTTCCAACTCCTTGACGCTTGCTTCAGACCATAAATGGCTTTCTGAAATTTGCATACCTTTCCAGCATCCTTATGAACGACAAAACCTTCTGGCTGTATCATGGATACATCCTCTTTGAGGTTTCCATTTAGGAAAGCCGTTTTGACGTCCATCTGCCATATTTCATAATCGAAATAAGCAGCAATTGCTAGTAATATCCGAACAGACCCAAGCATAGCTACGGGCAAAAAAGTCTCATCGTAGTCCACTCCTGGAACTTGCGTGAACCCTTTCGCGACAAGTCTAGCTTTGTGGATAGTAATGTTACCATCCGCGTCCGTCTTTCTTTTGAAAATCCATTTACAACCAATGGGCTTTACGCCTTCTGGAAGTTCTTCCAAGTTCCAAACTTGGTTTTCGTACATGGATTCCATTTCGGATTTCATGGCTTTGTTCCATTCCTTTGAGCTGGGCCCCGCCATCGCTAACTTGTAGTGCGCAGGTTCATCATCTTCAAGAATGAAGATTTCGTTATGAAACCACTCAGGTGGCTGGATAGCCCTACCTGATCTGCGCGGTTCAGTTACAACATTGTCTGAAGTTTCCGCATCACATGCGCAACTTCCGGCTCGGTTGTAGGGATAATTAGCGGAATTTCTTCCGGTTTCTTAGCCATATCAACGGTTGCCGAAGATTCACTAATCTCATCAAGTTATACTGTCCTCCCACTCACTTCTTTAGCGAGAAATTCTTTCTCGAGAAAGTGTCCAACTTTTGCGACAAACACTTTGCCCTCGGACTGGTTGTAGAAGGAATACCCAATGGTGTTATTGGGATAACATACAAAGTAACATTTGTCTGATCTGGGATCGAGTTTGCTTGGCTGTAAACGCTTTACGTATGCCTCACAACCCCAAATTTTAAGATGCGACACACTAGGAATTTCCCATGCCACATCTCATGTGGTGTCGTCTTAACAGACTTAGACGGTGCTCTGTTTAATGTATAAGCTGCAGTGAGTAGTGCGTGACCCAAAAAGATATCGGTAGATCTGTAAGAGACATCATCGACCTTACCATGTCTAACAGGGTTCGGTTACGTCGTTCCGACGCTCCGTTTCGCTGTGGAGTTTCGGGAGGCGTAAGCTGTGAAACGATTCCACGGTCACTCAGATGTTGGCCAAACTCATGACTAAGATATTCGCCTCCGCGATCAGACCGCAGAAACTTAATCCTTTTGTTACGATGATTTTCTACCTCATTCTGAAATTCTTTGAACTTTTCAAAGGTTTTCGACTTATGCTTCATTAAGTAGATATAGCCATACCGACTTAAATCATCAATAAAAGTCACGAAGTAGAAATACCCACCCCGTGCGATTGTGCTCATTGGACCACATACATCACTATGTATTATTTCCAACAATTCACTCGCCCGTTCAGGATGACCCGTGAACGGCGACTTGGTCATTTTCCCCATCAAGCAAGCTTCACATGTGTCAAATGATTCAAAATCAAGGGACGGTAAAACTCCATCTTTATGGAGTCTTTGCATGCGTTTCCTTCCGATGTGGCCAAGGCGACAGTGCCACATGAAAGTGGTGGTGGTATCAGCCTTCTTAAGGCGTTTAGTGTTCACGTTAAAGACATCATTTCCACATTCAAGATTTAGTAGGAAAAGGCCCCCAACAATGGGTGCAAATCCATAAAACATATCCTTACAATAAAGTGAACAACCATTGTTCTCAGACTTGTACGAATACCCATCGTGTACATAACATGATCCGGAGATAATGTTTCTACACAATAGTGGAACAAAATAACAGTTATTTAGTTCTAACATAAATCCTGAAGGGAGACGTAGAGGCATAATGCCAACGGCTTGAGCGGCGATCCCAGCGCCGTTCCCGACGCGCATTACGACTTCATTCTTTGCTAACTTGCGCACCTTCTAAAGTCCCTGTATCGAGTTGCAAATGTGAGCAACCGATCTGGTATCAAATACCCAAGACTTAGAATTTTCGCTAGCAAGCAAAACGTCAATGACATTAACTTGTATAACAATTATACCTTTTCCGGTTTTCCCGGACTTCTTATCTTCCAGATACTTCTTGTAGTATCTCTTCCAGTGTCCTGTGCCCTTGCAGTAGAAGCACTCAGTTTCATTCTTGGCTCCGCCCTTAGAGTTGCTTTGGGAGCCGGTCTTACCGGCGCCCTTGCCCTTCTTTGGCTTGCCTTTCTTTTTGAAATTGACGGTTTTATTCACAAGCAACACTTGCTTGCGACTTTTCCGCAGTCCTCCTTCCGCAGTTTTCAGCATGGCGAGCACCTCTTCTGGTGTTTTCTCCATCCCACTCATGTTTTAGTTGATGACAAAACTGTCGTAAAACGGGGGGAGTGAAGAAAGCATCATGTCCATCATATGGCCAGGCGGAATTGGAAATTCCAGGGTTTTAAGCCTTTCAGCATAGCCAATCATTTTGACTACGTGTTCGCCAACTGAACTGCCCTCAGCCATATTGCAATCCATCACGGCCTTCATGATATCAAATCGTTCAGACCGTGCGGTTTCCTTGTACAGAGCATCCAATTCCCGGATCATATCACGGGGTTTATGGAATTCAAAACGTTTTTGAAGCCCTGCACTCATGCAAGCTAGCATGAGGCACTACACTAAGTTGTGATCATCATCCTTAGTGGCCCAGACATTTTGTTCATCTTCCGGGGCAGTGGCCGCCGGTTTAGCTGGAAGAGCATTTTCAAGCACATACATTTTCTTAGCGCTCCTGAGGACAATCCTCAGGTTACGGACCCAGTCCACATAGTTGTTTCCAGTCACAGCTAACTTCTCTTTCTCTAACATCGGGCCTAAGTTGAACGCGGTGTTCCGAGCCATTTAATCTACAACGGAAAACACAAGTTTCACTTAGACTTTGTTCATAATGATTTTTGGCACTAGTGAATAAACAGTTTTATTCTAAAGTGCGCTCCCACTCAAATCAATATCTCTCAAAATTGATTATGAGTGATACAAGACCCAAATTGTAATTCAATGCCAAGGATGTATCCATCTCAAGTGACGAGAATTTCAATCGGTAGGCCAACTTGCCAATCACATCTCTATATGACACTTGTTCATCTTTCGATGGGCGTGTTCCGAGCTCAGGACGATCCTGCGGAACGTCAAGACAACCAAGTGATCTCGCTGCGAGGTCTGAACTCTCCCACCTCACACTTCACAAATCATTCGTACCCATGTATCCATGTGGTACCCCAAAAAGATAGGTGCCGTGACGGTGCTACACTTGGGAGAACACTAACTACTTGATATTTTTAAGTGAGAGATCACCCTAATAAAAAGCGACTACCGCGCAATCAAAAGGGTGCATCATAAGGGATAAACATCTCAGGCAATTCATAATAGCATGATATGGTATAGCCCTTTCTGACGGAGAAGTCTTGTATTTCTTCGTCTTCGGCATTCGCATCGGTGTTTACCTTCGCGAAGATTGCCACCACCTTGTCGATGCACCAGATAATATTGCTATCTCTATAGCTAATAAAATAAGTGCATTACTTAAGGTTGACACGCAGGTCATTAAAGTGACAATCATATGGCTCCGGCCATCATGCCGAATCATGACACACAGCACGATCTCATCTACTCCAAAATTATATAATGCAATACCCATACATCTCCATGTATTCTAGATCATAACCTGCATCTACGCATAGCACGGCTCATGATGCCACTGTAGGGGAACGCGACAGAAAACACAAATTTTCGGTACATCGAGCACGCGCAGGACCACTATGGAGACTGCATACAGGGTTTGATCTGATCCGTACCGACTCGAAGTGCAGCGGAAGAAGAGTCGGTGTAGATCGTCGGTGCAGATCCCCGCAGCTAGGATTTACAACCTCCCAACCACGAGGATGTACTCCCTCGCCGGACAGCCCTTCGGGAGGCGGTCGGACAGTCCCTTGGACAATGTCGCGGACATCCCTTTGGGAGGACCCTCGAAACCCGAACGGTAACTCGGACAGCCCTTCGGGAGGACACTCGAACAGCCCCTCGGGCAAAAGATCGAAACTACAATCTCTCTACGGGGTTGCACACATACGGTGTCAGCTATCCGGCAGGGCTTCGCCGTCCAGAACTAGTTCCTGCCGGAACCCAGACAGCCTTTCGGCTCTACGAAACTATTTCGCTAGGAGGGAGAGAGAGAGAGCCAGACGAGCATGGCATGTGTATGAGAGCTTGGATGAGGTTTGGAGAGCACCCCTCCACCTCTATTTATAGGATAGCCAAGGGGTAAAGTTGGCATTCAAAAATACCAAAAGTACCCCCACTTTATGTCTTAAATAAAAGAATAAAAGGGAAAAGGGGTGCCATGTGGAGGTCCATGGAGGAGCACCACCTTGGCCGGCCACACAAGGGCCCCCCCCCACATGGGGGTGCCTTGCTCCCCAATCCCTTCTAGAAGCCTTTTGGGAAATATCCCAAAAGGTTACTTTCCAAAAAAATATCCATAAAGTGATTTTTACTATTCACGGAACCAATTTTCCGCGACCGTTAAATCCGAAAATATTTCTGTGGGTCTTAGAATAATTCCAGTACCCACACAAATGATTTTGGACGCGTTCCAAAACAATTTCAGATTAGTAAATTTCATCTGCGAAAAGCAACCAAATCGGTTCCGGCAGCTCCGGAACATTTCCAGGCATGTGCCAAAACCAATTTGGCTTAATGGTATCCCGTGAAACAACTTTTCAGTTTTACGGGAACTATTCCGGTGTTCTCTCCGGAACGTTTCCGTTTCGTCCGAAACTTTTTTTGGTGATTTTCTCTCAGACTCCCCGTCTAGTATTCAGTAGATAGATGACCCTTAAGCGTATGACCCTATAGGTTCGGTGAAGTATAGACATGACCCGGAACACTTTCCGATCAATGATCAACATCGGAGCTGTGGACACCCATATTGACCCCTATACCCACACGAATGAATATTCGAGTGAACCCCAGTTGCCGTGTGCTATTCCTGTTGTTTCGCGATATATTACAAACTCCCGAGGTGAGATTTATCTGCATCCCCGTGGATCAACAACTTGTCCACCATGCAAGTTACCTCGTTACCGGTTTTGTTCTCTTTTCTCGTTTCTGTGTTCCGGCATCACTGTGATCAAATCACAATGTGTCTGGCCAGACGATGATGGATACCGTAACACCGAGAGGGCCCGAGATATCTCTCCATCGTCGGAGGAGGAAATCCCAATCTTGAGCTATCTCGTTTCTTGTCATACTTTTCCGTGAACCCGTAAGCCGCCGTAATAGCCACCCAGTTACGGATGACGTTTAACAAACCCCAAAGTTCACGAAGCAAGTACGAAGGAACTTGATACTCTCATGGTCTAAGGAATTATGCAAACATTAACTATCTCTGTGTTATTTACCATTACCTTGTGACGAATGTATCTCATAGCACAACATCAATTCAGGTCGATTCAACACAAGTGTTCTACTAACATTGTGCCCTCAAAATTGCCGGCATAGACATGCCCATGATCAGGAAAACAGGATCATCATGCAATACTTGAGCCAGTCTTAGAGGCAAGACTAGGAATACATTTTACCGTTTATTATACCACATGTGCACATGAGTTTTGTAGGGGAACATGACAGAAAACAAAAAAAATCGGTACAGCGAGCACGCCCAGGATCACTATGGAGACTGCATACAAAGTTTGATCCGATCCGTACCGACTCGAAGCGCAGTGGAAGAAGAGTCGGAGTAGATCGTCGGTGCAGATCCCTGCAGCTAGGATTTACAACCTCCCAACCGCAAGGATGTACTCCCTCGCCGGACAGCCCTTCGGGAGGCGGTCGGACAGTCCCTCGGACGATGTCGCGGACAGCCCTTCGGGAGGACCCTCGAAAACCGAACCAAAACTCGGACAGACCTTCGGGAGGACACTCGAACAGCCCCTCGGGAAAAAGATCAGAACTATGACCTCTCTACGGGGTTGCACACATACGGTGTCAACTATCCGGCAGGGCTTCGCCGTCCAGAACTAGTTCCTGCCGGAGCCCAGACAACCTTTCGGCTCTACGAAACTATTTCGCTGGGACGGAGAGAGAAGCCAGACAAGTCTATGGCATGTGTATGAGAGCAAGGATGAGCACTTGATACTGCCCCCTCACCTCTATTTGTAGGATAGCCAAGGGTTAAAGCTGGTATTCAAAAATACCAAAAGTACCCCCACTTTATGCCTTTACTAAAAAGAATAAAGCAAAAAGGGGTGCCATGTGGAGCTCCAAGGAGCTCCACCTCCCTTGGCCGGCCACACTTGGGGGCCCCCCCATGAGGGGGCTTCCTTGGATCCCAAGTCCTTCTAGAAGGCTTTTGGAAAATATCCCAAAAGGTGTTTTCCAAAAAATATCCAAAAAGCACTTTCACTATTCACGAAGACATTTTTCTGCGTCCATTAAAACCCAAATTATTTCTGTGTGCCTAGAATAATTATAGCACCCACCAAAACAATTTTGAACGCATTCCGAAACAATTTCGGAACAATGTTTCTTCAGCGAAAAGCAACCAAAGCGGTTCCGGCTGCTCCGGAACATTTCCGGTTTTTGTCCCGGAAAATTCCCAGAAGTTTCCAGAACACTTCTGGCATCCTCCAAGAATTTCCAGGCATGTGCCAGAACCAATTTGACTTAATGGAATACCCTGAAACAACTTTTCAGTTTCACCGGAACTATTCCGGTGTTCTCTCCGGAACGTTTCCGTTTCGTCCGAAACTTTTTCAGTGATTTTCTCTCAGACTCCCTGTCTAGTATTCAGCAGATAGATGACCCTTAAGCATGTGACCCTATAGGTTCGGTGAAGTATAGACATGACCCGGAACACTTTCCGATCAATGATCAACATCGGAGCTGTGGACACCCATATTCACCCCTATACCCACACGAATGAATATTCGAGTGAACCTCCAGTTGCCGTGTGCTATCACTTGCAGGAGGTGGCCGAGCGTCTGAAGCGCGGGGGCGCCACGGCAGCCGAGCAGGGATGTCACAACGCCTAGCGGGCCTTCCACCACTAGCATGACGACGACAACGCCGACACTGACGATGACGAGAAGGCCGACACAGACGACGGTGTGGACGGCGGAACAGACGATGGTGGGGACAACACGAAGGTCCCGGTGGCCTCGGAGATCATGCCTACACGGTCACCGTTCGGTACATGGCCTGGTTTTTAGTTTAGTTTTGTTTTAGTTTAGGTTGAATTTGTTAAATATCGTGTTTTGCATGTAATATAGTATGAAACTTGTTAAAATTTCATCCTTTAGCGTAAATTTCATCCGTATTTTGTTCGATCCGTCTGAAATAGGCCAGATATTTGATGATCATCTTGGATAGCCTCTGTCCAGCCGAATGTCTGTGGACATGTTTTAACGTGTCGTGTCCGTGAATATTTGATAATGTCCATTTGATGATCGGTGTTGGAAATGCCCTAATGACAGCCAAACCTCGCGTGGGTGCCAGCTTATGTGCGTGCGTGTTGCTCGTGATAGCCCACATAGGTGGGCGCATATCCACCCGACAGGGAGAGCGCTGCGCCCGATTTAGCCCATATACACGCGGTCCCCTCGCCGCGTCCGATCGAGTGGTTCGTTTTGTATAAATTTATTCACGTGCTAGTACCCTGATCCACACGATTATACAGCAGGCTTTGTCAGTGCACTGTTTTGGTACTTACTACTATACAATTGTAGCTGTTTCCTGTAAAATTAAATACCCGTAGCTCATGTTTAGTTTGATCGGTGTACTAGCTGTGTTCTCTCTAGCTCATGTCGGCTAGCTGACTTGTGGAGCACGTGAAATTAATGCCTATTAGTATTTGTTGAGAGTGATGTTCATGGACCATGCATCTATGTCCACACGACCCTAATAATGTGTTTTTAACAGCAACTAGCAGGGCGGTCCCCGCAAAATGCGTGGGCACAATCTATAATTCACCATATCATTGTGAGTACTAAATCTGGGATCTCGTGATAGATATCTAGTATATGTTTTTTGAAAGTATATAGCTGTGAAGAGCTTTGTAAAGTCAGTAATTTTCATTGCGTACAGGACTAAGCATATATAGCCTAGATGATTAGATTATCTATGGTGGAACCAGCCTACTAGGGTTCAAGTTCTAGACATGGCACGCGTGCTAGCATATTTTCTTAATTTATGCCAGGTTCTCCGGCGAAATTCTTTCAGCGGTATGTCATGTCCATCAACTACGAGGCGTCTATGCCGACTTCGTCAATTTTAAAATCCGTCGGCCCAGTATGTCGAAGTGCTCATAAGGTAAAAAATACATATGCGCGGTATCTACATTCTGTAAGCGCGCACTCTGTTTCTTACTTATTAAATAGTTTCCTCATTTGATTAGGAATATATGAATAACTACTGCTCCCTCCACATCTTCAAAAAATTATGCTTTGTGCATTATCAGTCTCTGAAATGCAAACATTGACCATCAGATCCTACTATACAACTATTTAAATACCTGTTAAAATATATGCAATATAAAAGTAGTTTAGTGTCAAATATATACATTTTATTTTTTTAAATATGGTTTGCTCATTGTCGAAGTCTCTCTAATGTAACACTGATCATCAGATCCTACTATATTGATATTTCAATACCTATTAAAATGGATGTAATATAAAAATATTTAAATAATTTAGAGACAAATATATACATTTTATTTTTCGCACTTGCAATCAATATACGAAAACATTTGGTCTGCGATTTTAACAATTTATCACCAAAAGAAAATACAAAATATCATTCTTTCGTAGGCCGTAGGCATTAATTATGAACTGGAAATCAAATGAGGCTAGAACCAGACAAAAGCCAAACAAAAAAAACAGATAAATTCATCCGTAGTTATTTGGTAGGGGAGAAGCTTATAAGCTACTCCCTCCGTCCCAAAATAAGTGTCTCAATTTTGTACTAACTTTAGTACAAAGTTGTACTAAGCTTGAGACACTTATTTTGGGACGGAGGGAGTATGTTTGTTGGTGCTTTAAAGTAAGTGATAATTTATATTTTATCAACAATCAAAGCTATTAATCTTCTGCTTACCGGCCATTCTTTTAAATTAGCTTTATGTTTTAGATGAACTGTTTATGAAAATTTAGACTCTACATTTATACACCCTCCGTCCAGAATTACCGTCGCAAAAATAGATGTATCTAAACGTATTTTTAATTCTACATACATCCATTTCTATCCATTTCTGCGAATAGTAATTCGGGACAGAGGAAACTAAAATTATTGATCCGCCACTTGATACCATAGATCGAGTATATGCTCTTCTCGAGCATATGAACATGCGTGAACGTTGTTGGGGGTCTTCTGGTAGCATGAATAAATTGGGTACTGTACATGCCCTTATGTGTGTACCTGCTTCCCATGATAGCCCACATGGGTGGGCGCATATTCGCCCGACAAGGACAGCGCTGCGCCCCAGAGCGCGTGGTTCCCTCGCCGCGTCGTCCCGTGCGATCGCGTGGTTCGTTTTGTATAAATTTCTCCACGTGCTAGTACACTGATCCACACGATTATACAGCAGGCTTTGTCACTGTTTTGGTTCTTACTACTGTACAATTCAAGTAGCTGTTTCCTGTAAAATTAAATACCCGCTAGTTGGTTATGTTATTGTCATCTGAAATGAATGTAACATAATTCAGTGCTAAATACATCCGTTTGAGTAACAAGTAATATGGATTGTAGAGAGTATTATTTCATAAAATCTGTGAGAATAACCGCCTGTCATGATTTTTCTTGAACACAGTATAATCGTAGATATTCACATACACGCACATACACTCACTCTTCTGAAGGCACACACGTACACTCAACCTATATGAGCACCTCTAAGATACTGAGCCGGCTTCACATCTTGAGATTGACGAAGTTAACACAGACGTCTCATAGTCGATGGGAATGTCTTCTCCCACTGAACGAACATCGTCGGAAAGCCTGAAATAAATCCAAAAAATGCGAGCACCACAACATCAAGTCTCGGACTTGAACCCTGGTCGGCTGGTTCCACCACAAGGAACCTCACCATCTGAGTTAGGCTCAGTTCGCGTCTATCATGAACTTAAGGAAAACTTTTAGGTTCAGGGATTTGTTCTGCCGAAGGAATACACAGATAGCACCGTCATTCGTCCGCATGAAGCTTGTCTTCCCTGCCTTCGGTATAAGGCCGCCTCACCCTGATCACCCTCTCCGATGAACTTCAGCTCCTTCCCTCTACCTTATCGGTTTCCCTAGAGGCCCAAGAAACTTTTGCCGGTGTCCTATTCGAGCCCCGTGCCGTTGAGCTATAGTCCGCGCAAGCAGCCGCCCCGTCGCGCTTCCGAATACACGTCCATGAGGTTCTTTGTATGTAGACAACATCGTAGTTTAATCCATCCTTGATAGCCTCTGCGTGGATGGAGGCGACGAGAAGAAGATATCCCAGGGCGAGGCACATGAGGTCCTTGAGAACGCACAGGAGCATGTGCGTGTTAGGGTGTAGGTGGAGAAATAGGTGGACGGCTATGAAGGTGTCAGGAAAGATGGCGAGCAAGGGGCGAGGAGCTTGAAGAGCGTGAGGGGGGGAGGGGGGGGGGGGATGGAGGAGGCAAGCTGCCGCATTGCCGCACGGTGGTGGCACCTGCAATGAGAGCTCCCAGGGAAGTGGACATGCCATGACTTTCTCATGCTCAATGCCCAGGGAAGTAGAAAGCATGCGAGAAGCTACACTCCCGAAGAATCGCTCATCCCCGTTTTATTACCGAGAAATTGGCTGAGGATTTTGGGCCGAGTCAAGGAGTTGAGTGCCGTGGAGAGTTATCGAACAGGCCCTAATAACCATACATTCAAAGAGCTCAATGCATGGCTCCTCATACAATATAATTATCTCATCTCTAATGGTTTATGAACTGACTGGGTGAATAAAATATCACGAATCCAGGTTCTACCCCTCTTATGACCAATTAAAACTTATCATAGACATTTTGAAACGGATTCTTAATTAAGGAGGAGGAGTCATCCTCCAGACGTTCAGGCCAAGTCCGCGCATGGCGTACTACCTCCAAGGCGCCGAAGTAGGCGACCCGTCCTCCTCGACGACCAACAAATACCTCTCTGAGGTGGCGCGCCGGGAGCAGCATAGGTCGGTGGCGTTCGCCAAGACCCAGGTGGCACCGGTGCGGGTCCTTGTGGACCTAACGCTCATGGAGGCTTCGGCCCTCGATAGGTCTAAGACCTCCATCGAGTCGGACACCCGCAGCTGGCGCCAGTTCAATACCTAGCCGCTCTTAAGAGGGGCTGGTGGAGTCCAAGCGCGCCATCACTTGCAGGAGGCGGTCGAACGTCTCAAGCGCGGGGGCACCGCGGCAGCCGAGCAGGGATGTCACAACGCCTAGCGGGCCTTCCACCACTAGCATGACGACGACAACGCCGACACTGACGATGACGAGAAGTCCGACACAGACGACGGCGTGGACGGCGGAACAGACGATGGTGGGGACAACACGAAGGTCCTGGTGGCCTCGGAGATCATGCCTACACAGTCACCGTTCGTTACATGGCCTGCTTTTTAGTTTAGTTTTGTTTTAGTTTTGGTTGAATTTGTTAAATATCGTGTTTTGCATGTAATATAGTATGAAACTTGTTAAAATTTCATCCTTTAGCGTAAATTTCGTCCGTATTTTGTTAGATCCGTCTGAAATAGGCCGGATATTTGATGATCATGTTGGGTTCTCTGTCCAGCCGAATGTCTGTGGACATGTTTTAACGTGTCGTGTCCGTGAATATTTGATAATGTCCATTTGATGATCGGTGTTGTTGTAACACCCCCATGTATTAGCTACAGTAATCACCTTTTGATAATGCCAAGTCATCATGTGGAACAGTGCTTGATCATCATTTGCATCATGTCTCATTTCAAATTCCAGTTCAAATAGAAATTCAAATTTAATGTGAAAATAAAAGTTGTTCCAATTTAGAAACAAAAATGTTTATTAAATAGCAAATATTCCATAACTAATTATGTTAAGGAAAAGAACATCACTAAAAATACCTAGATGAGTCTAACATCATCAAAACAGTACCAAAAAGCAATATTTAATACCTTTTTATTTAATTAAAATTCAAATGAAATCATATTGTCACCAAACCTTTTTCTGGCAGTGAGGTAAATTGCACTGTATTAAATTGGGCAGGATTCATATTTTACAAAATTGAATTGGAGCTAAAAGAAAATAGAAAATAGAAACTAAAAAGAGAAAACAGAAAAAAGAAAAGAAGAAAAAGAAAAGGGCCGTAGCGGCTGGGCCTAAGTCAAACCAGGCGGCCCAGCCCACCAGCGCGGTCGCCTCCCTCCTCCCGCACTGCTCACCCGCGCGGTCGGCCGCGCCCGTCGCCGGTCGCCGTTCCCGCCGCGCCCGGCCAGCCCGCGTCGCAACAGGAGATGGGGGTGGATAAGAATGGCCCCCTAGAAACCCTAGCCGCCTCCGCAGATCTTTTCTCCCTCCTCCCTCGCCGCTTTCTTCCTCCCCGCGCGACCGCCCAACGCCGTCGACCTTGCCGAGCTCGCCGGCGTGGCCACAAGCCTCCCCCACGCCTGAGATCGAGCCCATCCGCTCCGCCGTCCTCCTCTGCTTCCTCTCCGACCATGGGAACGGCTCAGCGCTACCGCAGCGTCCTCCCCGAGCTCGTCTTCCCCGCACGGACGCCGGTGATTGCCGCCCCGATTCGCCGTCGTCGAGCCGTCCCCGAGCACACTACGCACATCTGCAGGCTCCCCGTGAGCTGCTGTACCTCTCCCCTCTCCTCTCCCCCTCTCGGATGCCCCCTAACGCCGCCACCACAGCTTGCCTCACCGTCGACTGCTCGTTCGAATGAGCCCGGCTGCGCTCGAAATGGCGCCCTGTGCGCGAAACCCGAGCCACCCCCGATGCGCGCCGTTGCGCGAGACGCTCGCCGGTGTGATTCCGGCGAGTCACCGGTCGTCGCCGACGTGGCACGGCCTGGCCCACGCCCGTGCCACTGACTGGTGGGTCCGCGGGCCTAGTTGACCGAGTCAACTCGGCTGACTGGGCACCTGTGTCACTGACACGCGGGTCCCACCCCAGTTAAACATTTTTAATAAATAGATAATCTGTTATTTAATTAGTTAATTAATTTATTCACTAATCAGTCACTGACATGTGGGGTCCACCCACTAATTAACTCGGATTAGTTTAAATTTAATCCTAATTAGTACTGTGTCACTGACTAGTGGGTCCCACTGGTCAGGTTTGACCAGTCAACCGACTGGGTTGAATGCTGATGTCATGCGTGCGTCATGCTGACGTCATCATTTACTGTTTCGGATAATTCTAATTTAAATAATTCCAGAAAATCCAGAAAATGATTAAAACTTTGAAAAATCATATAAAATAAACCGTAACTCGGATGAAAATAATTTATATATGAAAAACGATCAGAAAAATATGAAGAATCCGAATATGTGGTCAAAATGCTTGACCATCACTTCTATCTAGATGAATAGTGCATAAATTTAATAAAATAATTCCAAATAAATTTCTAAATTATCCAATACAACTAGATATGCATTATATCACCTCTGCATAACATTTAGGCATGTCATGCATCCCTGTTGCATTATTGCCGTGTATTTATTGTTTCTTCCCCCTCCTTCTCTTCCGATAGCCCCCGAGACTGCCGACGACATCGCAGTGTACGACGACGTCGCCGACGACCAGACCCCTCCAGCTGAGCTTCCAGGCAAGCAAAACCCCCTTGATCATAAGATATCGCCCATTCCCTTCTCTCTTATGCTTGCATTAGAATTGCCCCTGCTACTGTTCCGATAGCTCCTATTCTGTTGCATTGCCTGATTTTGTCGTCTGTTGCTTATACCTACCTGTTGTCCCACAATGCTTAGTTAGCCCTGTTATTGATTCATCGGTAGCCCATCACCCTTGTCCGTCTGCCATGCTTGTTACCGGGCCGTGATCACTCTGGGTGATGATCATGGAATTGTTTACATTACTGTCATACTTTAAATTGCTAAAGTCGGGTTGGCCCCAAGGGTGCCCGCGAGAGAATTCTATTAAAGACAGATCGACTCCAAGAGCACCTGCGTGTCTTGTATTACCAAGTCAGAGCGACAGGAACCCTGTTCGTCTCTGCGAGTTACTAAATACGCCTAACGGATTTGGGTATTTGATCTGAGTGGGTCGTTGGCCCTATACGCACTACCACCACGTGGGATAATGGTTATGGGACCCTCTACGTCGTAGTATCAGCCGAAAGTTGTTCAGACGTCACAGCTCAGAGATGCGGGCTGATTGTTGGGGTGGGCTGGTTACGTCACTGTGTATACAGTGTCGCGCCTGGGCCCCGACCACCCACGCAACGTGCAGGAGTGCGAAGGGCGATGGCCCAAGACCCCTTCGCACTTAGGATTTAGAACGGCATGCGGACCTCTCTGCTGAGCCTAGGTAGGATTGCGTCGTGTCGATTACCCAAGGCCGGGCATTACCCAGCAAGTGTGTCCGGCCAGATGTGATCGAGCATGTTGGGTAACAGTAGTGCACCCCTGCAGGGAAGTTATCTATTCGAATAGCCGTGTCCACGGTAACAGGACACTCGGAGTTGTATCTTGATCCGCTACAACTACAAATGGATACTGTCACAATGATAAACTGCTACTACTGCTCTCGGGATCACTTTCTCGTAGGTTAGTCGAGGAAGGATCTCAGGGCTTTACTAAACTATGATTGATGATATATATTATCTTGCTCTACTCTCTTCTGATGCTGCAAGAATTGCTTCAAGATGCTAGTCTTCGATAGGCTAGGCCTCTCCCCCTCTGATCTAGCATTCTGCAGTATAGTCCAAAGATATAGCCCCATTCTTTGATACCGATGCATAATTAGTATAGTTCTGATGTCAGTCTTGCGAGTACTTTGGATGAGTACTCACGGTTGCTTTGCTATCTTTTTCCCCCATACCCACTTGTTGAAATCAGACGATGGAGTCCAGGAGCCAGACGCCACTATAGGAGACTACTACCAGGAGAGCCCCGGAGGCCACTACTACTACATTGAGCCAGCCGACCAGGAGTAGTTCGGAGGCCCTCAGGAGGCCTTGGCCTTTTCGATCAGTATCGTTGTTTGTGCTATCCTTCTTAAGGCAAATTTGACTAACTATGTCTGTACCCAGATATTATTTGTGTGTATGACTAATTATTCGGGTCCTCGTGACCCCTGGATTGTAATATGAAGATTTATGTTTAAATTTGAGTTTAGAGTTGTGTTGTGATATCCTCCCGTGAGTCTCTGATCTCGAGCGTGCACATTTGCGTGTATGATTAGTGCACGATCGAGCAGGCACTTCACAAGTTGGTATCAGAGTCGACTGCCTGTAGGAAGCCCCCTTCTAATTCCTTGGTCGAAGTTGAGTCTAGTCTTTGAAAAACTATATTTTACTAACATGGCTCTGTGGCTTACGGGCCCACGTTGCCAATGGGTGTTAATAGGATCTTTTATTCCTCTTCTATACTCTGGGATTCTACTCTCTCTTCTATTTCGGGTTAAAATTTTACTAACTCTGACTTAAGGTTCTCATAATCACTGTTGGAAATATGCCCTAGAGGCAATAATAAATTGGTTATTATTATATTTCCTTGTTCATGATAATCGTTTATTATCCATGCTATAATTGTATTGATTGGAAACTTAAATACATGTGTGGGTACATAGACAACACTGTGTCCCTAGTAAGCCTCTAGTTGACTAGCTCGTTGATCAAAAGATGGTGAAGGTTTCCTAGCCATGGATATAAGATGTCATTTGATAACGGGATCACATCATTAGGAGAATGATGTGATGGACAAGACCCAAACTATAAACGTAGCATATGATCGTGTCAGTTTATTGCTATTGTTTTCTGCATGTCAAGTATCTGTTCCTTTGACCATGAGATCATGCAACTCCCTGACATCGGAGGAATACCTTGTGTGTATCAAACGTCGCAACGTAACTGGGTGACTATAAAGGTGCTCTACAGGTATCTCCGAGGGTGTCTGTTGAGTTGGCATGGATCAAGACTGGGATTTGTTACTCCGTATGACGGAGAGGTATCTCAGGGCCCACTCGGTAATACAACATCACAATGAGCCTTGCAAGCAATGTGACTAAAGTGTTAGCCACGAGATCTTGTATTACGGAACGAGTAAAGAGACTTGCCGGTAACGAGATTGAACTAGGTATAGAGATACCGACGATCGAATCTCGGGCAAGTAAACATACCGAAGAACAAAGGGAACAGCATACGGGATTAACTGAATCCTTGACATAGAGGTTCGACCGATAAAGATCTTCGTAGAATATGTAGGAGCCAATATGGGCATCCAGGTCCCGCTATTGGTTATTGATCGTAGAGGTGTCTCGGTCATGTCTACATAGTTCTCGAACCCGCAGGGTCTACACACTTAACGTTTGGTGACGATTAGTATAGTTGAGTTATTGTGTTGGTGACCGAAGGTTGTTCGGAGTCCCGGATAAGATCCCGGACATGACGAGGATATCCGAAAAGGTTCGGAGGTAAAAGATTAATATATGTGATTATAGTGTTGTGATCTTCGGAAGGGTTCCGGAATTCACCGGAAGAGGTTCCGGATGTTTACCGAAGTGTTCGGGTGCAGCAACACTTTATATGGGCCAAAGGGGTAAAGCCCACGAGGTATTGGAAAGTGCAAAAGTAGTTTTGCTGCCGCGTAAGCGGTACTACCGCTTGTGAGAAGCGGTACTACCGCCCAAGCGGTACTACCGCTTGTGTGGAGCGGTACTACCGCCCAAGCGGTACTACCGCTTGTGTGAAGCGGTACTACCGCTTGTGCGCGGTACTGCAGGGATCCGAGTTGGACTCTTTCCCTGCGGGCCAAACCGACCTTGTGCGGGCAAAACCGACCTGGAGAAGGCTTTTACTCCAAGTTTAGACCCCAAGGCTGAACATATAAATAGAGGGGCAGGGCTAGCACACGGGATAGATCAAGATTTCCCCAAGCCGTGTGCGGCAACCCTAACCCTCTAGTTCTCCCGTCATAATCTCCGTAGTGCTTGGCGAAGCCCTGCAGAGATTGTTCCTCACCACCATCACCACGCCGTCGTGCTGCTGGAACTCATCTACTACTTCACCGTCGCTCGCTGGATCGAGGAGGTGAAGGCGTCATCAAGCCGTACGTGTGTTGAACGCGGAGGTGCCGTCCGTTCGGCACTAGTTCGTGATCGGTTCGAGGGACGACTTGCGATTTGGATCGCGGAGACGTTCGACTACATCAACCGCGTTTCTTAAACGCTTCCGCTTAGCGATCTACAAGGGTATGTAGATTCACTCTCCCTCTCGTAGATGCTCATCACCATGGATAGATCTTGTGTGTGCGTAGGAAAATTTTTGTTTCCCATGCAACGTTCCCCAACAGTGGCATCATGAGCCAGGTCTATGCGTAGATGAGATCTCGAGTAGAACACAAACGAGTTGTGGGCGTGGGTGTATACATATTGCTTGCCGTTACTAGTTGATATTTGATTCGGCGGTATTGTGAGATGAAGCGGCCCGGACCGACATTACGCGTACACTTACGCGAGACAGGTTCCTTCAACTGACATGTAATTTTGTTGCATAAAGATGGCTAGCGGGTGTCTGTCTCTCTCACTTTAGTTGAATCGATTTCAATGAAGAGGGTTCTTTTAGAAGATCAAAAAGCAATCACTACACCACGTTGTGGTTTTGCGTAGGTAAGAACGGTTCTTGCAAACCCGTAGCAGCCACGTAAAATTTGCAACAACAATTAGAGGACGTCTAACTTGTTTTTGCAGGGTATGTTGTGATGTGATATGGCCAATTACATGATGAGATATATGTGATGTATGAGATGATCATGTGTTGTATAGAATATCACGACTTGCATGTCGATGAGTACGGCAACTGGCAGGAGCCATAGAGTTGTCTTTAATTATTGTATGACCTGCGTGTCAATCATTAAGCGCTATGTAATGCTTTACTTTATCGCTAAACGTTAGCTATAGTCGTGGAAGCAACAGTCGGCGCGACAACCTTATGGCGACACGTTGATGGAGATCAAGATGATGGAGATCATGGTGTCATGCCAGTGACGATGGAGATCATGCCGGTGCTTTGGAGATGGAGATCAAAAGCACAAGTTCATGGCCATATCATGTCACTTATGATTTGCATGTGATGTTAATCCTTTTATGCATCTTATTTTGCTTAGGACGACGGTAGCATTATAAGGTGATCCCTCACTTAAATTTCAAGATAAATTGTGTTCTCCCCAAGTGTGCACCGTTGCGAAAGTTCGTCGTTTCGAGACACGCCGTGATGATCGGGTGTGATAGACTCCACGTTCACATACAACGGGTGCAAGCCATGTTGCACACGCGGAACACTCGGGTTAAACTTGACGAGCCTAGCATGTACAGACATGGCCTCGGAACACAAGAGACCGAAAGGTCGAACATGAGTCATATAGTAGATATGATCAACATGAAGATGTTCACCATTGAAACCACCTCAACTCACGTGATGATCGGACTTGAGTTGGTGGATTTGGATCATGTTACACTCGAATGACCGGAGGGATGTCAATTTGAGTGGGAGTTTTTAAGTAATATGATTAACTAAACTCATTATCTAGAACAATAGTCTAAGTTGTCTTTGCTATATTTATGTTGTAGATCATGGCTCGCGCAGTAGCACCTCTGAATTTTAATGCGTTCCTAGAGAAAGCTAAGTTGAAAGATGATGGAAGTAACTTTGTGGACTGGGCCCGTAATCTAAGGATTGTCCTTACGGCTTCCCAGAAAGCTTATGTCCTTGATGCACCGCTTGGTGATCCACCCGCTCTAGTTGAGTCTCTAGACGTTGTGAATGCCTGGCAGGCTCGTTCTGATGATTACTCAATAGTTCAATGTGCAATGTTGTATGGCTTAGAACCGGGACTTCAAAGACGTTTTGAACGTCATGGAGCATATGAGATGTTCCAGGAGTTGAAGTTTATCTTTCAGAAGAATGCCCGGATCGAAAGATATGAGATCTCCGATAAGTTCTATGCTTGCAAGATGGAGGAGAACGGGTCTATCAGTGATCACGTGCTCAGAATGTCTGGGTACTCTACCCGTCTGGCTGAATTGGGGATGCCCCTTCCGCCAGAGGCTATCACTGACAGAGTTCTTCAATCATTGCCACCTAGCTACAAGAGCTTCGTGTTGAACTATAACATGCACGGGATGAACAAGTCAGTCGCCGAGCTGTTTGCGATGCTGAAAGTCGCTGAGTCTGAAATTGAGAAGGAGCATCAAGTGTTGATGGTCAATAAAACCACTAGTTTCAAGAAAAATGGCAAGGGTAAGAAGGGTAACTCCAAGAAGAGTGGCAAAGCAGTTGCTTCTCTCGTGAAGAAACCCAAGGCTGGACCCAAACCAGAAACTGTGTGTTTTCATTGCAAGGGAACTGGACACTGGAAGCGGAACTGCCCCAAGTATTTGGCTGACAAGAAGACGGCCAACAACAAACAAGGTATATATGATATACATGTTATTGATGTGTACCTTACCAACTCTCGTTGTAGTGCCTGGGTATTTGATACCGGTGCGGTTGCTCATATTTGCAACTCAAAACAGGAAGTGCGGAATAGACGGAGGCTGGCAAAGGACGAAGTGATGATGCGCGTGGGAAATGGTTCCAAGGTTGATGTGATCACCGTCGGCACGCTCGCTCTTCGATTACCGTCGGGATTAGTGATGAACCTAAATAAGTGTTATTTGGTGCCTGCGTTAAGCATGAACATTATATCTGGATCTTGTTTATTGCGAGACGGTTACTCATTTAAATCAGAGAATAATGGTTGTTCTATTTATATGAGTAATATCTTTTATGGTCATGCACCCAATGTGAGGGGTTTATTCTTATTGAATCTCGATAGTAATGATACACATGTTCATAACATTGATGCCAAAAGATTTAGAATTGATAATGATAATACCACTTTCTTGTGGCACTGCCGTTTAGGTCATATTGGCGTAAAACGCATGAGGAAGCTCCATGCTGATGGACTTTTGGAGTCACTTGATTTTGAATCACTTGACACATGTGAGCCATGCCTCATGGGCAAGATGACTAAAACGCCGTTCTCTGGGACAATGGAACGGGCAAGTGACTTATTGGAAATCATACATACTGATGTGTGTGGTCCGATGAGTATTGAGGCGCGCGGTGGTTATCGTTACTTTCTCACCTTCACTGATGACTTCAGTAGATATGGGTATATTTACTTAATGAAACACAAGTCTGAAACATTTGAAAAGTTCAAACAATTTCAGAGTGAAGTTGAGAATCATCGTAACAAGAAGATTAAATTCCTACGATCTGATCGAGGAGGAGAATATCTGAGTTATGAGTTTGGCAGTCACTTAAGACAGTGTGGAATTGTTTCACAATTGACACCGCCTGGAACACCACAGCGTAATGGTGTGTCCGAACGTCGTAATCGAACCTTATTGGATATGGTGCGATCTATGATGTCTCTTGCCGATTTGCCACTATCGTTTTGGGGTTATGCATTAGAGACAGCTGCATTCACTTTAAATAGGGCACCATCGAAATCCGTTGAGACGACGCCATATGAACTTTGGTTTGATAAGAAGCCAAAGCTATCATTTCTTAAAGTTTGGGGATGTGATGCTTATGTCAAAAAGCTTCAGCCTGAAAAGCTGGAACCCAAAGCGGAGAAATGCGTCTTCATAGGATACCCAAAAGAGACAGTTGGGTATACCTTCTACCTCAGATCCGAAGGCAAAGTGTTTGTCGCTAAAAACGGAACATTTCTTGAGAAAGAGTTTCTCTCGAAAGAATTGAGTGGGAGGAAGATAGAACTTGATGAGGTTGTTGAACCTTTACTTCAACCTGAAAGTAGCGCAGCGCAGAAAGATGTTTCTGTAGAGCCTACATCAGCTGAAGAGGAAGTTAATGATGATGATCATGAAGCTTTGGATCAAGTTGCTATCGAACCTCGTAGGTCGACAAGGACGCGTACTGCTCCCGAGTGGTACGGCAACCCTGTCTTAGAGGTCATGTTGTTAGACAACGATGAACCTACGAGCTATGGAGAAGCGATGATGGGCCCGGATTCCGAGAAATGGTTAGAGGCCATGAAGTCCGAGATGGGATCCATGTATGAAAACAAAGTATGGACTTTGGAAGTATTACCTGAAGGGCGTAAGGCCATTCAGAACAAATGGATCTTTAAGAGGAAGACGGACGCAGACGGTAATGTCACCGTCTATAAAGCTCGACTTGTGGCAAAGGGTTTTTCACAAGTTCAAGGAGTTGACTACGATGAGACCTTCTCACCCATAGCGATGCTTAAGTCCGTCAGAATCATGTTAGCAATAGCTGCCTTTTTCGATTATGAAATTTGGCAGATGGATGTCAAAACAGCGTTCCTTAACGGTTACCTTAAGGAAGAGTTGTATATGATGCAACCAGAAGGTTTTGTCGATCCATAGAATGCTGACAAAGTTTGCAAACTCCAGCGATCCATTTATGGACTGGTGCAAGCATCTCGGAGTTGGAATCTTCGTTTTGATGAGGTGATCAAAGCGTTCGAGTTTATACAAGTTTACGGAGAAGCTTGTATTTACAAGAAAGTGAGTGGGAGCTCTGTAGCGTTTCTAATATTATATGTGGATGACATATTGCTGATTGGAAACAATATAGAAATGTTGGAAAGCGTAAAGGAATATTTGAACAAGAGTTTTTCAATGAAGGACCTAGGAGAAGCTGCTTTCATATTAGGCATCAAGATCTATAGAGATAGATCGAGACGCTTAATAGGACTTTCACAAAGCACATACCTTGACAAAGTTTTGAAGAAGTTCAAAATGGATCAGTCCAAGAAGGGGTTCTTGCCTGTATTGCAAGGTGTGAAGTTGAGTAAGACTCAATGCCCAGTGACTGCAGAAGATAGAGAAAAGATGAGTGTCATCCCCTATGCTTCGGCCATAGGCTCTATCATGTATGCAATGCTGTGCACAAGACCCGATGTCAGCCTTGCCATAAGTATGGTTGGAAGGTTTCAAGGTGATCCAGGAATGGAACACTGGACGGCGGTCAAGAATATCCTGAAGTACCTGAAAAGGACTAAGGACATGTTTCTCGTTTATGGAGGTGATCAAGAGCTCGTCGTAAAGGGTTACGTCGATGCAAGCTTTGACACTGATCCGGATGACTCTAAATCGCAAACCGGATACGTATGGGGGTGCGGTTAGCTGGTGCAGTTCCAAGCAAAGCGTGGTAGCTGATTCTACATGCGAAGCGGAGTACATCGCAGCCTCGGAGGCGGCGAAGGAAGGTGTCTGGATGAAGGAGTTCATGACAGATCTTGGAGTAGTGCCTAGTGCACTTATCCCAATGACTCTGTTTTGTGATAATACTGGTGCCATTGCTCTAGCCAAGGAACCAAGATTTCACAAGAGGACCAGACACATAAAGCGACGCTTCAATTCCATCCGCGATTACATCAGGGAGGACGACATAAATATTTGCAAAGTACACACGGATCTGAATGTTGCAGATCCGATGACTAAACCTCTTCCAAGGGCTAAACATGAACAACACCAGAACTGCATGGGTGTTCGATTCATTACAATGTAAATCACATAGTGATGTGAACTAGATTATTGACTCTAGTGCAAGTGGGAGACTGTTGGAAATATGCCCTAGAGGCAATAATAAATTGGTTATTATTATATTTCCTTGTTCATGATAATCGTTTATTATCCATGCTATAATTGTATTGATTGGAAACTTAAATACATGTGTGGGTACATAGACAACACTGTGTCCCTAGTAAGCCTCTAGTTGACTAGCTCGTTGCTCAAAAGATGGTGAAGGTTTCCTAGCCATGGATATAAGATGTCATTTGATAACGGGATCACATCATTAGGAGAATGATGTGATGGACAAGAGCCAAACTATAAACGTAGCATATGATCGTGTCAGTTTATTGCTATTGTTTTCTGCATGTCAAGTATCTGTTCCTTTGACCATGAGATCATGCAACTCCCTGACATCGGAGGAATACCTTGTGTGTATCAAACGTCGCAACGTAACTGGGTGACTATAAAGGTGCTCTACAGTTATCTCCGAGGGTGTCTGTTGAGTTGGCATGGATCAAGACTGGGATTTGTTACTCCGTATGACGGAGAGGTATCTCAGGGCCCACTCGGTAATACAACATCACAATGAGCCTTGCAAGCAATGTGACTAAAGTGTTAGCCACGAGATCTTGTATTACGGAACGAGTAAAGAGACTTGCCGGTAACGAGATTGAACTAGGTATAGAGATACCGACGATCGAATCTCGGGCAAGTAAACATACCGAAGAACAAAGGGAACAACATACGGGATTAACTGAATCCTTGACATAGAGGTTCGACCGATAAAGATCTTCGTAGAATATGTAGGAGCCAATATGGGCATCCAGGTCCCGCTATTGGTTATTGATCGTAGAGGTGTCTCGGTCATGTCTACATAGTTCTCGAACCCGCAGGGTCTACACATTTAACGTTTGGTGACGATTAGTATAGTTGAGTTATTGTGTTGGTGACCGAAGGTTGTTCGGAGTCCCGGATAAGATCCCGGACATGACGAGGATCTCCGAAAAGGTTCGGAGGTAAAAGATTAATATATGTGATAATAGTGTTGTGATCTTCGGAAGGGTTCCGGAATTCACCGGAAGAGGTTCCGGATGTTTACCGAAGTGTTCGGGTGCAGCAACACTTTATATGGGCCAAAGGGGTAAAGCCCACGAGGTATTGGAAAGTGCAAAAGTAGTTTTGCTGCCGCGTAAGCGGTACTACCGCTTGTGAGAAGCGGTACTACCGCCCAAGCGGTACTACCGCTTGTGTGAAGCGGTACTACCGCCCAAGCGGTACTACCGCTTGTGTGGAGCGGTACTACCGCCCAAGCGGTACTACCGCTTGTGTGAAGCGGTACTACCGCGTGTGCGCGGTACTGCAGGGATCCGAGTTGGACTCTTTCCCTGCGGGCCAAACCGACCTTGTGCGGGCAAAACCGACCTGGAGAAGGCTTTTACTCCAAGTTTAGACCCCAAGGCTCAACATATAAATAGAGGGGCAGGGCTAGCACACGGGATAGATCAAGATTTCCCCAAGCCGTGTGCGGCAACCCTAACCCTCTAGTTCTCCCGTCATAATCTCCATAGTGCTTGGCGAAGCCCTGCAGAGATTGTTCCTCACCACCATCACCACGCCGTCGTGCTGCTGGAACTCATCTACTACTTCACCGTCGCTCGCTGGATCGAGGAGGTGAAGGCGTCATCAAGCCGTACGTGTGTTGAACGCGGAGGTGCCGTCCGTTCGGCAATAGTTCGTGATCGGTTCGAGGGACGACTTGCGATTTGGATAGCGGAGACGTTCGACTACATCAACCGCGTTTCTTAAACGCTTCCGCTTAGCGATCTACAAGGGTATGTAGATTCACTCTCCATCTCGTAGATGCTCATCACCATGGATAGATCTTGTGTGTGCGTAGGAAAACTTTTGTTTCCCATGCAACTTTCCCCAACAATCACGTCACCCGGAGAGCTGGATTATCTGCACTTATTCCTTCCCATTGATCTGATTAATCTGATAATCACCTTTTCTTTTCCATTGGTCTGTTTAACCTTTTCTTTCCAATACTATCATATGCTTCTCACACTGTCATTTGACACTTTTGAACCTCTCGGCAAAATGTGTCGTGATCAGCGTCAACATTTTGACTTCTTTCGAGATGTTAATTGAATTCATTGTGAGCAATGCCATCCTTGCCCCTCGCTGATCTGTGTTATCATCAATAACCTCTTTGACTACCTGCCCACGCATTGCAGTTAACCCAGAACGAGTTCAGGCTATTCTTGACTATACTCCCCCGAAGAATGTTAAGCAAGTCAGAAGTTTTCTCGGTCTCGCCAGCTATTGCCGCCGTTTCGTCGAGAACTTCTCCAAGATTGCTAAGCCACTAGCTGATTTGCTCCACAAAGGCAAGAAGTTTGAGTGGACGGAAAAATGCCAAGAAAGCTTTCAGACACTTAAAGATAAGTTGACATCTGCCCCAGTGCTAGCACCCCCGGATACACGCAAGGACTTTGTGATATATTGTGACGCATCCCGTCAAGGATTACGTTGTGTCCTAATGCAAGAGCGTAAAGTGATTGCTTATGGCTCTCGTCAGTTGCGTCCTCACGAAGATAAGTATCCAACACATGATCTTGAGTTAGCAGCAGTTATCTATGCTCTGAAGCTGTGGCGACATTACCTTCTTGGTAATCGTTGCAAGATATACACGGACCACCAAAGTCTGAAGTATCTATATACTCAACCAGATTTGAATCTCCGTCAACAAAGATGGCTTGAGACAATAGCCGATTATGACATGGATATTTCTTATACCCCTGGCAAGGCTAATGTGATGGCCGATGCCTTGAGTCGCAAGTCATATTGCAACAACCTCATGGTTCAGCGAGCACAACCCCTTCTTTACGAAGAACTTCGCAAGTTGAACCTTCACATTGTCCCGTAGGGTCATCTCAATACCCTGGTTGTTGAACCAGATCTCGAGGACCTCATCAAGCATATACAGAAAGCTGACTCTGAGGTCAAGAAGATTAAGCGCGATCTCAAAAGAGGAAGGCCCTCATTCTTCACTATTGATGCTGATGGCACCTTTGTAGGGGAACGCGACAGAAAACAAAAAATTTCGGTACAGCGAGCACGCCCAGGACCACTATGGAGACTGCATACAGGGTTTGATCTGATCCGTACCGACTCGAAGCGCAGCGGAAGAAGAGTCGGTGTAGATCGTCGGTGCAGATCCCCGCAGCTAGGATTTACAACCTCCCAACCGCGAGGATGTACTCCCTCGCCGGACAGCCCTTCGGGAGGCGGTCGGACAGTCCCTCGGACGATGTCGCGGACAGCCCTTCGGGAGGACCCTTGAAACCCGAACGGTAACTCCGACAGCCCTTCGGGAGGACACTCGAACAGCCCCTCGGGCAAAAGATCCAAGCTACAATCTCTCTACGGGGTTGCACACATACGGTGTCAGCTATCCGGCAAGGCTTCGCCGTCAAGAACTAGTTCCTGCCGGAACACAGATAACCTTTCGGCTCTACGAAACTATTTCGCTAGGAGGGAGAGAGAGAGAGCTAGACGAGCATGGCTTGTGTATGAGAGCTTGGATGAGGTTTGGAGAGCACCCCTCCACCTCTATTTATAGGATAGCCAAGGGGTAAAGTTGGCTTTCAAAAATACCAAAAGTACCCTCACTTTATGTCCTACATAAAAGAATAAAAGGGAAAAGGGGTGCCATGTGGAGCTCCATGGAGGAGCACCACAATGGCCGGCCACTCTAGGGGGCCCCCCACATGGGGGTGCCTTGCTCCCCAATCCCTTCAAGAAGCCTTTTGGGAAATATCCCAAAAGGTGACTTTCCAAAAAAATATCCATAAAGTGATTTTTACTATTCACGGAACCAATTTTCCGCGACCGTTAAATCCGAAAATATTTCTGTCGGTCTTAGAATAATTCCAGTACCCACACAAATGATTTTGGACACGTTCCAAAACAATTTCGGATTAGTAAATTTCATCTGCGAAAAGCAACCAAATCGGTTCCGGCAGCTCCGGAACATTTCCGGTTTGTATCCCGAAAAATTCCCAGAAGTTTCCAGAACACTTTTGGCATCCTCCAAGAATTTCCAGGCGTGTGCCGAAACCAATTTGACTTAATGGTATCCCCTGAAACAACTTTTCAGTTTTACCGGAACTATTCCGGTGTTCTCTCCGGAACGTTTCCGTTTCGTCCGAAACTTTTTTCGGTGATTTTATTTCAGACTCCCCGTCTAGTATTTAGCAGATAGATGACCCTTAAGCGTGTGACCCTATAGGTTCGGTGAAGTATAGACATGACCCGGAACACTTTCCGATCAATGATCAACATCGGAGCCGTGGACACCCATATTGACCCCTATACCCACACGAATGAATATTCGAGTGAACCCCAGTTGCCGTGTGCTATTCCTGTTGCTTCGCGATATATTACAAACACCCGAGGTGAGATTTATCTGCATCCCCGTGGATCAACAACTTGTCCACCATGCAAGCTACCTCGTTACCGGTTTTGTTCTCTTTTCTCGTTTATGTGTTCCGGCATCCCAGTGATCAAATCACAATGTGTCTGGCCAGATGATGATGGATACCGTAACACCGAGAGGGCCCGAGATATCTCTCCATCATCGGAGGAGCAAATCCCAATCTTGAGCTATCTCGTTTCTTGTCATACTTTTCCGTGAACCCGTAAGCCGCAGTAATAGCCACCCAGTTACGGATGACGTTTAACAAACCCCAAAGTTCACTAAGCAAGTACGAAGGAACTCGATACTCTCATGGTCTGAGGAATTATGCAAACATTAACTATCTTTGTGTTATTTACCATTAACTTGTGACGAATGTATCTCATAGCATAACATCAATTCGGGTCGATTCAACACAAGTGTTGTACTAACATTGTGCCCTCAAAATTGCCGGCATAGACATGCCCATGATCAGGAAAACAGGATCATCATGCAATACTTGAGCCAGTCTTAGAGGCCAGACTAGGAATACATTTTACCGTTTATTATACCACACGTGCACATGAGTTTCCCTCCGAGCCTCGTGGTTATTGTAGACTCGAGAATCATTGCAGTTATAGAATGGAACATAAACATTCATTACAAACTTGGAGATACAAAATAACTGTTATTACTGCCTCTAGGGCATAGCTCCTACAGACTCCCACTTGCACTAGAGTCATAATCTAGTTACAAGGCTTCCCCAACACCAATGGCAATCCGGTGCTGCTCATGCTTTGCTCGTGGTAGAGGCTTTGTCATCGGGTCTGACACGTTCAGATCCGTGCGAACTTTGCGTACTTTCACTAAACAATGAGTTTATATTTGCGTTCAATATGTCTTGTCTTATGGTGTGAACTTGGCTCCCTTGCCTGAGCCACGGCGCCACTATTATCACAATAGATCTCCACCGGGTCCAGAGCACTTGGAACCACACCAAGGTCTTCAAGAAATTGCTTGATCCATACCGCCTCCTTGGAGGCTTCTGAAGCAGCAACATATTCCGCCTCCGTCGTAGAATCCGCTACAGTCTTTTGTTTGGAACTTTTCCAATCAACTGCGCCACCATTCAATATGAAAACATAGCCTGATTGAGATTTGAAGTCATCTGGGTCAGTGATGAAGCCTGCATCAGTGTAACCACTTACAATTAGCTCTTCATCACCTCCGTACACAAGGAGTAAATCCTTGGTCCTTCTGAGGTACTTAAGAATACCCTTGACTGCGGACCTGTGTTCAAATCCTGGATCACTTTGGTACCGGATGCTAACACTTAGCGCATAGGAAACGTCCGGTCTTGTACATAGCATGGCATACATAATAGAACCAACTGCCGAGGCATATGGAACATCATTCATCTGTACTCGCTCATCCAGAGTCCGAGGACACTGATTCTTGCAAAGCACTGTGCCAGGTGACATGGGGAGTAGGCCTTTCTTGGAGTTCTCCATGTTGAACCTTTTCAATACCTTGTCAATGTACGTGCTTTGGCTAAGCGCTATCAGGCGTTTTGATCTATCTCTATATATCCTGATGCCCAATACATATGCCACTTCGCCTAAGTCTTTCATTGAAAAACTTTTCTTCAATGAGTCTTTTATTTCGTTAAGAAAATTCACGTCATTTCCAATAAACAATATGTCATCCACATACAAGATTAGAAATGCTTTTGCGCTCCCACTAAACTTTTTGTAAACACAAGATTCTTCGTCATTCCTGATGAAGCCAAACTGTTTGACCACTTCATCAAAACAAATGTTCCAACTCCTTGACGCTAGCTTCAGACCATAAATGGCTTTCTGAAATTTGCATACCTTTCCAGCATCCTTATGAACGACAAAACCTTCTGGCTGTATCATGTATACATCCTCTTTGAGGTTTCCATTTAGGAAAGCCGTTTTGACGTCCATCTGCCATATTTCATAATCGAAATAAGCAGCAATTGCTAGTAATATCCGAACAGACCCAAGCATAGCTACGGGCGAAAAAGTCTCATCGTAGTCCACTCCTGGAACTTGCGTGAACCCTTTCGCGACAAGTCTAGCTTTGTGGATAGTAATGTTACCATCCGCGTCCGTCTTTCTTTTGAAAATCCATTTACAACCAATGGGCTTTACGCCTTCTGGAAGTTCTTCCAAGTTCCAAACTTGGTTTTCGTACATGGATTCCATTTCGGATTTCATGGCTTTGTTCCATTCCTTTGATCTGGGCCCCGCCATCGCTAACTTGTAGTGCGCAGGTTCATCATCTTCAAGAATGAAGATTTCGTTATGAAACCACTCAGGTGGCTGGATAGCCCTACCTGATCTGCGCGGTTCAGTTACAACATTGTCTGAAGTTTCCGCATCACATGCGCAACTTCCGGCTCGGTTGTAGGGATAATTAGCGGAATTTCTTCCGGTTTCTTAGCCATATCAACGGTTGCCGAAGATTCACTAATCTCATCAAGTTATACTGTCCTCCCACTCACTTCTTTAGCGAGAAATTCTTTCTCGAGAAAGTGTCCAACTTTTGCGACAAACACTTTGCCCTCGGACTGGTTGTAGAAGGAATACCCAATGGTGTTATTGGGATAACATACAAAGTAACATTTGTCTGATCTGGGATCGAGTTTGCTTGGCTGTAAACGCTTTACGTATGCCTC
Source organism: Elymus sibiricus (assembly GCA_039707655.1). Taxonomy (NCBI): domain Eukaryota; kingdom Viridiplantae; phylum Streptophyta; class Magnoliopsida; order Poales; family Poaceae; genus Elymus; species Elymus sibiricus. The sequence goes on from CM077664.1 coordinate 43,428,063, forward strand.
ACAACCCCAAATTTTAAGATGCGACACACTAGGAATTTCCCATGCCACATCTCATGTGGTGTCGTCTTAACAGACTTAGACGGTGCTCTGTTTAATGTATAAGCTGCAGTGAGTAGTGCGTGACCCAAAAAGATATCGGTAGATCTGTAAGAGACATCATCGACCTTACCATGTCTAACAAGGTTCGGTTACGTCGTTCCGACGCTCCGTTTCGCTGTGGAGTTTCGGGAGGCGTAAGCTGTGAAACGATTCCACGGTCACTCAGATGTTGGCCAAACTCATGACTAAGATATTCGCCTCCGCGATCAGACCGCAGAAACTTAATCCTTTTGTTACGATGATTTTCTACCTCATTCTGAAATTCTTTGAACTTTTCAAAGGTTTCCGACTTATGCTTCATTAAGTAGATATAGCCATACCGACTTAAATCATCAATAAAAGTAACGAAGTAGAAATACCCACCCCGTGCGATTGTGCTCATTGGACCACATACATCACTATGTATTATTTCCAACAATTCACTCGCCCGTTCAGGATGACCCGTGAACGGCGACTTGGTCATTTTCCCCATCAAGCAAGCTTCACATGTGTCAAATGATTCAAAATCAAGGGACGGTAAAACTCCATCTTTATGGAGTCTTTGCATGCGTTTCCTTCCGATGTGGCCAAGGCGACAGTGCCACATGAAAGTGGTGGTGGTATCAGCCTTCTTAAGGCGTTTAGTGTTCACGTTAAAGACATCATTTCCACATTCAAGATTTAGTAGGAAAAGGCCCCCAACAATGGGTGCAAATCCATAAAACATATCCTTACAATAAAGTGAACAACCATTGTTCTCAGACTTGTACGAATACCCATCGTGTACATAACATGATCCGGAGATAATGTTTCTACACAATAGTGGAACAAAATAACAGTTATTTAGTTCTAACATAAATCCTGAAGGGAGACGTAGAGGCATAATGCCAACGGCTTGAGCGGCGATCCCAGCGCCGTTCCCGACGCGCATTACGACTTCATTCTTTGCTAACTTGCGCACCTTCTAAAGTCCCTGTATCGAGTTGCAAATGTGAGCAACCGATCTGGTATCAAATACCCAAGACTTAGAATTTTCGCTAGCAAGCAAAACGTCAATGAAATTAACTTGTATAACAATTATACCTTTTCCGGTTTTCCCGGACTTCTTATCTTCCAGATACTTCTTGTAGTTTCTCTTCCAGTGTCATGTGCCCTTGCAGTAGAAGCACTCAGTTTCATTCTTGGCTCCGCCCTTAGAGTTGCTTTGGGAGCCGGTCTTACCGGGGCCCTTGCCCATCTTTGGCTTGCCTTTCTTTTTGAAATTGACGGTTTTATTCACAAGCAACACTTGCTTGCGACTTTTCCGCAGTCCTCCTTCCGCAGTTTTCAGCATGGCGAGCACCTCTTCTGGTGTTTTCTCCATCCCACTCATGTTTTAGTCGATGACAAAACCGTCGTAAAACGGGGGGAGTGAAGAAAGCATCATGTCCATCATATGGCCAGGCGGAATTGGAAATTCCAGGGTTTTAAGCCTTTCAGCATAGCCAATCATTTTGACTACGTGTTCGCCAACTGAACTGGCCTCAGCCATCTTGCAATCCATCACGGCCTTCATGATATCAAATCGTTCAGACCGTGCGGTTTCCTTGTACAGAGCATCCAATTCCCGGATCATATCACGGGGTTTATGGAATTCAAAACGTTTTTGAAGCCATGCACTCATGCAAGCTAGCATGAGGCACTACACTAAGTTGTGATCATCATCCTTAGTGGCCCAGACATTTTGTTCATCTTCCGGGGCAGTGGCCGCCGGTTTAGCTAGAAGAGCATTTTCAAGCACATACATTTTCTTAGCGCTCCTGAGGACAATCCTCAGGTTACGGACCCAGTCCACATAGTTGTTTCCAGTCACAGCTAACTTCTCTTTCTCTAACATCGGGCCTAAGTTGCACGCGGTGTTCCGAGCCATTTAATCTACAACGGAAAACACAAGTTTCACTTAGACTTTGTTCATAATGATTTTTGGCACTAGTGAATAAACAGTTTTATTCTAAAGTGCGCTCCCACTCAAATCAATATCTCTCAAAATTGATTATGAGTGATACAAGACCCAAATTGTAATTCAATGCCAAGGATGTATCCATCTCATGTGACGAGAATTTCAATCGGTAGGCCAACTTGCCAATCACATCTCTATATGACACTTGTTCATCTTTCGATGGGCGTGTTCCGAGCTCAGGACGATCCTCCGGAACGTCAAGACAACCAAGTGATCTCGCTGCGAGGTCTGAACTCTCCCATCTCACACTTCACAAATCATTCGTACCCATGTATCCATGTGGTACCCCAAAAAGATAGGTGCCGTGACGGTGCTACACTTGGGAGAACACTAACTACTTGATATTTTTAAGTGAGAGATCACCCTAATAAAAAGCGACTACCGCGCAATCAAAAGGGTGCATCATAAGGGATAAACATCTCAGGCAATTCATAATAGCATGATATGGTATAGCCCTTTCTGACGGAGAAGTCTTGTATTTCTTCGTCTTCGGCATTCGCATCGGTGTTTACCTTCGCGAAGATTGCCACCACCTTGTTGATGCACCAGATAATATTGCTATCTCTATAGCTAATAAAATAAGTGCATTACTTAAGGTTGACACGCAGGTCATTAAAGTGACAATCATATGGCTCCAGCCATCATGCCGAATCATGACACACAGCACGATCTCATCTACTCCAAAATTATATAATGCAATACCCATACATCTCCATGTATTCTAGATCGTAACCTGCATCTACGCATAGCACGGCTCATGATGCCACTGTAGGGGAACGCGACAGAAAACACAAATTTTCGGTACATCGAGCACGCCCAGGACCACTATGGAGACTGCATACAGGGTTTGATCTGATCCGTACCGACTCGAAGTGCAGCAGAAGAAGAGTCGGTGTAGATCGTCGGTGCAGATCCCCGCAGCTAGGATTTACAACCTCCCAACCACGAGGATGTACTCCCTCGCCGGACAGCCCTTCGGGAGGCGGTCGGACAGTCCCTTGGACAATGTCGCGGACATCCCTTTGGGAGGACCCTCGAAACCCGAACGGTAACTCGGACAGCCCTTCGGGAGGACACTCGAACAGCCCCTCGGGCAAAAGATCGAAACTACAATCTCTCTACGGGGTTGCACACATACGGTGTTAGCTATCCGGCAGGGCTTCGCCGTCCAGAACTAGTTCCTGCCGGAACCCAGACAGCCTTTCGGCTCTACGAAACTATTTCGCTAGGAGGGAGAGAGAGAGAGCCAGACGAGCATGGCATGTGTATGAGAGCTTGGATGAGGTTTGGAGAGCACCCCTCCACCTCTATATATAGGATAGCCAAGGGGTAAAGTTGGCATTCAAAAATACCAAAAGTACCCCCACTTTATGTCTTAAATAAAAGAATAAAAGGGAAAAGGGGTGCCATGTGGAGCTCCATGGAGGAGCACCACCTTGGCCGGCCACACAAGGCCCCCCCCCCACATGGGGGTGCCTTGCTCCCCAATCCCTTCTAGAAGCCTTTTGGGAAATATCCCAAAAGGTGACTTTCCAAAAAAATATCCATAAAGTGATTTTTACTATTCACGGAACCAATTTTCCGTGACCGTTAAATCCGAAAATATTTCTGTGGGTCTTAGAATAATTCCAGTACCCACACAAATGATTTTGGACGCGTTCCAAAACAATTTTAGATTAGTAAATTTCATCTGCAAAAAGCAACCAAATCGGTTCCGGCAGCTCCGGAACATTTCCAGGCATTTGCCAAAACCAATTTGGCTTAATGGTATCCCGTGAAACAACTTTTCAGTTTTACGGGAACTATTCCGGTGTTCTCTCCGGAACGTTTCCGTTTCGTCCGAAACTTTTTTCGGTGATTTTCTCTCAGACTCCCCGTCTAGTATTCAGTAGATAGATGACCCTTAAGCGTGTGACCCTATAGGTTCGGTGAAGTATAGACATGACCCGAAACACTTTCCGATCAATGATCAACATCGGAGCCGTAGACACCCATATTGACCCCTATACCCACACGAATGAATATTCGAGTGAACCCCAGTTGCCGTGTGCTATTCCTGTTGTTTCGCGATATATTACAAACACCCGAGGTGAGATTTATCTGCATCCCCGTGGATCAACAACTTGTCCACCATGCAAGTTACCTCGTTACCGGTTTTGTTCTCTTTTCTCGTTTCTGTGTTCCGGCATCCCTGTGATCAAATCACAATGTGTCTGGCCAGACGATGATGGATACCGTAACACCGAGAGGGCCCGAGATATCTCTCCATCGTCGGAGGAGGAAATCCCAATCTTGAGCTATCTCGTTTCTTGTCATACTTTTCCGTGAACCCGTAAGCCGCCGTAATAGCCACCCAGTTACGGATGACGTTTAACAAACCCCAAAGTTCACGAAGCAAGTACGAAGGAACTTGATACTCTCATGGTCTAAGGAATTATGCAAACATTAACTATCTCTGTGTTATTTACCATTACCTTGTGACGAATGTATCTCATAGCACAACATCAATTCGGGTCGATTCAACACAAGTGTTCTACTAACATTGTGCCCTCAAAATTGCCGGCATAGACATGCCCATGATCAGGAAAACAGGATCATCATGCAATACTTGAGCCAGTCTTAGAGGCAAGACTAGGAATACATTTTACCGTTTATTATACCACATGTGCACATGAGTTTTGTAGGGGAACATGACAGAAAACAAAAAAAATCGGTACAGCGAGCACACCCAGGATCACTATGGAGACTGCATACAAAGTTTGATCCGATCCGTACCGACTCGAAGCGCAGTGGAAGAAGAGTCGGAGTAGATCGTCGGTGCAGATCCCTGCAGCTAGGATTTACAACCTCCCAACCGCAAGGATGTACTCCCTCGCCGGACAGCCCTTCGGGAGGCGGTCGGACAGTCCCTCGGACGATGTCGCGGACAGCCCTTCGGGAGGACCCTCGAAAACCGAACCAAAACTCGGACAGACCTTCGGGAGGACACTCGAACAGCCCCTCGGGAAAAAGATCAGAACTATGACCTCTCTACGGGGTTGCACACATACGGTGTCAGCTATCCGGCAGGGCTTCGCCGTCCAGAACTAGTTCCTGCCGGAGCCCAGACAACCTTTCGGCTCTACGAAACTATTTCGCTGGGACGGAGAGAGAAGCCAGACAAGTCTATGGCATGTGTATGAGAGCAAGGATGAGCACTTGATACTGCCCCCTCACCTCTATTTGTAGGATAGCCAAGGGTTAAAGCTGGTATTCAAAAATACCAAAAGTACCCCCACTTTATGCCTTTACTAAAAAGAATAAAGCAAAAAGGGGTGCCATGTGGAGCTCCAAGGAGCTCCACCTCCCTTGGCCGGCCACACTTGGGGGCCCCCCCATGAGGGGGCTTCCTTGGATCCCAAGTCCTTCTAGAAGGCTTTTGGAAAATATCCCAAAAGGTGTTTTCCAAAAAATATCCAAAAAGCACTTTCACTATTCACGAAGACATTTTTCTGCGTCCATTAAAACCCAAATTATTTCTGTGTGCCTAGAATAATTATAGCACCCACCAAAACAATTTTGAACGCATTCCGAAACAATTTCGGAACAATGTTTCTTCAGCGAAAAGCAACCAAAGCGGTTCCGGCTGCTCCGGAACATTTCCGGTTTTTGTCCCGGAAAATTCCCAGAAGTTTCCAGAACACTTCTGGCATCCTCCAAGAATTTCCAGGCATGTGCCAGAACCAATTTGACTTAATGGAATACCCTGAAACAACTTTTCAGTTTCACCGGAACTATTCCGGTGTTCTCTCCGGAACGTTTCCGTTTCGTCCGAAACTTTTTCAGTGATTTTCTCTCAGACTCCCTGTCTAGTATTCAGCAGATAGATGAACCTTAAGCGTGTGACCCTATAGGTTCGGTGAAGTATAGACATGACCCGGAACACTTTCCGATCAATGATCAACATCGGAGCTGTGGACACCCATATTCACCCCTATACCCACACGAATGAATATTCGAGTGAACCTCCAGTTGCCGTGTGCTATTCCTGTTGCTTCATGATATATTACAGATACCCGAGGTGAGATTTATTGCATCCCCGTGGATCAACAACCTGTCCACTATGCAAGTTACCTCGTTACCGGTTTTGTTCTCTTTACTCGTTTCCGTGTTCCGGCATCCCAGTGATCAAATCACAAGGTGTCTGGCCATACGATGATGGATACCGTAACACCAAGAGGGCCGGAGAATATCTCTCCATCGTCGGAGGAGCAAATCCAATCTTGAGCTATCTCGTTACTTGCCATACTTTTCCGTGAACCCGTAAGCCGCCGTAATAGCCACCCATTTACGGATGACGTTTAACAAACCCCAAAGTTCACGAAGCAAGTACGAAGGAACTCGATACCCTCATGGTCTAAGGAATTATGCAAACATTAACTATCTCTGTGTTATTAACCATTAACTTGTGACGAATGAATCTCATAGCATAACATCAATTTGGGTCGATTCAACACAAGTGTTCTACCAACATTGTGCCCTCAAAATTGCCGGCATTGACATGCCCATGATCAGGAAAACAGGATCATCATGCAATGCTTGAGCCAGTCTTAGAGGCAAGACTAGGAATACATTTTACCATTTATTATACCACACGTGCACATGAGTTTCCCTCCGAGCCTCGTGGTTATTGTAGACTCGAGAATCATTGCAGTTATAGCATGGAACGTAAACATTCATTACAAACTCGGAGATACAAAGTAACTGTTATTACTGCCTCTAGGGCATATCTCCTATAGACTCCCACTTGCACTAGAGTCATAATCTAGTTACATGGCTTCCCTAACACCAATGGCAATCCGGTGCTGCTCATGCTTTGCTCGTGGTAGAGGCTTTGTCATCGGGTCTGACACGTTCAGATCCGTGTGAACTTTGCGTACTTTCACTAAACCCGGTTCGACATGATGTCAAATGAGTTTATATTTGTGTTCAATATGTCTTGTCTTATGGTGCGAACTTGGCTCCCTTGCTTGAGCCACGGCGCCACTATTATCACAATAGATCTCCACCGGGTCCAGAGCACTTGGAACCACACCAAGGTCTTCAAGAAATTGCTTGATCCATACCGCCTCCTTGGAGGCTTCTGAAGCAGCAACATATTCCGCCTCCGTCGTAGAATTCGCTACAGTCTTTTGTTTGGAACTTTTCCAATCAACTGCGCCGCCGTTCAATATGAAAACATAGCCTGATTGAGATTTGAAGTCATCTGGGTCAGTCATGAAGCCTGCATCAGTGTAACCATTTACAATGAGCTCTTCATCACCTCCGTACACAAGGAGTAAATCCTTGGTCCTTCTTAGGTACTTAAGAATACCCTTGACTGCGGCCCAGTGTTCCAATCCTGGATCACTTTGGTACCGGCTGCTAACACTTAGCGCATAGGAAACGTCCGGTCTTGTACATAGCATGGCATACATAATAGAACCAACTGCCGAGGCATATGGAACATCATTCATTTGTACTCGCTCATCGAGAGTCCGAGGACACTGATTCTTGCAAAGCACTGTGCCAGGTGACATGGGGAGTAGGCCTTTCTTGGAGTTCTCCATGTTGAACCCTTTCAACACCTTGTCAATGTACGTGCTTTGGCTAAGCGCTATTAGGCGTCTTGATCTATCTTTATAGATTCTGATGCCCAATACATAAGCACTATTAGGAGTCTTTTATTTCGTTAAGAAAATTCACGTCAATTCCAATCAATAGTATGTCATCCACATATAGGATTAGAAATGCTTTTGCGCTCCCACTAAACTTCTTGTAAACACAAGATTCTTCGTCATTCCTGATGAAGCCAAACTGTTTGACCACTTCATCAAAACGAATGTTCCAGCTCCTTGACGCTTGCTTCAGACCATAAATGGATTTCTGAAATTTGCATACCTTTCCAGCATCCTTATGGACGACAAAACCTTCTGGCTCTATCATGTATACATCCTCTTTGAGGTTTCCATTTAGGAAAGCCGTTTTGATGTCCATCTGCCATATTTCATAATCGAAATAAGCAGCAATTGCTAGTAATATCCGAACAGACCTAAGCATAGCTACAGGCGAGAAAGTCTCGTCGTAGTCCACTCCTGGAACTTGCGTGAACCCTTTCGCGACAAGTCTAGCTTTGTGGATAGTAATGTTACCATCCGCGTCCGTCTTTCTTTTGAAAATCCGTTTACAACCAATGGGCTTTACGCCTTCTGGAAGTTCTTCCAAGTTCCAAACTTGGTTTTCGTACATGGATTCCATCTCGGATTTCATGGCCTTGTGCCATTCCTTTGAGCTGGGCCCCGCCATCGCTTCCTTGTAGTGCGTAAGTTCATCGTCTTCAAGAATGAAGATTTCATTATGAAACCATTCAGGTGGCTGGATAGCCCTACCTGATCTGCGCGGTTCAGTTACAACATGGTCTGAAGTTTCCGCATCACATGCGACAACTTCCGGCTCGGTTGTAGGGATAATTAGCGGAATTTCTTCCGGTTCCTTAGCCATATAAACGGTTGCCGAAGATTCACTAATCTCATTAAGTTGTACTGTCCTCCCACTTACTTCTTTAGCGAGAAACTCTTTCTCGAGAAAGACTCCGTTTCTAGCGACAAACACTTTGTGCTCGGAGGGAAGATAGAAGGAATACCCAATGGTCTCATTGGGATAACCTACAAAGTAGCATTTATCTGCTTTGGGATCAAGTTTGCTAGGTTGTAAACGTTTTACGTATGCCTCACAACCCCAAATTTTGAGATGCGACACAATGGGTTTCTTCCCATACCATAAATCAAATGGCGTCGTCTCAACAGACTTAGACGGTGCTCTGTTTTAATGTATAATTAAGCGGCAGTTTGTAGTGCGTGACCCCAAAAAGATATTGGCAGATCTGTAAGAGACATCATCGACCTAACCATGTCTAACAGGGTTCGGTTACGTCTTTCCGATACTCCGTTTCTCTATGGAGTTCAGGGAGGCGTAAGCTGTGAAACGATTCCACGATCACTCAGATGTTGGCTAAACTGATGACTAAGATATTCGCCCCCGCGATCAGACCGCAGAAACTTAATCTTTTTGTTACGATGATTTTCTACCTCATTCTGAAATTCTTTGAACTTTTCAAATGTTTCCGACTTATGCTTCATCAAGTAGATATATCCATACCTACATAAATCATCAGTAAAAGTCACGAAGTAGAAATAACCACTCCGTGCGGCCGTGCTCATTGGACCACATACATCACTATGTATTATTTCCAACAATTCAACCGCCTGTTCAGGATGACCCGTGAACGACGTCTTGGTCATTTTCCCCATCAAGCAAGCTTCACATGTGTCAAATGATTCAAAATCACAGGACGGTAAAACTCCATCTTTATGGAGTCTTTGCATGCGTTTCTTTCCGATGTTGCCAAGCCGACGGTGCCACAAGTAAGTGGTGGTGGTATCAGCCTTCTTAAGGCGTTTAGCATTCACGTTAAAGACATCATTTCCACATTCAAGATTTAATATGAAAAGGCCCCCAACAATGGGTGCAAATCCATAAAACATATCCTTACAATAAAGTGAACAACCATTGTTCTCAGACTTGTATGAATACCCATCGTCTACTAAACATGATCCAGAGATAACAGTTATTTAGTTCAAAGGTAAATCCTGAAGGGAGACGTAGAGGCATAATGCCGACGGCTTGAGCGGCGATCCCAGCGCCGTTCCCGATGCGCATCACGACTTCATTCTTTGCTAGCTTGCGCACCTTCTGAAGTCCCTGTATCGAGTTGCAAATGTGAGCAACCGATCCGGTATCAAATACCCAAGACTTAGAATTTTCGCTAGCAAGCAAAACGTCAATGACGTTAACTTGTATAACAATTATACCTTTTCCGGTTTTCCCGGACTTCTTATCTTCCAGATACTTCTTGCAGTTTCTCTTCCAGTGTCCTGTGCCCTTGCAGTAGAAGCACTCAGTTTCATTCTTGGCTCCGCCCTTAGAGTTGCTTTGGGAGCCGGTCTTACCGGTGCCCTTGCCCTTCTTTGGCTTGCCTTTCTTTTTGAAACTGGCGGTTTTATTCACAAGCAACACTTGCTTGCGATTTTTCCGCAGTCCTCCTTCCGTAGTTTTTAGCATGGCGAGCACCTCTTCCGGAGTCTTCTCCATCCCACTCATGTTGTAGTTCATGATAAAACCGTCGTAAGACGGGGGGAGTGAAGAAAGCAGCATGTCCATCATATGGTCAGGTGGAAGTGGAAACTCCAGGGTTTTAAGCCTGTCAACATAGCCAATCATTTTGACTACGTGTTCGCCAACTGAACTACCATCAGCCATCTTGCATTCCATCAAGGCCTTCATGACATCAAATCGTTCAGATCTTGCGGTTTCCTTGTACAGGGCATCGAAATCCCGGATCATATCGCGGGTTTATGGAATTGAAAACGTTTTTGAAGCCCTGCACTCATGCAAGCTAGCATGAGGCACTGCACTAAGTTATGATCATCATCCTTAGTGGCCCAGACATTTTGTTCATCATCCGGGGCAGTAGCCGCCGGTTTAGCTGGAAGAGCATTTTCAAGCACATACATTTTCTTAGCACTCCTGAGGACAATCCTCAGGTTACGGACCCAGTCCGCATAGTTGTTTCCAGTCGCAGCTAACTTCTCTTTCTCTAACATCGGGCCTAAGTTGAACGCGGTGTTGCGAGCCATTTGATCTACAACGGAAAACACAAGTTTCACTTAGACTTTGTTTATAATGATTTTGGCACTAGTGAATAAACAATTTTATTCTAAAGTGCGCTCCCACTCAAATCAATATCTCTCAAAATTGATTATGAGTGATTCAAGATCCAAATTGTAATTCAACGTCATTGTTCGAGATGAACACCGATGGCGCGAACTATAATTGGTAGGCAAACTTGCCGATCAGATCTCTATGTGACTCTTGTTCATCTTTCGATGCGTGTGTTCCGAGCTAAGGACGATCCTGCCATGAACGTCAAGACAACCAAGTGATCTTGCTGCGAGGTTTGACCTCACCCGCCTTACATCCGTACAATCGTTCGTACCCATGTAGATCATGGCGCACCCCGAAAGGAAAGATGCTGTGACGGTGCTACACTTGGGAAAACACTAACTACTTGATATTTTTAGTGAGAGATCACCCTAATAAAAAGCGACTACCGCGCAATCAAAATTGTGCATCATAAGGGATAAACATCTCAGGCAATTCATAATTAGCATGATATGGTATAGGCCTTTCTGACGGAGAAGTCAAGTATTTCTTCGTCTTCGGCATTTGCGTCGGTGTTCACCTTCGCGAAGATTGCCACCACCTTGTCGATGCACCAGATAATATTGCTATCTCTATAGCTAATAAAATAAGTGCATTACTTAAGGTTGACACGCAGGTCATTAAATTGACAATCATATGGCTCCAGCCATCATGCCGAATCATGACACGCATGTCATGCTAATAAATCTACATCATATAGTCATCTCATACATAATCGAATTAATATGAGCACTGCTATACCATATCACATGCACATCCTGCAAAACCAAGTTAGACGCCTCTAATCGGTTTATGCAAAATTTTATTTTACGTGGCTTCTATGGTTTTGACTTAAACCGTAGCTACCAACGTTTTATCATCAAGTATGATTATTCAAGTCGCTAGATTAACTTTCCAGGGTGTATGAAACACGAGATAATAAAATCTCGAGCCCCATACTAAACTTTGTCATACGCATCACCCCCGTGCAGATCATATCTGCATTGCCCTTTCATCTGCGAATTTCATCTTTCTTTTGACTATGGCGGAACCCAAAGAACTGTTAGCACTTCGTTGATCAACCAGGATCGCGGATTGCCAGAACTTTGTGAAATTCCACCATGCTGTCTCGAGATCAGAAATACGCAAATTCAGTTACAACATGGTCTGAAGTTTCCGCATCACATGCGACAACTTTCGGCTCGGTTGTAGGGATAATTAGCGGAATTTCTTCCGGTTCCTTAGCCATATCAACGGTTGCCGAAGATTCACTAATCTCATTAAGTTGTACTGTCCTCCCACTTACTTCTTTAGCGACAAACACTTTGTGCTCGGAGGGAAGATAGAAGGAATACCCAATGGTCTCATTGGGATAACCTACAAAGTAGCATTTATCTGCTTTGGGATCGAGTTTGCTAGGCTGTAAACGTTTTACATATGCCTCACAACCCCAAATTTTGAGATGCGACACAATGGGTTTCTTCCCATACCATAAATCAAATGGCGTCGTCTCAACAGACTTAGACGGTGCTCTGTTTTAATGTATAATTAAGCGGCTGTTTGTAGTGCGTGACCCCAAAAAGATATCGGCAGATCTTTAAGAGACATCATCGACCTAACCATGTCTAACAGGGTTCGGTTACGTCTTTCCGATACTCCGTTTCTCTATGGAGTTCCGGGAGGCGTAAGCTGTGAAACGATTCCATGATCACTCAGATGTTGGCTAAACTCATGACTAAGATATTCGCCCCCGTGATCAGACCGCAGAAACTTAATCTTTTTGTTACGATGATTTTCTACCTCATTCTGAAATTCTTTGAACTTTTCAAATGTTTCCGACTTATGCTTCATCAAGTAGATATATCCATACCTACTTAAATCATCAGTAAAAGTCACGAAGTATAAATAACCACTCCGTGCGGCCGTGCTCATTGGACCACATACATCACTATGTATTATTTCCAACAATTCACCCACCCGTTCAGGATTTGCTCCTCCGACGATGGAGAGATATGACAAGAAACGAGATAGCTCAAGAACGGATGACGTTTAACAAACCCAAAGTTCACGAAGCAAGTACGAAGGAACTCGATACTCTCATGGTCTAAGGAATTATGCAAATATTAACTATCTCTGTGTTATTTACCATTAACTTGTGACGAATGTATCTCATAGCATAACATCAATTCGGGTCGATTCAACACAAGTGTTCTACTAACATTGTGCCCTCAAAATTGCCGGCATAGACATGCCCATGATCAGGAAAATAGGATCATAATGCAATACTTGAGCCAGTCTTAGAGGCAAGACTAGGAATACATTTTACCGTTTATTATACCACACGTGCACATGAGTTTCCCTCTGAGCCTCGTGGTTATTGTAGAATCGAGAATCATTGCAGTTATAGCATGGAACATAAACATTCATTACAAACTCGGAGATACAAAATAACTGTTATTACTGCCTCTAGGGCATATCTCCTACAACCTTGTTCTTCAAAAATTGCTTAGTGGTTCCTAGAAAGGACAATCTGGATCTGACCCCGCGCGTCATGAAAGAAGCTAATGATACTCCTCTTTCAATTCATCCTGGTAGCACCAAGATGTACCAAGACATTCGACAGAGATATTGGTGGCCTGATATGAAGCGAGGCATTGCTCGCTATTTTGCTGAGTGTGACGTCTGCCGTCGCATCAAAGCAGAACATCAAAGGCCTGCTGGAACTCTACAACCACTTGATATTCCTGAATGGAAATGGGACAAAGTCAAAATGGACTTCATCACTGGTTTTCCCAGATCGCAGAAGGGTCATGATGCTATTTTTGTCGTCATTGACCGATTCTCAAAGTTTGCTCACTTTCTGCCAGTCAAGGAGACAATCACTGCTTGTCAGTTAGCAGACTTGTATGTTTCCAGAATTGTGTCACTCCACGGTGTTCTGTTGGAGATCAGCTCAGATCGTGGCAGCCTCTTTACCTCAAGATTTTGGAACAGTTTCCAAGAAGCTATGGGAACTCATCTGTCTTTCAGCACCGCTTTTCACCCCCAGTCCCAGGGACAAGTTGAACGAGTCAATCAAGTGCTTGAAGATATGCTTCAAGCTTGTGTCATCTCCTTCGGTAAGAAATGGGAGGAATCTCTACCATATGCTGAATTCTCTTGCAACAATAGCTATCAAGCTAGTTTGAAGATGGCACCATTTGAAGTTCTTTATGGTCGTAAGTGTCGAACCCCTCTGAATTGGTCAGAAACTGGGGACTGATAGCTTGTTGGACCGGACATCATTCAACAAGCTGAAGAACAAGTCCGCATTGTCCGTGATCATCTAAAAGCTGCTCAGTCTCGTCAGAAGAGCAACTATGATCGAAAACACCAGGTAATGGTCTATCAACCTGGCGAACAAGCATACCTTCGCGTCACTCCAATGAAAGGCACTCACCGTTTTGGGATCAAGGGCAAGTTAGCTCCTCGCTACATTGGCCCGTTCCGTATTCTCGCAAGACGAGGAGAAGTGGCATATCAATTGGAATTGGCGCCGAACCTTTCTCAAGTGCATGATGTCTTTCATGTGTCACAACTCCGTCGCTGCTTCAAGGATCCTATCCGAGCAGTGGATCATGAAATGCTTGAGTTGCAAGAGGATCTTTCTTATCAAGAGTATCCGATCCGCATTCTTTATCAAACTGAACGTCGAACCTATCGGAAGGCAATCAAATTCCTTAAAGTTCAGTGGTCAAATCATTCCGAGGATGAGGCCACTTGGGAACGCGAGGATCGTCTTCGTGAAGAGTATCCCACTCTCTTTCAGCCTACCTCTTAATTCTCGGGACGAGAATTTCATTGAGAGGAGGAGAGTTGTAACACCCCCATGTATTAGCTACAGTAATCACCTTTTGATAATGCCAAGTCATCATGTGGAACAGTGCTTGATCATCATTTGCATCATGTCTCATTCCAAATTCCAGTTCAAATAGAAATTCAAATTTAAAGTGAAAATAAAAGTTGTTCCAATTTGGAAACAAAAATGTTCATTAAATAGCAAATATTCCATAACTAATTATGTTAAGAAAAAGAACATCACTAAAAATACCTAGATGAGTCTAACATCATCAAAACAGTATCAAACAGCAATATTTAATACCTTTTTATTTAATTAAAATTCAAATGAAATCATATTGTCACCAAACCTTTTTCTGGCAGTGAGGTAAATTGCACTGTATTTAATTGGGCAGGTTTCATATTTTAGAAAATTGAAAATGAGCTAAAAGAAAATAGAAAACAGAAACTAAAAATAGAAAACAGAAAAAAGAAAAGAAGAAAAAGAAAAGGGCCGTAGCGGTTGGGCCTAAGTCAAACCAGGCGGCCCAGCCCACCCGCGCGGTCGCCTCCCTCCTCCCGCACTGCTCACCCGCGCGGTCGACCGCGCCCGTCGCCGGTCGCCGTTCCCGCCGCGCCCGGCCAGCCCGCGTCGCTACAGGAGATGGGGGTGGATAAGAATGCCCCCCTGGAAACCCTAGCCGCATCCCCAGATCTTTTCTCCCTCCTCCCTCGCCACTTTCTTCCTCCCCGCGCGACTGCCCAACGCCGTCGACCTTGCCGATCTCGCCGGCGTGGCCACAAGCCTCCCCCGCGCCTGAGATCGAGCCTATCCGCTCTACCGTCCTCCTCTGCTTCCTCTCCGACCACGGGAACGGGCTCAGCGCCACCGCAGCGTCCTCCCCGAGCTCGTCTTCCCCGCACGGACGCGGGTGATCACCGCCCCGATTCGCCGCCGTCGAGCCATCCCCAAGCACACTACGCACATCTACAGGGTCCCCTTGAGCTGCTCTACCTCTCCCCTCTCCTCTCCCCCTCCCGGATGCCTCTAGCCGCCGTCCCTGACGTGCCCGAGCTCGCCGCCGCGTAGCTCGTCACCGGTGATCATCCGGCGACCAAATGGCCCCGCACTCGTGCCCGTCGACCTCACCGCGCCGCGTAGACGCTGCCTAGCTACTTCGCGTGCCCGAGACAAACCCGCAGCCGCATTTCCGAACACGCCCGACTCCGGCCGTCCGCTACCTAGATTTATATATGAAAAACGATCAGAAAAATATGAAGATTCCGAATATGTGGTTAAAATGCTTGACCATCACTTCTATCTAGATGAATATGGGACTTTTTGCCCATATTCGATAGATGAATAGTGCATAAATTTAATAAAATAATTCCAAATAAATTCCTAAATTATCCAATACAACTAGATAGGCATTATATCACCTCTGCATAACATTTAGGCATGTCATGCATCACTGTTGCATTATTGCCGTGTATTTATTGTTTCTTCCCCCTCCTTCTCTTCCGATAGCCCCCGAGACTGCCGACGACACCGCAGTGTACGACGACGTCGCCGATGACCAGACCCCTCCAGCTGAGCTTCCAGGCAAGCAAAACCCCCTTGATCATAAGATATCGCCCATTCCCTTCTCTCTTATGCTTGCATTAGAATTGCCCCTGCTACTGTTCCGATAGCTCCTATTCTGTTGCATAGCCTGATTTTGTCGTCTGTTGCTTATACCTACCTGTTGTCCCACAATGCTTAGTTAGCCCTATTATTGATTCATCGGTAGCCCATCACCCTTGTCCGTCTGCCATGCTTGTTACCGGGCCGTGATCACTATGGGTGATGATCACCGAATTGTTTACATTACTGTCATAATTTAAATTGCTAAAGTCGGGCTGGCCCGAAGGGTGCCCGCGAGAGAATACTATTAAAGATGGGTCGGCTCCAAGAGCACCCGCGCGTCATGTATTACCAAGTCGGAGCGACAGGAACCCTGTTCGTCTCTGCGAGTTACAAAATACGCCTAACGGATTTGGGTATTTGATATGAGTGGGTCGTTGGCCCTATACGCACTACCACACGTGGGATAATGGTTATGGGATCCTCTACGTCGTAGTATCAGCCGAAAGTTCTTCAGACGTCACAGCTCAGAGATGCGGGCTGATTGTTGGGGTGGGCTGGTTACGTCACTGTGTATACAGTGTCGCGCCTGGGCCCTGACCACCCACGCAACGTGCAGGAGTGCGAAGGGCAATGGCCCAAGACCCCTTCGCATTTAGGATTTAGACCGGCATGCTGACCTCTCTGCTGAGCCTAGGTAGGACTGCGTCGTGTCGATTACCCGAGGCCGGGCATTACCCAGCAAGTGTGTCCGGCCAGATGTGATCGAGCATGTTGGGTAACAGTAGTGCACCCCTGTAGGGAAGTTATCTATTCGAATAGCCGTGTCCACGGTAACAGGACGCTCGGAGTTGTATCTTGATCCGCTACAACTACAAATGGATACTGTCACAATGATAAACTGCTACTACTGCTCTCGGGATCACTTTCTCGTAGGGTAGTCGAGGAAGGATCTCAGGGCTTTACTAAACTATGATTGAAGATATATATTATCTTGCTCTACTCTCTTCTGATGCTGCACGAATTGCTTCAAGATGCTAGTCTTCGATAGGCTAGGCCTCTCCCCCTCTGATCCAGCATTCTGCAGTATAGTCCAAAGATATAGCCTCATTCCTTTGATACCGATGCATAATTAGTATAGTTCTGATGTCAGTCTTGCGAGTACTTTGGATGAGTACTCACGGTTGCTTTGCTATATTTTTCCCCCATACCCACTTGTTGAAATCAGACGATGGAGTCCAGGAGCCAGACGCCACTACAGGAGACTACTACCAGGAAAGCCCCGGAGGCCACTACTACTACGTTGAGCCAGCCGACCAGGAGTAGTTCGGAGGCCCTAGTGTAACATCCCCATGTAATAGCTACAGTGATGACCCTCTGATAATGCCAAGTCACCAGGATTGACAGTGCTTGATCATCATTGCATCATATCTCATTTCAAATTCCAATTCAATTGAAATTCAAATTGCAAGTGGAAATAAAAGTTGATCAAATCTGGGAACTAAAATGTTCATAATATCGCAAATAATTCAATGGCAATTATAAAAATGAAATCAACATTATTAAAATTCCCAAAATAAACCTAGCTATTTGAAACAGTGACCAGCAGCATTTTTAAAAGGCATTTAATTTCGAACATAATCCAAACAGATTCATATGGACCTAGAACTTTGTGAGCATGTGCATTGCATTGCATCTTAATTGTGTGACAAGTTTTAAAATAAACTAAATTCATTTAGTGCTTAAAGCAATTGCAAAACAGAGTTAAAAAAATCAATACAGAAAAGAATAAAATGAAACAGAAAACGTACCTGCTCATTTGGACTTAAGTCGAACAGTGCGGCCCAGCCCACGAGCCACGGCCTTTTCTCCCACCTCCCACCAGAGGAAGGCCATGGCGCTAGCCGAGCTGCACGCACGCCGTCCAAATCGCGGATGCGCTGCTGTCATCCATCCGGTTACTCCGCGGCTGGATAAGAACGACCCCAGCCCCTCCTCTCTCTCCCGGTTAACCCTAGCTCCACCTTTTCCCCCTCCTCGCGCACTTTCGTCCACGCAGCACGCAACAGAAGCCCTGTCGCAATGGCCGTCCTCATTCCCGCTGCCACCGTGCTCCTCGCCGGTTGAGACCGTGCCCCGAAGAATCGCCGGCGTCGACTACGTCGTCTGCAAGATTTGGATCGAGCGCGGCCCCACCACAGCATCGGCATCGGTGCCATCTTCAACCTCCGCCTCGCCGGACCTCGCCGTTTGATCCGTCGCTCCCCGACCTCCCCGTGTCTCCCCAGGCCCTCCACTTGATTCGCTGTGAGCTGCGCCTCCTCTCTGCCTCCCCCTCGAGCTCGAACTCGAGCTCTTGCGCGCGCCCGAACCATCACCGAACGCCGCCGCCGCCATTGCTCGTCGCCGGCGTCAACTCCGGCCTCCCCGACTTGCGATAGTGCCCTGGATGGATGCGGCTTGTCGCGTAGATCACTTAGGTGGTCGTGGCTTGCGAATTGGCCGCGTATGCGCCAATTTCGAGCAGCGCCGCCGTCTCTGTTGCTCGCCGGAGCAACTCCGGCGCGCGTCGCCGTTTAAACCCCGGCGGGTCCCACCCGTCATTGTCATTAGCCGCTAACCGCCGCCTAACACTCACTGACATCGGGCCCCACCGTCTCTAATTAACCACTTTTAAATAAATCCTAATAATTAGATTAGAGAATGACATGTGGGCCCACTGTACTGTTTAAATGGATAAGTATTAATTAACACTATCAGACACTGACGTGTGGCCCCTTTGACTAGTCAAACTGTTGACTGGGCAGTGCCCAGTCACTGCCAGTGGCTCCCACGTGGGCCCAATTGACTGGTCAGCGGGTCCGTTGACTGCTGACGTCATCATGACGTTCTGCTAATGTCATCTAACACTGTTTCAGATAATTCTAATTTAATAATTAAAATAATTCCAGAAGTTGTTTAAAACTTTGAAAAATCATATAAAATAAACCGTAACTCGGATGAAAATAATTTATATATGAAAAATGATCATAAAAATATAAAGAATCCGAATATCCTATCCACATACCTGCCACACCCCTCTAACATACTGAACATGGAACCTTCCCCTCCGGTTCATCTGTCTGACAGATATCCGAAAACTGGAAAACGTTCCAGTTAATTCCCCGCTTCATCTGCCGCGTGTAGCACTGCGTTAGGTCACCCTCGGCACAGCATATTGCCATGCCATGCATTGTGTTGCATATTGTTTGCATTGTATTTATTGTTTCTTCCCCCTCTTCTCTCTGGTAGACTCCGAGACCGATGTTGTCCCTGTGATCGACTACGTCACCGACGATCCTTCTTCCCCCTTCAGCAGAGCTTCCAGGCAAGCAAAACCCTCTTGATCATCCAGATAGCGCCCACTCCTTCTCTCTTATTCTTGCATTAGAATTGACCCTGCTACTGTTCCAATAGCTCCTATTCTGATGCATAGCCTGATTTTGTCGCCTGCTGTTTATACCTACCTATTGTCCCATAATGCTTAGTTAGCTATGCTATTGATTCATTTGTGGCCCTTCACCTTTGTCCGTTTGCCATGCTTGTTGTCGGGCCGTGATCACTCTAGGTGATGATCACGGAAGTGTTTACATTACTGCAATACTTTAAATTGTTAAAGTCGGGCCGGCTCCAAGAGTGCCCGGGAGGTGATGAAACCAGACGGGTCGAACCCAAGGGTACCCGCGAGAGAGTCCTGTGATGGCTGGCTGTTAACGGTACCACCCAATGTGGTGGTAGCTCGGGACTTGTTCCGACAGCCGAAGCGGAACTTGCACTAAAGTCGGAACGACAGGGCAGGCGGAGACTACCTTGGTGAGAGGTGGGCCTGGTCCCTGGTCGTGGTCCGCGAGATAACTAGCCAGAGCGACATGAACCCTGTTCGCCTCTGCGAGATACTAAACACGTCTAACGGATTTGGGTATTTGATCTGAGTTGGCCACTGGCCTATACGCACTACCACCATGTGGGATAATGGTTTAGTGGGGCCCTCTACGCCGTATGTATCAGCCGAAAGCTTTGTCAGATGTCCAGTTCAGCATTGCGGCACGGTTGGGCCGGCGCCATCCAGGACAGAGGTGGTGCCTGGATCCGCCATGTGCGCAACGACCCAGAGTGCAAAGGGCGATGGGCCCAAGACCCCGGAGTGATTAGGATGTAGACCGGCGGGGACCTCTCTATTGAGCCTAGGTAGGGCTGCGTTGTGTCGATCAGCCGAGGCCGGGCATGACCCGGAAAAGTGTGTCCAGCCAGAGTTAATCGAGCGTGTTGGGTAACAGTAGTGCACCCCTGCAGGGAAGTAATCTATTCGAATAGCCGTGTCCACGGTAACAGGACGCTCGGAGTTGTATCCTGATCTGCTACAACTACAAATGGATACTGATACACTGTTAACTAATACTACTGCTCTCGGAATCACTTTCTCGCAGGGAGTCGAGAAAGGATCTCCGGGAGTTACTAAAATATGATTGATTATATATATTATCTTGCTCTACTCTCTTCTGATGCTGCAAGAAATGCTTCAAGATGCTAGTCTTCGATAGGCTAGGCCTCTCCCCCTCTGTTCTGGCATTTCTGCAGTTTAGTCCAAAGATATAGCCCCATTCCTTTGATACCGATGCATACTTAGCATAGTTCTGATGTTAGTCTTGCGAGTACTTTGGATGAGTACTCACGGTTGCTTTGCTACTTCTTTTCCCATACCCGATTGCTGCGATCACACGACGGAGCCCAGGAGCAGGAGATCCCCGGAGGCACCTTCTTCTACGTTGAGCCACGCCGACCAGGAGTATTTCGGAGGCCCTAGGCAGGAGGCCTTTGCCTTTTCGATCAGTGTCGCTATTTGTGCTAGCCTTCTTAAGGCACCCTTGTTTAACTTTGTGTCTGTACTCAGATACCTTTGTTTCCGCTGATGCTTGTATGACTCGAGGTTCTGTATTCGAGCCCTCGAGGCCCCTGGCTTGTAATATAAAGCTTGTATTATTTTATTTTGTGTCTAGAGTTGTGTTGTGATATCTTCCCGTGAGTCCTTAGGCATGATCGTGTGCATTTGCGTGTATGATTAGTGCACGATTTAGTCGGGGGCGTCACAAGTTGGTATCAGAGCCAGGTTTCGATCCTGGGACCTGTGGGTTATGGGCCCACGTCGCCAATGGGTGGTACTAGGATCTTTTACTCCTCTTCGATACTCTGGGGTTCTGATCTCTCTTCCTTTCGGGTTAAATATTTTACTAAATACTAACATTAGGTTCTCGTGATCACATCCACCCGGAGTTCTGAAATTACCCCCCCCCCTTTCTTCAAGATGAGGGCCAGGTTCTGCTGCACAATGCTCACGGACCGCAGGATCCTTTTATCGAGGGCACCCCGCGTTGCCATTTGCAGCTTCCTTGCTCCAATAGTTTTCTCCGACGTTGGTGTAGCCTTTGCTATGTCCCGTTGTCGTATTCCTCACCGCGTGCCTGCGCGCCGTCTAGTTTGTCTAACTGCGTGCGTTTCCGAACTCCTACTGCCGTTTGTATCCAACTCCGTGCATAAGTTTGTATGTCTCTAATGACTACTAATATGTGTCTAATGCACTTTTGTTCATTGCCCATGTTACATCATGAACAACTCCATACACCTGCAACTGTATTTGCTAAACTGCCCCTGTTGTTTTGGCAGAATGGCTGACGATCCTCCGCCTCCACCCTATATTGCCGCAATGATGCAGCAGTTTGAACTGAACCGTCAGCTCAATGAGAGTATGGTAAATCGATTAGAACGCAATGATGCTCATCAGGAGCCTGGACAGATCTCACTACAAGATTTCGTGCGCCTCAACCCGTCTGTTTACCGCAACTCCACCAATCCTATGGATGCTGATGATTGGCTTCGGGACATTCTGTTTGAGATGGAGTCAGCTAATGTTGCCCCTTACAGTTACGTCACCATTGCGGCATTTCACTTGAAGGGTCCTGTTGCTCAATGGTGCGAAAGCCACCGGCACATGCTGCCTGCTGGAACTGTAACCACTTGGGAGGAATTTCAGTCAGCCTTCCGTGCACGACACATTCCTCAAGGTCTGATCGACCAGAAGAAGAAGGAGTTCCGCAAACTCACACAGGGCAAAATGACTGTGGATGCCTATTAGAGGAAATTCCTTGAATTATCCCGCTATGCTGAAGATGACGTCGACAGCGACACACGCAAGCAGGAGAAATTCTGTGAAGGACTGCATCCTGATCTGAAGCTCGCTCTGGTTGTTCATGAAGCTTCAGACTTTGCAACGCTTGTCAGTCAAGCTTTCCGGGTTGAAACGGGTCTGACTGAGTACCAGGAATTGCTCAAGCGTACTCGAGATATTGGCTCATCCTTGGGTCATTCTACTCAGAAGCGCAGAGTGTGGATTCCGCATAATGTCCATCATCGACCTGCTCCAACACCGAGGCCTTCTTATGTTGCACCTCGTCTGCCTCCACCCCCAAGACAACTGAAATATCTCAAGTGGACAGCCCAATACTATGGCTCCTCCCCGTAATGATGGTTTATGCCACAAGTGTGGACAGCCAGGGCACCGTGCTCTCAAGTGTCGCCAGGGTCAGCCTCAGAATACATCATGCCCTCCTGTTGGTCGTAAGAGGGGCCGTCGAAATCACCATCCCTGCAACGCTGATACCAGACCACCCGCTAGTCAACTTGTTCGTGTCAACCATGTCAAGATGGAAGGAGCTCGCCAGGACACCAAGATTGTGATGGGTGCCCTTCTAGTGAATTCAATCCCATCTTTTGTCCTCTTTGATTCTGTAGCATCGCACTCCTTCATGGCCGCAAGTTTTGCACGAAGCCATGATATACCTTTCGAGGAGATGTCCACCCCATTAGTAATCCAGTCAACTGGGGCTAACTGGTAAACTACCATGATAAGCCACGGTAACCACATTGTGATTGGAGGATTGGTGTTCCCCGTTTCTCTCATTGCCCTCAAGACTGCCGACATAGACATCATTCTGGGAATGGACTGGCTGAAGCCTCATAAAGCTTTGATTGATTGTGCCACTGAAACAGTCTGACTCACAGACCCTTCCAGTCAGACAGTCAGTTACTCAGCTCGGACGGTTCAAAATGCCAAAAGCCAGATATATGCTCTGAATGCATTGAATGCCTCACCTCTTGAGGGAATTGAGAATGTTCCAGTCGTTCACGATTTTCCAGACGTCTTTCCAGAAGAACTTCCAGGGATACCCCCTGTTAGAGCAGTCGAATTCGTCATCGACTTGAAACCAGGCACTACCCCTATTGTAGGGGAACGCGACAGAAAATAAAAATTTCCGGTATAGCGAGCACGCCCAGGACCACTATGGAGACTGCATACAAGGTTTGATCTGATCCGTACCTACTCGAAGCGCAGCGGAAGAAGAGTCGGTGGAGATCGTTGGTGCAGATCCCCGCAGCTAGGATTTACAACCTCCCAACCGCGAGGATGTATACCCTCATCCGCCCCTCGGACAGCCCTCCGGGAGGCGGTCGAACAGTCCCCCGGACGGTGTCGCGGACAGCCCTTCGGGAGGACCTTCGAAACTCGGACAGTCACTTGGACAGCCCTTCGGGAGGCACTCACAAACTAAGACCGAAACTACGATCTCTCTACAGAGTTGCACACATACGGTGTCATCTATCCGGTAGGGCTTTGCCGTCCAGAACTAGTTCCCACCGGAACCCAGACAGCCTTTCGGCACTACGAAACTATTTCGTGGGAGGGAGAGAGAATGCCAGATCATGCATGGCTTGTGTGAGAGAATTGGAGTGAGGATGGAGAGCTCCTCTCCACCTCCTTATATAGTGGTGGAAGGGGTGAGGGGGGGGGGGCTGAAATTCAGCCCACAAGACATGCACCCACAAAACAAGGAAAACATGTTCCCACCAAACATGGAGAAAACATGTTCCCTTGTCCATGGTGTTCCCCCATGGGGCCCCACCTTCCTCCCAACACTCTCCACCATTTGTGGGGGCTGCCCCCCACCATGGGGGCCCCCCCCAACACTTTGTCCAGTCACAAGCGGGCTGCCCCCTAAAGGGGGCGCCCCCAAAAACAGCCCAAAACAGCCCCCACGTAACGTGGGATCTTGTCCCCTCACGCTGGGACAAAATGTTTTCCGTGACTATTACTTCTGAAAAATTCCGGAAGGTCCCAGAACATTTCCGGCACCCTCTAAAATTATCTGGACACGCTCCAGAACATTTCCGGTATGGTGGTTTAATTTAAAACCATCTTCGTTTACCCAGTAAATAATTCCGGCAGCTCCGAAACTTATTTTTCGGTTTTTTCTCCGGAAAAATTCCAGAAATTACCAGACCAATGTGGCAACCTCCAAAACATTCCCGGTGCTTGCCGAAACCTTTTTGGACCAATGGTTTTATCCGAAACAACTTTTCGGTTTTACCGAAACTTTTCCGGTGTTCTCTCCGGAACTTTTCCGATGTCTCTGAAACCTTTTCAGTGACTTTCTCTCGGACTCCTTGTCAAGTATTCAATAGATAGATGACCCTTAAGCGTGTGACCCTATAGGTTCGGTGAAGTATAGACATGACCCGGAACACCTTCCGATCAATGATCAACATCGGAGCCGTGGACACCCATATTGACCCCTATACCCACACGAATGAATATTCGAGTGAACCTCTAGTTGCCGTGTGCTATTCCTGTTGCTTCGCGATATGTTACAATTACCCGAGGTGAGACATGTAGGCATCCTCGTGGATCAACAACTTGTCCACTATGCTAGTTACCTCGTTGCCGGTATTGTTCTCTTTTCTCGTTCCCGTGTTCCGGCATCCCCGTGATCAAATCACAAAGTGTCTGGCCAGACAATGATGGATACCGTAACACCGAGAGGGCCCAGAGATATCTCTCCATCGTCGGAGGAGCAAATCCCAATCTTGAGCTATCAAGTTACTTAACATACTTTTCCATGAACCCGTAAGCCGCCATAATAGCCACCCATTTACGGATGACGTTTAACAAACCCCAAAGTTCATGAAGCAAGCATGAAGAAACTCGATACTCTCATGGTCTAAGGAATCATGCAAACGTTAACCATCTCTGTGTTATTAACCATAAACTTGTGACGAAAATATCTCATAGCATAACATCAATCCGGGTCGATTCAACACAAGGGTTCTACCAACATTGCGCCCTCAAAATTGCCGGCATAGCCATGCCCATGATCAGGAAAACAGGATCATCATGCAATACTTGAGCCAGTCTTAGAGGCCAGACTAGGAATACATTTTACCGTTTATTATTCCACACGTGCATATGAGTCTTCCTCCGAGCCTCGTGGTTATTGTAGACTCGAGAACCATAGCAGTTATAGCATGGAACATAAACATAATTATGAACAGGGAGATAATCAATAACATTTATTATTGCCTCTAGGGCATATCTCCTACAGACTCCCACTTGCACTAGAGTCAATAATCTAGTCAATGCTAATGCACTTTACACCTATGGCATACTGGTGTAAAAAATGCTTCGCATGTGGTATAGCCTGATGTCCAACGGATCTGACGACTTCAGCTCCGTGTGTAACTTTGCATATCCTCGCGTTTTCACGCTTTCACAAAATTCATATTTTGTGTGGACTTGGCTTTGCATATGTGCGAATCATTGGTTGAAACCTGATTCCTCAGACTGAGCTATGGAGCAACTATCTGCAATAGTGTCCCATAGACCAAAGCCATCTTGGAACCATACTAAGTTCATGAATGAACTATATGATTCAACAACTTCTTTGTCGCTTCTTAAGCGTCAACATACTTAGCCTTTGTTATAGAATTCGCCACAGTATCTTGTTTGGAACAATTTCCAACTACCGTGCCATCATATTGTGTATTACACAAAAACCCTTAACTTAAATCGAAAATCGCATGGAGCATTGATGAAGACTGTATCGATGTAATTACTTACAACGAGCACTTCATAATCTCTGCTTGCGAGAAAACATGTCATCACTACTACTCTAGTACTCAATGACATCTTTCACTGTTGTCCTATGATCAGTACTTTGATCACTTTGGTATCCATACTCGCAACAACTTTTGGAGTATCGGACATATCTGGTTGTTTTACATACCATGGAATACATGATTAATCCAAACACAAGAGTGTGTGGAATCTCCATCATGTATTTTACTCATCAGTGTTTTGGGACACCGAGTCTTGCAAAAACTCTTTCCATGTGACTTCGGCAAAAATCACTCCTTGGCGTTTTAAATGCTAAAAAGTTTTAGCATCTTGTCAATATGTATTCATTGCTTAGCCCCATTAGGTAAATCTATCTCCATAGATCATCATGCCTAATATTGAGGCTATTTAGCCCAAGCACTTCATCGGAAAAACTATTTTCAAATGAAGTCCTAATTCATGTCAAGAAATTTATTTCCAATTAACAATGTGTCAAGTACACAAGGTTTTTAGAAATATTATTATGCTCCCACTTACTTTCTTGAATCACAAGCATCTTCGATACCCATTTGATGAAGTCAAACCCCTTTGACCATTCCATCAAAAACGAAGATTCTAACTCCACTTTGCTCTCTTTTGTCCATCGCTGGAACTCTGAAGTTTGCATACTTACTAGCATCCTCTGGATCAACAAATTACTTTGGACTGTATCACATACAAGTCCTAGGTTTCATTTCCATCACATGGAAATCCTTTTGTCATCCATGTTTCATATCTCATGATTGAAATATGTATTAATTGCTAGTTCAACCTGAACCGACTTTAAGCATCGCTACGGTGAGACAATCTCATCGTAGTCAACTCCTTGAACTTGTTATTGCAACAAGTCGAGCTTTATGGATAAAACATTTTATCCGTATCAGTTTTTAGTTCCATAAATATTCGTTAGACTCTAAGTCTTCCGAAAGGTGTATCAAGATTTTAATCTCGAATCACATATATGGAAACTATCTCGGATTGTATTGGCATTTAGCCAATTCCGGAGTCAGGGCCCATCAACGCTTCCTTGTGTATTGTAGGTATACTGTTGTCTAACAACAATATCTCGTGTGCGCACCTGATAGGTTTGCACGAGCTTTGCCTACGTGGTTCAGCTGCAAGTTCGACCGAAGCCCATACATTTTATTGTAGAGACTTCCGAATCAGTCGCAGTAGGAAACTCCAGAATCACTTCCAAGGTTTCTTTCCTTTGATCTGATGACGAAGATACTGGTTATCTCGTCGAGTTGCACTGTCCTCCCACTCACCTTTTGTAAAAACTATTCTCTTTAAAAGCATACCGTTTTGTGGCAAAAATCCTTTGCCTCGGTATAGTGGTGGGGAATACCCAATGACTTGGGATAACCTACAAAGTAGCACTTGTCTGATTTGGAATAGGATTGTAACCTTTTACACAAGCCCCATATTCCAAATGTTAAGAAAAGATATAACATGGTTGGGCGTACCATACCATGGCGTCATTTGAACAGACCTGATGGATCTCTTTTCAGTGTAAAAGCCGCAGTCTCTAAAGCATCACTCTTTAAAAGGGGTAATGGCAAATTTATTTATGTCATCTTTGATCTTTCCATGTCATAAATGGTTCGATTACATCTTCACAGACTTTCCACTTGCAGTGGTGCTCCGGGAGGTGCAAGTTATGAAACCCCTTTCACAACTCATCAAACATTCGCTAAACTTGAAACTCAAATATTCCTTTCTGCAATCGAATTGTAGAAACATAATTTTCTTGTTACAACAACTTCTACTTCATTTTTGAAAACCTTATGAATGAATTCAAAAGATCCAGACTTATGTCTCATTAAGTAAATATCAATATATCTACTTGAGTCATTTCTGAAGATAGATAAATCCACTACTTGCAACAACATTTATTGGACTACAAACATCATAATGTATGATCACCAGTATGTTCTATGCTCGTTCCTTATGGCCTGTGAACGGTATTTCAGTTACTTCACTTTTCAGAGGAAAGTTGCAAGTGTCAGATGATTCAAAATCAAACGACTTCAAAATCCATCATAATGGAATTTTCCATGCAGGTTTCTCCAATGTGACCAAATGCAGTGCCACACTTGTGTGGTATTCTTTTAGTCTTGCGACATTTAGCGTCAGTGTTATGGATGTATTATATTTCCATCAATATTCATAACATACATCCCATCTAGGATGGAAGCATGTCCCTTCATGTTATTCATAATACTGAACAACAATTGTTGTTTTTATGAACAACTCTTTTGCAACAAACATTGTGCAATGGGCTAGAGTGTATGAAACTCTAAAATGAATTATGAAAGTAAACATAGAGGTAATATATTAATATCATTATTCATAACATACATCTCATTCATAGTGAAAGTATGGCCCTTATGTTATTCATAACACCGAACATCAAAAGTTCTCTTATGAACAACCTCCTTGCAAGATACCTTATGCAAAGGGCTGGAGCGTGAAACTCCAAAAGAATTATGAAAATAAATACATAGGTAATACACCGATGGAAGGTATAGTAACATTTACTATGTTCCCTGTGTGTATCTTAACCTCATTCCTGGCTAGTCTTTCAGGCCATAGTAGTTCTTACATCGAGTTGCAACAGAATGCAATCAAGCGGGTATCTTTGTGATCAACTCACAATACCCAAGAATTAGTGATCAACATGTTTAACCATAATTCCCAAGAACTATATCTTTGACCAGCCTTCTATACATCAAAAACTTGTATGACATTCATACATGAGCTGGATATTCCAGTCTTCTTTCTTTCTGCCTTCATACTTCTAACAGTTTAACTTTTAGTATTTCTTCTACTCTCAGAAGAAGCATCCAACTTAAGAGTGGCGTTAGCCCCGGACTTCCTAGGCGTGTAAGTCATACTAACACCCTTTGGACATTTCCTTCAAGTTGTTGTTTTATTCACCTTCATCATATGACAGGCGTT
Source organism: Elymus sibiricus (assembly GCA_039707655.1). Taxonomy (NCBI): domain Eukaryota; kingdom Viridiplantae; phylum Streptophyta; class Magnoliopsida; order Poales; family Poaceae; genus Elymus; species Elymus sibiricus. Next base: position 43,457,340 of record CM077664.1, read on the forward strand.
CTACTGGATCCCTCTGTTATTAGTCAAATGCATAGTAAACACTTTTACTAACAGTTTGCAAAACAAACATTGCTTTGGATATCAAATATCTTTTAGCCTTTGTTTGTGTCTGAAAATGATTTTCAGTTCCATGAATATCACATAGCTATCCCAAACTTTTGAAGTTCGGGTTTCATGGAATCAAACATATTGCACTTGACCGAAATGGAATTCTAGCTTTTGGATCGAAGGACGAGAGTCATATGATCCATAGCATTAGCGGGAGAATACCGAAAGCATGCGATAGGACAAAGTCCTTCTCGGCACTCTTGAGGACAATCCTCACATTACGTTACCAACCGTAAAGTTTTAACCAGATATTTAACAGCTATTCAATTTTAATAGGGAAGGTGGAAACGCGAGCCATTATTCTACAACTATTATGCAAACCACATTTAGACAGTGTTCAAAATTAATTGCACTGAGAATTAAACAAGTTAATTCTACAGTGCGCTCCCACTCAAATCAATATCTCTCACAATTGATTGTGAGTGATACAAGATCCACATTTCAATTCAACGCCACGGTTTGAGATGAACTCAAATGGCGCGAACTTCAATCGGTAGGCAAACTTGCCGATCACATCTCTATGTGATTCTTGTTCATCTTTCGATGCGTGTGTTCCGAGCTCAGGACTGTCCTGCCTGAACGTCAAGACAACCAAGTGATCTCGCTGCGAGGTCTCAACTCACCCGCCTCACACTTCTCTAATCGTTCGCACCCATTGAGATCATGTGATGCCCCGAAGAGATAGGTGCCGTGACGGTGCTACACTTGGGAGAACACTAACTACTTGATATTTTAAGTGAGAGATCACCCTAATAAAAAGCGACTACCGCGCAATCAAAAAGGGTGCATCATAAGGGATAAACATCTCAGGCAATTCATAATAGCATGATATGGTATAGCCCTTTCTGACGGAGAAGTCTTTCATTTCTTCGTCTCCGGCATTCGCATCGGTGTTCACCTTCGCGAAGATTGCCACCACCTTGTCGATGCACCAGATAATATTGCTATCTCTATAGCTAATAAAATAAGTGCATTACTTAAGGTTGACACGCAGGTCATTAAAGTGACAATCATATGGCTCCAGCCATCATGCCGAATCATGACACGCAGGTCATGTTAATCAAATTACATCATATAGTCATCTCATACATAATCAAATTATTATGAGCACTGCTATACCACATCATATGCACATGAAAACCAGCCTGCAAAACCAAGTTAGACGCCTCTAATCGGTTCATGCAAAATTTTATTTTTCGTGGCTTCTAAGGTTTCGAAACAAACCGAAGCTACCAACGTCCATCATCAAGTATGATAATTCAAGTTGCTAGATTAACTTTCCAGGGTGTATGAAACACGAGATAATAAAATCTCGAGCCCCATACTAAACTTCGTCATACGCGTGACCCCCGTGCAGATCATATCTGCATTGCCCTTTCGACTGCGAAACATCCATCTTTCTTTAACTATGGTGGAACCCAAAGAACTGTTAGCACTTCGTTGATCTGTCAATCAGCATACTCAGGAGCAGCATGAAAGGATCGCGGATTGCCAGAACTTTGTGAGATTCCACCATGCCGTCAAGATCAGGACTACGCAAATTCACGGGAAGCAACAGAAACATCGGGTAACAGATTTCATCTGCTACCTGCACAAATAATTTTCAGCAATAGATCTCATCTACTACAAAATTATAATATGCAATACCCATACATCTCATGTATTCTAGATCATAACATGCATCTACGCATAGCCTGGCTCTTGATGCCACTGTAGGGTAACGCAGCAGAAAACAAAAATTTCTGACCTACGCACCAGCCCATTATGGAGACTGCATACAAGGTTTGATCTGATCCGTACCTACTCGAAGCGCAGCGGAAGAAGAGTCGGTGGAGATCGTTGGTGCAGATCCCAGTAGCTAGGATTTACAACCTCCCAACCACGAGGATGTATACCCTCATCCGCCCCTCGGACAGCCCTCTGGGAGGCGGTCGAACAGTCCCCCGGACGGTGTCGTGGACAGCCCTTAGGGAGGACCTTCGAAACTCGGACAGTCACTCGGACAGCCCTTCGGGAGGCACTCACAAACTAAGACCGAAACTACGATCTCTCTACAGAGTTGCACACATACGGTGTCATCTATCCGGCAGGGCTTCGCCGTCCAGAACTAGTTCCCACCGGAACCCAGACAGCCTTTCGGTACTACGAAACTATTTCGTGGGAGGGAGAGAGAATGCCAGATCATGCATGGCTTGTGTGAGAGAGTTGGAGTGAGGATGGAGAGCTCCTCTCCACCTCCTTATATAGTGGTGGAAGGGGTGAGGGGGGGGGGGGCTGAAATTCAACCCACAAAACATGCACCCACCAAACAAGGAAAACATGTTCCCACCAAACATGGAGAAAACATGTTCCCTTGTCCATGGTGTTCCCCCATGGGGCCCCACCTTCCTCCCAACACTCTCCACCATTTGTGGGGGCTGCCCCCCACCATGGGGCCCCCCCCAACACTTTGTCCAGTCACAAGGGGGCTGCCCCCTAAAGGGGGCGCCCCCAAAAACAGCCCAAAACAGCCCCCACGTAACGTGGGATCTTGTCCCCTCACGCTGGGACAAGATGTTTTCCGCGACTATTACTTCTGAAAAATTCCGGAAGGTCCCAGAACATTTCCGGCACCCTCTAAAATTATCTGGACATGCTCCGGAACATTTCCGGTATGGTGGTTTAATTTAAAACCATCTTCGTTTACCCAGTAAATAATTCCGGCAGCTCCGAAACTTATTTTTCGGTTTTTTCTCCGGAAAAATTCCAGAAATTACCAGACCAATGTGGCAACCTCCAAAACATTTCCGGTGCTTGCCGAAACCTTTTTGGATCAATGGTTTTATCCGAAACAACTTTTCGGTTTTACCGAAACTTTTCCGGTGTTCTCTCCGGAACTTTTCCGTTGTCTCCAAAACCTTTTCAGTGACTTTCTCTCGGACTCCTTGTCTAGTAATCAATAGATAGATGACCCTTAAGCGTGTGACCCTATAGGTTCGGTGAAGTATAGACATGACCCGGAACACCTTCCGATCAATGATCAACATCGGAGCCGTGGACACCCATATTGACCCCTATACCCAGACGAATGAATATTCGAGTGAACCTCCAGTTGCCGTGTGCTATTCCTGTTGCTTCGCGATATGTTACAATTACCCGAGGTGAGACATGTAGGCATCCTCGTGGATCAACAACTTGTCCACTATGCTAGTTACCTCGTTGCCGGTATTGTTCTCTTTTCTCGGTCCCGTGTTCCGGCATCCCCGTGATCAAATCACAAAGTGTCTGGCCAGACGATGATGGATACCGTAACACCGAGAGGGCCCAGAGATATCTCTCCATCGTCGGAGGAGCAAATCCCAATCTTGAGCTATCAAGTTACTTAACATACTTTTCCATGAACCCGTAAGCCGCCGTAATAGCCACCCATTTACGGATGACGTTTAACAAACCCCAAAGTTCATGAAGCAAGCATGAAGAAACTCAATACTCTCATGGTCTAAGGAATCATGCAAACGTTAACCATCTCTGTGTTATTAACCATAAACTTGTGACGAAAATATCTCATAGCATAACATCAATCCGGGTCGATTCAACACAAGTGTTCTACCAACATTGCGCCCTCAAAATTGCCGGCATAGCCATGCCCATGATCAGGAAAACAGGATCATCATGCAATACTTGAGCCAGTCTTAGAGGGCAGACTAGGAATACATTTTACCGTTTATTATTCCACACGTGCATATGAGTCTTCCTCCGAGCCTCGTGGTTATTGTAGACTCGAGAACCATAGAAGTTATAGCATGGAACATAAACATAATTATGAACAGGGAGATAATCAATAACATTTATTATTGCCTCTAGGGCATATCTCCTACACCTATTGCTAAGCGCCCATACAAGATGCCGCTGCATGAACTCCTTGAGCTTAAGGAGGAAATTGACAAGTCACTTAAAAAGGGTTTCATCCGCCCTAGTTCTTCTGCTTGGGGAGCACCTTCTCTCTTTGTTATGAAGAAGGATGGAACTAATCGACTGGTTCAAGATTACCGACCTATCAACCAAGCAACAATTCAGAACAAGTATCCGCTACCTAGAATCAACGATCTGTATGATCAACTTGCTGGTTCCTCAGTATGCTCTAAGCTTGATTTGAGGTTGGGATACCACCAGATCCAAGTTCGCAAAGAGGATATTCCAAAGACAGCCTTCGTTACTCGCTATGGTTCTTACGAGTACACCGTCATGTCCTTCGGCTTAACCAATGCTCCAGCCACTTTCTCTCGACTGATGAACTACATCTTCATGGATTACCTCGACAAATTCGTCCTGGTTTATCTGGATGATATCCTTATATATTCCAAGAATGAAGAAGAACATGCCGAACATCTTCGGCTTGTACTGGAGAAGCTGCGTGAACATCAACTGTATGCCAAGTATTCTAAGTGCGTGTTCTGGTTATCTGAAGTGACATATCTCGGCCACGTGATTTCCTAAGATGGCATTGCTGTTAACCCAGAACGAGTTCAGGCTATTCTTGACTGGACTCCTCCGCAGACTGTTAAGCAGGTCAGAAGTTTTCTCAGTCTCGCCAGCTATTGCCGCCGTTTCGTCGAGAACTTCTCCAAGATTGCAAAGCCACTGACTGATTTCTTACACAAAGGCAAGAAGTTTGAGTGGACAGAAAAGTGCCAGGAAAGTTTTCAGACACTTAAAGATAAGTTGACATCTGCCCCAGTGGTAGCTCCCCCAGATACTCGCAAGGACTTTGTGATATATTGCGACGCATCCCGTCAAGGATTAGGCTGTGTCCTAATGCAAGAGCGTAAAGTGATTGCTTATGGCTCTCGTCAATTGCGTCCTCACGAAGATAAGTATCCAACACATGATCTCGAATTAGCAGCAGTTATCTCTGCTCAGAAGCTGTGGCGACATTACCTTCTCGGTAATCGTTGCGAGATATACATGGACCACCAATGTCTGAAGTATTTGTATACCCAACCAGATTTGAACCTCCGTCAACAGAGATGGCTCGAGACAATAGCTGACGATGACATGGATATTTCTTATACCCCTGGCAAGGCTAATGTAATGGCCGATGCTTTGAGTCGCCAGTCCTATTGCAACAACCTCACGGTTCAGCAAGCACAACCCCTTCTCTATGAAGAACTTCGCAAGTTGAACCTTCACATTGTTCCTCAGGGTTATCTCAATACCCTGGTTGTTGAACCGGACCTTGAGCAGAACATCAAGACCCGGCAGAAATATGACTCCGAAGTCGAGAAGATTAAGAAATACCACTCCAGTGGAAATTCTTCATTCTACCATGTTGATAATGATGGAACCTTATTCTTTAAAGGCTGCCTAGTGGTCCCCAGAAGGCACAATCTGGACTCTCGTTCGGATGTCATGAAAGAAGCACATGACACCCCTTTGTCTATCCATCCCGGTAGTACTAAGATGTACCAAGACATTCGTCAGCGGTACTGGTGGCCTGATATGATGCACGACATTGCTCGCTATGTTGCGGAGTATGATGTTTGCCGTCGCATCAAGGCAGAACATCAAAGGCCTGCTGGACTTCTGCAACCACTTGATATTCCTGAATGGAAATGGGACAAAGTCGAAATGGATTTCATTACTGGTTTTCCCAGATCGCAGAAGGGTCATGATGCTATCTTTGTCGTAATTGACCGATTCTGCAAGGTTGCTCACTTTCTGCCAGTGAAGGAGACAATCACTGCTAGTCAGTTAGCAGACTTATATGTTTCCAGAATCGTGTCACTTCACGATATCCCGTTGGAGATCAGTTCAGATCGTGGCAGCCTCTTTACCTCAAGGTTTTGGAACAGTTTTCAGGAAGCTATGGGAACTCATCTATCCTTCAGCACCGCCTTTCACCCCCAGTCCCAGGGACAAGTTGAACGAGTCAATCAAGTGCTTGAAGATATGCATTGAGCTTGTGTCATCTCATTCGGTAAGAAATGGGAGGAATCTCTCCCGTATGCTGAGTTCTCTTACAATAATAGCTATCAAGCTAGTCTGAAGTCGGCACCATTTGAAGTTCTTTATGGACGTAAGTGTCGAATCCCTCTGAATTGGTCAGAAACTGGGGAACGATCACTCGTTGGACCGGACATTATTCAGCAAGCTGAAGAACAAGCCCGCATTGTCCGTGAACATTTGAAAACTGCTCAGTCTCGTCAGAAGAGCAACTATGATCGAAAACACCAGGTAATGGTCTATCAACCTGGCGAACAAGCTTACCTTCGTGTCACTCCGATGAAGGGCACTCATCGATTTGGGATCAAGGGCAAGCTAGCTCCTCGCTACATCGGCCCCTTTCGCATTCTCGCAAGACGTGGAGAAGTGGCATATCAATTGGAATTGCCACCGAATCTCTCTCAAGTTCATGATGTCTTCCATGTGTCGCAACTCCGCCGCTGCTTCAAGGATCCTATCCGACCAGTGGATCATGAAATGCTTGAATTACAAGAGGATATTTCTTATCAAGAATATCCGATCCGCATTCTTGATCAAGCTGAACGTCGAACCCGTCAGAAGGTGATCAAGTTCCTCAAAGTTCAGTGGTCAGATCATTCTGAAGATGAAGCCACTTGGGAACGCGAGGATCGTCTTCGTGAAGAGTATCCTGCTCTCTTTCAACCTGCCTCTTAATTCTCGGGACGAGAATTTCTTTTAGAGGAAGAGAATTATAACATCCCCATGTAATAGCTACAGTGATGACCCTCTGATAATGCCAAGTCACCAGGATTGACAGTGCTTGACAGGGCTCGATCATCATTGCATCATATCTCATTTCAAATTCCAATTCAATTGAAATTCAAATTGCAAGTGGAAATAAAAGTTGATCAAATCGGCGAACTAAAATGTTCATAATATTGCAAATAATTCAAAGGCAATTATAAAAATGAAATCAACATTATTAAAATTCCCCAAATAAACCTAGCTATTTGAAACAGTGACCAACAACATTTTTAAAAGGCATTTAATTTCGAAGATAATCCAAACAGATTCATATGGACCTAAAACTTTGTGAGCATGTGCATTGCATTGCATCTTAATTGTGTGACAAGTTTTAAAATAAACTAAATTCATTTAGTGCTTGAAGCAATTGCAAAACAGAGTTAAAAAAATCAATACAGAAAAGAATAAAATGAAACAGAAAACGTACCTGCTCATTTGGACTGAAGTCGAACAGTGCGGCCCAGCCCACGAGCCACAGCCTTTTCTCCCACCTCCCGCCAGAGGAAGGCCATGGCGCTGGCCGAGCTGCGCGCACGCCATCCAAATAGCGGATGCGCTGCTGTCGTCCATCCGGCGACTCCGCGGCTGGATAAGAACGACCCCAGCCCCTCCTCTCTCTCCCGGTTAACCCTAGCTCCCCCTTTTCCCCCTCCTCGCGCCGCTTTCGTCCACGTAGCGCGCAACAGAAGCCCCGTCGCCATGGCCGTCCTCATTCCCGCTGCCACCGTGCTCCTCGCCGGTTGAGACCGTGCCCCGAAGAATCGCCGGCATCGACTACGTCGTCTGCAAGATTTGAATCGAGCGCGGCACCACCACAGCATCGGCACCGGGGTCATCTTCAACCTCTGCCTCGCCTGTGACGCCCCTACTCGACACGTGCACTAATCATATACGCAAACGTGCACGCTCGAGATCAGAGACTCATGGGAAGATATCACAACACAACTCTAAACTCAAACAAAAGTCATAAATCATCATATTACAAACCAGGGGGTCACGAGGACCCGAATACATAAGTCACACACACAAAAATATCTGGGTACAGACATAGTTAGTCAAGTTTTGCCTTAAGAAGGCTAGCACAAACAACGATACAGACCGAAAGGCAAGGGCCTCCTGCCTAGGGCCTCCAAACTACTCCTGGTCGGTCGGCTCAACCCAGTAGTAGTGGCCTCCGGGGCTCTCCAGGTAGTAGTCTCCTGTGGCGGCATCTGGCTCCTGGGCTCCATCGTCTGATTTCAACAAGTGGGTATGGGGGAAAAGAATAGCAAAGCAACCGTGAGTACTCATCCAAAGTACTCCCAAGACTGACATCAGAACTATGCTAATATGCATCGGTATCAAAGGAATGGGGCTGTATCTTTGGACTATACTGCAGAAATGTCGGAACAGAGGGGGAGAGGCCTAGCCTATCGAAGACTAGCATCTTGAAGCAGTTCTTGCAGCATCAGAAGAGAGTAGAGCAAGATATCATATAATCAAACATAGTTTAGTAAAGCCCTGAGATACTTCCTCGACTACCCTGCGAGAAAGTGATCCCGAGAGCAGTAGTAGCAATTTATCATTGTGACAGTATCCATTTGTAATTGTAGCGGATCAAGATACAACTCGAAGCGTCCTGTTACCGTGGACACAGCTATTCGAATAGATTACTTCCCTGCAGGGGTGCACTACTGTTACCCAACACGCTCGATCACATCCGGCCGGACACACTTGCTGGGTAATGCCCGGCCTCGGGTGATCAATACGACGCAGTCCTACCTAGGCTCAGCAGAGAGGTCAGCACGCCGGTCTAAATCCTAAGCACGGAGGGGTCTTGGGCCATCGCCCTTCGCACTCCTGCACGTTGCGAGGGTGGTCGGGGCCCAGGCGCGACACTGAATACACCAGTGACGTAACCAGCCCACCCCAACCAGCCCGCATCTCTGAGCTGTGACGTCTAAAGAACTTTCGGCTGATACATACGACGTATAGGGCCCCATTAAACCATTATCCCACGTGGTGGTAGTGCGTATAGGCACGTAGCCAACTCAGATCAAATACCCAAATCCGTTAAGAATGTTTAGTAACTCGCAGAGACGAACAGGGTTCCTGTCGCTCCGACTTGGTAAAACATATCGCGCGGGTGCTCTTGGAGCCGACCTGTCTTTAGTGTGTTTCACTCGCGGGCACCCTTGGAGCCAGCCCGACTTTAGCAGTTTAAGTATTGCAGTATGTAAGCATTTCCGTGATCCTCACCGAGAGTGATCACGGCCCTGTAACAAGCATGGCATATGGACAAGGGTGATGGGCCACCGATGAAGCAGTGGCATAGCTAACTAAGCATTAGGGGACAGCAGGTGGAGTATCAATAACAGACTACAAAATCAGGCTATGCATCGGAATAGGTGCTATCGGAACAGTAGCAGGGGCAATTCTAATGCAAGCATAAGAGAGAAGGGAGTGGGTGATATCTGACGATCAAGGGGGTTTTGCTTGCCTCGAAGCTCTGCTGAAGGGGGCTGGTCGTCGGCGACGTCGTCGTACACGGCGGTGTCGTCGGCAGTCTCGGGGGCTATCGGGAGAGAAGGAGGGGGAAGAAACAATAAATACACGTCAATAATGCAACAGGGATGCATAACATGTCTAAATGATATGCAGAGGTGTTTTACTGCCTATATAATTGTTTTAGTTAATTTAGGAATTTAATTGGATTTATATTATTAAAGTCATGCACTATTCATATACTGGATACGGGAAAAATGTTCCATGTTCGGTATGTTAGAGGGGTGTGGCAGACATGTGGATAGGTTATTCAGAATCTACACATTTTTCTGATCATTTTTCATATATAAATTATTTTCATCCGAGTTATGGTTTAAAAGATATGATTTTTCAAAGTTTTAAACATTTTCTGGAAATATTTTAATTAATTAAATCTGAATTATCCAGAATAGTAAAAGGTGACATCAGCATGACGTAGTGATGACGTCAGCGGTCAACAGTACGGTTGACCAGTCAAACCTGACCAGTGGGACCCACTGGTCAGTGACTGGACTAATTAAACAGAGTTTTATTTAACTAATTAACCTAATTAGCAGGTGGGCCGCCCTGTCAATGACTAATTAACTAATTAATTTAATTAACAATTTAATTAACGTTTTATCTATTTTTATAAATCATTTTAATTGGGCGGGACCCACATGTCAGTGACATGGGGCCGCCACGTCAGCGGTGGACCGGTCAACGGGGCCCGCGGGGCCCGCGGTCAGTGGCACAGAGGCGGGGGCCCGTCGTCCACGTCGGCGACGGCCACCGGAGTCGCGCCGGAGCTACTCTGGCGAGCCCGAGCACGGCTGCAACTCCGGCGAGCCCGGATTTCGTCTACGGTGCATCAAATTGGCCGTTCTCGGGCTCGTTCGAACGAGGAGAAGATGCCGCGTCGATCTAGCCTACCTGCGCGAGGCGGGGCGGCCGGAAATGAGCGCTACGACGGCGACAGCGGACGGCGGCGTTCGGGCGTGCTCGGGTTTGGCGCTACGGTGTGCTAGCGAGGGAGCAAAGGTGCTAGGCAAGGCCTACTCGATGCGGCGAAGCGAACGGACACATGCGCATGACCAAATGGTCGCCGGCGACGAGGTCATACGGAGGCGAGCTCGGGCACGGGTGAATCGGCGGCTAGGGGGCAGAATCCGACGGCGAGAGGAGAGGGAGAGGTAGAGAGGCTCACGGGGAGCCGGTAGAGGAAGGCAGCGGGCTCGGGGGAGGCTCGACGGCGAAGTATTTGACGGTGAGGCGGCGGCGACCGTAGGAGGAAGACGAGCTCGAGGAGGTCGATGTAGCGGCGTTGAGCTCCAACGAGCGGTCCCGGACGGCGTAGCAGACCACGGCGGCTGTGGCTACGCGAACGCGCGGTGGCCGGAGAAGACAGAGGCAGCCATGGCAGGAGGAGGTGGCAGGCGAGCGAAAGGAGGGAAATATCGCGGGGGGAGGCGGCTAGGGTTGCGAGGTGGCGTTCTTATCCCTCTCGCAGCCCTGTAGCGACACGGGGGCGACGAGGCGCGGCGGGAACGGCGATGACCGGCTTCGGGGTCGGACGCGGGCGACCGCGCGCGGGAGGAGGACGAAAGGCCGAGCTAAACGGGCCGGGCCGCACTGTATACACTTGAAGCCCAGCGCGCCAGTAAGCCTCTGCCCGTTTCCTTTTTCTTTTCTATTTCTTTTCTTTATTTCTGTCTTGCAAATTGTTCGGCCACTATATGAGTTTTATAAATTGTGTGACTTGGTTCAAATATTACAATGCAATATTACCTACCATCAGAAATTGGTTTGCTGAAAATATGATTTCATTTGCAAATTTTATTAAATAAAATGATATTAAATGTTGCTGTTAGCTACTGTTTTAACATGATAGAGTCACTTAATGAATCTAGGTGATGTTGTTTTTCATAACATAATTAATTATAGGTTATTTGCTAATTAATGAACATTTTTAATTCCAATTTGAACAACTTTTATTTTTCACTTTAAATTTGAATTTCATTTTGAACTGGAATTTGAAATGAGATACGATGCAATGATGATCAAGCACTGTTCAACATGATGACTTGGCATTATCAAAATGTGATTACTGTTGCTAATACAAGGGGGTGTTACATCGCCGGACCTCGCCGTTCGATCCGTCACTCCCCGACCTCCCCATGTCTCTCCAGGCCCTCCACTGCATTCGCTGTGAGCTGCGCGTCCTCTCTGCCTCCCCTTCGAGCTCGAACTGGAGCTCTTGCGCGCGCCCAAACCATCACTGAACGCCGCCGCCGCCATTGCTCGTCGCTGGCGTCAACTCCGGCCTCCCCGACTTGCGATAGTGCCCTGGATGGATGCGACTTGTCGCGTAGATCACTTAGGTGGTCGCGGCGTGCGAATTGGCCGCGTATGCGCCGATTCCGAGCAACGCCGCCGTCTCTGTTGCTCGCCGGAGCAGCTCCGGCGCGCGTCGCCGTTTAAACCCCGGCGGGTCCCACCCGTCAGGGTCATTAGCCGCTAACCGCCGCCTAACACTCAGTGACATCGGGCCCCACCGTCTCTAATTAACCACTATTAAAATAAATCCTAATAATTATATTAGAGAATGACATGTGGGCCCACTGTACTGTTTAAATGGATAAGTATTAATTAACACTATCAGACACTGACGTGTGGCCTCTTTGACTAGTCAAACTACTGACTGGGCAGTGCCCGGTCACTGCTAGTGGGTCCCATGTGGGCCCAGTTGACTGGTCAGCGGGTCCGTTGACTACTGACGGCATCATGACGTTCTGCTGACGTCATCTAACACTGTTTCGGATAATTCTAATTTAATAATTAAAATAATTCCAAAAATTGTTTAAAACTTTGAAAAATCATATAAAATAAACCGTAACTCGGATGAAAATAATTTATATATGAAAAATGATCAAAAAAATATGAAGAATCCGAATATCCTATCTACATACCTGCCACACCCCTCTAACATACTGAACATGGAACCTTCCCCTCCGGTTCATCTGTCTGACGGATGTCCGAAAAAGGGAAAACATTCCAGTTAATTCCCTACTTCATCTGCCGCGTGTAGCACTGCGTTAGGTCACCTTCGGCACAGCATATTGCCATGCCATGCATTGTGTTGCATATTTTTTGCATTGTATTTATTGTTTCTTTCCCCTCTTCTCTCCGGTAGACTCCGAGACCGATGCTGTCCCTGTGATTGACTACGTCACCGACGATCCTTCTTCCCCCTTCAGCAGAGCTTCCAGGCAAGCAAAACCCCCTTAATCATCCAGATAGCGCCCACTCCTTCTCTCTTATTCTTGCATTAGAATTAACCCTGCTACTGTTCTAATAGCTCCTATTCTGATGCATAGCCTGATTTTGTCGCCTGCTGTTTATACCTACCTATTGTCCCATAATGCTTAGTTAGCTATGCTATTGATTCATTTGTGGCCCTTCACCTTTGCACGTTTGCCATGCTTGTTATCGGGCCGTGATCACTCTGGGTGATGATCACGGAAGTGTTTACATTACTGCAATACTTTAAATTGTTAAAGTCGGGCCGGCTCCAAGAGTGCCCGCGAGGTGATGAAACCAGACGGGTCGAACCCAAGGGTACCCGCGAGAGAGTCCTGTGACGGCTGGCTATTAGCGGTACCACCCAATGTGGTGGTAACTCGGGACTTGTTCCGACAGCCGAAGCGGAACTTGCACTAAAGTCGGAACGACAGGGCAGGCGGAGACTACCTTGGTGAGAGGTGGGCCTGGTCCCTGGTCGTGGTCCGCGAGATAACTAGTCGGAGCGACAGGAACCCTGTTCGCCTCTGCGAGATACTAAACACGTCTAACGGATTTGGGTATTTGATCTGAGTTGGCCACTGGCCTATACGCACTACCACCACGTGGGATAATGGTTTAGTGGGGCCCTCTACGCCGTATGTAGCAGCCGAAAGCTTTGTCAGACGTCTAGTTCAGCATTGCGTCACGGTTGGGCCGGCGTCATCCAGGACAGAGGTGGTGCCTGGACCCGCCATGTGCGCAACGACCCGGAGTGCAAAGGGCGATGGGCCCAAGACCCCGGAGTGCTTAGGATGTAGACCAGAGGGGACCTCTCTGTTGAGCCTAGGTAGGGCTGCGGTGTGTCGATCAGCCGAGGCCGGGCATGACCCGGAAAAGTGTGTCTGGCCAGAGTTAATTGAGCGTGTTGGGTAACAGTAGTGCAACCCTGCAGGGAAGTAATCTATTCGAATAGCTGTGTCCACGTTAACAGGACGCTCGGAGTTGTATCCTGATCTGCTACAACTACAAATGGATACTGATACACTGTTAACTAATACTACTGCTCTCGGAATCACTTTCTCGCAGGGAGTCGAGAAAGGATCTCAGTGAGTTACTAAAATATGATTGATTATATATATTATCTTGCTCTACTCTCTTCTGATGCTGTAAGAAATGCTTCAAGATGTTAGTCTTCGATAGGCTAGGCCTCTCCCCCTCTGTTCTGGCATTTCTGCAGTTTAGTCCAAAGATATAGCCCCATTCCTTTGATACCGATGCATACTTAGCATAGTTCTGATGTCAGTCTTGCGAGTACTTTGGATGAGTACTCACGGTTGCTTTGCTACTTCTTTTCCCATACCCGATTGCTGCGATCAGACGACGGAGCCCAGGAGCACGAGATCCCCGGAGGCACCTTCTTCTACGTTGAGCCACGCCGACCAGGAGTAGTTCGGAGGCCCTAGGCAGGAGGCCTTCGCCTTTTCGATCAGTGTCGTTGTTTGTGCTAGCCTTCTTAAGGCACCCTTGTTTAAGTTTGTGTCTGTACTCAGATACCTTTGTTTCCGCTGATGCTTGTATGACTCGAGCTTTTGTATTCGAGCCATCGAGGCCCCTGGCTTGTAATATAAAACTTGTATTATTTTATTTTGTGTCTAGATTTGTATTGTGATATCTTCCCGTCAGTCCTTAGGCTTGATCGTGTGCATTTGCGTGTATGATTAGTGCACGATTAAGTCGGGGGCGTCACACCTAGGCAGGAGGCCTTCGCCTTTTCGATCAGTATCGTTGTTTGTGCTAGGCTTCTTAAGGCAAATTTGACTAACTATGTCTGTACCCAGATATTATTTGTGTGTATGACTTATGTATTCGGGTCGTCGTGACCCCTGGTTTGTAATATGAAGATTTATGTTTAAATTTGAGTTTAGAGTTGTATTGTGATATCCTCCCGTGAGTCTCTGATCTTGAGCGTGCACATTTGCTTGTATGATTAGTGCACGATCGAGTAGGGCCTTCACAGTTGGAAATGCCCTAATGACTGCCAAACCTCGGGTGGGTGCCAGCTTATGTGCGTGCGTGTTGCTCGTGATAGCCCACATAGGTGGGCGCATATCCACTCGACAGGGAGAGCGCTGCGCCCGATTTAGCCCATATACACGCGGTCCCCTCCCCGCGTCGTCGCGTGCGATCGAGTGGTTCGTTTTGTATAAATTTATTCACGTGCTAGTACACTGATCCACACGATTATACAGTAGGCTTTGTCAGTGCACTGTTTTGGTACTTACTACTGTACAATTGTAGCTGTTTCCTGTAAAATTAAATACCCGTAGCTCATGTTTAGTTTGATCGGTGTACTAGCTGTGTTCTCTCTAGCTCATGTCGGCTAGCTGACTTGTGGAGCACGTGAAATTAATGCCTATTACTATTTGTTGAGAGTGATGTTCATGGACCATGCATCTATGTCCACACGACCCTAATAATGTGTTTTTAACAGGGACTAGCAGGGCGGTCCCCGCAAAATGCGTGGGAACAATCTATAATTGACCATATCATTGTGAGTACTAAATCTGGGATCTCGTGATAGATATCTAGTATATGTTTTTTGAAAGTATATAGCTGTGAAGAGCTTTGTAAAGTAAGTAATTTTCATTGCGTACAGAACTAAGCATAGCCTAGATGATTAGATTATCTATGGTGAAACCAGCCTACTAGGGTTCAAGTTCTAGACATGGCACACGTGCTAGCATATTTTCTTAATTTAAGCCAGGTTCTCCGGCGAAATTCTTTCAACGGTATGTCATGTCCATCAACTACGAGGCGTCTATGCCGACTTCGTCAATTTTAAAATCCGTCGGCCCAGTCTGTCGAAGTGCTCATAAGGTAAAAAAATACATATGCGCGGTATCTACATTCTGTAAGCGCGCACTCTGTTTCTTACTTATTAAATAGTTTCCTCATTTGATTAGGAATATATGAATAACTACTGCTCCCTCCACATCATCAAAAAATTATGCTTTGTGCATTATCAGTCTCTGAAATGCAAACATTGACCATCAGATCCTACTATACAACTATTTAAATACCTGTTAAAATATATGCAATATAAAAGTAGTTTAGTGTCAAATATATACATTTTATTTTTTTAAATATGGTTTGCTCATTGTCGAAGTCTCTCAAATGTAACACTGATCATCAGATCCCACTAGTAGAAAATGGCCCATTTGTCCCGGTTCCAGAGGCCCATTTGTCCCGGTTCTGGAACCGGGACTAAAGAGTCGGGACTAAAGCCCAAAACCTTTAGTCCCGGTTCTCTTACGAACCGGGACCACAGGGGCTCCACGTGGCCGCTGCGGGAGCCCAGGCAGGAGGAACTTTAGTCCCGGTTGGTAACTCCAACCGGGACCAAAAGGCGGCCACGCGTCAGCAGCTCGCAGGCGCTGGGGGTTTTTTTTTTTGGAAGGGGGGGTTTTGGGGTTTTGGAGGGTTAATTTAGGGGTTTCATATTGTGTTAGCGAGCTAATAGAGAGAAGTGACCTCTCTTTTTCCGTGCTTGGTCGACGCTAGCTACTACACATATAGAGAGAACTCGACGCTAGCTAGTAAGCAAATAAAGGAAACCATTAATTACACAAGATCGTCATGAACATATATAGAGAGAAGTGACATCTCTTTCTTCGTGCTTGGTCGAACAACAAGTTTTCGTATATCTATCCGACGCTGCTACATATGTACAATATATAACATCCCTTACAACCATTTCAATTTCACATGGTATTCTCCGTGTTCATGTATGACGTGGTCAAGAAAGAATCCCGCCAATTCCTCTTGAATTGCTCGTATGCGATCATGTGGTAGGAGTTCATCCCGCATCTGCCAGATCTAATTTAAAGAAGGGGGTTAATACATATATATGAATGAAACTCAACACAATTGATGGTAATATATAAAATAAAATTGTGAATATTGTTTATCTACTTCAAATTGTTTCACAGAGGAGGCCCGTTCAGAGGTATAGTAGAGAATGAACTCGCATATGTAGTATCCACATAAATGAGTGTTGGGTGCCTGCAACAAGCACTTTACGAGAATAGAGTTCAATCAAACTGATAAGCAAGCAAGATAATGGTATTGATGAAACTAGAATCAATGAGAGATGTGCGGAACTAGCTAGTACTACTTACTTTGGGGTGTGTAAATCGCAGCTCCTTCTTCAGACCCAGAACCATAGCGGTGAACGTTTTCCAAACTCTGGCAGGCAAAGAAAATGATTACTTGATATCAGGAAATGAACGAAAGTTGCCGATATGGTCCCGGTATTGATTGAACTTACTTCTGGAGCATTGCAGTCATGTCCGCATAATACTTGGGATCTTTACGGAGCGAGTCTAAGACAGTTACTAATGCCCCGTGAAGGTTAATGGATAGCAGAATATAGTGGAAGCTGCGCACGCATAACTCATCAATTACATTACTTAACCACGAGTAAGCGAAACCGAATATGCAGAAGACAGTAACACTCACTTGAAGTTGTAAGGAAAGAGTATTTCCCTTTTGTTTTGATGTCTAAGGAACGTTTCTAGCAAGTTGTTCTCGGTATCTTCAGCCTCCTTTCGTACCGACCATTCATTTACGGTATTTGGGCTAATGAACCCAACGTCGAAGATTCCTGTTTTTTTGCATTCGACCATCTTCAATCTGCATAATATAGTGAGGATAATTATATATACATGCAATGAACGAGCTGACCTAGAGACTTAATTATAGAAGTAATACTTACAGACAGTAGCAAGTCATGAGTTGTTTGTCGAGGGCCTTTTGATTGTATAATTGAAATAACTCCACAAATTCAACAGGCAGCAGGTCGACTCCAGGGAAGTCATGCTCTTTTTTAATTCCGACAAACAAACTGTCTTTCCCAGACTTCCTGCAGGTTTCCATGTACCAGTCATGCAATTTTTGCATCATCTTTGTTAGATGAGGATGATCAGGTTTGATGAGAGGCTTCCCGTGCTCGTATCTAAAGACGTCTACTACCTCAGCCGTTTCAAAATGTACATCATTGGGCAGGTAATCATCAAGAGTGGTACCGGGCAGTAGCACCGGATGATTAGCGATATCGCTAGACACCTTGAGCGGGGGGCACGATTGCTTCTCCTGTTCGCCGAGCTGGGGAATTGTTTTCCCACTTCTTCGTTTTTTCACTCTTGCAGCACTGGAAGTACTTCCCGACTGCTGCGCTTCAGCATGTGTCTTAGTAATTATGCGGCGATAGTTGGAATCCGGCGGAGGCGGTGGTGGTCGCTTCAGGGCATTGATAGTGCGCTTCACTTTCACCGGATCTACCTTCTCCTTCGGAGGTGGAGTTTTCTTTGCAAAATGGTCCCTCAGTTGGGCACGAATTATGTCCTCGTTTTCCTGCTCGGTCCTCTCATATGGTAACTTTTCCAGAGGCTTGAGAGATGGACCGTATCTGAATTGGCTCCCGCCTCTGCTTGTACTGCTAGCCGCCGGAGCGGCGGCATCTCTCTTCCATCGTTGCTGACGAAGCGGAGAAATCCGACGCGCCGGAGGAGCCGGAGCGGCGGCGTCTGTCTTCCGCCGTTGCCGACGAGGCTGAGGAGGAGGCGGACTGCTCCGACGCGCCGGAGTAGGCGAAGGAGGAGGCGGAGTGCCCTCACGCGTCGGAGGAGCCGTAGAAGGAGGCGGAGTGCCCTGATCACTCACCGGAGGAGGAGGAGGAGGAGGCGGAGACGTCCAGTTTGGAAGCTTGATGTACTCCTTCTGCCATAGACATGTACTCCTCAGAGCACGAACCAGCCGATTCTCCCCTTGACCTATAGAGTGGTCAAGCTCGAGCTCCTCAAATCCCTCCATTACTTCATCCACCATCACAACAGCATAGCCATGTGGAATCGGACGGCAGTGCAAAGTTCCGTTGGGTTGAGGAGGTGCACCAGAGCCGACAGCCGCCTTGAAAGTGAGGTTCTGGCATTTCGTCATAAGCTCGCAATGTTGAGCCTCCGTGATAGTATCCACGGGGTAGCTAGGAGACGTGAAGTCAGGCTGAACGGGCTCCGTGCAAGCGACGCTTCGTCTCCGCTGAGATGGCGGGGTAGCTTCTGGGGTAGCTTCGTGCCGCTGAGATGGTTGGCCGGCAGCTCGCTGGCTCTCAGCTTCCTCTAGCTTTTGTAGTCTTGTATTGAGCTTCTGCATGTCGCTCAGCTCCGCTTTCCTCTTTCTGTCCCGGCTTCTGTAACCGCCTGCGTCGGGAAACCCAACCTTCCACGGAACGAAGCCTGGTGTGCCTCGTGTTCGTCCAGGGTGCTCAGCATTCCCTAGGGCCTCAGTCAGCTCGTCCTTCTCTCTGTCGGGAATGAACGTCCCTTCCTACGCTGCGGTGATATACTTCTGAAGCTTCGTGACGGGTATTGCAAGTTGCTCGTCCGTCCAACGGCACTTCCCTGTTTCAGGGTCCAAAGTTCCCCCAACCCCGAAGAACCAAGTCCTTGAACGGTCTGGCCAGTTCAATGTCTGTGGTACGACCCCTTTAGCAATCAGGTCATTCTCAGCTTTGTCCCACAACGGTCGGGCTTTGAGGTAGCCACCTGACCCCGTGTGATGGTGATACTGCTTCTTTGCAGCGTTGTTCTAGTTTGTCTCTGACATTTTCTTACTCTTGTCCGATGTCTTGTAGGCCACAAATGCGGGCCAGTGATCTCTTATCTTATCAAATCGGCCGGTGAATTCTGGAGTCTTCCCTTTGTCGACAAACTTTGATTTCAACTCATTCTTCCACCTCCTGAATAGATCTGCCATCTTCTTAAGAGCACACGCCTTGACCAGTGGCTCTATAACTGGCTTTTTCGGATCCTCCTCTGGTGGTAGGGTGAAATTTGCCTTCAGCGCGGTCCAAAGATCATCTTTCTGTCTATCGGTGACATAATCACCTTCAGGGGCGTCGTCCTTAGGCTTATTCCATTGCTTGATGCTGATCGGGATGTTGTCCCTAACAATAACTCCGCACTGAGCAGAAAATGCGTCCTTGGTCCGCTTGGGTTCAATCGGATGGCCATCGTCCGCGAGTGCTGTGATCGTGAACCTTTCATCCTTGCGCAACCTCTTCTTCGGGCCTCGTCTCGTTACCGAAGTTTGGCTCGATCCGGAGGGCTATAAAAGAAGAAAGAAGAGTTAATATATGTACATACCAAAACAATTAATGCGTCAATTAGCTAGTCAGCACAGGCTTAATTAATATATATACCTCGCCGGACTTTGCAACAGCTCCCTCCTCCGTTCGGTCACCGGAGCCGTCATCATGGTCTCCTTCTTCCTCCGGCATTCGGTCACCGAAGCCATCATGATCATGTCCTTCCTCCTCCATTGTTCGATCACCGGAGCCGTCATCCTCTGCTTCCAGACCATCGGTGTCGTTGAGAAACGACAAGACATCACGTCCACCGAGGATTATGTCCCCCAACAACTGTTCTTGTTCCAAGTCTCTTTGAGCCATAGTTTCTGCAAATATTACAACATGGCAATTAATATACAATCATGAATGTCTGACGTCCGGACCGCCTCCCTCATGAATGTCAAACAAGGGATTCTATTAACCTTTAAGGGATTTAATTAACAAAATGGCGCAATTCTGGATGTGCAGAAAATGGTCCATATTTTTCCTGATCTCATCTACCCTTCTATATGTCACGTTGTCTAGTGTCAAAGGATTCAAGAAAACCATGGCTTCATCATTAGCAGGAAGTAAACGGCGCATAATGGTATGAAGCTCTCCAAAATTGTTTTGGAACGGAGTCCCGGATAGGATAATTAATTAGCTTTTTGGTACGAAGTTCAGCAAGAGCCTTCCGAATATCGCTATTTGGAAGGCCTTTGCTGAAATTCGTACCAAAAAGCGAATTATTCTATCCGGAACTCCGTTCCAAAACAACTTTGAAGAGCTTCGTAGCATCATACGCCTGTTACTTCCGGCTAATGATGAAGCCATGGATTTCTTGAATACTTTGACAGACAACGTGACATATAGAAGAATATATATATAGATGAGATCAGAAAAAAATTGGATCAACTTGTGCAAATCGATAATGGGGGCATTCTTGATAAATCTATGTTACCGGAGTTTTCTATATGAACAAAAAAAAATTCCACATGACATGTGCGACGTCCCCCCTCATGTCGAAGTTATCGGGGAGGGGGTAGACGACAACGACGCTCACCCCTCATGTCATGTCCGACGTCCCCCATCATGTCGAAGTTATCGGGGAGGGCGTAGACGACAACGACGCGCACCCCTCATGTCATGTCCGACGTCCCCCCTCATGTCGAAGTTATCGGGGAGGGGGTAGACGACAACGACGCTCACCCCTCATGTCATGTCCGACGTCCCCCCTCATGTCGAAGTTATCGGGGAGGGGTAGACGACAACGACGCGCACCCCTCATGTCATGTCCGACGTCCCCCCTCATGTCGAAGTTATCGGGGAGGGGGTAGACGACAACGACGCTCACCCCTCATGTCATGTCCGACGTCCCCCCTCATGTCGAAGTTATCGGGGAGGGGTAGACGACAACGACGCTCACCCCTCATGTCATGTCCGACGTCCCCCCTCATGTCGAAGTTATCGGGGAGGGGGTAGACGACAACGACGCTCACCCCTCATGTCATGTCCGACGTCCCCCCTCATGTCGAAGTTATCGGGGAGGGGGTAGACGACAATGACGCTCACCCCTCATGTCATGTCCGACGTCCCCCCTCATGTCGAAGTTATCGGGGAGGGGGTAGACGACAACGACGCTCACCCCTCATGTCATGTCCGACGTCCCCCCTCATGTCGAAGTTATCGGGGAGGGGGTAGACGACAACGACGCTCACCCCTCATGTCATGTCCGACGTCCCCCCTCATGTCGAAGTTATCGGGGAGGGGTAGACGACAACGACGCTCACCCCTCATGTCATGTCCGACGTCCCCCCTCATGTCGAAGTTATCGGGGAGGGGGTAGACGACAACGACGCTCACCCCTCATGTCATGTCCGACGTCCCCCCTCATGTCGAAGTTATCGGGGAGGGGGTAGACGACAACGACGCTCACCCCTCATGTCATGTCCGACGTCCCCCCTCATGTCGAAGTTATCGGGGAGGGGGTAGACGACAACGACGCTCACCCCTCATGTCATGTCCGACGTCCCCCCTCATGTCGAAGTTTTCGGGGAGGGGGTAGACGACAACGACGCTCACCCCTCATGTCATGTCCGACGTCCCCCCTCATGTCGAAGTTATCGGGGAGGGGGTAGACGACAACGACGCTCACCCCTCATGTCATGTCCGACGTCCCCCCTCATGTCGAAGTTATCGGGGAGGGGGTAGGTCGACAACGACGTCGCTTGGTAAATTTTAACTAATTTCTAAGAACAAAAAAATATTCTATGAATAAAAAAAACATCATATGATCATTTTCTATATATATACATCCATCCACATCCATGCATACATATGAACAAAAAAACATCATATGATCATCTATGAACAAAAAGAACATCATATGATCATTTATGAACAAAAAAAATCATCATATATATGAACAAAAAAAAATACATCAATGGACAAAAAAAGCATACATCAATGGATCATCCATACATCAACATACATTCATATATTTAGAAAAGCTATATGCATACATATCCATTTACTAAAAATTTATATGAACAAAAAAAATTGTATGAAAAAAAAATGCAGAGGGCGTCGGCGACGGCGGCGTCGCCGGGGAAGGGCAGGGGAGCGGGGGGAGGCGGGGTGCTCACTGGGAGCGGCGATGGGAGAGGGCGACGGCGACGAGGAGGCGCGACGATGGGAGAGGGCGACGGCGACGAGGAGGCGCGGCGACGAGGAGCGGGCGGTGACGGGGCTGGGGGGCAGGGGGCACGGCGACGGCGACGAGGAGGCGCGGCGATGGGAGAGGGGGACGGCGACGAGGAGGCGCGACGATGGGAGAGGGCAACGGCGAGGACGAGGCGCGGCGACGAGGAGCGGGCGGCGACGGGGCTGGGGAGGCAGGGGGCACGGCGACGGCGACGAGGAGGCGCGGCGATGGGAGAGGGGGACGGCGACGAGGAGGCGCGACGATGGGAGAGGGCGACGGCGACGATGTGGCGCGGCGACGAGGAGCGGGCGGCGACGGCGACAGCGACGAGGAGCAGCCGGGCGGCGTCGGGGGAGATGTGAGAATTTGAGGAAAAATTCCTAAGTGTTTGCTTATATAGCAAAGCCTTTAGTCCCGGTTGGTGGCACCAACCGGGACCAATGCCCCCCTTTGGTCCCGGTTCGTGCAACCAACCGGGACCAAAGGTCTCTTTTCAGCAGCCCAAAGGGCGGGAAGCAGAGGCCTTTGGTCCTGGTTGGTGGCACCAACCGGGACTACAGGGCAGCATTGGTCCCGGTTGGTGGCACCAACCGGGACCAATAGCCTGGCACAGCGGTGTGGTGGAAGTTTAGTCCCACCTCGCTAGCTGAGAGGCCCCGAGAGTGGTTTATAAGCGCTGCTGCGCCAACCCTCTCGAGCTCCTCTCTTTAGCAGAACTATGGGCCTAAACGCACTCTCTGCCTGTGGGCCTACTGAGGCCGTGTTGGCCCAGTAGGCGGCATTTTTTTATGAAAAATTCCAGTATTTTTTTTTTTGCTTTATTTATTTTCTTTTTAGTTCATTCTTTTTACTATTAAAGTTTTTAACAAATAAATACTTTGATAATTTTAGTTAATATTATTTTGATTCTTTTTAGTTGATTCTTTTTGCTATTGAAAAATATTATATTTAATTGATTCTTTTTAGTTCATTCTTTTTACTATTAAAGTTTTTAACAAATAAATACTTTGATAATTTTAGTTAATATTATTTTGATTCTTTTTAGTTGATTCTTTTTGCTATTGAAAAATATTATATTTAATTGATTCTTTTTAGTTCATTCTTTTTACTATTAAAGTTTTTAACAAATAAATACTTTGATAATTTTAGTTAATATTATTTTGATTCTTTTTAGTTGATTCTTTTTGCTATTGAAAAATATTATATTTAATTGATTCTTTTAAGTTCATTCTTTTTACTATTAAAGTTTTTAACAAATAAATACTTTGATAATTTTAGTTAATACTATTTTGATTCTTTTTAGTTGATTCTTTTTGCTATTGAAAAATATTATATTTAATTGATTCTTGTTAGTTTATTCTTTTTGATATTAGAGTTTTATGAAAGGTTTTTAGTTGATTCCTTTTGCTATTAGAGTTTTATAAAAGCTTTTTAGTTGATTCTTTTTGCTATTGAAGAATATTATAGTTTTGTTTTAGTTGATCATAACAGAATATTTTAATTGATTATTTTTAGTTCATTCTTTTTGATATTAGTGTTTCATAAAAGTTTTATAGTTCATTCTTTTTGCTATTAGTTTATTCTTTGAGCTAAATGACCCTGAAATTGAAAAGCACTACAAATGAACTCTGAAAAGGTTGAAAGTTGGCATGGTATCGTCAATTCACCCACATAGCATGTGCTAAAAACTTGAGAGGGTTACGGCGAAAACTGGATGCACTTCGTGTACAAAACGGACAATCTCTTTCGAAGTATCAGGGTTTCGGACGAAAACTCATCTGTTACAAAGGGATTTCATTTTTTTGAACTTATTTGAACTCCAGACTTTTTGTGTGTTCAAAATGAACCATTCAAAGCCACATCATCAATTTTCAACCCTTTGTGACTTCATCTGGTATTTTTCATGCATTTACTGATTTTTTTAAGCTAAATGACCCTGAAATTGAAAAGCACTACAAATTAACTCTGAAAAGGTTGAAAGTTGGCATGGTATCATCATTTCACCCACATAGCATGTTATAAAATGTTGAGAGGGTTACGGCAAAAATTGGATGCACTTCGTGTACAAAACGGACAATCTCTTTCGAAGTATTAGCGTTTCATACGAAAACACATCTGTTACAAAAGGCATTTCATCTCTTCACATGTAACTGCAATGATATAGTTGTGGAGAGAAAGTCTTCACGTTTTCTTCGCTTGTGTCCTTTGCTTATTGCGCCGTAACCATGGATAATCTTCATCGTTTAATAGGGTGCTTGGGTCAGCCTTGACTTTGAAGGGAGGAATTTCATGAAACTTTTCATAATCTTCAGACATGTCTGTCTTGCCCTCCAATCCCACGATGTCTCTTTTTCCTGAAAGAACTATGTGGCGCTTTGGCTCATCGTATGATGTATTCGCTTCCTTATCTTTTCTTTTTCTCGGTTTGGTAGACATGTCCTTCACATAGAAAACCTGCGCCACATCATTGGCTAGGACGAATGGTTCGTCTGTGTACCCAAGATTGTTCAGATCCACTGTTGTCATTTCGTACTGTGGGTCTTCCTGTACCCCGCCTCCTGACAGATTGACCTATTTGCACTGAAACAAAGGGACCTTGAAATCATGTCCATAGTCAAGTTCCCATATGTCCACTATGTAACCATAATATGTGTCCTTTCCCCTATTGGTTGCTGCATCAAAGCGGACACCACTGTTTTGGTTGGTGCTCTTTTGATCTTGGGCGATCGTGTAAAATGTATTCCCATTTATCTCGTACCCTTTGTAAGTCAATACAGTCGAAGATGGTCCCCTGGCCAACGAGTACAACTCATCAGAAACAGCGTTGTCACCCATGAGACGTGTTTGCAACCAACTGTCGAAAGTCCTGATGTGTTCATATGTAATCCAGTCGTCACACTGCTCCGGGTGTTTGGAGCGCAGAATATTCTTGTGTTCATCGACATACGGGGTCACCAAGGTGGAATTCTGTAGAACTGTGTAGTGTGCTTGAGACCAAGAATGCCCGTCCCTACATATTTTTGAGTCTGCTCCTAGCGTGCCTTTTCCAGTCAGTCTCCCCTCATACCGCGATTGAGGGAGACCAATCTTCTTAAGGTCAGGAATGAAGTCAACACAAAACCCAATAACATCCTCTGTTTGATGGCCCATGGAGATGCTTGCTTCCGGCCTAGCGCGGTTACGAACATATTTCTTTAAGACTCCCATGAACCTCTCAAAGGGGAACATATTGTGTTGAAATACAGGGCCCAGAACGACAATCTCGTCGACTAGATGAACTAGGACGTGCGTCATGATATTGAAGAAGGATGATGGGAGCACCAGCTCGAAACTAACAAGACATTGCACCAAATCACTCCTTAACCTTGGCAGGATTTCTGGATCGATCACCTTCTGAGAGATTGCATTGAGGAATGCATATAGCTTCACAATGGCTAATCAAATGTTTTCCGGTAGAAGCCCCCTCAATGCAACCGGAAGCAGTTGCGTCATAATCACGTGGCAGTCATGAGACTTTAGGTTCTGGAACTTTTTCTCTGCCATATTTATTATTCCCTTTATATTCGACGAGAAGCCAGACGGGACCTTCATACTGAGCAGGCATTCAAAGAAGATTTCCTTCTCTTCTTTGGTAAGAGCGTAGCTGGCAGGACCTTCATACTGCTTTGGATGCATGCCGTCTTTTTCATGCACACGTTGCTGTTCCTCCCGTGCCTCCGGTGTATCTTTTGTCTTCCCATACACTCCCAAGAAGCCTAGCAGGTTCACGCAAAGATTCTTCGTCACGTGCATCACGTCGATTGCAGAGCGGACCTCTAGGTCTTTCCAATAGGGTAGGTCCCAAAATATAGATTTCTTCTTCCACATGGGTGCGTGTCCCGCATCGTCAGTCGGAACAGATAGTCCGCCAGGACCCTTTCCAAATATTACTTGTAAATCATTGACCATATCAAGTATGTGATCACCAGTACGGAGGGCGGGCTTCTTCCGGTGATCTGCCTCACCTTTGAAATGCTTTCCTTTCTTTCGACATTGATGGTTGGTCGGAAGAAATCGACGATGCCCCAGGTACACATTCTTCCTGCATTTGTCCAAATATATACTGTCGGTGTCATCTAAACAGTGTGTGCATGCGTGGTATCCCTTGTTTGTCTGTGCTGAAAGGTTACTGACAGCAGGCCAATCATTGATGGTTACAAACAGCAACGTATGTAGGTCAAATTCCTCCTGTTCGTTCTCATCCCACACACGTACACCTCTTCCATTCCATAGCTGTAAAAGTTCATCAACTAATGGCCTTAGGTACACATCAATGTCATTGCCGGGTTGCTTAGGGCCTTGGATGAGCACTGGCATCATAATGAACTTCCGCTTCATGCACAACCAAGGAGGAAGGTTATACATACATAGAGTCATAGGCCATGTGCTATGCTTGCTGCTCTGCTCCCCAAAAGGATTAACGCCATCTGCACTTAAACCAAACCATACGTTCCTCGGGTCACCTGTAAAGTCGCTCCACTTTCTCTCGATCTTTCTCCACTGCGACCCGTCAGCGGGTGCTCTCAACTTCCCGTCTTTCTTACGGTCTTTTATGCGCCATTGCATCAACTCGGCATGCTTTTTGTTTCTGAACAGACGTTTCAACCGTGGTATTATAGGAGCATACCACATCACCTTGGCAGGAACCCTCTTCCCGGTGCGCTGGCCCTCAACATCACCAGGGTCATCTCTTCTGATCTTATACCGCAATGCACCGCATACCGGGCATGCGTTCAAATCCTCGTACGCACCGCGGTAGAGGATGCAGTCATTAGGGCATGCATGTATCTTCTGCACCTCCAATCCTAGAGGGCATAGAACCTTCTTTGCTTCGTACATACTGCCGGGCAATTCGTTATCCTTTGGAAGCTTCTTCTTCATTATTTTCAGTAGCGAACTAAATCCCTTGTCAGATACACCATTGTCTGCCTTCCATTGCAGCAATTCCAGTGTGGTACCGAGCTTTCTGTTGTCATCTTCGCAATTTGGGTACAACCTTTTTTTGTGATCCTCTAACATGCGATCGAACTTCAACTTCTGGTTTCACTTTCGCATTCTCTCTGTGCATCAACAATGACCCGGCGAAGATCATCATCGGGCACATCGTCTGGTTCCTCTTGATCTTCAGCTTCCCCCATTGCAGCATCACCGTATTCAGGGGGCGGGTAGTTGTCATCATCCTCTTCTTCTTCGTTGTCTTCCATCATAACCCCTCTTTCTCCGTGCTTGGTCCAAACATTATAGTGTGGCATAAAACCCTTCTCAAGCAGGTGGAAGTGAAGGGTTTTAGAGTTGGAGAAAGCCTTCGTATTCTCACAGACAGTACATGGACAATGCATAAAACCATTTTTCTTGTTTGCCTCAGCCGCTTCGAGAAAATTATGCAGGCCCTTAATATACTCGGAGGTGCGTCGGTCACCGTACATCCATTGCCGGTTCATCTGCGTGCGTTATATAGTTCTCATTATTGAACAACATATAACTCTCTAGAGCATCTAATTAAAACATACATTGAAACTATGTAAAAAAATTATATGCAACAACAAATGCGATCATAACCGCAACTAAGGTACCAATTGATCCAACGGCATAATGATACCAAGCCTCAGTATGAATGGCATATTTTCTAATCTTTCTAATCTTCAAGCGCATTGCATCCATCTTGATCTTGTGATCGTCGACGACATCGGCAACATGCAACTCCAACTTCATCTTCTCCTCTTCAACTCTTTGTAATTTTTCTTTCAAGTAATTGTTTTCTTTTTCAACCAAATTTAACTTCTTGACAAGAATTTCTATGTCGGTTGGAATTTCCGGTTCACATACCTCCTAGATTAAAAAATCTATGTCACGTTGGTCGGCATAATTGTCATAAACACTAAATAAAACAAATAGTTATCAAAGATAATATATACCACATCCGAATCATAGACAGGACGAGGGCCGACGGAGGCGGATACCAAAACCATCGCACTATATAATAACAAACAATAATAAAAGTAAGAAAGTTACACAAGTATCTATCTAAATCATACAAGTAAGAACTTTTTTCTTTTAGAAAGAAGATAAGAAGAAGAGGCTAACCACGGTGGTGTCGGCGCCGAGATGGGCGCGAGCGATCGACGGCGGTGAGGACGGGGACGGGACAGGACGGACCGCCAAACCTAGACAAATCTTGAGGAAAATGGAGCTTGGACAAGGAGCTTCCCGAGGAGAAAGCTTAAGTGTGGCTAGGGCATTTCATCGAACACCTCATGTGCATAGGAGGTGAGCTAGAGCACCACAAAGCTCTCCCACGGCCGGCCAAAAAAACAGAGCAGTGCACTGCTCTCCTCGCGGGCAGGGGGGTATATATAGGCTAACCATTGGTCCCGGTTTGTGGCTGGAACCGGGACTAAAGGACAACATTCGGTCCCGGTTCCAGCCACAAACCGGGACCAATGGTTGTGGGCCAGGAGCGAGGCCCATTGGTCCCGGTTCGTGTCTCGAACCGGGACCAAAGGGGTCAGACGAACCGGGACCAATGGCCCACGAGGCCCGGCCGGCGCCCTGGCCTCAGGAACCGGGACCAATGCCCCCATGGGTCCCGGTTCGTGAGTGAACCGGGATTAATGGGCTTTTCAGGGCTGGACCAAAGCCCTGTTTTCTACTAGTGTCCTACTATATTGATATTTCAATACCTATTAAAATGGATGTAATATAAAAATATTTAAATAATTTAGAGACAAATATATACATTTTATTTTTCGCACTTGCAATCAATATACGAAAACATTTGGTCTGCGATTTTAACAATTTATCACCAAAAGAAAATACAAAATATCATTCTTTCGTAGGCCGTAGGCATTAATTATGAACTGGAAATCAAATGAGGCTAGAACCAGACAAAAGCCAAACCAAAAAAACAGATAAATTCATCCGTAGTTATTTGGTAGGGGAGAAGCTTATAAGCTATGTTTGTTGGTGCTTTAAAGTAAGTGATAATTTATATTTTATCAACAATCAAAGCTATTAATCTTCTGCTTACCGGCCATTCTTTTAAATTAGCTTTATGTTTTAAATGAACTGTTTATGAAAATTTAGACTCTACATTTATACACCCTCCGTCCAGAATTACCATCGCAAAAATAGATGTATCTAAACGTATTTTTAGTTCTACATACATCCATTTCTATCCATTTCTGCGACAAGTAATTCGGGACAGAGGAAACTAAAATTATTGATCCGCCACTTGATACCATAGATCGAGTATATGCTCTTCTCGAGCATATGAACATGCGTGAACGTTGTTGGGGGTCTTCTGGTAGCATGAATAAATTGGGTACTGTACATGCCCTTATGTGTGTACCTGCTTCCCATGATAGCCCACATGGGTGGGCGCATATTCGCCCGACAAGGACAGCGCTGCGCCCCAGAGCGCGTGGTTCCCTCGCCGCGTCGTCCCGTGCGATCGCGTGGTTCGTTTTGTATAAATATCTCCACGTGCTAGTACACTGATCCACACGATTATACAGCAGGCTTTGTCAGTGCACTGTTTTGGTTCTTACTACTGTACATTTCAAGTAGCTGTTTCCTGTAAAATTAAATACCAGCAGCTGTTTCCTCTAAAATTAAATACCCGTAGCTGTGTTCTCTCTAGCTCATGTCGGCTAGCTGACTTGTGGAGCACGTGAAAATTAATGCCTGTAACTATGTGTTGATGGTGATGTTCTTGGACCATGCATCTACGTCCACACACGACCATAATAATGTGTTTTTAACACTGTTCAAAAATTTGTCCGATTAATCAGTTAACGTGCCAGTTAATCGCTACTCGTATGGTGACCGAATCAAATAGCACCTATTCATCGTGTTAACTTGTCAGGCCGATTAATTGGCCTGTTAGACCGATTAATCAGTTGTTAGGCCGATTAATCGCTGCTGACCCATTTACTTGTGGGCAAACAAACCCCAAAATTTTGCCCCGTAACTCCTCCTATCCCCCTCCTGCTCCTCAATAGCGAGGTTTCGACCAAACAGTAGCATATTTTGGTATATTACATAGTTGATAGCATAAGAGTATGGTATAATACATAAAAAATAGATATATGTTGGCAATTCCTATATAATCTACCGATTAATGGTCGAACGATTAATCCATTTAATAGGCCAATTCAGTGATTAATCACTACTCCCAAACCAACCGAGCAGCTACCAGTTACCGATTTCGTGAACAATGATTTTTAACACGAAGTAGCAGGGCGTCCCTGCAAAATGCGTCGGCATATAAATTTTTTTTTTGCGAAAAGGACCTCAGAATTATATTATCATCAAACATTGGTACAAAGCACCCCAACAAAAATGCGTCGGCATATCATTGTGACTTCTAAATCTGTGATCTCGTGATAGATATCTTGTATATGTTGTTTGAAAGTACTCCTAGATGACAGTGAAAAGCTTAGTAAAGTAAGTAATCTTCTTTGTGTACGGAGCTAAGCTAGCCACACGATTATGTTTCCTGTGGTGGAGCCAGCCCAACAAAATTCAAATTCCAGACATGGCATGGGTGCTAGCATATTTTCTTAATTTATGTCAGATTCTCCCGTGGTATTCTTTCAGCGGTATGTCATGTCTGTCAACTACGAGACGTCTATGCTGACTTCATCAATGTGAAGATCCATCGGCCTAGTCTCTCGGAGGTGCTCATGGGATAGAAAATGCATATGTGCGTTTAAAAAAATTATTCTGTAAGCACGCACGTTTTTTTCTTAATTATTAAATAGTTTCCACACTTGATTAGGAGAATATGAACCACTAATGCTCCCTTCACATCTTCAAAAAAATGATGCTTTGTGCATTAGCACTGTCACTCAAATGTAAACATTGACCTTCAGATCCTACTATATAACTATTTAAATACCTATTAAAATGGATCTAATATAAAAATAGTTTAGTGGCAAATATATACATTTTATTTTTCTTAAATATGGTTTCTCCATTGTCATAGTCTCTGAAATGTAACACTGACCATCAGATCCTACTATATTGCTATTGAAATAACTATTAAAATGGACGTAATATTCAAATATTTTAATATTTTAGAGAAAATATATACATTTTAATTGTCACACTTGCAATCAATGTATGAAAAAATTTGGTGTGCGATTTTAGAAATTTATCACCAAAAGCAAATACAAGATATCATTCTTTCGTAGGCCGTAAGCATTAATTATGAAATGAAAATCAAATAAGGCTTGAACCAGACAAAAGCCAAACCAAAAAACAGATAAATTTATGCGTAGTTATTTGGTAGGTGTGAAGCTTATAAGCTACGTTGGTTGGTGCTTTAAAGTAAGTGATAATTTATATTTTATCAATAATCAAAGCTACTAGTCTTCTGCTTACCGGCCCTTCTCTTTCTAATTACCTTACGGGAACCGCTAGGCATCAGACTACTGATGTGGTGCTTCTTAATTATCAGACCAGTCCGTAGCCATTGGATTAGATGAATAGGAGGCGTTCGATTGTGCAGCCTGTACAGAGTTAGTTGGCTCCCTGCACTTATTACGTACTTCCTAATAACTGTTTCCGTGAAGCACGTCTAGTATTCCATAAACTAAGGAGAAATGGCGTAATTGATGCATGAAAAAGGGCATATCTCATTTTTTCCTAACATGTCGCTAGCGTTCCTTACGTCCATATCTTGTCCTGATGCATCCAAACTACTTTCTCCCTGCTTCGCAACCACGAAATATGGCACATCTGATTTGCTTCCAGTGCACCAAAATTACTGCCACGATATTTGTGTCTTATGAAATATGAACCGAGACAATTTGTTTCGAAAGAAACGTAACATTTTTTTCAAGGAATAAAGCAACTTAATATATTTTCCATCTACTATAGAACTGCTTCATACAGTATAGAAATTTATTCAGATCAAACAAAAAGAATATTTTCACTTTCACAATTATATGTGCTTCACACAAAATATGAGGTGTTTCGTAAGAAATATAAATTTGCTTCTATCGATTCACGGATATGCTTCCATAGGGAATGTGAAGCACTAACCTGTACTGTGTCGACACAAAATATACAAGCGTGGTGGGACATATTCCCTTTGCATCGGCACACTAAGGACTGTCGTGCCGCTGCCAAGTTGGGCATGAGGCCAGTGCCGTCGAAGCGGATGAGCGGGGTATGACGACTAAGCATAATGCCGTCTTACAAATGTGGCATATTTTCCTCAAATAAATGCTGTAAAAAGGTTGTGACGCTTCCCACACTGTAATGCGTCTCATGTATGTCATACTAGCAAATTACATATGTTTCTGACATTATTGCTACATGCTTCCTATTTGTAGAATATTATTATTGGTTTCATGTTACTATATAAATGCAATGCCATAGCTATGCTTCCAACAATATTGTTGCATGCCCCCTGTCTATTATACTGATGTTTCTTTCCCAAACAACATAAACTTCAATTAGTAAAATTGTAAGCTTCCATTGTTTCTTCTACTTGCTTCGTACATAGCTGGTTAGAGTTCCAGATTCGTAGCATGTTGCAGCATCAACCAATTATATTTTCAACCGATGCTACATGCATCATGGTCCAAAAACATCACTTTCTTTTCCGCGTCAGGCGTGTGCCGGCGGCGAGTCGGAGGAGATTGTCTGCATATGGCGTGAGCTCGTCTTCTGGTCTACAATAGAAACATATCCAAGAAGCAAGGAATCATGGTTTGACACACTTTGAAGCAAAGTGTCGGCACAATAAACACATGTACGAGAGACCAAGGAAGCATGTATGATCGTATTGAGCAGATCCTGAAAATGAGAAGCAAACTCACGTCATACAGACTTTGATATAATTAGCAGCAGCGTGGGGGTGAAGATGGCACCTCGTTCAGGGCATCACCTGTTGTCATCTGGCCGCACTATCTCGCCTGCCATGCGAGCACCACACATAAGCCATCAGATGTGACCACACAAGGATGCACCACGGTTGGTGGAGGAGGGAAGAGGGTGCTGCTTTTGGTGGAGCATAGAGTCACCACTTGGAAGCAGGCATCACCTAGGGTAATGGCGGCATGGCCACCTGATGACGGGAGGGCACTCCCCGGCTCATGGCGCACCGGCGCGGTGCGTCTCACGGGCACAGGGGCGAGGGCTGGTTCATGGCGGAGGGGTGAGGGCGGCGAGGGGATTGACGAGCTCGGCGGCACGGGAGTAGGCGATGGAGACGACGAGCGATGGGTCGGTTTGCGGCAGGTGAGATTAATGCGGGAGAGATTATGGGAGAGGACGTGGAGAGAAAATCGGGAGGGACTGTTTTGGAAACGCGTCAAGGTGGGAAGCAGTCTGGACCATGGGATTTAAATCAAATCGACGGCACACGAATGGTCTGGCGAATGGCTTTTACCAGACGTCTGCTAAGAAGCGTTTCCCTTACCTTTATGCTAGTCCTCGTATCAGCTTATCTTCAATCCCTCTGCTATGAATTTTTGGATATTCGATATGCCTCTCGGGTCCAGATGACCTGATATTGGACCAATGGTTTCACTACTGCAAAACAGGTTAGTACTTGTGGTGGGTGCAAAATGCCTACCAGTGACGGGCTTGGCTGTGGAGGGCACCCGTCACTGACCTCCTGCCACTGCTGATAGGTCACCAGTGGCGGGCATTCTGCCCGCCACTGATAATACGTCAATAGTTGTGGGCGTTTCTCACTACCCGTCACTAGTAAATTAGGTAGCAGTGGAGGGCACTCCGTTACACCCGTCACAATGCATTCTCCTAGTAGTGGCATGCACTTTTAGATGATTGCCGCTTGTAACCTGTTGGGACCAAAAAGAGCAACTGTCGTGGCATCGTTTTTTTGCCACGACAATGTCACATTATGTTATATTAATAGTTGCATATGCATTGCAAAACATGTATCCATCACATTACAAGTCACATAGCTACATCACAGGTTCATATTATACCCTTAATACTGAAGCCCGCGTCATGTTTGCATGTTACATACAATCACATGATAATAGCAACACCAGAATGACGACGAACTGGATGAATATTATCAAGTTCTTCAGTCCACTCAACCCGGTCTAACCTGCAGCCTTGCATACTTCAAGATTGCTCCTTTCTTCGAGCACGAACTTTGAGTAATCATCCTATGTCTCTTTCCTAGTCTTAAACCCTTTATAGAAGATGTTCTTCTAATTGTCCACTTGTTCATGGCGTGTCTGCCTTGAACCATAGACTTCTGGACACCTCCCTGAGTGCATCACATACCACTTCATCTATCAAGATAAAAAAAAGCTAGCAACAAGTCAATTATTATAGCAATTAAAGATATATAGTCCATATCAATAAGTCATATGGGAATCTTCATATAAACATAGAAAGTTCAAAAGCATTGATCATACAAGTCACATAAAGGAAGTGCAAAAGTAGTTCACAAGAAAAATATCAGCTCCGTGGACATGAGCTCTCCGCCTCCTCCATGCATCTCGAGGTCGCTCTCGTCAATATCATGCGGAAGCGACAGCCACAATATGGGCTAAGGAGGCCACCACGATCTGGGCGAAGTGACAGTGTCCCGGCAAACGGGCCTCTTACTACATCGACCCTCGGCCAGGTTGGCCAGGCTGAGCACCCATTGTCGGTTCCGTCCTGGGCCACATCGGGCAGCGCATCGGGCAGCCCAAGGAATATCAAGAAGACTTGGCCTACAAGAGAAGACGTAGGATTCGTGAAGGAATCTACCTCCTCGTACATAGCCGGCTAGGATCATGTACCCTAGGATCCCCCCCCCCCCCCCCCCCCTCGTATCCTATATAAACCAAGGAGCCGGGCTCGTAGACAAACAAGTTAGACAACACCAGACAAATTACAATCCCTAGGTAGTTTACATGTACTCTGTACACACCCCAACGCAAGACATCTAGTTTTGGATCCCCTGCCTAGAGATCTGCCAGATTTAGCTCCGACGGTGGTGGCCCATGCAGGTCATGCTAGGTGATCGTCGCGGTTCGATGGAGTCAAGATCAATGCACATACTCAAGATTAGAAATGTAGGACTATAATAAGTTGCCCATTTTTAAGGTTAAAGTTGTAAAATTGATTTTTGTGTTTGCCCAGGTATTGCCATGATGGTTGACGTGTCTTTTCTATACAAGAAGAAACAACATATATGCTGTGAAAACTTTTGATTTTCATTTTCTACCTGTCTCGAAATATTTTAGACGTGATGCATATTACTATGAACACATATGTGCAGATTCGGCTGGATAAGCATAATCATCACTATTCACTGGATGCCAGGTCGGTCCATCCCTAAGAGATGGAATCACGTTGGAGCGTGGGGGCCACTCCATTCCCCATTAGCGTCGGCACGGGTTCAGCCCAGTGCCTGCCATGCATGCTTGTAGGCCTTAAAAAATGATTAATTAATTCTTCAACTAATCAATTGTGCTCGGATCTCTTCCTGCTCTCTAATTTCTTTGTCGTTTGTTCTCGCTTCCCTGCTGCAATTGCAAACTTGAAAATCCCAATCTCCGTTTGTCCATGCGATCGGCCACGGCGAGTGCATGGTCCAAGACCCATGGTGACGCTTTGCTTGCAAACCGACTCGCTAACCTCTGAACAATCTTGTTGCCAGACGGTCAAAATAACAGGCCGGCTGCTGCATGTTTGGAGTTTAGAGTTTTATAGCACATTAAACTATGTTTTAAGAGTAAAATGCACTCACGGGGCGCTCCGTTTTGGGCTCCAACACTTGATAGAGACATATTAAATTAGCTTTAGGCTCCGTTTGGAATCGATGTATCTATATACACCCGTATTTATTTTACAGGTGTATCTCATTGGCTGCATGTGATTTTCAACTGAAAAAGAAAACGATGGAGCTAGAGCTGTATCTTTTACAGGTGTAAAGCGCTGAAAAACAAGAATCCAATCAGGGCCTTATATATTCAACGAAGTTTAGTGATGTGCCACTTGATCGAGTATATGCCCAGCATACGTGCATGCATGCGCGTTGTTGCGGGTCTTCTCGGGTCCGATGAATTAATTAGGTTGCCGGCCTTTCGATCGCAATTGATGGCCATGTATCTCATAGGGGTGGGCGCGTGAAACTCGCAAAGCAGGTGGAGGACAGAGCAGTGTTATCATATGCCTAGTCATAGTGGGAGTAACATAAGTAGTAACATGCATGCCACATAAGTAAAAAAGATGACGTGACAAGTAATTAAAAAGGAGAGAGACAAATAGAGTAACATAATATGTTATCATCACATAGCGCTTACCAATGAAAAATGAATCTACAAAGCAATAAATAAAGTTCTCTATGTTATCACATCTATAACACTATCAACTATAGAGATAATAATATAGACTAATAACTTATGCATGTTACTAGTCTAAGTTATTCTCCACTATGACTAGTCTAAAGGTAATTGCAGCAATATTTTGACAAATTAACTCCATACATTAATGCACTGATTTTTTTTACTAATAGATAATGCTGCCAACATCATTTTCAAATGCAAGAGTGACAGGGAAAGGTGATCCATGAACATCAATTACGATCGAAAGGCCGGCAGCATGGTGATACCGCTTAGTTGACATGCATTAGTTGGCATGCATGATATCGCTTATGATACACTCATTACGGACCGCCTTAACGTGTTAATCCTCTCGCCTCGCTACTTTATAGGTTGCCAAGAATTAACATGGCAACTAACTATTGGGTGTATGCATGAAGAAAAATGGTGGGAGAGGCCACCCACACCATGCGAGAGAAAGATCTATATGCACAGACAGCTAATTAGGCCAAATAATTATGGAAAAAACGATATATGTGTTAGGGCCTCTACGAATTGATTGAGGGATAATGGTATAATAAGTGCCTGGTGGTAACTTCTTAATATGTACCTATCATAACAATTCATGATAAAATGGCCGTGAAATGTCAAACTCTTATTAAAATTCGAGGGAACTTCTCCTGGACTACTGATAAACAAGGAAATCCAATGAGAAAAACATGATGTTACCTAGAATCTCTTTATTTTCCAGATATCTATGATAAAATATGTTCAAATAGTTGAAGTTGTAATGCTTTGTCCGATAGCAAGTTCTTGAGATTATTATGGTTGCCATCACAAGTATTGAAAGGAGCAACTTAGAAAAACCTTTACGTGATATATCCGGTTATAATATTAATAAACGGTAAGTTTTAATTCTTTTTCTATATTTTACTTTTATGAAAACAAATTGAGCAACCGGAAGGAGTTCTAAATTTTCACATAAAACAGAATTGACCAGTTTATGCGGAAACTGTCTGAAAACCAATACAACTTCCGAACAACCCATACCCGCCCCGAGGCTGCGTGCACAACGAGTCGAGGATACTGCCATCCAATTGATGACCTACAAGTATAGGGGATCAATCGTAGTCCTTTCGATAAGTAAGAGTGTCGAACCCAACGAGGAGCAGAAGGACATGACAAGCGGTTTTCAGCAAGGTATTCTCTGCAAGTACTAAAAATAGCGGTAACAGATAGTTTGATAGCAGGATAATTCGTAACGAGTAACAAGTAACAATTGTAACAAAAGTGCAGCAAGGTGGCCCAATTCTTTTTGTAGCAAAGGACAAGCCAGAACGAACTCGTATAATAAGCAAAGCGTTCTCGAGGACACATGGGAATTTCATCTAGTCACTTTCGTCATGTTTGTTCGATTCGCGTTCGCTACTTTGATAATTTGATATGTGGGTGACCGGTGCTTGGGTGCTGTTCTTACTTGAAGAAGCCTCCCACTTATGATTACCCCCTCTCGCAAGCATACACAGCTACGAAAGAAGAATTAAGATAACTCTAAGCATAGCATGAAACATATGGATCCAAATCAGCCCCTCACGGAATAGCGCATAAAATAGGGTTTAAGCTTCTGTCACTCTAACAACCCATCATCTAATTACTACTCCACAATGCCTTCCCTTAGGCCCAAAGATGGTGAAGTGTCATGTAGTCGACGTTCACACGACACCACTAAA
Source organism: Elymus sibiricus (assembly GCA_039707655.1). Lineage (NCBI taxonomy): Eukaryota > Viridiplantae > Streptophyta > Magnoliopsida > Poales > Poaceae > Elymus > Elymus sibiricus. The sequence continues at coordinate 43,495,923 of CM077664.1, forward strand.
GGAAGCACAACATACATATCATCAAAATATCAAACGAATACGAAATTCACATGATTACTTATGACAAGACTTCTCCAATGTCTTCAAGAACAAAAGTAACTACTCACAAATCATATTCATGTTCAAGATCAGAGGGGTATTGAATAGCATTAATGATCTGAACATATAATCTTTCACCAATTAAACCAACTAGCATCAACTACAAGATGTAATCAACACCACTAGCAACCCACAGGTATCAATCTGAGGTTTTTAGACAAAGATTGAATACAGGAGATGAACTAGGGTTTGAGATGAGATGGTGCTAGTGAAGATGTTGATGAAGATTGGTCCTCCCACGATGAGAGGATCATTGTTGAGGTCGATGGCTTCGATTTTCTCCTCCCGGAGGGAAGTATTCCCGGCGGAATCGCTCCGCCGGAGAGCAAAAGTGCTCCTGCCCAGGTTCCGCCTCGAGACGGCGGCGCTTCGTCCCGAAAGAATTCTCTTGGTTTTTTTAGGGCAAATGGCTTCATATAGCAGAAGGAGGGGGCCAGATGCCAGTCAGGGGCCCCACAAGGCATCAGGGCGCGCCTAGGGGGGCCGCGCCCTATTGCCTTGTGGGCAACTGGTGGATCCGCTCTGGTATTTCTTTTCTCCAGTATTTTTTATATATTCAATAAAATATCTCCGTAAAGTTTCAGGTCAATTGGATCTTTGTAGAATAGGTATCTCTGGTGTGGCTATTTCAGGTACAGAATTCCAGCTGCCGGCATTCTCCCTCTTCATGTAAATCTTGCAAAATAAGAGAGAAAAGGCATAAGAATTGTACCATAAAGTGAAATAATGATTAAAAACACAATAAATAACAGTAGTAAATCATGATGCAAATTGGACGTATCAACTCCCCCAAGCTTAGACCTCGATTGCCCTCAAGCAAAAAGTCGAAATTGATAATCAAGACCACATGTTTAGAGAGAGAGATACGTCGATAAAAATACAATACGGACATGGAGCATCATGATCTTTATTATAACAGCAATATATCATCATAAAACTTCTCATGAAAAAGTGACAATTCATCCACAAGTTAAAGTATGAACCATAAACCAAATTGAAAACTAACAAACTGTGATCTCAGTCACTGAAGCAATTGCAATTCATCATATTATCAGAAAGAGTCTATGTAAGAGCTTTGTTTAGCAAGTTCACATACTCAACTATCATTTAGTCTTCTATGATTGCTGACACTCACGTCGTACTTATGGAGTAAAAGTTTCAGTCGAACACATAGAAAGATAGGGGCTTATAGTTTTGCCTCCCAACGTATTTACCTCAAGGGTAATGTCAACAATAATAACTCATGATTACCTACATTCAACTGGATATATATGCATGGATTAATCCCCACCACATGATGTTTCCCAAAAGAGAAAAAAAAGGAATAGAGGAGAATACTATTGACTCTTGCATGAAAATAAATACATAAAATAAAAGATAGGCCCTTCGCAGAGGGAAGCAGAGGTTGTCATGCACTTTTTTTTGGATGTGCAAGCTCTCAATGTAAAGGAATGTCACTTTATTTTGCCCCTTGTGATAGCGACATTTATTATGCAGTCTGTCACTTTTATTGCTCCACCATCACAAGATCGTACAAAGCTTATTTTCCATTACAATAAAAGTTCATACATATTTAGGAGCAATTTTTATTGCTTTTGCACCGATGACAACTTACTTGAAGGATCTTATTCAATCCATAGGTAGATATGGTGAACTCTCATGGCATGAAACTGGGTTTAAGATTTTGAATGCACAAGTAGTATCTCTACTTGGTGCGGATTTTTGGCTAGCAAAGATAGGGGGCAAACACCACATGTTAGAGGATCCAAAACAATATAACTTCTATGTGAATATAAGCAAACATAACCCATTACGTTGTCTTCCTTGCCCAACGTTAACTAATTGACATAGAATATTTGATGGGGGCTCACAATCATAAAAGATGTCCAAGATAGTGTATTTATATGTGAGACATCTCTTTCTTTATTACCTTTTCATGAATTGCTACAATGACCAATGCTATGTTTGTCAACTTCCAACAAGTTTTATCAATTATACTTCTTTTATGTGAAGTCATCACTCCCCATGGGATTAGCATATGATCTTATTTTTATTCTTTCTTTATTTCTAAGATTGAATCATCAAAAGCAAAACACTCAACTCAAACTACTCTTTATTATATAACTTTCACACACGATTACATAGATAGATAGATCACAAAGCAAGCACTCGAAACTATCATACTAAAATTTTATTCCTCTAAATCATGAAATAACTAAGGATCGAAGTAAGATAGATAATGATGAAAAAGTGATGGTGATACGATACCGGGGCGCCTCCCCCAAGCTTGGCACAAGCCAAGGGGAGTGCCCATACTCGTGTACTCAAGTCTCCTTCTTAGGTGATGGTGGTGATGGTGAGGTGGTGGGCTTGTCCTTCGTCTTCCAAGGCGTAGGCTCTCCATCATAAAAGGACGAACGTGTTTCCGGAGTCCTGAAATTTGCAGCTAAACTCATACCTTTGAACTTGGCCTCATACTCAAAGTTTTGGTTTTGTAGATCATATATTTGGGCCTGAAGATAATCAATCCGATCATTGAGCTTGAAGATGATGTCCCCAATATTCTTGCCGTCCACCTTGTGCTCACGGATGAATTCTGTGATCATGGAGTGGTTAGCACAAAGTCCGCGCTCCACCATGCCCTGGCACTTGAAGATATCTTGTTCCACTGCTTCCAGCCTGGCCTTCTCGCTCCCGGTCTTCTTAGGTCCTTGCACACCACTAGGAAATACCTTATAGATAGATGCTTAGCAGTAGCGAGGGGTATATACCCCTCGCTACTGCTAATTAGTAGTAGCGTGGGGTATAAACCCCTCGCTACTGCTAAGTTAATAGTAGTAGCGCGGGGTGTAAAACCCGTGCTACTACTAAGTTGATCCCACCGTGCACCCCGGGACAGGCCATAGTAGTAGCGTGGGGTACGAACCCCGCGCTGCTACTAAGTTGATAGTAGTAGCGTGGGGTATAGACCCCGCGCTGCTACTAAGTGGTCTCCACCGTGCCCTCGGGACAAGCCATAGTAGTAGCGCGGGGTTTAAACCCCGCGCTGCTACTAAGTGCAGGGTTTTTTAACAGCCCCGAAATCCCCATCTCCTCCCCATCTCCTCCCTCCTCTCTCCCGCCCCTCTCCCTCCTCTCTCCATAGGCTCTCCCATGGCGCTCCTACCCATGCGCGCCTCCTCCTCCATGGCGCCCAAGGAGACCGCCGCCTCGCGCCGCCGGCGTCCACGAGCTCACTGGTCTTCCCCGTGCATCCATGCCACCACGCCGGAGCACCTCACCACCGGCGACCGGCCCCGCCGCTCTCTCCATTTCCTTCCTCTCTCCCTCGTTTCTCTTTTTCCTTCTCTCCCTCTGGTTTCACTCACCCTCCCATGTCCATGCCCTTGTAGGTCGTCGCCGTGACGACCAGGAGCTCTCTGCCTTGGCGTGAAGAGGAGCCCCACACCGCCGCCTTGTTGTGCCGTGGATCCGGTCCCTCTCCAGCAGCCGCCGCTGGATCTGGTCCGCCGCTGCCCGTCCGCGCCTCCGGCGACCCCTGCCGTCGCTGAATCGAACCACTGCCACCGTTGAAAGCACGCACGGGATCGAGATTTTTTTTTTGAAATTAATAGTAGTAGCGCGGGTCCCGGACACACGCTACAGATAACTAGTAGTAGCGCGGGTGGCACCCGCGCTACTACTAACACACGTAGTAGTAGCACAGGTGGCACCCGCGCTACTACTACCAGTTAGCTGTAGCGCCATAGTAGTAGCGCGGGCACCCGCGCTACTACTAGCCCTTTACCCCGAGCTACTACTAGGCTTTTCCCTAGTAGTGTTGAACGTCCCGGATATGGAGCACCCCCTCACGCATCTCAATGGCTTGAGAGTGCTTCATCACCTTCAGTAGGTACGGATTGATGACCTTCTCATAGAACTTGTCCTTGGACGAGCTTGGAGACGTCATGGCGACCTAGATCTATCAGAAAAATAGCCCAAAACAAGAACAGAGTAGAAACTTGCGATATGGTGGTCAAAACATACGGGAGTATATATAAAGAATTTTTATCTTGCAAAACAAGCATACGGGAGGAATACGGAGTCGGGAAGGCACACGTGGGGCCCATAAGGCATCACGGCGCGCCTCGGGGGGGTCGCGCCCTATTGCCTTGTGGGTGACTCGTGGGTCCCCTCGGCTGTTTCTTATTTTTGTAATTTTTCTAATATTCCAAAACTGACAGAAATATTTTTTATGGATTTTTTGGAGCCGGTTTACTTACCGTATCACATACCTACCCCTTTTCAGGGTTCCGGAGCGTTCCGAAAGGACTCTTCTATGTGCTCTTCCGGTGTAATTGTTTCAATAATATTAGTTTCAACATTATTGGGAGTACCTGAAATATAATGCTTAATTCTTTGCCCATTCACCACTCTCGGATTATTGCCTTCGGCGTTGTTTATTTTGATGGCTCCGGAGCGATAAACTTCTTCGATGATATACGGTCCTTCCCATTTAGAGAGAAGTTTTCCAGCAAAAAATCTTGTGTGCAGTTCTGTCTCCCGCATGGTGTCCTCCATATGCCTCGGAGTGACACTTACGTAGGATTTGTTCCTGTTCATGCTCAAGTACACAACGTCTAATAACACCATCTACTCCTACTTTATATTAGTGTGGGTCATCCCAAAAGTAATGTCTTAAATTAAAGAAGAACATTTTCTTTTGTTGATATGTAAAGGTAGGTGGTATGTATTTGGCAACAATGTAATTAGCATAGTCTACATACCAAGGAGTACTACGAGAAGCATTTATCATAGTTAATTGTTCATCAGGAAAATCATCATTAATAGGAAGTGGGTCATCAAGAACATTTTCCATTATAGACAAATTATCAGCCACGGGATTCTCAGCTCCCTTTCTATCAATAATATGCAAGTCAAATTCTTGTAGCAAAAGAACTCATCTAATAAGTCTAGGTTTAGCATCTTTCTTTTCCATAAGGTATTTAATAGCAGCATGATCCGTGTGAATAGTAACTTTGAAATCAACAATGTAAGATCTAAATTTATCACATGCAAACACAACTGCTAAAAATTCTTTCTCAGTAGTAGCATAATTTCTTTGAGCACTGTCTAGAGTTTTAATAGCATAATGGATAACATTTAATTTCTTATCAACTATTTGTCCTAGAACAGCACCAACAGCATAATCACTAGCATCACACATAATCAAAGGGTAGGTTCCAATCAGGTGGTTGAACAATAGGTACAGAAATTAAGCCTGTCTTTAGTACTTCAAAGGCTTCTACACAATCATCATCAAAAACAAATGGAACATCTTTTTGCAAGAGATTGGTAAGAGGTCTGGAAATTTTAGAGAAGTCTTTTATAAACCTTCTATAGAAACCAGCATGACCAAGGAAACTTCTTATACCTTTGATATCTTTAGGACATGGCATTTTCTCAATAGCATCAACTTTAGCTTTATTAACATCAATACCTCTTTCAGAAATTGTATGCCCAAGGACTATACCTTCATTCACCATAAAGTGGCACTTCTCCCAATTCAAGACAAGATTATTTTCTTCACATCTCTGCAAAACTCGATCAAGGTTGCTCAAGCAATCATCAAAAGAAGTTCCGTAAACGGAGAAATCATCCATGAAAACCTCAACAATCTTTTCACAAAAGTCAGAGAATATAGCAGTCATACATCTTTGAAAGGTAGCAGGTGCATTACATAAACCAAAAGGCATACGACGATAAGCATAAGTTCCAAAAGGACATGTAAAGGTGGTTTTCTCTTGATCTTCAGGTGACACGGGTATTTGAGAAAAACCAGAATAACCATCTAGAAAACAAAAGTGTGTATGCTTAGACAATCTTTCTAACATTTGATCAATAAAAGGCAAGGGGTAATGATCTTTTCTAGTAGCTTTATTTAATTTCCTGAAATAAATTACCATCCTATAACCAGTTACAATTCTTTGTGGGATAAGTTCATTTTTATCATTAGTAACAATGGTAATACCTCCTTTCTTAGGGACACAATGAACAGGACTTACCCATCTACTATCAGCTATGGGATAAATTATACCTGCTTCCAGAAACTTTAATATTTCAGTTCTTACCACATCCTTCATTCTAGGATTCAGCCTTCTTTGATGATTAACAACGGGTTTAGCATCTGGCTCCATATGAATTTTATGCTGACATAAAGTGGGACTAATGCCCTTAAGATCATCGAGAGTATATCCAATAGCAGCGCGGTGCTTCTTCAGAGTTTTAAGTAATCTCTTTTCTTCATGCTCTGAAATGTTAGCACTAATAATAACATGATATATCTTCTTTTCATCAAGATAAGCATATTTAAGAGTATCAGGTAATTGCTTCAATTCAAATACAAGATCACCCTTGGGTGGTGGTGGATCTCCTAAGGTTTCAACAGGCAAATTATGTTTCAGAATAGATGCATGTTTAAAGAATAGTTCATCTATTTCATTTCTTTCATTCATATGCTTATCATTCTCATGCTCAAGCAAATATTGTTCTAAAGGATCAGTAGGAGGCACATCAATAGAAGCAAGACCAACAATTTCATCTTTACTACGTAATTCTTTATCATGAGGTTGTCTACGAAATTTAGAGAAATTAAACTCATTAGACATCTCACCAAAATTAACACTGACAATTTCTTTAGTGCAATTAATCTTAGCATTAACAGTATTCAAGAAGGGTCTACCAAATATAATGGGACAAAAATCATCTTGTGGTGATCCAAGAACAAGAAAATCAGTAGGGTATTTGATCTTACCACCCAAGACTTCAACATCTCTAACAATCCCAAGTGGTGAAATACTATCTCTATTTGCAAGCTTAATAGTAACATCAATATCTTCAATCTCAACAGGTGCAATATCATTCATGACTTCTTGGTAGAGAGTAAATGGAATAGCACTCACACTAGCACCAATATCACATAAAACATGATAGCAATGATCTCCAATTTTAACAGAAATAACAGGCATGCCAATTACAGGTTTGTTTTTATCCTTAGTGTCTGGCTTATCAATTCTAGTTGCTTCATCACAGAAATATATGACATGTCCATCAATATTATCAACCAAAAGATCTCTAGGTTCAACTTTAATTTGTTCAGAAGGTCTAGGTGCTCTAATATTACTCTTATTAACCACAGTTGAAGCTTTAGAATGTTCCTTAATCCTAACAGGGAAAGGAGGTTTCTCAATATGAGCAGTAGGCACAACTGGGTCAACATGGTAAACAATTGTTTCTTCTTTAACACTAACAGGTTCTTCATTCAATTCAATAGGTGGATGATATTTAAACCATTTCTCCTTAGGGAGATCAACATGAGCAGCAAAAGATTCACAAAAGGTAGCTACTATCTCAGAGTCAAGTCCATATTTAGTACTAAACTTACGAAAAGCATCAGTTTCCATAAAAGATTTAACACAATCAAACTCAAGATTTATACCTGACTCATTACCTTTGTCGATTTCCCAATCTTCAGAGTTACGTTTAATTCTATCTAGAAGATCCCATCTAGATTCAATAGTTCACTTCATAAAGGAACCAGTAGAAGAAGTATCGAGCATGAATCGATCATTATGAGAAAGTCGAGCTTGAAAGTTTTAAAGAATTATTTCTCTTGAGAGCTCATGATTGGGGCATGTGTGCAAGATATACTTAAGCCTCCCCCAATCTTGAGCGATACTTTCTCCTTCACGAGGCCAAAAATTATATATATAATTCCGATCACGATGAATCAAATGCATAGGATAAAATTTCTGGTGGAATTCCAGCTTCAACCGGTTCCAGTCCCATGTTTCAGTATCATCACATAGCCTATACCATGTCAATGCCTTTCCCTCCAAAGATAAAGGGAATACTTTCTTCTTAACTCCATCTCCGGATAAACCTACAAGCTTAAACAATCCACAAATTTCATCCACATAGATCAAGTGCATATCGGGATGTACCGTTCCATCTCCTGCATAAGGATTAGCTACCAGTTTCTCTATCATACTGATACGTCTCCAACGTATCTATAATTTTTGATTGTTCCCTGCTATTATAGTATCAATCTTGGACGTTTTTATATGCAATTATATATAATTTTTTGGGCCTAACCTATTAACCTAGTGCCCAGTGCCAGTTGCTGTTTTCTGCTTGTTTTTGGCTTTTCAGAGAATCTGTACCAAACGAAGTCCAAATGCCACGAAATTTTTTGGAGATTTTTTTCTGGACAAAAGAGACCTTGGAAGCTTCGGGAGGAGGCCAGCCCAAGGGGGGGGGGCGCCGTGTTGCCTAGTTGGGCCCACGTGACTCCGTTTGACCTAATTCCACTTCTATAAATTCTCAAATATTGGGAAACCAACAGAGAACCAGAAGAGAAAACCTTTCCACCGCAGCAAGTCTCTGTTCTTCCGTGATCCCATCTGGAGGCCTTTTCCGGTACTCTGCCGGAGGGGGAATCGATCATGAAGGGCTTCTACATCAACCTTGCTGCCCTTCCGATGATGTGTGAGTAGTTTACCACAGACCTACGGGTCCATAGCTAGTAGCTAGATGGCTTCTTCTCTCTCTTTGATCTTCAATACCATGTTCTCCTCGATGTTCTTGGAGTTCTATCCGATGTAATCTTCTTTTGCGGTGTGTTTGTTGGGATCCGATGAATTGTGAGTTTATGATCAGATTATTCATGAGAAATATTTGAGTCTTCTCTAAACTCTTTTATGCATGATTAAATGTATCTTTGTATTTCTCTCAGATCTATCGATTTGGTTTGGCCTACTAGATTGATTTATCTTGCAATGGGAGAGGTGCTTTGTGATGGGTTCAATCTTGCGGTGCTCAATCCCAGTGACAGAAGGGGACATGACACGTATTTGTATTGTTGCAATTAAGGATAAAAAGATGGGGTTTATTCATATTTCTTGAATTTGCTTCTCTACATCATGTCATCTTGCTTAAGGCATTACTCTGTTTTTATTAACTTAATACTCTAGATGCATGCTGGATAGCGGTCGATGAGTGAAGTAATAGTAGTAGATGCAGGCAGGAGTCGGTCTACTTGTCTCGGACGTGATGCCTATATACATGATCATTGCCATGAATTCGTCATGATTATTTGCTTTTCTATCAATTGCCCAACAGTAATTTGTTTACCCACCGTATGTTTTTGTGCTCGAGAGAGAAGACTCTAGTGAAAACTATGGCCCCCGGGTCTATCTTTATCATATAATAACCTAAAAATACCTTGCTGCAATTTATTTACTTTTATTTTTATTAGTATTTTAGTTTATCTATTTATCTCTATCAGACTTAATCCTTGCAAGTAACCGCTAAGAGGATTGACAACCCTCTTATTCGCGTTGGGTGCAAGTGTTTGCTTTTCTGTGTGTAGGTGTTGTTCACTGGATCTTGCTTGGTTCTCCTACTGGATTGATAACCTTGGTTCTTAACTGAGGGAAATACTTATCTCTACTGTACTGCATCATCCTCTCCTCTTCGAGGAAATACCAACGCAGACTACAAGTAGAAGGAAGAATTTCTGGCGCCATTGCCAGGGAGACATCATCAAAATCTATCAAGTATCTTCGCACAAACTATCAATCACTTGCATTTACTTTATTTGCCTTTTATTAGCATTTGCCTCTCATTTTCATCTCCCCCACTTCTAATTTTTTTTACAAAAACACAAAAATATTTTATTTGCTTGTTTGCTAGTTTGCTTGTTTGCTAGTTCTGTCACCATGTCGTTAGAGGAATTTCGCGATAGTTTCTATAACAGAAGATTGTCTGAAATTGAAAATGTTACAAAGAGTTTTATGACTTCGCAATTTGAGAAAAATAAATTCTTTTCCGAAGAACTTAAGGAACATTCTAGCTTGTTGGATGCCATTAATAAACAACTTGAAGATGTTACTCTAGAAATATCAAACCTTCAGGCTCAACTTGCTAATACTGAAAATTTACTAGGAAATTTTTTGGATAAACAAACAACTCTAGTGAAGAGGATGGCTGCCAAACCGGAATCACTATCTAGTAATGATTAAGATATTAAAATGATTGGTGTCACTCTTATTGAATCGTTATTTAGTAACATAAAATTTGATGAAAAAGGGACTGGAGAAGAGTCAACTTTAGACAGAAGGAGTCCCATTTGCTTGGAGGGTGATAATCTTGATCATAAAAATGAAAAAAGTGGGTTTGGGGTGGTCAAAACTTTAAATAGTAATGCACCCACTATTTTGGATTACAAGGTCTTTAATTATGATAGTTGTTCTTTAATTGAGTGTATTTCCTTGTTGCAATCCATTATTAATTCACCAAATGCATATGAACAAAATAAAGATTTCACTAAACACATAGTAGAAGCCATGATGAAAGCACATGAAGAAAAGCTTGAGTTGGAAGTATCAATTCCTAGAAAATTACAAGATGAATGGAAACCTACTATTAAAGTCAAAATTAAAGATTACGAATGTAATGCTCTTTGTGATCTTGGTGCTAGCGTTTCCACTATAGGAAAGTCTTTGTGTGATGTGCTAGGTCTCACCGACATGGATCCTTGTTTCCTTAATTTGCATCTTGCGGATTCCACTATTAAAAAGCCATTGGGTAGAATAAATGATGTGCTTATTTTTGCAAATAGAAATTATGTGCCCGTGGTCTTTATTGTTCTTGACATTGAATGCAATCCTTCTTGCCCCATAATACTTGGTAGGCCTTTTCTTCGAATAATTGGTGCTATTATTGATATGAAACAAGGCAATATAAGATTTCAATTTCCACTAAAGAAAGGGATGGAACACTTCCCTAGGAAAAGAATTAAAGCACCTTATAAATCCATTATGAGGGCCACTTATGGAATTAACTTGAAGGATGACAACACTTGAAACTATGCATTATGCCTAGCTAGGGGCATAAAACAATCGCGCTTGTTGGGAGGCAACCCAATGAATAAAATAAATTTTTGCTTTTACCTTCTGTTTTTGAGTGTTTGCATGATTATAGCTTCTGTTATGATTGTGTTTTTATGTTTTAATTAGTGTTTGTGCCAAGTAATGCCTTTGGGATGATTTGGAAGATAGTATGATAGATGCTGCTTGAAAACAGAAACTTTTGCATCCAGTGCTGGAATTTATAATTTTTGCTCGAGTGTCAGAACCTTCTGAATTTTTTAAACAGTATTTATATATGAATTTCCCACGTTGTCCTAATTTTTCATAACTTTTGGAGTTACACAAGTATGACCATAATTCAGATCTTTACAGACTGTTCTGTTTTAGACAGATTCTGTTTTTGTTGCATAGTTCGCTTGTTTTGATGAATCTATGGATTGTATCGGGGGGTATGAGTCATGGAGAAGTTGGAGTACAGTAGCATTATGCCAATATTAAATATGAATCAATTTACAACAGTACCTAAATTTTAAGATTTATTTGTTATACTAACGGATCTCACGAGGTTTCGGTTGAGTTTTGTGTGCTGAAGTTTTCAAGTTTTGGGTGAGAATACGATGGATAAAGGAATAAGGAGCGGCAAGAGCCTAAGCTTGGGGATGCCCAAGGCACACCAAGGTAATATTCAAGGAAGACTCAAGCGTCTAAGATTGGGGATGCCCCGGAAGGCATCCCCTCTTTCGTCTACAATCTATCGGTAACTCACTTGGAGCTATATTTTTATTCATCATATGATATGTGTTTTACTTGGAGCGTCTTCTGATATAGTTTGTTTGTTTTTATTTGCTTTTTATTTTGTCACAATCATCTTTGCTGAACACACCTTTTTAAGAGGGACACACATTATTCGTGATTTGTTAGAATACTCTATGCGCTTCACTTATATCTTTTGAGCTATGCAGTTGCTCTAGTGCTTCACTTATATCTTTTAGAGCACGGCGGTGGTTATATTTTAAAGAAATAGTTACACTCTCACGCTTCACTTATATCTTTTTGAGAGTCTCATGATAGTAATGGTAATATGCACGGGTTATAAATTTGGTCCTGATATGATAGGTATTCAAGAGGGATATAATAAAAACTTTCATGTAGATCACTGAATATGATATGTTTGATTCCTTGCAATAGTTTTGCGATATTAAGATGGTAATATGTGGGAGGTATTGGCAGATAATTGTGGTTTAGTAGGAATAATTGTGTTAAGGTTTGTGATTCCTGAAGCATGCACGTATGATCTGTCGTTATGCTAAGAAGTAGGAGCATGATTTATTTTTGATTGTCCTCCTTTGTGTGGCGGTCGGAGGCGCGCGATTGTTAACTCCTACCAACCTCCCACCTAGGGGCGTGCATAGTAGTAGTTTTCTTTGAGGGCTAAGAAACTTTCGCAATATGTATGTGAGTTCTTTATGACTAATGTGAGTCTATGGATTATACACACTCTCACCCTTCCGCAATTTGCTAGCCTCTTCGGTACCATGCATTGCCCTTTCTCATATCGAGAGTTGGTGCAAACTTCGCCGGTGCATCCAAACCCTGTGATATGATACGCTCTATCACACATAAGCCTCCTTATATCTTCCTCAAAACAGCCACCATACCTACCTATCATGGCATTTCCATAGCCATTCCGAGATATATTGCCATGCAACTTCCACCGTTCCTTTTTTATGACATACATCATCATTGTCATATTGCTTTGCATGATCATATAGCTGACATAGTATTTGTGGCTCAGCCACTGTTCATCATTTTATACATGTTACGCTAGCATCATTGCACATCCTGGTACACTGCCAGAGGCATTCATATAGAGTCATATTTTTGTTCTAGTATCGAGTTGTAATATTGAGTTGTAAGTAAATAGAGGTATGATGATCATCATTATTAGAGCATTGTCCCAGTGAGGAAAGAATGGTGGAGACTAATGAGTCCTCAAAAAAGTGGGGATGAGGTCCATGAGACCGTTCTAAAAAAAAGGCGAAAAAGAGCCATGAAAAAAAAATAAGAGAAAAAGAGAGAAGGGGCAATGTTACTATCCTTTTCCACACTTGTGCTTCAGAGTAGCACCATGTTTTTCATATAGAGAGTCTCCTATTTTGTCACTTTCATATACTAGTGGGAATTTTTCATTATAGAACTTGGCTTGTATATTCCGATGACGGGCTTCCTCAAATGCCCGAGGTCTTCATGAGCAAGCAAGTTGGATGCACACCCACTTAGTTTTTATGTTGAGCTTTCATACACTCATAGCTCTTAGTGCATCCGCTGCATGGCAATCCCTACTCCTCGCATTGACATCAATTGATGGGCATCTCCATTGCCCGTTGATTAGCCTCGTTGATGTGAGACTATCTTCTTATTTTTGACTTCCCTTATTGATCTCTACCACCACACTCTATTCCACCCATAGTGATATATCCATGGCTTGCGCTCATGTATTGCGTGGGAGTTGAAAAAGCTGAAGCGCGTTAAAAATTATGAACCAATTGCTTGGCTAAAACCGGGGTTGTGCATGATAACTATTTTGTGTTAAGAAGATGGAGCATGACATGATTGTATGATTTTGTAGGGATAACGTTCTTTAGCATTTTTATTTTAAAAGACATGATTGTTTATTAGTATGCCTGAATATTGATGTCTTTATATCAAACTATAAACTATTGCTTTGAATCATTCGGATCTTATTAGTCATACCGTAAGAGAAAGATTACATGATGACACATGATAGGTAGCATTCCACATCAAAAATTCTGTTTTTATCATTTACCTACTCGAGGACGAGCAGGAATTAAGCTTGGGGATGCTTCATACGTCTCCAACGTATCTATAATTTTTGATTGTTCCATGCTATTATAGTATCAATCTTGGATGTTTTTATATGCAATTATATATCATTTTTTTGGGACTAACCTATTAACCTAGTGCCCAGTGCCAGATGCTGTTTTCTGCTTGTTTTTGGCTTTTCAGAGAATCTATACCAAACGAAGTCCAAATGCCACAAAACTTTTTGGAGATTTTTTTCTGGACAAAAAAGACCTTGGAAGCTTCGGGAGGAGGCCATAAGCCTCACGGAGGCTTCACAAGGCAACAGGGTGCGTCCCAGGGGGGCGCGCCGTGTTGCCTTGTGGGGCCCATGTGACTCCGTTTGACCTAATTCCACTTCTAAAAATTCTCAAATATTGAGAAACCAACAGAGAGCCAGAAGAGAAAACCTTTCCGCCGCCGCAAGTCTCTGTTCTTCCGTGATTCCATCTGGAGACCTTTTAAAGTACTCTGCCGGAAGGGGAATCGATCATGGAGGGCTACTACATCAACCTTGCTGCCCTTTCGATGATGTGTGAGTAATTTACCACAGACCTACGGGTCCATAGCAAGTAGCTAGATGGTTTCTTCTCTCTCTTTGATCTTCAATACCATGTTCTCCTCGATGTTCTTGGAGTTCGATCCGATGTAATCTTCTTTTGCGGTGTGTTTGTTGGGATCTGATGAATTGTGAGTTTATGATCAGATTATTCATGAGAAATATTTGAGTCTTCTCTAAACTCTTTTATGCATGATTAAATATAGATTTGTATTTCTCTCCGATCTATCGATTTGGTTTGGCCTACTAGATTGATTTATCTTGCAATGGGAGAGGTGCTTTGTGATGGGTTCAATCTTGCGGTGCTCAATCCCAGTGACAAAAGGGGACATGACATGTATTTGTATTGTTGCCATTATGGATAAAAAGATAGGGTTTATTCATATTTCTTGAATTTGCTTCTCTACATCATATCATCTTATTTAAGGCGTTACTCTGATTTTATTAACTTAATACTCTAGATGCATGCTGGATAGCGATCGATGAGTGGAGTAATAGTAGTTTATGCAGGCAGGAATCGGTTTACTTGTCTCGGACGTGATGCCTATATACATGATCATTGACATGAATCCGTCATAATTATTTGTTTTTCTATCAATTGCCCAATAGTAATTTGTTTACCCACCGTATGTTTCTGTGCTCGAGAGAGAAGCCTCTAGTGAAAACTATGGCCCCTTTATTTACTTTTATTTTTATTAGTATTTTAGTTTATCTATTTATCTCTATCAGACTTAATCCTTGCAAGTAACCGCTAAGAGGATTGATAACCCTCTTATTCACGTTGGGTGCAAGTGTTTGCTTTTTTGTGTGTAGGTGATGTTCACTGGATCTTGCTTGGTTCTCCTACTGGATTGATAACCTTGGTTCTTAACTGAGGGAAATACTTATCTCTACTGTACTGCATCATCCTCTCCTCTTCGGAGAAATACCAACGCAGACTACAAGTAGCACATACCCGAAGGAATTTCATAATAAATATTTTCAGTAGGTTCAATAGGTTGAGGAGCAACTCTTATTGCTTCCGGTCGAGGTGAAGATACCCCGAACAAGCCCCTCAAAGGATTACTTTCCATAGTGAAAAGTGACAATAAATTTCAACACGTAATATAAATGTTTCCTTACCAAATTCCACTCACCAAAGGCGCTTCACTCCCCGGCAACGGCGCCAGAAAAGAGTCTTGATGACCCACAAGTATAGCGGATCAATCGTAGTCCTTTCGATAAGTACGAGTGTCGAACCCAACGAGGAGCAGAAGGAAATGACAAGCGGTTTTCAGTAAGGTATTCTCTGCAAGTACTGAAAATAGCGGTAACAGGTAGTTTGATAGCAGGATAATTCGTAACGAGTAACAAGTAACAAGTGTAACAAAAGTGCAGCAAGGTGGCCCAATCCTTTTTGTAGCAAAGGACAAGCCGGAATGAACTCGTATAATAAGCAAAGCGCTCTCGAGGACACATGAGAATTTCATCTAGTTACTTTCATCATGTTTGTTTGATTCGCATTCGCTACTTTGATAATTTGATATGTGGGTGACCGGTGCTTGGGTGTTGTTCTTACTTGAACAAGCCTCCCACTTATGATTACCCCCTCTCGCAAGCATCCGCAACTACGAAAGAAGAATTAAGATAACTCTAACCATAGCATGAAACATATGGATCCAAATCAGCCCCTTACGGAATAACGCATAAACTAGGGTTTAAGCTTCTGTCACTCTAGCAACCCATCATCTAATTACTACTCCACAATGCCTTCCCTTAGGCCCAAAGATAGTGAAGTGTCATGTAGTCAACGTTCACACGACACCACTAAAGGAAGCACAACATACATATCATCAAAATATCGAATGAATACCAAATTCACATGATTACTTATGACAAGACTTCTCCCATGTCCTCAAGAATAAAAGTAATTACTCACAAATCATATTCATGTTCAAGATCAGAGGGGTATTGAATAGCATTAATGATCTGAACATATAATCTTCCACCAATTAAACCAACTAGCATCAACTACAAGATGTAATCAACACTACTAGCAACCCACAGGTACCAATCTGAGGTTTTGAGGCAAAGATTGAATACAAGAGATGAACTAGGGTTTGAGATGAGATGGTGTTGGTGAAAATGTGGATGAAGATTGGTCCTCCCACGATGAGAGGATCATTGGTGATGTCGATGGTTTCGATTTCCCCCTCCCGGAGGGAAGTATCCCCGGCGGAATCGCTCCGCCAAAGAGCAAAAGTGTTCCTGCCCAGGTTCCGCCTCGAGACGGCGGCGCTTCGTCCTGAAAGTCTTCTCTTAATTTTTTCTAGGGCAAATGGCTTCATATAGCAGAAGGAGGGGGCCAGACGCCAGCCAGGGGCCCCACAAGGCATCAGGGCGCGCCCAGGGGGGCCGCGCCCTGTTGCCTTGTGGGTTACTGGCGGGTCCCCTCTGGTATTTCTTTTCTCCAGTATTGTTTATATATTCAATAAAAAATCTCCGTAAAGTTTCAGGTCAATTGGAGGTCTGTAGAATAGGTATCTCTGATGTGGCTATTTCAGGTCCAGAATTCCAGCTACCGGCATTCTCCCTCTTCATGTAAATCTTACAAAATAAGAGAGAAAAGGCATAAGAATTGTACCATAAAGTGAAATAATGATTAAAAACACAATAAATAACAGTAGGAAATCATGATGCAAATTGGACGTATCACCAAGCAGCCAAAGTCGACATTGTACGGAGCCACCGCTCAGGCGTACAAAACATCAACACCACACACAACAGCCATGAGGCCGCGTACCAGCCTTCCCGACAACTCTGACGCCCAAGCGAACAAAGTCAATGTATGAGGATGCATCCCGAAGCTACCGCTCAGGTCTCCCCAGAGACCCCGAGGTTGCGCACCAGCCTTGCCGACGATTTTGCCGCACCAGTGACCAAAACCCCACATCCTGCAACACAAAGACAAATCTCGGAGCCACTGCTCCGGCCTTCAAACCGGCCCCGAGGACGGACACCACCTAGTCCGTACACTTCATGATAGGCAAGGCACAACCTTTAGACGGGAGATGGGGCCTCCAAGATGACGTCCCAAAGGGACAAGCAAACGGGTGCGCCGTGGATGCCCGCTATCACGCGGAGAGCTCGAGACCCGGCTGGCGAGGGAGTTGAAGGGGCTCCACAATAGTGCAACATCAATTGAAGTCGATGCAAGGCATTCGCCTGGAAATCACCAAAGCCAACGATATCGCATCACGCCCAACCATTCGACGAAGCCATCGATCCCATATGCCACATGCAGGTCGCCAACGCCAACAACCACCACTGCAGCTAAAAGGGCTAGCAGCCAACAGGCCACATCAGCCTAGCTGACATGCCCACTGCCCACCCAACACCGACAAGCCGCCCACACCATAGAGGGCCAAGAAAACCAACCCCAAGGACTTCAAACCGACACAGATTCCTCGGTCGTCGCCCTATAGTACTCGAGACAACATTCCAAGGCCGCCGCCCTGGCTTCCACCCTCCAGACGAACCACCTCCCCGCTAGAGATCCAATCTTGCCACCAAGCAACCACCACGCCACCACGCGCCACCAGACCAGTGGCGCCACACACCACCCCTAATTCCAAAAAGTCGATGCCGCAACCCCCAAGCAACTCTGTACTCTCCTCCGCCGCCAAGCGACATGGCAGAACCTTCCAGATCCAGACCTGACGGAGGCGCCCCTACAGCAGCCGTCAAGACGAGCCGAAGCCAGCAACAGCCGCCCCATGTCTCACGAACCTAGCCACAGCCCCACCAGGAAGCCAGACACAGCGACACATGACATCCAGGGCCACCACCCCGATGCCCACTCCCCAAGGTGGCTGAGAAGCTCGACCTGCACCTTCCAGCGAGGAACCTCTAACCCCCTTGAGAGAGAGGGGCCCGCCGCCAATGCGACGGCCACCAGCGATAGTGGCAGTGAGGAGGAGGGCAGGGGATGGGGCCTTGGTGGCGCTTTGCTTTTCGCCCTGGTCGAGCGACGCGAGGGTGGTTTCTCTGTTCGGGTAGTGTACTTTTACAAATTTTAATCATTTTTAACACAGTAAAAATATAGATGCTCACATTCATGCAATACACTCAATCATATCAACGCATGCACGCACATCCTACCCCTATGAGCAGCTCTGAGATACTAAGCCGACACAGTATTTTAAGATTGACGAAGTCGCCATAGATGCCTTCACAGTCAACGGGGGTGTCTCCTATCCGGAATGCGTGAAATAATTCCAGAAAAATACGACCACTAGTGCCGATATAGGATTTGAACCCTAGTGGGTTGGTTCCATCATAAGGAATCTAACCATCTGATATGCGCTCAATTCGCAAGTTTCAAAGAGAGCTAACACGTCCAGTTGAATGGGTTGATATGGTACCAACTGGATGCCTCATATTTTGTGGGTCAATCCTTCCAGTTCATTTTCCACTAACATGAATTACAAGCTTGTATGTATTAGGAGATCAAGAAACTGAATAATATTTTTAGGATACAAATTGTATAAATGAAAAATCTTAGCTCAAAAAATATGTCACTGTAATTAGTTTTAGGCAAATAATAGATGATACATTTGTAGTGCAATATTTTAACTGCAAATACGATACTACACGGCCCGTCGTTTAGTCCAATTGCATTTATTTCCAATGGTTTGGTGACACTCACAAGAGTTGCAATTATTTTTTAAGAATTGGCATAACTCTTTACTTTCTCTAGCTGTATGTTTTCTGTATTTTCAATTGTATGTTCAGCGCATGACTGCTCATAAAGGAAATAACCAAAGGAACATGTATTGAGGCTCATATGGTCCTTTCTGTCACTGTATTAGAGCACCGCATGATTGAACCCACTACTACGCACCACTCTCACTCTAAAGAATTGCCCATCTATCTTGGTCGGAGGAGACAAATAACTCGGAAAGCATACATAACTACTCAATTATACAACAAAGAAACTTCAAAAGATTCAATAATGTTGAATGAACAATCTGATCATAAATTCAAAATTGATCGGATCCTAACAAACACACAATAAGAATTACATCGGATTGATCTCAAAAGAGAACATGGTAATGATGATCCGAGAGAGAGAGAGAGAGAGAGACAGAGACAGAGAGAGCCATCTAGCTATTACCATCGACCTGTAGGTCCTAAAGGAAATACTCACAAATCATCATGGAGACAGCAAGGTTGATGAAGATGCCTCCGGCAATAGCTTCCCCCCTCCGGCAGAACACCGGAACAGGGCTCTAGATGGGTTCTCTTTAGAATACAGGCTTGTGGCGGTGAATTTTTTCCTCTCTCTAGAACGACGAATTGTTTCGGTATTTATAGGGAATATAGGCGGTGGAGTGAAGTCAAAACGCTGCACATGGGCCCAGATGGATAGGTGGCGTGGCCAACCCCTAGCCGCGCCACGTGGTAGCTCGTCTCGGTGTCTGCCAAAGCTTCCAGGGTTCCTTTTGGTCCAGAAAAAATCATCATAAAATGGCATCGGATTTGGACCTTCCTAGATATTGATTTTCCATGAAACCAAAAACAAGCAGAAAACATAAACTGACACGGGGCACTAAATTAATAGGTTAGTGCAGAAAAATAAAAAAAATGGTATAAATAATAATAAAAGTATATATAAATGATATTATAATAGCATTAAACAATTAAAAATTATAGATACGTTTGAGACGTATAAGCCGACCATAAAGTTAGGTCCGTTATCCGTGATAATGCTATGGGGCACGCCATATCGGTGCACAACGCCCGAGATGAAATTGATCACCGGCTTTGCCTCTACAACGGCCACCGGCTTTGCCTCAATCCATTTGGTGAATTTATCCACCATAAAGAGGATATTTGTCCTTCATGGAGCGGTCTAACCATGTCCAGCCCCAGACCACAAATGACCAGGTTATCGGGATTGTTTAAGGGCCCTGGCCGGCAAATGGCCGGTTTTGGCGAAAAGTTGGCACCCAAAGCACTTAGTAACCACGTCCTTTGCATCGTCCTTCGCCGTGGGCCAATAGAACCCTCCTTGGAAGGCTTTGCTAACCAGTGTCCGAGGAGCTGCGTGGTGGCCACAAGTGCCAGAGTGAATCTACTGCAGGAGTTGTTGTCCTTCTTTTTGTGAAATACAACATTTTTTCATGAATACGCAAAGCTTGCGTATCTTTCCATTGATAGAAGGAGTAGAATGAGTACAGCGAGGGATACAACACATGACACGAACGCAGGTAGGCATGAACATGGTGCCCGGAGCAGAGAGAAGGGATGCTCGGCCCGAATAGAGGATACAACACAGCTAAACCTACCAAACCCAAAACCAAGAGTGGCCAAGCCGAACTAGACAGAACTCCAACATCACCCGAGCCAATACGAAGGACACCACGAGCGAGCAAGATAGCGCCTTCAAGGACGAAAACGACGCCGAGACGTCGTCGCCATCCGGTCCGGAGAAACCAGACCTAGGGTTTCCCCTGAGCTCGAAGAGGGGCGCAGTTGAAGTCCTTGGCAACGCCTCCAAGAAGGAAACGACACCCGCAGGCGCCGCCGTTGCCAGCATCGGCAAGCCGAGCAGGGATTTCTCCCTGGCCTGAAGCTGAGCAATCCCATTGCCGCCGAATTGGGGATCGAAGATGAGGAAGCCAATGTTGGTCGGAACCACCGTGTCGGAAGCGGGTTGGCGGGGCTGCACCTGCCGTCGGAGGGTGGCACCGCCTCGGACCCAGGAGCATTGGATCTGGCAAAAGGAGGAGGCTTTGAGGCGCACAGGGAAGGGCAGGCGACAATGCAAACCACGCGGGGGTTTGGGCGACGGCATCAGCAACGCCGGCAAGCAAGGACTGTAGGAACGCAGATCCAAGCTATTGTGGCTTTGCCGTTGGGACGCCGGCGAACCAGATGAGCCGGAAGGGACGCAGCCATCCGGTCGCCGGGGCCGGAGCTGCCCGGCAGAGGGCACCGACGGCAGGGGACACCGGAGAGATGCGGGCACTAGACCGCTGGGGCCAGAACAGCACCAGCAAGGACCCGCCGTGAGGTGTCCCGTGGAGTCTGCCACATCCCTAGAAGCATCGCCATCTCCATCAGAAGCCGTCACCGTGGCTCGGGGGGACGAGGTGCCACCGGAGACGAGGGGGGCCGCCTGGAAAAGAGGCCGCAGGCCGCGAACACCCTCGCAACCGGCTGCAGTTCCCACACCCCACCCATGGACGGCAACAGCACCAACAGCGGCTGGGACGCGCCGCCACAGGGGGTGGGGAAGACTGCAGGGGAAGGCGCCCAAGGCCAGGGACGCCGGAACCGCCGCCGGACCGGCAAGCATAGGCAGCAGCTGGAGAAGACGCCCGCGAAGCGCCGGGGAAAAGACCCGGGGTCGGGGGTGGGGGGTGGGGGAGGTGAAGGCGCCCTTGATGGTCGGGGAAGCTCGGGGACGGGGGGGTCACGGCGAGCGGCGGTAAGGGCCGGATCCGGTCGCTCACCACGGCCTGGGCACGCCGCAGCCTCGCCGGACCGACAATGGGGAGCCGCCGAGGAGGGGAGGGCGGTGGGGTCGCGATGCGGGGTGGGGGCGGGGGCGAGGAGGGCGAGAGGCCAGATCCGCCCCGCCGCCACCTTCCTATGGCCCGGCGCGGCTTCGCCGGCCGGCCCTCCGCCGGCGGCGATGCGGGGTTGGGCACCGGAGGTGGCCGCTAGCTACGGCGGCTAGGGTTCCCCCCGTGCCGCCAGAGGAGGGCGACGCGGGGGGGGGGGGTGGTCTTTTTTCGTGAAATACAACATTGGAATACGCCAGTGACGTTGTGCTTGTATAGTTTTCCTTCATGAACAGTGTACGTGGTTGATCGTCGGACTATCCAACGTTTCTCTATTTAGTCCTCGGGCAATTCTTTTCTAAGCAAGTATGCCAGGATAAGTTCCATCCATAGGGTGATGACCTCCATGATTTCGTGCGCCGATGAGGTTACCTCCAATCCCGAGCCCCCAGTTATCTCGTTATCAGGCTCTATGGCCGCTGGGGAGATTAGCTCGGGGGTAGGCGCCTCGGCTTGTTCCCCTGCTCTGGCTCACCCTACCTCTTGAACGATGGCTTGAACAGCCGCGCAAGGAAGGTGTTTTTGGGTGTCGGCTCACGCCATGTGCCCAACCTCGCCAGCGTATCGGCAGCCTAGTTACTGTTGTGCTGGATATGGTGAAACTCTAGGACCTCAAACTAGGCTGAGATGTTTATGACAGTGTTTGGATAAGCTGTCATCTTTGGGTCCTTGGCATCGGAGACGCCGTTGATTTGGGAGATGGTGAGGTTTGAGTCACCTCGGATCTCTAGACACTAGATTCACATGGAGACTGTCATTCGAAGACCGTGTAATATGTAATTCATGACGTTACCGTGGGGGAAGATGTGCACTACGCCAGCCCCCAGCCCAGTGAGCTCTCCTGGAACCGTCGAACTACATCACCCAATTTGTATAGGGCTCGTGCTCTCTGAGGGGGCTCCTCCGTCCATTCGGCGACGAAATCGGCCAACACCTAGGATTTAATAGCCTGACGTGGTCGATAAAAGATCTCGAAAGGAAGGAGCTCGATGGCCCGCTACACGATCCGACCAGTGGCGTCCCCGTTGTTGATGATGTAGTTTAATGGGACCTCTGAGGTTACGGTGATCGAGCACTGCTAGAAGTAATGCCAGACTTTCGGGACGCCATGAAGACTAAATAGGATATCTTCTGGTAGTGCGGATACCTCGTTTTACACGGATGAGAACTTCGGAAACATAATATAAAGATCTTGTTACTTTCAACTCGTGTCCTTCCATGTCACGTTCTATGACTTAGACCGCGCTCACGGCCCTGGCTAGTAGCCGAGATATTCAACATCATTGGCTTGCTGGGATGAGGTGCGGTCAGGATTGGGTTTGTGGCTAGGAGTGTTTTAATCTCCTCTATGACTGTGTTGGCCTCGTACGTCCATTTGAAGCCCCCGGTCTGTTTAAGCAGCTGGTATAGTGGTATCGCCTTCTCACCAAGTCGCGAAATAAATCGGCTCAAGGTGGCGACGCAACCTGCTAGACACTGAAAGTCCAATAGTTTCTCAAGTTCTGTAAGCCTCATGAGTGCCCTGATCTTGTCAGGATTTTCCTCAATGCCCCTGGGTGACAGGATTAATCCGAGGAGCTTGCCAGATGGAACATCAAAGACACATTTTTCCTAGTACAACTTGATGTTGTACGCACGGAGATTTTTCAATGTCTCGCGCAGGTCGACGATTAGAGTGTTGGCGTGCTTGGTTTTAACAACCACATCGTCCACGCATGCCTCGGCGGTAGTGCTGATTTGCAGCATCACACATGTCTGTATCATCCGCTAATATGTGGCGCCGACATTTTTTAGCCCAAAGGACATTGTGTTGAAGCATAAGGGACCATAGGGAGTTATAAATGTTGTTGCTTCCTGGTCGGACTCCTTCATATTGATCTGGTGGTACCCAGAATATGCATCCAGAAAACATAGGACATTGTGCCCAGGTGTCGCGTCGACTATGCGACCGATTCGTGGTAGCGGAAAAGGATCTTTGGGGCATGCCTTGTTTACTTCTTTATAATCGATAAACATGCGCCAAGACTTGTCCATCTTTGGAACCATGACCAGGTTTGCCAGCTAGTCCGGGTGTTTAACCCCGCGGATGAATCCGGCTTCCAGTAGTTTGGGGAGTTCCTCTCCCGTGGCTTGTCTCTTAGGCTCAGAGAACCTGCGCAGTGCTTGCTTAACCGACTTCAATAGTGCAATAATGTTCAGCTTATGCTCCGTGAGGTCTCTAGGGATGCCTGGCATATCTAGAACCTTCCCTAAACCGGGTTTTTTCCAATATTTTTTCTTTCGGTTTTTTCTTTCTTGCTTTTTTAGTTTTAATTTTTATTTTTCATTTTTTCTTTTCTTTTCTATTATTATTTATTATTTTTCTGGTTTGTGTTGCGAACATCTTTTCAAAATCCTCAACATTTTTTAGAATTCACAAACATATTGTTGAAATCTTGAACATTTTTTGAAATCACGAACATTTTTCTGAAACCGTGAATGTTTTTCAAATTGACGAACATTTCTTGAAATCGCGATCATTTTATTTTTATTTTTTCCGAACATTTTCTGGAGCTTGTGAACATTTTTTTGAATTGGCGAACATTTTTTGAATTTATAAACTTTTCTTGAATCGGTGTAATGTTTTGAATCGGCGAACAGTTTTGAATCGATGAACATTTTTTGAATCGATGAACATTTTTTGAACCACTGAACATTTTTTTTAAATTCATGAACATTTTTTGTTTTACGAACATTTTCTTGAAATGCATGAACATTTTTGATTTGACGAACATTTTCTAGAAATGCATGAACATTTTTTAGAATTCATGAATATTTTTTGTTTGGCGAACATTTTCATGAAATGTATGAACATTTTTCATTTGACAAACATTTTCTTGGAACGTATGAACATTGTGAATCAGCGAACATTTTTTGAATCGATGAACTTTTGTAATTCATGATTATTTTCTATTTTTCTTAAAAAAAATTCTAAAAACTTTTCTGAACATATTTTAAATTAGCCAAATTTTTTGTCAAATTCATGAACATTTTACCAAAATAATGAACTTATTTTTAATCCTTGAACATTTTATTGTTTCAAGAACATTTTCCCGAAATTCATATTTTTTTAAGAAAAAGTGTTGAACATTTTTGAAATCAGGAATTAATTTAAAGAATAAAATATAAAAACAGAAAAAACAACAAAAAGCAAAAATACAAGAAAAACGAAATGAATAAACAAAGGGGCCTCCCGGCCTACTGATGGGCCAGGCAATATGGCGCGCGGGAGGGGAGGACACGCGCGCTGGCTCGTTTCGCCAGTGCATGACGCGCGGTATAGGAGGTCCCGTCCATGCTTCCTCGACGTGGCCGCCATGCGGACGGTGTTTTCCTCCCGAATAAATTTTACCCTTGAGTTAATCACTTATAAACGATTTTGTATTTGGGGTTAAAAACCACTCATAAGGGCCAGCAGGGGGAAAAAAGAACGAAATAAAAGATGGCCAAATCTCACGTGGGTCCCAGCTTCAGTTCGCCCATGCTGCCCGTGATTTTTTTTGTTTAGAAAAGGAGGATTACCCCCGGCCTCTGCATCTGGGCGATGCATGCAGCCATTTTATTAATTATTCACAAAGAACTTAACAAAGTAGTACATCAGGTAGTATGAAGCCACCATCTTAGCAACAACTGTCGCTACTCCTATCCACTTGATGAAGAGGTGCCGATAGTCCGAGTCTAATACCAAACAGATATCGCACCAAAGCCTAACATCTAAAGCCGGAGGCCCAACCGAGCCACATATTGGGTTTGGGGTACAAACCGGTCCGACGCACTCTCATGTGTCGTCGCCGCCGTTTTCCATCAATCCATCTTCAGAGCAGAAACTAACGCACCAACCTTGCCAGGCCTCTCTGCCATCGACGCCACCATGACGCCAGACAACGTCCTCCTCCTGCGCGAGTCCATCTCCGCGCATCGTACGCCGAGTCTCCACTGCGCCACGCTGCCGAGATCCGCCGCCATCAATGAGTAAGATGAAGCACCGCTCCACCAAAGAAGCCGTCCACTGGTCCCTCGAGCCCGTGTACACCTCCAAGAATGACGCCCCCAAGGGGAAACGACACCAGAGCGCCGCCGTCATCCGATCTATTGATCTAGGTTTTCCCCCGGAGGTAGCGGATAGAGGTCTGGAGCTTCTCCACGGCGATGCCTTCAAGAAGGTAACGACACAAAAGAGTGCCGCCATCGCCGGTCTTGGCAACAAACCAAGAACGAGGTTTTCACCCGGATCCACTTGATGAACCTCCATCTCGCATCGTGCGCACGGACCACCACCGATCTCCACCGCTGCGGAGCGAGCAAGCCACTCTGGCCAGATCAGATCTGACCGGAGGGCCAACCACGCCCGCAGCCGACTAGTCCACCAAAGCCCTCCACGCCGCCGCTGATCCGAGGTGCCGCAGCGCCGCGGCCAGGTGCCCGCCGCCGCTCGCCGCCGGGAGCGAGCCACCGCTGCGGAGGCCCGGATCCGGGGGCGCACTTCTGCTCGCCCGGGTGCCCCGCGCCACCCTCGCGCGCGAGAAGGAGAGGCTCCTCCGCCACCGCCGTCAGCCGCCCGGGGTTAGCCCGGCGGCTTCCTCTAGCAGCGGCGGAGGGGAGGGATGGGAGGGGGAGTGACCGGCGGCTATGGTTGGGGCCCATCGGCCGCCCGCGCGGGGGGCGACGACGAAGGGGAGAGGGAGGGAGGAAGCAGCCCCATGCTGCCCGTGATACTAGCTCACATGGGGATGAGCAACTAAAAGAACTCACATGGGTGAGCCCCTTCCCGCGTGACAAGGACAGCAGCGCCCCAGCGCCCGTGGTTCCCTCGCCGCCTCACGCGTCGCCGCGCCGCGCGCGCCGTCGCGTGGTTCGTTTTGTATCAATTTCTTCACGTGTTTTAAGACTGATCCACACGATTATACAGCGCGCTTTGTCAGTACACTGTTTTGGTACTTAGTAGGAGTACATTGGTAGCCGTTTCCCACCAAAATTTATTGCAGTGGATATGTATAGCTGTGTTTTCTGTAGCTCATGTCAGCTTGGCCGTCTAGCTAACATGTAGTAGAGCATGTGAGAGCACGTGAAACTTAACGCCTATATCTAGTTGTTTATTGTGAAGTTCAGGGAGCATGTATCTAACACGAACTAGCGGGGTGGCATCTACAAAATGCGTGGGCAAAACCTATACTTTGTTTATATCATTGTGAGTAATAAATCAAAACTCCCAAATGGAGGACGAGCTCCGTGGATGCCGAATTTGCTTCAAAATTCAAACTTTTCAATTTCAAAAAATTATCAAACAATACACATATACGTAAAGACATAATGTACACGTCTAAATTTTCAAGTCAAAATACGTTAAAATGATATCTACACACAAACAAAAACAAATACTAAGCTTTTTAGCATACGTACAATTCATCCTCAAAGCCCATGATTTTTTTTGTGCAGCCCGCAAATGTATTTCATCCTCAAATTTTACACACATACAAATTACATCCATGTATACATGTGTATTTTTTTTAAACTGAAAAGTTTGAATTTTGATTTTTTTTTCTTCAAAATTAAGGCCTTCATGGAGCTCGGTCTCCAAAATGCCCTACTCGTAGTAAATTTGTGATCTCGTGAAAGATATCTTGTACATGACATTGAAAAGCAATTACAAAGTATCTAACATTCGTTATGGAAAACTTGGGATAGCGTCTTCATATGACCCTGTAGGGTGTGGTAAACATTTGAGAGCATTACGAAAAAAATTGAAGCACCTCGTATACAAATGGAACACTCTACGGTGAACTGTCAGAGTTTCCAACGGGAACCACAACGTGCCACACAGAAGTCAATTTTTACGTGATTTCAACTTCAAACTTTTTCCATGATTAATATATACACACCATTGTAAGCCTCATGCTAAAATTAGATCACTTTTATAGTATGTTTGTTATTTTCGAAACATTAACTGATTTGTTTGTCATTAAAAAAGGCAGAACGCAACTCCATTGAATATACCGTGCAAAGGAGCTCCGAAAGGGATGAAACTTGGCATGGTGTCTTCAGATGACCCCTGTAGGTTATGGAAAAAAATTTAGAGCGTTATACAAATCGAACACTCTCCGGTGAAATGTCAGTGTTTCGAACGGAAACCACAACCCGCCACACTGAAGTCAATATTTTTACATGATTTCAACTTCAATCTTTTTCCACGATTAATACACACCATTGTGAGCCACATGCTAAAATTTGAGACTATTCTGGGTTTAGTAAATATGATATTTCAAGGATTTTTCGGACTTAAGATTTGTGTGGCGGGCGGCTGGTTCGCCCGCCACTGCTAACTTTTGGAAATTTTGAAAAGTGTTGGCTCGGGTTGCTGAAATATTGTTGTGGCGGGCATATTTTTCGCCCGCCACTAATGCATGACAAAGCAGTGGCGGACACATTTTACGTCCCCACCACTGCTGCTTTCACCCCTCGAGCAAATTTGGAAGAGTTTACGAGTGGCGGGTAGTACTTTTTTCACACCATTGCTGTTCCCAAAGCAGTGGTGGGCAAATATTATTACCCGCCACTGCTAGTTTTAAAAAAAAAGCAGTGGCGAGTCCCTGACAATGCCCGCCACTAGTCTGAGCCCACCTATAAACCTTTTTCAAGTAGTGACCTGACCACCCTGTGTGAAGTTTTGCACACAATTTAGTAAGTACAACACGTGTGCGATGAATCTGGACAACGCACACGATTGTACGGTGAGAATTGTGTGCTCTACTGGGCACACAGTTGAACTGAAGGAACTGCAAGAGATGGTGGTGACGACTGCACATGTTTTCCTGAGATGAATCGTGTGAGATGTGACTCGATCCATAGAACAACAACATATACTTACATTATAATTGAACTAAACATCCATTAAATAAGTAACTAAAAATCAAATTGCACATCTCATTTCATAATTACATATTTTAGGGAATTATCATCATCTACCACTTCTTGGCATGCTTGGCACCGCTGCGGTTGTTGTTGCGTGACCCCACGCACTAGTAGAAAACAGGCATTTCGTCCGGAGCATTAGTCCCGGTCGGGTTTTGGACCGGGACTAATGTGACCACTAGTCCCGGTTCCAACGGCTAGGCTTTAGTCCCGGTTCATTTGTGACCTCTAGTCTCGGTTGGTGTTACCAACCGAGACTAAAGGGGCTAGAGATGGACCTTTAGTTCCGGTTGGTAACACCAAGCGAGACTAAAGATATCACTATATATAGTGCTTCGTCCAGCCCGAGCCCAAGCTCTCCTTTCTCTGTTTTCTCCTTTCTCTCCTCTGTTCTCTTCCCCTTGCTCGAGCTCATCCTTCATTTTTGCCAAGATTTGAGGCACCCCATCTATCCAAGTGTTCACAAAGGTTAGCAACTTTGTCCTTTCATCTCTCATTGCTAGATTAGCTCGTGCAATGCTCTATAAGTATAGTGATTTGTGGGTTTTAGTTTGGGAGTAATTATGTGAGAGTTTATTTGATTTATATGCAATTTGAGCTCAAATTAACTTCTTAGTTTGCATATGTGTAGGTGTGGTTTACTTAGTGCCTTCCCGTCCCCGTCCTAACCACCGTCGATCGCCCGCACCGTCCCGTCGACGGCACCACCTTGGCGAGCCTCTTGTTCTTATCCTTTTTATAAAAAAAATCTTATTTGTATGATTTAGATAGTTACTTGTATAATTTTCTTACTTGTATGATTGTTTGTTATACATAGTGCCATGGTTTTGATATCCGTCCCCGTCGGCCCTTGTCCGGTTTATGATTCGGATGTGGTATACTCTCTTTTATAACTATTTGTTGCATTTCATGTTTATGACAATTATGCCCATCAAGTTGACATAGATATTTTTATCTAGGAGGTATGTGAACCGGAAATTGCAACCGACCCTCTTGTCAAGAAGTTAAATTTAGTTGAAAAAGAAAACGAGTATTTGAAAGAAAAATTGAAAAGAATTGAAGAAGAGAAGATGAAATTGGAGTTGTATGTTGCCGATGTCATCGATGATCACAAGATCAAGATGGATGCAATGCGCTTGAAGATTAGAAAGATTAGAAACTATGCCGTTAATAAAGAGGCTTGGTATCATTATGCTGTTGGATCAATTATTACCTTAGTTGCGATTTTGATCGCATTTGTTGTTGCATTTAAATGCTTTAGCTAGATAGTTTTATGTTGTTTTATGAGAATAAGTGTGTATGAACTTGTATTAATTTGTTCTTTTCGGTGTTGTGTAATGAAGATGAGTCGGCAATGGATGTACGATGACCGACGCTCTCCCCAGTTCATTAATGGCGTGCATAGTTTTCTGCGTGCGGCTGAGGCAAACAAGCGGAATGGTTTTATGTGTTGTCCATGTGGTGTCTGTAAGAATGATAGGAATTACTCTAGCTCAAAAGTCATTCATGTCAACCTGTTTACGTCCGGTTTCATGTCCGGCTATAACTGTTGGACCAAGCACGGAGAAAGAGGGGTTCTAATGGAAGAGAATGAAGAAGAAGAGGATGATGACAACTATCCTGGGTTCCCTGAATACGATGGTACTACAATGGGGGAAGAGAATGAAGAAGAAGAAGCTGAAGAAGAGGCATCAGATGAGGCCGCTGATGATCTTGGTCGGGCCATTGCTGATGCAAAGAGAAACTGCGAAAGTGAAAAGGAGAAGTTGAAGTTGCAGCGCATGTTAGAGGATCACAAAAAATTATTGTACCCAAATTGCGAAGATGACAAGAAAAAGCTGGGTACCACACTGGAATTGCTGCAATGGAAGGCAGAGAATGGTGTATCTGACAAGGGATTTGAAAAGTTGTTGAAACTGATAAAGAAGACGCTTTCAAAGGACAACGAATTGCCCGACAGTACGTACGAAGCAAAGAAGGCTGTCTGCCCTCTAGGATTAGAGGTGCAGAATATACATGTATGCCCTAATGACTGCATCCTCTACCGCGGTGAGGAGTACGAGAATTTGAATGCATGCCCAGTATGCGGTGCACTGCGCTATAAGATCAGCCGCGATGACCCTGGTGATGATGTTGAGGGCGAGCGCCCCAGGAAGAGGATTCCTACCAAGGTGATGTGGTATGCTCCTATAATACCACGGTTGAAATGTTTGTTCCAAAACAAAGAGCATGCCAAGTTGTTGCGATGGCACAAAGAAGACCGTAAGAAAGACGGAAAGTTGAGAGTACCCGCTGATGGGTCGCAGTGGAGAAAAATCGAGAGAAAGTGGCCGGAGTTTGCATGTGACGCAAGGAACTTATGGTTTGGTATAAGTGCAGATGGCATTAATCCTTTTGGGGAGCAGAGCAGCAATCATAACACCTGGCCTATGACTCTATGTATCTATAACCTTTCTCCTTGGTTGTGCATGAAGCGGAAGTTCATTATGATGCCAGTGCTCATCCAAGGCCCTAAGCAACCCGGCAACGACATTGATGTGTACCTAAGGCCATTAGTTGAAGAACTTTTACAGCTGTGGGACATAAAAGGTGTACGTGTGTGGGATGAGCACAAACAGCAGGAATTTTACCTACGAGCGTTGCTGTTTGTAACCATCAATGATTGGCCTGCTCTTAGTAACCTTTCAGGACAGACAAACAAGGGATACCACGCATGCACGCACTGTTTAGATGAGACCGAAAGTATATATTTGGATAAATGTAAGAAGAATGTGTACCTGGGACATCGTCGATTTCTTCCGATCAAGCATCTCTTAAGAAAGAAGTCAAGCATTTCAAAGGTGAGACAGATCACCGGAAGAAGCCTGACCACCGTACTGTTGATCATATACTTGATATGGTCAAGGATTTAAAAGTAATCTCTGGAAAGGGTCCTGGCGGACAATCTGTTCCGAATGACGCTGACGGACACGCTCCCATGTGGAAGAAGAAATCTATATTTTGGGACCTACCCTATTGGAAAGTCCTAGAGGTCCGCTCTGCAATCGACGTGATGCACGTGACGAAGAATCTTTGCGTGAACCTGCTAGGCTTCTTGGGCGTGTATGGGAAGACAAAAGATACACCGGAGGCACGGGAGGACCAGCAACGTGTGCACGAAAAAGACGGCATGCATCCAAAGCAGTATGAAAGTCCTGCCAGCTACGCTCTTACCAAAGAAGAGAAGGAAATCTTCTTTGAATGCCTGCTCAGTATGAAGGTCCCGTCTGGCTTCTCGTCGAATATAAAGGGAATAATAAATATGGCAGAGAAAAAGTTCCAGAACCTAAAGTCTCATGACTGCCACGTGATTATGACGCAACTGCTTCCGGTTGCATTGAGGGGACTTCTACCGGAAAATGTTCGATTAGCCATTGTGAAGCTATGTGCATTCCTCAATGCAATTTCCCAGAAGGTAATCGATCCAGAAATCCTACCAAGGTTACAGAATGATTTGGTGCAATGTCTTGTCAGTTTCGAGTTGGTGTTCCCACCATCCTTCTTCAATATCATGACGCACGTCCTAGTTCACCTAGTCGAAGAGATTGCCATTCTGGGTCCTGTATTTCTACACAATATGTTCCCCTTTGAGAGGTTCATGGGAGTCTTAAAAAAATATGTTCATAACCGTGCTAGGCCAGAAGGAAGCATCTCCTAGGGCCATGAAACAGAGGAGGTTATTGAGTTTTGTGTTGACTTTATTCCTGACCTTAAGCCGATTGGTGTTCCTGAATCGTGGCATGAAAGGATTCAGTAATATGTAGGGACGGGCATTCTTGGGCCCAAGCACACTACACAGTTCTACAAAATTCCACCTTGGTGGCTCCGTATATCGAGGAACACATGGATATTGTACGCTCCAAGAACCCGGAGCAGTCTGACCCCTGGATTAAACGTACACACATGGCGACTTTCGGCGGTTGGTTGCAAACACATCTCATGAATGACGACAGTGTTGGAGATGAGCTGTACTTGTTGGCCAAGTCACCATCTTCGACTATATTGACTTTCAAAGGGTACGAGATTAATAGGAATACATTTTACACGATCGCCCAAGATAAAAAGAGCACCAACCAAAATAGTGGTGTCCGCTTTGATGCAACAAACACCAATAGGGAAAGGACACATATTATGGTTACATAGAGGAGATATGGTAACTTGACTATGGACGTGAGTTTAAGGTCCCTTTGTTTCGGTGCAAATGGGTCAATCTGACAGGAGGCGGGGTAAAGGTAGACCCGCAGTACGGAATGACAACAGTGGATCTCAACAATCTTGGGTACACAGACGAACCATTCGTCATAGCCAATGATGTGGCACAGGTTTTCTATGTGAAGGACATGTCTACCAAACCGAGAAAAAGGAAAGATAAGGAAGCGAATACATCATACGGTGAGCCAAAGCGCCACATAGTTCTTTCAGAGAAAAGAAACATCGTGGGAGTGGAGGACAAGATAGACATGTCAGAAGATTATGAAAAGTTTCATGAAATTCCTCCCTTAACAGTGAAGACTGACCCAAGCATCCTGTTAAATGATGAAGATTGTACATGGTTACGGCGCAAAGGGACACACGCGAAGAAAAAGTTTTATACCCCAAGATCCCACTCTGGGATGTGACCGGCTTCACCGTCATCACTTTCTTCTCTAGTGAGTAGCTGAGATAGGCCTGAGAGAGAAGTTAAGCGCTGGAGGTGTTGTCATGTCAATCAAGTCGAGGGGGATCTCTCCCGCCGCTTGGGCGACAGATGGAAACCCAAGTGAGCTCCGTGGCACTTGCATGCACCGTGTTGTCATCCTTCGCGTGTGCCGCTCTGCTCGTGCTCCGCCGGAGATGGTCGAGTACGAAGTGCATCCAGTTTTTGCCGTAATCCTCTCAACTTTTTAGCACATGCTATGTGGGTGAAATGATGATACCATGTCAAGTTTCAACCTTTTCAGAGTTCATTTGTGGTGATTTTCAACTTCAGGGTTATTTAGCTCAAAAAAATCATTAAATGCATGAAAAATAGCAAATGAAGTTAGAAAGGGTTGAAATTTGAGGATGTGACTTTGAATGGTGCATATTGAATGCACAAAAAGTCTGGAGTTGAAATAAGTGTAAAAAATGAAATGCCTTTGTAACAGATGAGTTTTCGTCCGAAACCTTGATACTTCGAAGGAGATGGTCCAGTTTGTACACGAAGTGCATCCGGTTTTTGCCGTAACCCTCTCAACTTTTTAGCACATGCTATGTGGGTGAAATAATGATACCATGCCAAGTTTCAACCTTTTCAGAGTTAATTTGTAGTGCTTTTCAATTTCAGGGTCATTTAGTTTAAAAAATCATTAAATGCATGAAAAATAACAAATGAAGTAAGTAAGTGTTGAAAATTAAAACTCCTCATGCTGACTAACAGAAACATAATATAATTTGGCAAAAGAATAACAAGAAAACATATAAACTAAAATATTTAAAACAAATGAAGGTATAAAACTAAAAGAGCTAAACAGAATCTATTTTTAATTAAAACACCTATTTAAAATAACCTAAAAAATACCAAATTGAACATACTGATAAAACACACTAATATTAAACAGCAGAAAAAAGAATCACTCAAAAATCTATTTTTAAACTAAAGTTATTCACAAACGAGTGATTCACACAAATTTCAAAAAATTCAAATTTAAACTATTCAAATTTGAAAACTACTGGCACTAATAGAAAGTTTATAATTTTTGTGACCTAATGAAAAATGATTCACTCAAAAACTCTAAATATTTGGCTGTAAGTAGAAACAAAAGAAAAAAATAAAGCAAAAATAGAAAAAATGAAAAAAAAAACTTTAGTCCCGGTTGGCACAACCAGCCGGGACTAAAGGGCCACCTCCCGCGCTTAATTTGGGCTCGAAAACAGACCTTTAGTCCCGGCCCGTGGCTGTAACCGGGACTAAAGGCCAACCTTTTAGTCCAAGTTGCAGCCACGAACCGGGACTAAAGATCCTTTAGTCCCGGGGCGTGGATTCAACCGGGACAAAAGGTCGATCCTATATAACTGTCACTTAGCGTTTTTCACCGCCCAGGAGACAGATCGAACACCACACGCCGACAGGCCGCTCGTCTTCAACCTCCGACGCCGGAGATCGCCGACGCCGTCCCGCTCGCTCCGGCCCCTCCCCGAGCCCGCAGCCTGCTGCATCTTCCTCGACCACGGGAGCGAGCGAAGAGCCCCACAGCGCCCGCACCATCGTCTTCCTCCTCGCCAGTCGCCGCCACTGTCTCGACCTCGCCCTCGAGCACCGACGCGTCCACGACCTCCCTGAGCCCTCCCCGAGCTCGCGATGACCTCGCTGTGAGCCCCCCTTGTCTTCCCCCGCTCTCCCCTGGCCCGCGCACGGCCTCTAACTACCCCCCGCCCCCCCCCCCCCCCGCACACCCCGAGCTCGGCCGCCGCCATGCATGGACAACCAATGATCGATGAGATTGAAAATGTCCTTGTATTTTTCAAGTCATGTTAATGTTAATTATTAGTGTGAGAAGATGGTTAATTTTGATAACGACATTGTGGATGAGACATGAGATTTTGGGAGTATGTAATTTTTGTGTGTAGATGAATGTTAATTAGATGGATTTATTATGTATTTTTGTGTGTAGATGAATGTTAGATGGATATGTAGATGGATAGATGTTATATTGATGTATGTTAGAATGATGGATGAATAGAAATGTTAGATAGATGGATGTTAAATGGATGAATAGAAATGTTGTTCAAGTGTGGGTTCTCTATAAAAATGTTGTTCAAATTTGCTCATCTACTATAGTTGTAAAAGTTTATTAAATATGAGTAGCATAATAAAATGATAATTATTGCATAGGAATTTGTTTTTATAAGAATTTGTTCTCGACGTCGACGATGCCCAGCCCGCATCCTCGTCGTCGACTCGGCGGCGACAACCTACTTGAGAGGCGCCATGTCCGGGACTGGGCTCCGCCGGGCTAGCACTAGGAGGTGCTACCTTCCGGGGCGTGCAGCTTGGGGAGGAATCGGGCTCCCGTCGTCGACCCGGAGCTTCTTTGGTGGCGGTCGCGTGGGCCACTATCGGTGCGGAGGCAGCCGGCCCCCGAGGAGGTGGTACGTCGCCGTGTCAGGGAGGAGGACGGGCACGTCCGTCGCTACATGGTTGCGTTGGACGTCAGGTTCTCCAATACCTGGCAGGTTCTTCAGGGATCTCACCCGAGCTATGATCCTGTGATGGTTCCTTCTCTTTGGGTGTCCACCGCCCGCGCATCAGGAACCGCGAGTCAACTGGATTATTCAATAATATTCGAGCCAGAGCATTACTTCCATGGAAAAGATGTGTGGATTGAATTTCAAGAAATTTTTCAGTTATTCAATCAAGACGCACTCGACAAATCTCTCGTCAGTTGCTATTGTCTGTAAGTGATTTCTTTCTGTAATTTAAGTCTCTAGTTCAGCTCGTTCATTGCCTGTAATTATCCTCACTATATTCTTTTGTGTGGTATTATGTAGAATGAAGATTTTTAAATTGAAAAGAGATGGAGTCTATGGCATTGGGTTCATTGACCCAAATACCGTTAATGAAAATGTGTTAAATAACCACCCACAAGACACAGAGAATAGCTTGCAAATGTTTTTGAAGGAACTAAATACCAGACCAGAAATACTTTTTTCTTACAACTTCAGGTGAGTGTTACTGTCTTGTACTACAAATTATATTTTTGCTTACTCGATGTTAAGTGTAGTTGATGAGTTATGTATGCCCGCTTATACAAACGTGTGCGCAGATTCCACTGGATCCTGCTAATCATTAGAGTTGACGAGGGAACTGTTGAAGTACTGGACTCACTAGGTAAAGACCCTCAAGAATACATCAGCCTGAAGTTGATGCTCGATAGGTAATTTCAATCATTATCGGACTATGTCGGCCTCTTTAGTTCATTTCCTGATATCAAGTAATTAATAACTCCTTTATTCATTTTCTTTGCCGGGCAGGGTTTGGAAAAAGTTCATCAAAGAGGATGTCGGTGAATGGAAACCACAGCTGAAATGGCGACGGTCCAAGGTAATTAAGTAGTACTAGCTACGTCCGCGCATCTCTTTAATTCTAGTTTCAATACCATTATCATGCTTGATTATTATCTGATTGAATTCTATTCTCGTAAAGTGTATGAGGCAGGAAAAGGGGACTAATTTATGTGCATACTACGTTTGCGACAACATTCGCTTTATGACCAAAAGGAGCAGAGATGCAAGACATCTTTGGGTACGTAAACACTATTCACATTTTTTTTTATCATGATCTAATATATATACACACAACTAATATATTCATATTGATCTCCTTCTTTAAAGATGGTGAAGATGCGGGATAGGCTCCTACCAAAGGACCGCATACGAGCACTTCAAGAGGAAATGGCGGGATTTTTGCTTGAGCAGGTCATATCTCCCGACGGAGAATACCATTTCACCTAATGCCTGCATGTAATGATCTGGAAATTGTAGGAGAAATTGTATATACCAAATTGTATATATATATATGTGTGTATGCATGGTCGTACGAGAAATTCTATGATATATGATTGGTTCTACGAGAAATTCTATTATATATGCATAACGTGTATAGTATGTAGTAGCGTAAAATATGTTTGAAATGAAAAAGAATTAAATCGAAAACACAAAATGAAAAGGAAAAATAAACAATAAACCCTAAACCCCTAAACCCCTAAACCTTTAGTCCCGGTTGGTGTCACCAACCGGGACTAAAGGTCCCCAGCCCCCGGCGCGCGCTGTCGGCCACGTGGCAGGGATTTAGTCCCGGGTCGTGGCCAACCGGGACTAAAGGGTGGAGGCCTTTAGTCCCGATTTATTAGTCCCGGTTGGTGAACCGGGACTAAAGGCCCTTCCCAACCGGGACTAAAGGCCGTTTCTCCACTAGTGACGGCGGCAACGGAAAGGAGACACATCCTCATGTCAACGATCCTCCTCTAAATGTTGTAACTTGTGTAGGCGTCATTGGCCATGTAGGTGAGGTGGCCTGTGTCCAGTCTGTCCTCCTAGACCGAGTACCATACACGCTTGTTCTTAACGTCATACTTCATGTCGGCATAGAAGAGGTTGATGATGGCCGCGACGAGGTCAGCCAGGTAGTCCTGCTTCTTCCCGTTGTCGATGATCTTGTATTGCTTCTAACGTTTTCCGAACGCTACTAGTAGGCTTTTATGTACTAGTTCCAGCTGGAGAGAACTTTGACCGGAACCAGAAGACCAGCCAGTTGCTCAAAGAAGTGCGGAAAAGGGGATCAATATGGAAAACCTAACTGAAGAATATTGTGCCCGGTTATTTCCTCCATAAGACGATAGTGAAGCACGTAAGTACAAGCATGTCCAGCCATTTCTTCTGTACGAACACTTTATGCAGACAAGTTCCAAATGCAAGTTGTTACATAAATTTTGCATGAAAGATATGTCAAACGATACTGACAAGCAATGTTTGGATGTGTACCACGGTGACTATTTCCGTAACCAGTAGGGTCTGATCAAAATGAACTTTGAGGAGTTTCATCTCCTCTTAAACTTCGATATACTCGATGTGTCTCTTATTCAATGCTTTATGTTGCAAGAACTTCACAAACTCAATGAACTTCTTCGTATAAGCCTATAAACAATAAAATTGTATTGTTTTCTCTCAGGGGGTTGATCACCCAAAGAGGAAAGAGGTAGCATATGGATTTCATAGATCCTATGCTAGGAAAGGCCACCATACTAAAAAGTGATCGGCAATAGGCCCTAGAAAATGTCGTCAACATCTTGAATGACACACACTATGTATAATTCATTTTGTTTCCATATAATGAAAAGTAAGTTAATTATACAATCATGTATACATTGATTGTTTTTCAATATTCAACATAGTCCATAAGTTCGTGCTTTTCTTAATTTGTAGGAAACGTTGAATGTTGGTTGTCATCGTTCCGAAGTGCAACAAAGTCTATCACCTAGATTCTCTCCTCACAAAGAAATGTCCGGATCAGTCGTATATTAATAATTTCTTGGATAGGTATTGAATTCTTCGATGGTGAAATTTGTATTCATATCTGGCTCCAAAAATGAGTATGGGAAAATTCATCTTCATTCGTAGTGCCTTTTCCCCATACTTTCGCGGCCTCTGCTGCATGAGCCCGTTTTTCCGATAAGATACCAAAATTCGTTCTTTTCAGAAATTATATCCTAAAGCTCACGAATATCTTGTCTTATGTCAGTCATGTGTTCGAGTAGCTAAATAAACACATTTCTCATTGTATATGTCTCAAAATAAAAAATAAACAGATTATACCATAGGGATTCATAAGTTGGTCCTAACATGGCATATACCACGAAGAATTTTGTACACAAAAATCCAGTGTCCTCAGCAGCAAGAAGGGACCAACGTTTGTGGATTCTATATATGCAAACACATGAAGTCCATATGCCAATATGCTGCGTGTATAGATTCTGACCACCTACCACAAGTTTGTATCTTAATTACTTTCTTTCATTCTACAAGTATGTCACATTTTCATCTTAAAAACATGCATCTCTTTAAAGGGATGAGCTCCGTCCCGCTGACCGTACCTGAGTTGCTGGATGCTAGGGCATTTATCGGCACATTCTTCAGAAACTACTATATCCCAGTATCGAGTTTCCAAATTTCATCAAGCCTGCTGAAAAAATAAGGGCATCTGCAACGCGGGCCCTCAAAATGCCCGCAACCGTCTGGACCGAGAGCTGTTTGAACACAACTTGCCATCCTATGCGGTACCCCATCGATGGGCAGACCACTCGGGTTATCCAAATTCTTGCAAACTGGACACAAACTGAGGGGGCTTTGCGGGAGTCCGGATCGCCGCCACATAGGATTGTGACACCAACGGCCCACTCAAATCCCCCTCCAAGTCTAGTTTTCTTCCACTCCACTCCTATTACTGCTTACTTTGCATCCGCACCCTCCCTGTCGGGCGCGACCGATGTACCACTCCGGCCACCACCAAGGCATCCTCGGACGTCCGCAACACTCACCCATGTGCCTTCCCGCCCTGGACTACACCGCCGTCCATCCAGGATCCGTCCGGAGACAGGTACCGTCTGCCCCCCCTGGCGAGGCTGTCCATGGCGGACACCACGCCCGGCAGGTGTCCGGCCAAATGCCATAGAGTTTTTTTGTTGAACTTCTCGTTATTTTCTAGAGTAAGCACGACGGTGGTGTACTCGGTGATGGAGGATGAGTTGTTGTGTGATGCATGGAAGGTCGTATGTGCGGACATGATAGGCATGAGGCAAGGGGGCTCGCTGTTTTGGCACATTGTGTGTGCTTCATTTTTTGAGCAAAAACACTTCGCGTCGTATCACGCGCACATGATGCATGATCGCAATGTGAAGTCGCTAGCCCATCAGTGGTATACCATCTCCAACGCCGTCATCAAATTTTGCGGTGCGATTACATTAGTGGAGACAATGTGGCCATCGGGCTTGTCAACCGTGCAGATCATAAGTTTTTACTTCTTGTTGCTCTACATGTGTTCGTCAATTCATGGATTCACTTAATGTTTCAACTTGATGATCATCATGTTGTATAGTCTGTAAGCGTTGTCGTGATGTACTACAAGACCGAGGGCATGCCATTTATATTCATACATTGTTGGATGAAACTCAAGGGCAACAGTGCATCAGAGGACTTGTGCCCATTCTGACTCGAGTATCATTGAATTTGGAATCGATGAATTCGAAGAACTTGTTGAACATCCAGTTATCTTGGATGTAATATTTCCAACTGAACTTGTTGTATTAGGAATATTTGCAAGCTATTTATGGATGAATTGTGCTATTTTCTATTATTATTTTGAGTGTTGCTGATAACATAAAAAAGAACAAGAGCTATTGTTTAGGGGACAAGATTGGATGGTTGGCTCCCGTATCTGTGTTCGCGGATCAGTTTGGACCAGTCCGCGGACAAATACCGTGTCCATTATAGGGGATAACGTTGGAGATGCCCTAATTATGCTTTGAATTCGTGTTCGACTTGTATGCTGCTAAACATCTATGCATGAATATATTGTTTTCCATGCGATGAGAGGTGTTTGTATATCGTAAACTATGATTCCTGTAATGCTTTCTTTCAAACTGTGCTGCATATATGTACATCAGTGAAATTTAGCTAGCTAGCATGCAATATTTGCATGTACTATTGGCCAATATTGTGATGAATGTGCTTGTTGTGGACAATATTTGCTCAAATCCACATTGTGGCAAGTTTTCTTTCTGCAGGGCTAATTCAAATATATATTTTTCTCTCCGCTCGTTATATACAACGCACATGGTTCTAGAAATTGAGCGTCTTTGATGCCAAACAAAAAACACATGCTACCGAGAATGGAACCGTGTGTGATGTACATGAAAAGCACACGATGACAATAGAATCCTGGGTGAGACACTAATCATCGCATACGCTATGGAACAACTATATGTGTGTGATGTTATCCCATAGATTGTTTCTCTCGTTTTAAATCGTGTGTGATGGTACCTCATCCCACACGTGAGCTTCCAAGCCACCGTGTCGGATGCAAAACGCAATCCCACTCGTAAACTAGATTGAACTGCTTGTGTGGTGGTATGAAACATTGCACACGTTATTTTTCGACGACGCGTGTGCAACGGTCGAGACATCGCAGACAATTTCCTCCCAAATCCCATGTGGCATAGCTCACATTTTGTAAACTTTTAACTTTGATTCTTTGTCTAGGTTTCGTGAACAAATTACACACGATTTCTTCAGAAAAGACGTGTGTGATGAAGGATGAATCCCACACCTTTGTCGGAACAAAGGTGTATGCTATAGGTTTGAACATCGCATATGATTGCTTTTGGCCAATCGTCTGCATTCTCGAGACCTATCTCACACGGTTATTACGTAACGTGTGTGATGGACCCGCCTATCACACACCATCGCAAGGCAACGGTTCGGAACTGTGTCAGCGAAAGGATTTTTTTAACCATGTACCTTGACACAATCTGCACTAGTGTGACAATGCCAAATTTCCTAGCCAAATGGAATATAATTTTTTTAGATGATATACCTTATTAGCTGTTAAAACCCTAGCAAATGTTTCAAATTTTGCCAAACCTACATCTCCTACATGAGATTTAATCTATTTTCTTTTCTTTTTTTGCTGGGATTTAATCTATTTTCTAGTAGTATCCCGGTTACAAGTATAAATCTACGCGGTATGCTGTTGTGCGCTGAACTGCCTTGCGCAGGGCCTCTGGCGGCCAGGGAGTGGCGTGGGGGCAGCCAGCTGCTGGTCTCCTGGGATTCCCAGACGAAGGCGAATCGAGTGGCGGTGTACGGACGAGAGCGGGGAACCAGTCTGGCGTCGAGATGTTTTCATATCGGGCGCAATTTTTTTTTTGAGCAATGTAGTATCGGGTGCACGTGACAGA
Organism: Elymus sibiricus; assembly: GCA_039707655.1. Taxonomy (NCBI): domain Eukaryota; kingdom Viridiplantae; phylum Streptophyta; class Magnoliopsida; order Poales; family Poaceae; genus Elymus; species Elymus sibiricus. Next base: position 43,538,422 of record CM077664.1, read on the forward strand.
TACATTGCTCAAAGAAAAAAGTTTGAGCTATCCAATCCATCCCGGGTGTTTAGATGCAAATTCTTAAGGTCTTAAGGTTAAAATTGCAACAACAAAAAAGGCCCCGGAGTTGCCATGATGGTTGATGCGTCTTTTCTTTACAAGAAGAAACAACATATATGCTGTCAAAACTTTTGATTTTCATTTCGTACCTGTCCCAATTTGTTTTAGAGCAGATGCATATTACTATGAACACATATGTGCAGATCAGGCTGGTTAAGGATAATTATCACTATTCACTGGATGCCCGGTCGGTCCATTCCTATGAGATGGAATCACGTTGGAGGGCAGGGTGGCACTCCATTCCCCAATAGCGTCGGCACGGGTTCATTCAGCTCAGTGCATGCCACGTATGCTTTGTAGGCCTTAACAATTCATTAACTAACTACTACCTCTCTAACTAAAGTTTTGTAGTTTAATTAAGCTGTGAAAACATCTTATATTTAGTTACAGAGGTAGTAGTTCTTTTAATCCTTTAACTAGGACTAAACAATTTATGCAAGCCTATGAGCCACAGGAGGGCCTTGCTGCTCTCCCTCCTCCACACATACCGCGGCGCCCATAGATGCCGGTGACGGGCGGCCAGGAGACTCCGCCATGGATTGCCTTTCCATGTGCTCTGTCGGAGGAGTGGCGCCGTCGGGAAGAACGGGATACGCCTCGGAGAGCCATACAAGAGGTGGCGCCATTGAGGGTCTCTCCCTCATTGGCCATGGGGTGCGGGCGACCTTGGCGGCACAATTATGTACGTGTGAGGGCTAATCATGGTCGTGGCGGCGGCTGCCGCTTGTCATTGTGGCGGCCACTCTTGACCTTAGTGCAAGAAGATCAAGGGGCGTGATGGTGCTTCCGAAGGCGCGTCAGCTTATCTGCAGACACGGTGGCGGCGGTCGATGTGGATGCTCGCTGGCGGCGCTAACTGGATTTTATTATGGTGCAAGTGCAGTAGCCATCAGGCGAAGAGGTTCAGCCCACTGGTGAGAGGGTCCGACACAGATGAGTTTTTGGCACACCGAGGGTTCCTGGACAACATCTATCTCCGAGACAGCGGTTCCAACGTTATGTTGGATTCATCAATATGACTCGCACTGGTGTGGAGTGGCGTCGCACAAATCCGTATGGAGACATGGGCAGCCCGTGACAGTCATGGCGGTGCTTTAATATGGGAAGACTTTCCACCAATTTGCGAGTGCCTTTTTAGCCTAGTGTGGAGTATTGCCAGAGGTAACTATAGAACGATCTGTCATCATGGTGTCGATTGGAACACCACTTCACGTTCGGGGTGAACATTCTTGCCCGGTCCTATATTGTCAGTCTCAACAACGATGAACTTTTGACACCTTGTTGACGGCGTTGTCTACTTTTTGATGTGTTGGTCTCGACAACCATGATGAAAATCGTTGTCTAGGTCGTCTACGGCCCGACATGATGACGGTGGCGCAAAGATGTTTATTCCTTCTTAAAGACGTTGTGGAACAAGTCGACTTAGTCATAGGTGTGAATTTTGTATCTTGTAATCGTTCGGCCGTGGTTCATTTCGTGTGTACTTTCCTTAATATTCAATACAAATGGATGTGTGCATCGCAATGATGCAAAGGGTGAGATTCTGAACGTTCATTTTGGAGAAAAAAATAGAATATTGTGTGCTGTGTGAAGCGGGTGGAGTTCATCGTGATAGGACTACCTTGCCGTGTGCTCCGACCTGTTTGCACCTAACCTGGCTTTCAGCTTTCCACCTCCACGAGCGACTCCTCCAGCATGAGGGTTTTCTCGCCTCTCGTCGGCGTCGCCGCGGATCCGCGTCGTCTTCGCTAGCCTTAAGGTCATGGAGGCGCGGTGGACCTCAGCCCTTGCCGGCGGAGGGCTCCTGCTTTGTTTTTGGGTTTTTTTTAGGGTTTGTGGCCTGCTCATGAAGGCGAGACGGCAGGGGCTACCTGTAGTTGGAATAAGGTCCTCCCCGCCTAGTCCTCGTCTGACGGTGCGTACAACGTCGTCGGGAGGCGTGTGGAGGTGTGTCTCCAGCGGATCTCATGGGATCCGGTTGGTGTTGGTCTTCAATGGATCTCCATGGGTCCAGTCTTGGTTCATCTACGTTCGTGTGTCTATAGGTTGCATTCTTTCGATCTATACTTCTCTTAATCGGCAGCGGTTGCTTTTCTGGTGCGCTGGTCCTGTGAGGCCTTAGCACGATGACTTCCCAAGTGTCTACTACAACAAGTTTTGCCCGGCTCCGGTGTAGGAGGGGTGATGAAAGCGGCGCACCTTCCGCTCGCTCCAGTGCTTATAATCGTCGCTAGGTGGTAATTGGACCTGGATGTAATTTTTGTTCTTTCTAATGTTCTTTGTACCGCGATGACAGTTGATAAATAGATCAGAAGTTTCTCGAAAAAAAACATGAAGTGTTCGGAACACAAGGGATAGTCGAGTTTCTCAAGATAAGAGGGTATTAGTAAAAGGATTAAAATAATTAATTAATGAATTGTTTGGTCTACAAGCATCGATGGCTTGCACTGATTGGGCCTGCACAAGTGCAGTGACCCCTACACCCGAGCCAAACCCGTCGGCACGGGCTGGATACGATTAGGACTAGCTCAGCCAGCGTGTGTGTCAGCTTTAGGTGCGCGCGCGCGCCTGTGGGAGATGACTTTTCGCGGGGATGATTGTATGTGGTCTTGGTTTTTCTTAAAAACTTTTGATCTATTAATCCTTAATCATGACAGTACAACGAACATCAAAAATAATAAATATTACATCAAGATTTATAGACCACCTGACGACAACTACAAGCACTAAAGCAAGCCGATGGCGTGCCGCCATAATCGCCCCTCCCTTGCCTAAGCCGGGCAAAATTTGTTGTAGTAGACAGTTGAAAACTCGTCCTGCTAAGGGCTCATAAGACAAGCTTACCCGACTAGCAACCATCGCCCATGAAGAGACGTGTAGATCAGAAGGATCCAACTTGAAGACACACGAACATAAATGAACGAATGTCGGATCCGAGTAGATCCCCCAAAGACAACCACTGACACATCTCCACATGCCATCCGACAATGCTAGACGTACCACCGGGATGGGGGTTAGGCCGTGAGAACCTTATTCCATCTTCAGAAAGCCGCTACCATCTCACCTTGCTGAGCAGGACACAAGGGTTATCACGACTCTAACCTTGCCCTAGGCGCTGTTCGTCCGCCTCAGCCTGCTTTTCCAACTTTTGGAGCAACCGGTCCAGTATTGGTGACAAGTTTGCTGAGTAGCAAATTTTTTTTTTTTGGCCAAACACGAATTGTGAACTTTGGGGTACCAAGTGATCCATATTTACTATATTTTCTCCAATGTAATTGATAATATGATGTAGTCAAGATCCGCATAGACTTGGAGACTGATAAATTTGGTCAAGGTTACAATTTTATAGCACATATAAAGAATGTTTTAAGAGTAAAATGCATTCTCGGCGTGCTCAGTTTAGTGCTCCCAAGCTCAATGAAGACCCGCGAAAGTAGCTTTATATTTTCAACAAAGTATATATATGAATATATACTCTACAGTGATATTTAAATTGTTGATCCGCCACTTGATACCATAGATCAAGTATATTCCCATACGTGCATGCATGCGCGTTGTTGCAGCTTCTTCTCGGGTCCCCCGAATTAATTAAGCTGTCTGCCTCTCCATCACAATTTATCTTCATGGATCTCATAGGCGTGGGAGCGTGGAACTCGTGTATAACAGGTTGATGTTCGAGCAGTGCTTACTGGATGTCGGCTACAAGGTAATTGCTGCACTATTTGTCCATTGAATTTTTTTGAGTAATAGGTAAGGTATTGAAATCCTTTGTAAATGCATGGGTTGATGTAGTACCAATTGGATACCTCATCTGTTGTGGGTTAATTCTTCCGGTTCATTTTCTAGTAGTAACATGAATTATAAGCATGCATGTATTAAGAGATCAAGAAATTAAATAATATTTGTAAGGTAAAAATTGTATAAATGAAAATGCTTAGCCTGGGATATTTTGCCTACATATTAGTTTTAACAAACTCAGTATCTCACTGTAATTATTTAACAAAAGAATAGATGATGCCACTGTCGTGTGATATTTTTCACTCCAAACACGATATTACACGGTTCGTCGTTTTGTCCATCTGTATTTTTTTCGAAAGGTTTGAGACACGCATGATTTACATTTCTGTTTGAAGAATTGAGCGTAACCATTTTTTATTTTCTCTAGATGCATGTTTTGTGTATTTTAAATTGTATGTTCAAGGTTACGAGAAAGTTAGAATGCATAACTGGTCATAAAGGAAATAACCAAACGAACATGTATTTATTCTAATATGAAAACAATCTACATGTTCTTAGAATATACTCCGCCGTAAATAAATATAAGACGTTTTAGATATTTCAATATGGCCGACTACATACGGATTGAAATGAGTGATCAAATACACACTAAAATGCGTCTATATACATCCAAATCAAAAAAGAGTTAGAATGTCTTATATTTGTTTACGGAGGGAGTACTTCGTAACCATCCTGTGTTTTTCTAATGTTTCTAAGTTAATATGCAACTTCTTTTTAATACTAGCTAGCTTGTTCATTCGCAGGGGTTGATGAGAAGTAAACGAAGTTTTAAGAGTAAAAATGCATTGACCGTGAGCTCAGTTGTGTGCTCCAAAACTCAACAAATGCCGGGTAAATAAGCTCTATGTTTTCAACGAAGTATGTATGAAAATTAGACTCACATTAATACTAAAAATATTGATCCGCCACTTGATGCCATAGATCCACATGGTAGCTGGTCTTCTCGGGTCCATGAATAAATTTGTCTGGTCTGCATCACACTTGATGGTCGATCGTGGATCTCATCGGTGTGCGCTAGCGCGTGGAACCCGAGCATAACAGGTCGACGAGCAACTAGTTCTTATTGGAAGCCTATCGCTTTCGCTATCGTAGTAGTACGCACATAACAGGTTGAAATCAAACTGGTGCATAATAACCAGTTAAAAAATCCTTGTGAATCCTGACATTCAATCCGATAAATGGATATTTGCATGCCCTCTGAAGGGGTCCTTTGTTGCCATTTAAAAAATGTACTTAAAAATTTAATTTCATCGATGTGTGCAGCCATCAAAATTCAGCGACCCTCCGTAGTTTCCTTGGGTCGCCGGTGTGCTGCACAGCAGGAGGCGCATCTGTTTTTGGAGTTCATGTAGTAGCAGTTGGTCACCGAGTACATGGACAAGTTTCATCGGATATTGAATTCGGCTCGAGGTGGAACCCTCATACCGACCATGGTAGCTTGAAGCTGCTCGATTAATGCCCAGACAACGCTTAGACTGATGCTCTCGGCAGTGAGTAAAAAAAATAGACCAACTCAAGAGCTAACCCCTGTTGGCTTTTTTTTATAGGAGAAACTCCGCGAGCGCCGCGCACCATACCAGGGGCTCGTACGTGGGCAGGGTGGCAGCTACCCAGCTGCCCAGCCAACGGGTCGACGCCCCGTTCTCCTCTCGGTAGTGAGTACGCCCAAGATTGTGGCGAGGACTTGGAAATGCAGAAGGGCGCAAGGTTCAGGTGGAGCTTTGAGCCTTCACGAGGTGTCGGGTCTTTCTTTTCTTTTTTGAGACAGAAGTGCATATTTTAATCCTAAACTCACGCCCTAATCTAATTTACAACCCCAAAATTCAATACCAGTTACAACACAACCTTCAACTCTCAAATCTGTTCATATTACCCCGCTCGTTTGGCCTAAGAGCATCTCCAATAGATGATGCAAATTTGGAGATGTAAAAATAGGTGTTGTATAATTTACATCACCAAAAAATGCTTTTTACATCTTCAAAAAAGAGCCAACTCCTATAGATGATCTATATTTGGTGATGTAAAATTCCAACTCCTATAGATGATCTATATTTGGTGATGTAAAATTCCAACTCCAATAGATGATGCATATGTCAAGATGTAAAACCAGTCGACGGCCGCGCGGCTGGCTACAGCCACTGTACAGCCGCATTTCAACATCAAACTCATCATATAGAGCAATATTTTCAGATTTCTACAACCAAAATGCATCATATCACTGAAAGTTCGAAATCCTACAACCGAAAATGCATCATATCAATCAAAGTTCAAGGTCCAACAAAATAAAATACACATAAATATAACATTGAACATAGCACTCAATTTTCGTCCTCTCCGTTGTCACTAGGCACATTGTGGACGGTGGCATCATCATCATCAAGGGCTTCTTTTTTGACGTTTTCATGCGTTGAAGTCTCGATCCCGCAACCTCCTTCAATGCCACTTGTGTTGCCACCGAAGCCACCTCCTTTGCTTTGGGGTCAAGGCTACTTGTGTCCATAAACATAAATTTGAGTGCCTTCTCCTCCACCATCTTGAACTCTTCGGCCGCCGCCTTTCTCTCCTCTAGTTCAACCTTTTTCTCCTCAGCCGCCGCCCTCCGCTGCTCAGCTTCTCCCCTCTCCTCCATTTCTTTTAACTTCAACATTTTTCTTTTCTTCGGCATACTCTTTCCTCGCAATGACATTGGCATCAAACCCCTCTTTAAGATCATTGTCTCCGCCCTTGGAACCCTTCACTTTTTTACATCCATCCGACCTATATGATTTAGTCGCCAAGTGTGGAGTGGGGCTCCTTCTCTCCTCACCATGGCCATCATCATCATCCTCAACAACCACATTTTTGTTCTTCGATGCATCATAAACTTCTCTAGTCTTCCACTTCTTCTCATCCTTGAGCTCTTAATAGCAATGATGGAAACTGAAGGCTTTTCCTTTCTTTTTCCTCTTCTCCCCTTTGTTGTTTCTTTCTCGAAACAATCCTTGCGCAATCATTTTCTACAACAAAACAACGAAGATGTCATCATCAATTTAGGGAACATTTGCATATTTTCACAATATAAAATAACACACACAAGTAGCAACCAATTACAAAGTCACTATCACCACTACCACTAGTGTTCATGCGACCAACATTTGAAAAGCAACCCGCACACTTTTGGCATTCGGTGTTGATGCTGCCCCAACGTTGACGAATCGAGTCCCTTGATCGATAGTGTCCGCTAGTGTTGCGCTCATCGAAAAATTCCTTGATGCGATCCCAACAGGTGTTCGTGGCTTGGTCACTCCCAATGGATGCATCTTGAGAGACTCGCTTCCATGCGGTGCAAATCAACACATCTTCGGTGTTGGTATAATTTGCGGTTCTACCCTTCGCAGTGAAGCCCTCTTCGTCCATGTCGATATTGTCATCATCAAATTGAGTACCATATTCTTGTGATGCATACTCTTGAGAGAAAAATCCTTCATTTGCCGCATTTATCGTGCGCATGAAAGCTTCATCATCCAGACTACAAATCAATGCACACGTAACCTCAAATTATATCCGTATCGGCAATTAGAATAACAAACACAAAGAAAAAGAATTGTTTTTACCTTTACGACATTTCGTCGAGCACGTTGGAGGCAGTGGCCATGGGCGTGGCCGCGTCTTCCTCCATGGCCGGCGGCGGCGGCGGAGATGGAGGAGGAGTTCCATGGCCGGATGCAATTGCCACGGTCGCTAGCGGCAGCGAATCGACCGAAGCAATCATGGCTGGCTTTGCCTTTTTGCCCGCTCGAGATTGATTCGATGCTCGGCAGCGAATCGACCGAAGCAGTCACACCTGCGATGGCAACCGGCCGGGGTGGGGCTAAGCCGGGGCAGCGGGATTGGGGCAGCGGCATGACGGCGGAAGCAGGATCGGTGAAGGTGGTTGCGCCGATGGCGGCGGCGGCGAGGTGGGTCAGACCGGCGGCGGCGGCGGCGAAGGAGGCGGCGGGGTCATCGGAGTCGACCATCGCCTGGGCGGCGGGCGGCGCGCGGGAGGCTGGCGGGCGGGTAGAAACGAAATGAAGGACGGTTGGGCGGTTGGTGCGCGACTGGACTTTTACATCACTTGGGACGTGGAGATGCAAATTTCCATCTCCAAGTGTTGTATTTTACATCACTTAAAGGAGGTGATGTAATTTTTTTTGCATCTACATCATCTATTGGAGCAGCCTTTTTGGGCCTCGGAGATGTATAATAAGTTAGCTATTTTTGCATCTTCATCGTCTATTGGAGAGGTGGTTTTGACACACGTGGCAGCCACATCAGCACCCACTTTTGACCCAAAAGTATCAAAGTGTCCATATAAAAATGAAAAATATCATGTAAAAGTAAGACTACCATGCTGAGAATGTTTCCCACTTTTTTGACAAATAGATTTAAAAATACTGCACAAATTGAATTTCAGCCCCTTTTTGTCATATTTTGACCAAAAATTCAAAGTGTCCAAAAAAATTGAAAACAATCTATAAATTCAACACTAATATGCTGATCAATCATGGTGGTGTTCATTTTACATAATTGTTTCAATATTTTCTGGACACTTTGAATTTTGGGTCAAAAGTGTGTCCTATATGGCGCACTGACGTGGCTGCCACGTATGCCAAACCACCTTTAGGCCAAGTGAGGAGGGTAATTTGAACGGATTTGAGAGTTGAGGGTTGTGTTCTAACAGGTATTGAAGTTCGGGGTTGTAAATTAAACTATGTGTGAGTTTAACATCAACAGAAGTGCACCTATAATAGAGTAACGTCCCCTATGTGAAATTTTAGTGGCACTGCACAAACACTCTTACGAAATGTGTTTTATGCAGTACACTAAAAGGTCACAACATCAACTATGTTTGTCAATAAGCCTCTTCGCACACAATATAGAACAAGTTCATTTGCTATACTTGATAGCCAAACGCACAGTAACAAAAAGTGGTAGTAAAAAGTGTACTATTAATATGAAGACCGAAAAAATACAATACAAAGTAGGTATTACTTATCTCTGATTTAATCCACACAATATCAACTACCAGTTTGTTTAAGTTATGTAGGCAATAATGTGGAGAAAATTACTAAGACATATATTTTATGTTTTTTCATCATCAGTGATACGAATAAAACCTTCATAGTGATGCCTTTCATCATTGGTGATAAGAATAAAAGCTTCATAGTCATGCCTTTCATCATCGGTGATATGAATAAAACCTTCAAAGTCAGTCCTTAACGTCCGAAATTAGGTCTTAATGTGCGCAGATAACATTCTAACATGCATATAGTAAACTAACATACAAATTTATAGCACAAAAATAACCACTCATCCACAATATGGGTAACAAACTTCAAATTTGAATACTAATACAAAGGAATATAGCTGACCATCGTGACCGCCGGCACGATCGAAGAAGGATGAAGCACATGTCGGGGTCTATGACAGCGCACACATGCGTAAGAGACCCGATGTCTGACAATCGGGTGCAATGTAACTGCTGGATCGAATGCACATGTGTCGCCATGGACGACGGGACAGAACAGCGGCGTCCATGAAGGAAGTAAAGCGCGACGGTGCCGGGAGACGTCCAATCTACGTCTTTTCGCCACACGCTGCCGACCGTGAACTCTCTCTCTCTCTCTCTCTCTCTCTCTCTCTCTCTCTCTCTCTCTCTCTCTCTCTCTCTCTCTCTCTCGGAGTAACGGAGCCTGGATAAAGGGGGTAAAAGAGGAAAGAATATAGGTGTCCGGGAATGGTGAAGACCGGGAGGGAGTGGTGTGGGGAATGATGAAGAGAGAGTGGTGTCAGGGTTGGACAGTGACGGTTTCGATTGTGTGGGGGGGGGGGGCAGTGAAGGATTAATTATAACAGACCGGGAACAAACCAATACTGATCGTCAAGAAAAACAAAGGGTTTGATTTGAATAGAGTACATAGGCAGTTAAAATTTGGCGGTCGACCGTGATTACCTTCGGTCCATTTTGATCATCTGTACTTGCTATCATCGACAAGCCAAAATTAGACCGGTCTATGATGACCATCAAGCCTAGCAGAAAAATCATTATCACTTAAGTGTTCAGGTTCATCACTGACGTTATCACTTACACCTCGCAGGGGCGGTGTCAGGACCCCAATCCTAAGTCACACCGATCTAGCATGTAACACATCATATCACTTTGCGGCCTCACGCACGGTAACCCACGACTGCCGCCTTTACCTGGGCCGGGACCGTTTGCGCCTTTTGGCTCACATATATGATTGTGTCGCTAGCATCCATATGACAGAGAACCCGGGCCGACATGACTAGTCGTAACCAAGGTGGCACAACCTTACAGGGACAGGCATACATGACCCAGCAATGCACGTGTCGGTCAGCAACGAGTGTAACCGAGTCGTAGCAAGCTACAAGGACTCCAGTAAACACCGCGTGACATTTCCCCGTAGGGACAGACACAGGAGCAAAGAAGGACACATGCCGGTCAATCCATGTGTTCCGGTGGAAGCACTAGGAGGCATTTCCCCCACAAGGAAGGCTACCAAGAATAAACAACTAGGTGTCGGATCCCACACATACCAAAGCATTTCAATAACATACACACAATATGCTTGATATGTGTAGATACAACATGGCATCACAACATAACTCTATGACTCAAAGTATTTCTTTAAGAGGCTCCGAGGAGCCATACATAGCATGATATTACAACCATGGGTCTCATGACCCAACATACAAAGTCATACAAGAAACAAGCAGAAGCATAACCTGTCTGAGTACAGACATCTAAAAGAAAGAAGGCTAGGAAGCCTGTCTATCTACAAGACCCTCCATAAGGTCTGGGATTCCCAAACTAATCGGTCAACGTCGAACTCATCGCCGAAAATACTAGTGAGACTGAAGTCTCCTCTGCAAAAACATAAATTAAGCAATAGTGAGTACAAAGGTACTCAACAAGACTTACATCAGAACTAACTACATATGCATCAGTATCAACAATGGGGTCGTGGAGTTTAACTGCAGCAAGCTAGCTTTGACTCAGTGGCTATCCTGAACTACGACTACAAGTACTTCCTTTTGAGGTGAGAAAGCGCACACGAGTCCACATATTCACCAAATGAATACACCACTATGGATCCGCTCCCGTTTCCCTACGAGAAGGCCATCCATAGCACTCACGCTTATCTTACGCATTTTAGAGTACCCATTCCAACTTGTCTATGAACCATGTAAGCTTCCAAGTAGTCCATATCCGCGGACGCGGCTATTCGAATAGATCTTCCCCTAAATTAACCCTCCAAAACCCCAAAAACCCCCCCTTCTAAAAAAAACAAAACCCCCACCGACTGCGAGCTGCTGACGCGTGGCCGCCTTTTGGTCCCGGTTGGTGTTACCAACCGGGACCAAAGGTGGAGCCTTTAGTCCCGGTTGGTAACACCAACCGGGACTAAAGGTCCTCCCTCCCCCGCCCCAGGCAGCGCCACGTGGAGGGCCTTTGGTCCCGGTTCGTAAGCAAACCGGGACTAAAGGTTTTGGGTATTAGTCCCGACCCTTTAGTCCCGGTTCCAGAACCGGGACTAAAGGCCCTTACGAACCGGGACAAATGGCCCTTTTTCTACTAGTGACTTCTTCACACACGCTCCCACCACTTATCGCCGTTTACACGACATGTATTCGGCAACCTTCAAACGAAAGCCCAGCGAGGGTGTCGGCCACGACCTGACTAATCTCACAAGTCTCTAGTCCAGGTTTATCGCCTATTTGAGTCCACTCCGCAACGAAGTCCGGCCGAAGTTTCCAGTATGGCCCCAAACGATGAGTCCAGGGTTCCCAAGAGCACCATTCGGCTGTCACTTGGTACACCGTGCCTCGGTGTCTCTACCGCAACATAGCCCACCCCTAGGGTCAGCGCTACGCACGGCCATCAACACATATCCTACAAACACCAGAAACTAGTTGCGACTTCTGGACACAGATCAAGGCGATTAATAAGCCGAGAGGGTCCATTGGTTTCGGGCCCAATGCGTGGTAGTAACTGTCTTGGATCACAAACACAGAACTCAGTTCCTGAGGACGGTCCCAATGAGACAACCCACCATGTACTCCTACATGGCCTCTCATCGCTACCTTTACCAAATCGTGTTCACACACTTAGCTCTCAACAGTAGGACATGTTCACCACCATTCCAATCCATCCCAGATGAATCAGACCGGACACAACTCTAAGCACAGCAGGCATAACAAGCAAGCATGAATGAGTAGGCACATCATGGCTCAAACAACTCCTACTCATGCTAGTGGGTTTCAACTATTTACTGTGGCAAAGACAGGTCATGCAGAGGAATGGGTTCAACTACCGCAACAAGTAACAGTTGAATCGTTGTTGTCCTAATGCAGTAAAAGAGAGCAAGAGCGAGAGAGTGGGATTGTATCGGAATGCTCAATGGGGGTATGCTTGCCTGGCACTTCTGAAGATAGTATAGCTATTAGCTCTTCATCGGTGTCAACGATCACGACGTCGGAATCGTCATCTACCGAGAAAGAACAACACCGGCAACAGCAAAGGAATACAATCAATGCAATGTAACAATATGATGCATGATCATGACATGGAAATATGTTGTGGATTGTGCTAATGCAACTAGCAACAATTTAAATGAAGTTGGTTTGAACCTAAGGTTCAAATTCAAACCCCCTATAAGACATTTCAAATGCCATTTATACAAATTGTCATATACAGTAGCTTTAAGTTGTTCAAACATGCATGGAAATGCCATAAACAGATTCTTCATATTTTTATGATAATTTTTCATATATAAATTATTTCATTTGGAGTTACGGTTTATTTTCTATGATTTTCTGAAGTTTTAAACATTTTCTGGTTTATAATTAATCCAGAAAAGGGTTTATTGCGTCAGCATGACATCAGCACTCGTCAGCGGGTCAACAGGGTTGACCCAGGTCAAACCTGACCAGCGGGGACCACTGGTCAGTGACTCACTGGTTAAACCCGGTCAAACACAGCGCTGACTGAGGTTTGACCAAAGGTAGGGCCCGCTGTCAGTGGCTAAGGGGTGGCCTAGCTGGCGGGGGTTAGCGCTAATGATGGCCACGTCGGCTGTCGCCGGAGTTCGGCCAGCGGCGACCAAAACTGCGGCGGGGGTTCGCCGGACTTGCGCTACAGGCGGCGGCTGGTTGCGCAGAGACCACCAGAAGGTAGCCCGAACTCGTCCGCGTCTAGAAGAGCACACGGGAGGCCGCGGGGTCGCCGGAAACGACGGCAACGACCTCGGAGGCGGCGGCCGGAGTTCGGACGCTCGGGGTTTCGGCGCTGCGGAGCACGGGAGGATGAACGGCTGGGTGCTACGGCCCCGTGGTGACGCGCTAAGCACGATGGTGAGCTCGGAGGCGAGCTTACACGGCTGTAGGCCACGGTGGCAACATGGCCGGCGGCGAGGAGCTCGGGCTCGTTGGATATGGCGGCTACACGGCGCGAACAGCACGGGAAGGAGAGGGGTTCGGTAGAGGAGATCACTTGGAGGTCGAAGAGAAACTCGGTGGGCTCGGGGACGCGTTGGAGACGACGTGAGGTCACCGGCGATCTCGGCGGCCGTAGGTTGAAGATGGCGACGTTGCACGCCTCCTGTGGTCGCGTGCTTTGGCGTGCAGCTCCACGGCGTCGAGACGGAGTTATAGAAACGGACGGCGAGGCGAGGCATGCGCGGTGGCTGCGGTGGTGCTCGTCGGCGGCGACGGCTGCGCGGGAGAGAGAGCAGAGGAGGGGGAGGAGGTCCAGGGAGAGAGCGAGGGGGTTTGTGGCTGTCTCCGTGGCGCTAGGAGAAGGCCTCGGGGGCGTGAGGCAGGCAGGGAGGAGGTGGCGGCCTCAGCGCGCGCCGTGCCCGCCTTCGCCTCTGCCTACTGGCAGAGGTTGAAGACGACTGGCACTGTGGGCTAGTGGGCCGCACAGTGCTAGGCTGGCTGGGGCGCCAGGTAAGCCTTTCTCTCTCTCTCTCTTTTATTTTTTTCCGTTATTGTTTTTCTATTTTTCATTTTCTGTTTTGATTTAGTAAAAATAATAAATCGTTTTTAAAAATCCTGAAATAAATTGTGGACACTTTCTGAATTGTTCTAGTGGCCCTCAACTGTTTGCAGAATTATTTGAGCATTTAAAATATTTATAGCATTTAAATGCCCAAATCCAAATACTTTATGATTTAATTCAAAAATCCAGGATGACCTAGAAAAATGTGCACCATTTTTGGCAGAGGTTTTCAACCAATTCAAAAATGATGAACTTTTCTGAAGGGCATTTTGGGTTCATTAAAAAGATTTGATTTGAACCTAGTTGATTTCATTTAGTGCTAGGGTTTGGACATCCCCATTTCCAATTTCATTTGAATTTAAAAATGATGCATGGATGCAGATGCAACTAATTACAAGCAATTTCTAGGGCTGTGACAGGCGGGGTGGGGGTGGGGTGGGGGGGGGGGGGTAAGTGTTAAGGTTCATCACTGACGCGTGGTCAAGGGCCAGTTAGTGTTGAGGGGCCAGTGCTATCCGGATCTGTAGTAGTGAAAGTTAACGTAGCCCGGCCGTAAATGTGCTTCATGTTGCCAAGCACTCATTTTCGGCACTCAGCTTATAGGTAAGCTGAGTAGGCGACACAAAACACTCGGCTTGCACCTAGTCGCCGACGTGGTGTAAGACGAGTCGTGGAAACCGAGTGTGGCTCTCGGCTTAAACGTTACAGATTGTTTTATCGGCCTTAGCCGAGTATATTGGGTACTCGGCTTTCAATGCATTTCCTGTAGTGTATGGAGGGCTAAGGACGATGATATTCTGTATGGTCTATGGTACACTAGGTCACCATTCCTCCACCCTTTTTATGATTGAACGGGTGAGCTTTTTATTACGTTAAGATGTTCAAGCTAATAGAACAGGGGTCGGGAGCTTCGATAAACAACGTGACTGCCCTCACAAAAGGAAGTACTCCCTCCGATCCATATTAATTGACGCTGTCATAGTACAACATTACTTGTACTAAGATGGCGTCAATTAATGAATCGAAGGGAGTAACAAACTTCACTGGGTCATGTGCATCTTTGTTATGATCTCCGCTTCTGGCCAAATCTGACCATTTGTACTTTGGCCTTCTTCTTCTCTATCTCCTTCGGCATTAGAACTCTCGAAACGTGCAGGTCAACTGCTACCAAAAAGGGCATGTCAAATAATCAAGATCCAACTAAAGTGCTAGGTATAGGAAACTCATTTCTACACTGCACGGTATGTGCCCGTAAAGCATCTCCCGTCTGTGGTTTCTTTTGAAATTCAGACTATGTATATTTTCAGGGCAATCTAATTCTCTATATTTGTCGTTATCAAGGTGTTTCAACAAATATTATAATAATATTTTGAATGTTCCCATAATTAAAAAATAGTTTAAATTTTAAGAAATATAAATGTTAATAAAAACCAGAGCGAGTCAACTTATTTTAAATGTTTTATTTCATAACATGTCCATAATTTCAAAACCATTTCGATAAATATGTTCTAGACACCATTCACAAAAATTAAAGTGTAATTTCTTAGTTATCAACAATATTGAAAACATAGTTAAACCAACTTATGTCTTGTTCCATACATCATTCACAAATATTTCCCAAATAAATACTTGTTTCAAGAAACTTTCATCAATTCCCTTGTATTTCAAATATTTTTAGTCCAATTTTAGTCATGTTCCAGACATAATTCAAAAACATTACATTTATATTTTCATTGTTTTCATAATTATTAAATAGATTTAACTAAATTTTACAAAATTTACACATGTTATTACTTCTGCAGAGTTCCATCGTAATCTGACATCAATTTCAGAGACATTGTGTTGTATTTCACACCAACTTTACAGAGATTTTAATAGGACCCATAGGTGGTTGGCCTGGTTAAGGGGTTGTAGAGAACGGATGATTGTCCCATATGCCTCAGTGACCCCTGTGTCGAAGGAGGAGAATTTTTAGAAGGCAGGGGGTATGAACCAGGCAAGGAAGACAACCGGCTAATGAGGTTGATGCACCTAGGTCACAACCAGTGGATATTAGCCATCCTCATGAACACTCGGATTATGTGTCACGTTGTCATTGGTCATGAAGCAGCGCGGAGTAATCAGTCGGCAGTAATTGGTAGTAGTGGTTCGGCTGATGGGTATTAGGAAGGGTAGGAAATGCAGAGGATGATGGAAGAGGAAATGAGGGTACCCTGAGTGAGGCAAGAGAAAGGGAGGGAGAGGGATGGTGGGAAGAAAAAGTGTGGAGAGGTGACGACGGGAAGAATAAGCGCGGGAGAGGGGTGGTGGGAAGGGAAAAGGCAGCAGAGGGAATGGCGAAGATCAATCCGAAAAAAGTATTTTTCTTTCGCATAGGAAATGAAAAGGATACTTCATCCGACTTGCGAACGACAAGAAACGCTGAGGTGGGCCATGTGCAACCTTCTCGGCCTTCACGGCAACAAGGCGAAGCTCCTTGCCCTGGGCGGAACCAAAGAGTGACTCTTCGGCCCACAAGAGAATGAAGAGCGCTTCTTCGACCATGGTGCGGACGAATAAAGCCTCTTCGGCCATGGTGCAGACGAAAAGCTACTCTTCGGCCCACACATGATCGACGGGGTATATAACTACAAATTCTGAATTTGCCAATATATATATAGTTTTGAGTTTTTGGTAAAAAAAATTAAAAGAATCTATAATACATCACAATTCTAAAAGCATGTGGGGAACGTGGGTGTGTGCATTCACATTGCGTCCACCTTAGAAAAACCTTGTTCGATCCTAAAAAAAAACATTGTTCTTACTTCGTACTATCACCAAAGGGAAAGTAGTGGCTAACCCCAGCTCGATGCACCCACACAAGAAAACATATCAAAA
This sequence comes from Elymus sibiricus, assembly GCA_039707655.1. Taxonomy (NCBI): domain Eukaryota; kingdom Viridiplantae; phylum Streptophyta; class Magnoliopsida; order Poales; family Poaceae; genus Elymus; species Elymus sibiricus. The sequence goes on from CM077664.1 coordinate 43,555,241, forward strand.
CATTTCGAAAAAATCTGAAATTTTCTGGAAATGATTATGAACAAATGTTATAGATCGTTGCAAAATTTGGTGGTCAAATGATATCCGAGGAGCTCTGCACAAAAAAAAACAAAATTACAAGTTGTGCTCAAACAGTGCACGTACATTTTGGGCAATTTTCAATAATTTTGTATTTTTGTACAGAGCTCCTCAGAGGTCATTTGACCACCAAACTTTGCAAGCATCTATAACATTTGTTCAACATCATTCCCATAAAATTTCAGATTTTTTAAAATGTTTTGATATGTTTTTTTGCATGGGTGCATCGAGTTGTGGTGTAGTGGGTGCACCAAGCTGGGGTGTAGAACAACCAGGCTACACCCATGCAAGAAAACATACCAAAACATTTTGAAAAAATCAGAAAAAGCCATAGCCTCGGCAACCATGCATCTCAGTTTCTATAAATACAAACCGGGGCTGCCCAGGAATTGGCACCAGTCCACATTGCGAAAGCATACAGTAGTGCATCAGCGGGTAGGGCCATTAAAAGATCGAGTGCATTGCACAGATGGCTCCACCGGCGCAATGCTTGGACTCCATCACCGGTGCAACCTGCCAGAATGGCACCGTCCCGGTGGTGGCGGACACACCGGAGAAGAAGATGCAATGCCCCAACTTGCTTGACGCTGACGAGTTCCGGCGCCAGGGTCACCAGGTAATCGACTTCATAGCGGAGTACTATGGCGGCATGGGTGACTACCCCGTGCACCCCAGCGTCACCCCAGGGTTCCTCCGCAACCTGCTCCCCGCGGATGCGCCGTCCCGTCCGGAGCCGGACGCGTTCAGCTCCGCGTTGAAGGACGTCCGCGACATAATCCTCCCAGGCATGACGCACTGGCAGAGCCCCCGCCACTTCGCGCACTTCCCGGCGTCGAGCAGCACCATCGGCGCCCTCGGGGAGGCGCTCACCGCCGGCATCAACGTGGTCCCCTTCACGTGGGCCGCCTCGCCGGCCGCTGCTGAGCTCGAGATGGTGGCCGTCGATTGGCTCGGCAAGGCACTGCACCTTCCGGAGAGCCTCCTGTTCGCCGGGGGCGGCGGGGGCACGATTCTTGGCACCTCGTGCGAGGCCATACTCTGCACTCTCGTCGCCGCCAGGGACCGGAAGCTGGCCGAGATCGGCGAGAACAGGATCTGCGACCTAGTCGTCTACTGCTCGGACCAGACCCACTTCGCCTTCCGCAAGGCCGCACGCATTGCCGGCATCCAGCGTGACCACTGCCGCGCCATACACACGTGCCACGAGGACATGTTCGCGCTGTCGCCCACCGAACTGCAGGCCGCCATGCAGGCCGACGTGGATGCCGGGCTGGTGCCCCTGTTCCTGTGCGCGACGATCGGGACGACCCAGACCACCGCCGTCGACCCCATCGGCGAGCTCTGCGCCGTGACCGCGCCACATGGAGTGTGGGTGCACGTGGACGCGGCGTACGCCGGCTCCGCGCTGGTCTGCCCGGAGTTCACCTACGTGATAGACGGCGTGGAGGCCGTGGACTCGTTCAGCATGAACGCCCACAAGTGGCTCCTCGCCAACAACGACTGCTGCGCGATGTGGGTGAAGAAGCCTAGCGCGTTGGTCGCAGCGCTCGGGACGGAGCAGGAATACATCCTCAAGGACGCTGCGTCGGAGGGGCACGACGTGGTGGACTACAAGGACTGGAACATGACGCTGACCCGCCGGTTCCGCGCGCTCAAGATGTGGCTCGTGCTGCGCTGCTACGGCATCCACGGCTTGCGCGACCACATCCGCTCCCACGTGCGCATGGCCGAAGCGTTCGAGGACATGGTGAGGGCCGACGAGAGGTTCGAGGTGGTGACTGACAGGACGTTCGCGCTGGTCTGCTTCCGGCTTCGGCCACACGACAAGTTCGGCGGCGAGAAGACGGCCAACGACCTCAACCGAGGCCTTCTAGATCAGGTGAACGCGGTTACCTCGGGCCCTTACATGAGCTCCGCAAACGTAGGTGGTATGTTCATGCTAAGGTGTGCCGTGGGGAGCACGCTCACGGAGGAGCACCACGTTGACGATGCATGGAAGGTTGTGCAGGACCGGGCCTCGACGATCCTTCGTCAGATGGAGATCATCTACAGCTCTAAGTAATCTACCCACTTGGAGGTGATGAACTTGATTGCAAGGTTCACCTCAATAATTTGGCGGGCCACCGAATGAGGAGGATTGTACTTGGTGAATTGGGCTGCCCATGTATCTGGTATTCTGGTGTGGTGTACTACTTGCTTTGGTAACGTCTGTATTTACAAGTATTGTTTTCCATTTCTGCCATTTTCTCTAAAGGTTGCATAATATTTGAGATGTAATTAAGGTGAATACACCTATTTCAACGGCTATAAAGTAATTATGTATTGTTTCTACTGTATCCTGTGTTCCTGCTTCATTGTTTATGTTGTCTTATTGTATTTAGCTTGTGCTTCTACTACATCCCTTGAATTATTTCATCGCGTTCTTCTGCTGTCTCCCGTGTATATTGCATAGTGTGTTTGTATTATTTACTATAGAAAGTGTGTTCCTACTATACATATCGTGTGTTCCCCGTGGGAACCCATGAATCTCACGGAAGGGTTCACTCTAACAGTGAGTTAAATAGCTAGGAAAGTCGTAATGTTTACCCTTGGGGCCACACTCTTTTTTATACATTAATCACCTAAACAATGTTTTGGCAGACTCGTACACATATTGGTGCTATTAAGCCCCACCTATCACATACCTAGCGTTGAATTATGTGCCATGAAGACATCACACGTGTTACAAAAATAAAACCGTGTGGCGGAAAGTGAAACGTATGCGATGGACAACACATCGTGCATGATTGGGAATGGAAAACCTTGTGTGATTCCATGCACACTATTCTACTGGAAGAAGTGTGTGCGATGAAATGAATTATCACACACATTTTGTTTAAATGAACAGTGTGTGCTACATAGCACATGAATGTACTGAATAAATTGTTTGTGATGACCTGAGCCATCCCACACATAGCTTATAGATACATGACGTGAACCATCACGCACATAACATTTAGATGTATCATGTACAATTTTTAACAGATGGATCACTTTAACAAACCTTGTGAGATATGTTTACCATCGCAAACAGTTACACCTAAGAAGTCGTGTGTGATGATGTTCACATAATTTCAATAATTATAAATCTTTCTGGTTGCATGAGATATTTAAAACATTCATAAAAACAATAAATGATAAAGGAATAGAGGTTTATTGATTCTTAATTACATAAAATATTTAAAACATATATAAAGAGTACACATAATACGATTAATTGATCATCATCTAGTTCTTGGCACACTAGCTAGCGTCACGGCACGACCCTCGGTGTCCTCTACACTTACGGGAAGAACACACATTCTCATTTCAACGATCCGCCTATACATTCGTAGCTTGTGTAGGCGTCGTTGTGCTTGTGTCAGTGACGCTTGTGGATGCCTTATTAGAACGATCAGAAAGAGAGAGAGAGAGAGAGAGAGAGAGAGAGAGAGAGAGAGAGAGAGAGAGAGAGAGAGAGAGAGAGAGAGAGAGAGAGAGCTGGTGCTAGGGGGTGCGACTGCCCTGGAGTTGTCTATTCTAGGGGGCACCCCTCCCCACATATTTATATGTGGGCAAGGGAAGGGGTCAGCCGGCCCAAGTAAATGTTCATTTGATTAATTTTATTATTATACTCCACATGGTTTTACACCTATATACAAGTATGCCAAGATGGAAAATCATGTGCCCATAGAAAAAACAGCTTCAAGAATTCATTAATCGAACATTTCCTTTGACACTGAGCATGTAAGAAACTATTCATGTTTACAGTAATAACGAAAGGTCAAGATATTTCTAACCTTTATTTCTTTTATAATGTCTATTCGGAAGAATCGCCATGCTCCTTTTAATACTGCTAGCCCGTGCGACCGCATGGGTTGATGACTTGTCAATTTAAAAGATACGGTCTAAACTTACACATGGGGAAGAGGCTTAACAATAGTTGAGTTCAGTCAACGGCTCAATGCACGCCATGTCACAAAAACCAGTACAGGCGCACGTACGCCACGGATGCTACCATATCATAGATGGACAGCCAATGTCTGATCGTAAATTACATCTTGAAATAACATGAAAGTATCGATCAACCGACATAGCCATCCCGATTTTTCAGCATCGCATCCACGAGCTTGGACCATTTCGTGCGGAGGGTGATCAGCACCATCACACTGGTCTGGCATGCCAAGCCGATGATTAAACCCAACCATAAACCCTGCAAACAGAGAAGACGATATTTTTGAGAATTTGAGCTACATATTTTCGGCATTGCTCAATAGCAACGCATGGGGCTTATATTACTTACATGGGTGTACAATTTGAGCTTGAAGGCCAAGACGATGGCCACTGGCATGCCAGCCAAATAGAACGCCACCAGGTTCGTCATTGCAGCCAAGTGCTGCCATCCACAGCCCCGTGCCACCCCTATCACACACCATTTTATTCATCAATTTTGTGGAATTGTTTAGCACTAGCAGCGCATTCCAATCTATAATTTTTTGTCAGTGATATGCAATTATTAATTTGTGCAGCGGAGGCAAGTGATCCTTGAAGATTGGTTTAGGTAGCTGACGGATCTTCACCTGACAGCACGCCCTGCGCGGAGTCGAGAACGATGGAGATCATCAAGAGCGGGGCAATGGCCGCGAACTTTGCCGCAATCACCGCGCTCCCCGTAAACAGGCTCGCCCAGAGGCCATGGCCGACGATCAGCAGCAGGATGAACGAGAGGGCGAGGAACACTGACAGCTTCATCGTCACCGTGACTGCGTTCTTAGCCCTGTCCACGTTACCGGCCCCGACCTCATTCGACACCCGGGTGCTGCAAACGGTGCAGGCAACGCGACATAGACGACCATAATTAAGCAGATAAGAACCGTTGTAGACAGCAATACAGTAGGAACTTGGGATGGTCATGGACTACGAAACAGGGGACATACCTCACAGCGGCACTGAACCCATAGGTGATCATGTAGGAAATGGCCTGCGTGCTTGCACTGCATTTAAAACAAAATGATGCATCAAGTCCGATTGTTTCAAAAATGATGCACGAACAATAATTTTTTATGATGTTTGGTCCGTCCAGACCCGTACCAGATGGCGATCAACGATGTGCTTGCAGTGGAATTCGGCAGCAGGCCAGCGATCAGCACGAGGAGCTCAATTGCCCAGTACTCCAAGCTGAATGCACTCAATACAAATGTCAGGTTACATCTGTGCAGAATCAAACCAATAAGGGAACTGCATGTATATACATGTGTTGTTGGCACGTGTGTGTGTGTGTATATATATACATACTAACCAGACCATGATGGCGGAGGGCATGGCAAGCTTGATCGTCGGCAACACATAGTTAAAGGCGTCGGCCGAGAATCCCTTCCACGTCTTGTCGAACTCCTTGGACCACATCACGTACGCGAGCAGCATCAGGCACGAGATCCAGAATGTTGCTGAGATGGCAAATGACGCGCCAGTGAGGCCAAATCCAAGCACATTCACCAGCAGATAGTTCACGGCGATGTGGAGCACAAACGGCACCATGGAGCAGATGACAAGTGGCATGACAATGGACTGTGTCTGCAGATACCGCAGCAGGCTTTGTAGGAAGGAGTAGGCGAACAGGCCGGGGATCTGGTAACGGATGAACACCGCGGCCGCGTGGGACACCTCGGGTTCCTGATGCAGACACAACAGAATTGGCTCCGTGAACAGCCACAGGACAGAGATGAGTACGGACACCACCGCCGAGATGACGAGCGACGACTGCAGATACAACCCCAGCAGGTGGTACATCCGGGCACCATAGGCCTGTCCGCACAGTGTCTCCAAGGCGCCGCTCATGCCGGTCTGTAAGGTTAATCATTTTCCCCAATCCGTCAGTAATTAAGCATGCAATATATATTCTGTAGGTTTCTATTTGGGTATCATATTCTGTTGATGCAAGGCGGTGTTCATTTCCAAACCACGTTATGAACTTATTTGTTCTGATTTTCTTTTATTTGAATTGTACAGTGAAGGATCTACGGTGAATGATATTGTCTTCTTTAACATGGATGGAATTAAACAAAATGGCATTGAATAATTAAACATATAAGAAAAGGAAATTGTCGGAAAATCATAGAAGTTGATGAATTTCTTGCTTGGCATTTAGGAAAAAATATCCCTCTATTCTTGCAATCAGCTCTAGGACTGATGACTTCACTATTTTCTGGCGTGTCTTCCGTGTGCGTGCGTTTGTGTTGGCTGTGTGCATCCTAACTATGCAGAGACCAGGTGTGTGCTCTTTGTGTTTGTATCCTCTTGATGCTCCATAATGAGCCAATAAAATTCACTCTTTGTCGAAAACCTCTAGGACGGATGGAGTATGGACAGACTCGGCAGAGGAGCGCCATGGGAGGGAATGTGTCAGTGACCAGCAGCCTGCACCACCCTACGTGGCCATGGCGGCAGACAGTGGGCAACGTGTTAACATAGAAAATTCACATGGGGTTGCATGATATAAATAGAAATGTGTTCATGGGATTATTTAAAATGTTGCTAACACTTCTCTTATTCACAATATATTGTTTAACTGCAGCAAAACAAATTGCATATGTCCAACATAAGTGTGGGGTACGGAATTCTTATGTTTCAGTCTTTGCAATTCAGAATGTTGTAGAGAACTTTCACATGTTGTGGAACTATATTTGCATGTTCCGGATAATGTGAGATAATCCTACCTGATGATCCCACCTAGTTCTCCATGGCCAATTCTCAAATCGAGTCAACAAAAGTCTAAGCAACTAGTCATGATCAACAAGCAAAAGGAAAAGAGCTAAAAAGGGTATATCAAATGACAAAGTTGTCGAGGGGAAGTGGTTTTGATGCATTCCCATGACACGCGTGTTGAATTTCGTGTTGTATTTCCCCGAAGGTACGCAGTGCAACGGGTCATGCCTGAGCGTTCGGTTCACCTAGATGGACCACCCATATTTTCCTTAGAAGGAGGCGTACAACTACCAAAGAAGAAATAGTTCAGAACTTGCACGCAAGAAGATCAAGGCGAAGGGCAACGGCTACCAACCAAGACCATATATAACGGGCCTCCCGTAGAACAGGAAAAGAGACCTCCGACAAAAAAATCCTAGAAGCATAGACTAGTCGCCATGCGGCCGCTCGAACCTGGGTAAAGCTTGTGCCCCATGTCCACCTAGTAACCCAAGGTGTCATACCATTGTCATATACATCCATTGTATTTCTATGAGGTACATCGTCAAACTCTGTTTCCGTAGAGGTAGGCGTACAATTACCAATGAAGCAAGAGTGTGGAACTAGGGCGCCAAGAAGCAAAAGGATGGGTGATGTCAAACAACCAAGACCCCAATATAATGAGCCTCCCACGGAATAGGAAAAAAAACCCTCTGTATCTAGAAACTCCAGAAGTCTAGTGCATAAGTAGATCTGACCAAAACACCCCGTCCAGATCGGCCACCTTTCATAACTGGCGACTTGACTCCAACTTGCCAGACATGATCTTGCGCACCCGATTATATATAACATGTCTTTAATATAATACTCGCCACAAATATTATACTAAAATGTCTTACATTTGTTTACTGAGGTAGTGTCTTATACTACCTCCTTTCCGGTTTATAAGGCTTACGCGTATCCCTAGATCTATAATTTGATCAACATAACATGAGTTGTATAGTCTAAAAATTATACCATTAGAAAGTATACGATTTGAAGTTTCTAATAATATTTTATTGGGATATATAACTTGTATTACGTTGGTCTATTTGTTAATCTAGAGATACGCGCAAGCCTTATAAACCGGAAAGGATAGTAAGTAGAAGCAGGATTATTACTCGGCACTCTAGATGCCCGAACTTGGGTAAAGCATGGGCCATGTGTCCACCTAGTAATATGAGCTGACGTGTCACTATCATGCAAATCGACGACCCTTTACTGTATACCATTGGTACATCATGAAACACCATCGACGCAATGTCCAACGGTAGGAACTCCCTTAGGTGGAGGGATATGCGTGTTGGTAAGCCATGGACCATGCACCACCCCCTCTTCCCTAGGCCACCATTGACTAGTCCACCAAACTTTACCATTGTGCCCCTCCAACCTACCACCATATTGTGCATAGCCTGGTCACTTGCCAAGGGCCCCTAGCATATGTAGGCCCCCTATGGGACTTGTAAACATTCGCTCTCACATGAATAGAACTCAAAGGGATATGCACTCCATGGATCCCTTCATGATTTGAAAAATTTTGGGACTCATCTGAGTTACACATTGAATGGGTCAGATTACGAAGGGGGAGCTTCGAGTTGGCCTTGTCTTTGACCTGGGCCACTAATCGAGGACTTCACTCAATGAGAAAGGCCCTCGAGGTGTCCTTATGTTTCTATCATAGCCGTTAGTCGAGACATTCCCTTAGTTGGCTAGCCCAACATAGGACTAAGTCTTGCTCCAACAAGGTAACCAAGCATATCCAAAAAAACATCAACGTGTCAATGTTATCTCGGTGTACGTCGGCCTTCGCATAAGGCCCACACATTGACATCCATGGTAACTTTACACCACAAGTACTAGCGACGAGATACCCCCCCCCCCCCCCCCCCCCCACACACACACACCCTTATGTTGTTTCCATGACAACACATACACCTTGATATTATTTTGTGACAATTTTGTATGTTGCAAACTGTGCATATTGTATTCACTCGGATTTTATGTTGCAATAATTTTGAAATTACAATGCAAAGTGTCCATGTTGCGCATGCATTTTTCAATATTGCATATGTTTTTATTTGCATGAGGAAATTTTTATGTCGCACAAATTGTTGTATTTTTCTGTATTTTTTTGCACTGTATGTGAAATAATCGTACACATACAAAAATTTGTTGCATATGTACAAAAGGTCATGGCATGTTCTTATTTGACACTTTGCATGTTCCTTTTTGTGATTTTATATTGAACCGAGAAAAAAAATGTTGCACAATACAGTTTGCTAAAATTCTTGAGTATTACTCCGGGTGCCATCTTACCCAAACCAGATAATTTGGTTTTAACTCAATCAGTGCAGGACTACCCGAGCGACTTCAATGCCCTGCAGGGTCTACCCAAACAATGCAAGTACTTGTGCAAACCCGTGAGGTGGTCAGATGAATTCATGCCCACATGTGGTGCCGACACACTTGAATTCCAACTGTCCAGACTTAGTTTATTTATGGTGACCGACACATTATCTATTATTATGGGATCTAAAAACGATATGTTGTACTCCCTCCGTCCTTGAAAAAGTGTACTTCCAACTTTGTTGGAAAGTCAATTTTTTTATGTTTGATCATATTTATACAATAATACACCAACATTTATGCCATCAAATTAGTAGCATTAGTTTCATGATAAAATATATTTTCATCATATTCCTATTTGGTTTCACAAACATTGATATATTTTTGCATAAACTCAGTCAAATTTTGAGATAGTTTGACTCTCCAACAAAGTTGGAAGTACACTCTTTCAAGGACGGAGGGAGTACACGTGCAAAGCTTTAGTAAGTTAAGGGAGTAACGTATACCTACGGCAGTTAGTCTACAACCTGGATGTAATTTTTACTTCTGATATTCTTTGTACCACCTTGACAGTTGATAAATAGATTGCGAGTTTTTCTCGCAAAAAAACGTATACCTACGGCAGTTTTAACCTACTCCGATAAAACTTACTCTATCCATTCCAGTTTACTCGTCTGGCACTCATCTCCAAATCATCAATTTGAGTTATTTGACCAACAAAACGCAAGTTACATATAACAAAAATATACTGTATTATTAGAAACTTCGTTGTGCATATGACCAGCACGTTGTAATCCCTCGTCTACGAGTATATGTGCAGCGTACATGGCGGCATGCGGACACAGCGTTTTGGCAGATGCACCCGAGGTGAACAGTAAATTCGTTTAAAATAGTAAAAAAATTCAAGAAAAATCCAATTTTTTTTGTGATGCTAGATGCTCATGTGCATGAAGTCCGTGCCAAATTTCGTGGAGTTTGGACATTTCAGTAGGTCTCAGCAAAAAAGAAAATTTTTGGGGCCGTAAGAAAGTGTACTGTTCACGTACTGTTTTGACAGATTTTGTCTTTTTTGTCATGAGCCCCTTAGATGTCCGAACAATCTGAAATTTGAAACGAATATCACGCTTTGGAACATCTTTCATATAAAAAAATCATAATTTTTTAAACTTTTTTAGTATTTTTTTAAATTTACTGTTCATCAGGTGCAGATGAGCCCAGGCACCGAATTGAATATCCAACAGCATATTCCCTAGTATGCCTTATAATAAATTAGTGTAGTTGGATCAAAACTAAAGGCCCATGCTCCGGCTTGCACATCTGAACGTTTTCCTGTTCATCTTCTTCAGCCCAATGAGCATGATCAGTGATGCTCCCGCGGACGCCTTGCCTCTCCAGTATCCCCTCGTGGTCGTCGACCGCCGTGCTGCCACTATCCTACCTTCACCTAAACCTCCTCAGATATCCCCCCCCCCCCCCCCCCCCCCCCACCTAAACAAATCGACCTTCGAACACCCCTCCACCTGTGACGTTGTTGTTGCGTTGTCTTCGGCTTCGGTCGTTTCTGTCTGCAGCATCGACGGCTTCCATATGCCTTGCGGACGTTTGTCGTGACGTCGCCCTATTTGGCTTTCGTGGAATCCACTGAAGCGAAAGGAATTTTCGGACACCACACCACAGGAATGACAAAAACCGTATCTATATTGATCGGAAAACAAAAACGAGATGTATATGACCAGCACGTACCCACACGTGCGCGGTGCGACATTGGATATACGAGCATACCATCAAGCATCACACACACACACATGTATAGGCCGGTGCAACTAGCTAGCTAATATATGGGCGATCGAAATTAAGAGTGTGCATACGGTACCAGTACGTACAACGAAGGCGTAGCCGGTGACGGTGGCCCAGGAGTTGCCGAGCGTGGCGCCGGCGAGGTGGACGTTGCCGAGGTGGCCGGAGAACATCACGGACACCAACGGGATGGCGTAGTAGGACATGTTGGTCAGGACCATCGGCACCGCGAACTGTAGCTGCGCCCAGGCCTCCTCCGTATCGATCAGGCGGCGCAGCCACGCCGGCGAGCGCAGCTTTGCTTCGCCGCTTTTGCCCGAGGGCTCGCAGGCGCCGAGCAGCGGAGCCGAAGACATGTGGCCTGCTGGCCAAATTAAACGGGAGGAGAGGAGCTAGCTTAGTTTCGTGGTTCGTGGTGCTGTTCGCGATGGAGATGGATTTCCTGGCCATGGACGAGTGTGATGCGGCGGTAATATATGGCGGTGTGAGAGGAGCAGCAGCCTTGACTCCCGTTTGTGCCGACGTTCTCATAGCGCGTGGAACGCGTGGTGGTGGGCTTGCTGGATGTAAATCGGTCCCGTTTGTGCCGTCGTTCCCATAGCGCGTGGAACGCGTGGTGGTGGGCTTGCTGGATGTAAATCGGTCCCGTTTGTGCGCGTGGGACGCGTGAACTCTCAAATTAACTTTTGGGATTTGTTACTAGGTATTGAGAAAAACATTTGCGTGATATCTGATTATAATCTTTTAAAGTTAACTTTTGATTCGTTCTCTATCTCTTTTACTTTTACAATTTTTAATCCATAGAAAATGACACGAATCAATTTAGTATGTGACGTGAATCAATTTAGTATGTAATTTAAAGTTTCAAACATAGCTAATTACGAAACAGCCTTTTGGTCTGCTTTATAGATAAAGCAACACACCAAAGTACATAGTCGAACGATAAAAGGTGGTGAGGAAGCCCTCTTACAGAGGAGGTCTAAAGACAGAACATGAAGCATAGAACTAGCCTAACACCTCGTCGAGGCCCGGCCGACGAAGCTTGAGCTCCACGACAACGCTTCCAGGAGGGTGACAGTGCCAAACGTTGCCTCTACGGAGTCTGAGCATACAAACAAGAGTTTTCACCCGGAGCCCTCGCAAAGGGATGAAACCCACGATGTCGTCTTTAGGAAGAAAAGCGGCACCCATGGGCGTCGGTGTCGCCTGCGCCAACGCATGAAACTTTCGCTCGGAAACTCGCCTGCACCACCAGGAGGCACCCAGGTCACCACCCCAACGAAGGCCAGCCCATTCACACCAAATTTGGGCATCACCACTTCTGTAGGAAGACAAAAGGCCAGAGCCTCCTACCACTGTACACCTTGCCGCCCAGACGACCGAGAGGCGAATCCATCACCGTCACCACGGAGCTTGCCGAAAAGCCAACGGTGTAGCACACTTCCGGGGCAGCTGCCCGGTATCCTCAAAGAACTCATCACCGACGCCATAACACGTGGACGCCACTGAAACCAATCCATGAGCTCCTTCTCGACACGGACAACAAAGGCCCAGAGCACGCGCGAGGACTAACAGCCACCCGACAGAGGGATCAAGTCCAAGTGTCCAACCGCGACCAGCCTGCGTCGCCGGACATCTGCCAGCCATTGCTACCAGGAGGGGTGGGCATCACCCCATCAGACATGGTCACTACAGATCCATATGGGGGTGACCCCTCGGGGTCCACCAGGTGGCAGACGGTACCTTTGGCCGCCAAGCAGTGGCACACACCTCCGTCGACTTCCCGCGCCGTGCTCCGCCACCGCCGCCACACTGCCGAGGGCCGCCGCTAAAACCTGCATCACCCCGCAGCCACGAGCCCGCGGGAGAAGAACATCACTGCCAACCCATGGACAGCGGGCAGGCACCACTTCCACCACGCCGCCGCCTCCCCCGCCCGAAAGCACCATGGAGGAGGCTGTCGACCATAGCCCGTGCCGCCCACAAGGCTAGATCTGGCCGCGCCGCTGCCATAGCCCACTGCAGCCGCCGTCGGTGACCCAGTGAGCACACACCTCCACATCGTATCCCGACACGCCACCGTCATGCCACCATCGCAGCCCTGCACCGGAGCGCCACCGTGCGGCTGCGCCCAGCGCTAGCGCTGCATCTCGGAGCGGCCGTCCCATCACAGAGGCCACCACGCGAGGAGCCGAGAAGGCTCCGTTGCCGCCAGTGACGGCGAGGGTGGAGGAGCGATCTGGAGAGAGCTCCCGGCGGCGGAGGCTAGGTCACCCTCCCTGTCGCACATGGGAAGACGCGGGAGGGGATGGTTCTTTTGTTCACATTAGATGTAGCGATATATGGGGTGCAGAGACGATTTCAAATAGAGCTAGCATGTGCAGTTGCATGACTACGGTTGATGTCATACCAATTGGATGCCTCATCCATTGTGGGCTAATTCGTTCATTTTCCACTAACATGAAATATAAGTATGCCTGTATTAAGAGATCAATAAATTAAATAATCTCTTTAAGATACAAATTGTATAAATGAAAAAGCTTAACCCAAGATATTTGGCCTACATATTAGTTTTAACAAACTTCAAATATCTCATAGTAATTAGTTTTAGCCCAAGAATAGATGATACATTTCTGGTATGATATTTTAACTCCAAATACGATATGACACAGTCCGTCATTCTGCCCATTTGTATTTATTTCGAATGGTTTGGAGACACTCATGAGATAAAATTCTTTTTGAAGAATTGACCGTAACTACTTTTATTTTCTCTAGCTATATGTTCTGTGTATTTTGAATTATATATTCATGGTTACGACAAAGTTACAACCCATAACAGGTCATAAAGGAAATAACCAAAGGAACACATGCATTTATGCTTATATGGATAAGTATGGAAATGATCTACATGGTCATACAATATTGTTCATAATTATCCAGTGTTTTTCTAATGTTTCCAAGTTAATATGCAACTTCTTTTTAATACTAGCTTGTGCGTTAAGTTTTAAGAGTAAAATGCGCGCATTGACCGTGCACGCAGTTGTGTGCTCCCAAAATCAATAAAAATGGTTGGATAAATTAGCTTTATGTTTTCAACGAAGTATAAATGAAAAGATTGCAATTGATACTAAAAAATATTGATCCGCCACTAGATACCATAGATCGAGAATATGCCCTCATATGCGTGCATGCATGCACGTGGTCAGTGGCCTTCTTGGGTCCCATGAATAAATTGGGCTGGCTGGCCATGTGGATCAAAATTGATGGTCATGAATCTGAATCTCATAGGCGTGCGCGCGCGCGTGGAACTCGAGCATACGAGGTTGTTGGCGAGCAGTACTCATTGGATGCCTATCTATATCGTAGCACGCACATAACAGGTTGAAATCAAACTCGTGCATAATAACCAGTTAAAGATATTTCTTGTGATTTTTGCATTTTGATCCAATGAATCAATATTGGCATGCCCTCTTAAGACTGAAGGGGTCCTTGCCATTTTAAAAATGAACTTCAAAAGTTTACTTGCATGGAGGGGTGCAGCCATCTACTGTCACTGGTAATCTAATGTAAACAAAACTTATGACTAACATTCATTAATTGACAATGTGGTAGCGCTACATGCATAGATTAGTGCAAAACAGTAACTTATTACTTACATGCATGACTTGCTTATGTAGCATGGTTCCATGGCTAGGAAAAATAGGTAGTGTGTTGTAGCTATTTAGGAATAGAGGATTCAGATTGTATGTTCTTGGCGCAATGTAAATCTCTATATTTCTCGGTATCCACACACATTATAATAAAATTTTGGAGTGTACCATAATTCAAAACAAATTAGTTTTAAATTTTCAAAAGAAATACTGATTTTCAAAAACAAAGGCAGTCAACTTATTTTAAATATTTATTTCATAACATACTAATAATCACACAACCATTTTGATAAATGTTCTAGACACCATTCACAAAAAAATTAAGTGAAATTTTAAACTTATCAAGAATATTATAAACATAGTTAAACCAACTTATGTCTAGCTCTATACATTATTCACAAATATTTCACTGAAACTTCCTTGTTTTCAACAAAGTTTCATCGGTTCCAATGTATTTCAAACATTTTTAGTCCAATTTTTGTCATGTTTTAGACATCATTCACAAATATTAAATTCACATTTTTCATTGATTTCATAATCATTCAATAGATTTCACTAATTAAATTTCTCTAAGCTGCTCCCGCCAATGCCATGGTGGTGCCATCAGAGTTGCTGCTGGGCAAAAAACGCAAGATCACTGAGGATGTCGGTCCTTGTAGCCACCTCAGCGAGCCATGACATCAACCAATATGGTGGGATGCCGGACGGTGGTTTGTAGAGGCCGTGGCCGATGGTCATCGTTGTCGCCAGAACCGGAGAGTTCGGTCACAGGGTCGCCAAAATTGTACCCGGTGTGCCACGGATGACGGTGAGGCAGACCAGGACGTGGTGTTGTGGGAGATAACTCTGTAACTGTGTGATGGGAGCAGTATATGTGACGGTGAAAGCTCTTCTTGTGTTCATAAAGGGAATTGCTCTGGCGGGTCAATATTTCGGAATGCATCGTGCACTCCTGTGACGGCGGGGTGACGACGAGGACACAGGTATGTTGAGCCCTGCCTGGGTGAGCGTTTGAGCACACGACGTGGTCGTCGACCTCACAGCAAAGGCAGATGAGTAGCTCCACGTCCTGCGAGCTGCGGCCAAAGTAAAGCGTGATCCAGGCCACGAAGAGCTCGATCAGGAAGGCGAGCGGTAGTAAAATAAAGGACGACCATGAGCGTAGCGAGGGCATGGTTAGCACGAAATAGGTGAGGTTCCGCCGGGCTCCGGCACTCTCCTAGCCGAAGCTCTCCGTGCGCCAGAAGACCAGCACGTCGTACACATCCTGGCCTCATCGTCGACGACGGCGAGCTTGTCCGCGGCGCAGGGTGGTTTGGCATGCACTGTCGTCATGAACCAGGCAACAAAATAAGCGCGATGCTAAGGTGCTCACTGCTCAGCCATGCGGGGCGGCAAAGAACATCGCGGCCGTAGGCCGTGGAAGGGGGATGGGGCGCACGACGGCAGGCCAGAACCATAGAAGCATCGGTTCACGTGCACGGCGGATTAAAGGGAGGCAGGAGGCGGCCCGGCAGGCGTGCGATCGAAGAGGAGGCGAGCGCCCGGGGGCGGCTGCCGGTGATGCAGAGAATCACCGATAGTGCCCTCCGAGCAGTATACCGGTGGACGTGAGACGTGCGGTACTAGCGATACTGCTGATCCGGTTTCACCAGTACAGGTAGGTACCTACCCTTGGATCTTTGCTAATGGACGGCCAGTATTCAATACAGGGTACCATAAAAGAGCTCTAGTATAATACATCACCAATCTGAAAAGTATGGCTGGAAGGTGGATGTTGCACCCACACTGCGTGCACCCAAGAAAAACCTTATTCGTATAGTAGCACTAAAAGCTGTTGCCCCGGCAGGCATCTCAGTTTCTATAAATACAAACCGGGGCTGCCCAGGAATTGGCACCAGTCCACATTGCGAAAGCATTCATCAGTGCATCAGCGGGTAGGGCCATTAATAAACTCGAGTGCATTTTCACAGATGGCCCCACCGGCGCAATGCTTGGACACCACCACCGGTGCAACCGGCCAGAATGGCACCGTCCCGGTGGTGGGGCACACGCCGGAGAAGAAGATGCAATGCCCCAACCTGCTTGACGCCGACGAGTTCCGGCTCCAGGGTCACCAGGTAATCGACTTCATAGCGGAGTACTATGGCGGCATGGGTGACTACCCCGTGCACCCCAGCGTCACCCCCGGCTTCCTCCACAACCTGCTCCCCGCGGAGGCGCCGTTCCGTCCTGAGCCGGACGCGTTTAGCTCCGCGCTGAAGGACGTCCGCGAGATCATCCTCCCAGGCATGACGCACTGGCAGAGCCCCCGCCACTTCGCCCACTTCCCGGCCTCGAGCAGCACCATCGGCGCCCTCGGGGAGGCGCTCACCGCCGGCATCAACGTGGTCCCCTTCACGTGGGCCGCTTCGCCTGCCGCTGCTGAGCTCGAGATGGTGGTGGTGGATTGGCTCGGCAAGGCACTGCACCTTCCGGAGAACCTCCTCTTCACCGGAGGCGGCGGGGGCACGATTCTTGGCACCTCGTGCGAGGCCATACTCTGCACTCTCGTCGCTGCGAGGGACAGGAAGCTGGCCGAGATCGGCGAGAACAGGATCTGTGACCTCGTTGTCTACTGCTCGGACCAGACCCACTTCGCCTTCCGCAAGGCCGCACGCATTGCCGGCATCCAGCGTGACCACTGCCGCGCGATACACACGAGCCACGAGGACATGTTCGCGCTGTCGCCCACGGAACTGCAGGCCGCCATGCAGGCCGACGTGGATGCCGGGCTTGTGCCCCTGTTCCTGTGCGCGACAGTCGGAACGACCCAGACCACTGCCGTCGACCCCATCAGCCAGCTCTGCGCCGTGACCGCGCCACACGGAGTCTGGGTGCACGTGGACGCGGCATACGCCGGCTCCGCGCTGGTCTGCCCGGAGTTCACCTACGTGATAGACGGCGTGGAGGCCGTGGACTCGTTCAGCATGAACGCCCACAAGTGGCTCCTCGCCAACAACGACTGCTGCGCGATGTGGGTGAAGAAGCCTAGCGCGCTGGTGGCGGCGCTCGGGACAGAGCAGGAGTACATCCTCAAGGACCCGGTGTCGGAGGGTCACGACGTGGTGGACTATAAGGACTGGAACATGACGCTGACCCGCCGGTTCCGCGCGCTCAAGATGTGGTTCGTGCTCCGCTGCTACGGCATCCAAGGCCTGCGCAACCACGTCCGCTCCCACGTGCGCATGGCCGAGGCGTTCGAGGACATGGTGAGGGCCGACGAGAGGTTCGAGGTGGTGACTGACAGGACGTTCGCGCTGGTGTGCTTCCGGCTTCGGCCGCAGGACAAGTTCGGCGGCGAGAAGACGGCCAACGACCTCAACCGAGGCCTCCTAGATCAGGTGAACGCGGTTACCTCGGGCCCTTACATGAGCTCCGCAAACGTAGGTGGTATGTTCATGCTAAGGTGTGCCGTGGGGAGCACGCTCACGGAGAAGCACCACGTCAGTAATGCATGGAAGGTTGTGCAGGATCGGGCCTCGGCGATCCTTCGTAAGATGGAGATCATCTACGCACTTGAAGATGATGAACTTGGTTGCAAGCCTCGCCTCAATAATTAGGTGGGCCACCGAATCATGAGGATTCTACTTAGCGAATTGAGCTGCCCATGTATCTGGTGTGATGTATTACTTTGCTTTGATCACGTCTGTATTTGCAAGTGTTTGTTTTATATTTCTACAATTTTCAATAAGGTTGCATAATAATTGAGATGTAAGGTGAGATTCACCTATTTTGACGGATATATATTTGACCATTTGTCTTATATCTTATATTTACTACTTGGAGGCACCATCCGAGCTCTCAAGTTAATCCTAAGAAAACGCAACTGAAACATTGTATCCAATTTAAGATAAAACAGTTAGATTTGTGATAACAAAAGCCAAGTATCAGAAATGTACGACTCCCCTACTCGGCGGCTAGGGTTTTCCCTCCTCTCTCGCGATTCCGTCACTTTTGAGTCCACCTCGGCGTCAGCGGCCAAGTCTCTCCCCTGGTTCTCCACAAGACGCTTGCCTCTTGGGAGCTAAGGCTTGATGGCGTCTACATCCAATGCGCACTCGGCGACGGGTGGTGCAGGTGGCGGTGGCCACGACGAGAATCTGCACCTGCAAGATGAGGGCATTGACGATATGGTGATTTTTTCGACAAAGGGTGGGTTTTATTTGCTCAAAATGGAGCATCAAGAAGATACATAACACGATGAGCACACACCCGGCCCCTGCATAGCTAGGATGCACACTGCCAACACCAACTCACACACACGCGCCGGCAATTAGCAAAGTCATATAAGACCAAAGCTATGCATAGGCGAGGAAAAAAGAAAAAAGCCCAAAAGCGATCAGATATGCGATCGGCAAACTACAACAATGACCATATCCGCACCAACCATCTCATGACACCACATGGACAACGAGGTTCTTCAACAACAACGCCTTCAGGAAGGGAGCGACACTTAAGCGCCGCCGTCACCGGATCCAAGCACAAGGCCGGAATCTAGGGTTTCACTCTGAAGAATCAGTCCGAGGATATCCGAGCAATGCCTTCAACAAGGTAACGACGTAAGAAAAACATCGCCATTGCCAGGTAGAACCCGCTCGGTTCAGACCTAGGCTTTCACCCCGGAGCTCGAGATTGGGTGCTGAGTAGCACCACCATCGAAGTCACTCAAGCTTTGTCACCACCACTTTTCCGCGATCCCAGCAGCTACGTGTGATGCCCGCCACCGCTGCAAAACCATCCCTCTACGTCAAGTCGTCGTCCATAATTTGCATCTCACCGCCGAAGTCAACCACTGGATCTTGAGAGATGAACGCTCCTGAAGATCATCTGGTGACCACCGCCGTCATGGAGACGTGGGAGGTCGCTGTAGCACAATCTACAGTCACCCCCACCCGGCCGACCAGATCTGAATCACCACCACCAGGCCATGGACCATAGCGCCCTTGGCCGACCAGCGCCCGCATGGAAGCCCGGCACCTCGCCGCCGTGGTCTGCCACCAAGCAGAGAGCCCGATGGGCCCAACCTTCCGCCACCGTCGCAAGAAGGACACCGCGGCTCCTGGGCAGGGCCATCTAGCCGGGAGTGGACAGCAGCACCACCCCGCCGGAAAGGACCCCACGGCCCGCCTGGCCATGGATTCCAAGGAGGCTAGCACCCCGTCGCCGGAAGAGGTGCTCGTGCCGGAGGGAGCCGGCGCGTGAGGAGCATGAGGGCAGCACGACGTCACCACGCCGGAGCCGCCGACGCTCACCACGCATCCCCGAGTCTGCCACGGCTTCACCGGCGAGCCATCCGGTGGTGGCGTGGGGCCGCTGCTGCCTTCGACCGGCCATATGCATCGCGATCATGCAGGGTCAATTGCACCATGGGAGCACCATACGAACAGCGGGCGGGCCACAAGTCGACCAGGCAGAGCATCTAGGAATGATTTTCGTCTAGCCGTGGGAGCCGCTGCCGGCGTCACGTACGGGACACAGCATGAGCACCGCGCATCATCTACCTCCAGACCGTCCACCTGCAGCAGCTCGCGAGCATCCGGCACACCCGCACGGCGGCGCGTCCAGATTAGACCGGCCATGGAGGGGACTGGATGGGAAAGAGATACGAAGAGAAGGTAGGCGTCATGGGGAGGCCCGCCGCCGCCGGCAAGCCGGCCGGGGAGGCCACTGCCGGCGGCGGCGAGGAGGGCTGACGAACGAGGGGGTTGAGGTAGGTGCAGCGGGGGTGCCTCCGGACTCGCCCGAGAGCGAGCCGGGAGGCGGCTAGGGTTCTGTTTCGTGTCTTCTCGACTTTCTTGTTCTTGACGATATGGTGATAGATGGGAAAGATCCCATCATTAACGATAGCATGCGCTGGCTCACCTTCGCTAGGGTTCATATTGAGAAATCCTTCAGTCAAACTGAATTCTTTCGTGATATGCGTGCAGCCTGGAATCCGGCATAGGGAAGTGAGGTTCAGATCGGTTGGACCAAATTTCTCCGTTGTACAAGCACACTGCTTGAGCGATTGGGAAAAAAATCTTGGGTCAGGGACCGTTGAAAGCACATTTGCTCCCTTGGTGGTTTTGGTAATTTATGCCAACATACATGTGTTGGACTAATGCTTTTATCTAGTGAATTTCAGACAAGTTGAACAATGGCGTGGCATGGACAAGAGGACGTGGATCCCCTTCAAAATGCTAAGGACAAGGATTGGCAAAAGGTCAAGACTCTACATTTTTGGTTTAGTGATCCAAGATCACATTGAGTCCATAGGAAAGCCAATACTATTAAAAGGGGATGAGGTGTTGCTTAATGGCCTTTTTGCTCAAGTGCTTAGTGACAGTACTCCTAAACCCTCAACCACTCTCTCTAACCAAATATGTCCTAAACCTACATTCCAACTCGACCCCACCGATATTCCTATCCGGCCCCACCGAGTTCATCCAAGACTTAGCCACTGCCAAAACCCTAACAAATCGGATCCACCGAAATGGATCTCGGTCCCACCGAGATGGCCTTGCCAACTCTCTGTAATCAGTTGCATTCACTTCGGTCTCACCGAGTTATGCAAATCGGTCTCACCGAGATGGCTTGCCAAGTCTCTGTTGCCTTATTGCTTCACTTCGGTCCAACCGAGTTGATGCAATCAGTGCCACCGAGATGAGGATTGCCCTAAGCCATTGCACTTCGGTCCATCCGAGTTGTCCGTATCGGTCCCACCGAAATGCCTAATGTTCATATCTTTTACACAGTTCGGTGCTACCGAGATTATCGTTTCGGTGCCACTGAGTTGGTTCAAAAGTGTGTAACGGTTGGATTTTGTGTGGAGGCTATATATACCCCTCCACCACATCCTTCTCAGTAAGGAGAGCCATCAGAACGTGCCTACACTTCCACCATACATTTTCTGAGAGAGAACCACCTACTTATGTGTTGAGATCAAGTCATTCCATTCCTACCATTTGAACCTTGTTCTCTAGCCTTTCCCAAGTTGCTTTCCACTCAAATCCTTCTTCCACCATAGCCAAATCTGTGAGGAGTTGTTTGAGTGCTGGGAAGACTATAATTTGAAGCACAAGAGCAAGGAGTTCATCAACAGCACACCGTCTATTACCTTTTGGAGAGTGGTGTCTCCTAGATTGGTTAGGTGTCACTTGGGAGCCTCCAACCTGAAGTGGAGTTGAACCAAGAGTTTGTAAGGGCAAGGAGATCGCCTACTTCGTGAAGATCTACCCCGAGTGAGGCTAGTCCTTCGTGCACGTAAGCCATGGTGGAATAGACAAGGTTGCTTCTTCGTGGACCCTTTGTGGGAGGAGCCCTTCGTCGACTCGCACAGCCGTTACCCTTCGTGGGTTGAAGTCTCCATCAACGTGGACGTACGATAGCACCACCTATCGGAACCACGCCAAAAACCACCGTGTCTTCATTGCGTTTGATCTTCCATACTCTACCCCTTTACTTTCCGTACTCTTGCATGCTTTACTACTTCCGCTGCTCAATCTCTAGATATGCATGTGTAGAAAGTATTGGAGTGATCTTAACTTGTGCCAAAATCTGCCTAAGTTCCAAGAGAAATTAAAAAACGCACCTTTGGCTGGTTAGGAGTCTATTCACCCCCCCTCTAGACCAATCTCCTCGATCCCACAACCGTGGATCTCTAGGGTTTTGGTGGTTTTACTAAGCCCCTACGATGGTATTAGGAAGGTAGAGGATGCGGAGATTGTTCACATGCCAATCTGGTTGCAAATCCATAAGCTACCAGATGGTTATTCTAAGAAAGACCTTGTTGAGAAGCTTACAAAGAAAGTGGGCAAAGTTCTAGAGGTCCTATTTCAGGTAATACCCGTGGTGATTACATTAGGCTTTGTGTATGGCATGTCATTCGGGAACCCCTCACGAAGTTCGTGAACATTTTTCGGGGCAAGGATCGTTAGTTCTTTGTTGTGCGATAAGAAAAGTTGACCAGATTTTGTAAGGTTTGTGGTTTAATTGGGCATGAATTCAAGCAGTGTGGTACTGGGATTCATAAGTCGAAGAGCATGAAATATGGCGAGTGGATGTATGCGGATCCTCCAAATTGATCTCAGGATCCCAATGGGATCCGCGATGGGAACTAAGCTCAAGGTAATAGCAGAGTATCTAGGGGGAGAGGAGAACACCCCTCAAACCAGGTTGAGGAGACAAATGGCGATCCGAAAGATATCGGCACTAGTCCAAAGAAACCTCCGGGGACTGAACTAATGGAGCTGGATAAATGGGCCAGAAAACGTCTCAATTTTGCCGATGTTTCTCTATGACTTGATGGCCTCCCTGCCATCATTCAGAGACACGTTGGAAGTGTGTGAACTATTTTCTAGATTCCTTTCACACCTATGATCATCCACAACAATGTGAATGCAATGAGTGTGTGCGGCTGCAAAGAGCTTGTGCAGATGAAGCTAGGTGGGATTTATTTCCAATGGCGTTTGTGTAGGACCTAGTCTTGTTATGTTATGACCATTGTCCGATAGTTGTGCAAGCTCTTCTGTAGGAGCCGAGGCAGAGACGAAACTTTGTAAGTCGGTACGAGATTATGCGGGGGCGTCATCCTGCATTGACGGAAGTAATATCACATGTATGGGGCTCCAAGAATAGGGCTGGTGACTTGGTCGCGGTGGCTGGTAACCTTAAGGAGGTTTTGAAGGAGTTAAAAAATTGGAACAAAGACAATTTCGGTCATGTAAGAAAGCAACTTGAACAACTACAGCTAGAGTTGGAAGATTTACAGGTAAACATGGCTGATCGAGCGCTAATTCGAGAGAAGATGTATCATCTCGACCAACTTTCATACCGTGAGGAGATGCTTGGGCTCCAACGGTCTCATGTAACGTGGCTGAAGGAGAGTGGTCGTAATATGACGTATTTTCATCACAAGGCCATTTGGAGAGCCCGGAGGAACAAAATCCATCGGCTGCGCAAGGAGAATGGAACGTGGCGTAATGTTCCAAGTGATATGGAAAGAATGGCCACATCATATTTCTAGGAGGTGTCCCAACTGATGTTGTTCTGGAATGTATCAAGCCTAAAGTTACAGAGCATATGAATGAAATTCTTGGTGCTCCCTTTTCTGCTCAGGAAGTTTCGAATGCATTGTTTCGAATTAGGCCAATTAGCCCTTGGCCCGGATGGATTGACGTCTCGGTTTTTTCAGCGCAACTGGAGTGTTCCTAAGGAGGACTACTACTTGTAGCTTGCGTTGGTATTTCCCCGAAGAGGAAGGGATGATGCAACACAGTAGAGATAAGTATTTCCCTCAATTATGAAACCAAGGTTATCGAACCAGTAGGAGAATCACACAACACCTAGTAAGCAGTACCTGCACACAAACAACAAATCCTTGCACCCAACGCAAACAAGGGGTTGTCAATCCCTTGGCGGTAAGATTGCAAGATTAAATTGTATTTGATAGATTGATAGATTGCAGCAAAAATACTAAATAAAATAAATAAAAGAAAATGGCAGCAATATTTTTAGGGTTTTAGTAATATGATTTTGGTAGACCCTGGGGCCATAGATTTCACTAGAGGCTTCTCTCGAGAAAATAGCATATGGTGGGTAGACAAATTACTGTTGGGCAATTGATAGAAAAACAAATAATCATGACGATATCCAAGGCAATGATCATGTATATAGGCATCACGTCCAAGATTAGTAGACCGACTCCTGCCTGCATCTACTACTATTACTCCACACATCGATGGGCTATCCAGCATGCATCTAGTGTATTAAGTCCATAAGAACGGAGTAATGCCTTAAGAACGATGACATGATGTAGACAAGACAAACTCATGAATTAATAAACCCAATGAATAGATCCCATATTTTTACCCTTAGTAGCAACGATACATACGTGTCATGTCCCTTTCTGTCACTGGGATTGAGCACTGCAAGATCGAACCCACTACAAAGCACCTCTTCCCATGGCAAGATAAATCAACTTAGTTGGCCAAACCAAATCAATAGATCGGAGAAGAAATACGAGGCTATAATAATCATGCATAAAAGAGATCAGAGAAGACTCAAATAATATTCATGGATAATCTGATCATAAACTCACAATTCATCGGATCCCAACAAACACACCGCAAAGAAAGATTACATCGGATAGATCTCCAAGAACATCAAGGAGAACATTGTATTGAACATCAAAAAGAGAGAAGAAGCCATCTAGCTACTGCCTATGGACCCGAAGGTCTGTGGTAAACTACTCACGCATCATCGGAGAAGCAGCAAGGTTGATGTAGAGCCCCTCCGTGATCGATTCCCCCTCCGGCAGATTGCCGGAGAAGGACCCCAGATGGGATCTCTCTGGAACAGAGGCTTGCGGCGGCGTAAAAGGTATTTCGTGGACTCCCTTGAGGGTTTCTGATTTTTCTGGAATTTATAGTGCTGGAATTAGGTCAAACGGAGCCTTGTGGGGCCCACGAGGCATCAGGGCGCGCCTGCGCCCCCCCCCCCCAGGCGCGCCCTGGTGGCTCGTGGGGCCCACCAAGGTCTTCTGGCCTCCCCTCGAAGCTTTTGGTATTCTTCTTGCCCAAGAAAAAATCTCCAAAAAGTTTCACTGTATTTGGACTTCATTTGATATTGATTTTCTGTGAAACAAAAACAGGGCAGAAAATAGCAACTGGCACTGGGCACTAGGTTAATAGGTTAGTCTCCAAAAATAATATAAAATTGCTGTAAATGATTATAAAAACATCCAAGATTGATATTATAACAGCATGGAACAATAAAAAATTATAGATACGTTGGAGACGTATGAGCATCCCCAAGCTTAATTCCTGCTCGTCCTCGAGTAGGTAAATGATAAAAGCAGAATTTTTGATGTGGAATGCCGCCTAACATATTTATCACATATTATTTTTCTTTTTGTAGCATGGACATTGGACTTATATGATTCAAAGCAATAGTCTATAATTTGACATGAAAACATAGATACTCAAGCATACTAACAAGCAACCATGTCTTTCAAAATATCAACGCTAAAGAAAGTTATCCCTAGCCCATTATGCTCAATCATTGATCCATTTATGAAACACACTCAAATATTAGCTACAACCAATGCACAAGTATGACAATAGTGTTCTCTAGTTGGTGCTTTTGTAAGAGAAGATGGAGGCTGAAGAAAAATAAAATTTGCATAAAAGTAAATAGATAGGCCCTTCGCAGAGGGAAGCAGAGATTTGTCAAATGTGCCAGAGCTCAAAGCTGAAATTAAAGAGATAAAAAATATTTTGGGAGGCATGCTTTTCCTATCAACGAAAACGAATGAGAATTTCTAATATCTTCCATGCTACATACATCATAGGCGGTTCCCAAACAGAAAATAAAGTTTATTCCTTTCCACCAATTCTTTCACAATCCATGGCTAGCCGTATCCACGGGTGCCCTCCATACCATCACTTTCCAAGGAATTTATTATTGTGATCACATAAGATTTTTCATTTCATTTCATTTCACAATTCGGGACTGGGCATCCCTATTACTGCCACACTCTCGTGCAATGACAAGTGAATAAACACTCATCTTGAGAATAACACACCTAGCATGGAAGATAGTGGCTACCCCCTTCCGCTTCATGAGCGGTACGGGCACACAAAACAGGAAAAATTATTTTGAAATTTAGAGTTGGCACACGCAAATTTACTGGGAACGGCATTGGAATACCGCATATAGGTAGATATAGTGGACTCATAAGGCAAAACTGGTTTTAAGGATTTTGGATGCACAAGCAGTATTTCCGCTTAGTACAAATGAAGGCTAGCAAAAGATTGAGAAGCAACCAACCAAAAAACGAAAACGGTCATAAACATGCATTGAACATAACTAACACCGAATAATGCACCATAGTAGGATATAACTTCATTGCATAACTATTAACTTAACGTGCTTGCATATGGAATCACAAACCTTAACACTAATATTCTTACTTAAACACAATTACTCACTAACATGGCATCACATATCATCATTTCCATATCGCAAAACTATTACAAGGAATCACACTTGTCATATCCAATGATCTATATGAAAGTTTTTATCTATATCCCTCTTGAATATTCATCACTTTGGGACCAATTGCATAACATGTGCAAATTACCGTTACTATCATCATCTCTCAAAAAGATTTAAGTGAATCATGAGAGTGCAAATATTTCTTCAAAATTTCAATCTTAACAATTCTGAAAATAATATAAGTGAAGTACGAGAATTCATTTCTTCAAAATTTCAATCAAGTCAATTCTCAAAATGATATAAGTGAAGCATGAGAATTTATTTCTACAAAATTTAAATCAACTCTCAAAATAATATAAGTGAAGCATGAGAGTTTATTTCTACAAAATTTCAGCCACCACCGTGCTCAAAAGGATTTAAGTGAAGCACTAGAGCAACTGCCTAGCTCAAAAAATTTAAGTGAAGCAGATAGAGTATTCTACAAATTATGATGATAACGTGTGGCTCTCTCAAAATAGGTGTGTGCAGCAAAGATGATTGTGACAAACTAAAAAGTAAACAAAGCAAAGAATCATATCATACAAGACGCTCCAAGCAGAACACATATCATGTGACGAATAAAAATATAGCTCCAAGTAAAATTACCGATGGTCGGTAGAATAAAGAGGGGATGCCTTCCGGGGCATCCCCAAGCTTAGACGCTTGAGTCTTCCTTGAATATTACCTTGGGGTGCCTTGGGCATCCCCAAGCTTAGGCTTTTGCTACTCCGTATTCCTTCATCCATCTTGATCTCACCCAAAACTTGAAAACTTCAATCACACAAAACCTTCGTGAGATCCGTTAGTATAACAAAACAAATCACTACTATAAGTACTGTTGCAAACCCATTCATATTTTATTTTTTCATTATACCTACTGTACTCTAACTTCACCATGGCTTATACCCCCCGATACAATCCATAGATTCATCAAAACAAGCAAGTAGTGCATCAAAAACAGAATCTGTCAAAAACAGAACAGTCTGTAGCAATCTATTTAAAAGCCATACTTCTGTAACTCCAAAAATTCTGAAAAATTAGGACAACGTGGAAAATTCATATACCAATACTGTGTATAAATTTAAGATTTTTCTGACGCTTTAGTACAGAAAAAAAATTCGGGCACTGGACGCAAAACTTTCTGTTTTCCAAACAGCATCAATTATACTATCTTCCAAATCATCCCAAAGGCTTTACTTGGCACAAACACTAATTAAAAACATAAAAATAGTATCATACCAGTATCATGACAGTAAAAACACACCATAACAGAAACTTATAACAAAAATTTATATTATTCATTGGGTTGCCTCCCAACAAGCGCTATTGTTTTATGCCCCTAACTAGGCATAATGCATAATTTTAAGTATTGTAATCTTTGGAGTTGATTCCATAAGTGGCCCTAATAATTGATTCATATGGTGCTTTAATTTTCTTTCTAGGGAAGTGTTCCATACCCTTCTTTAATGGAAACAGAAATTTTATATTCCCTTCTTTCATATCAATAACGGCACCTATAGTTCGTAGGAACGGTCTACCAAGTATTATAGGGCAAGAAGAATTGCATTCAATATCAAGAACAATAAAATCAACGGGCACATAATTTCTATTTGCAAGAATAAGCACATCATTAATTCTTCCCAAGGGCTTTTTAATATTAGAATCCGCAAGATGCAAATTAAGAGGGCATTCATCTTTATTGGTAAAACCTAGCACATCACATAGAGATTTTGGAATTGTTGAAACGCTAGCACCCAAATCACATAAAGCATTGCACTCATAATAATTTTTAATCTTAACTTTAATGGTGGGTTCCCATTCATCATATAATTTTCTAGGAATTGAATTTTCTAGTTCAAGCTTCTCTTCTAACGCTTTCATCATGGCTTCTACTATATGTTTAGTAAAAGCTTTGTATTGCTCATAAGCGTTGGGTGAATTTAACATGGATTGCAACAAAGAAATACACTCAATCAAAGAGCAATTATCATAATTAAAATCTTTGTAATCCAAAATAGTGGGCACATCACTATTTAAAGTTTTTACCTCTCCAAACCCACTTTTAGTAATTTTCTTATCAAGAATTTCACCCTCTGAATTATTGGGACGCTCTTTATCTAAAGTTGACTCTCCTTCAGTCCCTTTTTCATCAAGCTTAATATTGCTAAATAAAGAGTCAATAGATGAAACACCAATCATTTTAATATCCTCATCATTATTACGATAGAAACCGGGAGGAATCGCTTTTTCTAAAAATTCTCGTTTAGCTCTTAGCATGGCGGTTCGTTTCTTACTTTCATCCATGGAGACATATAAAGCTTTGATTGATTCACTAATATCAATTTTAGGTGGCAAAATTTTAGTCTTAAGATTTTCCACATCATGAATAATTCTATCGATGCTCCTAGACATATCATCAATTTTACTCATTTTTTCTTCTATCGTAGTGTTGAAAACTTTTTGAGCATTAATAAATTCTTTAATATTACTTTCAAGATCAGAAGGTATCCTATTATTATTGTAGGAATTACCATAAGGATTGCCATAATTATTAGAGAAATTTCCAGGAAACGGTCTAGCGTTGAAATTACCTCTATAAGCATTACTATTAAAATTGTTTCGTGAGACAAAATTCACATCTAAGGGATCATTATTTTGCTCAATCAAAGTGGACAAAGGCACATCATTAGTATCGATAGGAGCATTTTTACTAGCAACCAATTTCATAAGAGCATCAACTTTATCACTCAAAGTATTAATTTCTTCAACGGAGTTCACCTTTTTACTAGTAGGAGTTCTTTCAGTATGCCATTGTGAATAATTTGCCATAATATTATCAAGAAATTTAGTAGCTTCACCCAAAGTAATTTCCATAAACATACCACCCGCTGCGGAATCTAAAAGATTTCTAAAGACAAAATTCAATCCCGCATAAATTTTTTGTATGATCATCCATAAATTTAAACCATGAGTAGGGCAATTTCTTATCATTAATTTCATCCTCTCCCAAGATTGGGCAACATGTTCATGATCAAGTTGCTTAAAATTCATAATTTGATTTCTTAGAGAAATAATTTTCGCGGGAGGAAAATACTTAGTAATAAAAGCATCTTTACACCTATCCCAAGAATCGATACTATTTCGTGGTAAAGATGAGAACCAAATTTTAGCACGATCCCGCAATGAGAATGGGAATAATTTTAATTTCACAATATCATTGTCCACATATTTTTTCTTTTGCATGTCACACAATTCTATGAAAGTATTAAGATGGGATGCAGCATCTTCATTAGGACTACCGAAAAATTGATCTTTCATAACAAGATTTAGCAAACCGGCATTAATATCACAAGTCTCCGTACTAGCGGCGGGAGGAGCAATCGGAGTACTAATAAAATCATTATTATTAGTATTGGAAAAATCACACAATTTGGTATTTTCTTGAGACATCGTGGCTACGCAAATAAAATAGCAAACAAGCAAACAAGCAAACTAGAAAAAAAAGCAAAAAGGCAAAGGAAAATATTTTTGTATTTTTGTAAAAACGTTTTAGAAGTGGGGGAGATTAAAACGAGAGGCAAATGGGAAATAAAGTAAATGCAAGTAGATGAGAGTTTGTGCAAAGGTACTTGATAAATGTTGATGATGTCTCCCCGGCAACGGCGCTAGAAATTCTTCCTGCAACTTGTAGCTTGCGTTGGTATTTCCCCGAAGTGGAAGGGATGATGCAGCACAGTAGAGATAAGTATTTCTCTCAATTATGAAACCAAGGTTATCGAACCAGTAGGAGAATTACACAACACCTAGTAAGCAGTACCTGCACACAAACAACAAATCCTTGCACCCAACGCAAACAAGGGGTTGTCAATCCCTTGGCGGTAAGATTGCAAGATTAAATTGTATTTGATAGATTGATAGATTACAGCAAAAAATACTAAATAAAATAAATAAAAGAAAATGGCAGCAATATTTTTAGGGTTTTAGTAATATGATTTTGGTAGACCCTGGGGCCATAGATTTCACTAGAGGCTTCTCTCGAGAAAATAGCATACGGTGGGTAGACAAATTGCTGTTGGGCAATTGATAGAAAAGCAAATAATCATGATGATATCCAAGGCAATGATCATGTATATAGGCATAACGTCCAAGATTAGTAGACCGAATCCTGCCTGCATCTACTACTATTACTCCATACATTGATGGGCTATCCAGCATGCATCTAGTGTATTAAGTCCATAAGAACGGAGTAATGCCTTAAGAACGATGACATGATGTAGACAAGACAAACTCACGAATTAATAAACCCAATGAATAGATCCCATCTTTTTACCCTTAGTAGCAACGATACATACATGTCATGTCCCTTTCTGTCACTGGGATTGAGCATCGCAAGATCGAACCCACTACAAAGCACCTCTTCCCATGGCAAGATAAATCAACTTAGTTGGCCAAACCAAATCAATAGATCGGAGAAGAAATATGAGGCTATAATAATCATGCATAAAAGAGATCAGAGAAGACTTAAATAATATTCATGGATAATCTGATCATAAACTCACAATTCATCGGATCCCAACAAACACACCGCAAAGAAAGATTACATCGGATAGATCTCCCAGAACATCAAGGAGAACATTGTATTGAACATCGAAAAGAGAGAAGAATCCATCTAGCTACTGCCTATGGACGCGAAGGTCTGTGGTAAACTACTCACGCATCATCGGAGAAGCAGCAAGGTTGATGTAGAGCCCCTTCGTGATCGATTCCCCCTCCGGCAGATTGCCGGAGAAGGACCCCAGATGGGATCTCTCTGGAACAGAGGCTTGCGGCGGCGTAAAAACTATTTCGTGGACTCCCTTGAGGGTTTCTGATTTTTCTGGAATTTATAGTGCTGGAATTAGGTCAAACGGAGCTTGGTGGGGCCCACGAGGCATCAGGGCGCGCCTGCCCCCTTAGGCGCACCCTAGTGGCTTTTGGGGCCCACCAAGGTCTTCTGGCCTCCCCTCGAAGCTTCTGGTATTCTTCTTGCCCAAGAAAAAATCTCCAAAAAGTTTCACTGTATTTGGACTTCGTTTGATTTTGATTTTCTGTGAAACAAAAACAGGGCAGAAAACAGCAACTGGCACTGGGCACTAGGTTAATAGGTTAGTCTCCAAAAATAATATAAAATTGCTGTAAATGATTATAAAAACATCCAAGATTGATATTATAACAACATGGAACAATCAAAAATTATAGATACGTTGGAGACGTATCAAGGACTTGCACAGTGTTGGAATTCTTCTTTTCAGGTATTATGCCCCCTAGTGTAACTGATACTTCCATTGTTCTTATTCGCAAGGTGGCACATCGTGTTGATCTCAGAGATTTCCGCCCAATTAGTTTATGTGCAACTTGATATATAAGGTGGTCTCAAAATGCTTGGTAAACCGGCTTCGCCCTATTTTGGCTGACTTAATCTCCGAAAATCAAAGTGTATTCATTCTAGGGAGGTTATAGATAATTCTATTATTATGTTTGATGTATTCATCATATTCAAACCGCAAAGGCTGGTTCTAGACCATATTGTGCTTATAAATTGGACCTTTCAACGGCTTATGAATGCGTTGATTGGGTTTTTCTGGAAAAGGCTCTAATGAAGTGGGGGTATCTCTGCTACTTGGGTGTCACGGGTTATGGACTATGTCAAATATGTAAAAAAAAATTGGTCAAATTCAATGGGAAGCTTTTGGATTAGTTTTCTCCTTCACGTGGCTTTCGTCAAGGTGATCCATTGACCCCTTGCTTGTTTCTCATTGTTGCACATCCTTTATCTGCACTTTTGAACAAGTCTATTCAGTATCATGGGTTGGAAGCGTTGAAAATATGTTGAAGGGCTCCTGCAATATCGCACTTATTGTTTGCAGATGACTCATTATTATTATTTAGTGCTTCTCCTGAGCAGGCAAAAGTGGTAAAAGATGTCTTGAACAAGTATGCTTCATCGATGGGACAACTTATTAACCCTTCAAAGTTTTCCATCTTGTTCGCTGACAATTCCTCAAGTGCATCCATAAATGAGATTCAAGGAATATTGGACCTCTCGCAAGAGGTGTTTAATCCTAAGTACTTAGGTATTGCTGTCCGTGAGGAAAATTCCAATCTTTGCAGGGCAGGTTGAGTATAAGCGTTTGGTTGTTGGAGTGAAAGATAAATGGATATGGGAAGTAAGGACATTCTGATAAAGTCAGTTGCTTTGGCGATATCCACGTATGTAATGTGTGTTTTCAAACTCCCACTTCGGTGTGTGATGATCTATCTCACTTATGAGGCAATACTGGTGGGAACTCGGTAAGGGTTAGAGAAAGATGACCTGGCTTTAGATATATGGGAGCTTTTAACCCAGATCTTCTAGCCACGCAAGTGTGGAGATTAATTGAGAATCCAGACAGTCTTAGAGGCTCCTATGATGGTACAATCTGATAATGCCATTGCTATTGCTGCATTGACAAATCAATCACTAGATCGTTCTCCGTACAGACACATGACGTGTGAAATCAAACGTCTTCTAGTATTATGATAGTCTGTTCCTGTTAAGTTATCACGTAATCAAAACAGGGTAGCTGTCAGTTGATACGTCTCAAACGTATCTATAATTTTTTATTGTTTCATGCTATTATATTATCACTTTTATATACTTTTTATATCATTTTATATTATTTTACTAGACTAACCTATTAATTTAGTGCCAAGTGCCAGTTCCTGTTTTTTGCTTGTTTTTGGTTTCGCAGGAAATCAATATCTACGGAGGTCAAAATACGTTGCCGATTTAACACGATTTTTTTTGGGCAACAAGAAACATTTGAAGCTTCAGGAAGCGTCGAGGGGACCCACCAGTCAGCCACAAAGGAAGGTGGCACGGCCAGAGGGGTGGCCGCGTCACTTGGGCTTGTGGGCCCCTTGGTTACCGCCTTGACCTGATTCCATCGCCATAAATTCCTATAAATACCGAAACCATCCGTCGTTCTTCCAGAAGACTTTTATCGCCGCCGCAAGCCTCTGTTCCGAAGAGATCCCATCTGGAACCCTGTTCCGGAGTTCTACCGGAGGGGGAAGCCATTGCCGGGAGGCTCTTCATCAACCTTGCTGCCTCCATGATGATGTGTGGGTAGTTCCTTTAGGACCTACGGGTCCATAGCAGTAGCTAGATGGTTCTCTCTCTCTTTTTGGATCTTCAATACCATGTTCCCGTTCTTCCTTGTGTCATTGGGATCAATCCGATGTAATTTTGCGGTGTGTTTGTTGGGACATGATGAATTGTGAGTTTATGATTAGATTGTTCATTGAATCTTATTGAATCTTTTGAAGTTTCTTTGCTGCATAATTAAATAGCTATGTATGCTTTCCGATCTATTTGTCTTCTCTGGCCAAGATTGATGAGTAATTCTTCAGAGGGAGTGGTGCATATTAGTGGGTTCAATCTTGTGGTGCTTTAATTTAGTGACAATAAGGACGAAGACACGTATTGTATTGTTGCCACTAAGGATAAAACGACGGGGTTTAATCTTATTGCTAGATTTCTTTCTGTCTACATTATGTCATCTTACTTATTGCAATGCTCTGTTTCTTGTAAACTTAATACCTTGAGATGCATGCTGGATATTGGTTTCGGGGTAGAGTATTAGTAGTAGATGCTGTTGGATTAACGGTCTATTTATCACGGACGTAATGCCTATATGAGATTATGCCATGAATGATCATAGTCATAAAGATTGTTATTCCTGTCAATTGCCCAACTATAATTTGTTACCGTGCCAATTACCTGCTTCTGAGAGAAATACCTCTAGTGAACCTATGGCCCCCGGGTCCATTCTCCATTAATACAAGTCTTCCACACAATTTGCTCTTTCATTTATTTGCTCTTTTATTTTGCCGTTTTACTATACAACTACCTATCTATCTATTTGCTTTTAATCTTGTAACTAGCAAGGACAATGGGATTGACAACCCTCTTGCCGTGTTGGGTGCAAGCATTTTATTTTGTTTGTGTGCAGGTGCTGTTTATCTTGTTAGCTTGAAGCTCCTATTAGTTCGATAAAGCTTAGTTCTTAACTGAGGGAAAGCTTTGCTGCTATCTATATCACCCTTCCTCTTTGGGAAAACCCAACGACTCCTGCGGGAGTAGCAAAGAAATTTCTGGCGCCGTTGGCGGGGAGTCTTCTTCAACCAAATCAAGTGCCTGCACACAAACTTCTTATTTGCTTGTTTTCTTGCTTGCCTAGTTGTGCTATCTTTTATCGTAGACTCACTAAACAGAAACTAAAATTTAAAATATATTGGTTATGGATCCTTCTCCACTAGCTGGACTTTTCAAAAATTCTAATTATGATAAACCAATAGCTGGTGATGAAAATGCTATTGCTATAAGCTCTTTGAAAGAAAAGATGGAGTTGAGTGCGCTTCTTTATCTTTATGAAGTTTTTCTTGAAAATCGTGAAACTGATAATTGTTATGAAGTGTGAAAAGAAGAATTTTATAAAGTGATTGATAAAAGTTCCTTGAATGATAAGCATGATTGCAATGATATTAGTATGAATTCTATGAATATCGATTATGCTAATGATATGCAAAGCTATAAGCTTGGGGATGATGAGTTTGATGAGCATGATATTTTTAGTCCCCCTACTAATGAAGAAGTTATAAAAGAAAAATATGATTGCGATAGATATGATAATATTTATGATTCAAGTGATGAAGATGACACACTTGATGAAAATATTGTTTTTTATGGTGACACTATATCTGTAGGCACTATTGATGATGAGTTTGTTATGCCTACTACTTATTATAATGATCATGATTGGGGAGATAATTATGATGCTTCTTTTGATCTTGAAAATTTATTTGAGCCTCGTGATGTATTTATTATTGATAATAATGCTTGCAATACTATTGAAAGTGGGTCTGGAAGAGTGTCAACTTTAAGTAGTTGTGATTCCACTATTTTGGAGAATGTTCAATTTTATGAAATTGTTGATAAAAGTGGGTTCGGAGAGGTCATGATTTTATTTGATGTTAATCCCACTATCTTGGAAGATTATAAAATATATATGCACGTGGATCATGAGGAGAATATGTTGTATGATAGTTATATTATTAAGTTTGATTATGATCATATATTTAATTATTATGAGAGAGGCAAGTATGGTTATAGAAAATTTCATGTTACTCAATTACCTCTCTTTGTGTTAGAATTGTTAATGTTTCATTCTTCTTCCATGCATATGCTAAATATTGCTTGCATTGATAATTTGTTTATTTATAAAATGCCTATGCATAGGAAGTGGGTTAGACTTAAATTTGAGTGTTGCTTGCTTATTGATGCTCTCTTTGTGCTTCAATTCTTGTCTTTCATGTGAGCATCACTAAAATTTTAAGCCTATCTTAATGGCTATAAAGAAAGAGCTTGTTGGGAGACAACACAATAGTTATAATTTTGTTTTTAGTGAGTCAACATGATTATTGCAACTGTAGTAATTGTGTTTGTATCTTCTCTTTCATTTTTGTGCCTAGTTAAACCTTTGGGATGTTGCAAATGCTTGTTTGTTAGGTTCTGTGCAGAAACAGAAACATTTGCGCCCAGTAATTGAATTTTCATTCTGTACTGGAACTTTCTAATTTCCTGACATTTTTGCACAGTACTGAACTACAAATTGTCTGCACTGTCCAAATTTTTGAGAAATTTTCGAGTTACATAAATATGGCTAAAAATTAGATATTTACTTACTGTTCTATTTTTGACAGATTGCTGTTATGTTTTCTTTGTCCGCTTGTTTTAAATTTTCCATGGCTTATATTGGGGGATATAAATTGTGGAAATGATAGGATACAGTAAACATCATTTGGAGATAATTATGCATCTTGTCTTGACAGTACATGATTGGGAGATTTATTTTTATTTGTACTAACCTATCTCACGAGTTCTGTTAAGTTTTGTGTGAATGAAGTTTTCAAGTTTTGGGTGAGATAGCGATATGAGGAGAATAAGGAGCGGCAAGAGCCTAAGCTTGGGGATGCCCAAGGCACCCCAAGGCAAT
The DNA here is from genome assembly GCA_039707655.1 of Elymus sibiricus. Lineage (NCBI taxonomy): Eukaryota > Viridiplantae > Streptophyta > Magnoliopsida > Poales > Poaceae > Elymus > Elymus sibiricus. The sequence continues at coordinate 43,591,986 of CM077664.1, forward strand.
ATCTAAGGAAGACTCAAGCAGCTAAGCTTGGGGATGTCCCGGATGGCATCCCTTCTTTCGTCTTCAAAATTATCGGTATATCCCACTTGAAGCTATATTTTAATTATTCACATGATATGTGTTTTGCTTGGAGCGTGTTTTGCTTTTATTCTAGTTTTTTTGCTGGTCATTACGATTATCATGTTCTGGTCACATTTATTAGAGAGACACACATTATTCTTATATTTATAGAATGCTCTTTTGATCTTCACTTATATCTATTTGAGTTGAGGCAATTGCTCTTGTACTTCACTTATACTTGTTTGAGCACGATGATATGTTTTTATAGAAAACATTAGGACTCTCATGCTTCACTTATATCTTTTTAGAGAGTTAAATAGTAATTGGTAAATTGCATGAGTTATATGGTTGGTCTAAAAATAATAGGTATACAACGGTGGTATAATAAAAACTTGCATAAAACTTGTAGATCATTGGATATGATAATTTTGATTCCTTGCAATAGTTTTGCGATATTGTAGTAGTGATATGTGATTTTGTGGGTGAATGATTACAGTTAAGTACGGATATTGGTGTTAAGGTTTGTGAGTCTGTATACATGAAAGTAGTAGCCGCTGGTATTAGCGAAGAAGTCTGAGTGTGGGATGTCTTAGAGTGGCGCCCGTGTGTGTTCGGATCGGGGGCGCGCGATGGTTAACTCCTACCAACCTCCCCCCTAGGGGCATGTGAGTTGTGCTTGCTTCGAGATGGGCTAATAGACTTTTGCAATAAGTATTTGAGTTTTTTAAGACTAATGTGAGTATTTTGGTCTTTATGCACTTACACTATCCATATTTTGCTAGACTCTTCTGTACTGTGCATTGCCCTCTCTCACATTGAGACATGGTGCATACTTCGCCAGTGCATCCAACCCCGTAGGACGATACGGTCTCTCACACATAAGCCTCATTATATCTTTTCAAAACAGCCACCATACCTACCTATTATGGCATTTCCATAGCCATTCCGAGATATATTGCCATGCAACTTTCATTGTTACTATTCATGACTTGAGCATTCATTGTCATTTTGCTTTGCATGATCATAGAGCTAACATGATATTTGTGGCTAGACCACTGTTCATCATTGATACATGTTACGCTAGAATCATTGCACATCCTGGTACACTACAAGAGGCATTCATATGTAGTCATCATTTTATTACATTTTCAGAGTTGTAAGTAAAATAAAAGTGTGATGTTCATTATTAGAGTGCTGCGCCTACTAGTGAGGATTAAAAAAAGAGGCCAAAGCGCCCAAGAAAAAAAGAGGCCAAAAAAAGGAGCCCACCAAAAAAATGAGAGAAAAAGAGAGAGGGGCCACACTACTATCCTTACCACACTTGTGCTTCAAAGTAGCACCATGTTCTTCATATAGAGAGTTTTCATACTATTCATTTCATATGCTAGTTGGATTTTTACATTATAGAACTTGGCTTGTATATTCCGATGATGAGCTTCCTCAAAATGCTCGAGGTCTTCATGAGCAAGCAAGTTGGATGCACACCCACTTAGTTGCATTAGGAGAGCTTTCATACACTTATAGCTTTAGTGCATCCGTTGCATGTCAATCCCTACTCCTCACATTAATATCGATTGTAAGGCTTCCTCTTGCCTAGCGATCAAGCCGCGTTGATGTGAGACTTTCTTATATTTTTGTCTTCTTATAAATCCCCATCATCGTTCTATTTGCCATCCAAAGTGCTAAGACCATGGCTCACACTCAAGTATTGCGTGGGAGTTCAATAGCTGAAGCCAGAAAAGTATGACTTAAGTGCTTGGTTTGGCGTCGAGGTTTTTCATGATTCGGTGTCTTTATGCTAGGAAGACTGAGCGTGCTATGCTTATCATCATTAAGTGTGTATAGATCACGTTCATTAGCATCTTTATTTTGGAAAGACAATGATTGTTTATTTGCATGCTCATGAATTATTATTTTAATGTCGAATTGATAGACTATTGCCTTCAATCATCTATGTCCTAAATTCATACCACGATTGCATCATTTGATCGAGATTATGCTAGGTAGCATTCAACATCAAAAATTATCTTTGTTTATCATTTACCTACTCCAGGACGAGCAGGAATTAAGCTTGGGGATGCTGATACGTCTCAAACATATCTATAATTTTTGATTGTTTCATGCTATTATATTATCACTTTTATATACTTTTTATATCATTTTATATTATTTTTCTGGACTAACCCATTAATTTAGTGCCAAGTGTCAGTTCCTGTTTTCTGCTTGTTTTTGGTTTCATAGAAAATCAATATCTACGGAGGTCAAAATACATTGCCAATTTAACATGATTTTTTTGGGCAACAAGAAACACTGGAAGCTTTGGGAAGCGTCGAGTGGACCCACCAGTCAACCACAAGGACAGGTGGCGTGGCTAGGGAGGTGGCCGTGCCACCTGGGCTTGTGGGCCCCCTGGTTACCGCCTTGACCTGATTCCACCACCATTAATTCCTATAAATACCGAAACCATCCGTCGTTCCTTCAGAAGACTTTAATCGTCGCCGCAAGCCTCTGTTCCGAAGAGATCCCATCTGGAGCCCTGTTCCGGAGTTCTACCGGAGGGGGAAGCCATTGACGGGAGGCTCTTCATCAACCATGCTGCCTCCATGATGATGTGTGAGTAGTTCCTTTAGGACCTACGGGTCCATAGCAGTAGCTAGATGGTTCTCTTTCTATTTTTTGATCTTCAATACCATGTTCCCCTTCTTCCTTGTGTGATTGGGATCAATCCGATGTAATTTTGCGGTGTGTTTGTTGGGACATGATTAATTGTGAGTTTATTATCAGACTATTCATTGAATATTACTGAATCTTTTGAAGTTTCTTTGTTGCATAATTAAATAGCTATGTATGTTTTCCGATCTATTTGTCTTCTCTGGCCAAGATTGATGAGTAGTTCTTCAGTGGAAGTGGTGCATAGTAGTGGGTTCAATCTTGCGGTGCTCTAATCCAGTTACAATAAGGACGAAGACACGTATTGTATTGTTGCCACTAAGGATAAAATGACGGGGTTTAATCTTATTGCTAGATTTCTTTCTGTCTACATTATGTCATCTTGCTTATTGCAATGCTCTGTTTCTTGTAAACTTAATACCTTGAGATGCATGCTGGATAGCGGTTTCGGGGTGGAGTATTAGTAGTAGATGCTATTGGATTAACGGTCTACTTATCACGGACGTAATGCCTATATGAGATTATGCCATGAATGATCATAGTCATAAAGATTGCTATTCTTGTCAATTGCCTAACTGTAATTTGTTACCATGCCAATTGCCCGCTTTCGAGAGAGATACCTCTAATGAACCTATGGCCCCCGGGTCCATTCTCCATTAATACAAGTCTTTCATACAATTTGCTCGTTCATTTATTTTCTCTTTTATTTTACCGTTTTACTATACAACTACATATCTATCTATTTGCTTTTAATCTTGTAACTAGCAAGGACAAGGGGATTGACAACCCCCTTGCCGCGTTGGGTGCAAGCATTTTATTTTGTTTTTGTGCATGTGTTGTTTATCTTGATAGCATGAAGCTCCTACTGGTTCGATAAACCTTGGTTCTTAACTGAGGGAAAGCTTTGCTGCTATCTACATCACCCTTCCTCTTTGGGGAAACCCAACGACTCCTGCGGAAGTAGCATCAGTCTTGCTAATTTTGGTCGTTGTGGAGGTAGCACCACCTGTTGGTTACGCCAGGTTCCACAGTGTGCTTCGGAGCTTCTATTAGCAGACTCTAACTCTATTACGTTGGAATAAAACACTATTTTGCCCCGAAAAAACGTGTAAGAAAGCTTCAATCTTTGGGTGCCTTTCGATTTCTACCGGCACACACCAACCAAAAACCCTTTGCTTTGAATCTCCTCCTGAAAGCCCTAAAACAAAACTCTGCCGATCACCCTAAAAACCTCTCACAATCTTCTCCATGGGCTCTCTGCCGAAGCCCTTTCGTGCGGCCTCACTGCCGCCACATCATGAACTACCAAGAAGTAGTAGACTATTAGAGATGAACCTACGACCATGCACAACCATACCATCCATCAGGCCCTCTGCCGAAGCAATATTAACAAGATATTATGTGCGCCTCGTGCACTGCCGTACCAGCCGTCATGCTCTCCGTCAAAGCAAGATCAACGAATACCAAGAGGTTGCCTATGGTCTTGTGCTGTCAAACATGGATCAAGATACATCCAACTATTGGATGAAGGTAGTGGTGCTGCTTCACCCTCTCTGCTCCTAGCCATAGGTTTGACATTGCAGCGCCCAGGTATCGCCTCACTCAGTCCGCAATGGAGATAGTTTAGTGTAGTTTAGCCAACAATGATTTGGATGCATCCTGGTATTTTTAAACGAAGTGCAACATAAAGAAGGAGCCTCGACAACAAACGCATAGGGAGGCCAGGGGATTTTCGCTATGTTTGCTCATGTAAACTCTTCAGCGTCTTCTTTCCTTTTTGTTATTTTGTTCTCTCCCTAAAAACTAAAAGGTCAGTTATGGTAGACCATTAGCCATGGCGAGGACTGTGGCTACCTAGGGCCTAGCCCAAGAAGGGGCCCAACCTTGTGCACATGTACTATGGATACATAAGCATATATTAGAAAAAAAGACAGATAACATTGCAAGACCAACACATTAGGATAGAGACAGCCAGTCAGCCAGTCTAATTCCTTCGTCTTCTTCACTAGAAAGCACGCCGCCGCCACCTCAAGACCCAAAAGCCTCGAGGGCTACTTTGCCAAATTTGCAGAGACCAATCCAACATTGGTGCCAAGTTTGGTAAGTGGGGATAAGTAGTGCAATTTTTTTGGTAAAAGGTGTACATTTTGCCAACAAGTTTGCTAAATACGAAAATGTGGTGAAGTTTATGAAATGAAAATTTCTAAATGAGGTTAAACGGGGAATAATCCGTCCCTTAACTGACCAATGTTCGGTAGAATGATACCTCTTCGTGAGTGTCTCGTAGACTACCCCTAGCAAATTGAACGCGGGTAGGTGGGTGCAAACACCAGCCACCGAGCTAGTGCTCAATTCTCCGAAATGGACTTTTTTCTGCCACAAATTGTGATATTTGGGGGTACAAAATGGAATTTGCTCGATCTTATTGGACATAGCTGATAATTTGACATGGTCAAGATCCTCTTAGACTTGGGAAAAATATTGATGGTGCTTATATGGGTTTTTTCATAACACATATGAACGAGTAAAACACACTCACGACACAAAAACAGAATATTTTCAACAAAGTATGTAATGTTTGAAAATACATCTCTATTTACATTGATACCAATACAATTATAGGTCTGCCACATGATGTGATATTACTCATAGATCGAGTGGCGTACGTGCATGCATGCTCATTATCTAAGGATCTTGACGATCAGCCTGGTCCTGTGACTTAATTAGGCTGGCGACCGGTCCGGTAGTCCGTAGCATGCAAGGAATTCGTGCAGCAGCAGCTGCAGGTCGAGGTGCTTTAGGCATCACTGAGAAGGTTACAAGGTGTACCGGTGTAGCTGGCCCTGCGGCCTCGCGCACCAGCATATTAGGCTAGTCGATGAGGGCCAATGTCAGCCAGCCGCCTTGAGTTACTGCTCGTGCGTGGGCCCCCTGCCCCCGCCACGTTTGTTCGCTGCTTCACTTCATCTTTTTATGAAACTAGCAAGGTGGCCCTTGCAAATGCGAGGGTATCGTCTTTAGCGTATTGAAAGCATTTAAGAAATAAACTTATAATTTCATACGTATTCATATTATACCATCAACAATATATAATATGCCTACATAACTCCTCACAAGTTATGCAGAACAAAATATCATATGGGACACATCTTTAACACCTTCAATTTGTGTGGGCAATCAATTGTGATGTTATTCCCAACAACACCATACTATCGATCAAATGTATTGTTGCCTTAATGTAGCGTTTGGTCAGTACACATAACTAAAGTTTAGACCCAAGCTAACCTGATATTTTATATATTGTGACAAATGAGTGCATGATATTCATATATATTATTTGTCATTAATGAGATATGCACACTTACAAAAAAAACTGTATATTATGATGCAAATAATAATTAGAGTTTCATCAAAACAATAGTCAAATGTTGTTTAGTTAAAGTTACAAAGACATTAATTATGGTCCACTACGATATGTTATGTATAATTATGAAGATATGCACACTAGTGCAGAATCGGCCTATAGTGCCGGTTCGTAAGGGCTTTTAGTCCCGGTTCAGGAACCGGCACTAAAGGGTGGGGACTAAAGCCCCCCCCCCCCTTTAGTCCCGGTTCAAGACGGCCCGGGACTAAGGGCCCACCACGTGGCACGAGCCGGCGCCGGGGGCTGGGGGACCTTTAGTCCCGGTTGGTAACACCAACCGGGACTAAAAGTATTTCATTTAATTCTGGGTTTATGAATTATGGTTTATTTTTACTTTTAATTTTGTGTTTTCCATTTAATTCTTTTTCATTTCAAACATATTTTACGCTACTACATACTGTACACGTTATTCATATATATATAAATAGAATTTCTCGTAGAACCGATCATATATATATCATCGAATTTCTCAAACGACCATTCACATACACATATATATACACAATTTGGTATATACAATTTCTCCTACAATTTGCGGATCATTACATGCAGGCATTACAGCTTGTAATGGTATTCTCCTTTGGGATCTATGACCTGGTCGAGCAAAAATCCCGCTATTTCCTCTTGAATTGCTCGTATGCGATCCGTTGGTAGGAGCTTGCCCCGCATCTCCCACAGCTTTAAAGAAGGAGATCAAGATGAATATATTAGTTGTGTGTATATATATTAGATCATGATAAAAAAATTGTGGATAGTGTTCTGGCAAACGTATCCAAAGTTGTCTTTCAGATTTTTCCATTTCGGACGTCATCATGCGAATGGTCTCGCAAACGTAGTATGCGCATAAATTATTCCCCGGCGCCTGGCTCAGCCACTTTACGAGAATAAAATTCAATCAGATAATAATTAATCAAGCATGATAATGATATTGAAACTAGAATTAATCAAGCTAGCTAGTACTCCCTCCGTCCGAAAAAGCTTGTCCCAAGCTTGTGCCTCAAATGGATGTATCTAGCACTAAGTGATAGATACATCCATTTGAGAGACAAGCTTTTTCGGACGGAGAGAGTACTACTTAATTACCTTGGGTTGCACCCATTTCAGCTGTTGTTTCCATTCGCCGGGGACCTCTTTGATGAACTTTTGCCAAGCCCTGCCCGCCGGCAAAGAAAATGAATAAAGGAGTTATTAATTAGTTGATATCAGGAAATGACCTAAAGAGGCCGACATAGTGCGATAATGATTGAAATTACCTGTCGACCATCCCCCTCATGATTTCGTATTCGGATGGCTCTTTATATAGTGAGTCCAGTACATGAACTTTTCCCTTGTCAACTTCAATGATTAACAAGATCTAGTGGAAACTGCATGCGCACATGTTTGTATAATTAAGCGGGCATGTGCATAACTCATCAACTACACTTATTAACATCTAGTAAGAAAAAATAGAATTTGTAGTACAAGATATAGTAACACTCACCCGAAGTTGTAAGGAAGTAGTATTTCTGGTTGGGTGTTTAGTTGCCTCAAAAACTCTAGCAAGCTGATCTCTGTGTCTTCTCTCGACCATTCAGTTGACCATGTCTTTTGATTAATCGTATTTGGGTCAATGAACCCAATGCCATAGCGTCCAACTTTTTTCATTTCATACATCTTTATTCTGCATAATACCACAGAAAAAATATAGTGAGGATAATTACAGGTAATGAACGAGCACAGCTAGCTAGAGACTTAAATTACAGAAAGAAATCACTTACAGACAATAGCAACTGACGATAGATTTGTCGAGTGCGTCTTGATTGAATAACTGAAACATCTCTTCAAACTCAACCCACAAATCTTTTGCATGGAAGTAATGCTCTTCCTTGACTTTCACCATGAGGGACTCTCGATCGGTCTTTGCTGCTTCTATCATGTACCACTTATGCAAATTGTACATTCTCGTTGGTAGAAGCGGGACCTGCTCAGGCTTGACCAGAGGTTCGCCGCGGACATATTTCCATCTTAGTTCCTCCTCTTTAAACACGGGGAGTTCCTCGGTGCCTAGGAGTTGTTAAACAGTGAGACCGGCCTCTTTAGCCTGCCTTCTATGATCGTCGGTTATTACCAGCTGATGGGCGGTACTCACATGTGTTTGTACAATGAGCGGGGGGATCGATTGCACTGCCTGTTCTCCCAGCTGGGGAACAGTTTTCCCGCTTTTTTTGCCAACTGCCTGGCTCGAGCTCGACTCCTTCTTTTGTTGTGCCTGATATATCTTCTTGATACAGCGCTCATAGTCTGAGTCCGTATGCTTGACAGCCGGTTGAGCATTATCAATAAACAGTTGTATGACATCCTCATGTACTTTCTCCTTTGGCGGCGGGGGCGGTTTCGGTCCAAAATGGGCCTTCAATTGGGCAGCCACTTCGGCTTTGGTTTCCTCCTCAGTCAGGTGGTAAGGCAATTTCGGAAGAGGCTTGAGGCTTGGACCATATTTGTATTTCTTGCCTGTTGTACCGCTAGCCTCCGTAGCTGCGGCGCCTCTCTTCCGCTCTTGCCTAGGCGGCGGAGCCCGCTGAGGCGGCGGAGACGGCGGAGACGGCTGACGCGGTGCCGGACTTGGAGGAGGAGGAGTTGGCTGACGCGGTGCCGGCAGAGACGGCTGACGCGGTGCCGGGCTTGGAGGAGGAGGAGTCGGCTTACGCGGTGCCGGTGGAGGAGTCGACTGACGCGGCGGCGGACTTGGAGGAGCAGGAGTCGGCTGACATGGTGGCGGACTTGTTGCAGCAGGAGTCGGTGGCCTTGGAAAGACGATGCAATCCTTTTTCCATAGAATGATACGATGTATGGCCTCTCCCAGTGTGCTCTCCTCGTCACCTCCAGGAATGTCAAGCTGTAGCTCGTAATATCCTGACATCACTTCATCAATCCCGACACGAGCATAGCCAGCTGGAATCGGATTGCAATGGAAGGTTGCTTCAGGGGGATTTGTTAAAGCATAGCCGTCCGCCACCTTCATGGATAGGTTCTTCACTTTCATGTGTAGCTCACAAGTAGTCCTATCTTTGATATCATCCACAGGGTATCTAGCCAGCAGTGCATCATCGGCCAGGGTGGAACCCACGCTGCTTCTCGGCATAGATGGGATGGTGCTATCCAATGCTGGATCGATTTGCTCCTGCTGCCGCTGAGACGCCCTTTCCTGGCTAAGTGAGTCGATCTGCTCCTGCTGCCGCCTGAAAGCGCGTTCCAACTCCAAGTGACTAGAGTATAGGCCTTGAAGGAGGAGTGCTTCCTCCTTCCTCTTCTCCTCCTCCAGCTTCCTCTTCTGCTCCTCCTGCTGCTTCTTTCTCGCACGGCTTCTGTAATCGGCATTCCAATCCGCAAACCCCTCAAACCACGGAACAACGCCTTTGCCTCGTGTTCTTCCCGGGTGTTCAGGATTCTTCAGGGCGCGCGTAAGCTCATCGTTCTCTCTGTTGGGCGTGAACACCCCCGTTCGAGCTTCTTCTATTGCAACAAGTAAATCGTCCTGAGCTTTTTTAAGACTTGCTCGCTCCATAATCAGCCCTGTCTCTGGGTCCAACTTCCCCCCATGCGCATAAAACCAAGTCCTGCACCTGGGGGGCCAGTCCAATGTAACTGGAGTGACCCCTGCATCCATCATCTTTTGCTCAGCGAGATCCCACTTAGGCAGGGCCACCTGGTAGCCACCTGGCCCCAGAGTATGGTGCCACTTCTTTTTCGCAGCATTAATCTTGTTTTGTCTCGACCGTTCCTGAGCTAGTTCTGATTCCTTGAACTTCACGAAATCGTCCCAGTGATCTCTTGCCTTCTCCAGTGTTCCATTGAATTCTGGAGTCCGCTTTCCTGCTCTGACGTACGCGGCCCATATATTTTTCTTGTGGTTGTTGAATGCTATCGCCATCTTCTTAAGAGCACTCTTCCTGACTTTCGCCAGATCTGCATCTGTCAAATGATCTGGTAGGGTGAAATGTGACATGAGCGATTCCCAAAGCAGATCTTTTGCTCTTTCATCGACAAAAGTAACTCCTGGATCTCCCTTTGCTGGCTTTTTCCATTCTTGAACGGAGATCTGGATTTGGTCCCTGACAATAACTCCGCATTGACGAGTGAACTTGGTCGCATTCTTCTTAGGTTCAAGCGGTTCGCCATTTGATTTGATGGCATCGATGTTGTACTTTACGCCAGCCTGCAACCTTTTGGCCGGGCCTCGAACTGCCCTGCCGCTTGTAGAAGATTTTCTCGATCCGGAGGGCTAAAAGAAGAAAGATCGATTCGTTAATATATACAAATCAATTAATACATGTAATGATCACCGGATGGCTTATATAATAAATATACCTCTAGCTCGCCGGTCTTTGTTATTTGAAGAACATTTCCTTCGTCATCATTGTTGTCGCCTTCATCTATTCGTTTGTCTTCATCAAACATCATACCCTCACCCGAAGGGTTCAGATATTGCGAGCCGTCATCATGATCATCTGGGCTCGGGGAGCGTATGATGTCGAACAGAGCCTCTTCTCCTTCTCTGCCGGTATTGTCCATAGCTTTTATTTAACTAATCCAGAAGAAAGATAAAACAATTTAGTATTCAAATTAGAATGCATGCAATCAATAAGGAAAAACTGAATCATAGTAGATAATATGCATCTCGAATAATCCAGATAATATGCATCATCGAATATAATCTCGAATACATCGTCTCGAATATTATCGAATAATATAATCTCGAATACATCGTCTCGAATATAATCTCGAATACATCTTGAGTATTATCACTAATACATCTCGAATATTATCATATATATAACATCACTAGCTAATAAAGATCGAATATTATCGAAGAATCTAGTTCACTCGCGGTTCCTGAGGCGCGGGCGGTGGACACCCAAAGAGAAGGAACCATCACAGGATCATAGCTCGGGTGAGATCCCTGAAGAACCTGCCAGGTATTGGAGAACCTGACGTCCAACGCATCCATGTAGCGACGGACGTGCTCGTCCTCCTCCCTGACACGGCGGCGTACCACCTCCGGCGGGGCCAGCTGCCTCCGCACCGAAAGTGGCCCACGCGAACGCCACCAAAGAAGCTCCGGGTCGATGAAGGGACCCGGGGCCGGGTTCCTCACCAAGCTGCGCGCCCCTGAAGGTAGCACCTCCCAGTGCCAGCCCGGCAAAGCCCAGTCCCGAACGTGGCGCCTCTGAAGCAGGACGTCGTCGCGAACGAGTCGACGAGGAGGATGCGGGCCGGGCATCGTTGACGTCGAGAACAAATTCTTCTGAATTTTTTTTCCTATATATGCAATGTCATTTTATTAGGAAATTTTGAGCAAAATATCCTCTTTTCAATTATAATGTCCCATTCCTAGGTTCTAACTACCCTAATAATATTCCTTTCTCAAAAAATTCCGAAACTTTCCCACTTATATATAGTCCTTCTACCAAATATATATATGGTCAACTTTTTCCTATGCAACTTTTTTATATGCAAATTTTTTCTATACTATGATATACAACATTATATAAAATTAAAAAACAGAAAAAGAAACACTAATTAAGCATACTTCTATACATCCATTAAAAAACAGAAAAACAACATTATATAAAAAAAATTCTATACTAATTAAACACTAATTATATCCATCTAACATGCATTCATACATACATATATACTAGTGAAAAAATAATCATCTAAAACAACTAAAACATCTAAATAAAACATCAAACATTCACGCATACATGTATAAAAAAACTAGTGAAAAACAAATCGCCGGAGGGGGCGGCCGCGCGAGCTCACAGCGGACGGACGGCGGCGTCGAGGTGCAGGGGCGCGGACGGACGGCGACGGCGACGGCGAGGTGTGCCGGGCGCGGCGGCCACGACGATGTCGAGGTGCGGCAGAGGCGCGGATGGACGGCGGCGTCGAGGTGCGGTAGGAGCGCGGACGGACGGACGGCGACGTCGAGGGGCAGGGGCGCGCGGACGGATGGCGATGGCGAGCTCCGGCAGCCTGGCGGCGTGGTGGTACGTTCGGCGTCGTTGAGAAGAAAGGCAGATTTGGGGAAAAATTCGTAAGTGTTGTATATATAGGAGGCACCTTTAGTCCCGGTTGGAGCCACCAACCGGGACTAAAGGGTGAAATTTGGCCAGGCAGAGCGGCGGGAAGACAAGCCTTTAGTCGCGGTTGGTGGCTCCAACCGCGACTAAAGGGGGGTCTTTAGTCGCGGTTGGAGCCACCAAACCGCGACTAAAGGTGGTGTGCCAGGCGAGGGGCGCGGTGGATGTTTAGTCCCACCTCGCTAGTTGAGAGGAGCTCGCACCGGTTTATAAGCCCCGCCGCGGCTACCGTGTTGAGCTCCTCTCTAATGCAGGCCTTCTGGGCGTACCGCACCTGTGCCGCCCAGTGGGGCCTACTGGGCCGTACGGGCCTGCATCCTGGCCCAACTAGAGGTTGGGTTTCTAGTCGTATGCAGGCCGTGGCGGCCCAATAGGCGGGCTTTTTTTAATTTATTTATTTTTTTGTTTTTTTTGTTTTTTGCTTTATTTATTTTCTTTTGTTTCTGAGTTGTTTTTTTCTTTATTTAGAGTTTCTTTGTGAATCTTTTTGCTTTAGGTAAAAAAAAATTATAAACTTTCTGTTAGTGCTAGTAGTTTTCAAATTTGAATAGTTTAAATTTGAATTATTTGAAATTTGTGTGAATCACTAGTTTGTGACTAACTTTACTTTAAAAATAGATTTTTCAGTGATTCTTTTTTCTGCTGTTTAATATTAGTGTGTTTTATCATTATATTCAATTTGGTAATTCTTAGGTTATTTAAAAAAATGAAATGCCTTTGTAACAGACGAGTTTTCGTCAGAAACCCTGATACTTCGAAAGAGATTGTCCAGTTTGTACACGAAGTGCATCCAGATTTTGCCGTAACCCTCTCAACTTTTTAGAACATGCTATGTGGGTGAAATGATGATACCATGCCAACTTTCAACCTTTTCAGAGTTCATTTGTAGTGCTTTTCAATTTCAGGGTCATTTAGCTCAAAAAATTAGTAAATGCATGAAAAATAGCAAATAAAGTCAGAAAGGGTTGAAAATTGATGACGTGGCTTCGAATGGTGCATACTGAACGCACAAAAAGTCTGGAGTTGAAATAAGTTTAAAAAAATGAAATGCCTTTGTAACAGATGAGTTTTCGTCTGAAACTTTGATACTTCGAAAGAGATTGTCCATTTTGTACACGAAGTGCATCCAGTTTTTGCCGTAACCCTCTCAACTTTTTAGCACATGCTATGTGGGTGAAATTATGATACCATTTCAACTTTCACCTTTTCAGAGTTCATTTGTAGTGCTTTTCAATTTCAGGGTCATTTAGCTCAAAAAAATCAGTAAATGCATGAAAAATAGCAAATGAAGTCAGAAAGGGTTGAAAATTGATGACGTGGCTTCGAATGGTGCATACTGAACGCACAAAAAGTCTGGAGTTGAAATAAGTTTAAAAAAATGAAATGCCTTTGTAACAGATTTGTTTTCGTCTGAAACCCTGATACTTCGAAAGAGATTGTCCATTTTGTACACGAAGTGCATCCAGTTTTTGCCGTAACCCTCTCAACTTTTTAGCACATGCTATGTGGGTGAAATGATGATACCATGCAAACTTTCAACCTTTTCAGAGTTCATTTGTAGTGCTTTTCAATTTCAGGGTCATTTAGCTCAAAAAAATCAGTAAATGCATGAAAAATAGCAAATGAAGTCAGAAAGGGTTGAAAATTGATGACCTGGCTTCGAATGGTGCATACTGAACGCACAAAAAGTCTGGAGTTGAAATAAGTTTAAAAAAATGAAATGCCTTTGTAACAGATTTGTTTTCGTCTGAAACCCTGATACTTCGAAAGAGATTGTCCATTTTGTACACGAAGTGCATACAGTTTTTGCCGTAACCCTCTCAACTTTTTAGCACATGCTATGTGGGTGAAATGATGATACCATGCCAACTTTCAACCTTTTCAGAGTTCATTTGTAGTGCTTTTCAATTTCAGGGTCATTTAGCTCAAAAAATAAGTAAATGGATGAAAAATAGCAAATGCAGTCAGAAAGGGTTGAAAATTGATGATGTGGCTTCGAATGGTGCATACTGAATGCACAAAAAGTCTGGAGTTGAAATAAGTTTAAAAAAATGAAATGCCTTTGTAACAGATTTGTTTTCGTCTGAAACCCTAATACTTCGAAAGAGATTGTCCATTTTGTATACGAAGTGCATCCAGTTTTTGCCGTAACCCTCTCAACTTTTTAGCACATGCTATGTGGGTGAAATGATGATACCATGCCAACTTTCAACCTTTTCAGAGTTGATTTGTAGTGCTTTTTAATTTCAGGGTCATTTAGCTCAAAAAAATCAGTAAATGCATGAAAAATAGCAAATGAAGTCAGAAAGGGTTGAAAATTGATGACGTTGCTTTGGACATAATATTTCTTCGCGTTTCAAATGCCAAAACACATAAGTACCCTAACAATTACAAAGATTCCCTCCGGTTTGTCCGAAGTGGGACTTTCCAGATATATAAGTCCGGAAACTCACTAGAGAAGCCGGTCACATCCCAGAGTGGGATCTTTGGGTATAAAACTTTTTCTTCGCGTGTGTCCCTTTGTGCCGTAACCATGGAAAATCTTCATCGTTTAACTGGATGCTCGGGTCAATATTCACCGTGAAGGGAGCAATTTCATGAAACTTTTCATAATCTTCTGACATGTCTGTCTTGTCCTCCACTCCCACGATGTTTCTTTTCCCTGAAAGAACTATGTGGCGCTTTGGCTCATCGTATGATGTATTCGCTTCCTTATCTTTTCTTTTTCTCGGCTTGGTAGACATGTCCTTCACATAGAAAACCTGCGCCACATCATTGGCCAGGACGAATGGTTCGTCTGCGTACCCAAGATTGTTGAGATCCACTGTTGTCATTCCGTACTGCGGGTCTTCCTTTACCCCGCCTCCTGTCAGATTGACCCATTTGCATCGAAACAAAGGGACCTTCAAACCACGTCCATAGTCAAGTTCCCATATCTCCTGTATGTAACCATAATATGTGTCCTTTGGCCTATTGGTGTTTGCTGCATCAAAGCAGACACCACTGTTTTGGTTCGTGCTCTTTTTATCTTGGGCGATCGTGTAAAATGTATTCCCATTTATCTCGTACCCTTTGAAAGTCAATATAGTCGAAGATGGTAACTTGGACAGCAAGTACAGCTCATCTGCAATAGTGTCGTCATGCATGAGACGTGTCTGCAACCAACCGGCAAAAGTCCCCGTTTGTTCATGTGTAATCCAGTCGTCAGACTACTCCGGGTGTTTGGAGCGTAGAATATTCTTGTGTTCCTCGATATACGGAGCCACCAAGGCGGAACTTTGTAGAACTGTGTAGTGTTCTTGCGCCCAAGAATGCCCGTCATGGCATATTACTGAATTCTTTCCTAGCGTGCCTTTTCCACCCAGTCTGCCCTCATGCCACGATTCAGGAACACCAATCGGCTTAAGGTCAGGAATAAAGTCAACACAAAACTCAATGACCTCCTCTGTTTCATGGCCCTTGGAGATGCTTCCTTCTGGCCTAGCACGGTTATGAACATATTTCTTTAAGACTCCCATGAACCTCTCAAAGGGGAACATATTGTGTTGGAGAACGTTGCATGGGAAACAAAAATTTTCCTACGCACACACAAGATCTATCCATGGTGATGAGCATCTACGAGAGGGAGAGTGAATCTACATACCCTTGTAGATCGCTAAGCGGAAGCGTTAATAAACGCGGTTGATGTAGTCGAACGTCTTCGCGATCCAAATCGCCGAGCGTCCCGCGATCCAATCACGATCCTTCCGATCTAGTGCCGAACGGACGGCACCTCCGCGTTCAACACACGTACGGCTTGATGACGCCTTCACCTCCTCGATCCAGCGAGCGATGGTGAAGTAGTGGTTGAGTTCCAGCAGCACGACGGCGTGGTGATGGTGGTGAGGAACAATCTCTGCAGGGCTTCGCGAAGCGCTACGGAGATTATGACGGAGGAACTAGAGGGCTAGGGTTGCCGGCACACGGCTTGGGAAATCCTGATGTGTCCCGTGTGCTAGCCCTGCCCCTCTATTTATATGTTGAGCCTTGGGGTCTAAACTTGGAGTAAAAGCCTCCTCCGGGTCGGTTTTGCCCGCACAAGGTCGGTTTGGCCCGCAGGGAAAGAGTCCAACTCGGATCCCTGCCGAACCGTGCACAGCCGCGCACAAGCGGTAGTACCGCTTCACACAAGCGGTAGTACCGCTTGGGCGGTAGTACCGCTTCACACAAGCGGTAGTACCGCTCCGGCGGTAGTACCGCTTCACCAAGCGGTAGTACCGTTTACGCGGCAGCAAAACTACTTTTTGCACTTTCCAATACCTCGTGGGCTTTATCCCTTTGCCCATATAAAGTGTTGCTGCACCCGAACACTTCGGTAAACATCCGGAACCCCTTCCGGTGAACTTCGGAACTCTTCCGGAGATCAAAACACTATTATCACATATATCAATCTTTACCTCCGGACTATTCCGGAGATCCTCGTCATGTCCGGGATTTTATCCGAGACTTCCGAACAACTTTCGGTCACCAACATAATAACTCAATTATACTAATCGTCACCAAACGTTAAGTGTGTAGACCCTGCGGGTTCGAGAACTATGTAGACATGACCGAGACACCTCTACGGCCAATAACCAATAGCGGGACCTGGATGCCCATATTGGCTCCTACATATTCTACGAAGATCTTTATCGGTCGAACCTCTATGTCAAGGATTCAGTTAATCCCGTATGCTGTTCCCTTTGTTCTTCGGTATGTTACTTGCCCGAGATTCGATCGTCGGTATCTCTATACCTAGTTCAATCTCGTTACCGGCAAGTCTCTTTACTCGTTCCGTAATACAAGATCTCGTGGCTAACACTTTTAGTCACATTGCTTGCAAGGCTCATTGTGATGTTGTATTACCGAGTGGGCCCTGAGATACCTCTCCGTCATACGGAGTAACAAATCCCAGTCTTGATCCATGCCAACCCAACAGACACCCTCGGAGATATCTGTAGAGCACCTTTATAGTCACCCAGTTACGTTGCGACGTTTGATACACACAAGGTATTCCTCCGGTGTCAGTGAGTTGCATGATCTCATGGTCAAAGGAACAGATACTTGACATGCAGAAAACAATAGCAATAAACTGACACGATCAAATGCTACGTTTACAGTTTGGGTCTTGTCCATCACATCATTCTCCTAATGATGTGATCCCGTTATCAAATGACATCTCATGTCCATGGCTAGGAAACCTTAACCATCTTTGATCAACAAGCTAGTCAACTAGAGGCTTACTAGGGACACAGTGTTGTCTATGTACCCACACATGTATTTGAGTTTCCAATCAATACAATTATAGCATGGATAATAAACGATTATCATGAACAAGGAAATATAATAATAACCAATTTATTATTGCCTCTAGGGCATATTTCCAACATATTGTGTAGAAATACAGGACCCAGAATGGCAATCTCTTCGACTAGGTGAACTAGGACGTGCGTCATGATATTGAAGAAGGATGGTGGGAACACCAACTCGAAACTGACAAGACATTGCACCAAATCATTCTCTAACCTTGGTATGATTTCTGGATCGATTACCTTTTGAGAGATTGCATTGAGGAATGCACATAGCTTCACAATGGCTAATCGAACGTTTTCCGGTAGAAGCCCCCTCAATGCAACCGGAAGCAGTTGCGTCATAATCACGTGGTAGTCATGAGACTTTAGGTTCTGGAACTTTTTCTCTGCCATATTTATTATTCCCTTTATATTCGACGAGAAGCCTGACGGGACCTTCATACTGAGCAGGTATTCGAAGAAGATTTCCTTCTCTTCTTTGGTAAGAGCGTAGCTGGCATGGCCCTGATACTGCTTTGGATCCATGCCGTCTTTTCCGTGCATACGTTGCTGGTCCTCCCGTGCCTCCGGTGTATCTTTTGTCTTCCCATACACGCCCAAGAAGCCTAGCAGGTTCACGCAAAGATTCTTCGTCACGTGCATCACGTCGATTGCAGAGCGGACCTCTAGGTCTTTCCAATAGGGTAGGTCCCAAAATATAGATTTCTTCTTCCACATGGGTGCGCGTCCGTCAGCGTCATTCAGAACAGATTGTCCACCAGGACCCTTTCCAAAGATTACTTTTAAATCCTTGACCATATCAAGTATATCATCACCAGTACGGTGGCGAGGCTTCTTCCGGTGATCTGCCTCACCTTTGAAATGCTTGCCTTTCTTTCTTACGGGATGCCTGCTCGGAAGAAATCGACGATGTCCCAGGTACACATTCTTCTTACATTTATCCAAATATATACTGTCGGTATCATCTAAACAGTGCGTGCATGCGTGGTATCCCTTGTTTGTCTGTCCTGAAAGGTTACTGAGAACAGGCCAATCATTGATGGTTACAAACAGCAACGCTCGCAGGTCAAATTCCTGCTGTTTGTGCTCATCCCATGCACGTACACCTTCTATACTCCACAGCTCTAAAAGTTCTTCAACTAATGGCCTTAGGTACACATCAATGTCGCTGCCGGGTTGCTTGGGGCCTTGGATGAGCA
Organism: Elymus sibiricus; assembly: GCA_039707655.1. Taxonomy (NCBI): domain Eukaryota; kingdom Viridiplantae; phylum Streptophyta; class Magnoliopsida; order Poales; family Poaceae; genus Elymus; species Elymus sibiricus. The sequence continues at coordinate 43,610,791 of CM077664.1, forward strand.
CTGGCATCATAATGAACTTCCGCTTCATGCACAACCAAGGAGGAAGGTTATAGATACATAGAGTCACAGGCCATGTGCTATGATTGCTGCTCTGCTCCCCAAAAGGATTAATGCCATCTGCACTTAAACCAAACCATACGTGCCTTGCGTCATCTGCAAAGTCCTTCCACTTTCTCTCGATTTTTGTCCACTGCGATCCGTCAGCGGGTACTCTCAACTTCCCGTCTTTCTTACGGTCTTCTTTGTGCCATCGCATCAACTTGGCATGCTCTTTGTTTTGGAACAAACGTTTCAACCGTGGTATTATAGGAGCATACCACATCACCTTGGCAGGAATCTTCTTCCTGGGGCGCTCGCCCTCAACATCACCAGGGTCATCGTGGCTGATCTTATAGCGCAATGCACCGCATACCGGGCATGCATTCAAATCCTCGTACTGACCGCGGTAGAGGATGCAGTCATTAGGGCATGCATGTATCTTCTGCACCTCTAATCCTAGAGGGCAGACAACCTTCTTTGCTTCGTACGTACTGTCGGGCAATTCGTTGTCCTTTGGAAGCTTCTTCTTTAACATTATCAGCAACTTTTCAAATCCCTTGTCAGATACACCATTCTCTGCCTTCCATTGCAGCAATTCCAGTGTGGTACCCAACTTTTTCTTGTCATCTTCGCAATTTGGGTACAACAATTTCTTGTGATCCTGTAACATGCGCTGCAACTTCAGCTTCTCCTTTTCACTTGCGCAGTTTCTCTTTGCATCGGCAATGGCCCGACCAAGATCATCAGCGGGCTCATCTGATGCCTCTTCTTCAGCTTCTTCCCGCATTGCCGGCTCAGCTTCTTCCCCCATTGTTGTACCATCATATTCAGGGAACCCATGGCCAGGATAGCTGTCGTCATCCTCTTCTTCTTCATTCTCTTCCATTAGGACCCCTCTTTCTCGGTGCTTGGTCCAACAGTTATAGCCGGACATGAAACCGGACTCAAACAGGTGGACGTGAATGGTTCTTGAGTTAGAGTAATTTCGATCATTCTTACAGCCAGCACATGGACAATACATAAAACCATCCGCCCGCTTGTTTGCCTCAACCGCAACCAGAAAAGTACGCACGCCATTAATGAACTGGGGAGAGCATCGGTCATCGTACATCCATTGTCGGCTCATCTTCATTACACAACACCGAAAAGACCAACTTAATACAAGTTCATACATAAAGTTCATACACACTTGTTCTCATAAAACAACATACAAACTCTCTAGCTAAAGCATTTAAATGCAACAACAAATGCGATCAAGATCGCAACTAAGGTAACAATTGATCCAACAGCATAGTGATACCAAGCCTCACTATCAATGGAATATTTTTTAAATTTTCTAATCTTCAAGCGCATTGCATCCATCTTGATCTTGTGATCATCGACGACATCGGCAACATACAACTCCAGTTTCATCTTCTCTTCTTCAATTCTTTTCAATTTTTCTTTCAAATACTTGTTTTATTTTTCAACTAAATTTAACTTCTCGACAAGAGGGTCGGTTGCAATTTCCGGTTCACATACCTCCTAGATAAAAATATCTATGTCAACTTGATGGGCATAATTGTCATAAACACTAAATGCAACAAATAGTTATAAAAGAGAATATACCACATCCGAATCATAAACCGGACGAGGGCCCATGGGGACGGATATCAAAACCATGCCACTATGTATAACAAACAACGTACGGGTAAGAAAATTATACAAATAACTATCTAAATCACACAAACATGATTTTCTTTTTATAAAAAGGATAAGAACAAGAGGCTCACCAAGGTGGTGCCGGCGACGGGACGGTGCGGGAGATCGACGGTGGTTAGGACGGGGACGGGAAGGCACTAAGTAAACCACACCTACACATCCAAACTAAGAAGTTAATTTGAGCTCAAATTGCATATAAATCAAATAAACTACCACATATAAATACTCCCAAACTAAAACCCACAAATCACTATACTTATAGAGCATTGCAAAAGCTAATCTAGCAATGAGAGATGAAAGGACAAAGTTGCTAACCTTTGTGAACACTTGGATGGATGGGGTGCCTCCAAATCTTGACAAATTTTGGTAAAAATGGAGGATGAGCTCGAGGAAGAGGGGAAGAACAGAGAGGAGAGGAAAGGGGAAGAACAGAGAGCTAGGGCTGGACGAAGGGTTTATATAGGAGAATCTTTAGTCCCGGTTCGTTACACAAACCGGGACTAAAGGTGAGCCTCTAGTACCGGTTCGTGACATGAACCGGGACTAAAGGTGATCGTGGGGCCCCAGCCTGACACCAGCCTGCCACCACCCCTTTAGTCCCGGTTCGTGTCACGAACCGGTACTAGAGGTTCAACACGAACCGGGACTAATGATGCCCGCCCTCCTAGCCGTTGGAACCGGGACTAATGGTCACATTAGTACCGGTCCGATTCCAAACCGGGACTAATGGGGCTCACGTAAAGTCCTTTTTCTACTAGTGATGCCATTCTAGGCAACTAATAATCGCTCAAATGATAAATGGCAGTGTATATACCGTTGAATATTACATCTTGTTAGGATTTTCAAGTATTGTTATATTTGTTATGGAAGTCATATGTGCTTTTAATATCTATCTTATATCTTGTTGTATGAATAAATATAAGGAAGACATATGTTTAGATGGAGAAATTATGGTTAAGAATATATGACATTGTATGTATCATTTGTTTAGATGGAGAAATTATGGTTAAGATCCATGTTTCTTAACAAAGTATTTAAAAAGAATTATCTGATCGTCCACACTCCAATTCCTCTATCCTGGCATTCCACGCTCCAACTCACACGTATTTGTCGTATAATGATTTATTGTAATATTTGTTTTTTTCTTTTTAATATATTTTATCTCATATGATATCTATACCTTGTTCTTTTTTATCATCTCTATATTGTTTCGAATTTGTTTTAATATGTAATTACGTACTCAACATGCATTATTGTTTACAATTTGTCTTGATAAAACATTTTCTATCGGTTGCACTTATCAATACTTTTTTTGTCGCTCTCTTGTTGATTTGTATATTTTTTTACTGAAGCTATGGTGAGAAAGTGAGCCTGGCTCAGTTGGGCTTGAATCATCGTGGACTCAAATTTATGATCATATTTATTATATATAAGGAACTTTCCTACATAGTTCTTTTAGAAAAAAATAGCAATTGGTTAAATCATCAATTTCAAAACATCACCTTTCAGTTACTTATGTGATGCCTTTCTCTAAATATAATTTTTAAATTCTATATAAAGGTATATCTAAATTTAGCTATTATTATGGTATATACATGGACATTACACGTAAAACAAATTACTAATTTTCTTATGTTTCTTCTTTTGAGTCATTTTGTAAAAACAACTTTATTTTATCCACCTAATAACAATTTTATATTTTTATTACGAACTTCACTATCAGTTCTTTAGTGCCTTTTATATGAAAAAATGAATTACTGATTTCATATTTGTTCATATAAGAAAATCGAGTTATATTCTTATTCACTTAATAAGAGTTCTTCATACATAACTTATTTTGAATCTAGCTATGTATGGATGTCACATGGACCTCGTGCACAAATTATTCAAAATTATAAGTTTATATTATTATTTTCTTATTTACATTTCTCTACTGTTATGTGTTGCTTATCTACAAATAAGAGTTGTATTCAAGTTTTCAATGTAGACTTAAAACAATAAAATGCTTTTTAGGGGCAAATTTGAGCATAGCAAAAAATTAGGGGTAAATATGAGAGTGGGCGCAAATTAGGGGCAAACATGGAATTGTCCCTAAAATTTATGCACCACTATAACATTGCTATTTTTTGGGTGTTTTTTAATTATGTATGATTGTTAGCACCATATCAGCCAACGTAAGGCTGATATCGTGCTAGCAATCATACGGACCGTTTAATCTTGGCAAGTTTGCATTTATCGTGTCGAGTACAGATATATTATCAATGGCTTGCTTGCTAGCGAGAGATATGAAACACACATGAGAGATTTTTTTATTAGGACCGTGTAATAGTGAGTTGCTGTCTCAACTTTCTTTGTTTTAATCTAGAGCGTCTATAAATTGTTAATTTTATTCCAATTAAATTTTGATATGTCTAAGAGGTCTTTAACGTAAAGATAATAGTTAATGTTTTGTTACAATTGATCAGCTACAGAGCCAGTTGGTGCTACCTAGCAATTGATGTGTGTTGAGTTCAAGGCGAAAACAAGGTGACTGGTGCATGTCCGATTCAAAGATTGAGGGTGATAGGAGCATATCCAGTCTGGATCCTTTCCGAATAAAGTTTATCTTTGTTTCTTGACGGGCCGAATAAAGTTTATCTTAGCAGTACATAATTGTTTGGACCACGTACTACATGCCAGCACTCTGTTACATCCTTCCTTTTTCCTTCTGATGGAAACACGCAAAGCTACCTCTAGTATTATTATTGGACTCATGGAAGTGTATATATTTTCCTTTTGAGGGAATCATAGAAGTGTACATATATTTGCCCTTTGATTTTTTTTTTTCAAACTTGGGCGTCTCAGATGGTCGATGCTTTGTAGGTGTGCAGCCAAGTAACATGTAACGTTTTTTTATATCTTGGCCACTAATATGAAAGGTTAACGACATAGATATTTTAGTTTATGTGGCTCAACATGGTCCCTAAAAAATCCGTACTGTGCTTTTCGTATATAATAGATATTCTATATCAAGAGTATATGCTGGCAATTTGGAATGACCAGTCCAACATTGGTGACAAGTTTGGTAAGTGGGGATAAGTAGTGCCAAATTTTTTGGTAAAAAGAGTACATTGTGCCAACAAGTTTGCTAAATAGGAAAAGGTGGTGACAGTTTTATGAATTGAAATTTTCCAAACAGGGTTAAAGGGGGAATGATCATGTCCTTAACTAACAGTTGTTCGGTAGAATGATACCTCTCCGCGAGTTTCAGGCAGATTGCACCCAGCGAAATTGAATGTGGGTAGGCGGGTGCAAACACCAGCCACTGAGCTAGCAGTCAGTTCTCCGAAATGGAATTTCTCTGCAACAAATTGTAATCTTTGAGGGCACAAAGTGGAATTTGCTTGAACTTATTCGACATAGCTGATAATTTGACGTAGTCAAGATCCACTCAGGCTTGGAAAACAAATAAATTTGATGGTGCATATATGGTGTTTTTTTATATATAAGACATATGAATGAGTAAATCACAATCACGACACGCTAAACACAATATTTTCAACAAAGTTTGCAATGGTTGAAAATATAGCTCTACGCACATTGATACTACTACAATTATATGTCCCCCACTTGATGTGATAGCTAGTACTCAACTACTCATAGATACGTGCATGCATGCTCGTTGTCGGCGGATCTTGACGATCGGCCGGGTCCTGTGACTTAATTAGGCCGGGTCCGGTGGACTGCGGCGCGCGAGGAACTCGTGCAGCTGCACGTCGAGGTGCTTTAGGCATCGCTGACGAGGTTACCAGGTGTGCCGGTGTAGCTGGCGCCGCGTCGTTTGTGGGTCTTCTTAGGCCCAAGATGCGAAATTTGATGAGGCGCGCAAGTTGCCCACGTGGTGAACGAGGCGTACGATCACGCGTCGCACACGTTGCATGCACTCATTGCGCTCCCTGTACTGCCTGGCCGTTGTCGTTCCATTGCACTATGATAGCTGCCAGCGAGCGCGGTGGTCGTGGTAGCTACTCAGGGAGTAAGCGATTTACTGCGCGCGAGGAGCACGCTTGTGTGGACGCTAGTAGCTCGATGGGATCGTGGTAATGTGGTATAGCATGGTGCCAATGTCTCTCCGTCCCCGTGTTTCCCGCTTCCATTCCAAGTACGTGCACCTTGCAGGAACCTCCTACTACTCTGGTGCCAATGTATCTCCCTCCCCGTGTTTCCTGCTTCCATTCCTCGTGCATGCATCTACCAGGAACCTAGTACTAATCAATTGTCGCATCAAAAACCAATATATAATTTCCACAAAATATATTCTCTAAAAAATAATTTCAACTCAAACTTTCTTAACTTTATGTTTTAAAAAAATCTCAGGTTTGATTAAGTTTATTCTAGAGGGAAATTCCTTATTTAGTACTAAATCAATATCGATATATTCAATTTTTTCTATCTTTTTTTGCGAAAAGGCCAAATGTGATATATTGAAGTCCACAAACGCTTACAAGGCCTTCTTTACAGAAATGAATAACTACATGTCCTTGAGGAAATTGAAGTCGTCTACTCCCGCATTTACCGCCGGCTGCCATGAGAGAAACTCAGCGCCGCCTCTGGACATCCAAAACATCATCGGAGCAAGGGAAATGTTGTTGATGCAACAGACAGGAAGTCGGCGATCGGAGCTAGAAGACGCCGGTGGCAACAACCTGGGAAACAGATTGCCATCCTAATAAGATGGCGATGAGGGCTGGTGGACCACCCTAGATCTGCCTAGGCATAGCATGGGAGGCCTAATCCCACAAGCCCCATGACGACGCCAAAGCTGGACGAACGTTACTGTCAGAGAAGAAGCTAGAGGACAAACACACAAAGAGGCGCCATCCACTCCACCAGATGAATCCTTTGAACACCTCCTGCACAACACGAAGACACAACCAGATCCACCACTCTAGAAGAGCAATGACTAGACCATCCCCTGCGTCTTCTATGTTGCCGACAAGACCGACACTAACAAGGTGGACCAAGAGTCAGGGAAACCTTGCTCTCGATCCACACACCGTAGAACCCCCTCAGAGGAACACAATTCTAACCCTACGAGACCAAACATCGACACAACACATATGTGGGGTCCCCACCCTGCTGACGTTGCAGCGACAGGCGGAGACGGAGGGGCACTGTGGACTTGCCGGCGGGGCGCGGGTGGAGCGGGGGCATGATACGTCCATTTTGCATCATTATTTTCTACAGTAATTTACCTTATTTCAATGTTATATTTCACATTATGATACAATTCTAATGCATTTTCTCTCTTAAAATGCAAGTTATATCAAGAGAGGGGGATTACCGGCAGCTGGAATTCTGACATGAAAAAGCTACAACAGAGATAGCAATTCTCTGGAGCTCAAATTGCAGCGAGAATTTTTGGAGAATTATTTTGGAATATATAATAAATTATGGAGCAAAAATGTACCAGAGGGGGACCACTAGGCGCCCACAAGGGCAGGTGGCGCGGCCACCCCCCTGGCCGCGCCACCTAGGCTTGTGGGGCCCTGGTGGGTCCCCTCCAGACGTCCTTCTGCCATATATTCCGATTTGCCCTAGAAAAAAATCAAGAGAAGAGTTTCGGGACTTTCCGCCGCCGTCTCTAGGCGAAAACAGGGCAAGAGCACTTTTGCTCTCCGGCGGAGCGATTCCGCCGGGGATACTTCCCTCCGGGAGGGGGAAATCAAAGCCATCGTCATCACCAACGCTCCTCTCATCATGGGAGTCATCATCTTCATTAACATCTTCATCAGCACCATCTCATCTCAAAAACCCTAGTTCATCTTTTGTGTTCAATCTTTGTATCAAACCTTAGATTGGTACATGGGGGTGCTAGTAGTGTTGATTACATCTTGTAGTTGATGCATGTTGGTTTAATTGGTGGAAGATTATTATGTTCAGATTGTTAATTCTATATTTATACCCACTGATCATGAACAATATGATGAGTTGTGAGCAGTTTCACTTGTTCTTGAGGACATGGGAGAAGTCTTATTACTAGTAATCATGTGAAGTTGATCACCGTTCAATGTTTTGATATTATGTTGTGTTGTTCTTTCTCTAGTGGTGTTATGTGAACGTCGACTACATGACACTTCACCATCTTTGGGCCTAGGGGAAGGCATCGTGGAATTAGTTTGCAGATGATGGGTTGCGGGAGTGATAGAAACCCAAACCCTAGTTTATGAATCGTTCTGTGAGGGGCTGTTTTGGATCCACATGTTTAATGCTATGGTTAAATTTATCTTAATTACTTCTCTTGTATTTGCGGATGCTTGCATGGAGGGTATAATCATAAGTAGGTATTTGTTCAAGTAAGAACAGTACCTTAGATTCGGTCCACCCACATAACACTTAACAAGGCAATGAACGTAAGCCGATGAATCGTGGTTAAAGTAACTTGGTGATATTCCCGTGTGTCCTCAAGAGCGTTTTAATCACTATAAGAAGTACCACCGGCTTGTCCTTAGCACAATTAAGGATTGGGCCACTTGCTGCACCTTGCTACTTTTGTTACTTGTTACTTGTTACAAATTATCTTGCTATCAAACTATCTATCAAAACTATCTTACATCACTTGCAGTAAAATCCTTGCTGAAAACTGCCTATCAATTCCTTCTGCTCCTCATTGAGTTCGACACTCTTACTTATCGAAAGGACTACGATTGATCCCCTATACTTGTGGGTCATCAAGACTCTTTTCTGGCGCCATTGCCGGGGAGTGTAGCGCTTTTGGTAAGTGGGATTTGGTAAGGAAACTTTTATCATAAGTGCTGATTTTTATTTACACTTTCTATTATGGAAGATAATCCTTTGAGAGGCTTGTTTGGGTTGTCCTCGCCACGTGCACAAGTGGTAAGAGAGGATCCCCCACCTACTGAAAATATTTGCTATGGAATTCCTCTTGGTATTCTGGAAAAACTGCATGCTAATCCTTATGCGGGAGATGGAACAATACATCCCGATATGCACTTACTTTATTTGGATGAACTTTGTGGATTATTTAAGCTTGCAGGTTTACCGAGGGATGAAGTTAAGAAGAAATTATTCCCTTTATCTTTGGACGAAAAGCATTGGCATGGTATAGGCTATTGGATGATTCACGCTCATGGGACTGGAATCGATTGAAACTGGAGTTCCACAATAAATTTAATCCTATGCATCTAGTTCACCGTGATCGGAATTATATCTATAATTTTTGGCCTCGTGAAGGAGAAAGTATCGCTCAAGCTTGGGGGAGGCTTAAGGACTTAATGCTCAAATGCCCCAATCATGAGCTCTCTCGAGATATTATTGTTCAAAACTTTTATGCTAGGCTTTCTCTTCATAATAAGGAAATGCTTGATTCTTCTTCTACTGGTTCTTTCTCAAGTAAACAAACTAAATTCAAATGGGATCTTATTGAAAGAATTAAACGCAAAGCTAAAGATTGGGAAGTCGACAAAGGTAAAGATTCAGGTATAAATCTTGAATACGATTGTGTTAGGTCTTTTGTAGAGACCGATGTTTTTCATGAGCTTAGCGCGAAATATGGGCTTGAACACTCTAAGGTTACAACTGTGGTTCGTAAAAGTTACATTAAAGCACCTAAACACTCTGAACAAATTAAAATAGAACCTTCAATTGCAATGGTCAAAGATCTTTTGGTTGAAAATATTGATGGGCATGTTATTTATTTCTATGAAGATGCTACTAGAATCGCTAAACCTGTTAGAAATAAACAGGATAAGAAAGATAAAAATAAAAGAGTTGTTGGCATGCCTGTTATTTCTGTTAAGATTGGAGATCATTGTTATCATGGTTTATGTGATATTGGTGCTAGTATAAGTGCTATTCCTTTTTCTCTCTATCGAGAAGTCATGCATGATATTTCACCCATTGAGATAGAGGAAATTGATGTTACTATTAAGCTTGCAAATAGGGATACCATTTCACCACTTGGGATTGTAAGAGATGTTGAAGTCTTGTGTGGTAAGATCAAATACCCTACTAATTTCTTAGTTCTTGGATCTGAACAAGATAATTTTTGTCCCATTATATTTGGTAGACCCTTTTCGAATATCGTTAATGCTAAAATTGATTGTGTTAAAGAAAAAGTTAAAGTTAAGTTTGGTGATGAATTGCATGAATTTAATTTTTCTAAGTTCACCAAACAACATCATGCTAGGGATTTACCTAATGAAGAAGCTATTGTTGGTCTTGCTTCTATTGTTGTGCCTCTTACCGATCCTTTAGAGCAATATTTGTTAGAACATGAGAATGATATGAATATGAATGAAAGAAATGAAATATACGAAATATTTTTTAGGCAAGAACCTATTCTTAAGCATACTTTTCCTGTTGAAATTTTGGGAGATCCTCCACCCCCTAAGGGTGATCCTGTTTTTGAATTAAAGAAACTCCCTGATACGTTGAAATATGCTTATTTTGATGAAAAGAAAATATATCTTGTTATTATCAATTCTAACCTTTCAGTGCACGAAGAAAAGAGATTATTGAAAACTCTAAGGAAATATCGTGCTGCAATTGGATATACAGTGACGCCCCCGACTTAATCGTGCACTAATTATACACGCAAATGCACACGATAAAGCCTAGGGACTCACGGGAAGATATCACAACACAACTCTAGACACAAAATAAAATAATACAAGCTTTATATTACAAGCCAGGGGCCTCGAGGGCGCGAATACATAAGCTCGATGACAAACAAGCATCAGCGGAAGCAACAGTATCTGAGTACAGACACAAAGTTAAACAAAGACGCCTTAAGAAGGCGAAAACAAACAACGACTCTGATCGAAAGAGGCAAGGCCTCCTGCCTAGGAGCCTCCTATCTACTCCAGGTCGTCGGCGGTCTCCATGTAGCAGTAGGTAACTCCGGGGATCTCCTGCTCCTGGGCTCCGACGTCCGATCGCATCAATCGGGTATGGGGAAAAAGAATAGCAAAGCAACTGTGAGTACTCATCCAAAGTACTCGCAAAACTGACATCAGATCTATACTAAGTATGCATCAGTATCAAAGAAATGGGGCTATATCTGTGGACTGAACTGCAGAATGCCAGAATAGAGGGGGAGAAGCCTAGCCTATCGAAGACTAGCATCTTCAGCGGTCTTGCAGCATTAGAAGAGTGTAGATTAGCATATTATAATTTAACAAGCATGTTGAAGCAAAGCCCAGAGATCCTTCCTCGGCTCCCTGCGAGAAAGCAATCCCGGAGCTTTCAATTAATTAACATGTATCCAATTCAAGTAGTAATAGATCGGGATACAACACTGAGCGTCCTATTACCGTGGACACGACTATTCGAATAGATAACTTCCCTGCAGGGGTGCACTACTGTTACCCATCACGCTCGATTACATCTGGCCGGACACACTTTTATCGGGTCATGCCCGGCCTCGGGTAATCGACACGACGTAGTCCTACCTAGAGCTCAGCAGAGAGGTCCCCGCCGGTCTACATCCTAAGCGCTCCGGGGTCTTGGGCCCATCGCCCTTTGCACTCCGGGTCGTTGCGCACATGGTTAGATCCAGGCACCACCTCTGTCCTGGATGACGCCGATCCTGTCGTGCCGCAATGCTGAACTGGACATCTGACAGAGCTTTCGGCTGATACATACGACGTAGAGGGTCCCATAAACCATTATCCCACGTGGTGGTAGTGCGTATAGGGCCAACGACCCACTCAGATCAATACCCAAATCCGTTATCGCATTATTAGGAGCTCGCGGCGACGATCAGTACTCCTGTCGTCCCGTCTCGAGGAAGTGCAACAAGGGCCAGGCCCATCCCTCTCTAGGGCGGTCTCTTCCTGCCCGGTTGCGCCTCGTAATTATTTCGCGGGTACCCTCTCGGTCAACCCGTCTTCACATCTCTCGCGGGTACCCCTCGGGGTCGACCCGACTTTACCCAGTAAATGTAGTAAAATCCCAATAACTTTGTGTTCATAACATCAAGGAGGAATCCGACGAATCACCCTCGTTGGAATCCTAATCGATGTAGCCCGTCAAGGAGAACCAGGAGGAATCACCCTCGATGGTCCACACTTGAGGGGTTGCATGACAGAAGCCTCACCGGAGGTGGAGGAAGAGGAATCACCCTCGATAATCCACGTCCGACTAGCTGAGCTACAAAGGCATCATCGGGAGTGAGTTAAGAGGTATCACCCTCGTTACTCGAGGATAACTCTGTAGAGTCAAACAACTTAGGGGGTGTGCGGTGCTGTGTTGGTCTCAGCCCGACGATCACATCGATCGGGACACTAGTAGCTAAGCGGGGCAACTAGGACAAGGATGGGGCCACAGATGGATTTCATCCAACCTATACTAAGCATTTTAGGATATCAGGTAAAGTATCAACAAAAGTTACAATAAACAGGCTATGCATCAGAATAGGATAAAACAATAGCATTAGCAATTTCTAATGCAAGCAGGTGGGAGAAGGAATACGTGATATAGGCATGCGTCAAGGGGGTTTAGCTTGCCTGGAAGCTCTGCTGAAAACGAGGAAGGGTCTTCGGGGACGTAGTCGATCACCGGGGCAGCGTCGGTCTCGGAGTCTACCGGAGAGAAGAGGGGGGGAAGAAACAGTAAATATAAAGCAAACAAATGCACACCGATGCTTGGCATGACAATAGGCGGTGCTAGGTGCGACCTAACGCAGTACTAGGTTATACAGACGAAGAGGGAAAACATCCGGGAAAGTGTTCCCGAAGTTTGGCATTTTCGGTGAGATGAAGCGGAGGGGACGGTTCCATGTTCGCTATGATAGAGGCATGTGACAGATGAACGGAGTGCATATTCGGAATCGTCATATTTTTCTGATCGTTTTTCATATATAAATTATTTTAATCCGAGTTACGGTTTATTTTATATGTTTTTTCAAAGTTTTATTAATATGCTAGAATTATTTTAATTAATTAAATTAGAATTATCCGAAACAGTAATGATGACGTCATCATGACGTCATTATGATGTCAGCAGTCAACAGGACCGTTGACTGGTCCCACCTGTCATTGGCTGTTTTAGACTAATCAGGGTTTAATTACACTAATTACAGATTAATTAGGCTAATTAAATAATTAGTTGAATTAAATATAATTAATTAAGTTAATTAATTATTTAATTAACTAATTAATTAATTGATTATTTATTTATTTTAATTCTAATTATTATTATTATTATTTTATTTTATTTTATTTTATTTTATTTTATTATTATTTTTTTCGTTCTAAACAGTGGCTGGGCCCAGTGGTCAGTGGGCAGGCCGGACATGTTCGCGCCGTGCCCGTTCGGGGGCCGGACATGTCCGGTGTTCGCGTGCGCGCGGGCACACCCGGGTGGCCGGAAACGTCCGGGCAGCGCACGCGCGCAGCGGCTGCGGCAACAGCTGCGGGCGCCGGCGACGAGCGCCAGCACCAGGCGCGGCGGGAGAGGCGCGGGTGGGAGCGGGGCTCTGGCGGGCGCGTGCGGGAGGCGGCAGCAGGCGGGGAGCGAGCGGGGCGCGGGCGCAGCAGCGGCACTGCGAGGCGCTAGTAGGGGTGAGCGGGCTAATGCGCACGGACGGGAGCAGCGGCAACAGCGGGAGCCGGCGGCGTTCGGACAGCGGGCGGCAGCGGGAGGCGGGCGCAGGCGGCGAGCGGCCACGGCGACGGGCGGCGACAGAGGAAAGGGGGAAGACGGGGAGGGCCCTCACCCTCCGGTGCAGGGGTACGGGCGGCGAGGCTCGACGTGGCCGGCGGGGAAGAAGTCGAGGAGGCGAGGTGGCACCGGCGAGGACGAGGCGGCGGCGTCGGGATGGCGAGAGGGAGAGGAGGAGTGGAGGAACGGGCTAGGGTTCGGGGGTGGCTGGGAGAGGCCATATAGGCCAGCGGCGGCAGCGTGGGCCGGCCTGGCTGGGCTGAGGCCCAGTTGGGCCAGAGGGGGGGTCTTTTCTTTTTATTTTTCTTTTTACCTTTTGTTTTTCTGTTTTCTATTTTTTATTTCTGTTTAGTAAATAGTTTAGCCATAATTTTAGTTTTGTAAAATAGGAGATTTAGCCCAATAAATAGTATGCAATATTTGGCACTGCCATAAAAAGGTTTTGAGGCTAAATGATTTCAATTGAATTTCAATTCAATAAAAATGGATTAAATATTTCTGTTTTGGGTACTGTTTTAAGAAGTTAGAGTCACTTAAGTATTCCAATAAATGTTGATCTTATTTTTATAATTGCTTAGTAAATATTTGCAACATTATGAACATTTTAGTTTTCAATTTTTGAACAACTTTTATTTTCACTTTAAATTTGAATTGCAATTTGAATCGGAATTTAAAATGAGATATGATGCAATGATGATCAAGCACTGTTCAACTTGATGACTTGGCATGATTAAGAGGTGATCACTGCGCTTAATACTTGGGGATGTCACAATTCTCCCCCACTACAAGAAATCTCGTCCCGAGATTTAAGAGGTGGAGTAAGGGAATCTTCGGGATCAAGGATGAACAGGAGAGTCAGGTTTCGATCCTGTGGAACTGTGGTGAGTGTGGGTTATAAGTAGGGAGGGCGGTGACATCTTGCACGGCCATGACACTAAGGCACATCAGAGGATAGCTTGTCAGCTATGTTGGCAACACGGCGGTACCAGGAGCGGGGAACGAACACTACACTACGACATTCAAAGCAGTGTCAAATAATCTGTTGGCGTAGGTCACCTAAGGCGACACATTTAGTGTCGGCAAAGACCTTTGCCGACAGAAAGGAGCTGTCGCCTATAGTCCTGCCGGGAAAGGTCTTTACCGACAGATAAATCTATGCCGACGGACAGTTTGACCGGGTTGGTGAGGGCTATAGCGACAGACGTTTCTTCAGCGACAGACTGTGCTATGCCGACAGATCATTTGACAGTGTGCATTTCCGACAGATAGTGCAACAGCCATTACTACCCCGACAGTTTATCTGTCAGTGTGCTATGCCGACAGTCTTTGCGACCTCCAATACTTCTGCCAACACATTTGCTGCCAGGGTTATACATTTCAGCACAAATGCAAATGCACCATATATTAATTAAATTCAAAATATTCAATTCATGTTCACTTTGCAGTAGATATACCAACAATTGCACTCTTCTATTCATCACAAGATGCCATTGACCAACGCATTTATTCAACATATATAGAAGATTCATTAGTTTTCCTCGCTACAACCATTAAAGAAATACTCAAGTCAACATACAAGTCGTGGCATGTTACAAAATATGTGCCAAGTTCATAAGAGGCTAAGTATTTGATCACTCTACAAAACACTATGGAAGAGCCCAAGTCTTCGATTACCCAACCGACATCAACTTCCATTTGAAGAAAATAGAAGATGTACAAAAGCCATAATATCTTTGACTTGATACTTCCTGCCATTTGACCCTGCAAAAGCACTCATATGTTTGAGCAATATTATCATATTAGTATTTGTTCAAACTTCTGAGTTACTCTTGAGTCCAAAGAACCAAAAATAGAAGATGTACAACAAACTGGCTTGATAGTGTTGCTATATGTATAGGTCAAAGCCCAAAACATACTAATTATTTAAATGAAATGAAGAAACCCAGTTACATGCACAGTTATCAGGAAGCAGCCGTCAACATATAGCCCAACTTTGCAGAAAATAAAGCATCAGACCAGCATTCAACTTCTTACAAACACACGCGTATAGATCCATGGGAGTATGCATGTTACATGAGAGTTTTCATATGCTGATAAAAGAAGTAGTGCCAAACAAGGGTGAGGAATACAAAGAAGGGAAAATTTATGCAGCATTATAATGGAAATCATCTACATCGTTCAAAGTTAGCTAGAGTTTTAATCAAACATACAACTCTGAACTATAGCAATTGAGAACCAACACGTCATTGGGAAAATTGATCAGTTAGATTGCTAGACCCAGCAGTGCCTTGCAAACACTGATAACATGTTCTTCGTTTTCTAGTATGGTCATAAAGTTATTTATTTATTTTTCGAAATGGTTAAAAGTTATTTTTGACTACTACAGCTACATTCAATGTAAGACTACACATCAACATATGTGAATGATCAACTATTGTATGTTGATGCATAAGTTTGCAGGATATTAAAGTACTGTTTTCTTTCATGCTCACTAGTCGCTTCTCAGAAAACTGAATCTGAAAGCACCTCCTTACTTGGTTTTCAACTACTAGAGAGGTCGTTCTGTATTGGTCGCGTATAAGCCTTCTAGGTTCTCCTGCAATACAAGCAGAAAAAAGCCTGAGCAACTAACCACCACATATACATTGTCAGACCATGCAACTCTGCTAATTATCGTAACTGCAAAAGAGCAAGCAATTCCTATTTTGTCAGTGGACTAGATCTGACAGAACATAATAGCAACTTGAATCTTGAGCTGAATTTAGGAACTAATAATTCCTTAATATAAGCAGATCTTTCATCTAGCAGACATATGCATTCTAATTAGGTATCTAACACCTCTCAGTTCATCCATAGTCCATTTAATTACTACATGCTCTCAGTTCATCTATAGGCCAAGTTCAAAGCATATGCTCATTTAAAACTTGGGCATGATCATCTACTGTAGTACTGCTACAAAAAAATTTATTGCACACTTATGGTCGATTGTACCACTCACATTATTTCAAAAAACATACAAGCAAAAAATTGATAGCTACGAAGTTCAAACACCATAAAACTTTTTGACGATTTTTTCTGGAACATAAGAGACCCTAGAAGCTTCGAGAGGAGACCAGAAGATGGACGAGGGCCCCACAAGACCAGGGGCGTGCCCTAGGGGGTAGGGCATGCCAGACAGGCTTGTGGGGCCCCTGTAGCTCCGTTTGACCTAATTCCTGGCCAATAAATTCATATATATTCCAAAACCCTCAGAGCGACACCCGAAACAATTTTTCCACCGCCGCAAGTTCCTGTTTCGCGATGATCCAATCTGGGGGGAACCCCTCCACGGAGGCCTCTTCATCAACCTTGCTGCCTCCATGGTGATGTGTGAGTAGTTCATCCTCGAGGCTGAGGGTTTGTACCAGTAGCTATGTGTTTGATCTCTCTCTCCCATGTTCTTTATGGATTCCGATCTTGATTTTATCATGAGCTTTATTAATAAAGTTGTATCTTATGATGTTCATCTCCCTCTATTCTTTTTGTGGTGAATTGAGTCTTGCTCTTTGAAGTTTCTTTATGATTGGATTGAATACTTTGGATTTGAGATCACTTGATGCATGTCTAGTAATTAACTTGTGGATACCCGTGGTGACATTGGGGTACTCTAAGCATAAAGGTTGAACGATAGTATCATGTGGTGTTGTCGTAGTACGATCTCTAGGACTATTCGTGACACTTTGGGGGTGGCTCAATAGATTGATTGGAAAGAGGATACGCAATTTCATCCTACTTTCTCCGATAGAATAGAAACTTTGGAGTGATTCTTTGCTGCACTTTGAGGGATTATCATGATGTTCAATTATGTTAATGATGTTGAGAGTTTGCACTAGCGGAAGTATGAACCCTAGGCCTTGTTTCCAAGCATTGAGACACCGTTTTCATCTACTTTTGTTACTTGCTACCTTGCTGTTTTTATTTATTCAGATTACAAAAAGCTATTTCTACCATCCATATTACACATATATCACCCTCTCCTCACCGAACTAATGCACCTATACAATTGACAACTGTATTGGGTGTGTTGGGGACACAAGAGATTTCTTGTATTTGATTGCAGGGTTGCTTGAGAGAGAACCATCTTCATCCTACACCTCCCACGGATTGATAAACCTTAGGTCATCCACTTGTGGGAAATTTGCTACTGTCCTACAAAACTCTGCACTTGGAGGCCCAACCAAGTCTACAAGAATAAAGTTGCATAGTAGACATCAAGCTATTTCTGGCGCCGTTGCCGGGGAGGTGAGTGCTTGAAGGTATCTTCTTTAGATCTTGCAATTGAATCTTTTAGTTTCTTGTTTTTCACTAGTTTGGTTTATAAAAGAAAACTACAAAGAAAAAATGGAAGTGAAGTTGTGTCAGATTCTTTATCTTTATAAAGTTTTTCTTGAAAACTATGAATCTGAAAATTGTTATGAAGTGTTAAAAGAAGAATTTAACACAATGTTTGGTGTGAGTTCCTTGAATGATAAGAATGATTGCAATTTTATTAGTATGCTTTCCATGAATGTTATTAAAACTAATGATGATTGCACTAGTCATGATAAAATTTCTGAAGAAAGGGTTTCTTATAAGCATGTCAATTTTTGTGGAGAACATAGACCTTATGAAAAAGTGCCAATTATGGATGATAAATTTTGTAAGAAGCATAGACATGATAAAACTAAATGGTGGCTTAAGATATTAGATGATTATGCTAAAGAATTATATCTCTTCATCCCATTACGTGTGAACTTTGCAATGAAGTTGGTCATCTTAATTTTCATTGCATGTATTATCATGATCGAATCATGGCAAAATATTGTGATGATATGATCACCCTTGAACTTTATAATAAACTTAGTCTATTTTTGGGGTACGAAGAATTGACACATGAAAATAATTGGTTTGAAGTATTCATTCTCACAGAGGCAATTAAAATTCATCTCAGGGAAATCTATATGTTTTGTGTGGTAAATTGCAATGAGAATGCTTATATAGCCAAATATAGAAAGAAAGTAACTCCAATGGAATATAAAAAGAATGTTGTTACTACTAATGAAAGGGAAAGGATTTCCCAAGTTTCTCATATTGTTTCTCAAAATGAATCAGGTGATGAGGAGGAGCTTCCTTTCCAACCAATCTCTCCCAGAAGAAGCTCGGAAAAATTACTTGACTCCACTCTTAAGGTGGTGAAGAAGAAGAAAAAGAAAGAAAGGAGAAATAAATATAAAAAGGTATCTCTCCCAAATAATGTTGCTCCTATTATGGTTGTGCCTTAAGAGAATGAACCACAAACTATTGTATAAGATGATACACTTGATGAAAATATTGCTTTTTGTTATCATGACACTATGTCTGTAGGCACTATTGAGGATGATTTTGTTATGCCTACTACTCACTATGATGATTATGATTGTGGAGATAATTTTGATACTTCTTATGAACTTGAAAATCTTTTTGGCACCAACTTGGAAAAATATGATAATGATTGTTATACAATTGGTGCTATTCATGCTATGAATGATGAGAGTGATTATTTAGAGGAAATTGCTAATGATATAGAAAGCGATAAGCTTGGGGATGACGGGTGTGAAAATCCTTTCGCTATGATCGATGAAGATGACATTTTTAGTCCCCCCTGCTTTTGATGAGAAAAATTATTATGATGATTACATGCCTCCTATTTATGATGATTGCAATGATGATGAAAGTGGGTTTGGAAGAGTGTCAACTTTAGGTAGAAATGATCCCACTATATTTGAGCGTGTTGAATCTTATTGGAATAATGATAAAAGTGGATTTGGAGAGGTCATGACTTTATTTAGTGATGATTCCACTATTTTGGAAGAGGTTTTAATTGATTATGATGAGAACAAAGTTGCTACTTATGATGATTATTGTGATGATACTTATGCTATAAATAGTAGTGATAATTATTCTTGTGGCACTTGTCATAATTATGAATATTCTTCTACTGAACATTACTCTTTAAATGAGGAATTAATTTATAGTGATCAAGTTTTATATGATACTCCCACTATGATGAATGAGAAGAAATTTGCTTATGTGGAGAGTAATAAAAATTCTATGTTTGTGGGTCATGAAAAGAATGCTTTATGTGATAGTTATGTTGTTGAATTTGCGCATGATGCTACTAAAAATTATTATGAGGAACATATGCTTATAGATATCTCAACAACATCAAGTTTCTTCTCTTTATGATGAAAGTTTTAGAGTTACACTTGTTTTGCCTTCTTACGCTAGTTGATTCTTGTTCCAATAAATTGTTTGCTTATAAAACTCCTATGCATAGGAAGTGGGTTAGGCTTAAATGTGTTTGATATATGATTAATGATGCTCCCTTGATGTTTTAATTCCTATTTTTATGTGAGCATCATTAAAATTATCATGCCTAGCTAAAAGGCTTTAAAGAAAAGCGCTTGTTGGGAGGCATCCCTATATTTATCCTTACGGTTTTTGTGTGTTTACATGATTAATGCTACTGTAGTAATCATGTTTTGTATCTTTTATTTTAATAACATGCCAAGTTTAGCCTTTGGGATGTTGCGAATGCATGTTTGTTAGGTTCCGTGCAGAAACATAAACTTTTGCGTCCAGTATTTGCATTTTCATTCTGTACTGGAACGTGATAAATTTATGAAATTTTGACACAGTACTTAGCTGTAAATTTTCTGCGTTGTCCTAATTTTTCAGAATTTTTGGAGTTACGGAAGTATGATAATTAATTACATCTTTACGTACTATTCTGTTTTGACAGTTTCTGTTTTGTTTTCTTTGTTTGCTTGTTTTAAAGTTTCCATGGCATATATTGGGGGATTTAAATTGTGGAAATGATAGAATACAGTACACATCATTTGGGAATAATTATGAATCTTGTCTTGACAGTACATGAGTGAATGATTTATTTATATTCTACTAACCTATCTCACGAGTTTTGTTAAGTTTTGTGTGAATGAAGTTTGCAAGTTTTGGGGGAGATTGAGATATGAGAAGAATAAGGAGTGGCAAGAGCCTAAGCTTGGGGATGCCCAAGGCACCCCAAGGTAATATCTAAGGAAGACTCAAGCGTGTAAGCTTGGGGATGCCCCGGATGTCATCCCCTCTTTCGTCTTCAAAATTATCGGTATGTCTCACTTGGAGCTATATTTTAATTCTTCACATGATATGTGTTATTCTTGGAGCGTCTTTTTGTTTTGTTTGCTGTTTGATATAATCTTTAGATCTGAAAATTTTGATTTGGAGAGAGTTTATACATAGCTAACTATTTACTTAACTACTCTTTGTTCTTCACTTATATCTTTTGGAGTAGTTTATTATTTACTCTTGTGCTTCACTTATATCTTTAGAGTAAGAAATTTATGAATGAATTGAATGTCATGTGCTTCATTTATTATATGTATATTGAGAAGTAAACATGCATCCTCCGTTTAATCTGTTAAAGTAGAAGTGAGACTATGATAGTGCATATCTTTAATCAAGTAAGGGAGTTATATTATAATGACAATGAGCATTAGTTTTATTAAGTGGAATCTATCATGTTGTGGTGGTAAGTATCTCCCAGTGAAGGACGGATGATTGGCTTGGCACATGTTTACACATGTTTGATAAATCTCAAATTTAGCCTTGGTGGTATTTAGGTTTGTAGGTTATCATCATCATTATATTTTCTCAATAATGTTACTATTAGAGAATGCATGATTGTGGTTTTTGTGCTCGGTAAAGTGGTTGACCCCAGTCTTTTGCTAACCTTTCCATGTACTAAGCAGAAATACTGCTTGTGCATCCAATCCTTGAAACAAGTTTATGCCATAAAGTGTCCACCATACCTACCTATAGATGGTATTTCACTGCCATTCCAAGTAAATTTGCATTTGCCACCTCTAAACCTTCAAATAAACTTATGCTTTCTGCGCCCGTACAGCTCATGGAGCGGTGGGGGTAGTCATTATCTTCCATGCTAAATGTGTTTTACTCACGACAAGAGTTTATTCGCTTGTCAAATTTATGAGAGAGGCTGGTAATAGGGATGCCCAGTCCCAATAATAAAAAAATATTGAAAAAAGGCACTCCCCCAGGAAAGTTGAAAGTTGGCAGGCACCTGTGGATTCGGCTAGCCATGGTTTGTGTTGGTTATGGTGGAGGGGGAGTGTAAAAGCATGGGAACCGCCATTAACATGTTTAGCATGGAAGATATTGGAAACCTTTGTCGTTAAACCATTGATAGGAAAAGTACACCTCTCAAAATAAATCTATCTTTCTTTTAAACCAAATGAGCTCTGGCATATATATTTTATTCATTGCTTCCCTCTGCGAAGGGCCTATCTATTTACTTTTCATGTTGGTCAATTCCATCCTTCTCTCCCTTTTGCACCACGTATTGAGCATGGGGATCACTCTTAGCTTTGCATGCATTCTTCTAATAGAAATTTGTTGAGCATTGTATAAGTATGATGGTTATCTTGAAATTGGGGTACCTAGTCGTCATCTTTAATTCATTGATTGCTTTATGTTTGCAATATAATCTTGAAAGATTGCGAGATACTTCATTACCACTTTATGATATGTTGAACATAATGGAATGATGTTACTTGTTATTAGAATTATCATTGCCTATGTGATCAAAGGTTTGTTCTATTCTAGCATTCACACTTCATAAATTATTTCTTTTATCATTTACCTACTCAAGGACGAACAGGAATTAAGCTTGGGATGCTGATACGTCTCCAATGTATCTATAATTTATGAAGTATTCATGCTATACTTACATCAATTGTATATGGTCTTGGTGCACTTTTAGATTAGTTTTAAGGATTACTTATTAATCTAGTGCCCAGTGCTAGTTCTTGTTTTCAGCATCTTTTTGGTTTTACAGAAAATCGATACCTATGAAGGTCCAAACACGATGAAACTTTTTGACAATTTTTTCTAGAAAATAAGAGACCCTAGAAGCTTCGAGAGAAGACCAGAAGATGGACGAGGGGACCACAAGCCCAGGGGGCGTGCCCTGGGGGGTAGGGCGTGCCGGACAGGCTTGTGGGGCCCCTGCAGCTCCGTTTGACCTAATTCCTAGCCTATGAATTCATATATATTCCAATCTGGAGGCCTTTTCCGGCACTCTGCCGGAGGGGGAACGCATCCGCAGAGGCCTCTTCATCAACCTTGCTGCCTCCATGGTGATGTGTGAGTAGTTCATCCTCGGGGCTGAGGGTTTCTACCAGTAGCTATGTGTTTGATCTCTCTGCCATGTTCTTGATGGATTCCGATCTTGATTGTATCATGAGCTTTGTTAATAAAGTTGGATCTTATGATGTTCATCTCCCTCTATTCTTTCTGTGGTGAATTGAGTCTTGCTCTTTGAAGTTTCTTTATGATTGGATTGAATACTTTGGATTTGAGATCACTTGATGCATCTCTAGTAATTAACTTGCAGATACCCGTGGTGACATTGGGGTACTCTAAGCATAAAGGTTGAACGATAGTATCATGTGGTGTTGTCGTAGTACGATCTCTAGGACTATTCGTGATACTTTGGGGGTGGTTCAATAGATTGATTCGAAAGACGATACGCGATTTCATCCTACTTTATCCGATAGAATAGAAACTTTGGAGTGATTCTTTGCTGCACTTTGAGGGATTATCATGGTGTTCAATTATGTTAATGATGTTGAGATATTGCACTAGCGAAAGTATGAACCCTAGGCCTTGTTTCCAAGCATTGAGACACCATTTTCATCTACTTTTGTTACTTGCTACCTTGCTGTTTTTATTTATTCAGATTACAAAAAGCTATTTCTACAATCCATATTACACATATATCACCCTCTCTTCGTCGAACTAGTGCACCTATACAATTGACAACTGTATTGGGTGTGTTGGGGACACAAGAGATTTCTTGTATTTGATTGCAGGGTTGCCTGAGAGAGAACCATCTTCATCCAACACCTCCCACGGATTGATAAACATTAGGTCATCCACTAGAGGGAAATTTGCTACTGTCCTACAAAACTCTGCGCTTGGAGGCCCAACCAAGTCTACAAGAATAAAGTTGCGTAGTAGACATCATTATCCCACAAAGAGTTGTTACTGGTTATAGGACGGTTATTGATTTCAGAAAGTTAAATAAAGCTACTAGAAAAGATCATTATCCTATGCCTTTTATTGATCAAATGATAGAGAGATTATCTAAGCATACACATTTTTGCTTCTTAGATGGTTATTCTTGTTTTTCTCAAATACCTGTTTCTCCTGAGGACCAGGAGAAAACTACTTTTACTTGTCCTTTTAGAACTTTTGATTATAGACGTATGCCATTTGGTTTATGCAATGCACCTGCTACCTTTCAAAGATGTATGACTACAATATTTTCTGATTTCTGTGAAAAAATTGTTGAAGTTTTCATGGACAATTTCTCCGTCTATGGGACTTCTTTTGATGACTGTTTGAACAATCTTGACAAAGTTTTGCAGAGATGTGAGGAAACAAGTCTTGTCTTGAACTGGGAGAAGTGTCACTTCATGATAAACGAAGGTATAGTCCTTGGCCATAAAATTTCTGGAAGAGGCATTGAGGTAGATAATGCTAAAGTGGATGCCATTGAGAAAATGCCATGTCCTAAAGATATCAATTGTATAAGAATTTTTCTTGGTCATGCTGGTTTCTGTAGAAGGTTTATTAAGGACTTTTCTAAAATCTCTAGGCCTCTTACTAATATGTTGCAAAAAGATGTTCCATTTGTTTTTTATGATGATTGCATAGAAGCCTTTGAAATTCTTAAGAAAGCTTTGATTTCTGCTCTTATTGTTCAACCACCTGATTGGAATTTACCCTTTGAGATTATGTGTGATGCTAGTGATTATGCTATAGGAGCTGTCCTTGGTCAAATAGTTGATAAGAAATTGAATGTTATTCATTATGCTAGTAAAACCTTGGATAGTGGTCAGAAAAATTATGCTACTACTGAGAAAGAATTTTTAGGAGTTGTGTTTGCTTGTGATAAGTTTAGACCTTATATTGTTGATTCTAAAGTAACTATTCACACTGATCATGCTGCTATTAAATATCTTATGGATAAGAAAGATGCTAAGCCTAGATTGATTAGGTGGGTTCTTTTATTACAAGATTTTGATTTGCATATTGTTGATAGAAAGGGAGCTGAAAACCCTGTAGCTGATAACTTGTCTAGGATGGAAAATATTCTTGATGACCCAATTCCGGTTAATGATAGTTTTCCTAATGAGCAATTGGTTGTTATTAATACATCCTCTCCTGATAATCCTTGTTATGCTGATTTTGCAAACTACAATGTTGCTAAATATATACCACAAAATCTTCTTTCATTTAATACATTACTTTTGGGATGACCCACACTTATATAAAGAAGGAGTAGATGGCATTATTAGACATTGTATACCTGAGTATGAGCAGGAACAAATTTTGTGGAAGTGTCACTCCAGTCCATATGGAGGACACCATGCTGTAGACAGAACTACATACGACGTATTACAATCTGGTTTTTATTGGCCTACTCTTTTCAAAGATGCACGCAAATTTATCCTTTCTTGTGATGAATGTGAAAGAGTTGGGAATGTTGGTAGACGTCATGAAATGCCTATGAATTATTCACTTGTTATTGAACCATTTGATGTTTGGGGTTTTGATTACATGGGACCTTTTCCTTCCTCACATGGTTACACTCATATCCTAGTTGATGTTGATTATGTCACTAAATGGGTAGAAGCTATTCCAACTAAAAGTGCTGATCATAAGACTTCTATTAAAATGCTTAAGGATGTTGTCTTCCCGAGGTTTGGAGTCCCTAGATATTTACTGACTGATGGTGGTTCACATTTTATTCATGGTGGTTTCAGGAAAGTTTTAGCTAAGTATGATGTAAACCATAGAGTAGCATCACCTTATCACAGTCAGTCTAGTGGGCAAGTTGAATTGTCTAATAGAGAAATAAAGTTGATTTTGCAAAAGACTGTTAATAAATCTAGAAAGAATTGGTCGAAGAAACTAGATGATGCACTTTGGGCATATAGAACTACTTATAAAAATCCTATGTGTATATCCCCTTATAAAATGGTTTATGGAAAAGCATGTCATTTACCTCTTGAACTAGAACGGTAATTAAATAACTTAATTATGATTTCAAACTTGCTGGAGAAAAGAGGTTATTTGATATGAGTTCTCTAGATGAAGGGAGAACTGAAGCTTGTGAAAGTGCTAAATTATTTAAAGAAAAGGTTAAAATATGGCATGATAAAAGAATTCAGAAATGAAAATTTAATATTGGTGATAAAGTTCTTTGTATAGGTCTTGTTTCAGATATTTTTCAGGAAAACTCCTTTCCAAGCCCATATGTCATCGAGGAAGTTTATCGTTCCGGAGCCATCAAAATAAATAACACCGAAGGAAATAAACCGAAGGTGGTTAATGGGCAAAGGCTTAAGCATTATATTGCAGGTAATCCCATTAACATTGATTTGGGCGTTATTCAAGTAATTACACCGGAAGAGTACATAGAAGAAACCTTCCGGAGGACTCCAGAATCCTGAAAAAGGAATAGGTACGTGATACAGTAAGTAAACCGACTCCAAAAATTCCATACAAATTATTTCGGAATTAATAAAAAAATTAGGAAGAAAAAAACAGCCGAGGCGGTGCCCGAGGGCCCCACAAGGGGAAGGGGCACGGCCACCCCCTGGCCGCGCCACCTAGCCTTGTGGGAGCCTCGTGCACCTTCCCGACTCCGTTTTCCTGCTGTATGCTTGTTTCGCAAGATAAAAATTCCTAAAAAATCCCTGAGATGTTCTGACCTCCGTATCGCAAGTTTTTGTCCTGTTTTTGTTTCGAGCTATTTTCTGCCAGGGTTCTCGAGATTTAGATGGCTATGTCATCGTCAAGCTTCTGCAAGGATCAGTTCTTCGAGAAGGTCATCAATCGCTATCTCCCTAGAGTCATGACGCATCCCAAAACCTTGGAAAATAGGGATGGGGTGCTGTACATCAAGGATCTCGAAGGACCCAAGAAGGACGGAGGCGAGAATGCCAGGCTTCGGGACATGGAGCAGGAGCTTTTCGAGTGCAAGGGCATGGTGGAGCATGGACTCGATGCAAATCACTCCATGATCACGGAGTTCCTCCACGAGAAGAAGTGGGAGAGCTCCAAAACATGGGAGGCAATTGATCATCTCCACACTAAGATTGAAGATCTCCAAGCTCAGATTTATGATCTGCAGAATCAAAACTCTGAGTATGAAACAAGGTTTAAAAGGATGAGTTTAGCTGCAGATTTCAGGATGCCGGAGACCACTTCTTCTTTTCTAGGTGGAGAACATATGCCATGGAAGAAAGATGACAAGCATGCTCCTTCATCACCTCCATCACCAAAGAAGGAAACCTGAGTACTCGGATATGGGCACCACCCTTGGCTTGTTCCAAGCTTGGGAGAGGTCCCAGGTATCATCTCACCATAAATTTTATCATCACTATCTATCTTAGTTCGATCCTTAGTTATATCATGAATTATAAAAAGTTATAATATGAAATATTTTGCAATGTGTGCTATCGTTCCTTTGTGTTATCATTGTATCCATTGGTGAGAGTATCTATAATAAAGAATAGTTTGAGTATTGTGCTTGCTTTTTTGTTATTGTTTATCTTAGCATTGCAATTTTATTTCATATAATTATCTCATGGGAAGTAGTGACTTCACATTGGGTGTAGGAAGTAAAACCTATTGGAATTTAACAAACATAGCATTGGTCATTTGAACAATTCATGAAAGACTAGCACAAGGAAGAGAGATTTCACATGCAAATACACTATCTTGGACATCTTTTATGATTGTGAACCCTCATTAAATATTTTCACACTTGATCAAATGGTTGATGTTGGACAAGGAAGACAACGTAATGAATTATGTTTATGTATATTTGCATAGAAGTTATATTATCATGGATCCTCCAACATATGGTGTTTGCTTATAATCTTTGCTAGCCAAAACTTCCGTACTAAGTAGAAATACTACTTGTGCATCCAAAAACCATAAACCTAGTTTCTTCCCTGAGGGTCCACTATAACTACCTATGGATTGAGCAAGATCCTTCAAGTAAGTTGTCATCGGTGCATGCAATATAAATTGCCTTTAAATATGTATGATCTTTTATTGGAAGGTAAATAAGCTTGGCACGAACTTGTGATGGCGGAGTAATAAAAGCGACATAATGCTCAATAAAGGCCACTATTGTAAGGGGCAATACTTAAGTGATGTTTCTTTTCATTAAAAACTCAGACATTCAACTCTAAAAAGTGCATGACAACCTCTGCTTCCCTCTGCGAAGGGCCTATCTTTTACTTTTTCTGCAACTTTACTTTTATGTTGAGTCAAATACATCTTATTTCAATCTTATTATTCTCCACTTGGCAAACATCATGTGGTGGGGAAAGATCCAAGCATATATATCCAGTTGAATATATATGATCATGAGTTATTATTGTTGACAATCATCTCTATGGTAAATAAGTTGGGCGGTGAAACACTAAACCCCCATCTTCCTTTGTGTCTGATGGAAACAGTTTGTTCTAAAAATATGCTTTGAGTGCCAACAATCATTAGAAGACTATATGATAGTTGAGTATGTGGAGTTTGCCAAATGAAAGCTCTTACATAGACTCTTCTGGAAAATAAGATGAATTGTAATTGTTTGATGACTGAAAACATAGTTTGTTGAGTTTCAAGAGAGTTTATTGTTTATAGCTTAATATGTGAATAGATTGTTACTTGATCATGAGAAGTTTTATGAATAAAAGATGATGTTCATGATATATAATGATGCTTATCAATATGATGCTGCCATGTCCATATTTTTTATTATCGACACCTCTCTCTATAAACCTGTGGTCATGTTTACCGAGCTCGGTATTCGCTTGGGGACAAGCGGAGTCTAAGCTTGGGGGAGCTGATACGTCCATTTTGCATCATTATTTCCTACTGTAATTTACCTTATTTCAATGTTATATTTCACATTATGATGCAATTCTAATGCCTTTTCTCTCTTAAAATGCAAGTTACATCAAGAGAGCAGGATTACTGGCAGCTGGAATTCTGACCTGAAAAAGCTACAACAGAGATAGCAATTCGCCGGAGCTCAAATCGCCGGAGCTCAAAGCCACCCCCCTACCGCGCCACCTAGGCTTGTGGGGCCCTGGTGGGTCCCCTCCCGATGTCCTTCTGCCATATATTCCCATTTGCCCTAAAAAAAATTAAGAAAAGAATTTTGGGACTTTCCGCCGTTGTCTCGAGGCGGAACCAGGGCAGGAGTACTTTTGCTCTCCGGCGGAGCGATTCCGCCGGGGATACATCCCTCCGAGAGGGGGAATCGAAGCCATCGTCATCACCAACGCTCCTCTCATCGTGGGAGTTATAATCTTCATCAACATCTTCATCAGCACCATCTCATCTCAAAACCCTAGTTCATCTCTTGTGTTCAATCTTTGTATCAAACCTCAGATTGGTACCTGGGGGTGCTAGTAGTGATGATTACATCTTGTAGTTGATGCATGTTGGTTTAATTCGTGGAAGATTATTATTTTTAGATTGTTAATCATATATTTATGTCCACTAATCATAAACAATATGATGAGTTGTGAGTAGTTTCACTTGTTCTTGAGGACATGGGAGAAGTCTTGTTACTAGTAATCATGTGAAGTTGATCACCGTTCATTGTTTTGATATTAGTTCTTCCTCTAGTTGTGTTATGTGAACGTCGACTACATGACATTTCACCATCTTTGGGCCTAGGGGAAGGCATCGTGGAATTAGTTTGTAAATGATGGGTTGCGGGAGTGATAGAAACCTAAACCCCAGTTTAGGAATCGTTCCTTGAGGGGCTGTTTTGAATCCACATGTTTAATGCTATGGTTAGATTTATCTTAATTGCTTCTCTTGTATTTGCGGATGCTTTCATGGAGGGTATAATCATAAGTAGGTATTTGTTCAAGTAAGAACAGTACATTAGCTCCGGTCCACCCACATAACACTTATCATGGCAATGAACGTAAGCCGATGAATCGTGGTGAAAGTAACTTGGCGATATTCCCGTGTGTCCTCAAGCGCGTTTTAATCTTACTATAAGAAGTACCACCGGCTTGTCCTTAGCACAATTAAGGATTGGGCCACTTGCTGCACCTTGCTACTTTTGTTACTTGTTACTTGTTACTAATTATCTTGCTATCAAACTATCTATCAAAACTATCTTACAGCACTTGCAGTAAAATCCTTGCTAAAAACTACCTATGAATTCCTTCTGCTCCTCGTTGGGTTCGACACTCTTACTTATCAAAAGGACTATGATTGATCCCCTATACTTGTGGGTCGTCAGGGTAGTTGTCTACGGTTTTTCGAGAGTGAGGCAGTTTCGGAATTTTGTACTTTCAAATTTTTTGTACGATCAAGTTTATAAATGTCAACATCTATAATTCCAAACTTGGACCTGAAGAGTGGATTTCCACTCATTTTTACCCATGTTTAAACCAGATATTCTCAGATTTTTCTGAGATAATCACTTCGATTTGCCACTAATGACTAATAAATATAAAGGATTACCAATCTCCTATTGTTATTTGTAGAAATGGGCTATTTTAGGTGCTAAATCAAGTCGTACAAGGAATACATGGGGCGTGAGGATCAATGCCAAGCAATTGGACGTGTGCATCCGTCTCCAGTAGAGAAGACGACGTGTGGTACATGCAGCCGATGCTCATAACGTGCGCCGTCACCACTGTGACGTCGGACCTGGAACTTTCGTGAAGGCACCTGGGATGGATTCACTTCGGAGGGGCCACGAAACCCTATTCCACCCGCCTGCAGCTATATAGCGGAGAAGAAAACTATTCATGTGGGAGACGGATCTACAAACAACCTAGTTCCTCCTCCAACTCCTCACAGTGGTCATTGACATTCCCATATAAAGCAGCCGTCATCTCCACCTGTAAGTGCATCTAGTGCCACCCCTTGTTGGTTTTGGACTATTAATGACAAACCAGGTTAAGGGACTAATGTGTTTGTGAGTCTACACACGATAACAAAGATAGAAGTCCCTGGAGATTTGGTTAAACCGTCGCAGACGACCCCTAAAAATGTCTAAAGACATTGAAGAATTTGGTGGCCCGCGAAGACTTAGCTTGCAGACAATGGAACGCGAAGACTTTGCCTTTTGGTAGTTTCATTTTCTTCTTTCTTGAGTCATAGGAACCACCGTACTGTTAAGTGGGGTCAAGGTGATATAAAGTCAGAAACTGACGTGATGCTCAACCTAAAATCCTATGTCTTCCAGTGAAGACTTTGAGACAAAATCTCTTCCGAGTTGGTTGAGTCAGCTTTGCTTGCAGCTCAAGTAAAGTTGCCGCGTGTGTTTCAAATCCGACAGTTGGGACACGTGTCGGTTGGCCATTGACCCAGGGTCATTTCGGTCATATCATGTCAGGTTGCTACCCAGGGTATAAATAGCCGCCCCCCTCCACCATAAGTTGTTGGCTGCTCCGAGTTATTACACGGCTTCTGTCGTTTTAGAGCAACCCACCTCCGAAGCACTTGAGAGAGAATTCCTGCGAGGAAAAACCCCAAACACCTAGAGCCCAAAGTGATTGAGCATCACCGAAGACATTCTGTTCTGAGTGAACCGAAGACTTATTACACTTGAAGATTGTGATCTTCCAGACGGTTACGCGTCATGTTCTGAGCATCCAAGAGCCATTGTGGATTGTCGGTGAACATGTTTGTGAAGGTTTCGGAAGTCTACCTTGAAGACTTACCTGAGTGATTGGGCGAGGTCTAAGTGACCTTAGATCAAGGAGAATAAGGTGAAGACTTGTTCTTATGAGTTAAATCTCAGCCTCTCCAACCAAATGTACAATTGTCACAGCAACTGGAACTGGTCAAACAAATCATGTGTCTTCACCGAGCAACTGGTTCTATCTCTTCACTACTTTACTTTCAGTTTTGTATCATGCTTGCTCTGCGGTGTGAAGACTTTGACTTGAAGACATTCATCATGATACTTTTCTCAGTCTTCCATTTCGTAGTTCTTAAGATTGTTTGCTTGTATGTTTGCCTGTTCTACATTTACTGCTACCTAGTTTGCCTGCTATCTCTGGTCCTAATGTCTTTAGCTTCTCATTGATTGCATGCTTAGAGTAGCTTTACTTCTGTCCTGCATAGCTTCCCACTTGTTTTGCTTCCGTATCTTTGAAGACATTGCCTGTTTCGAAGACTTTCATAAAAAATCTCCCACTCACCCCCACCCTATGGTCAATAAGTATCACTTTCACCACCACCATAGCCTCCATCTCCATTAGCCATAATACTTGTATTAGAGAGTACATCACGAGTAGCGGCATTGTAATACTTGCAAACATCCATCTTAAAGTATTTTCCCTACAATGTCATTTCTTGTGATTTATTTGTGATATGTGAGTAGTCCCCCCGGGCTAAGGGTTGAGGCCTAGCCTCGCAACCATATGTACGCACATCAAAGAATCATTAGTTTACTTTAAGTTAACGTTATTATCATATGTTGTGCAACAATTTTGTCTCTTGCCTGTATCCCAATCATAGGACTCACAAGTACCCGAGACACCGAGATCGGAACAAGGAGAGGTAAAGTGCAAAGAGGAGTGGAAGACTAAGCCAAATGTCCATCATAGTATGAATAGTATGGTACATGGAATCAAGTCTTTGGGGGTAGGTAAGGTGCAGTCATTAAATGCCCAATTGCATCGGTCCGATCATCCTTAATAACCAACATAACCCTTTGAGTCAAATAGGACCTTGGTTCGACCATAGAACCTCGTTGCAATGACAGTTAGTCATGGGGTTATTTGGATGCATCTCCCACTTAGTTCATTGGAAAGGTATATGTAACGGTGTTTACCAGATCCATGTTGTTTTTCTAGATAAGTACCACAAGTGCGCTTAGACACCTGCAGGTGAAACATTTCACCACGGACTATTTCTTTATTATTATTCTTTCATTCACCTCTGTGATTTTTTTCGGGAAGCTGGAACTTCGGTATAACAAGGTCATGCAGAAATCTCCTTACTTTAGAATTACTTACCATGGTTCGATAAACCTAGGGTCTTTAGGGAAGAAAGCTACATCTACATCCAAAGTAGATTGAAGGTAATCAACCCTTTTTATGGCGGCTTTGTCGGGGAAGTATGGATCTGGTTATGGCTACCAAGAAGCTTGGGGAGTTTGCTATTCACAATCAAGATTTTGAGCATGCTCCAATCCAACCTGATGTCGCAGCTGAGCAATATGAGACAAATCGAACCAACTTACAATGGTTCAACAGAATCAATTTGGAAGCTCTGCTTTAGAACATGCAGGTATGTATTTGGACATCTTTACAGAGCTTTATGATGTGACTCGCATAAAAGATGTTGAAGCCGATGCTGTTAAATTGCGCCTCTTTTCTTTTCCATTAAGGGGAAATGCTAAAGAATTGATATTAGCTTTTCCTAGAGGAGCCATTATATCTTTGAATAGTTGATGCAGTATGTCAATATTTAAAATATTTCTACCTGCAAAAACCATGCAATTTGCGATCTAACATTATAGGTTTTAAGCCGGAAGACCGCGAGCCACTAACACTTGTGTGGGAACGCATGATAGAAGCCATTAGGAACTGTCCTAATCACTGTGTAATATAATGGTAAATTATGCATTTGTTTTGTACCATTTTAAATCACCTATCCAATAACATGCTTGGTTCTACTGCTAGAGGAACTATCATGGTAAACAACTAGCTGAAGCAAAGAGGCTGCTAGATGATACGCAAGAAAATCATGCTCAATGGCATGTTGAAAGGTCCACATCTAGAAAGGTAATCGCTATTACTGAAGGAGAAAATCAAGAGCATACAAAAAAAAGATGAGCTTATAGGTATGATAAAAGGTAAAGAAGAAGTTCCTATAAATGCTATTATTGAAGTTGATGTTGATGTCAACTTTATTGCCCGCAATAGTTATAATCTCAGTAAAAAACAGAATTTTGGATCTAATTATCAAAAGCGACTATATCTTAACAATGAGGGGGCCATCGAATAATTTTAATAGCAAAGGAGATAGTAACGGTAATCGTCAAACACTTGAGGACACCCTCAAATATTGTATTACCACTCAAACTGAACAAAATAATGATGGGGAACGTTGCATGGAAAACAAAAAAATTCCTACGAAACACCCAAGATCTATTCTATGGAGATGCTAGCAATGAGAGGGGAGTGTGTCTACATACCCTTGTAGACCGAAAGCGTTAACGCTCTAATGATCATGGTTGGCGTAGTCGTACTCCCTTCACGATCCAATCCGATCCGAGCGCCGCACGAACGGCACCTCCGAGTTATGCACACGTACGGCTCGGTGGCGTCTCCGCCTTCTTGATCCAGCAAGCGAGGGTGGAGAGGTAGATGGGATCAAGGCCAGCACGATGGCGTGGTGGTGGTTGTGGCAGCGGAACTGCAGGAGGGCTTCGCCAAGCGCTACGTGGAGGAGGAGATGGAAGGAGAGAGGGAGGGCAGCAGCCAGGGTTTCAGATTGCTGTGGAGGGCTGCCCCAGGAAGAAACTTGGAGGAGGAGGAACACCACGTGAACAGTACCGCGTGAACAGCACTTGCCCTCCAAGTCTTCCCTCTATTTTCAAGGGATTCGATCTTATCCTCTTATCCCATCCGCATGAACCAAAGGGCCCTGATGCGCCTGGCCTATGTGGGCCAGCGCGTCTCCCCTCGGTCCAAGTGGGACGTCCTGGACAAGTGGGCCCCACCATGGAACCTTTCAGAACATTCTAGAACCTTCCATATATAAATCTTTACCTCTGGACCATTCCGGAGCTCCTCGTGATGTCCCAAATCCCATCTGGGACTCCGAACAACCTTTGGTCTTGCCAACATTAATATACCAATACTACCCTAGCGTTACCGAACGTTAAGTGTGTGACCCTACGGGTTTGAGAAGATGCAGACATGACCGAGACACCTCTCCGATCAATAAACAATAGCGGGACCTGGATGCCCATAATGACTCCCACATACTCAACGAAGATCTTTATCGGTTTGAACCACGATGTCAAGGATTCATTTAATCCCGTATGTAATTCCCTTTGTCTCGCGATATTTTACTTGCCCGAGATTCGATCGTCGGTATCTCCATACCTAGTTCAACCTTGTTCCCGGCAAGTCTCTTTTCTCGTTCCATAATACAATATCCCCGTGACTAAACACATTAGTCACATGCTTGCAAGCTACTTAGGATGTCGTATTACCGAGAGGGCCCAGAGATATCTCTCCGTCACATGGAGTGACAAATCCCAGTCTTGATCCATGCAACCCAACAAATACTTTCCGATATACCTGTAGAGCACCTTTATAATCACCCAGTTATGAAGTGACGTTTGATACCCACAAAGTATTCTTCCGGTATCAGGGAGTGGCATGATCTCATGGTCCAAGGAACAGACACTTGACATGAAGAAAGCTGTAGCCATTAAACTAAGTGACACGATCAAATGCTAAGCTTACGTTTGGTTCTGTCCATCACATCATTCTCCTAATGATGTGATCCCGTTATTAAATGACAACTCATGTCTATGGTTAGGAAACCTTAACCATCTTTAATCAACGAGCTAGTCAAGTAGAGGCTCACTAGGGACACGGTGTTTGTTTATGTATCCACACATGTATTTGAGTTTCCGGTTAATACAATTATAGCATGGAGAATAAACACTTATCAAGAACAAGGAAATATGATAATAACAACTTTATTATTGCCTCTAGGGCATATTTCCAACAGTCTCCTACTTGCACTAGAGTCAATAATCTAGTTTACATAGTTATGAATCTAACACCCATAGAGTTTTGGTGTTGATCATGTTTTGCTCGTGGAAGAGGTTTAGTCAACAGGTCTCCAACATTCAGATCCGTATGAACTTTGAAATCTCTATTGATGCTGCTACAACGCTCTGCTTGGAGCTACTCCAGCTGACTGCTCCACCATTCAAATAAATACGTATCCGGATTGAGACTTTGAGTCATCCGGATCAGTGTCAAAGCTAGCATCAACGTAACACTTTACGACGAGCCCTTTATCACCTCCACAAACGAGAAACATTTCCTTAGTCCTCTTTAGGTACTTAAGGATATTTTTGACCGCTGTCCAGTGTTCCACTCCTGGATCACTTTGGTACCTACCCGCCATACTTATGGCAAGGCACACATCAGGTCTTGTGCACAGCATGGCATACCTGATAGAGCCTATGGCTGAAGCATAGGGGACGACTTTCATCTTTTCTCTTTCTTCTGCCATAGCTGGACATTGAGTCTTACTCAACTTCATACCTTGCAACATGGGCAAGAACCCCTTCTTTGACTGGTCCATTTTGAACTTCTTCAAAACTTTGTCAAGGTATGTACTTTGTGAGAGTCCTATCAGGCGTCTTGATCTATCTCTATAGATCTTGATGCCCAATATGTAAGCTGCTTCACCGAGGTCTTTCATTGAAAAACTCTTGTTCAAATAAACCTTTATACTTTCCAGAAGTTCTACATCATTTCCAATCAATATTATGTCATCCACATATAGTATTAGAAATGCTACAGAGCTCCCACTCACTTTCTTGTAAATACAAGCTTCTCCATAAGCTTGGATAAATCCAAAAGCTTTGATCGCCTCATCAAAGCGAACATTCCAACTCCGAGATGCTTCACTAGTCCATAAATGGATCTCTGGATCTTGCATAGCTTATTAGCATCCTTAGGATCGACAAAACCTTCGGGTTGCATCACATACAAATCTTCCTTAAGGTAACCATTAAGGAACGCAGTTTTGACGTCCATCTGCCAGATTTCATAATCGAAAAATGCAGCAATTGCTAACATAATCCTAACGGACTTCAGCATCGCTACGGGTGAGAGAGTCTCATCATAGTCAACCCCTTGAACTTGCCGAAAACCTTTTGCGACAAGTCAAGCTTTATAGACGGTGACATTACCATCAGCGTATGTTTTCTTCTTAAAGATCCATTTGTTCTCAATGGCCTTTCGGTCATCTGGTAAGTCCACCAAAGTCCATACTTGGTTTTCGTACATGGATCCTATTTCGGATTTCCTAGCCTCTAGCCATTTGTCGGAATCCGGGCTCATCATCGCTTCCTCATAGTTCGTAGGTTCATCGTTGTCTAACAACATAACGTCCAAGACAGGATTACCGTACCATTCAGGGGCAGTACGTGTCCTGGTCGACCTACGAAGTTCAGTAGTAGCTTGATTCTAAGTTTCATGATCACCATCATTAGCTTCCTCTCTAGTTGGTGCAGGCACCATAGGAACATCTTTCTGTGTTGCGCTACTCTCCAATTCGAGAGAAGGTTTGACAACCTCATCAAGCTCTACCTTCCTCCCACTCACTTCTTTCGAGAGAAACTCCTTCTCCAGAAAGGATCCATTCTTAGCAACAAAGATTTTGCCTTCCGATCGGTCATAGAAGGTATACCCAATTGTCTCTTTAGGGTATCCTATGAAGACGCACTTCTCGGCTTTGGGTTCGAGCTTATCAGGCTGAAGTCTCTTGACATAAGCATCGCATCCCCAAACTTTAAGAAACGATGGCTTAGGTTTCTTGCCAAACCATAATTCATACGGTGTCGTTTCAACAGATTTAGACGATGCTCTGTTTAAAGTGAATGCGGCTGTCTCTAATGCATAACCCCAAAACGATAGTGGCAAATCGGTAAGAGACATCATAGAACACACCATATCTAATACAGTACGATTACGACGTTCAGACAAACACTACACCACGCACCGGAATTCCCTAGCGACGTCTGCTGGGAAAAAGTCAGTATTGCCGACCAACAATCTACCAGGAAAATTTCTAATGGACTGTCGGTTGGGAAACGTCTGTACAGTGACCCATTATCGGTCGGGAATGCTACAACATATATCGTCGAACAATCGGTCGGGAATTCTATTATGGCCCACGGACCATCGGTTGGTAAATAACCCCGACCAACAATCGGATGCTAAATGGGCCTCGCGTGCGAACGGCCAAATTTTTAGCGCCAATAGCCGGCCCAACCAGTGAAGATTTTCCCCCCAAAATCACAAGCACGCGCAGAGGGAGCCAAATCCCTAGCTTTCGTTCCCCATGAGCACGCTGCCTCGGGCTCCAGCCGGTTGATCCCACGCCGTCCCACCGCCGCCCCCACCACCCGCGGCTACCGCCGGTCGATCTCGATGCCGTCTCACCGCCGACCCACGCCGCCTTGCCTCTGCAGCGCCGCCCCACGCCTCCCTGGCTTTGTAGTGCCGCTCCACGCCGTCCTGCCCCTCCAGAGCCGGCCCCACGCCGTCGTGCTCTCTCTCCGGGTGGCCGCCTCTCTCCTCAGCCACATCCAGCAAAGCTGCCGCCCCCCTCCCTGGCCCAACCTCCCCCATCTCCACTACGAAGGCACCCGCAGCGGCGGCGGCGATTTGGATTGGGGCAGCGTGCGGCTGGGCAATGGCATCGATGCGGCTGAGGTACAGCTCCTCCCTCTCTGTCTTTGCCTCCCTCCTTCTATCTCTCTCTCTCTCTCATGGAGGCATATTGTGACAGTGGGCTGGCAGGAAAAGGAGTGCTCCGACGGCGGGGAATGGGGAGGTCCGGCGGTGGGGAATAAATAGATGTTCCAGTGGACATGGCACCCCATGCTTTTCTTCTTCTCCGGTTCTCTGGTTTGCTGTGTACTGCTGCTAGCTAGTCTGATTATGAGAAGTTGAGCTTTGTGGTAGCAATATGAACTAATTTTAGAAGTTGAGCTGTTGTGTGCAATTTTTTTTTGTTTCCATTGCAAATTTGTGGTAGCAATATGAACTAATCTTTTGTTTGTTTCCATTGGCCATTTAGTTCACCTTTCACTAAGAGTCATGTTTTCGGTGTTACTCTTGTTATGCTTCTGTCCAAGATAGGTTATTTTTTGCTCTTACAAAAAGTTCCCTAGATATGTTTCCTGTTTTGCGCCTAGTCTGCCATTATGTGCTTAGTCTGCCACCGTGTTTAGTGTCTCTTTGTACTTGATAAGAGGATTGTTCAAATGTAAAAACTTTCTTTTTACATGAGATGGCATGGCTTTCGCCTCCTGTTTCCGGTGACTTGGTTTCCTGGTGCCCATCCGCCCATCTCGTGGATTGTGTTGGTTGCCTGTTGGCTATTGCCTCCACCTCGCGTGTCCACCCACCAACCGCTATTTTTCATCTCTCTCGTTTTTTTGCAGGTAGCACAGAGTACCACTGCTGGTAACATTGAGCCAACGAAGATAAGTAGCAGAATATTTGCTGCAACCACTTAGGTGAGTTTTTCTGCCCCACTCAAGTCCAAAGGCCCTCCATATGTGTGAATGTCATGAATATGTGGAGATGCCTCATGTTTGCCACTGATTTTTATATCTAATTTGGTTGGTTATTAGGATTCTTGCTCCCAACGACTCAGCTTCCAGTAGCAGCGCAACGATCCCCCTTCCGTGCTTGTCAATGCATGCTCCACCAGTTGGTGAGTCAACCACAACTTTTCATCCACACATATGTTGAAGATCCCATTAATGCTGAGTGGTGTACTGTTGTTGTGCCATCATTGTATGACATAGAAGAATCTCAAGATGACATTGGTAGTGTTTTACGTGTGACGTTGCCTGATCCATGTACTGCCATACGTGTGAGTGTTGCTGATGGAGGCATTGGTTCTGCTAGGATAGATATAGATGGATTAGTTCTTAAAGCAAGTGATATTGAAAAAAAAGTAAGTGTTGTGCACGATCCTCTAATGTTTTGTATTTTCAGTGATGTACTCATATAGTGTGTCTTTTGCAGGAGGAAAAATGGCAAGCGGAAACGGAAAAGCTAATGATGGTGGGGTCACGGAGGAACAACTGAAAGCGGTGGAGTATGAAATACAGAGAAGTAGGACCATTGAAGAAAATGTAAACGGCTGGCAGCAGCACGAGCAAGAAGGGCTTCTATGCAGGAAGATATGGAAGCAGACCAAGCCCCCAAAAAGAAAAGAAAGGTATGTAGCTTCCATCACATTTATTTTCTACCTGAAGGAAGCAAATGTAGCTTTCAGCACTAACCTATATACCTATCCAGGCACCCTCCAGCGCGCCTGCAAGCGCGAATGAAGGACGTGTTTTGAGGTCTAGGGTAACAAAAGATCAAGATCATGTAGATCCTGAGCATCAGCCTTCCAAAGCTAATCTCTTTTGCCATGCTTTTTTAGTATTACTCAGAAATTGTACAATTAGAATTTACATAGCAAGTAAATGTCATTTTGCAGAAAGATCTCATAGAGAAAGCTGAAAAGCACCCTGAATGGAAGGAAAAAAGCATTAAAGAAGGGATCTATTTGCATGTGTATGTGGAATGAAGGATCCAAGGGGTCGTGTCTGTTTGTTAGGTCTAGGGCCAACACCTCAAGATTTGGGCACACTGGGTACACGGGGTAAAATGAGCACAAGAGTTCTAGTTGCAATGGAAGGACGTCGAGAAGCTGAAAATCGCTTTAACATGCTGGAGGGGCATGTGCAACAAATGCAGGAACAAATGAACCGAATGGAATTGATGTTAGCTTCACAAAGAGGGCATAATCCGGAAACTCCTAGCTCGCAGCACGGTTCCAATTCTCGACAAGTAATGGACTATTTACACATCTTTTCATTGCATCAATAATCCATCTTGCATGCAATAACTCTATTTCCATATTGTTGTCTGGTAGAACTCAAGAGTTGAAGCTGAGGAAGATAATGATGGTGAAGAAGACGATGATGAAGAGCCCTTTATTCATAGAAGAGTTGTTGCAAAGCCCCCTCCAAGAAGCTCATCAGCCCATGAAGATGAAAGCCTTGTAATCTTCTAATCCTTACCTATATGTTTAAATTCTATTTTGTTTTCATGTTTCTAAAATATAATCATTGACTTAGATTGGTATGGATCTGCTTCTATATGCATGTACTCCTGTTGCTAAGGCAACAATTATCTCAATTGATCCAGAGACTATTGTGGGCGGAGAGCCCCTTGGACCAGCGACTTATGAGGTTGTTGTCAATGTTGCGATCAGAAGGGATGCTATGGTGCCTTATGAATATGACGACTTACGATTTATTGCTGATGCTGTCACAAGGTCCATTGCATGGCCATCTAGCAAGGTAATCACCAATAATGTGTGCCCTCCTTTGGCGGCCCGCCTGCTTGTAGTTATTCTTTCTCATGATGTAGGGTCCGTTTGGTTGGCTTCCACAGGTCGTGGTGCATGGCCTGGGTCCTCCCTGGGAGCTGCCTAGAGCTTGTTTCTAGTTGTTGGAATTACGTGTTTGTCATTCTTATTATTGTTGTTATGATTTATAGATTGTATATTCAAAATTCATGTTTTCTCTTATTTTCCCCTGATGCAATTGTTTTGGCAGTCAAACAAAAATTAGAGCAGCCATCTGGGCCTCCTGGGGGAGCAAGACCGGTGCATGACAAACATGTAACAGGTTAGGAAATCATTTTGTAAGATAATATCCACCCTAAGCTATTATTACCATGTGAAAAGGTAGTCGTGCGGAAGAGCACAAGTTATTATTGTTGTGTCATGTGTGTGCAAAATATCATAATAGTGTTTATTACCATGTGAAAAATATCATAACTTGACACGTACATATGCTCTTTTCTGTTATGAGCACTTGAGTGTCTTGCGGCTATAGCCATGGGCTAAAGTAGAACTTAATTTGGTGACTAATATCATGACCTGAGATGTGCGTAGTTTGCCTGTTGAATTAATTCCATTTGGAATCCATGTGCTCTAGGTAGACAAGCAAAATAAGCAGTGCTTTTACCAGCATGATACGAAGTGTTACCTCGTGTGAACCTTGAGCCTTGCTTCCTGCTAAAATAGATATGTTCCAATGTCTTGTGATATGTTCCTGCTAGAAAATGATGTGGTTCTGCGATGTGAAAACTTGGAAAGGAGACTCATTTGTCTCCCTTATGATAAGTGCAAAATTCCAACAACTAGAAATCATAATAGTTAGCCTGAGCCAGGCGACCCATTCTGGACGCCTGGACGTGCCTAGAGGAGCTGGTTGGCACAGATAGGAGTCTCCAAACAAGTAAACACCATCCAGCAACTCCCAGTTATATGTTGTTCTTCACATGGCATCTTTTTTGCGATGATCTTCACATGGCATCTCAATAATGCACAATGATACAATTGCTCAAGCAATGCAGATTAAGTACATACACTATTCTTCTGAACTAGTGCAGTCTTTTCTACAAAAATGACTTTCGTGAGTCCGTCCGTGGATGTGTTGCTCCCAATAATTGGGTGTCTGGACATGCTAAACGGTTGCCTTGTGGCCAGATGATGCATATTGCTCCTATTTCTTGAAATATACTTCATGGTCATCTGGCATTGATGCTTTATTATGTCCAACACAGCACAGATTCTAATTAGAACATGTTGTGGTATTATTCTGAACTTGCCCTGTTTTTTATTACAATAAAATCCCACAGTTTGTTTTTGCCATTGATGCTTTATAAAAATATTATTTTTGCCATTGTCTCTATGAATGCATGAATTCACCGGTGACTTTTTTATCCTTTGTAGGAAAGACATACAAAAGGACCAGGAAGCAACCATGAAGATGGCAGTTTGGGTCAGCTAGACATTTTGTGTAATGGAGCAAAAACAATGCGTCTTTTAGGTATCATTTTGTAAACCTATATGGCGTCTTGTCATGTGGGTATTTTCTGTAATGGAGCAAACAATGAACCGTCGGACATGCATCTATCATTTTGTAAACATATCGGGTGATTCGGTGACTGGAACATAAATGTTGGAAGGCTTATGAGAATTAATTAATGTGTTATCCTTCTTTGGTCCTGATTTAATATTTTCGGAGTACATGCAAGTTACTGTAACTTGACTGATATTGTGTTGTAATGAGATATGCAACTTGATTGATATTGTAAGGCAGATGGGAAATAATGGTGGGTATTAAACATTGCTCAGAACAAAATGTTGTCGAACTGGGTCGACAAAAGAAAACAGTGTCCTATTGTTGGTCGGCAAATGCTCATGGCAGGGCCAGCAGAAAGTCGGTCAGCAAAGAAGGTACCGTCGGACAGTCGGTTGGGAAAGATTGGCCGCATGGCCAACAGAAAGTCTGTCGGCAAAGATAGTACCGTCGAACAGTCGGTCGGGAAAGGTTCAACGGTAGGGCCAACAGAAAATCGGTCGGCAAACATATTATCATCGGTCAGTCGGTCGGGAAAGGTTCATGGTAGGGCCAACAGAAAGTCGGTCGGTAATGTTCTCTATCGCCGTCTAACTGTCTGTCGGTAAATATTTGTTGGTCGGGAAAAGGCTTTCCCGTTTGGACTTTTCCGAGCAGACATGATCGGTCGGCAATAGTCTTTCCCGACCGACTGTTTGTCGGCGGACGCTGTTTTTCCGACCAACTTGTCTGTCAGGGATGTAGTGCTGTGGTGTAGTGACACCATTACGCTGTGGTGTTCCAGGTGGCGTGAGTTGTGAAACAATTCCACATTGTCTTAAATGCATACCAAACTCGTAACTTGGATATTCACCTCTACGATCAGGTAATAGAAATTTTATCTTCTTATTACGATGATTCTCTACTTCACTCTGAAACTCCTTGAACTTTTCAAATGTTTCAGACTTGTGTTTCATTAAGTAAATATGCCCATATCTACTTAAATCATCTGTGAAGGTCAGGAAATAACGATATCCACCGCGTGCTTCAACACTCATTGGACCGCATACATCGGTATGAATTATTTCCAACAAGTCACTTGCCCGCTCCATTATACCGGAAAACGGGTTTCTAGTCATCTTGCCCATGAGGCATGGTTCACATGTTTCAAATGATTCAAAGTCAAGTGATTCCAGAAGTCCATGAGTATGGTACTATCATTATTCACTTTGCATCTTTTGGCATTAATATTAAGAACATGTGTATCACTACCATCGAGATTCAACAAGAATAAACCATTCACATAAAAGATATTACAAATATAAATAGAACAACCATTATTCTCGGATTTAAATGAATAACCGTCTCGCAATAAACAAGATCCAGATATAATGTTCATGCTTAACGCAGGCACAAAATAACAATTATTTAGGTTTAAAACTAATCCCGAAGATAGTCGTAGAGGGAGCGTGCCGACGGCGATCACATCAACCTTGGACCCATTTCCAACGCGCATCGTCACCTCGTCCTTAGCTAGTCTCCGTTTATTCCGTAGCTCCTGTTTCGAGTTACAAATATTAGCAACTGAATCGGTATCAAATACCCAGGCGCTACTACGAGCACTAGTAAGGTACACATCAATAACATGTATATCAAATATACCATTGTTGATGTTGCCAGCCTTCTTATCTGCCAAGTACTTGGGGCAGTTACGCTTCCAGTGGCCATTCCCCTTGCAATAGAAACACTCAGTCTCAGGTTTAGGTCCAGCCTTGGGCTTCTTCATGGGAGCGGCAACTTTCTTGCCATTCTTCTTGAAGTTCCCTTTCTTTCCCTTAGCCTTCTTGAAATTGGTGGTCTTTTTGACCATCAACACTTGATGCTCTTTCTTGA
The DNA here is from genome assembly GCA_039707655.1 of Elymus sibiricus. NCBI lineage: Eukaryota > Viridiplantae > Streptophyta > Magnoliopsida > Poales > Poaceae > Elymus > Elymus sibiricus. Next base: position 43,654,919 of record CM077664.1, read on the forward strand.
TTTCTACTTCCGCAGTTTTAAGCATCGCGAAAAGCTCAGGAAGTGTTTTCTCCATCCCTTGCATGTTATAGTTCATCACAAATCCCTTGTAGCTTGGTGGCAGTGACTGAAGAACTCTGTCAATCGCTACTTCATCAGGAATGTTAAGTCCCAACTGATTCAGCCGACTGGCATACCCAGACATTTTGAGTATGTGCTCGCTAACGGTGCTGTTCTCCTCCATCTTACAGCCAAAGAACTTGTTCGAGGCTTCATACCTCTCCACACGGGCGTGAGCCTGAAACACCATTTTCAGCTCCTGAATCATCTCATATGCCCCGTGGTGCTCAAAACGTTTTTGGAGCCTTGATTCTAAGCCGTAAAGCATGGCGCAGTGAACTATCGAGTAGTCATCAACACGTGCCTGCCAGACATTCACAATATCTACGGACGACGCGGGAGGGGGTGGCACAGCGAGCGGTGCATCAAGGACATAAGCCTTCTGTGCAGCAGTGAGGATAATCCTCAGATTACGGAGCCAGTCCGCAAAGTTGCTTCCATCATCTCTCAGTTTTTCTTTCTCTAGGAACGCATTAAAATTGAGCAGAGCTACAGCGCGAGCCATTGATCTACAACATATTTGCAAAGACATTTTAGACTATGTTCATGATAATTAGTTCAAATAAATTGAATGAACTCCCACTTAAATCAACATCTCTTTAGTTGTTAAGTGATACCTGATCCAAATTCACTAAACCAAGTCCGATCATCACGTGAGATGGAGTAGTTTCAACGGTGAACATCTACATGTTGATCATATCTTCTATATGACTCATGTTTAACCTTTTGGTTCACTGTGTTCTGAGGCCATGTCTGTACATGCTAGGCTCGTCAAGTTAACCAAAGTATTTCTGCGTGTGTAAAAACTGGCTTACACCCGTTGTATGTGAATGTAGAGTCTATCACACCCGATCATCACATGGTGCTTCGAAACGACGAACTTTCGCAACAGTGCATACTAAGGGAGAACACTTTTATCTTGATATTAAGTGTGAGGGATCATCTTATAATGCTACCGTCGTGATCTAAGCAAAATAAGATGCATAAAAGACAAACATCATATGCAAGCAATATGTGACATGATATGGCCATTGTCTTCTTGTGCTTTTGATCTTCATCTCCAAAGCACTGGCATGATCTCCATCATCACCGGCATGACACCATGATCTCCATTATCTCCAAGGTGCCGTCATGTAGTTGTCTCCACCAACTATTGCTTCTACAACTATTGCTAACTCATAGTGATAAAGTAAAGCAATTACATGGCGTTTAATGATTGACACGCAGGTCATACAATAAATTAAGACAACCATATGGCTCCTGCCGGTTTACGTACTCATCGACATGCAAGTCATGAACTTATTACAAAACATGATCATCTCATACATCACATATATCAAATCACATCTTGGCCATACCACATCACATCACATGCCCTGCAAAAACAAGTTAGACGTCCTCTACTTTGTTGTTGCAAATTTTACGTGGCTTCTAGGGGCAGCAAATAAGAACCATTCTTACATACGCAAAGCCACAACAGTGATATACAAGGACCGCCGTTGTCAAATCAGATTCAACTAAAGTGGGAGAAACAGACACCCGCCAGCCGCTTTATGCGATACAAGTCACATGTCAATCGCGGAACCGGTCTCTTGTGCGTGGACAAGTAAAGTTGGTCCGGGCCGCTTCAATTCCACAATACCGCCAAATCCAAAATAACAAAGGAGGTAAACAATCTGAACATCAACGCCCACAACCAATTTGTGTTCTACTCGTGCATAACATCTACGCATAGACCTAGCTCATGATGCCACTAATGGGGAACGTTGCATGGAAAACAAAAAATTTCCTACGAAACACCCAAGATCTATTCTATGGAGATGCTAGCAACGAGAGAGGAGTGTTTCTACATACCCTTGTAGACCAAAAGCGTTAAAGATCTAATGATCGTGGTTGGCGTAGTCGTACTCCCTTCACGATCCAATCCGATCCGAGCGCCGCACGAACGGCACCTCCGAGTTATGCACACGTACGGTTCGGTGACGTCTCCGCCTTCCTGATCCAGCAAGCGAGGGTGGAGAGGTAGATGGGATCAAGGCTAGCACGACGGCGTGGTGGTGGTGGTGGCAGCGGAACTGCAGCAGGGCTTCGCCAAGCGCTACGCGGAGAAGATGGAAGGAGAGAGGAAGGGCAGCAGCCAGGGTTTCAGATTGCTGTGGAGGGCTGCTCCTCCCCTCCTTTATATAGAGGAGGAAACTTGGAGGAGGAGGAACACCACGCGAACAGTACCACGTGAATAGTACTGCGTGAACAGTACCGCGTGAACAGTGCTCGCCCTCCAAGTCTTCCCCTATTTTCAAGGGATTCGATCTTATCCTCTTATCCCATCCGAATGAACCAAAGGGGGCTGATGCGCCTGGCCTATGTGGGCCAGTACGTCTCCCCTCGGTCCATGTGGGGCGTCCTGGACAAGGGGGCCCCACCATGGAACCTTTCGGAACATTCTAGAACCTTCCGGTACAATACCGGAAAAAACTAAACTTTTTCCGGAACCGCGAAAACCACTTTCCATATATAAATCTTTACCTCCAGACCATTCCGGAGCTCCTTGTGATGTCCCGGATCCCATTCGGGACTCCGAACAACCTTCGGTCTTGCCAACATTAATATCCCAATACTACCCTAGCGTTACCGAACGTTAAGTGTGTGACCCTACGGGTTCGAGAACATGCAGACATGACCGAGACACCTCTCCGATCAATAATCAATAGCGGGACCTGGATGCCCATAATGACTCCCACATATTCAACGAAGATCTTTATCGGTTTGAACCACGATGTCAAGGATTCATTTAATCCCGTATGCAATTCCCTTTGTCTCGCGATATTTTACTTGCCCGAGATTCGATCGTCGGTATCTCCATACCTAGTTCAATCTCGTTCCCGGCAAGTCTCTTTTCTCGTTCCATAATACAATATCCCCGTGACAAAACACATTATTAACATGCTTGCAAGCTACTTAGGATGTCGTATTACCGAGAGGGCCCAGAGATATCTCTCCGTCACATGGAGTGACAAATCCCAGTCTTGATCCATGCAACCCAACAAATACTTTCCGAGATACCTGTAGAGCACCTTTATAATCACCTAGTTACGAAGTGACGTTTGATACCCACAAAGTATTCTTCCAGTATCAGGGAGTGGCATGATCTCATGATCCAAGGAAAAGACACTTGACATGAAGAAAGTTGTAGCCATTAAACTAAGTGACACGATCAAATGCTAAGCTTACGGTTGGGTCTGTCCATCACATCATTCTCATAATGATGTGGTCCCGTTATTAAATGACAACTCATGTCTATGCTTAGGAAACCTTAACCATCTTTAATCAACGAGCTAGTCAAGTAGAGGCTCACTAGGGACACGGTGTTTGTTTATGTATCCACACATGTATTTGAGTTTCCGGTTAATACAATAATAGCATGGAGAATAAACACTTATCAAGAACAAGGAAATGTGATAATAACAACTTTATTATTCCCTCTAGGTTATATTTCCAACAAATAATACCTTTACTGAAATGTTGAAGCCGCATGATAATTTCCTTGGTCAAATGACCAATAAAACTGCTTGGCTCATAGCTGATGTTGAGGCTCTTTGGGAAAGAACGCGCGACATGGAGGCACAAGTTGGTAAAATAGTTGAAAGTCAAACCCTCATCCTTACTAAGTTTGCAGGTAAGCCAGAATCCAATCCGGTAGAGAGTGCTAAAATGATGAGTTGTGACGAAGATCGGTCTAAGGGACTTGGCAATAATCATGATCCTAATCATAATTACCCCTTTGGATATTACGCATGGACGTTCCACTACGCATTAAGCCCGACATTACTAGCCATCTCTAGTAGCGATTAAGTATGTCAGGTACAACCTTGTAATGACTAGAAACAACCAGCCTTTGTTATCCCATTACTCGTAGCTTTATTTCCAGCCATTGTGACTATGGGGTATGGCACACTCTATATAGCCCTACCTGGAGCACCTGGTTGAGGGTTGGAACATTCTGTAATCATCCTATACACTAGAGAGCAACAACCACAAACATGAAGAAGGGTATTACTGACCTTTGCTCAAGGTACAGTTGTTGGGCTCCCCCATATGAGAGTTTGCAGCACGCGGTAGCGTTTTACCTCAGTGAGAAACCAAGGTATCAATCTGTGGAGGTACAAGTGCTTGCAACAATTGGATGTCCTGTAACACAAATAAAACCCCCCTTGTGCCCCCAACAATCCTAATAGGGATGTCAATCCCTACTAGTATTTCTAGTTGAACAAGTCTATTAAAATATAATGGGTGATAAATATTTTTGGTATTTTCAGAATTAAATCAAACTGAAAATAAAATAGTGTGTAAATGTTATTGGAATGTGATTCGTATGGTGGAAACTGGACTGGGGTTCATAGGTTCACCAAGTGTAACTCTCCAATACATAAAAGTGTGAATGGTGACTTTCTCATGTGTTTAAGTGCAATATGGAACACTCATGTTCATGCCAGACAAGTAAATGTTGTGAGAATATATATAGGCAGTACGTCCATAATACAAAAGACCAAAATCTAACTTCATCTTTAGCTAAATAGCCCGTCCATAGACAGATATACTCTGCGTAATCTGGACATTAAGTGTAAACATGGGTAATTGCATTTAGAACAATGACATACTTATATGATTAGGGGATTATTCATCCTCTACTAACCCATTACCCTTAGTAGCAACAATTCTTACAAGCCTTTTTCATTTTCTGTCACTATGGTAGATACCTTGCAAGACTTGAACCCAACTAATGCACACCTCTTCCCCTACTGGTTACCGATCTAAACTGGCCAAGAGAAGACAAGCAACCAGAAAGAATTATTTATCTATATATCAAACATGAATCGTGAACAAATCTAAACATATAGAGTTAATCCATCACATGATCTAAATCACCACCACAAACTCATCTAATAAACTACAATCATGTAGGGTAGCTCATGTAGATATTGTATTGAACATAAAAATACATCTAGGAGGAGAGATTACAACATTGTCTACTGCCATGAACCCGTAGTCTTGGTGGTGGACTACTCACAACTCATCTTGGAGCACGATGATCGATGTTGATGGAGATGAATTCCCCCTCCGTTAGAGGTCCAGATCAGGGTTCAAAACAAAGATCGCCTTAGAAACGCGATGTGGCAGTGGCGAAAAATTGCTCGATAAATTGGAGGTGAGTTACAGGGTAATTATAAGCTAGTGGGCACCGGAGGCCAGCCAGTGGGCCCATAGGCTATAGGAGACCCTGTAGGTGCCTCCAGCCCTAGGGCGCCTAGGGCTTGTGGGCCTCGCCAGGTGTGGGCCCAGGTCCCTAGGGTCCTTCTGGTCTTCAATCTTCCGAACCCCATTTTTTATATTTTTTTGGGACTTTTTCTGGGTATTTTCCTAAAAATGCAAAAACAGCAAAAAAACAGGAACTGGCACTGGATTAATATGTTAGTCCAATAAAATTCATGGCCAAAGTGTTCAAAGATAAAAGCAATACAATATGAACCATGCAAAAATTATCGATACATTTCAGACATATTAGCATCCCCAAGCTTAATCCATGCTCGTCAACGAGCATGTAGATAATAAAAAAAAGGATATTTTTTGGAGGATGAATGCTACCAAACATGATCTTGGTTTAACTGATGTGTTACTTGTGGTGGATCTAAGTCAATAAAAGAAACGTTTGGCAAATGTCTATATTAACAATCTTCAACTATGTCAATGCATAGAAAAGAACTTACTACATATTCTTCGGTAACAAAATGCACAAGTCAAAATCACCACTTCCAAAGGTTTAGAAACACTAGTAGGAAAACCCCTTATGGGATTTCGCTACTAGCAGCATGTGAGGAAAAGCGAACGCGACAACTATTTTTCCAAATTATCAGCAGCGTTTGCTGGTCGAGTGAACGTCGCAGAATCCTGACTACTAGCAGCGTTTCTCAAACGCTGCTAGTGTGGTGCATCATGCTAGCGTACCAACGATAAAGAACTAGCAGCGTCCGCGCCCCTGGAACGTCGCAGGTAGTTGCGGTACTGGCAGCGTTCCGTGTAGTAGGAGATGCTGCTAAGTTTAATATGTGTAATTTTTATTTTATATGTAAAAACCCTTGTTATACATTAAGTTGTTGTGTTTCAGTTTTGTAGTACAAACTAAAACTATCTGTTCATAGAAGTTGGAAATAAAAAGAAAAAACAATAATTAATGATTGAACTCCTAAAATACATAAATCATACTACCAGCGTGTGCCCCATCACAAACGTGGCTAGTGCACGCTCTAGCAGCGTTTTGCTTCCAGTAAACGCTGCAAATGTTTTTATTATACTTATTATCTTGTAAGTGGCCTTTTTATTTAAGAGCATCCTCAAATAAATTCATAATTGGATATGTAAATGTTAAATGGTGCATATTACGTCTATAGAATTTGTTGTTGTCATATGATCAACACTGCCAACATCGATCTCTCTTCTCAATTAAACATGTCGGACAAACACTTCAATTCCGTTGGCTCCCCTTCGAAACTTTCATAAATTTTTTGTTATTTATCAAATATTATGTTAATAAACAATTAAGTATATACTTAAACTATTTGTTGATAGAAATTGGAAGGCAAAAGACAAATAGTTGAGCTTAAACTCCTAAAATGTCGAAATTGTACTAGCAGCGTTTGACAGATCACCAACGCAGCTAGAGTGCTCACTAGCAGCGTTCCATTTGGCGTACACACTGCTATACAAATTATTGTACTTATTATATTGTAAATGGCCTTTTTATTTAAGAGCAACCTCAAATAAATCCATAATTGGACATGTAAATGTTAAATGGTGCATATTACGTCTATAGAATTTGTTGTCATATGATCGTCAACACTACTTGCCAACATCGCGATCTCTCTCTTGTCGTCAAAAACCCTGCCGGACAACTTCCATCGGCTCCCCTTCGAAACTTTCATAAATTTTTGGTATTTGTCAAATATCATGTTAATAAATAGTTAAGTATATACTAAAACTATTTGTTGATATAAATTGGAAGGCAAAAGAAAAATAGTTGTGCCTAAACTCCTAAATTGCTTAAACAGTACCTGCAGCGTTTACTCACTTGCTGCATGCTGCAAATTACTTGCACTGGCAGCGTTCACTACAATTGAACGCTGGTAGTAAGCTATTTAGCAGCGTCTAAGTTGAAGATACACGCTACTAAATTACTGATTGTATTACGGCAGCGTCTTAAACTCATAAGCGCTGGAACTTTATTTATTATATTTTATTCTATATTAGCAGCGTTTTCCGTAGCATGCACACTGCTAATGTTGAACATATGAACGGTCACATCGCCCCCGCGCTATTAACTTCCCGCTCTCTCTCTCTCTCTCACTTCACTCTCTCTATAGCTCTCTTCCTCCCGTCCTGCGTCTCTTTCCCTCCCACCCGTCGCCCTCGATCTCTCTCCCTCGCCGAAGACGCCCCGGCCCCTACCGACAACCGCATCCAAGCGACGGCCGGCCGCAGCGCCGACGCATCCAAGCGCGTCATATGGCACGCGGCCGCCGACGACAACCGGCCAAGCTCGCTTGGCCTCTGCCTTCAGACGCCGCCCCTCCCAGCGACGCAGACGCCGCCCCTCGACGCCGACGCCTGACGGTGAGATAAAAAACACATCCACCCGTTTAATTTTCCCCTTATATATTTAGTTTTCTTGCATTTTTGAACTAGCTAAGTTAATTAGTTCTTACATATTGAGTGTTTATATGCATGCATTGGTATTTCTTATGAAATGTGTGTGTGTTTGTTTTATAAATCTTATAATATGAGTTGATTTGTTATTACATTTGAATAGGTGTACTCTTATTACATTTTTTTAACTACTAGCTAGGGTTAATTTGTTCTTACGTTTGAATAGGTTAATTTGTATAGTGTATGTAAATAAGTAGTGTGTAATTTTTACATTATATTGTTCTTATATTTTTTGGTAAGAAAGCATATGAATGCAATGCTTTTGAAAATAAGTAGTGTGTAATCTGTAAATAAGTATTGTGCAATGCTTTTGAAAATAAATAGTGTGTAATTTGTAAATAAGTAGTGTGCAATGCTTTTGAAAATAAGTAGTGTGTAATTTGTAAATAAGTAGTGCTTTCTTATATTTTTTTGATAAGAAAGCACTTGAAATCAATACTGAAATGCAATGCTACTTGTTGGAACATATATATATAAGTAGATGCATGTGTGTAGTAATTTCTCGTGTATGACAAACATTTGAATGCAATGCTTTTGAACGCAGAAATGGCACCTGTGTGTCCTAGGTGTGGCGACAGTCGGGTTAGCCGGTGCAGGGTGGTTCGTCAAGGGCATAGGTGGATGACAACAAACCACTTCTCCCTAGTGCTAGGAGGGGACTTCAACCGGATGACGGTATGTTGTAACAAGGGATGATTTCATAACTGGTTGAAATTTCTTACATTCATGCACGATGTGACTCACAAATGTCTGATTTGCCCTCCACTTTTTCTTAGATTATCCCTTGCTTTGTGAGACTCGAGGTCCTGGAGATGCTACACATTCTTGTGGGGCAGCCAACCATAGTTGAGTCCCACCTTCAAACAGTGGAGGGATTCAATTTCATGGTTTTAGTAAAGAATGAAAGAGAAACAACCTTCTTCGGTTGTCTTGGGTGGCGAGGATTGACCAAGACCTACGACTACGATGTAGGGATGAGGATCTACATCTACATCATTGGCCAAAACGATCTTCATATGAGCCTGCGGTTGCCTACTCCTCCAGTGCTTCCCCCGTGTAAGTGTTTATGAAATATGAAGCACATTTTGTCAAGTAACGCTAATTTTAGTTGCTGTGCGTAACTACTCTTGCTTACATATACATTTGGACAGCTTACTGGGACGTGTCCCTGGACACACGTAGGATAGTAGACAGGAGGCATGTCAGTGTAGGTACAATTCTTACTTGGCAGGAGATGGACATTGTAGTAGAATTTGTAGACAACATCCAGGACCATGTTGTGGATGTCCAAGCTGGCCCATACAATGGGTGCTTTGTGCCATTAGTGCACATGCTAAACAAGAGCAATGTTAAGAAGGACAAGCCACTCCTAGTAAGATTGCATGCATTGCAATTGTATTCAATGTCAAGTTATTCATGTTTTCTAATATACATGTATGTTTACTAAATGTGTTTTGCAACAGAAACTCGCACGTGCTGTGGTGCCTAAGCAAATGCAGAATCGGGGTAGTCGTGACATGCGAATTGTCATCTCTGACACGATTGACATGGCAACCACGTACTCCACGTCGCGAGATGATGGACGTCTTGTCGTCAATGGTTGGAAGGACATTCGTGACAACTACTACTGCGATGAAGGTGACAAGTTGATCGTCGTGCTCCACCTAGGACATGCTGATGAGCCGGTCCTCTTCATGCGTACCATCTACAACTGGGAGGCTGACGACGATGAGTAGGCTTGCATCTTAATTAGTATAATTTGTCAAGAACTTCCTTGTGATGTGTAGTACAAGTACTCCTCTGTCGTGTTGTGCGCTTATCGTACTAAGTACTTTGCTTTTGAAACGGTGCTTGGAATTGTTGTTAATTAAGTACTTTATTAAGTGTGTAACGACAATTATCAGTTGAAGTCGATGTTTGTGAACACTTCTAATTATTGTTTAAAGTGCATGTGCAAATTCATTATTTGGATCCTTATTTTACTGCCATTGAACCAATTTCTAACCAAATGCAGCCAGAGCAAAATTGGGTATAGAACTGTGATGTATATTAGCAGCGTTCGCGAGTTTACCACGCACGCAGCTAGTTTGTACTATATTTGCAGCGTTCGACACTAAACGCTGCCGAAGAGAGAGTACTAGTAGCGTTCGAGGCGAACGCTGCTAACAGGGAACATAGTAGCAGTGTTTCGTCCGGCCGCTGCTACTAACATGTTACCAGCAGCATCATAGTAGCAGCGCTCCGTCAAGACACTGCTAGTGAGCATATCGGAACGCCGCTTATGAGGGGGTCATGTACTAGTGAAATAATGTCAAGTTAATTGGATAAACAATGATAATCATACAAGCAAAGCATATTAACATGGCAATCACTTCTAGGCTAACCCTCAATACAAGACTGCTACTCCCGCAGGAGTCGTTGGGATTCCCCCAAGAGGAAGGGTGAAGCAGCAAGTAGCAAGTTTTCCCTCAATTAAGAACCAAGGTTTATCGAACCAGCAGGAGCTTCTAAGCTACACAGGTCAACATCACCTGCACACAAAACACAAACAAAACTTGTCCCCAACACGGCAAGAGGGTTGTCAAGCCCCTTGTCTTGCTAGTTACAAGGTAAAACACAAGTGATAGAGATAGATGATGGTAAAATGGAACGGCAAATAAAAAGAGCAATTTTTGTTGAAGAATCAAGCAATGGAGAATAGACCCGGGGCCATAGGTTCACTAGTGACATCTCTCTCGAAAACACCAAGTAGCATGGTAAACAAATTACAGTTGGGCAATTGAAAAGATTGCAATATTTATGACTATGATCATTCATGGTATAATCTCATATAGGCATTACGTCTGTGATAAGTAGACCGTTAATCCTACTGCATCTACTACTAATACTCCACCCCAAAAGCTCTATCCAGCATGCATCTCAAGGTATTAAGTTTGCAAGAAACAGAGTATCGCAATAAGCAAGATGACATAATGTAGACAGGAAGAAGTCAATCAATATGACAAAACCCTGTCGTTTTACCCTTAGTGGCAACAATACAATACGTGTCTTGGCCCTTTTTGTCACTGGGTTAGAGCACCGCAAGATTGAACCCACTACAAAGCACCACTCCCTCTGGAAAAAAACCCATCGAACTTGGCCAAAGAAGATAGATAGATTGGAGAGCATGCAAAGCTATTTAATTATACAGCAATTAAGACATCAAAAGATTCAATTAATTTCAATGAACAATTTGATCATAAAGTGACAATACATCATGTCCCAACAAACACACCCACCGATTACATCGAATTGATCCCAAAGATGTGAGAAAGCTCACGGGAACATGGTATTGAAGATCCAAATAGAGAGAGAGAGAGAGAGAGAGAGAGAGAGTCATCTAGCTACTACTATGGACCCATAGGTCCTGATGGAACTACTCACACATCATCATGCAGGCAGCAAGGTTGATGAAGAAGACTCCGGCAATGGCTTCCCCCTCTGGCAGGGCTCCAAATGGGATCTTTGTGGAACAGAGGCTTGCAGCGGCGATAAAATTCTTCTAGAGGTACGATGAATAGTTTTGGTATTTATAGGGATTTATGGGGGTGGAATCAGGTCAAGGCGGTGCCTGTGGGCCCCACACGGGCAAGGGGTGCGACCACCCCCTGGTCGCGCCACCTGGCCGTGTGGGTTCCCTGGTGCTCGTCTCGATCTCTCCCGAAGCTTCATGTGTTTCTTGTTGTCCAAAAAAAAATCGTGTTAAATCGGTAACGTATTTTGACCTCCGTAGATATTGATTTCCTACGAAACCAAAAACAAGCAGAAAACAGGAATTGGCACTGGGCACTAAATTAATAGGTTAATCCATAAAAGTAATATAAATTGCTATAAAAAGTATATAAAAGTGATAAGATAATAGCATGAAACAATCAAAAATTATAGATACATTTGAGACGTATCAGCATCCCCAAGCTTAATTCCTGTTCGTCCTCGAGTTAGTGTAACGCCCCCATGTAATAGCTACAGTAATCACCCCTTTGATAATGCCATGTCATTATGATTAACCATGCTTGAGCATCATTGCATCATATCTCATTTCAAATTCCAATTTAAACTTGCAATTCAAACCTACAGTGAAAATAAAAGTTGTTCAAAACCAGAAACTAAAATGTTCATTAAATAGCAAATAATTCATAACTAATTATGATCAGTAAAACAACATTACTAAAAATGCTTAAGTGACTCCATCAACCTCAAACAGTAGCTAGCAGCAACATTTAATATCATTTTATTTAATAAGAGTTACAAATGAAATCATGTTTTACCCAAACCATTTTTGGTGGTTGAGAATAATGCACTGTAATATTTGAGCCAAGTCACACATTTATTAAAATTCATTTAGTGCTAAAACATTTGCAAAACAGTAGAAGAAATAGAAAAGCACAGAAAGAAAGAGAGAAATAGAAAAGGCCCAAGCGGCTGGGCCCAAGTCAGCCGCCGGCCCAGCCCACCTTCCCCCGGTCGCCTTCTTCCCCTGTTCACTCCCGGTCGCACGCGTCCACAGCCGACCGCCACCGACGCCGTTCGCCGTCTCCCCCGAGCCGCCTCGCTCCCCGTGCCGCTACAGGACCGCCTGGAGAGGATAAGGGCGCCACCGCCGCTCTCCCTGGCGCCCCAGATCTTTTCTCCCCCTCGCGCTGCTCTCTCTCCCCCGCCTCACCCCATAGCTCGCCGCCGCCGTTGCTCGTCCTCACGGCGACCGTGCCCCATTCGCCGCTCCTCCATGCCCATCGTCACCGCCATCCTCGACTACGTCGACGCCGCCCAGCCGTTGGAGCTCATCGCCACTGCATCGTCCGCCTCGACCTCTTCTTCCTCCTCGGCCATCTTCGTCTCCGGCGCCGATTCACCGCCGTCGCCCTCCCCCGAGCCTACTCTCGCACACCTGCAGGCTCTCGGTGAGCAGCCGCACCTCTCCCCTCTCTCCCCTGCATGATTTAGCCGCCGTTGCCGCCGCATTTGGAGATGCCCGATCACGCCGCCGCCTAGCTCGTCGCCGGCGTCGTTCCGGCGACCATTTGGTCGTTTGCTGCTGCCCATCTGCTTCGCCGCATCGCACTGACCTCGCCTAGCCCCTTTGCTCGCTCGTTAGCGCCCCGCATCGCCGTTAGCCACCACCGCCCGAGCACCTCGCCGCCGGCGAGCTCCTAGCGCTCGTCTCCGGCCGTTTCAGCCCGCGAGACCGCCGCCATTCGACGCGGCGTCGTCCTGCCGTTCGAATGCGACCAGTCGCGCGTCGAATGAGGCCCCCTACGCGAATTCCGATCACCTCCCGTGGCCGCGCCGCCGCGAACGCGCCCGTCGGTGAGATTCCGGCGAGTCGCCGGCCGCCGTCCGACGTGGGCGCCCTGGCCCACCTCCAGTGACGCTGACTGGTGGGGCCGTGGGCCCAGTTGACCAGTCAGCGCTGCTGACTGGGCGCTCTGGCCCACTGACATGTGGGGCCCGGTCGGTTAAAACGTTTTTAATATTAACTAAATGATTAATTAAATTGTTAATTAAGTTAATTAGATAATTAAATACTAACGTGCCACTGACCAGTAGGCCCCACCTGGTTAATTAGTCTGTTAGTTAGTTAATTAGCCACTGGGTCACTGACATGTGGGACCCACCCGTCAGATTGACTGGTCAGCGTCTCTGTTGACTGCTGACGTCAGCATTGCATCATGCTGACGTCATCCCCACACTGTTTCGGATAATGTTGAATTAAATATTTAAAATAATTCCAGAAAATTAATAAAACTTTAGAAAATCATATCTTTTAAACCGTAAGTCAGATGGAAATAATTTATATATGTAAAATGATCAGAAAAATATGAAGATTCTAAATATGTAATCAAAACACCTGTACAACACTCCTAGCTAGCTGAACATGGAACATTTTGATTATTTTCGATAAATGAATAGTGCACAACTTTAATTAGATAAATCCAGATAAATTCATAAATTAACTAAATCATTTAGTTAGGCAATGAAACACATCTGCATATCATTTTAGGCTTGTCATGCATAGTGATTGCATTTTGCCGTGAAATTTATTGTTTCTTCCCCTCCTTCTCTCTCGATAGACGCCGAGACCGACGCCGTCCCAACAGAGTTCGACTACACCCCCGACGAGCAGCCGTCTGACGATCAGCCTCTCTCAGCAGAGCTTCCAGGCAAGCAAACCCCCTTGACGCATGCCTATATCATCCATTCCTTCTCCCTCCTGCTTGCATTAGAAATTGCTGCTATTTTGATTTATCCTAATCTGATGCACAGCCTGTCCTTGTGCACGTTTGCGTGTATGATTAGTGCATGATAAACAAACATAATTTTTTATGTTGAATGCTACCCAGCAAAATCTTGATCAAATGATGTAACAATGGTGTGAACTCAAGACAAAAGTGATTCAAAGCAATAATCTATAATTGATAACAAGCAAGTAACATCAAAATGTGTAAACAAAATTACTATTGCTTTTCATAGATTAATGGTTTCATGTAATACCAATTAATACTCGTATGTCATATTCATGTCCCCAATCACTCAAGGCTTTATCATATTCAAACATCTTATCATAACACACCTAGAGCTTCAGTCAAGTAACCGAATCCGTGACGAGCCCTTTTCAACAACTTAGCACTTCGCTTAATGCTCAATTCACAAGCCTTGGTCTTAGCACTTTGGATGGCAAAAAGAATAATGATGGGGGTTTTATAATAAGACAAAAATTGAGAAAGTCTCACATCAATGCAGCTTGATCATTAGGCAATGGAGAGGCCTTACAGTCGATATTAATGCAAGGAGTAGGGATTGCCATGCAACGGATGCACTAGAGCTATAAGTGTATGAAAGCTCTCCTAATGCAACTAAGTGGGTGTGCATGCAACTTGATTGCTCACATCCTCGAGCATTTGAGGAAGTGATGTCTACTATGCAACTTTATTCTTGTAGACTTTGTTGGGCCTCCAAGCGTAGAGTTTTGTAGGACAGCAGCAAATTTCCCTCAAGTGGATGACCTAAGGTTTATCAATCCGTGGGAGGTGTAGGATGAAAGTGGTTCTCTCTCAAACAACCCTGCAATCAAATAAAAGTAATCACTTGTGTCCCCAACACACCCAATACAGTTGTCAATTGTATGGGTGCACTAGTTTGGCGAGGAGGTGATAATAGATGTGTAATATGGATGGTAGAAATAGCTTTTTGTAATATGAATAAATAAAAATAGCAAGGTAACAAGTAACAAAAGTAGATGAAAATGGTGTCTCAATGCTTAGAAACAAGGCCTAGGGTTCATACTTTCTCTAGTGCCGACTCTCAACAGCATTAACATAATTGAACATCATGATAATCCCTCAAAGTGCAGCAAAGAATCACTCCAAAGTTTCTATTCGATCAGAGAAAGTAGGATGAAATCGCGTAGGTAGCAAACCACCTCAAAGTTGTCTTTCCAATCAATCTATTGAACCACCCCAATGTCACCACGGATAGTCCCAGAGATCGTACTACGACAACACCATATGATACTATCGTTCAACCTTTCTGCTAAGAGTACTCCAATGTCACCTCGGGTATCCACAAGTTAATTACTAGACATGCATCATGTGATCTCAAATCCAAAGTATTCAATCCAACATAAAGAAACTTCAAAGAGCAAGACTCAATTCACCACAAAAAGGATAGAGGGAGATGAACATCATAAGATCCAACTTTATTAATAAAGCTCATGACACAATCAAGATCGAATCCGTCAAGAACATGAGAGAGATCGAACACATAGCTACTAGTACATACCCTCAGCCCCAAGGATGAACTACTCACACATCACCATGGGAACAAAGAAGGAGTTGGTGGTGATTGTGATGACGGAGATGTCCCCGGCGGCGTCCCGGCACCACCGGAGGAGAGGGGGAAGGGGCCCCCTCCTTCTTCTTCCTTGGCCCTCCGGGGAGAGAGGGAGCTCTCCCCTAGATTGGATATCTCTTCTGTCTTCTGTTTTTCGCGACTATTTCTGAGGCCGAGCACCATTTCTTTTATATCCGGAGTTCTGTAACTCCGATCAGGATGAAATTTTTACAGGATTTTTTCCCCAAAATTAGCTTCCTTGAGCCCAAAGGAGAGCTCCATCCGACTTACGATCTCTCCACAAGGACACATGGCGTGGGTGAGCCTAGGCCGTGCGGCCCGTCCTTATGGAGCCCATGGGCACTTCCTTGCATTGATTCTTTCGCCAAAAATTCAGATATATTCCAGAAAAAATTCACAAAAAAAATTTAGGTCATTCCGGCTCCATGAATTTTTCACCTAAAAACCCAAAAACAATAGAAAACGGGAACTGGCCTTTGGCACTGGATTAATAAGTTAGTCCAAATAAATATTGTGCCAGAAACATAGATAAATGATGTAAATATAGCATGAAAACTTCATAAATTATAGATACGTTGGAGACGTATTAGTATCCCCAAGCTTAATTCATGCTCGTCCTTGAGTAGGTAAATGACAAAAGAAATAATTAATCGAGTGTGAATGCTAGCATAGTGCATAACTTTGATCAATGATAATTCGAATCACTTTTGCTAGCATCATTATATATCATAAACATCAACTTTTTCTCATAAAACTTCTCATGATCAAGTATTAATCCATTCACATGTTAATGTTTAAACAATAAACTCTCTTGAAACTCAACAAACTATGTTCTCAGTCATTAAACAATTACAATTCATCTTATTTTTCCAGAAGAGTCTATGTAAGAGCTTTCGTTTAGCAAATTTCACATACTCAACTATCATATAGTCTTCTAATGATTGCTGGCACTAAGGAGCATATTTTTAGAACAAAAGTTTCCATCAAACACAAAGGAAGATGGGGGTTTAGTGTCACCGATCAACTTACTTATCTCAAGGATAATTGTCAACAATAATAACTCATGATCATATATATTCAACTGGATATATGTGCCGGGATCTTTCCCCAACATACAATGTTTGCCAAGTGGAGATTATTGAGGTTGGAATAAGAAGTTGACTCAACATAAAAGTAAAAGATAGGCCCTTCGCAGAGGGAAGCAGAGATTAACATGTGCCAGAGCTCAAGCGGCTAAAACAGTGATAAATATATTTTGAGAGGTGTACTTTTCCTGTCAATGGTTTAACGACAAAGGTTTCCAATATCTTCCATGCTAAACACATTAATGGCGGTTCCCATGATTTTACACTCCCCCTCCACCATACTAACACAAACCATGGCTAGCCGAATCCACAGGTGCCGGCCAACTTTCAACTTTTCCGGGGGAGTGTCCTTTTTAATTATAATTTTTTTATTTGGAACTGGGCATCCCTATAACCAGCCTTCCTCATAAATTTGACAAGCGAATAAACTCTCGTCGTGAGTAAAACACATTTAGCATGGAAGATATTGACTACCCCTACCGCTCCATGAGCTGTACGGGCACACAAAACAGAAGTTTATTTGAAGGTTTAGAGGTGGCACATGCAAATTTACTTGGAATGGCAGAGAAGTGCCATGTATAGGTAGGTATAGTGGACACTTGAGGAAGAAACTGGGTTCAACGATTTTGGCTGCAGAAGTAGTATTTCTACTTAGTGCGGAAGTGTTGGCTAGCAAAGATTATAAACAAACACCATATGTTGGAGGATCCATGACAATATAACTTCTATCCAAATATACACAACCATAACTCATTACGTTGTCTTCCTTATCCAACATCAACTATTTGATCAAGTGTGAAAATATTCATTGAGGGTTCACAATCACAAAAGATGTCCGAGATAGTATATTTGCATGTGAAATTTCTCTTCCTTATATTAAGCATTCATGAATTGTTCAAATGACCAATATTGTGTTTGTTAAATTTCAATAGATTTTACTTACTAAACCCAATGTAAAGCCACAACTTCCCACAAGATCAGCATATGAGATTGAATTGTAATGCTATGATACATAGTTACTTCTCAACATATATGATTTCGTGATATTCAATTCATTCACAAATTTACTCTAAGGGTATAAGTGAAGCACAAGAGTAAATAACAAACTACTCCAAAAGATATAAGTGAAGAACAAAGAGTAGTTAAGTAAATAAGTAGCTATGCATAAACTCTCTCCAAATCATAATTTTTAGATCTAAGTATTGTATCAAACAGCAAACAAAAACAAAACAAAACAAAAGGACGCTCCAAGAATAGCACATATCATGTAAACAAATAAAAACTTAGGCCCAACCAAGACTAACCGATAGTTGTTAATGAACAAAGGTTGGATGCCTACCAGGGCATCCCCAAGCTTAGATGCTTGAGACTCCTTAAAATATTACCTTGGGTTGCCTTGGGCATCTCCAAGCTTGAGCTCTTGTGTCTCCTTAATTCTTCTCATATCACAGTCTCCCCTAGGTCTTAAAAACTTCATCCACACAAAACTTAACAAGAACTTGTGAGATAGGTTAGTACAAAATAAATTCAAAACCTTAACATTCTCCACTGTAGCAAACTACTAAAATTATAATTAAACATTGCATACTAAATGTCTATGCATATTTAACACTCCTATCCACAAATAGAAACATTAAACAAGCAAACATATGCAAACAATGCAATTGTAACAACAATCTGTCTAAACAGAACAGTCTGTAAAGGAAGAATAAAATTTCATACTTCTGTGATCCAAAAATTCTGAAAAATTACCACGTAACAGAGAACTTCTTAATTCTTACTGTGTAAAAAATTCAAGATTTTAGTACGTTCTGACTATCCGTGAATATTCAGACAATAACAGAAAACTTTCTGCTTTTAAACAGCAATTCATAAACTTGCAAACTAAGCATGGTAAAGGCTATACTTGGCACTTTATTAAAATAAAAGATACAAAACATCATTACTACAGTAGCATTAATCATGTAGACACACAAAAACAGTAAAGATAAATATTGGGTTGCCTCCCAACAAGCGATTTCCTTTAATGCCTTTTAGCTAGGCATTATGATTTTAATGATGCTCACATAAAAGTAGGAATTGAAACATAAAATGGAGCATCAAAGAGCATATAGCAAACACATTTAAGCCTAACTCACTTCCTATGCATAGGAATCTTGTAAGAAAACAATTCATTGAAGCACAAAGTAACTAGCATAGGAAGGCATAACAAGTGCACCTTTGAAACTTTCATCATAACGAGAAGAAACTTGATATTATTGAGATATCTATAAGCATGTGTCCCTCTCTCATAATAATTTTCAGTGGCATCATGAACAAATTCAACAATATAACTATCACATAAAGCATTCTTTTCATGATACATAAGCATAGAATTTTTATTACTCTCCACACAAGCAAATTTCTTCTCATTCATCATAGTGGGAGTATCATATAAAACTTGAACACTATAAATTAATTCCATATTAAAAGAGTAATGTTTAGTAGAAGAATATTCATAATTATGACAAGTTTCAAAAGTACGATTATCACTATTATTTATAGCATAAGTATCATCACAATAATCATCATAAGTAACAACTTTGTTCTCATCATAATCAATTGAAACATCTTCCAAAATAGTGGAATTATCACTAAATAAAGTCATGACCTCTCCAAATCCACTTTTATAATTATTCCAATAAGATTCAAGACCCTTCAAAATAGTTGGATCATTGCTACATAAAGTTGACACTCTTCCAAACCCACTTTCATCATCATTCCAATCATAATAACAAGGAGGAACATTTTCATCATAGTAAATTTTATTTTCCAAACTAGGATTAGGAGGCCTAAAAACTTCATAATCATTCATTGTACAATTATCATAAGCAAGAGGATAAGCATATTTTGTAGCAAGTATATCGTAACATCCCCAAAGCCAAACACTGTAATTAACCTAATTAATTTGCCATGTCATCGTGATTATTAGAATTATTGTGCAATCAGAAATAATCCAACTCTCAATTCAAATTCAAAATTATAAAACCAAAAATGTTTTTCCAAATTGTCATTCCAAAATGTTCACACCATTTCCTTAAAACCCCAAGCATTTAAAAAATAAAATAAACCCCATTGGCTAAAAAATTTAACCCTAGCAATAATAAAACAGAATCAACAGAAATAAACTGGAA
Source organism: Elymus sibiricus (assembly GCA_039707655.1). NCBI lineage: Eukaryota > Viridiplantae > Streptophyta > Magnoliopsida > Poales > Poaceae > Elymus > Elymus sibiricus. The sequence goes on from CM077664.1 coordinate 43,674,924, forward strand.
CAATTAAATTCAAATATAAATATATACTATTCTAAATATTATGAAAGTTTGTGTGTGACTCTAAAATATTGCTAGTAAATTTATGCAAGAAGTTTCAACTCTAGCAAAAATCATTTGTTAACAAAACTAAATTCAAAACAGGAGCTACATAAATAACAGAAAAGGAATAAAACAAAATCTACTATGCATTAATAGCCCAATCGCTACAGTGTGCAGCCCAACCCACCATCGGCCTTTCATCAACCTCTGTACAGAGAGGAGACAGATCCATGGCGTGTCGTTCATTCAAAGCCTCCATGGCTCAATGGTCGACGTCTGGCGCCACAGGAACTCGCCTGGGTGGTGGATAAGGACACCCCCGACCCCCAGGACAACCCTAGCTCCTTTCCCCTCGCACCCTTGCTCGCCTTCATTAATTTGGAGACGCCCGAGTACGCAGCCGCCGTGACCGAGCTAGGAGCTGCAGCCACCGTGCTCCTCGCCGGCTAAGAAGACGTCCAGGAGGACCACCACCGTCGACTCCGTCATCCTCGTGCATGAATTGTAACACCCCCATGTAATAGCTACAGTAATCACCCTTTTGATAATGCCATGTCATCATGATTAACAGTGCATGATCATCATTTGCATTATACTTCGTTTAAATTCTAATTCAAATTGCAATTCAAATATAAAGTGAAAATAAAAGTTGTTCAAAACCAAAAACCAAAATGTTCATAATGTTGTAAATAATTCAGAGGCAATTATAAAAATACCAGCAACATTTATTGGACTAGCTAAGTGACCCTATCATCCTCAAAACAGAACCAATACAGCCACATTTAATCCTTTTTATTTAATTAAAATTCATATGAAATCCCATCTTCACCAAACCAATTTCTGGTGGTAGGTAAAAGTGCATTGTGAATATTGGGCTAGGTCACCCATTTTACTAAATTCATAAGGGGGCCACAGATTTTGCAAAACAAAGAAGAAAAAGGAAAAACAGAAAAGGAATAAAAGAAATAGAAAAGGCCACCGCGCCTGGGCCTAAGTCAGGCAACCGGCCCAGCCCACCTCGCTCCTTTCCCCCTACGTACTGCTCCCGCGCTCGGTCGCTCCCGCGCGCCCGACCGCGTCGTCGTCGGCGTCGCAGCGGCGCCCGCTCCCATGCGTCGCTACAGGAGAGGAGGAGAGGATAAGGAGGCCACCACTGCACCCCCCTGGCCCGCCCGAGATCTTTTCCTCCCCTTCCCGCACGCTGCTCCTTCCCCACCCGCCATGGCCGAGACTGCCGCCGCCGTTTCGAGCTCGCTAGCGTAGCTGCCGCCACCGCCACGCCTCGCCTCTGAGCCAAGAAGGATCGCCGTCGACCGCTGCACCGTCCGGGGCCGTCAAGTGGAGCTCCCCGCCTCGGCATCGTGCTGCCCGAGGTCGTCTTCCTCCTCGGACCCGCCGCCGTTCACCGTCGAATTCGTCGCCGTCCGTACACCCCGAGCCCATTTGAGCACGACTATGGGATCCCGGTGAGCTTGCGCACCTTTCCCCGTTCTCCCTGCCGCTCATCGCCGCCGTAGCCGTCGTATTCAACTTGCCCGAGCCTGCCGCCGCGGAGCACGTCGCTGACGTCGTTCCGGCGACCAAATGGTCGCGCGCTGCTGCGCATCTTACTCGCCGCACTACGTAGTCCCCGCCGAGCAACTTTTTCCGAACGCGCGCGCACCGTAACACCCATCCCGACCACCGCCCGTAGCCGCCGTCCGCCATCGCCGTCGTAGCGCTCGACTCTGGCCGCCTCGCCTCGCGCCGATAGGCTAGATCGACGCGCACTGCTCCACTCGTTCGAACGCCGCAAGAATCGCCCGAAAAGATGCACCGTAGACGAAACCCGGGCTCGCCGGAGTTGTCGCCGCCGTTCGGGCTCGCCGGAGAGCTCCGACGGCCGTCGTCCGACGTGTCCGGCTGGGGCCACCCGCTGTGCCACTGACCGCGGGCCCCAGTGGGTCCGTTGACCCGGTCAGCCGCTGACGTGGCGCCGATGGCCCACTGACATGCGGGCCCCACTGCTAAAAACGTTTTAGAAATAAATAAAATTGTTAATTAAAACGATAATTAAACGGTTAATTAAGTTAACTAGTTAATTAGACACTGACTAATGGGCCCCACCTAGCTAATTACCCTGTTAGACAAATTAGTTAGCCCACTGTCTATGACAGGTGGGTCCCGCAGGACAGAGTTGACTGGTCAGAGGACCTGTTGACTGTTGACGCCAGCATTACGTCATGATGACGTCATCCAACACTATTCTGGATAATTCGGATTAAATAATTTAAATAATTCCAGAAAATGTTTAAAACTTTGAAAATTCATATCTTTTAAACCGTAACACGGATGAAAATAATTTATATATGAAAAATGATCAGAAAAATGTGTAGAATCTGAATAACCTATCCACATGCCTGCCACACCCCTCTAACATACTGAACATGTAACATTTGGCCCGTATCCGGTATATGAATAGTGCACAACCTTAGTAAAATAAATCCAAATAAATTCCTAAATTAACTAAATCATTTTTGTTAAGCTGTAAAACACCTCTACATATCATTTAGACATGTCATGCATCGATGTTGCATTGTTGTCGTGTATTTATTGTTTCTTCCCCCTCCTTCTCTTCCGATAGCCCCTGAGTCTGCCGACGACACTGCCGTCTACGATGACGTCGCCGACGACCAGGTCCCTTCCGCAGAGCTTCCAGGCAAGCAAAACCCCCTTGATCATCAGATATCACCCATTCCCTTCTCTCTTATTCTTGCATTAGAATTGCCCCTGCTACTGTTCCGATAGCACCTATTCCGATGCATAGCCTGATTTTGTAATCTGCTATTGATACTCCACCTGTTGTCCCACAATGCTTAGTTTGCTGTGCTACTGCTTCATCGGTGACCCATCACCCTTGTCCGTATGCCATGCTTGTTACCGGGCCGTGATCACTCGGGGTGAGGATCACGGAAATGTTACATTGCAATACTTAAACTGCTAAAGTCGGGCTGGCCCCAAGGGTACCCGCGAGTGAACATCATTAAAGACGGGTCGGCTCCAAGAGCACCCGCGTGATATGTCTTACCAAGTCGGAGCGACAGGAACCCTGTTCGTCTCTGCGAGTTACTAAACATGCTTAACGGATTTGGGTATTTGATCTGAGTTGGCTACGTGCCTATACGCACTACCACCACGTGGGATAATGGTTTAATGGGGCCCTCTGCGTTGTACGTTTCTCCCGAAAGCTCTTTAGACATCATAGCTCAGACATGCGGGCTGATTGTTGGGGTTGGGCTGGTTACGTCACTGGTGTATTCTGTGTCGCGCCTGCTCCCCGGCCAGTCACGCAACGTGCAGGAGTGCGAAGGGCGATGGCCCAAGACCCCTTCGTGCTTAGGATTTAGACCGGCGTGTTGACCTCTCTGCTGAGCTTAGGTAGGACGCTGCTTCGTGTCGATTACCCGAGGCCGGGCATTACCCAGGAAGTGTGTTCGGCCAGATGTAATCAAGCGTGTTGGGTAACAGTAGTGCACCCCTGCAGGGAAGTTATCTATTCGAATAGCCGTGTCCACGGTAACAGGACGCTTGGAGTTGTATCTTGATCCGCTACAACTACAAATGGATACTGTCACAATGATAAACTGCTACTACTGCTCTCGGGATCACTTTCTCGCAGGGTAGTTGAGGAAGTATCCCAGGGCTTTACAACCATGTTTGAATATATATATTATCTTGCTCTACTCTCTTCTGATGCTGCAAGATTGCTTCAAGATGCTAGTCTTCGATAGGCTAGGCCTCTCCCCTTTATTCTAGCATTTATGCAGTACAGTCCACAGATATAGCCCCATTCCTTTGATACAAAGCATTTAGCATAGTTTTGATGTCAGTCTTGCGAGTACTTTGGATGAGTACTCACGGTTGCTTTGCTATTCCTTTTCCCCCATACCCACTTGATGAAATCAGACGATGGAGCCCAGGAGCCAGACGCCACCTCAGACTGCTACTACCAGGAGAGCCCCGGAGGTCACTTCTACTAGGTTGGGCCAGCCGACCAGGAGTAGTTCGGAGGCTCCCAGGCAGGAGGCCTGCGCCTCTTCGATCAGATGTCGTTGTTTGTGCTAGCCTTCTTAAGGCAAAACTTGTCTAACTATGTCTGTACCCAGATATTATGTTTGTATGACTTATGTATTCGGGTCCTCGTGACCCCTGGCTTGTAATATGATGATTTATGGCTTTTATTTGAGTTTAGAGTTGTGTTGTGATATCTTCCCGTGAGTCTCTGATCTCGAGCGTGCACGTTTGCGTGTATGATTAGTGCACGTGTCGAGCAGGGGCGTCACATGAATCGAGCGGAGCCGTCTCGTACACTCACCATCGACATCGTCTTCACTGCGTACATCGTCATCGTCCGCCGTCAATTGCCGTCGCTCCGGTCCGTCCTTGGCCTCCCCGACCTCGCCATCGAGCTCGTAGTGAGTTCCTCATCCGATTCCCCCTCTTCCCACCTCAATTCGTGCCCCTGCGCATCGTTGCTCGCTGTGGCCGGAGCTCGTCCGTGGCCGCACCCAGAGCTCCGCGTCCGTGCGCGCACAGCCGCTCCTGGCCGCGCACGCCCATGCCCGCCCATGCCTGCGGTAGATCCTGAGTGCGACTACACCACTGAGGATCCAGTTTCATCTGCAGAGCAACCAGGCAAGCAAAACCCCCTTGATCATTCCAGATATCGCCTGTTATTTCTCTCTACATTCATGCATTAGGTATTGATACAGCTGTTATTCGGTAGATCCTATTCTGATGCATAGCCTGATTTTGTCGCCTCTCGTTGATGCTTTACCTATTATCCTAGCACGCCTAGTCTAGTACTGCTTGTGTTCCATCTGTTGGCCCTACACCCTTGTCCATGTTGCCATGATATATTACCGGGCCATGATCCCTCTGGGCGATGATCACGGATATACTTTATATTGCTATACTATATATGATACACTATGGTGGACTCGGACTTTGGTGGCCTGCGACATGGAGCGAGATGAACTGCACAGGATGCCGACGGACATGAAGACAGTTATTGAGACATGTTATGTTTATGTTTTGAGATGGGGGCTGGCAGGGCTGGTGGTGCCATCCAGGATGAGATGGGCCTGGGACCCGGCAGCCTCGAGTGATTCACTGTGGCGGAACGACATGGCAGGTAGATACCCTCCGGATGAGGTGAGCCTAGGCCCTGGTCGTTGTCCGCGAGAAAATGAAATAGCACGACTAATGAGTTCTGGGTATTTGATCTGAGACTGCCACTGGCATATATGCACTAACCGCCATGCGGGATAATGGTTATGGGGCCCTCGGCATCGTCAGTTCCTTCCGAAAGCTATCCAGATGTCACAGTTCAGAGATGCGGCATGGTTTGGCCAGCAGATATCCACACTAGTGGTGAGCTGGATACCATGTGCGCAACATGCAGGAGCGCTTAGGGTGAGCGGCCAAACAACCCTTCATGCTTAGGATGTAGATCGGTGGGTGACCTCTCTGGAGAGCTGACGTAGGACTTCGGTGTGTCGATCATCTGAGACCAGGCATTACCCGCAGAAATGTGTGTCCGGCCATAGGGTAATTGAGTGTGTCGGGTAATATGGTGCACCCCTGCAGGGAAGACAAAACTATTCGAATAGCCGTGTCCACGGTAACAGGACGCTTGGAGATGTATCCCGATCTTTGACAACTTAAACTAGATACTTAATAAAAATCACCAAGATAATAGATAGAAATGCCTGCGGATCGCTTTCTCATAGGGAGTCGAGGAAGGATCTTGTTGGGCCTCCAAGCGCAGAGTTTTGTAGGACAGTAGCAATTTTCCCTCAAGTGGATGACCTAAGGTTTATCAATCCGCGGGACGTGTAGGTTGAAGATGGTATCTCTCAAACAAGACTGCAACCAAATACAAGAAATCTCTTGTGTCCCCAACACACCCAATACAATGGTAAATTGTAGAGGTGCACTAGTTCGGCGAAGAGATGGTGATAAAAGTGTAGTATGGATAGTAGATATAGGTTTTTGTAATCTGAAAATATAAAAACAGCAAGGTAGCAAATAGTAAACGGGCATAAAAATGGTATTGCAATACTTAGAAACACGGCCTAGGGTTCATACTTTCACTAGTGCGATCTCCCAACATTGTTGACATAGTTGAATCATATGTAAATCCCTCACGTGCAACAAAGAGTTCACTCCAAAGTCACAAATAGCGGAGAACAAACGAAGAAATTGTTGTAGGGTACGAAACCACCTCAAAGTTATCCTTCCCGATCAATCTTATGAGCCATCCCCATTAATTGTCATGAACAGCCCTAGAGTTCGTACTAGAATAACACCTTAAGATACACATCAACCAAAACCCTAATGTCACCTAGGCACTCCAATGTCACCACGAGTACCCGCGGGTTTGATTATACGATATGCAGCACACAATCTCAGATTCATCTATTCAAACCAACACAAAGAACTTCAAAGAGTGCCCCAAAGTTTCTACCAGAAAGTCAAGACGAAAACGTGTGCCAACCCTTATGCATAGATCCCCAAGGTCACGGAACCCGCAAGTTGATCACCAAAATATACATCTACTGACTCAAGTGAATATCCCATTGTCACCATAGATATCCATATGCAAGACATACATCAAGTGTTCTCAAATCCTCAAAAACTCAATCCGATAAGAAAACTTCAAAGGGAAAACTCAATTCATCACAAGAAGATAGAGAGGGGAAAACTCCATATGATTCATCTATATCAACAAAGCTCGCGATACATCAAGATCGTGCCATCTCAAGAACACGAGAGAGAGAGAGAGAGATCATACACATCGCTACTGGTACAAACCCTCAGCCCCGAGGGTGAACTACTCCCTCCTCGTCATGGAGACCGCCGGGATGATGAAGATGGCCTCCGGTGATGCCTTCCCCCCTCCAGCAGGGTGCCGGAAAAGTGATGTAGATGGGATCTCTCTGGTACAGAGGCTTGCGGCGGCGTAAAAACTCATCTAGGTTAACTTTCGGGGGTTTCTGAATATATATGATTTTCAGCGTTGGAATCATGCGAAACGGAGCCACGTGGGCCCCACGAGGTACCAGGGCGCGCCTGGGGGGTGGCACGCCCTGGTGCCTCGTGGGCACTATGTGGCCCCCCTCCAGTGGGTCTTGGTGCCAATATTTTTTATTTGTCCAATAAAAAATCTCCAAAAAGTTTCAGCTCATTTGGAAAACTTTCATTTCTGCACAAAAAACAACACCATGGTAGTTCTGCTGAAAACAGCGTCAGTCCGGGTTAGTTCTAATCAAATCATAGCAAAACCATATAGAATTGTTATAAATATGGCATGAATACTTCATAAATTATAGATACGTTGGAGACGTATCAGATCTCTGGGTATTATATTGCTTTGATGTTTATTAAACTCGTGTGCGCTCTGTCTCTTCTATTGCTGCGAGATGTTGATCTTACTCTCCTCTTGCTGCAAGATGCTGGTAGTCATACATTACATATAGCTTTCCCCCTATACTCTAGCATTTCTGCAGTGCAGTCCACAGATATTACCCCATTCCTTTGATACCGATGCATATGTAGTATAGATCAGATGTAACTCTTGCAAGTACTTTGGATGAGTACTCACCGTTGCTTTGCTATTCTTTTCTTTCAATCCGGTTGCTACTATCAGATAGTAGCCCCTCGGATGCAGGTATCCCCGACGCTGGTTACTACTTGGAGTTCGATGTCGACGAGTAGTTCGGAGGTCCCAGGCAGGAGGCCTGCACCTTTCGGTAGGGTCGTCATTTTGTTTCCGCCTTCTTAAGGCACCTTTGTTAAACTTGTCTATAGTCAGACCTAACTGCTCTCTGCTCTGATGTAATATTGGGTCTTACGACCCCTGTTTGTAATATAATGTTTTATGTTTATTTTGTGTCATATAGTTGTGTTGTGGTACTACCGTGGAGTCACCGTTCGTGATCGTGCATGCTGCGTGTATGATTAGTGCACGATTATGATCGGGGGCGTCACATATATTTTCAAACATATCATCTCCATTCTCACTAGCAAAAGGATTTTCAAACCCGTCATACCCAAGCTTATCGCTTCCTATATCATTAGCAATTTCTTCTAAATAATCACTCTCAGCAGCAATAGCAAGAATAGCACCAATAGTATAGTAATCATTATTATCATATTTTTATAAGTTGTTGCCAAAAAGATTTTCATGGTCTTAAGAAGTATCATTATCTCCACAATCATAATCATCATAGTGAGTAGTAGGCATAACAAAATCATCCTCAATAGTGCCTATAGACATAGTGTTACAATAATAAAAAGCAATATTTTCATCAAGTGTATCATCTTCCACAATAGTTTGTGATTTAGTCTCATAAGGCACAACCATAATAGGAGCAACATTATTTGGGAAAGATACCTTTTTATCTTTATTTGTCCTTCTTTTCTTTTTCTTCTTCTTCACCACCTTAGGTGTGGGGTCAAGTAATTTTTCTGAACTTCTTCTTGGAGAGATTGGTTGGAAAGGAAGCTCTTCCTCATCACCTGATTCATTATGAGAGACAATAGGAGAAACTTGGGAAACCTTTTCCCTTTCATTAGAAGTGACAACATTCTTTTTATATTCCATTGGAGTTCTCGTCTTTCTATAATTGGCTATATAAGCATTCTCATTGCAATTTACCACACAAAAATATATAGATTTCCCTTAGATGAATTTCAATTGCCTCTGTGAGAATGATACTTCAAACCAATTATTTTTATGTGTCAATTCTTCGCAACCAAAAAATAGACTATGTTCATTATAAAGTTCAAGGGTGATCATGTCATCACAATATTTGGCCATGATTCGATCATGATAATACATGCATTGGAAATTAAGATGACCAACTTCATTGCAAAGTTCACAAGTAATGGGATGAAGAGAACATAATTCTTTAGCATAATCATCTAATATCCTAAGCCACCATTTAGTTCTATCATGTCTATGCTTCTTACAAAATTTATCATCCATAAATTGCACTCTTTCACAAGGTCTATGCTCTCCGTAGAAACTGACATGCTTATAAGGACCTTTTTCTTCACAAATTTTATCATGACTAGTGCAATCATCATTAGGATTAATTACATTCATGGAAAGCATACTAATAGCATTGCAACCATTCTTATCATTCAAGGAACTCACCCGAAACATTTTGTAAAATTCTTCTTTTAAAACTTCAGAGCAATTCTCAGATTCATAGTTTTCAAGAAAAACTTTATAAAGATAAAGAATTTGACACAACTTCACTTCCATTTTTTTATAGTTTTCTTTTATAACGACAAACTAGTGAATAAAGCAAGAAACTAAAAGATTCAACTGCAAGATCTAAAGAAGATACCTTCAAGCACTCACCTCCCCGGCAACGGCGCCCGCAATAGCTTGATGTCTACTACGCAACTTTATTCTTGTAGACTTTGTTGGGCCTCCAAGCGCAGAGTTTTGTAGGACAGCAGCAAATTTCCCTCAAGTGGATGACCTAAGGTTTATCAATCCGTGGGAGGTGTAGGATGAAAGTGGTTCTCTCTCAAACAACCCTGCAATCAAATACAAGTAATCTCTTGTGCCCTCAACACACCCAATACAGTTGTCAATTGCATGGGTGCACTAGTTCGGTGAAGAGGTGATAATAAATGTGTAATATGGATGGTAGAAATAGCTTTTTGTAATCTGAATAAATAAAAATAGCAAGCTAACAAGTAACAAAAGTAGATGAAAACGGTGTCTCAATGCTTAGAAACAAGGCCTAGGGTTCATACTTTCACCAGTGCCGACTCTCAACATCATTAACATAAATGAACATCATGATAATCCCTCAAAGTGCAGCAAAGAATCACTCCAAAGTTTCTATTCTATCGGAGAAAGTAGGATCAAATCGCGTAGGTAGCAAACCACCTCAAAGTTGTCTTTCCAATCAATCTATTGAACCACCCCAATGTCACCACGGATAGTCCCAGAGATTGTACTACGACAACACCATATGATACTATCGTTCAACCTTTATGCTAAGAGTACCCCAATGTCACCTTGGGTATCCGCAAGTTAATTACTAGACATGCATCTTGTGACCTCAAATCTAAAGTATTCAATCCAACATAAAGAAACTTCAAAGAGCAAGACTCAACATCATAAGATCCAACTTTATTAATAAAGCTCTTGATACAATCAAGATCGAATCCATCAAGAACATGAGAGAGAGAGAGAGATCGAACACATAGATACTAGTACATACCCTCAGCCCCGAGGATGAACTACTCACACATCACCATGAGAACGGAGAAGGAGTTGGTGGTGATGGTGATGACGGAGATGTCCCCGGCGGCGTCCCGCCGTCACCGGAGGAGAGGGGGACGGGGCCCCCTCCTTCTTCTTCCTTGGCCCTCCAGCGAGAGAGGGAGCTCTCCCTCGATTGGATCTCTCTTCTGTCTTCTGTTTTTTGTGACTGTTTCTGAGGCCGAGCACCATTTCTTATATAGCCAGAGTTCCGTAACTCCGATTGGGATGAAATTTTTACAGGATTTTTTTCCCAAAATTATCTTCCTTGTGCCCGAAGGAGAGCTCCATCCGACTTACGGTCTCTCCACATGGACACATGGTGCGGGTGGGCCCTGGGCCGTGCGGCCCGTCCTTGTGGAGCCCACGGGCACTTCCTTGCGTTGATTATTTCGCCAAAAATTCAGATATATTCCAGAAAACTTTCACACAAAAAATTAGGTCATTCCGGCTCCGTGAATTTTTCACCTAAAAACCCCAAAACAATAGAAAACAGGAACTGGCCTTTGGCACTGGATTAATAGGTAGTCCAAATAAATATTGTGCCAAAAACATAGATAAATGATGTAAATATAGCATGAAAACTTCAAAAATTATAGGTACGTTGGAGACATATCAGGAAGCTCGTCATAGGAATATGTAAGTCAAGTTCTCATAATGTAAAATGAAAAATATGAAAACTCTCTACATGAAGTACATGGTGCTACTTTGAAGCACAAGTGTGTATGAAGGATAGTAGTCTGCCCCTCTCTCTTTTTCTCTCATTTTTTTGGTGGGCTCTTTTTGGGTTCTTTTTTTGGGTGCTTTGGCCTCTCTTTTTTTATCTCACAAGTAGAGGCACACTCTAATTGACATCACACTTCTATTTACTTACAACTTTGAAATGAAAATAATGACTACAAATGAATGCCTCTGGCAGTGTACCAGGATGTGCAATGATCTAGCGTAACATGTAAATAATAATGAATGGTCGCCTTACCACAAATATCATGCCAGCTTTATATGATCAAGCAAAGCATAATGACAATGAAAACATAAGTCATGAATAGTAACAATGGAAGTTGCATGGCAATATATCTCATAATGGCTATGGAAATGCCATAATAGGTAGGTATGGTGGCTGTTTTGAGGAGAAAGGTGTTTTATGTATAGAAGGACAAGAGGAAGTCCTCCCACGGGGTTTGGATGTACCGGCGAAGGATGCACCATGTCTCGATGTGAGAGAGGACAATGCAGGATACCGAAGAGACTAGCAAAATATGGAAATGTGGAAGTGCATAAAGACCGTAACTCATAAACCAAAACATCTCACTAATACTTCATAGTCTACACCAGGTTAACCCCAAGACCGACTACTCCAAGGGCTAAGTTTGACAAACCGAAGTCCGCTAGGCTTCCCGGCCCATTCTACAAAGTTGGTTACTTACAATGTTCTTGAACTTAGACCCCTTACAATCATTTTCACTTCAACAACCACAAGTATTAACGTGTATGACCTTATGACACCTTTTCACTACTTAGCGCAAGTCCTTTCGGCTACACATAAATAAATTACTCACACCCTATCTCAAAATTATTTCAAGGAACCCAATTATCAAGTTCAGTTAATGTACAAGTTCATGCAAGTTTTTATTATACCACTCATGTATACCTATTATTTTTAGGACCAACTTATAATTCATGCAAATTACCAATTACTATTCAACTCTCTAAAAAGATATAAGTGAGGCAAGAGAGTCCTAATCTTTTCTATAAAAACATAATATATCACTGTGCTCTAACATGTATAAGTGAAGTGCAAGAGCAAATTCTATAAAGGGCCTCAACTCAAAAAGATATAAGTGAAGATCAATGAGCATTCTACAAACATAAGAACCATGTGTGTCTCTCTTAAGAAGTGTGAACAAAACATGATGACTGAGAAGACCAGCAAAGAAAAGCAAAATACGCTCCAAGCAAAGCACATATCATGTGAACAAATAAAAACTTAGGTCCAACCGAGACATACTGATAATTATTGAAGACGAAAGAGGGGATGCCTTCCAGGGCATCCCCAATCTTAGACGCTTGAGTCTCCTTGGATATTACCTTGGGGTGCCTTGGGCATACCCAAGCTTAGGCTCTTGCCACTCCTTGTTCATCACATATCGATGTCTCCCCTCGATCTTGAAAACTTCATCCACATAAAACTCAACATAACTCGTGAGATAGGTTAGTCATATAAAATAAGTTTCCCAATCATGTACTATCAAGACAAGATGCATATTTATTTCCAAATAATGGCTACTATATCCTATCATTTCCATAATTTATATCCCCCAATATATCCCATGGAAACTCTAAAACAAGCAGACAATGAAAACATAACAGCAATCTGTCAAAAACATGAACAGTCTGTAAAGATCTAATATTAAACTATACTTCTGTCACTCCAAAAATTCTAAAAAATTAGGACGTGATAGAAAATTTGTAATGAAGTACTGTCTAAATATTTCAGGAGTTGATCATGTTCCAGTACAGAATTAAAATTCAGACACTGGATGCAAAAGTTTCTATTTCTGCACAAAACCTAACAAACATGCTTTTGCAACATCCCAAAGGCTTAACTTGGCACAAAAATTAAAAGAAAAGATACAAACATAATTACTACAGTAGCAATAATCATGTTGACACACAAAAATAGTAAATATAAATATTGGGTTGCCTCCCAACAAGCGCTATTGTTTAATGCCCTTTAGCTAGGCATAATGCAAACTATCAAGTTTTATCATCTTTCAAAGATAGATCATATGTAGCTCTCATAATGGATTCATAAGGAGGCTTAACTCTTTTTCTTGAAAAGTGTTCCATACCTTTCTTCAATGAAAATTGGAACCTTATATTGCCCTCCTTCATATTAATGATAGCACCTACAGTTCTTAAAAAGGGTCTTCCAAGTATGATAGGACATGCGGGATTACATTCAATATCCAAACTAATAAAGTCCACGGGAACATAATTTATATTAGCAATAATAAGCACATCATTTATTCTTCCCATAGGCTTTTTAATAGTAGAATCCGCAAGGTGCAAATTTAATGAACATTCAGTCATAGCATCAAAACCAAGAACATCATATAGTGCTTTAGGCATAGTGGACACACTTGCTCCTAAATCACATAAAGCATTTCATTCATAATTATTGATCTCAATTTTAATAGTAGTTTCCCATCCATCATCTAATTTTCTAGAGATGGAAACCTCAAGTTCAAGCTTTTCTTCATTAGCCTTAGTAAGTGCTTCTACGATATGTTTCGTAAAAGCTTTATTTTGATCATAGGCATTGGGTGAATTTAAGAAAATACATTCATAAATAGAGCAATTATCATAATTAAAGTCATTGAAATCCAAAATAGTGGGTGCAACACTACCTAAAGTCTTGACGTCTCCAAACCCACTTTTATCAATTTTAGCATCAAGATTTTCACCCTCCGAACAATAGGGACTCCTTATACCTAAAGTTGAATCTTCTCCAGTCCCTTTATCATCATTTTCAACATGTTTAATATTTCTAAACAAAGATTCTATGGGTGACACACCTATAGTTTTAACATCCTCATCATTACTAGAAAGCTATTGCAATTTAGCCTTTTCAAATTGATCTCGTCTAGCTTTTAACATAGCAATCATTTTAGCATTATAATCAATAGAAACTTAGATGGCTTTCAATGATTCAGGCATTTCATCTTTATTAGGTGGCAAAATTTTAATCTTAAGCATATCAACCTCATGAACAAGCCTATCAACAGTTCTAGTCATAACATCAACAGTACTCAATTTTTCCTCTATAGTAGTATTGAAAGCCTTTTGAGAATTGATAAAATCTTTAATTGTACTCTCAAGATCAGTAGGTATTCTATTATTATTATTATTATTATTATTATTATTATTATTATTATTATTATTATTATTATTATTATTATTATTATTATTAGAAGAAGAAGAATTACCATAAGAATTTGAGGGATTACCGGGATACGGCATAGGATTATTTCCAAAGTTTCCCATCAACATTATCTTTATTTTGCTCAATCAAAGTAGATAATGGCATATCATTTGAATCAATAGTAGCACTTTTAGTAGCAAGCATGGACATAATTGCATCAACTTTTTCATTGAGAGAGGAAATTTCCTCGACAGAATTTACCTTCTTACCAGTTGGAGCTTGCTCGGTGTGCCATTGGGAATAGTTTGCGGCCATGTTGTTGAAAAGCTTAGTGGCTTTTCCAAGAGTTATCCCTATGAATGTACCACCTGCAACAAAATCTAGAAGGTTTCTGGAAATAAAGTTTAGTCCACCATAAAAAAATTGTACTACCATCCAAAGACTTAATCTATGAGTAGGGCAATTTTTTAGCATAAGTTTCATTCTTTTCCAAGATTGGGCAACATGCTCTTGATCAAGTTGTTTAAAATTTATAATTTTATTCCTCAAAGATATAATTTTTCCAGGAGGAAAATACTTTCCAATAAAAGCATCTTTACACTTAGACCAAGAATCAATGCTATTTTTAGATAAAGACACTAGCCATTCCTTAGCTCTATCTCTTAAGGAAAACGGAAATAATTTCAGTTTTATAATATCATTGTCCACATCTTTAGTTTTTTGCATATCACAAAGTTCAACAAAGGTATTAAGATGGGCAGCAACATCTTCAATATAATTTCCAGAAAATTGATCTTTCATAACAAGATTCAACAAAGTAGCTTTAATCTCATAAGACTCCGCACTAGTGGCAGGAGGAGCAATAGGAGTACTAATAAAATCATTATTATTAGTACTAGAAAAACACACAACTTATTATTCTCAGGAGTAGATATGATTGCAACAAAAGCGGAAATAGTAACAAGAGGTATTTTTGGTATTTTGAAAAAAAAATAGCAAGCGAAGATGCAAGCAAATAAGAGTAAGTAGGCAAGATAGATAACGGGTAAGTAATGTGACAGTGTGTAGGTACGTCTTTGTGTAGTAGAAAACTCCTCGGCAACAGTGCCAGAAAGTCTTTGCTACTCCTGTAGGTGTCGTTGGGATTCCCCCAAGAGGAAGGGTGAAGCAGCAAGTAGCAAGTTTTTCCTCAGTTAAGAACCAAGGTTTATCGAACCAGTAGGAGCTTCTAAGCTACACAGGTCAACAGCACCTGCACACAAAACACAAATAAAAATTGTCCCCAATATGGCAAGAGGGTTGTCAAGCCGCTTGTCTTGCTAGTTACAAGGTAAAACACAAGTGATAGAGATAGACAATGGTAAAATGGAACGGCAAATAAAAAGAGTAATTTTTGTAGAAAAATTAAGCAATGGAGAATAGACCCGGGGGCCATAGGTTCACTAGTGATATCTCTCTCGAAAACAGCAAGTAGCATGGTAAACAAATTACAGTTGGGCAATTGAAAAAATTGCAATATTTATGACTATGATCATTCATGGTATAACGTGTGGGTGCGCGAAAGGCTGGGATTTGTCACCGGGCCTAACGTGTGGGTTCTGGAGGAAGGGGAGCGGTGGAGCCGTCGGTACAACTTCTGCAAGGTATCCCGCGGCGGCATTTTGTGTATGCGGAATACCTCCTCACTTACGAAGGACTTTCGTATTATAGACACAAACCCAAAGCCACTCTGTCATCTGGCCGGACACCGTCATGTGACAAGGTTGTACTTGTCGGCCACCAGGATGAGGGGACGCTGATTGCCAAGGTGGCACCGTACAAAAACAGCTTGTACAGAAACTATGAGGCGTTCGCCTATGTGGAGACGACGGAACCGCTCAATGTTTTTACGCAACAAATTAAGCAATTTATTGCTCATAAATAAATTTTGCGTTAGTTTCATTGCTGGTTGAGTTTATCTCAATTGATTGTTTCCTTCTTTTCTTCTTGTTTCTGGGGATCCCACATGGGGTTTGTGATTTGTCTGTCAGGTAGTTTTTGTATTTGAAACAAACTTGGCTGCCATAATATGTTTTGTGGAACCCCACACTTCTGGCCCAAATAGCTACATGATCTGATACAGACCATAAGTTCACAACTCATTGTGAAAAGGAAAAGAAATGACAAAATCCATGGAAGGTTTGGATGTTGCAAACAGATCAGCCGCAAAACAATCAGACCATAGAGAAGAGTCGAAGTGGATTCCACCCGGGGAGGGAGGTGTTGTGAAAATTAACGTCGACGGAAGCCTATGGAGAGACGGTCAACGAGGCGCTGCAGCTGCAGTTTGCAGGGATGCATCGGCCAATTTCTTGGGCGCTTCTATTGTTCTTATCAATGGAGGGACGTGCTGTTGTGCAAAAGCAAGGGAGTGAGTTTGGGAGGTTGAAAGGGTGGAGTTTTTTTTAACTGTTATAACTAGATAATTGTCGGTGCGTTGCAACAGGATATAAACATTCTAGTATATTAGCTCGTAATTTACCTGCCCATTGTAATGTGATTGTGTAAATAAAGGTTTACCAAATCCTGCCCATGATTTACTAACATAAATAAATTTTTGGATTTTATTTGGTAATCACTTATTTGATAGAACTTAATGGCTTACCAAATAAAACATAATTTTATTCGGTAAGTCAATAAAAGGCAGGACAATTAAGGCAGTTTTCAAGGAAAACCGATGAAAAAATATAGATAGGAGGGGGAAAATCAAAACGAATAGAGTAAGGGGAAACACGAAAAGACTCCTTCGCGTTCAGCCACTCCAGTGATATCAATCCAGCGCGGAGCGTTCAGCTGACAGGATTTGTAGTCGGGGCCCACCACGTGTGACGAGATGGATGACTTTGTGCGCGTCCATGGAAAAGCTGGTTAAGGCATGAGGTTCTATTATCCAACAATGGTGCTCAACATAAGCTGGAGCCAAGTGTACAGCCCAGTTGGTCACCTCCCCTATGCGGTGTTGCAATGCTGAACATCGACGGCTCGTTCGTACAGGCGGATGGAACTGCCGGCGTCGGTATGATCCTATGTGATCACACAGGTGCGGTTATCTATGCGGCTTGCAGATGGCTCCAGAATTGCCCGGGTGCATTGGAAGCGGAGCTAGCGGCATGTGAGGAGGGCCTGAAGCTAGCACTGCACTGGACTCCCCTGCCACTCCATGTGGAAATAAACTGTGCCGAGATGATGAAGCTCTTTGAATTAGGCTCAAGTGGAAGATCAAGGAATATGTTTCAGGTGGCGGCTATCTCTGAGTTGGTGCAAGAAAGACCAATTCAAACCACAAAAATAGGTAGATCCCAGAATAATGTTGCGCATGCTATGGCAACGATCGGCCGTAGTCAACAACATACGGCTTGTTGGTTAGCAAACTCCCCCTAGGAGATTAGAATTGTCATTTCAAATGATTGTAATTCCACTGTTGATTAAATGAAATGAAATGCTTTCCCCCGCAAATGAAAAGGCATGAGGGCTTCAGGGCCACACTAATCTACACTAATCACCCCCCTAACTTTAGGGGGGCACCCTAATTATCTAATCCTCTCTAATGGAGTTGATGCCCACTTTCCAAATCGGGGTTGTCCAAAAGCGAGCGCTCCAACGCGTGAGCGCGAGATAGCCATGCCCGGGGAAACATATGTAAGTTGGACGAAGGACAAGTTGAAGGACAGAACCTTACTTTTTTTAAGTAGGAGAGATTTTTTGACTAACGGACAATACGAATAGAAGGTCAATAAAAAATTAAATTATTTATTAATTAGTTGCATAGTCAACACTTAAGGAGGCGTGACCCCCAAAAAAGCGAACCCTAGTAGGTAGGCATTCCACCTATTGCATCGCCAGCCTCCCATGTCCCTCGCCGGCCTCGCTGACGTCGGGGGAGGGGCGCTGCTGATCTTGTGGTTCAGTAGTTTGGGATTCTTCCCTGTAGTTAGTGTTGTTGAGTCATCGACACTTCGCCCATGGCTACGGTGGCGGCAGCGCTCGGTGTCTTGGTCGGGATGGTGAGGCGGCGACATCTTAGAGTCAGAATAATGTCCACATGGCCTTATCCCTGCTCCGACAGTGCATCTAATGACGGCAGAGGGCGTGTGGAGGTGTGTCCCGAACGGATCCGTTTGGATCCGGTAGGCTTTGGTCTCTAGCGGATCTGTTTGGATCTAGTCGGTGTTGGTCTCCAGCAGATCCATCTCGCAGTGCTCATGGTTGTTGATATGTTTGCACATACGGTCCTTTCGGTATACGTTTTTCTTCATTGGCAATGGTTTAGCTCTGGTTCGTCGGCCCTTTGGGGCCTTAGCATGACGACTTTCCGATTGTCAACTGCGATAAGGTTTGTCCGGCTCCAGTGAGGGAGAATTGATGACGATGGGCGCATTCAGCTTGCTTCGGTGCGTGTAGTCTTCGATGGGTGGTACATGGACCTAGTTGTAATCTTTGTTACTTCAGTGGATCTGTGTGCTGCTGATACATCTTACCAATAGATGGGGAGAATTTCAAGAAAAAAATGCACGGTAATGCTAAATCTGTTCGTAGTGTAAAATTTCAGTGGCACATCTGAGATAGGAAAATTATGAGTGGTAGTTGGACATATGGGCGGTGAGAGTATGACTAAGCCAATTCTTCACTATCACTCTTGCAAATGGCTGGATGCAATTTGGTCATTTTATTTTCCTCATACATTTGCAATGGATTATTTATTTGGGTTATAAAGACGGTCCCGGATTTGATTCTCTAAAAAGAGACTGTCCCGGATTCGTTATGGTCTCACTCTCCACTCAAACTTGACAGCCACGTTAAGTATCAACTGGAAACGGATGCAACAACTTGGAACCAAGTAGGACTCGGATCCGGTCCTTTTTAGAGCCCACGAGAAAGGTGGAGCAGGAGGCATCGTTGTGCAAGGAAAAAGAAGAAATAGCGCATAACCGCACGAGCTCCCGGCGTGGCCATGGATTACTTCCCTACGGACGTGTTGGTGGAGCTCCTGCTGCGGCTGCTGCCGAGCTCCCGGCGCCGGGCACGTCTCGTCTGCCGGCACTGGCGTGACTTAACTCCATGGTCAACGAGCGCACCATGGAGATGAAGAGCCGTACTAAGGTGCCACGAAGGTCGTGTCGTTCGACCTCATGGATGAGCGCGTCACCTCCACAAGACCACAACCACATCGGTACCGGTCCATCCAACAATTTCAGAAAAATCTCTAATGGCCCATATAGGTGTCATGACAAGGAATGTGGTGGGAAGTTTAGTACCACCCCGCTAGTGGAGGAAGAGTTGGACCTCCCTATAAGGGATTCTCTTTCACATGCTATTGGAGCTTGAGAAGAGAAATGGTTCCCGCGCGCTCCTCCTCCTCCTCCGCCGCCCGCCTCGCATGTGAGCCGAGCTCAGACCTATGTCACTCGTGCGCTTGCGCTTAACTTTTGCCGGTCAGGAACGGAGATGTCCTTAACAGACGAGCCATGATCTGAGACATCAGATCGTGGGCTATTACCGACTCGGACGTGGGTCCAGCCCACGTCTCTTCACCCGGCCGCGCCTATATATTGGAGGCGCCGGTCAGGAACGGAGATGTCCTTAACAGACGAGCCATGATCTGAGACATCAGATCGTGGGCTATTACCGACTCGGACGTGGGTCCAGCCCACGTCTCTTCACCCGGCCGCGCCTATATATTGGAGGCGCCGGCTAATCCTAGCCGAGAAGAATAGATCACATCTGCTCTACCTCCACACGCACTGCCCACCGTCGTTCCACTCCCTGCTGTTCCCATCCCATCCACCGCGTGCACGGTTGTACGGGAGAGCAGGCCTCCGAAACCCCGTCCCTTGAGATCCTGTATGGGAGAGGGGCGACTAGGTTTTTGGGGAGCGTCTCCTACGCGACTGCTCGCCGCCGTTCGTCTACGTCCACTACTTCGTCTACGTCCGCGTCGCCTTCGTCATCACCATGTCCACCGCCACCGAAGCCGACCGACTCGCTGCCAAAAAGGACATTGCTGACAAGAAGGCCGCCGAGGTGACCGCTGCCGCTGCTGCGGCTTCTGCCCGGCCTACTAGAGAGTATAACACGTTTATCCCGCTCCTGTTTATTTCCATGTGTGCAGTACTAGCTATTTGCGTAGATATTTCTACTATCTGCCTAGTACGTGATTATATGATCAAATATCATTATGTGATTAGTACTGTTTACGTCATATTCATGATTTATTCTTGGATTAATTTAATCGAAAATCTGCTTATTTACTCAACACGTTGCTTCTGCCCCTCCGACAACGGCGACGACGGTTCTCAATACAGTCTCCGATGGCGCATCATTGATGATGATGACGGTGCCAGATCGACGAATAAGCCTGCAGATTTTCCTACATCAAAACCAATTGTGTCTTCTATGAGGTAGTTATTTCAGCACCTGCAAATTTCTTGAGATTACCGCCCCTTGTAACACCACTATCTGATAAGCACTCCCTAATTTCCTTTTCTTCTTTGACGTCTGAATCTGAATACCATTTCCTTTCCTGGATATAGAGTGCTTTGCTTTCGCTGTCGCTTGTGAACCTGTGTTCTACTTTGTAGTATGCAACTGCGACTGACTAGGCAGTCGAATTTGATGCGCTTCTGTAAGATCTATAGTTTTCACACAAATAACTGTTAGACTGGCGTGCGGCAGGGGGCCTCGGCGAGCAGCGGCGTGGTGCGTGGCGGCCGAGCTCGGCGGGTCGCGCTCTTCCTTTTGGGAGCGGTGCGTCGTTCGGGTTTGGGTTGGGGCGGCGGCGGTTGCTGCGGCTGGGGGCGCTCGTCGGTGGTCGGCCGGGCTCCTTGGTTGCACGGGCTGCGAGGCCCCGGTGGTCGGATCTTGTGGCGTCACTAGTAGAAAAAGGGCCATTTGTCCCGGTTCCAGAGGGCCATTTGTCCCGGTTCTGGAACCGGGACTAAAGGGTCGGGACTAATACCCAAAACCTTTAGTCCCGATTTGCTTGTGGCGGGGGAGGCCCTCCACGTGGCGCTGCCTGTGGCGGGGGAGGGAGGACCTTTAGTCCCGGTTGGTAACACCAACCGGGACCAAAAGGCGGCCACGCGTCAGCAGCTCGCAGTCGCTGGGGGTTTTGTTTTTTTTTGGAAGGGGGGGTTTTGAGGTTTTGGAGGGTTAATTTAGGGGTTTCATATTGTGTTAGCGAGCTAATAGAGAGAAGTGACCTCTCTTTTTCCGTGCTTGGTCGACGCTAGCTACTACACATATAGAGAGAACTCGACGCTAGCTAGTAAGCAAATAAAGGAAACCATTAATTACACAAGATCGTCATGAACATATATAGAGAGAAGTAACATCTCTTTCTTCGTGCTTGGTCGAACAACAAGTTTTCGTATATCTATCCGACGCTGCTACATATGTACAATATATAACATCCCTTACAACAATTTCAATTTCACATGGTATTCTCCGTGTTCTGGTATGACGTGGTCAAGGAAGAATCCCGCCAATTCCTCTTGAATTGCTCGTATGCGATCATGTGGTAGGAGTTCATCCCGCATCTGCCAGATCTAATTTAAAGAAGGGGGTCAATACATATATATGAATGAAACTCAACACAATTGATGGTAATATATAAAATAAAATTGTGAATATTGTTTACGTACTTCAAATTGTTTCTCAGAGGAGGCCCGTTCAGAGGTATAGTAGCGAATGAACTCGCATACGTAGTATCCACATAAATGAGTGTTGGGTGCCTGCAACAAGCACTTTACGAGAATAGAGTTCAATCAAACTGATAAGCAAGCATGATAATGGTATTGATGAAATTAGAATCAATGAGAGATGCGCGGAACTAGCTAGCACTACTTACTTTGGGGTGTGTAAATCGCAGTTCCTTCTTCAGACCCGGAACCATAGCGGTGAACGTTTTTCAAACCCTGGCAGGCAAAGAAAATGATTACTTGATATCAGGAAATGAACGAAAGTTGCCGATATGGTCCCGGTATTGATTGAACTTACTTTTGGAGCATTGCAGTCATGTCCGCATAATACTTGGGATCTTTACGGAGCGAGTTTAAGACAGTTACTAATGCCCCGTCAAGGTTAATGGATAGCAGAATATAGTGGAAGCTGCGCACGCATAACTCATCAATTACATTACTTAACCACGAGTAAGCGGAACCGAATATGCAGAAGACAGTAACACTCACTTGAAGTTGTAAGGAAAGAGTATTTCCCTTTTGTTTTGATGTGTAAGGAACATTTGTAGCAAGTTGTTCTCGGTATCTTCAGCCGCCTTTCGTACTGACCATTCATTTACGGTATTTGGGCTAATGAACCCAACGTCGAAGATTCCTAATTGTTTGCATTCGACCATCTTCAATCTGCATAATATAGTGAGGATAATTATATATACATGCAATGAACGAGCTGAGCTAGAGACTTAATTATAGAAGTAATACTTATAGACAGTAGCAAGTCATGAGTTGTTTGTCGAGGGCCTTTTGATTGTATAATTGAAATAACTCCACAAATTCAACAGGCAGCAGGTCGACTCCAGGGAAGTCATGCTCTTTTTTTAATTCCGACTAACAAACTGTCTTTCCCAGACTTCCTGCAGGTTTCCATGTACCAGTCATGCAATTTTTGCATCATTGTTGTTAGATGAGGATGATCAGGTTTGACGAGAGGCTTCCCGTGCTCGTATCTAAAGACGTCTACTACCTCAGCCGTTTCAAACTGTACATCATCGGGCAGGTAATCATCAAGAGTGGTACCGGGCAGTAGCACCGGATGATTAGCGATACCGCTAGACACCTTGAGCGGGGGGCACGATTGCTTCTCCTGTTCGCCGAGCTGGGGAATTGTTTTCCCACTTCTTCGTTTTTTCGCTCTTGCAGCACTGGAAGTACTTCCCGACTGCTGCGCTTCAGCATGTGTCTTAGTAATTATGCGGTCATAGTTGGAATCCGACGGAGGCGGTGGTGGTCGCTTTAGGGCATTGATAGTGCGCTTCACTTTCACCGGATCTACCTTCTCCTTCGGAGGTGGAGTTTTCTTTGCAAAATGGTCCCTCAGTTGGGCACGACATATGTCCTCGTTTTCCTGCTCGGTCCTCTCATATGGTAACTTTTCCAGAGGCTTGAGAGATGGACCGTATCTGAATTGGCTCCCGCCTCTGCTTGTACTGCTAGCCGCCAGAGCGGCGGCATCTCTCTTCCGTCGTTGCTGACGAGGCGGAGAAATCCGACGCGCCGAAGGAGCCGGAGCGGCGGCGTCTGTCTTCTGCCGTTGCCGACGAGGCTGAGGTGGAGGCGGACTACTCCGACGCGCCGGAGTAGGCGAAGGAGGAGGCGGAGTGCCCTGACGCGTCGGAGGAGCCGGAGAAGGAGGCGGAGTGCCCTGATCACTCGCCGGAGGAGGAGGAGGAGGAGGAGGCGGAGTGCCTTGACTCGCCGGAGGAGGAGGAGGAGGCCGAGGCATCCAGTTTGGAAGCTTGATGTACTCCTTCTGCCATAGACATGTACTCCTCAGAGCATGAACCAGCCGATTCTCCCCTTCACCTGTAGAGTGGTCAAGCTCGAGCTCCTCAAATCCCTCCATTACTTCATCCACCATCACAACAGCATAGCCATGTGGAATCGAACGGCAGTGAAAAGTTCCGTTGGGTTGAGGAGGTGCAACAGAGCCGACAGCCGCCTTGAAAGTGAGGTTCCGGAATTTCGTCATAATCTCGCAATGTTGAGCCTCCGTGATAGTATCCACGGGGTAGCTAGGAACCGTGAAGTCAGGCTGAACGAGCTCCGTGGAAGCCACGCTGCTTCTCCGCTGAGATGGCGGGGTAGCTTCTGGGGTAGCTTCGTGCCGCTGAGATGGTTGGCCGGCAGCTCGCTGGCTCTCAGCTTCCTCTAGCTTTTGTAGTCTTGCATTGAGCTTCTGCATGTCGCTCAGCTCCTCTTTCCTCTTTCTCTCCCGGCTTCTGTAACCACCTGCGTCGGAAAACCCAACCTTCCACGGAACGGAGCCTGGTGTGCCTCGTGTTCGTCCAGGGTGCTCAGCATTCCCTAGGGCCTCAGTCAGCTCGTCCTTCTCTCTGTCGGGAATGAACGTCCCTTCCTGCGCTGCGGTGATATACTTCTGAAGCTTCGTGACGGGTATTGCAAGTTGCTCGTCCGTCCAACGGCACTTCCCTGTTTCAGGGTCCAAAGTTCCCCCAACCCCAAAGAACCAAGTCCTTGAACGGTCTGGCCAGTTCAATGTCTGTGGTACGACCCCTTTAGCAATCAGGTCATTCTCAGCTTTGTCCCACAACGGCCGGGCTTTGAGGTAGCCACCTGACCCCGTGTGATGGTGATACTGCTTCTTTGCAGCGTTGTTCTTGTTTGTCTCTGACATTTTCTTACTCTTGTCCGATGTCTTGTAGGCCACAAATGCGGGCCAGTGATCTCTTATCTTCTCAAATCGGCCGGTGAATTCTGGAGTCTTCCCTTTGTCGACAAACTTTGATTTCAACTCCTTCTTCCACCTCCTGAATAGATCTGCCATCTTCTTAAGAGCACACGCCTTGACCAGTGGCTCTATAACTGGCTTATTCGGATCCTCCTCTGGCGGTAGGGTGAAATTTGCCTTCAGCGCGGTCCAAAGATCATCTTTCTGTCTATCGGTGACATAATCACCTTCAGGGGCGTCGTCCTTAGGCTTATTCCATTACTTGATGCTGATCGGGATGTTGTCCCTAACAATAACTCCGCACTGAGCAGAAAATGCGTCCTTGGTCCGCTTGGGTTTAATCGGATGGCCATCGTCCGCGAGTGCTGTGATCGTGAACCTTTCATCCTTGCGCAACCTCTTCTTCGGGCCTCGTCTCGTTACCGAAGTTTGGCTCGATCCGGAGGGCTATAAAAGAAGAAAGAAGAGTTAATATATGTACATACCAAAACAATTAATGCATCAATTAGCTAGTCAGCACAGGCTTAATTAATATATATACCTCGCCGGACTTTGCAACAGCTCCCTCCTCCGTTCGGTCACCGGAGCCGTCATCATGGTCTCCTTCTTTCTCCGGCATTCGGTCACCGGAGCCATCATGATCATGTCCTTCCTCCTCCATTGTTCGATCACCGGAGCCATCATCCTCTCCTTCCAGACCATCGGTGTCGTTGAGAAACGACAAGACATCACGTCCGCCGAGGATTATGTCCCCCAACAACTGTTCTTGTTCCAAGTCTCTTTGAGCCATAGTTTCTGCAAATATTACAACATGGCAATTAATATACAAACATGAATGTCCGACGTCCAGACCGCCTCTCTCATGAATGTCAAACAAGGGATTCTCTTAACCTTTAAGGGATTTAATTAACAAATGATACATAGACTTGTTCGGGCGAGAGGGGGTTGATCGACGTCCCCCCTCATGTCGAAGTTACCAGAGTTTTCTTCTAGTGGTTTGGGTGGCCTCGAGAGATTGTCGGGTAGGGGCGGGAGGGGGTAGGAGATCGACAACGCTTTTTTTCTAGGGTTTGGGTGGCCTCGAGAGTTGGTCGCCCGGTATATCGAGAGGGGGGTGAACATTTTACCTTAGTAACTTAGAAAAAAAATGTTATCGGGGAGGGGGTATATCGACCCCCCCCCCTCATGTTGAAGTTATCGGGGAGGGGGTATATCAACAACGACATACATACATGGAAAAAAATGCTATCCATCTATACATACATAGCCACATACATATATACATGGAAAAAAATGCTATGAAAAAAAATACATATATGAACAAAAAAAATAATACATATATGAACATCCATACATACATATAGCCACATACATATATACATTATATATATATGAACAAAAAATTCATCATATAAAAAATGAACAAAAAAATGATATGAATTAACAGAGCCGGGGCGGGGCGGCGGCGGCTCACAGCGGGGGCGGCCGGCGAGGGCGTCGGCGACGGCGGGGGCGGCGAGGGCGTCGGCGACGGCGACGGTGGGGGCGGGCCGGGCAGGGGCGTGGCCGGGCGCGCTCGGGGGCGGCGGACGGCGTCGGCTGGCGAGGGCGACGGCGGGGGCGGCGCGCGAGGGAGCCGGCGACGGCGTCGGCCGGCGAGGGCGACGACGGGGGCGGCGCACGAGGGAGCCGGCGACGACGGCGACGGTGGGGGCAGGCCGGGGCGCAGGGGCGCGGCCGGGCGCGCTCGGGGGCGGCGGACGGCGACGGCGTGAGCGGCGGACGGCGTGGGCTCGGGGGCGGGGCAGGGTCACAGGCGACGACGACGGCGCCGGGGCAGCCTGGCGGCGTCGAGGAGGTCGGCGTCGTCGGGGGGAACTGCGAGATGAAAATGAAAATTTTCACAAGTGCTGCTTATATACACATAGCATTGGTCCCGGTTGGTGGCACCAACCGGGACTAATGCACCCCTTTAGTCCCGGTTGGTGCCACCAACCGGGACCAAAGGTCTCTTTTCAGCAGCCCAAAGGGCGGGAAGCAGAGACCTTTGGTCCCGGTTGGTGGCACGAACCGGGACCAAAGGTAGGCATTGGTCCCGGTTGGTGGCACTAACCGGGACCAATGGTAGGCATTGGTCCCGGTTGGTGCCACCAACCGGGACCAATGGCCTTGCACAGCGGCGTGGTGGGAGTTTAGTCCCACCTCGCTACTTGAGAGAGTGCCACACCTGTTTATAAGGCGCGGTGCGCCAGAGCCTCCGAGCTCCTCTCTAAAGCAGGCTTGCGGCCGTAACCACTCTGTATCTGCCGGTGGGCCTACTGGGCCTTCTGCGGGCCTGAATCCTGGCCCAACTGGCTGGTTGGGTTTCTAGTCGTATTCTGGCCGTGGTGGCCCAGTAGGCGGCATTTTTTTTATTTTTTTGCAGTTTTTTTGTTTTGTTTTTTGCATTATTTATTTCTTTTCTTTTTTGCTTTATTTTTTTTAATTCTTTTTGCTGTTAGGTCACAAAAATTATAAACTTTCTTTTAGTGCCATTAGTTTTCAAATTTGAATAGTTTAAATTTGAATTCTTTTAAATTTGTGTGAATCACGAGTTTGTGAATAACTTTACTATAAAAATAGATTTTCGAGTGATTCTTTTTCCTGCTATTTAATATTACTGTGTTTTATCATTATATTCAATTTGGTAATTTTTAGGTTATTTTAAATGTCCGTTTTAATCAAAAACAAATTTTGTTATTTTAGTTTGCTATTAAAGTTTCTAACAAAAAAATTCTTTATGAAAATTCTTTCTGCTATTAATGTTTTGAACAAAAAATACTTTGATAATTTTAGTTGCATAAATTTTATATAATTTTAGTTTCAAAAATATTTTAATTGATAATTTTAGTTTCATGCATTTACTGATTTTTTTTGAGCTAAATGACCCTGAAATTGAAAAGCACTACAAATGAACTCTGAAAAGGTTGAAAGTTGGCATGGTATCATCATTTCACCCACATAGCATGTGCTAAAAAGTTGAGAGGGTTACGGCAAAAACTGGATGCACTTCGTGTACAAAATGGACAATCTCTTTCGAAGTATCAGGGTTTCGGACGAAAACTCATCTGTTACAAAGGGATTTCATTTTTTTGAACTTATTTGAACTCCAGACTTTTTGTGTGTTCAAAATGCACCATTCAAGGCCACATCATCAATTTTCAGCCCTTTCTGACTTCATTTGGTATTTTTCATGCATTTACTGATTTTTTTGAGCTAAATGACCCTGAAATTGAAAAACACTGCAAATGAACTTTGAAAAGGTTGAAAGTTGGCATGGTATCATCATTTCACCCACATAGCATGTGCTAAAAAGTTGAGAGGGTTACGGCAAAAACTGGATGCACTTCGTGTACAAAATGGACAATCTCTTTCGAAGTATCAGGGTTTCGGACGAAAACTCATCTGTTACAAAGGGATTTCATTTTTTTGAACTTATTTGAACTCCAGACTTTTTGTGTGTTCAAAATGCACCATTCAAAGCCACATCATCAATTTTCAACCCTTTCTGACTTCATTTGGTATTTTGCATGCATTTACTGATTTTTTGAGCTAAATGACCCTGAAATTGAAAAGCACTACAAATGAACTCATCTGTTACAAAAGGCATTTCATTTCTTCACATGTAACTGCAATGATATAGTTGTGGAGAGAAAGTCTTCACTTTTTCTTCGCTTGTGTCCTTTGCTTATTGCGCCGTAACCATGGATAATCTTCATCGTTTAACAGGGTGCTTGGGTCAGCCTTGACTTTGAAGGGAGGAATTTCATGAAACTTTTCATAATCTTCGGACATGTTTGTCTTGCCCTCCAATCCCATGATGTCTCTTTTTCCTGAAAGAACTATGTGGCGCTTTGGCTCATCGTATGATGTATTCGCTTCCTTATCTTTTCTTTTTCTTGGTTTGGTAGACATGTCCTTCACATAGAAAACTTGCGCCACATCATTGGCTAGGACGAATGGTTCGTCTGTGTACCCAAGATTGTTCAGATCCACTGTTGTCATTCCGTACTGTGGGTCTTCCTGTACCCTGCCTCCTGACAGATTGACCCATTTGCACTGAAACAAAGGGACCTTGAAATCATGTCCATAGTCAAGTTCCCATATGTCCACTATGTAACCATAATATGTGTCCTTTCCCCTATTGGTTGCTGCATCAAAGCGAACACCGCTGTTTTGGTTGGTGCTCTTTTGATGGCCCTACATATTATTGAGTCCGCTCCTAGCGTGTCTTTTCCAGTCAGTCACCCCTCATACCGCGATTGAGGGAGACCAATCTTCTTAAGGTCAGGAATGAAGTCAACACAAAACCCAATGACATCATCTGTTTGATGGCCCATGGAGATGCTTCCTTCTGGCCTAGCGCGGTTACGAACATATTTCTTTAAGACTCCCATGAACCTCTCAAAGGGGAACATATTGTGTAGAAATACAGGGCCCAGAACGACAATCTCGTCGACTAGATGAACTAGGTCATGCGTCATGATATTGAAGAAGGACGGTGGGAACACCAGCTCGAAACTAACAAGACATTGCACCAAATCACTCCTTAACCTTGGCAGGATTTCTGGATCGATCACCTTCTGAGAGATTGCATTGAGTAATGCACATAGCTTCACAATGGCTAATCGAACGTTTTCCGGTAGAAGCCCCCTCAATGCAACCGGAAGCAGTTGCGTCATAATCACGTGGCAGTCATGAGACTTTAGGTTCTGGAACTTTTTCTCTGCCATATTTATTATTCCCTTTATATTCGACGAGAAGCCAGACGGGACCTTCATACTGAGCAGGCATTCAAAGAAGATTTCCTTCTCTTCTTTGGTAAGAGCGTAGCTGGCAGGACCTTCATACTGCTTTGGATGCATGCCGTCTTTTTCATGCACACGTTGCTGTTCCTCCCGTGCCTCCGGTGTATCTTTTGTCTTCCCATACACTCCCAAGAAGCCTAGCAGGTTCACACAAAGATTCTTCGTCACGTGCATCACGTCGATTGCAGAGCGGACCTCTAGGTCTTTCCAATAGGGTAGGTCCCAAAATATAGATTTCTTCTTCCACATGGGTGCGCATCCCGCATCGTCAGTCGGAACAGATAGTCCGCCAGGACCCTTTCCAAAGATTACTTGTAAATCATTGACCATAACAAGTATGTGATCACCAGTACGGAGGGCAGGCTTCTTCCGGTGATCTGCCTCACCTTTGAAATGCTTTCCTTTCTTTCGACATTGATGGTTGGTCGGAAGAAATCGACGATGCCCCCGGTACACATTCTTCCTACATTTGTCCAAATATATACTGTCGGTGTCATCTAAACAGTGTGTGCATGCGTGGCATCCCTTGTTTGTCTGTCCTGAAAGGTTACTGAGAGCAGGCCAATCGTTGATGGTTACAAACAGCAACGCATGTAGGTCAAATTCCTCCTGTTCGTTCTCATCCCACACACGTACACCTCTTCCATTCCATAGCTATAAAAGTTCATCAACTAATGGCCTTAGGTACACATCAATGTCATTGCTGGGTTGCTTAGGGCCTTGGATGAGCACTGGCATCATAATGAACTTCCGCTTCATGCACAACCAAGGAGGAAGGTTATACATACATAGAGTCACAGGCCATGTGCTATGCTTGCTGCTCTGCTCCCCAAAAGGATTAACGCCATCTGCACTTAAACCAAACCATACGTTCCTCGGGTCACCTGTAAAGTCGCTCCACTTTCTCTCGATCTTTCTCCACTGCGACCCGTCAGCGGGTGCTCTCAACTTCCCGTCTTTCTTACGGTCTTTTATGTGCCATTGCATCAACTCGGCATGCTTTTTGTTTCTGAACAGACGTTTCAACCGTGGTATTATAGGAGCATACCACATCACCTTGGCAGGAACTCTCTTCCCGGTGCTCTGGCCCTCAACATCACCAGGGTCATCTCTTCTAATCTTATACCGCAATGCACCGCATACCGGGCATGCGTTCAAATCCTCGTACGCACCGCGGTAGAGGATGCAGTCATTAGGGCATGCATGTATCTTCTGCACCTCCAATCCTAGAGGGCATAGAACCTTCTTTGCTTCGTACGTACTGCCGGGCAATTCGTTATCCTTTGGAAGCTTCTTCTTCATTATTTTAAGTAGCGAACTAAATCCCTTGTCAGATACACCATTGTCTGCCTTCCATTGCAGCAATTCCAGTGTGGTACCGAGCTTTCTGTTGTCATCTTCGCAATTTGGGTACAACCCTTTTTTGTGATCCTCTAACATGCGATCGAACTTCAACTTCTCCCTTTCACTTTCGCATTCTCTCTGTGCATCAACAATGACCCGGCGAAGATCATCATCGGGCACATCGTTTGGTTCCTCTTGATCTTCAGCTTCCCCCATTGCAGCATCACCGTATTCAGGGGGCGGGTAGTTGTCATCATCCTCTTCTTCTTCGTTGTCTTCCATCATAACCCCTCTTTCTCCGTGCTTGGTCCAAACATTATAGCGTGGCATAAAACCCTTCTCAAGCAGGTGGAAGTGAAGGGTTTTAGAGTTGGAGAAAGCCTTCGTATTCTCACAGACAGTACATGGACAATGCATAAAACCATTCTGCTTGTTTGCCTCAGCCGCTTCGAGAAAATTATGCAGGCCCTTAATATACTCGGAGGTGCGTCGGTCACCGTACATCCATTGCGGGTTCATCTGCGTGCGTTATATAGTTCTCATTATTGAACAACATATAACTCTCTAGAGCATCTAATTAAATCATACAAGTAAGAACTATCTAGAACAACATATAACCAAAACCATCGCACTATATAATAACAAACAATAATAAAAGTAAGAAAGTTACACAAGTATCTATCTAAATCATACAAGTAAGAACTTTTTTCTTTTAGAAAGAAGATAAGAAGAAGAGGCTAACCACGGTGGTGCCGGCGCCCAGATGGGCGCGGGCGATCGACGGCGGTGAGGACGGGGACGGGACAGGACGGACCGCCAAACCTAGACAAATCTTGAGGAAAATGGAGCTTGGACAATGAGCTTCCAGAGGAGAAAGCTTAAGTGTGGCTCGGGCATTTCATCGAACACCTCATGTGCATAGGAGGTGAGCTAGAGCACCACAAAACTCTCCCACGGCCGGCCAAAAAAACAGAGCAGTGCATTGCTCTCCTCGCGGGGGTATATATAGGCCGACCATTGGTCCCGGTTTGTGGCTGGAACCGGGACTAAAGGACATCATTTGGTCCCGGTTCCAGCCACAAACCGGGACCAATGGTTGTGGGCCAGGAGCGAGGCCCATTGGTCCCGGTTCGTGTCTGGAACCGGGACCAAAGGGGTCAGACGAACCGGGACCAATGGCCCACGAGGCCCGGCCGGCGCCCTGGCCTCACGAACCGGGACCAATGCCCCCATTGGTCCCGGTTCGTGAGTGAACCGGGATTAATGGGCTTTTCAGGGCTGGACCAAAGCCCTGTTTTCTACTAGTGCGTGGGGTGGGTCCCCGTACCCCCCATGCCAGATCTGAGACGGTCCTCGTGCTCCCCTTCCTCGGATGTGGCACACCTCCTCCGGCCGGTCCTGACTCCGACGTACGTGCTCGGAGTTGCTGGTGGCTGGCCAGGAGGATGTCGGGATGGGATCTCGTCCGGGGGAAACCCTTGGCCGGCGGCTGTGGCCACGACATCGATGGTGCTTCGGGCGCCATTTCCTCCTTGGTGGCGACGTTGAGGACAGCTCCCCCCGCTCCCCCATGTCCTCTGTGCCTGGTGAATGGGCGGCGGCGGCACTATGGTGTCGTTACCTCCTTGGAGGTGCTGTCTTGGGACTGGTATGGGGGTGTGCGCTATAACCTCGGTTGGGCTGCTCCGGGGAAAACCCTAGATCTGGGTCTCCCGGATCGGACGATGACGACACCTTCGATGCCGTTCTCCCTCTTGGGGGCAGAGGCCGGGGGTCATCCTCCTTTTCGAAAAAAAAATAACTGTTAGAAACATGCACCAAAAAGACAAGAGAAAAATAATAGAACAAATTTACAAACAATGTAAGATATCACCCCACTTACTAAAGCACAACCTTCGTGGGATTCAGACATCCAGAACCTTTGTGGGAACGTAATTCTTCATGCCCAGGAAGAAGATGCGCCACCACAAGTGCCCAACTCCATGATCACAACGAATTACCTGTTAATCAAACAACCTGCACAGTCGACAAAGAAGCTTGACCCAAAACTTATGCGTGCACAAAAATTAGAAGGTGTGGCTGCATTATTTTTCTGGACGTTATGGGGAGCTGCACAAATTCAGCAGTCTCCCGTGTCATAATTAGACAAGGTGAAACGAAAGTGAGGTAAGTTAACTACGGGGGGAGAATAATTAGTTCAAAAATCAGTTCAAACTGAAGTTGATGTTCCAGTAGAAAGGATTTAAGTATTCAAATTCCATAGAAAATATATCTTCACATAAAATAGTCAGCAGAATACCTAATAAAGATTTCATAAAATTGTTAAGAGGTTTTGGATTGCAGTAATACCACGCATCCAGATCAGTACTTTTCTTCTACAAACTACTAGGAAAGTCTGATAAACGAATGGTAACCAGTCGAGCGCCCAACACCCACCCTTCGCCGACATCGCCCTTTGAGAAGCACCGCCCCTGCTATGGCTTCCCCTTGCCCGTCAATGGCAGGCAAGCCACGACGCCGTCCACCTAGCGCTTCTTGACGGCCATCACGGCAGGCGGCATGTCCATCCTTTCATCATCTCCTGGTACATCTTCCACATCATCATTATAGACAAGTAGAGATTTGCTGTCTTTAACAGCATTCTCATCAGACACATCATCAGAAGGGGATCGCTCCTGCATATTTTTCTTGTTCCTCTTCCATTTGACCATTTCTTGCTAACTTCGGCGTCTCCTAGTCCTAGAACACCTTCCCCATCAGTGCAGTCATCACCAGATTTACCCACAGCAGTAGCATCAGCATCCAATGCAGCAACATATGGAGATTGCTGTGTCTTATTCTTCTTTCGTTTGTTGAGCTTAGGCATACTTTCCCTGTCCGTTGTCCCCTTCCAAGCAGAAGCCAGTTCCAATATGCATGCTATAAAACAAATCAGCATGGCTTGCTGCATACCTGCATCAGCAGGATCAGATGTGTGTACGGCAGTGGACCGCTCCTGCACGGCCTTGGAGTCGACTGCTCTTCCTCGGCGTGGCTGAATCAGCAGCGACCGCGGCTGCCGTAGGAACCTTCCGTAGGGCAACCTCCTCCAGCGCACCCGTAGCAGCAGCCGCTCTTCTTTACCATCCGATGGCCTCTTATATTTTGGTACGGAGGGAGTAGCCCTCTTCCATCTATAGTTACTTGTAGAACCCATGCGCACAAATCCATGAAAACGCCCGCAGCCTCCCTCCCCGGCCCCCGCGCCGCTCCCTCCCCGGGGCGACACGGGCAGCGACCTCCGCCCCCCCGCAGCCTCCCCCTCCAGGCTCCTTCTCTCCCTCGCCGTCGTCGGTGACCTCCGGCAGGCAAAGCCTGTGCGGAGCTGGCGGCGGCGGGGCGCTCTCTAGCTGCTAGTCGCTCGGGAGAAAGGGGATCTCGCCGTGCGGTATGTGGCTGCCCGGCGCTCAGCTCCGGGGCGGCGTCCTCGCGTGCGATGGAGGTGGTCTTCGGCGCGCGGCGCGGCGTCTGGTCGTAGCGGTGGGCGCGCGGTCGCGGTCGTTGGCGCTCGTGCGGTCCCGATCTGGGACCTCGCGGGCCACGGCTGCCGCGGACGGTGGTGCGGGTGGGGGCCGCGGCCTCGGTCCGAGCTCCAGGCGCGGCCTGGGCGTGGACGGCGTGCGCAGATGGCGTGCGTGCTTGCGGCGACTCCAGATGCGCGCGTGGGGCGCGGACCGGCGGCCGGCGCGGCGGCGGCTGGCACGCGTCGGGCACGGCGACTGGCTGGGCGTGGCGGGCCTGACGTCCCCGGGGCGCGAGGTGTGCTGCGGGTGGAGGGCCTGCTCCTTCTCAGCTGCTTCGCTCGAGCGGCTCGATCTGGATCTGGCGCGCTGTGCTCCGTTCTGGTTGCTGCTCCTTGCGATGCAGCGGTGGTTGCTGCGGTGGTGGTGGTCGCGGCGGTGCTGCGGTGGTGGTCGGTGGCTACGGCCAGGGGGCGGTGCGTGTTTGGGCGTGGTGGATCGTGGGATCCCGCGGCCAGAGTGAGGTCGACCTCGGCTAGGATGGTGGTTGGTGGGCGGCGGTCGGTGGCAGCAGGTGGTCGACGCAACTCCGGGAGAAATCCTTGTTCCGATCTTCATCGGAGCCGGCGACGGCGGAGCCCGCGGGTGTTGTAACCTTTCTTGGAAGCGTCGTCTTGGAGGTGTGCTCCTCCTTCTCTCCACGGCTTTGGCTCCGGAGGGAAACCTCAGATCAGCTGGATCGGGCAATGGAGGCGTCTTCGCCTCTTTCTCCTCCTTGGGGGCATCGTTTCGGAGCCGGCTGACTGCGAGACCGGTGGATGGCGGCATCTTCGCCGCATGGTTTGCTGAGGCGGGGCGCTGGTTTCTGTTTTGGCAACAATGATGGCGCCGAGAGGAGCTCGGGTCGCGGCGTGGACTTCGGTAGTCGGTTCTTCCCGGCGTGTCCGAGGTGCCCTTCCGTTGGTTGCTTGGTTGTTTTGAAGTCGGAGCTGCGGTGGAGCGAGTCCAGGTGGTGACGATGACAGGCACTTGGTGGTCGTTTCGGAGGGCACGGTCGGCGCAAGTCCTGCATATTTCCCTTGCGATGCTCGTCGTCAAAGTCGGAGCTGTCGGTTGCTTGCGCGTGTGGTCATCCGTTGGCATGTGCCGTCGTGGCTTCTGCGGCTGTTTGCGGGTTGGCTTCGATGATGGAGCTCTGAAGTCGGAGTCGCCCGTTCAAGGCAACCGGTGATGACGATGACGCTTGCGACTCCTCGACTGATGTCTTTCTTCTTTGCAGCTTCGGGTTCCATGTCAGTGGCCAGGTTGGCCGGTGGTGCCCATGTCATATGGGTTGGGTTGTTTCGGTTTTAGCCTGGTTTTCCGCCAATTAACCGGGCAATTCTCTTCTTCTTAATCAATGAAAATGGCAAGTCTTTTGCCTCGTTTCAAAAAAAAAAAAAAGAATCTGACCTCCAATGCATCATTTATTTCTTGTTTGTTACCAAAGAAATTTGTCCATGTAAAAAATTTAGATCTAAATGCATGAATCACATATAAGCCACGCATCTGCACTGGACCTTGCTTGCCGCCGTCAGAGATTGGGCCGCCTCAGTTTACCTTGATGTCAGCGCCCTTGCTGCCGTGTTTCTTTTCCGGCGCCGGGGTACCTTATAGGTGTCGTTGGCGCCTGGTGCGTGCCCATCCAACAGTAGGTCATGCGTTCACGTCACGGGAGGAGGATAGGCAAGGGCACAGGAGGCGGTGAGGTGGGATCCAGCCTGGGGCTCGTGGTGGAGGAGATTTTTAGAGAGTTGAGAAGGAGGAGCCCTATGGCATCCACAGCCTTAGCACCACGTCGCTCATTGGTGCGCCACCGATCTTGGGCCAGCGGGAGGTGACGGGGATGGGTGTTTTGGCGTGACCTGTCACGACAAGCAATTGGGTAGGAGAGGTGGACGACAATGGAGCCCATGTCGGCGGGGAAGGAACTGGGAACCCTAGCCCGGGTTGGGAGGAAGAGAGAACACTACTACACAACTGAACAACACTGACCGGCCAAAATGTATCATCGGTGACTGGTTTTCGGTCGGTCAGTGCCTCGGGTCAGTGATGACTTGTTCATCAAACGGGCTACATGGCGTTACAAAAGGGGTTATCAGTGATCGTCCGCTGCTTGGAGGCGGGTATCACAAGCACTGAACAACAACACACAAATTACAGAGGCAATACAAACATAAGAACATATAAGCATTGCATTTTCATATGTGAATTCAAAGACATGCACATCTCTTACAATATCCTTTGTCAATACAATTTGATATACACTACTATACATTCATTTCACTACACTCCTAATGTTCACATAACACTAGACATCTAATACATGGAAGTTTAAACTTATCACCTTGTGATGTTGTTATCCTCAGCAGTGTCCTTTAGAACATTGAACCCTTCGGTGCTTCCCTTCCGTTCAGGGCCAAGTCATCAACCACGCACCACCTCGTGGCTCCGCCTCTCCGCTTACGAGGAAAGGTGGCCTACTAAGTTCCGTCATCCCACCCGTACGATACAAAACTTGAATTCTACCTCGCCTCCGTCCATTCCATTATCCTCGTCATACTGAAGATGACGTATTAACCGAGGCAAGTTATTTGTACTTACTTACGGGTTGATCTTTTTTACAGTGCGAGAGAAATATAATCACCTGTTAAAATATAGAGGACAAATTATATTAAGTTCATTATGACCAATTCCTAATTAGTAGTATTTTCAAAGCAAGTTTAATGTTACAATGTAGTTACCCAAGTTTGATAGTTTGCACGCGAAGAGTTGCCCAGAGCCTTCTTTTCAGAGATAATCTGTTAGGGCGCCGTAGCCCGGAGGCTGTCCATAGGACAACTCCTTTACTACGAGGCCCTTGAGGCATGGAAACTTCTTCCTTCTCCTTCTCAAGCGAAAGCTTGAGAAGGACAGCCCCACACAGAAAAACTCATACCCATGCAAATCATTTTTTATAAAGTTCAACAAAAATGTATCCTTGTTCGTAAAAAGTTAAACTAAATGAAGCAATGAAAGGAAAAAGGTTCAAATATATAAATGTTTTAACGGTATCTAGGCAAATCAAAGACTTTCCATGTGATATGTTGCCTCCGGTATCACATACATGTTCATGTAATCGCATAGAATGCATAATGACACATCATAAATTGTATATGTTTTCTTATGACAGATGATGAGTTGTATTTGTTAAGATTATACATGACCTTGTAAGAAAAGGTGAGAGGCATACAAACATGCATAGCAGAATATACATCGGCACCTACAAGAATGCCTAAGAGAATATACATTGTCACCTCTAAGAATGCATAATAGAATATGTATTGTCACATATACCAATTGTAACATTCATAACAATTGTAACATTGATAACAACATAATGAATTATAAAATCGCAATTGTAACTTTGACAACTAAATTATCATCTACAAGGAATGAATCTTAGGACCGTGGCCGGCGCCACGACCGAAGTAGAAGGCAGCACATACCGGTTGTAGAGGCACGCATGGAGGCGCGGGAGACCCGGCTGCAGGGCGGATCAACACCGGCACCACCATAACAATGATAGGGGGGTCTACGGCCGCGCACGACGGCTGGATGGAGGCCACGTCGCGCGACCATAGAGGCAACACACGACAACAAAAACGCCGCTCGGGACAACATGGGTGCAACGGCGTCAGGGCGACGCCCCCGCGTGGATTGGCCGCGCGGGCGTCGCCGAGGGGACCATCGTCGGAGATGGCTGGGGGGTCATCGGCGAGGGCACCAGGGATGTTTGATGGAGGCTAACGGGATGGAGATGCACGGTAGGAGTGACTGAAAACTAAAGAGGCCGGTGCTCGGCGGCGGCAGGGAGGGTTTGTAATGTAGACGAGCATGGAGGTTGGATATAACAACCCAACTAAACAACAACACTGACGGGCGGAAAACACGAAGGGTCAGATTTAATAGGAAAACTTACGGGTCACTTGGAGAAACCGATCAGTGCTAAAACTGGTCCATTTTTTCGTCAGGATCACCATATCACAGACGGGCCATTTTTTGACCGGTCTGTGATAAGCACCCGGCCGAGCACCGAAGTGCTTATCACTGATGTGTCGTACGTGGCTGATCAGTTGTGATGTTCATCACTAACACGTGGCCAGTGGCCGGTCAGTGATGAGAGGTCAGTGGTGTTCGGATCTGTAGTAGTGGAAGGAGATGGGGTGAGGGGGCGTGGGTGGCGATTGATTGGGGTGAGTGTGGGTTGCGTTCGAGTCTTCCAGCGAACTATGTCGGACAGGTAGGCGAACCGGGAATGAAAGTCACAGGGAAATAAACCGGAGCAGGATAGACCGGCGAATGAAGTGGGGGAGTGATCTTGGGGAGGACGGACGATAGAGGTGAGGACAAAAATTGAGTGAAAGATGAACCTTAGGGCATCTCCAACACGGACCCTCAAAATTCCCGCATACGTCCGGACGTAGATGTCCGGACGCAGTTTGTCATCCAACACGGAACCCCATTGGTCCACGGACTAGTCCGAATGT
The DNA here is from genome assembly GCA_039707655.1 of Elymus sibiricus. Lineage (NCBI taxonomy): Eukaryota > Viridiplantae > Streptophyta > Magnoliopsida > Poales > Poaceae > Elymus > Elymus sibiricus. Next base: position 43,713,941 of record CM077664.1, read on the forward strand.
CTGAAATCCTATGAACCAGACGCAAACCAGGGGGCTATGCGGGTGTTTCTTTATTACACATGCGTTCTTGCTGTGTTTACAAAAAAAAAGGTGTGAAATGTGTGTTTATATTTTTCTTCTTGTTATCTTTCTCATGTTCTCCAAAGTGCACAATCATGCTTTATTTAGTAATGTCATATGATAGTTTCATAAAACCAAAACAATTATTATCTTGATATTTTTACTGCATTTTTTTGGGTGTCTTCCCTAGGTCTCAAAAGGTCTACTTATCACGGACGTAATGCCTATATAAGATTAACGGTCTACTTATCACGGACGTAATGCCTATATGAGATTATACCATGAATGATCATAGTCATAAATATTGCAATCTTTTTAATTGCCCAACTGTAATTTGTTTACCATGCTATTTGCTGTTTTCGAGAGAGATGTCACTAGTGAACCTATGGCCCCCGCGTCTATTCTCAATTGCTTAATTCTTCTACAAAATTGCCACTATTTTGCCTTCTTACTTTTTGCTACTATCTATCTCTATCACTTGTGTTTTACCTTGTAACTAGCAAGACAATGGGCTTGACAACCCTCTTGCCGTGTTGGGGACAAGTTTTGTTTTGTGTTTTGTGTGCAGGTGTTGTTGACCTGTGTAGCTTAGAAGCTCCTACTGGTTCGATAAACCTTGGTTCTTAACTGAGGGAAAACTTGCTACTTGCTGCTTCACCCTTCCTCTTAGGGGAATCCCAACGACTCCTGCGGGAGTAGCAGCGGCGCCCCCATGTCGACTGGCCGTGCGGTCGTCGCTGAGGGGACCATCGTCGGAGATGGTTGGGGGGTCGCCAGCGAGGGCACCGGGGATGTTTGATGGAGGCTATCAGGATGAAGATGAGCGGTAGGAGAGATAGAAAACTAAAGAGGCCGGTGCTCGACGGCGGCATGAAGGGTTTGTAATGTAGACGAGCATGGAGGTTGGATATAACAACACAACTAAAAAACAACACTGACGTGTGCAAAACACGAAGGGTCAGATTTAATAGGAAAACTCATATGGGTCACTCGGAGCAACCGATCAGTGTTAAAAACTAGTCCATTTCCGTCAGGATCACAATATCACAGACAAGCCATTTTTTTACCGGTCTGTGATAAGCACCTGGCCGAGCACCGAACTGCTTATCACTGACGCGCCGGAGGTGGCCGATCAGTTGTAATGGTCATCACTAACGCGTGGCCAGTGGCTGGTTAGTGATGAGAGGTCAGTGGTGTTCGGATCTATAGTAGTGGAAGGAGATGAGGTGTAACCCCCCCTATATTAAGCAACAGTGATCTCTCACTAATGATGCCACATCATCCTGATTTGCAAAGCTCAAGTGTCATTAATTTCATATCTCATTTCAAATTTCACTTCAAACTCAAATCAAATTACAAGTCAAAATAAAATTTGTTCAAGTATGGAACCAAAAATGTTCATAATTTTGCAAATATTCCATAGTTAATTGTGTTAAGAAAAACAACATCACTAAAATTCCCAAAATGCCCCTGGAAATTAAAACAGTGAGCCAACAGCAAGTAAACAAATCATTTAAATGCCCAACTAAATTTAAATATTTCCAAATGGCCCCAAACTTTGTGGACCATCTCAGAATATTGCAAACTACTTTTGTGCTAAGTGCCATACATAGCAAAAATCAATTGGTAAGGAAATTAATTAGAAAACAGTGACCAAAAACAGAAAACAGAAAAGAATTAAAAGAAAAAGGAAAAGAAACCCTGTGCACTTGGCCTGCTCGCTACAGGAGCAGGCCCAGCCCACCCAGGTCGTCGTCTACCTGCTCCCCCCAGTGCGTGTCGACGCCAAACTCGACGGCACGCGGGCACACCGGCCTCAGGCCACCACGGCAACGGAGCAGGTGGGCGAGGGGATAAGCCAGACCCCCTCAAGCCCCTGGACAGCCCTGGCCACTCCCCCTCCCCCTCCAGCGCTCGCCCCCTTCTCCTCTCCTCTCGGCCGAGCGCCGTCGTCGCCATGGCTAGTCGCAGCCGTGGCCACTGACCCCCACCCCCCCGCGTCGCCTCTCCGTGTCCACGAGCTCCGTCACGCTCGTCCACGTCGCCTGCGCCAAGCCATTCGAGCCGGGAGCCACCGGAGCTCCGGGATCGAGCTCATCTTCAACCTTTGGCCCCCGAACTCGCCGCTATCGATCTACTCCGCTGCTGCAGCTACTAAACCCCCGTCGGCCTTTCTTGTGCCCCTAGGTGAGCTCTGCGTGTTTCCCCCCCTCTCCCTGCTCGATTTGCTGCTGCTGCTCGCCTTCGCCGTTGCCGCAGTACTGCCGCCGCGCGAGCTCGCCTCCGGCGGCGCTCCGGTGACCGTTTGGTCCGGTGCGCATGTCCAACAGCTCCGTGAGCTTCCGTAGGTGCCGTAGACGTCAAGTGCCGCTCGTTTTACACGCCGGTGTGTCGACACCATGTCAGCCCGAACTCCGGCGCCGCCTCCGCTCGCCGCCGGCGTCGTTCCGGCCCTCCTCAGCACCAGCTGCTGGCACCATCGTGTGCGCGGCGACGAGCCGGTTCCGTAGAGCCCAACCGTGGCTCAAACGGCCGCCTGTGGGCAAAACCCGCAGCTGGCCCGAGCCTCCGCTGCATTTCTGGGTCGCCGGTGCCCCCGCCACGTGGCCTGCCTCAGGGCCCCCCTGGGTCGCTGGCAGCTGGGCCCCCTGGGCCCAGTTGACCCAGTTGACCGGGTCAACCTGCTGACTGGGCAGAGCCCAGTCAATGACAGGTGGAGTCCCCTGGGCCCAGTTGACCAGTCAACTGGTCAGCAGTTGACCTGCTGACTCAGCAGCTGGGTCCCACATGTCAGCCTCTATGCTAATAACTGGGTACACATCTGTGTACCCATAGCAATTAGTATTTAATATTTTTTGAATTAAATTAAATCCAGAAATTCCAGAAATTCAAATAAACTTTGAAAATGCATAGAAAATAAACCGTAACTCGGATGAAAATAATTTATATATGAAAAATGATCAGAAAAATATAACGAATCCGAATGTGTCATCCACACTCATGACAAAACACTCTAACATGACGAACATGGAACTTTTGCCCCCAGATCAGTAGGTGAATAGTGCCTAACCCTGGGAAAATAATTCTAATTTATTTTCCCACTTCAACTAAAATATCTAGTAATGCATTAGAGCACAATATCATCACATTTTGACATGCCATGCATTTTATTGCATTTGGTTGCCCGTTATTTATTTTGTTTCCCCCTTCCCTTCTTGTCGGTAGACCCCTCGACTGCCGCTGCCCCGGAGGACTACTACCTTTCTGATGATCAGTTTGCTTCCGCAGAGCTTCCTGGCAAGCAACCCCACCTTGATCATTTCGATATCGCCCATTCTTTCTCTCTACTTCTTGCATTAGAGTAGAGTTACTGTTGTTGATTTATCGGTAGATCATATTCTGTTGCATAGCCTGTTTTTGTAACCTGTTGATGATACTTTTCCTGTATCCTAGCATGCCTAGTATAGCTGTGTTGATGATCCATCAGTTGGCCCTGCACCCTTGTCCGTTTGCCATGCTGTAGTCGGGCCGTGATCCCTCTGGGCGATGATCACGGATATAGTTATAGTATTACACTACTTATGTTCGAGAACAGATGGGGGCTGAAAGGACTATTTTCCCGACGGCCCTCGAGTGAGTTAATGTTGGCGGAACGACAGGGCAGGCGGAGACCATCCGGGATGGGCCTGGCCCTGGGCGTGTCCGCGGTTACTTAACAATAATACGCTACCGAGTTCTGGGTATTTGATCTGAGTTGGCTACGTGCCTATGCGCACTAACCGCCACGTGGGATAATGGTTATGGGGCCCTCGGCATCGTCAGTTCCTCCCGAAGGCTATCCAGATGTTGCAGTTTAGCAGTGTTGGCGCGCGCCCGGGTGAGCGGATTACTGCCTGCTCCGTCGTCAGAGGTGGGCTTGATCCCGGCCGCGTTCGCAATGCGCAGGTGTGCTTGGGGTGATCGGCCGAAGATCCCCTAGCCATAGGATTTAGACCGGCGGGCGACCTCTCTGGAGAGCTTAGGTAGGACTTCGGCGTGTCGATCATCCGAGGCCGGGCATAACCCACGGAAAGGTGTGTCCGGCCAGAGGTAATCGAGCGTGTCGGGCTATGTGGTGCACCCCTGTAGGGAAGATTAATCTATTCGAATAGCCGTGTCCACGGTAACAGGACGACTTGGAGTTGTATCCCGAGCTTTAACAACTTAAACTGGATACTTAATAAAATGCACCCAGATATTAGCTATGGTTACCCGTGGCTCGCTTTCTCGCAGGGAGTTGAGGGAGGATCTCGGGGTATGTTATTACCCCCTCTGTAAAGAAATATAAGAGCGTTTAGATTACTAGAGTCGTGATCTAAACGCTCTTATATTTCTTTACGGAGGGAGTACATTATAAAAACACAAGTTGGTATATGTTACGCTACTCTCTTCTAATGCTGCAAGACGAAGATAGTCATCGATAGGTTGAGCTTCTCACCTCTATTCTGGCATTTCTGCAGTATAAGTCCAAAGATATAGCCCCATTCCTTTGATACTGATGCATACTTAGCATAGATCTGATGTAAGTCTTGCGACTACTTTGGATGAGTACTCACCGTTGCTCTGCTTTCTTTTTCTACAACCCGGATGCCGCTTCCAGATGTCAGCTACACACAAACTGATGATCCCGCTGCTGGATACTTCGTGGAGATCGACGCCGACGAGTAGTTTCGGAGGTCCCAGGCAGGAGGCCTACGCCTTTCGATCTAGTTTCGTTGTTTTGTTTCAGCCTTCTCTAAGGCACTTGTGTTGAACCTTGGTCTGTACTCAGATGATAGTCATTTTGTGACTGGTGTATTTGGGTCCCCGTGCCCTGGTTTGTAATATAATGATTGCATGTTTAACATTTGTGTCTTAGAGTTGTGTTGTGGTATTAACGTGGAGTCACTGTTCATGATCATGCATGCTGCGTGTATGATTAGTGCACGATTATGAATGGGGGCGTCACATGAGGTGAGGGGGCGTGGGTGGTGATTGATTGGGGTGAGTGTGGGTTGCGTTCGAGTTTTTCAGCGAACTGTGTCGGACGGGTAGGCGAACCGGGAATGGAAGTCACACGGGAATAAACCGGAGCAGGAAAAACCGGCGAACAAAGTGGGGGAGTGATCTTGGGGAGGACGTGCGAAAGAGGTGAGGACAAAAATTGAGTGAAAGATGAACCTTAGGGCATCTCCAACGCGGACACTCAAAACGCCCACATACGTCCGGACATAGATGTCCGAACGCAGTTTGTCATCCAAACGCGGAACCCCATTGGTCCGCGCACTAGTCCGAGAAATCCTACAAACCAGACGCAAACCAGGGGGGCTATGCGGGTGTCCGGACCGCTACCACGTATGCGTTCGCCACCCCGGACCCACCCAAAACTGTATCCCGCGCCTGCTCCCGCGCGAAGCGATTCCCGCGCATTCATGCTGTTGCAGACGGGAACGCCGACAACTGTGCGTCGTTCGTGCCTGCAGCTGTGTGCCATTGGTGCCACTACGACTACGAGGCCAGCCCGTCGACGTCCATCGTCGACCTCACCTCCACCGGCGACGGCCAGGTCGCGGACTCCGACGAGGAAGAGTAGGACATGGGAGACGGCGGCGCCTCGTGTCCCATGTGGGCCACTCCGTGTCTCATGTCTTACTCTTCCCTCGCCGGGGACCGCAACTTCACTTCTCGGGGCTCACGGTTGCCGGACATGGACACGAAACCGATGTTTTTATGGCCCGGGTGTGACAACCTAGCGCTATTTTTATGGCCCAACACGGTACAGTACCAGAACCCCTATTTTATTGTCTCTCACAAACCGATGTGCTCACGAACAAATCATGCACTCGGCCGCTGCCACCGCAGTGGGCGCCGCCTGGATGGGAGCTCATCATGATGAAGGTTTGGGTTGATCCATGTTGTTATCTATACAGGTACATACTATGTTCTTTGATCTCTCATTACGTGTGCTAATTTAGTTTTTTGATATACCTAATTTGCTGATATAAGCCTGAGATTTTGTGGGCGGCCAGATTCTTCATGCTGCTCGACGATGCCGCCAGCCATCTACCGGAAAGCGTCGACCGGATTTCCCTAGGCGACCTGACCTACATGACTACCACTTCCCTTCGTTATTTTTTAAAACCAAGGCATCAATGCCAACTTGTTCCTCTGAATGTGGAGAAGAATGCCATTGCATGAAGACGTGTGGATGTAGAGATTGAAATCTAGCTGTTGTAGAACAGTCAGATCTAGTGGAGGAGTATGGAATAACCATGTACTGTCGTTCGCATGCTCGGACACCGTCACCGTCGGCAGTATGGTGGCAGCCGCCGATGCTTTCCTTGGTGAACTTCTGGACGAGGACGAATATACTTTGGGTCCGCTCAAGATGTAATTGACACAGATTGATGCATGTTGTTTCCTGTGATGAATGGCTGACATAATGGATGCATCATGAACGTATCATGATCATGTATTACCGAACGCACCAGCTCCAAATATAAACATACTCTGTTAGCAATGATATTCACCATACTCTATTCAGTAAAAAAAAATTGCGGAAACCATACTCTATTCAGTATAACGTGTATATACTTCATACTTTTTCAGAAAATATTATATTCTACATAGTCTAAACCAAAAATAAAGCAATCCATACTCTCCCACGTCAGCATATATTACATCCACCACTGCGTGCTTTTTGAAGTATATAACTGTTCCTGTTTTCTGTAAGCACATACCACTAGTAGAAAACATGGCATCAGTCCCGGTTCCAGAGGGCCTTTAGTCCCGGTTCTGCAACCGGGACTGAACAATCGAGACTAAAGGCCCTCACTTTTAGTCCCGGTTGGGTTACGAACCGGGACTAAAGGAGCTTCACGTGGCCGCTGTGGGCGCCCAGGCAGGAGGACCTCTAGTCTCGGTTGGTAACACCAACCGGGACTAGAAGGCAGCCACGCGTCAGCACCTGCCAGGCGCTGGGGTTTTTTTTTGAAAGGAGGGGTTTAGGGGTTTCATATTGTGTTTCCCCTTTTTTTTGTGTTTACCATTCAATTCCTTTATATTTAGGGTTTTCGTTTTTATTTTATGCTTTTCATTCAACTCGACGCTAGCTACTACATATAGCAATGAAGGAATCATTACACAACATCGTCATGATCAATATATAGAGAGAAGTGACCTCTCTTTCTCCGTGCTTGGTCGAACAACAAGTTTTCGTATATCTATTCGACGCTACTACATATAGTACACGTTCATGCATATATACAATATAACATCTCTTACGATCCCTAATATCTAATTACCACAATCGCTTTGCAAATCCCGATGGTATTCTCCGTCTGTAGGTATGACATGCTCAACAAAGAATCCCGCCAATTCCTCTTGAATTGCTCGTATGCGATCAGTTGGTAGTAGTTCATCCCGCTTCCGCCAGATCTAATTTAAAGAAGGGGTCAATATATATATATATATATAAATGAAACTCAACACAATTGATGGTAATAAAATAAAAATGTGAATATTGTTTACGTACTTCAAATTGTTCTTAAGATCTGCCCCGCTCAGAGATCTTGTGGCGAATGAACTCGCAAACGTAGTATCCACATAAATTATTCCCGGGTTCCTGTCACAAGCACTTTACGAGAATAGAGTTCAATCAAAATGATAATCAAGCATGATAATGGTATTGAAACTAGAATCAATGAGAGATGCGTGAAACTAGCTAGTAGTACTTACTAATTTGGGGCGTGAAAATCGCAGCTCCTTTTTCCATTCACCCCTAACCTGGTTGGTGAACTTTTTCCAAACCCTGCCCGGCAAAGAAAATGATTACTTGATATCAGGAAATGAACGAAAGTTGCCGATATGGTGCGATAATGATTGAACTTACTTCTGGAGCATTTGACTCATGTCTGCCCACTCCTTAGGCTCTTTACGTCTCGAGTCCAAGACATTTACTACTCCCGCGTCAAGCTGAATGGCTAGCAGAATATAGTGGAACCTGCGCACGCATAACTCATCAATTACACTTAACCTCGAGTAAGCGAAATAGAATGTGCACAAGACAGTAACACTCACTGGAAGTTGTAAGGAAATAGTATTTCCCTTTTGTTTTGTTGTCCAAGTAACGCCTTTAGCAAGTTTTCCTCTGTATCATCGGGGTTTTTTTGTATCGTATATTCATTTACGGTATTTGGGTTAATGAACCCAATGTCATAGATTTTTCCTCTGCATTCTCGGATCTTCAATCTGCATAATATAGTGTGAGGATAATTATACATGCAATGAACGAGCTGAGCTAGAGACTTAATTACAAAAAAAATACTTACAGACAATAGCAACTGACGATAGTTTTGTCGAGGGCGTCTTGATTGTATAACTGAAATAATTCTTCAAATTCAATGTACAATGCCTCGACTCCATTGAAGTAGTGCTCATCTTTAATTCCCACGTAGATACTGTCGGTCCCTTCCTTGCAGGCTTTCAAGTACCAGTCATGCAATGTTCGCATCATCGTTGATAGATGCGGGAGCTGCTCAGGTCTGACGAGAGGCTTCCCGTGCTCGTATCTAAAGGCTACCTCAGCCATTTCGAACTGTACCTCATCGCCTAACTAATCACCAAGAGTGTAACCAGGATGAGCGGCCGCTACCCCCGGATCATTAACGATATCGGGAAACACCTTGAGCGGGGGGCACGATTGTTTTTCCTATTCGCCGAGCTGGGGAATTGTTTTCCCACTTCTTGCAGCACTGGTAGTACTTCCCGACATTTTCGCTTCATGAAATGTCTTTACAATACAGCGGTCATAGTGTGAGAGCAGCGGAGGAGGTGGTGGTCGCTTAAGGGCATCCAGACAGCGCTTCGCTTTTACCGGATCTATTTTCTCCTTTGGATCTGGACGTTTCGGTACAAGCTGGCGTTTCACATCGGCAGCCACGATCTCGTTGTTTTCCTCCTCAATCATGTTGTATGGTAACTTGGGAGGAGCCTTCTTGACGCTTGGACCTGCTCTGGATTTCTTCGTTGTTGTACTGCTAGCCACCGGAGCGGCGGCGGGTCTCTTCCGCCGTTGCTGAGGCGGCGGAGGAGGCGGAGTCAGCTAACGCGGTGGAGGAGGCGGAGTCCGCTGAGGCGGCGGAGAAAGCTGAGGCGGCGGAGGATTCTGCTGAGGGGCCTCCTCCGGCAGAGTCCGCTGAGGCGGCGGAGATAGCTGGGGCGGCGGAGTGTGCTGACGCGGCGGAGACGACTGAGGCAGCGGAGATAGAGCTGGACTGTGAGGAGTCTGCTGAGGGGCCTCCTCCGGCTGAGTCTGCTGACGCGGCGTCCATTGTGGAAGCACGATGTTTTCCTTTCTCCATAGAATGGTAGTCCTTACGGCATCTACCAGATGAGTCTCCCCTTCACCTGTAGGGTACTCAAGCTCCAGCCCCTCGAATCCGTTGGTAACTTCATCCACCCCGACAATAGCAAAGCCATCTGGAATCGGATTGCAATGGAAAGTTCCATCAGGTGTAGGAGGTAAGACATAGCCGACCGCCACCTTCAAGGTTAGGTTGATGCATTTTGCCATTAGCTCACAATGTTCCCTCTTCGTGATATAATCCACGGGGTAGCGAGGAGCCGTGATATCAGGCCGAACGAGCTCCGTGGAAGCCACGCTGCTTTTCCGCTGAGATGGTGGGGTAGCTTCGTGGGCAGTATCGAATGAAGGATCTTCGTGCTGCTGAGATGGTGGGTCGGTAGCTCGCTGACTGGTAAGTGCCTCTAGTTTCTTCTCCTGCAACGCTAATTTTTGTTCTACATTCTGCATCTGGTCTGCTTCCTCTTTCTTCTTTCTCCCTCGGCTTCTATAACCAGTGCTGTCGGGAAACCCATGCACCCACGGAACGGAGCCTGCTGTGCCTCGTGTTCGTCCAGGGTGTTCAGGATTCCCGAGGATGCGTGACAGCACGTCCTTCTCTCTGTCGGGATGGAACCTCCCTTCCTGCACGTCCTTGATTGCTTCCTGAATCTTTGTGACGGGTGTTTCAAGTTGTTCTTTCGTGTAAACACACTTCCCTGTTTCTGCGTCCAAAGTTCCCCCATGCCCGAAGAACCAAGTCCTTGCCCGTTCGGGCCAGTTCAATGTCGCTGGTTGGATCCTTTAGCAAGCAGGTCGTTCTCAGCTTTGTCCCACGTAGGCCGGGCAACCTTGTAGCCACCTGACCCCGTAACATGGTGATACTGCTTCTTTGCAGCATTTAGCTTATTTGTCTGTGACCTGTTCTTAGCTTTCTCCGATTTCTTGTACGCCACAAATGCGGGCCAGTGATCTTTTATCTTCGCATATTGACCGGTGAATTCTGGAGTCTCGTCTTTCTCGACCCAACTGTTCGTTCAATCTTTTCTTCCAGTTCTTGAATTGTTCTGCCATCTTCTTAAGAGCCCATTTTTTGACTTTTCGCTGTATAACTGGGTTATTTCGATCCTCCTCTGGCGGTAGGCTGAAATTTATCATGAGCGAGTTCCAAAGCTGATCTTTGCATCTATCGTCGACATAAGAAACTCCATCGCCCTTCTTCTTATTCCATTCTTGGATGCTGATCGGGACGCTGTCCCTAACAACAACTCCGCACCGATGTATAAATCGATCTTGGGTCCGCTTGGGAACAGTCGGTTTGCCATCTGGATCGACTTCTTCGATCGTGAACCTTTCATTCTCGCCCAACCTTTTCTTCGGGCCTCGTCTCCTTATAGAAGTTTGGCTCGATCCGGAGGGCTAAAAGAAGAAAGAAGTGTTAATATATGTACATACAAAACAATTAATGTATCTAGTCAGCAGAGGCTTAATTAATATATATACCTCGCCGGACTTTGCAACAGTTAAGGCTCCAACACTGGCGGAGCCGTCATCTTCTCTTCCCTCACCATCGGAGTCGTTGAGAAACTGTGAGGTGATGATATCATCATCTCCGTCGCGGATTATTTCCTCCAACGCCTCTTCTTGTTCTAAGTCTCTGTCGTGTTCCATAGTTTCTGCAAATATTACAACATGGCAATATACAACCATGAGAGATGGATTAGTGGCAAACATAGACCTAATCACAACAAGGAATCATATGCATATGAGCAATGGATTAGTGGATTATCGGGGTTATGTTTTAACGACCCCCTCGCCCCTCATGTCGAAGTTATACCGAAATTATCGGGGTTATGTTTTAACGACCCCCCCCCCCTCATGTCGAAGTCAATGAACAACATGAAAATTTGTAAGTGATTGCTAAACTTTTATGCTTCATTTATATGAAGATCAATTATCCAATATAACTATGTTCGCGATATGAGGCATTGGACATTATCTAGAATCATATCTGATGAGTCGTCCTATATCTTTCGGGAGAGGATACTTTGCGGACCGCATCTCCCATGCCTGTCCGACGTGCAAATCAGGTTTTCATATGCCTCAAAATCAAAGGGAAATCTCCTCTCACAACTCTCCGCGGTGCCCAACAATCTGAAATCATTCACTAATATTGATGTTGGACTCGACTAAATATGCACTCCAAAGTCCAATCAACTATATAAGCCCGCGGTGATCAAACACATACATGTTACAAAAATTTCTATGTTCACAAAAACCTAAAAAAAATCTCTTCCATCTCATCTCATCTTCACAAAACATCTATCTATCACATTGAGTATATGTATCTAAAAACCTAATAAAACTACACAAAACAAACAAAAAATTTCAGCCATCTCCATCTCATCTCATCCATCTCCATCTCATCTCATCTCAATGAACAAAAATTTATATTACACATGAAAATATCACAAATTCATTACATACGCTCGGAACAAAAATATCACAAATGAAATGACTTTGATAATGAATAATGCTATAAAAAATGACTTTGATCATGAATAATGCTATAAAACATTTGCATAAATATTACACATGAATAATATCAATGAATTTGAGATCATGAATAATGCTATAACTCTTTTCCACCTTACAAAAATATTTCTACAATATTTACTAAAATTCCAAAGTTGGAATTTATTTTGTTCATGGTTTCTTTGGTTTACAAAGGAACCATATTTTCTACAAGTCTTCTGCTCCCACCAAAATCATCCTAGCAACTATACGGTACCTACAACCCATTTCACCAAAGACTTTGGGTTCCAAAGTTCAAAATTTTCAAATTTCCTTCAATTCAAATTTGGACCAGAAACAAACTCTCTGATACAAACTCAATTTTTATAGCTCCAAAAATTCTAAAACTTTGCCAAACTCTCTTATATACATCAACACCTCACCACAAAAATTCCTTCAAATTCCTAAAATGCCTAGACCTCTCTGTCATTTCATCATATAGGTTGTGTGCACACTGTTCACTGTCGAAAAATTCAGTTATCTGAATTTGGTTCAGAGAGAGGGGTCAGCGTCGGCCAGCAGCGCGGGCGGCGTCAGGGTCGGCGTTGGCATCGGGGTCGGCCAGCAGCGCGGGCGGCCGGCGTCGGGGTCGGCGGCGTCGGCGTCGGCGCCCAGCAGGGGGGGAATAGGAGGAGGAGGAGGGGATCGGGGCGGCGCTCACAGCGAGGAGGCGTCGGCGACGGCGTCGGGGCAGGGCTCGGGGACGGCGTCGGGGCAGGGCTCGGCGACGGCGTCGGGGCAGGGCTCGGGGATGGCGACGAGGAGTGGGCTCGGGGAAGAGGGTGAGGAGGTCCGGCGACGAGGAGGGCGGGGAGGTCCAGCAACGAGGAGCGGGCTCGGTGACGGCTCGGAGGCGACGGCGAGGTCCGGCAGCCTGGCGGCGTCGAGGTGGTCTTCGGCGTCGGGGGAGAGGGAGATCGAAAACTGCAGATGGTGTTTGGAAAATTTTCTAAGTGCTGCTTATATACACAGAGTTTTAGTCCCGGTTGGTGGCTCCAACCGGGACTAAAGGCCCCCCTTTAGTTCCGGTGCGAGGCACCAACCGGGACTAAAGCTCGTTTTCAGCAGCCCAAAGGGGGGGAAACCCAGGCCTTTAGTCCCGGTTGGTGGCTCGGACCGGGACTAAAGGGGGGCCTTTAGTCCCGGTCCTAGCCACCAACCGGGACTAAAGGGTGGCACAGCCGTGGGGTGGTGAAAGTTTAGTCCCACCTCGCCAAGTGAGAGGAGACCGCACCGGTTTATATACGCGGCTGCGATCTCTCTCCCAAACTCCTCTCTAAAGCAGGCAGTTAATTGCCTAACCTCTGCCCTGTTGGGCCTACTAGCCCCGCGGGCCTGCATCCTGGCCCATATATAGTTGGGTTTCTAGTCGTATGCAGGCCGTGGTGTCTGCTAGTAGGCGGGTATTTTTTTTATTTTTTATGTTATTTTTTGCATATGTTATTTTTTTTATTTTTTATGTTTTTTTTTTTTTGCATATGTTATGTCAATTTTAATATTCTTTCATAACCACTATAAAATATATGGCACATGTTATGTCTTTTTATTTTTTATGTTATGGCAATTTTAATTTTTTGCATATGTTATGTCTTTTTATTTTTTATGTTATTTTTTTTGTTATGGCAATTTTAATTTTTTGCATATGTTATGTTTTTTTATTTTTTATGTTATTTTTTGCATATGTTATGTCAATTTTATTTTTTCTTTTTTATGTTATTTTTTGCATATGTTATGTCAATTTTATAGAGAGGAGCGGGCTTGAGGTAAAGTCGGAGGTATGTACCTCATTTTTATATAATTTTGAGTTAATATTATTTTGATCATAACTAGAGTTTTATAAAAGCTTTTTAGTTGATTTTTTTTGCTATTGAAGAATATTAGAGTTCTGTTTTAGTTGATTATAACTAGAATTTTATATAAATTTATTTTTTGACACATCAGGTGGTGGTTTGTCAATATGTTTTTGAAAATATTGAGCAACCAACCGGTACTCAGAAGACATTCATATTTTGTTTGGACATAATTGCATTGATTAACTCCTCTGTATAATTAAAATACTAATAGGAGTTCGGTCCTAGCGTGCCTTTTCCACCCAGTCTCCCCTCATGCCGCGATTCAGGAACACCAATCGGCTTAAGGTAAGGAATAAAGTCAACACAAAACTCAATGACCTCCTCTGTTTGATGGCCCGTGGAGATGCTTCCTTCAGGCCTAGCACGGTTACGAACATATTTCTTTAAGACTCCCATGAACCTCTCAAAGGGGACATATTATGTAGAAATACAGGACCCAGAATTGCAATCTCGTCGACTAGGTGAACTAGGACGTGCGTCATAATATTGAAGAAGGATGGTGGGAACACCAACTCGAAACTGACAAGACATTTTACCAAATCATTCTGTAACCTTGGTAGGATTTCTGGATCGATTACCTTAGAAGAAATTGCATTGAGAAATGCACATAATTTCACAATGGCTAATCAAACATTTTCTGGTAGAAGCCCCCTCAATGCAACCGGAAGCAGTTGCGTCATAATCACGTGGCAGTCATGAGACTTTAGGTTCTGGAATTTTTTCTCTGCCATATTTAATATTCCCTTTATATTCGACGAGAAGCCAGACGGGACCTTGATACTGAGCAGGCATTCAAAAAAGATTTCCTTCTCTGCTTTGGTAAGAGCGTAGCTGGCAGGACCTTCATACTGCTTTGGATGCATGCCGTCTTTTTCGTTCATACGTTGCTGGTCCTCCCGTGCCTCCGGTGTATCTTTGGTCTTCCCATACACGCCCAAGAAGCCTAGCAGGTTCACGCAAAGATTCTTCGTCACGTGCATCACGTCAATTGCAGAGTGGACCTCTAGGTCTTTCCAATAGGGTAGGTCCCAAAATATAGATTTCTTCTTCCACATGGGTGCGTGTCCGTCAGCGTCATTCGGAACAGATTATCCGCCAGGACCCTTTGCAAAGATTACTTGTAAATCCTTGACCATATCAAGTATATCATCACTAGTACGGAGAACAGGCTTCTTCCGGTGATCTGCCTCACCTTTGAAATGCTTGCCTTTCTTTCTTAAGGCATGCTTGGTCGGAAGAAATCGACGATGTCCCAGGTACACATTCTTCTTACATTTATCCAAATATATACTTTCGGTCTCATCTAAATAGTGCGTGCATGCATGGTATCCCTTGTTTGTCTGTCCTGAAAGGTTACTAAGAGCAGGCCAATCATTGATGGTTACAAACAGCAACGCTCGTAGGTCAAAATATTGCTGTTTTTGCTCATCCCACACACGTACACCTTGTATGTCCCACAGCTGTAAAAGTTCTTCAACTAATGGCATTAGGTACACATCAATGTCGTTGCCGGGTTGCTTAGGGCCTTGGATGAGCACTGGCATCATAATGAACTTCCGCTTCATGCACAACGAAGGAGGAATGTTATAGATACATAGGGTCACAGGCCAGGTGCTATGATTGCTGCTCTGCTCCCCAAAAGTATTAATGCCATCTGCACTTAAACCAAACCATAAGTTCCTTACGTCACCTGCAAAATCCGGCCACTTTCTCTCGATTTTTCTCCACTGCGACCCATCAGCGGGTACTCGCAACTTCCCGTATTTCTTACGGTCTTCTTTGTGCCATCGCAACAACTTGGCATGCTCTTTGTTTCTGAACAGACGTTTCAACCGTGGTATTATAGGAGCATACCACATCACCTTGGCAGGAACCCTCTTCCTGGGGCGCTCGCCCTCAACATCACCAGGGTCATCTCGTCTGATCTTATACCGCAATGCACCGCATACCGGGCATGCATTCAAATTCTCGTTATCCTCACCGCGGTAGAGGATGCAGTCATTAGGGCATGCATGTGTCTTCTGCACCTCCAATCCTAGAGGGCACAGAACCTTCTTTGCTTCGTACGTACTGTCAGGCAATTCGTTATCCTTTGGAAGCTTCTTCTTCATTATTTTCAGTAGCTTCCCAAATCCCTTGTCAGATACACCACCTTCCATTGCAGCAATTCCAGTGCGGTACCGAGCTTTGTGTTGCCATCTTCGCAATTTGGGTACAACCCTTTTTTGTGATCCTCTAACATGCGATCGAACTTCAACTTCTCCCTTTCACTTTCGCATCCTCTCTGTGCATCAACAATGACCCGGCGAAGATCATCATCGGGCACATCTGGTGCCTCTTGATCTTCAGCTTCCCCCGTTGCAGTATCACCGTATTCAGGGAACATAGGATAGTTGTCATCATCATCTTCTTCTTCGTTGTCTTCCATCATAACCCCTCTTTCTCCGTGCTTGGTCCAAACATTATAGTGTGGCATGAAACCCTTCTTAAGCAGGTGGAAGTGAAGGGTTTTCGAGTCAGAGTAATCTTTCGTATTCTCACAGACAGTACATGGACAATACATAAAACCATTCTGCTTGTTTGCCTCAGCCACATCGAGAAAATTATGCAGGCCCGTAATTTAGTCGGAGGTGCGTCGGTCACCGTACATCCATTGCCGGTTCATCTGCGTGCATTATATAATTAAGTATATCAAAAACCATTAAAGAACATCATAAATAGAGAAATGACCAAATTAATACAAGTTCATCATCACATTAAAACCAAAGTACAGTAGTGATCAAATGTTATTACTGAAAAAATAAATACATAGAGTTCATACATAGTTCTCATAGAACAACATACAGTTCTCTAGAGCATCTAATTAAAACATACATTGAAACTAACATACAACTATGTAAAACATTTAAATGCAACAACAAATGCAATCAAAATCACAACTAAGGTAACAATTGATCCAACAGCATAATGATACCAAGCCTCATTATCAATGGCATATTTTCTATTTTTTTCTAATCTTCAAGCGCATTGCATCCATCTGGATCTTGTGTAGATCGACGATATCGGCAACATGCAACTCCAATTTCATCTTCTCTTCTTCAACTCTTTTCAATTTTTCTTTCAAATAATTGTTTTCTTTTTCAACTAAATTTAACCTCTCGACAAGAGGGTCGGTTGGAATTTCCGGTTCACATACCTCCTAGATAAAGACATCTATGTCAAGTTGGTCGGCATAATTGTCATAAACACTAAATGAAACAAATAGTTATAAAAGATAATATACCACATCCGAATCATAGACCGGACGAGAGCCAACGGGGGCGGATACCAAAACCATGGCACTATATAATAACAAACAATAATACAAGTAAGAAAATTATACAAGTAGCTATATAAATCATACAAGTAAGAATTTTTTCTTTAAAAAAAAGATAAGAACAAGAGGCTCACCACGGTGGTGCCGGCGACGAGATCGGCGCGGGCGATCGACGGCGGTGAGGACGGGGACGGGGACGGGACGGCACCCTACACATGTGCAAACTAAGAAGTTAATTTGAGCTCAAATTGTGCATCTAAATCAAATAAACTCACACATACACTCCTCCACTAAAACCCACAAACCACACTACTTCTAGAGCATTTGAAATGAGCTAAACTAGCAGTGAGAGATGAAATGATGAAGTTGCTAACCTTTTTAGAACACTTGGATAGTTGGTGCACCGCCAAACCTAGACAAATCTTGGGGAAAATGGAGCTTGGAGGTCGAGCTTGGAGGAAGAACAGAGGAGAAAGCTTAAGTGTGGCTCCGGCATTTCATCGAACACCTCATGTGCATATATAGGCAAAAAACAGAGTAGCCCACACCTCCACCCTTCCACGGCCAAAAAACAGAGGAGATGGGGGGCATGGATATATATAGGCAAAACTTTAGTCCCGGTTTGTGTCTAAAACCGGGACTAATGGCCTACCCTTTAGTCCCGGTTCCAGACACCAACCGGGACTAAAGGGCAGCAACCCCTTTAGTCCCGGTTGGTGGATGGAACCGGGACTAAAGGTCCCAGCCGAACCGGGACCGATGCCTGCCGAGGCCCGGCCGGCGTCCTAGCCTCTCGAACCGGGACTGATGCTCCCATTAGTCCCGGTTCGTAACACGACCGGGACTAATGCTCTGATCTGCCCAGGACCAAAGCCATGTTTTCTACTAGTGTACTGACATACACCATACTACATACTACCTTGCTTTCCCTCAAAAAAAAACATACTACCTTGCTTATTATACTCCATTCTATTCGTCAAAAAAATATATACTCCGTACTACCTTTTGTCATACTCTTCTCTTGTATTAACACGCTCTTTTCTTTCGCTCCACATACTACATACTACATGTGCATGCATCGTCATGTGCTACAGAAATTAGATGGAAATCACACACATACTAATATGAAAATAAATAGAGTCTTATTTAATTCCATTGGCATACTCCTCTTGATACTCATGCCCGGTTAGTACATCCTTCATATAGCATGCCTCCATATACTGTATAGGACATAATATACTCTTCATACTCTACACAAATATTGAGTATATAGTCTATGATTATTTTGGTGTATATAGTATGTATAATATCATTATGGGGAATATACCATATACTATAAAAAGAATGGAGTATACCAAGACATTTTAGGTAAAATAAAATATTATAATCTGATTTAGTTGGAACATGAAGTACATATACCACAGAATATGTATACTATTTTTTTCCTTTGACAGTACACGCATCTAGGTAGCTAGTCCTTATCCAGCATGCAGAAAAAGCTAAACCTTATCCATGCAATCAAAGGCGGTGCATGCGGCCAGGATAATAGTAGGTTGTTTAACAAACCGTAGGCATTTATATATCATAAGGATCATAATATAAGCCACGTACACACCAACCTGGCAAAACTGAAAAGACAGCAGAACGCTAGGCTTTGCACAAAGGAACACCAACCAAGAAGTAAAATTACAATCAAGACCAAAGAATTCTCTGAGCTTGACACCAACGCCCTTCACTAGTAGAAAACATGCCTTTCGTCCGGAGCATTAGTCCCGGTCGGGTTTTGGACCGGGACTAATGTGACTACTAGTCCCGGTTCGAACGGCTAGGCTTTAGTCCCGGTTCATATGTGACCTCTAGTCCCGATTGGTGTTACCAACCGGGACTAAAGGGGTGGTGGCAGGCTGGCGTCAGGCTGGGGCCCCTGCGAGCCCCTTTAGTCCCGGTTGGTATCACCAACCGGGACTAGAGATGGACCATTAGTCTCGGTTGGTATCACCAACCGGGACTAAAGATATCACTATATATAGTGCTTCGTCCAGCCCAAGCCCAAGCTCTCCTTTCTCTGTTTTCTCCTTTCTCTCCTCTGTTCTCTTCCCCTTGCTCGAGCTCATCCTCCATTTTTGCCAAGATTTGTCAAGATTTGAGGCACCCCATCTATCCAAGTGTTCACAAAGGTTAGCAACTTTGTCCTTTCATCTCTCATTGCTAGATTAGCTCGTGCAATGCTCTATAAGTATAGTGATTTGTGGGTTTTAGTTTGGGAGTAATTATGTGGGAGTTTATTTGATTTTATATGCAATTTGAGCTCAAATTAACTTCTTAGTTTGCATATGTGTAGGTGTGGTTTACTTAGTGCCTTCCCGTCCCCGTCCTAACCACCGTCGATCGCCCGCACCGTCCCGTCGCCGGCACCACCTTGGTGAGCCTCTTGTTCTTATCCCTTTTATAAAAAAAATCTTATTTGTATGATTTAGATAGTTACTTGTATAATTTTCTTACTTGTATGATTGTTTGTTATACATAGTGCCATGGTTTTGATATCCGTCCCCGTCGGCCCTCGTCCGGTTTATGATTCGGATGTGGTATATTCCCTTTTATAACTATTTGTTGCATTTCGTGTTTATGACAATTATGCCCATCAAGTGGACATAGAAATTTTTATCTAGGAGGTATGTGAACCGGAAATTGCAACCGACCCTCTTGTCGAGAAGTTAAATTTAGTTGAAAAAGAAAACGAGTATTTGAAAGAAAAATTGAAAAGAATTGAAGAAGAGAAGATGAAATTGGAGTTGTATGTTGTCGATGTCGTCGATGATCACAAGATCAAGATGGATGCAATGCGCTTGAAGATTAGAAAGATTAGAAAATATGCCGTTAATAAAGAGGCTTGGTATCATTATGCTGTTGGATCAATTATTACCTTAGTTGCGATTTTGATCGCATTTGTTGTTGCATTTAAATGCTTTAGCTAGATAGTTTTATGTTGTTTTATGAGAATAAGTGTGTATGAACTTTATGTATGAACTTGTATTAATTTGGTCTTTTCGGTGTTGTGTAATGAAGATGAGTCGGCAATGGATGTACGATGACCGATGCTCTCCCCAGTTCATTAATGGCGTGCATAGTTTTCTGCGTGCGGCTGAGGCAAACAAGCGGAATGGTTTTATGTGTTGTCCATGTGGTGTCTGTAAGAATGATAGGAATTAATCTAGCTCAAAAGTCATTCACGTCCACCTGTTTACGTCCGGTTTCCTGTCCGGCTATAACTGTTGGACCAAGCACGGAGAAAGAGGGGTTCTAATGGAAGAGAATGAAGAAGAAGAGGATGATGACAACTATCCTGGGTTCCATGAATACGATGGTACTACAATGGGGGAAGAGAATGAAGAAGAAGAAGCTGAAGAAGAGGCATCAAATGAGCCCGCTGATGATCTTGGTCAGGCCATTGCTGATGCAAAGAGAAACTGCGAAAGTGAAAAAGGAGAAGTTGAAGTTGTAGCGCATGTTAGAGGATCACAAAAAATTGGTGTACCCAAATTGCGAAGATGGCAACACAAAGCTCGGTACCACACTGGAATTGCTGCAATGGAAGGCAGAGAATGGTGTATCTGACAAGGGATTTGAAAAGTTGCTGAAAATAATGAAGAAGAAGCTTCCAAAGGACAACGAATTGCCCAACAGTACGTACGAAGCAAAGAAGGATGTCTGCCCTATAGGATTAGAGGTGCAGAAGATACATGCATGCCCTAATGACTGCATCCTCTACCGCGGTGAGGAGTACGAGAATTTGAATGCATGCCCGGTATGCGGTGCATTGCGCTATAAGATCAGCCGCGATGACCCTGGTGATGATGTTGAGGGAGAGCGCCCCAGGAAGAGGATTCCTGCCAAGGTGATGTGGTATGCTCCTATAATACCACGGTTGAAACGTTTGTTCCAAAACAAAGAGCATGCCAAGTTGTTGCGATGGCACAAAGAAGACCGTAAGAAAGACGGGAAGTTGAGAGTACCCGCTGATGGGTCCCAGTGGAGAAAAATCGAGAGAAAGTGGCCGGAGTTTGCAGGTGACGGAAGGAACTTATGGTTTGGTATAAGTGCAGATGGCATTAATCCTTTTGGGGAGCAGAGCAGCAATCATAGCACCTGGCCTGTGACTCTATGTATCTATAACCTTCCTCCTTGGTTGTGTATGAAGCGGAAGTTCATTATGATGCGAGTGCTCATCCAAGGCCCTAAGCAACCCGGCAACGACATTGGTGTGTACCTAAGGCCATTAGTTGAAGAACTTTTACAGCTGTGGGACATAAAAGGTGTACGTGTGTGGGATGAACACAAACAGCAGGAATTTGACCTACGAGCGTTGCTGTTTGTAACCATCAATGATTGGCCTGCTCTTAGTAACCTTTCAGGACAGACAAACAAGGGATACCATGCATGCACGCACTATTTAGATGAGACCGAAAGTATATATTTGGATAAATGTAAGAAGAATGTGTACCTGGGACATCGTCGATTTCTTCCGATCAAGCATCTCTTAAGAAAGAAAGGCAAGCATTTCAAAGGTGAGGCAGATCACCGAAAGAAGCCTGACCACCGTACTGGTGATCATATACTTGATATGGTCAAGGATTTAAAAGTAATCTTTGGAAAGGGTCCTGGCGGACAATCTGTTCCGAATGACGCTGATGGACACGCACCCATGTGGAAGAAGAAATCTATATTTTGGGACCTACCCTATTGGAAAGTCCTAGAGGTCCGCTCTGCAATAGACGTGATGCACGTGACGAAGAATCTTTGCGTGAACCTGCTAGGCTTCTTGGGCGTGTATGGGAAGACAAAAGATACACCGGAGGCACGGGAGGACCAGCAACGTATGCACGAAAAAGACGGCATGCATCCAAAGCAGTATCAAGGTCCTCCCAGCTACGCTCTTACCAAAGAAGAGAAGGAAATCTTCTTTGAATGCCTGCTCTGTATGAAGGTCCCGTCTGGCTTCTCATCGAATATAAAGGGAATAATAAATATGGCAGAGAAAAAATTCCAAAACCTAAAGTCTCATGACTGCCACGTGATTATGACGCAATTACTTCCGGTTGCATTGAGGGGGCTTCTACCGCTAAATGTTCGATTAGCCATTGTGAAGCTATGTGCATTCCTCAATGCAATTTCCCAGAAGGTAATCGATCCAGAAATCCTACCAAGGTTACAGAATGATTTGGTGCAATGTCTTGTCAGTTTCGAGTTGGTGTTCCCACCATCCTTCTTCAATATCATGACGCACGTCCTAGTTCACCTAGTCGAAGAGATTGCCATTCTGGGTCCTGTATTTCTACACAATATGTTCCCCTTTGAGAGGTTCATGGGAGTCTTAAAGAAATATGTTCATAACCGTGCTAGGCCAGAAGGAAGCATCTCCAAGGGCCATGAAACAGAGGAGGTTATTGAGTTTTGTGTTGACTTTATTCCTGACCTTAAGCCAATTGGTGTTCCTGAATCGTGGCATGAGGGGAGACTGAGTGGAAAAGGCACGCTAGGAAAGGATTCAGTAATATGTAGGGACGGGCATTCTTGGGCCCAAGCACACTACACAGTTCTACAAAATTCCACCTTCATGGATATTGTACGCTCCAAGAACCCGGAGCAGTCTGACCCCTGGATTAAACGTACACACATGGCGACTTTCGGCGGTTGGTTGCAAACACATCTCATGAATGACGACAGTGTTGGAGATGAGCTGTACTTGTTGGCCAAGTCACCATCTTCGACTATATTGACTTTCAAAGGGTACGAGATTAATGGGAATACATTTTACACGATCGCCCAAGATAAAAAGAGCACCAACCAAAACAGTGGTGTCCGCTTTGATGCAACAAACACAAATAGGGAAAAGGACACATATTATGGTTACATAGAGGAGATATGGGAACTTGACTATGGACGTGAGTTTAAGGTCCCTTTGTTTCGGTGCAAATGGGTCAATCTGACAGGAGGCGGGGTAAAGGTAGACCCGCAGTATGGAATGACAACAGTGGATCTCAACAATCTTGGGTACACAGACGAACCATTCGTCCTAGCCAATGATGTGGCGCAGGTTTTCTATGTGAAGGACATGTCTACCAAACCGAGAAAAAGGAAAGATAAGAAAGCGAATACATCATACGATGAGCCAAAGCGCCACATAGTTCTTTCAGGGAAAAGAAACATCGTGGGAGTGGAGGACAAGACAGACATGTCGGAAGATTATGAAAAGTTTCATGAAATTCCTCCCTTCACAGTGAAGACTGACCCAAGCATCCTGTTAAATGATGAAGATTGTCCATGGTTACGGCGCAAAGGAAACATGCGAAGAAAAAGTCAGGAGTTGAAATAAGTTTAAAAAAATGAAATGCCTTTGTAACAGATGAGTTTTCGTCCGAAACCTTGATACTTCGAAAGAGATGGTCGAGTTTGTACACGAAGTGCATCCAGTTTTTGCCGTGACCCTCTCAACTTTTTAGCACATGCTATGTGGGTGAAATGATGATACCATGCCAAGTTTCAACCTTTTCAGAGTTCATTTGTAGTGCTTTTCAATTTCAGGGTCATTTAGCTCAAAAATTCATTAAATGCATGAAAAATAGCAAATGAAGTTAGAAAGGGTTGAAATTTGAGGATGTGGCTTTGAATGGTGCATATTGAATTCACAAAAAGTCAGGAGTTGAAATAAGTTTAAAAAATGAAATGCCTTTGTAACAGATGAGTTTTCGTCCGAAACCTTGATACTTCGAAAGAGATGGTCGAGTTTGTACACGAAGTGCATCCAGTTTTTTCCGTAACCATCTCAACTTTTTAGCACATGCTATGTGGGTGAAATGATGATACCATGCCAAGTTTCAACCTTTTCAGAGTTCATTTGTAGTGCTTTTCAATTTCAGGGTCATTTAGCTCAAAAAAAATCATTAAATGCATGAAAAATAGCAAATGAAGTTAGAAAGGGTTGAAATTTGAGGATGTGGCTTTGAATGGTGCATATTGAATGCACAAAAAGTCTGGAGTTGAAATAAGTTTAAAAAAATGAAATGCCTTTGTAACAGATGAGTTTTCGTCCGAAACCTTGATACTTCGAAGGAGATGGTCCAGTTTGTACACGAAGTGCATCCAGTTTTTGCTATAACCCTCTCAATTTTTTAGCACATGCTATGTGGGTGAAATGATGATACCATGCCAAGTTTCAACCTTTTCAGAATTCATTTGTAGTGCTTTTCAATTTCAGTGTCATTTAGCTTAAAAAATCATTAAATGCATGAAAAATAACAAATGAAGTAAGTAAGGGTTGAAAATTAAAACTCCTCATGTGGACTAACAGAAACATAATATAATTTGGCAAAAGAATAACAAGAAAACATATAAACTAAAATATTTAAAACAAATGAAGGTATAAAACTAAAAGAGCTAAACAGTATCTGTTTTTGATTAAAACACCTATTTAAAATAACCTAAAAATTACCAAATTGAACATACTGATAAAACACACTAATATTAAACAGCAGGAAAAAGAATCACTCAAAAATCTATGTTTAAACTAAAGTTATTCACAAATAAGTGATTCACACAAATTTCAAAGAATTCAAATTTAAACTATTCAAATTTGAAAACTACTGGCACTAACAGAAAGTTTATAATTTTTGTGACCTAAAGCAAAAAGATTCACTCAAAAACTCTAAATATTTGGCTGTAAGTAGAAACAAAAGAAAAAATAAAGCAAAAACAGAAAAAATGAAAAAAAAACCTTTAGTCCCGGTTGGCACAACCAGCCGGGACTAAAGGTCCCCCTCCCACGCTTAATTTGGGCCCCGAAAACAGACCTTTAGTCCCGGCCCGTGGCTGTAACCGGGACTAAAGGCCAACCCTTTAGTCCCGGTTGCAGCCACGAACCGGGACTAAAGGTCCTTTAGTCCCGGGTCGTGGATTCAACCAGGACTAAAGGTCGATCCTATATATAACTGACTTAGCGTTTTCCACCGCCCAGGAGACAGATCGAACACCACACACGCCGCTAGGCCGCTCGTCTTCAACCTCCGACGCCGGAGATCGCCAACGCCGTTCCGCTCGCTCCGACCCCTCCCCTAGCCCGCAGCCCGCTGCATCTTCCTCGACCACGGGAGCGAGCGAAGAGCCCCACAGCGCCCACACCATCGTCTTCCTCCTCGCTGGTCGCCGCCACTGCCATGACCTCCCTGAGCCCTCCCCGAGCTCGCAATCGACCTCGCTGTGAGCCCCCCTTGTCTTCCCCCGCTCCCCCCTGGCCCGCGCACGGCCTCTAACTACCCCCCGTACACCCGAGCTCGGCCGCCGCCATGGACGACCTCGCGATGTGATGATCTAATTTTTTTGTATGTGATGTGATGCAAAATGGATTGATGTTATGATGTGATGATGTGATGTGATGATAATTGTGATGCAAAAATGCAAAAAAAAATTAACAAGAATGCAAGAATAATGCAAGAAATGCAAATGTATGATGTGATGATCTAATTTAACAAGAATGCAAGAAATGCAAATGGATTGATGTTATGAAGTATGGATAATGTGTCAATGTTGTATGTGATGTGATGATCTAATTTTTTTTCACTCGGTGCAATTTGCAGGCCGGTGAGCATGGATGTGATGTGATGATCTAATATTTTTTCATGTTTTTTTTTCAGTTTCTTGCTACTGTTAACTACTGTTTGTTAGGTGGATGGATGCATGGATGAATTTGTGTTAGATGGATGCATGGATGTTGTTAGATTCATAGATGGATGGAATGTTGGTCAAATTTTTGGAGCTATTTTTCTCATGCGAATATGTAGTAAATAATTGATGATGAAGCTTATTTTGCAATTTGAGATGTTGTTAAAAGCTATATGATATGTGATGGTCTAAATTTTTAAATCGGTACAATTTACAGATTTGTGGTGTTGCATCTCCGAGGAGTGTTTATCGATGTCGGAGCTGTTGGTCCCCGATCTTCCCTCCGCTGATCAACTACTTCCTCTATAGCCGAGGGTGAGCTACGAATCCCCCTTCACCTCCTCATCTTTTTTTTTTGTCACTAGATTTCAAAAATGTGAATCGTGTATTTGATAGGTGTATAAAAAATATAGACATGTGGTGAGAGAAAATAAGAAAAATATAGAAATCGTGTATTTGTTTTCATAGGAATTGTTCTCGGCGACGATGCCCAGCCCGCATCCTCGTCGTCGACTCGGCGGCGACAACCAGTTTGAGAGGCGCCATGTCCGGGATTGGGCTCCGCCGGGCTGGCACTGGGAGGTGCTACCTTCCGGGGTGCGTAGCTTGGTGAGGAATCGGGGTCTCGTCGTCGACCCGGAGCTTCTTTGGTGGAGGTCGCGTGGGCCATTATCGGTGCAGAGGGAGCCGGCCCCCGAGAGGGTGGTACGTCGCCGTGTCAGGGAGGAGGACGAGCACGTCCGTCGCTACATGGTTGCGTTGGACGACAGCTTCTCCAATACCTGGCAGTTTCTTCAGGGATCTCACCCGAGCTATGATCCTGTGATGGTTCCTTCTCTTTGGGTGTTCACCGCCCGCGGCTCAGGAACCGGGAGTCGACGTCCAGTTTGATTGGGCGAGATGTTTAGTGATATTATGTGATATTATTTTTGCATTAAATAGATTATTCGAGATGTATTAGTGACGGAGGAACCGCGAGTCAACTGGATTATTCGATAATATTCGAGCTGTATTAGTGATGTTATATGATAATATTCGAGATGTATTAGTGATAATATTCGATGATGCATTAACTGGATTATTCGAAATGTATTAGTTTTTGCTTATTGAATGCATTCTAGTTTGAATACTAAATTGTTTTATCTTTCTTCTGGATTAGTTAAGCTATGGACTATAGCGCCAGAGACGACCATGATCAAGAGGATATCATGTTCGACATGATACGCTCCCAAAACCCAGAGATTGAACCAGATGACGGCTCACAATATCTGAACGAGTCCGGTGAGGGAATTGAGGAAGAACCAATAGACGAAGGGCACACAAACAATGATGGCGAAGGAAATGTTCTTCAATTAACAAAGTCCGGCGAGGTATATATATATATATATATATATATATATATATATATATATATATATATATATATATATATATATATATATATATATATATAAGGCCTCTGGTGATCATTACATGTATTAATTGATTTGTATATATATATATATTAACGAATCTTTCTTCTTTTAGCCCTCCAGATCGAGCAAATCTTCTACAAGGGTAGTACGAGGCTCGGCCAAAAAGTTGCCCGATGGCATAAAGTACAACATCGATGAAATCAAAGAAGATGGCGAACCGATTGCTTCTAAAAAGAATGCGGACAAATTTATACGTCAATGCAGAGTTATTGTTAGGGACCAAATCCCGATCACCGTTCAAGAATGGAATAAGCCAAAGGTAGATCGAGGAGTTAGTTTTGTCGACGAAAGAGCAAAAAATCTATTTTGGGATACGCTCATGTCACATTTCACCCTATTAGAGGGTTTCACAGATCTGCAACGGGAGAAAGTCAAGAAGTGTGCTCTTAAGAAGATGGCCGCACAATTCCAGTCTTGGAAGAAAAGATTATGGGCCAACTACGTCAACGCAGAAAAGAAGACTCCAGAATTCACTGGACCACTAGAGAAGGTAAAAGATCACTGGGACTTATTTGTGGAGTTCAAGGAATCAGAAGCAGCTAAGAAACGGTCAATGAAAAACAAGATAAATGCTGAGAAAAAAAAGTTTCACCATGTTCTGGGGCCAGGTGGCTACAAGACTGGGTTGCCTAAGTGGGATGAATCTGAGAAAAAGATGATTGCTGCAGGGGTCACTCCACAAACAGTGCGTTGGCCCGACAGGTGCAGGACTTGGTTTTATGCGCATGGGGGAAAGTTGGACCCAAAGACAGGGGAGATTATTGAACAGGCAAGTCTTAAAGAAGCCTCGGACGCTTTACTTGAAGCAATAGAAGAGGCTCGAACGGGGGCGTTCCATCCCGAGAGAGAGAACGACGAGCTTACACGCGCCCTCAAGAATCCTGAACACCCGGGACGAACACGAGGCAAAGGCGTTGTTCCGTGGGTTGAGGGGTTTGCGGAGTGAAACGACACTTATAGAAGCCGTGCGAGAAAGAAGAAGCATGATGCAGACCAGAGGAAGCAAGATGCAGACCGGCTTCAAAAGGTAGAATCAAAGAACGCGGAGTTGGAACACGCTTTCATGCGGCAGCAGGAGCAGATCGACACAATTAGCCAGCAAGGGGCGTCTCAGCGGCAGGAGCAACCAGATCCAGCATTGGATAGTACCATCCCATCTATGCCGAAAAGTAGCGTGGGTTCCACGGGGGTCCCGGCCAATGATGCACTGCTGGCTCGCTACCCCGTGGATGATATCCAAGAGACGACAACTTGTGAGCTACACATGAAAATGAAGAACATATCCATGAAGGTGGCGGACGGCTTTGCTTTACCGAATCCACCTGAAGCAATCATCCACGGCAATCCGATTCCACCTGGCTATGCTCGTGTCGGGGTGGATGAAGTTCTGTCGGGATATGACTCACTAGAGCTTGACTTTCCTGGAGGTCAAGGGGAGCAGACACTGGGAGAAGCCATATGTGGTCTCATTGTATGGAGAAAGGAATGCATCGTATTTCCAAACTCGGTGCCAAGGCCACCGACTCCTCCTCCAAGTCCGCCGCGTCAGCCGACTCCAACCCACCTCGAGACGGAGCGCAGCGCGAGTCGGCCATATCGATCTCCGCCGCGTCAGCCGAATCCACCCCACCTCGAGACAGAGCCCAGCGCGAGTACGCGATATCGATCTCCGCCGCGTGGGCCGACTCTAAAGCGGAAGAGAGCACCAAAGAAGAAACCCGAGCCTCCTGCCAAAAAGCAGTTAGCTTATGAGATGACTGAGGGGGAAACCAAAGGGGTCGTGGATGCCCAAGTGAAGGCCCATTTTGCACCGAAACCGCCCCCGCCGTCGAAGGAGAAAATACCTGAGAAAGTCGTACAACACTTTGTGGATCTTGCTAAACCGGCTATGGAGAAAAGGCGATCAGACTATGAATGCTCTATTAGCAAGTCATATCATCAACAAAAAAATCAGCAGTCGAGCCTTACAGGTAGTAATAAAAGCGGGAAAACTGTTCCCCAGCTCGGAGAACAGGCAGTGCAATCGACCCCCCCGCTCAAGGTGAGTACCGATAAGGTGGTAACCGACGCTGATAGAGAGATGGCGGCTAGAGAGATGGGTATCACTGTTGAACAACTCCTAGGCATCGAGGAACTCCCCACGATGGATCCGAAGGAACTAGCATGGAAATATGTCCCCGGGAACCCTCTGGTTAGGCCTGACGAGGTGAAGCTTCTACCAACGCAAATGCGCAGATTGCATCACTGGTACCTGAGAGAAGTAAAGGCCGGGCGAGAGAGCCTCATGGTGAAAGTCAAGCCAGAGCATTACTTCCATGGAAATGATGTGTGGATTGAATTTCCAGAAATTTTTCAGTTATTCAATCAAGACGCACTCGACAAATCTCTCGTCAGTTGCTATTGTCTGTAAGTGATTTCTTTCTGTAATTTAAGTCTCTATCTCAGCTCGTTCATTGCCTGTAATTATCATCACTATATTCTTTTGTGTGGTATTATATATGCAGAATGAAGATTTATAAATTGAAAAGAGATAGAGTCTATGGCATTGGGTTCATTGACCCAAATACCGTTAATGAAATTGTGTTAAATAACCACCCACAAGACACAGAGAATAGCTTGCTAATGTTTTTGAAGGAACTAAATAGCAGACTAGAAATACTTTTTCCTTACAACTTCAGGTGAGTGTTACTGTCTTGTACTACAAATTCTATTTTTGCTTACTCGATGTTAAGTGTAGTTGATGAGTTATGCATGCCCGCTTATACAAACGTGTGCGCAGATTCCACTGGATCCTGCTAATCATTAGAGTTGACGAGGGAACTGTTGAAGTACTGGACTCACTAGGTAAAGACGCTGAAGCATACAGGAGCCTGTTTTTGATGCTCAATAGGTAATTTCAATCATTATCGCACTATGTCGGCCTCTTTAGTTCATTTCCTGATATCAAGTAATTAATAACTTCTTTATTCATTTTCTTTGCCGGGCAGGGTTTGGAAAAGTTCATCAAAGAGGTTGTCGGTGAATGAGAACCACAGCTGAAATGGCGACGGTCCAAGGTAATTAAGTAGTACTAGCTACGTCCGCGCATCTCTTTAATTCTAGTTTCAATACCATTATCATGCTTGATTATTATCTGATTGAATTCTATTCTCGTAAAGTGTATGAGGCAGGAAAAAGGGACTAATTTATGTGCATACTACGTTTGCGAGAACATTCGCTTTATTACCGAAAGGAGCAGAGATGCAAGACATCTTTGGGTACGTAAACACTATTCACAATTTTTTTATCATGATCTAATATATATACACACAACTAATATATTCATATTGATCTCTTTCTTTAAAGATGGTGGAGATGCGGGGTAGGCTCCTACCAAAGGACCGCATACGAGCACTTCAAGAGGAAATGGCGGGATTTTTGCTTGAGCAAGTCATATCTCCCGACGGAGAATGCCATTTCACCTAATGCCTGCATGTAATGATCTGCAAATTGTAGGAGAAATTGTATATACCAAATTGTATATATATATATGTGTATGCATGGTCATACGAGAAATTTTATGATATATGATTGGTTCTACGAGAATTTCTATTATATATGCATAACGTGTACAGTATGTAGTAGCGTAAAATATGTTTGAAATGAAAAAGAATTAAATGGAAAACACAAAATGAAAAGGAAAAATAAACAATAAACAATAAACACTAAACCCCTAAACCTTTAGTCCCGGTTGGTGTCACCAACCAGGACTAAAGATGGCAGGGATTTAGTCCCGGTTGGTGTCACCAACCGGGACTAAAGGTCCACAGCCCCCGGCGTGCGCTGCCGGCCACGTGGCAGGGATTTAGTCCCGGGTCGTGGCCAACTGGGACTAAAGGGTGGGGGCCTTTAGTCCCGATTTATTTGTCGCGGTTGGTGAACCGGGACTAAAGGCCCTTCCCAACCGGGACTAAAGGCCGTTTCTCCACTAGTGCTTCACCTGCCTCTGGCACCACCACAACAGCCACCAAAGGAAACAATGACGGATCACCTTCACACCCGAGCTCGAAGCGGCTCTATCGCTGATATACAACTTTGCGGACCTCCAAGGTGGCTCACCAAAGCCGAAACCATTACCGTTGAACGAATCAGACCGGAGCAACACCCCGGACACACCATCGAACTCCAGATCTGGCACCCCCACATGACTAAGACGTCGAAGGAGAAAACCATACCTGCCATCCACGAACCACGAACCCAGCACGCGATCCACCATCTTCCAGATGCCGCCGATGCAGACCACAATCTGCATCCGCTCCTGGACTACCTCCTAAGCTCTGCGCCGGCACTGGAGCAAACATTGTCGCAACGGCGGAGCCCGAGGACACAGGTCCACCACGAGGATGCCGCCGCCACGCCATCCTTACTTAAACAGACTGATTTCCAAATCCATCCCCAACCATAGGACCGATCGCCTTGTCGGAGTAGGATCTGAAGAAACTTTATTCAGCGCCGCCATCGCCGCCGCCGAAGCCAAGACGATGAACAACCAAATGGGCCGGCCCGCGAGCACACCCGGCACGGCCCGCCATGGGCCAGGCACGGCACGGGCTAAATGGGCCGGGCCCGGCACGCGGCACGCCCTGGGCCGTGCTTGGGCTGCTAGGCTGAGCACGCGGGCCGGCACGGCACGGCCCGATTATCTTTTTTTTTATATATCTCTATATGGCCCAACAGGTAAAAATAGGCTAAAAAACACCCAGTGCGCCAAATAGCAGGCAGGTTAGTGGGCCTGGCGTGCCGGTGGGCCGGCCCGATTAGCAGCTGGGCCGTGCCTGGGCTGCAGGCTGCAGCACGCGGGCCGGCACGGCACGGCCCGTATAATAATCATGCCTCGGCGAGCCGGGCCGGGCCAGGCACGATTAGGATGGGCCGGCCCGTTTGGCCAGCTATGGTTGCCGCGGAGGCCGCATCCACCACCCAGCGTGCATCCAATGCGACGCGCTACACCAAAGCCTATACATCATCTCACCAACGTTTTCGATCCGGCATGGCGAGGCCTGCGGCAAGGCGATCCATTATCACCATATCTTTTCATCCTGTGTGCGGAGGCTTTCTCAATCCTCTTGCAATGAGCTGAGCTGGAGGGCTCGATTGAGGGGGTACAAATCTGCCCTGGGGCTCCAAGGATCAATCACCTATTCTTCGCCGATGACTCTTTAATTGTCATGAAGGCAACGACAGAGAGTGCAACTCGCCTTCAAGAGATCCTTGCATTGTATGAAACTCAATCTGGCCAGAAAATCAATAGGGACAAATCTTGTGCTTTCTTCAGCAAGGGAACAAACAACCACAATAAACAGCAGGTTTTGCACGTCCTTGGCATACCTTTTGAATCACAGAATGAGCAGTATCTTGGGTTACCGGTGCACATTGGGGCAGCCAGGAGTAAGGAATTTGAGTACATCAAGGAAAATATTTGGAGAAGAATTCAGGGATGGATAGAGAAGCTCTTGTCTAAAGTAGGTAAGGAAACACTAATTAAAGCGGTCGCCCAGGCCATACCTACATATGCAATGTCCTGTTTTGATCTTACAAAGAGCCTATGTGAGGAGATCACTTCCATGATCTGCCGCTACTGGTGGAGCCAGCAGGATGGCCAGCACAAATGTCATTGGATTGGGCGGGAAAGATTGATGAAAGCAAAGAGGGATGGAGGCCTTGGCTTCCGTGACCTGCACATTTTCAACATGGCGATGCTTGCACGACAATGCTGGAGACTAATTCAAAATCCAGATTCATTATGTGCTGTGGTTCTCAAGGCCAAGTACCACCAAAACTGCTCTATTCTAGAGGCAACGGAACAAGAGGGTATGTCCTACACTTGGAGGAGTATACTCCGAGGAAGAGACTTGCTGAAGGAGGGCATCGTGTGGCGAATTGGGGACGGTATGCAAGTGAACCCATGGACCGACCCATGGCTGCCGAGGGGGTCAACCAGGAGACCAGTCGCTCAACAAGGACACTCCATTGTCACTAAGGTTAATGAACTGATTGACCCGGTTTCAGAAACTTGGGATGAGGAGCTGGTTAAAGAGCTATTCACTGAAGACGATGCAAGGGTTATCCTGGCAATCCCCTTGAGAGCGGATATGGAGGACTTTATCTCCTGGCACTATGACAAAAAGAGTTTGTTTTCTATCAAGTCTGCATATCACCTTGGAGTAAGTCTAAAGGAGTCTAGTCACGGTCAAGATGCGGGAACATCTGGTGAGCAGGGCCCTAGTTCGGCGAACTGGAATCACATTTGGCAGCTTGAACTCCCGGGTAAAGTCCGCATGTTCTTGTGGCGGCTGGCTCACAACAGCCTTCCAACCCGGATGAACATCAAAAGGAAGCATATCGAACTTGACACAAGATGTCCCATGTGCTGGAGGCTTGACGAAGATGGAGGGCATTTATTCTTTAAATGCAAGAAGGTGAAGGCTGTTTGGCGAGAACAATTCCTGGAGGATGTCCGCATCTCCCTCTGTCAGTGCCAAGATCCGCAAGATATGATACGCCATGTTTGCGCTATGCCACGAGAAAAGAAGCTGCGAGTTGTTGTGCTCCTATGGGACTGGTGGACGGCCAGGAACAAAGCTAATGCGGGTGAAGCATAGAAGACGGCAATGGAAATCAGTTCTTTCATCACAAAACACATGACTGATTTCACTTCGGTGAACATTCAGAAAACGCCGCAGCCGCAACAACACCAGGTTTGGATCCCTCCATCTACAAACGTGATCAAGATCAATATGGATGCTGCTTTCCATGTGGAGTCCGAGACTGGAGCGTGGGGTTTTATTGCGAGAGACGAAACGGGCGCTTTCCTGGCGGCTGCGGCTGGCAAGCTGAACCATGTACGATCTGCCCTGCACGCGGAGGTGATCGCCTGCTTACATGCTATTGAAGGGTCAGCTGACCTGGGTGCACAGCGTATCAGTTTTGAATCGGACTGCTTGACAATGATTTCTGCACTTAATGGGCGGGACTACGATGCGGCGGAGCTGGGAGTACTCTTCAGAGAAGCTAGAAGCCTGTGCCATGTCTCCTTTGTTTTCTCTGAATTCAGTTTTTGCCCCCGAAACACTATAACCATGTGGCCCATGCTTTAGCCCAGTTTGCTATGGGTGCTGCTGAACCCCTCCATGTGTGGGCGAGTGTTGCCCCTGACTTTGTTTCTGTCTTGGTGAATGCTGATATTGCTTCCCAAGGTTAAGTGGAATATAACTTATTCCTTCTCAAAATAAAAATAAAAAAGCCTATACATCATCTCGCCCTCGGCGGCAGCGACCGTCTCTGCCTCCTCCCAGACAACTCGAGAATCCTCCATCCCTCCCCTCGGCGCCACTCGCACTCGCAAGTCGCAGCCGCGCCGTCCCCAGCCGGCGCCGATCGCTCTCCGTCCGGCAGGTAAGCCCCCCGAGCCCTCCTCGCCGCTCCGCTCACACCGTCTCCTAGCTAGGGTTCCCGGCACTGATTCGGCGGCGCTCGCTGCGCCGGGGCGGTACTCCGGCGCAATGCTCGTGGCCCCGGACCCGCTGCCCTGCTGGTTGGGGGGAAGCTCTGATCCGGTGGCCGGCGCTTCTCGCCCGCTCGCTAGCGGCTCTGGAGCAAATCGGTCACATCCAGCGTCCCGTGCGAGCTTAGGATAGTTCGATTATCCCCCCCGTTGGTCAAACCGAGGGCCAGTTTGGGCTACCTCCTAGTGATTTCGCTGTCGTGGTGGGAATTGAGTAGTCGCGGTGTGGGCGTTTGTAGGTGGAGTGCTCCCAGGTTTCATGCCCACCAGCTCGTATTATCACTCGGATCCGGGCATTCGGCAGGTTAACATTTACCGAATTTCGGACCTGCATTGTTGCGGTGCGTGCCAGGGGATAGCGTTTATGCTGGCTTTGGCACGGTGATTTTGTGCGTGCAAAAACTCTTGGGGCTACTTTCTAGTGATTTCACTGTCGGGTGGTGGGAGTTGAGTGGTCAGGGTGTAGGCATTTGTAGTTGAGTGACCCCCAGCTTTTATGCCCACCAGATCGTATTACTCGAGTCGGCCGGTTAACGTTTACCGAATTTTGGACCGACGCTGTTGCGGCACGTACCAGGGGATAGCGTTTATGCTGGTTTCGGTGCGGCGCTTTTGTGGTTTAAACTTGGGGCGTGCTTGGTTTGCGAGGCTACCTCCTAGTGATTTCACTGTCGGGTGGTGGGAATCGAGTGGTCGGGGTGTAGGCATTTGTAGTGGAGCGATCCCAGGTTTTATGACCAGACATTTAGCCGAAATTTGGACCTACACTATCGTGGCACGTACCAGGGGATAGCATTTATGCGGGTTTTGGCGCGACACTTTTTTTGTCGGGATTTTGTGGTGCAAACTTAAATAATGACTTCCCTAATGTTGACACTGGTTCTGTTATCGTGGACTGTCGAAATCATTCATTTTCGTAGGCTGAGTTACTTTAAGTTGTTATTTATGCTCTCGTGTGCGTGGGAGACTCCACGTGCTGATTTCTCTTACCTTCTTCTCATGGTCACTGGATTGTGATATTTGTTTTTCCAGAGTTTGAAGGTTCACAGAAGGAGAGATGGCAACTCTAACCAGCCTTACCTCAAACCCGAATCCAAACAAGTCATTCGAGGTGTGATACTTTTTGTGGCCATGTGTGTCCTGCTTTTATTTTTTGCGTCTTGTCATTCTGTAAATGCTACATATTCTCTGCAACGGTTGCTTTCAAATGCAGGTCCTGCCTAATCCGGGTGACTCCCTCTCAAGCCTCAGTTTTAGCCCGAAAAGTAATCTTCTGGTGGCAACTTCTTGGGATAACCAGGTAATTTTGTTTCTGCTGTAATTTTCAGTGAGCTTTCATTATTGTGATGTATCTTACTAGGAGTGTCTTTTGAGTTTTGTGCAGGTGAGGTGTTGGGAGATAGGTAATGGTAACAGTCAGCCAAAGGCATCCATATCACATGATCAGCCAGTACGATCTCAAACATATTTCTCCTGAAAGTACTTTCATCTTATACATTAGAGTGGTTCCTTACCTGTTTACTTGGTATGATGATTGATTTGTTTCCTTCCATCAGGTGCTCTGCTCAGCCTGGAAAGATGATGGGACTACTGTCTTCTCTGGAGGGTGTGATAAACAGGTCAAAATGTGGCCTCTGCTGTCTGGTGGGCAGGCTCAGACGGTTGCAATGCATGATGCACCTGTCAAGGAGGTCTCTTGGATTTCTCAGATGAATCTTCTTGTATCCGGAAGCTGGGACAAGACACTAAGGTGCAAGCAATAATCCTCTCCACCCTCAGTATTCTTTACTCGAAAATTGAGCGCATATCACCCATGTCTGCTCCTAAATCGTTATTTGTGGCAGTTTTGTGTTATGAGGTTCGTCTTATTTTTAGTATCTTTTCTGCACTTCATCTGTACATTGGCCAGTTTTAATAGATTCCGTGCAATTTATGAAGAAACTGCAGTTATGTAGTTTCACCAGCACTAATCAAACATTGTAGAAGGTCTGTTTATGTTTCCACTCATTTTGTATGCCCTCTTTGAACCTAAGAGTTTTATACTACTTGCTGAATCATATTGCCCGATTCTTATCAAAGGTTGTGCACTTTCGGGGTATCATTTGTACGATTTATGGCTGCAATGAATTTTTCTTATGATGGAAGTTGCTATAAAAGTAACCATTGATGCAGACAGTTACTATATTAAAAAGTAAACATCATGTGGTTATTGTTAGAAATATTCGTTTCGAGTTTTAGCATCATCTTTATGAAGATTATTTGGGGAACATCAAGTAAGGTTCTGGCTGTCAATTTAAATAATATGCTTGCTGTCATGACCATAAATTGAGCATCGGCGATAAACATGGTAGGCAGGAGGCCAGGGGCCAGGATCCTTGCAATGACCTGTCGACGTACCCGTGATGGCAGAAGTGGTGCAAGGGACAGGGCACTGGAATTAGGGGAGGCAGAAATAGAGAAATAAAGATTGGGGATTAGACTTCTAGCTGATTCATAAGAAATGTGGTTGCATCATTTTATAGAGGTTGGCCTTACACATATGACTCAGAAGCAAAAATGGACTAACACTTTTCCCTAAACTGAATGCTGCAACTTCTAAGACACCATATAGGGCACGGGCTCAGGCTGAAGTCATCTAGGACTCAAACATGCAAAAACAAACTGGAACAAGGACATGCTTGAAACTGACTAGTACTAGGATTCCCTGGGTAACTCCAGTTCAGCAGGCGGTCTGGATGCAGGGTGCCTCCTCTGATACGTATATCCCATGTGGCACTTGCGTTGAGTATTTGTGTTGTCTGCTTGTCTTGCATTATTTGTATCATGCTGAGACTAATACATTTGGGTTGTGCTTTGATCTTTTTATCATTACAACTTACCTCTGATCCTGATGACCATGACTTGTTTCTACTCCGCTATCAATGCTGACCATCATATACTATTGTAGGTATTGGGACACAAGACAAGCAAATCCAGCTCATGTTCAGCAACTTCCAGACCGTTGCTACGCTCTTGCTGTGAATTATCCCCTTATGATTGTGGGGACAGCTGATCGCAATATCGTGATCTTCAACTTGCAGAATCCTCAGGTCATTTTGTTTCCTACTGAGTATGCATGTGCTCATTTTTTTCAATTCTTTTGGTGGTGGCGCTCATGCTTTCTGTGTCATTGACTTATATTTTGATCTGACTGCTTAATTTCATCTCTGGTATGATATTAGACTGAGTTTAAGCGTATTCAATCACCTCTGAAATACCAGACACGGTGCGTTGCTGCATTTCCAGATCAACAAGGATTCTTGGTAATGCCATATTTTCTTGTGTCTTTTACTCTCAGCATTACAACACCAAACCAAAACTTCCGTTGTTCGAATACATAACTGATTGTTACTATGCTTTGAAGTTTAACCACATGTTCTTCTCTACCTATCCCATCATAATTATGTTGCCCAATTATGTTATTTTTACCTAGCTTGAGTTTTTGACCTTAAACATTTGGTCGATAAGTTACAACCTTACTCGAATTAGCCTTAGACGTTGGCCTGCCATCATTTGCAGTGTAATGGGTGTTGTTCCTTTAGTGATCTGCATTCAAACTTCCTACCCCTCTATTTGGATAAATAAGACATATATTGATTGTGAAATCAAACTTTACTGACTGTAAATCCTATAATATGTGATTTATGTGACACAAAATTGATAGCATTGGATTTGTTTTCAAAAGTACTTTACTTTGTTATAATTTTGATAAAATATGATAGAAGAAATTTATGGCCAAAGATTGAACCCGAGCAGTCAAAATATGCCTTGTATATCTGGACGGAGGGTAATATTAGGAATGTTAATCCAATATAAATGTCACTAATTGGCATCTTTCTAGTTAGTCACAAAAGCTGCATAAAAGAAGAGGATGCAGTTTACCTTAATATTTTGACCAACTCCAACTGTGTTGCAAACAATTTCCTTCACCAGAACTGTAGAACGGATCTTAGTATATAGCAGTTAAAGCTAATCTGAACGCGAATCGTGCTGAAGTACAAATAGTAAAACCATCCAAGGCTTTAAGCAATTGTTTTTGAACTACAGATCTTTAGATGTTTATAGTTCCGCATTTGCCTATTCTTCACCTGCCTGTGTGTGTTTTTGTAGTGGGTGGTGGTTTCATCATGGGCTTTGATCAATCAAATTTTGCTGTTACACAATGATCTTTTTCTACATCAATGAACTGCCTATATTGGATAAAGCTGGTCGATACCTGGCAATAGTTCTTGTTTTATTTATTGTTCTTTCCATATGACTTGGGCAAAAGGATTTTTTTACATTCGACTGACACGTGATTTTGTTTAAAGGTGGGTTCCATAGAAGGAAGAGTTGGTGTGCATCAGATTGATGATTCACAGCAAAGCAAAAACTTCACATTCAAATGTCACAGGGAAGGGAATGATATTTTCTCTGTCAATTCGCTCAACTTTCACCCTGTAAGATCTCTATCTTGTTCTCTCTTGACTCCTTTTTTATCTGTGTGCCATTCTTATATTTCATTAGTCCACTTTTGCTATTATGGAAAATGCTAATGGGGACTTCTGTTGAGCTTTAGTCACCATGTCTCGTCATCATGATTTGTAAAATACTGAAAGCTCAGTTCATTGTCTTCCACTAGATGTGTTGAGCTTTATTCGATACAGATACCACACTTCGCCTAATATAATAACCACTATGCTTGTAGGCATACATATGTTAGCAAACTACTCCAAATTGATCAAGCAATGTTTTGCAAAAATAAAAATCCCAACAGATTAGCTTCAGTTCAATTGAGCAACTCGAAATCGTACCTATTTGGTACAGGCACATCAAAGAGAAGCGTTTCTGCTTCTTCTTTTGCTATCTTTGGCATCTTATTCATTGGATTGGTATATGCTTGGGTGATGATTCTTTACATCCATTTAGTTGAGTGTGCTTGTTGGTTATATTTCACTGGAAAATGCAACAACCAGTGCCAACTGACTGGTGATAATTGTGAAGTATGGAAATTCAGTTAGTGAAGTTACTTCTGGGATTTCATGTTAGCTACCACTTGGCACAGGTTCATCACACGTTTGCCACAGCTGGATCTGATGGTGCTTTCAACTTTTGGGATAAGGATAGCAAGCAGAGACTTAAGGTTTGTCTATTCCCGTTTTCCTTTCTTTCTGTTTTTCGCTCTTGTTGGTTTATATTTTCTTGATTGGTATTCAATGATTTCAAGATGGCTTTACTTTGTTGTGATCTGTGGACATATTAATGATCTGCATACAAATTCTTTGTGGATGCGCATGCATAGCGGAAATCAACCCGAGCTTAAGCTAATAAACTCACCATCATGGTCGTGAGCAGAAAAAAAGATTAGTACATAAATGTTATCATCAATTCTGATTTTGCCAGCCTTGTCATCCTGCCTTTTTTGGCGTCTAGCATGCACTTCTTTTTATTCTTGATGAAAGCATATTACATATTTATTATTCAATGGCATGGAATCTCTGCAGTAAGAGGCATCTGAGTAATTTGTCATCAGATAACCTTTTAGCTTGTAGACATAGCATACACAGTGTTGCATTCTGACAGTTGCTTACTTGCTTAGCATAGAGGGCCATCTGGGTGTGCCCAAGTTTATTGCTTCAGTTCTCTCATTTATCACACCTTCCAGTATTTTGCGCATAACATATTCTTACATTTGCCCTACACTGCTTCTGTACAGGCTTTCAGTCGGTGTCCTCAACCCATTCCTTGCAGTAGCTTCAATAATGATGGCTCAATATTTGCTTATGGGGTAAGTCAAGTGATGCTTTTGAGTGTCTTGTTATCACCATGTTTTCGGATTGGGTTCAGTTTAGATATGTGACATGTCTGTCATTTTTCCTGCACCTTGTTTAACATGTGGAAGAAATCAGCTCCTGATGTTTCAGCTCGATGAATATTTCATGTTCCTTTTGAACCGCTACTTTTAAAATGCATTATGTGGTCATAGTGTTATCTAAATTCTAAGTTCTGAATACAACCATAATTATCATTGCTGGAGAGCAGGTCTGCTATGACTGGAGCCGTGGTGCTGAGAACCATAATCCTGCAAATGCAAAGACATCCATCTATCTCCACAGTCCCCAGGTAGTTTCGGAGTGTTGATATCACCATAAAAAAAATTCTTCTATTTTCGAGATCATCGATGTCATTTGAGATCCATTCCTGTTTTTACTTTACTACCTCCATCCTAAAATGTAAGACCATTTTTGACACTATGATACTATAAAAAATGATCTTACATTTTGGGACGGAGGAAGTATTATATTATGTTATCTTTTGGCACTCAACTTGCCTCATTCTGAACAGGAAGCTGAGGTGAAAGGAAAGCCAAGAATCGCAACAGGACGGAAGTGATGGCATCCTGCCTGCTGAAAAGTCGATAGTTGTGCAAGAGATCATGTATATTCAAGGGCCTTGTTTCGCTCGGGCCTTGCCTTTCCGTGTCCTCTGGATGTTCTTACTTGGTTCGGCCACCTGTTAGATGAAAAGTCTACTCCCAGCAACCAGTGATAGGGACTTAGCCGTAGGTCGTAGCACATAGCTGTTCCTGTAATGCATAGTTGTCCGAAGGAATGTTTTCCCGTGTTCTTCTGTTGTGATATAGTCAGGTCAGTGCGTAGTCTTTCGAAAGGAAAAAGTCTTGAGTGTCTTGTAAGTGGTGTAGATCTTTGGAAATATGGGCATGGTATTTGGTGGAGTTATTCTGATACCATATATATAGCAACTAAGTTATTAGTGGCCTGCGCCAAGATGTCCGGTTTCGGTCTCTCAAGTCTAAAAACTGAAGGTAGCGTGAGCTGACGCGAATGCACAACTAGATTTATGAGGAAGGTTCTAGTATGTACTGGCACCATTCTGCAAATACATGCGACATTTCCGAGGATTTATGGTCTGAATCTTTATTTACAATGTATAAACATTACACTGAGCTGCAAATACATTTCTGCATGTTCGAGAACCCAATGACTCTTCCTGTTTATCTAAGTTGTAAAGTCTAGGATTCCCATCTTCCTAGTATCAACAGTGCCAGCGGCAAGTCACTTTGGAGCATGGCCACATTGAGCATGTTATGTTTTAAGTTTGAAAAGAAAAAAAAAATATGGCTAGAAAAATTCCGATGTATTTTCTGTGCATATATATATAGATGTGTAGTGTATCTATATAAGTTTCATCAATATGTGTTTGTATGTGAGATATACAAAGAAGACAAGATACATGCAAAAAAAGTGGCTTGTTTTTGTTGTTGTTTTCGGGCTGGATTTTTCTAGTTTTTCGTGCAATGTATTATTGAACGAAAATTAACAGGTGGGTAGCAAACATCCATACATATCCGTGTAAAGAAAACTCTCTTTTCGAAACTTCCAGATGCCATTTTTGAGCTGTTTAACATAATGTGCTCCAAAAATCTGTTCTTCAGTAAAGCTACACCTACCTAATATTTCTTACGTACCCTACGTATGATCTCATTTGGCAGCTTTTTATTGGTCATTAGTTGAGCACACGGCCCACCCCAAGATTCAGATGTACTACTCCGTCTCATAATGTAAGACATTTTTACAACCTAACATAGCTTATAAAAACGTCTTACATTAGTGGACGGAGGGAGTAGCATTTTCGGCGCAGGAGCCGGCATTTCGTTATTGCAAGCAACAACTGCATATCTTTATGCGGTCAACTTAAATAGATTCAGTTCAACACGATTCAATAGCCACGACAAGGGGCAAACACTAGGAAATCAACCTAACACAAACATAACGGGGGTGTGAATACTTAATTTACAGGAATTTTATTGGGTGACAATTCATAAGTGCAGCACAAATTACAATTGCATAGAGAAAACTAACCCAGTTTCACAGCAAGAGAGTAGACTAGTTAACATAAGAGAATCAATCTCCGATAACAAAGTGCGTGAACCCAGCTTCAAGAATCTCAACACAGGGAAACACCACATCTTTTCAGCTCCAAGTTCCCGTCCTATCATGAGAACCCAGTCCTGCCGTCCTGGTCTCAGCTCCTTCAGACATCAAACACATCATCATACATGTCAGCATCCGAGCCCACACCGTCGATATAATCACCCATGTCATCGAATTCAGCATCCTCGTCGTCGGTGACCACGTCCAGCAAATCATCGTACATGTCGACCTCGAAGTCAGAACCAGGGTAGTCATCACTGCTAGTGATGTAAGCCCGGTACTTGAAGTCGGAGATGGGGTCCTTGGGAAGCCTGAGGTTCCCGATCCTGGCACACTTGGATCTCATGGCATCGTCCATCTGGAGGTTGCAGCACCGGCGCACGTCGAGTGACTCGAGGCGGGGGCAGTGGTCGAGGATCGCCGCCAGTCCAGCGTTGGTCAGGTTGTTGCCGATCAGCTGGAGGTCTCGGAGCTCGGGCATGCTGCTCGCGATCCCTAGCGCTCCCGTGTCATCATCCATGCCCTCAAAGGCTGCAAACCCCCTTTGGAGGATGGTCCAGCGCTCGTTCAGCCGAAAGGATTTCAGTTGTGGGCAGGCTCTGCCGACTGACTCGCACACGTTGCTGTTCAGTGAGCAGAATGTGATATCCAGCTCCTCAAGCTGAGGAAAGCCCTTGACTGCCTCTGCCAGCGCCTCGTTGGATACTTCATCACATAGGCTGAGTTGAAGGCTCTTCAGCGAGGATGCCCTGCATTGAGACATGGCAAGTTCTTATATCTAACACAAACATTTAAGCTAAAATGCCAAACCCAATCATGCTTTCCAAGCTCAGGACAAGAAATAACACTAGAACAACAGAATTGATTGAAATAACCATGTGAAAGTAAAACATTCCATGCTGTTAGATTCATCATAATCTTCAAATAAGTCTAACTCCAGCCACATGCAAATGAACTTCAGCATGCAGTTCTAAACAAAATACCACATTACTTGATACTATGTCTGAACTCTACATATCAC
This sequence comes from Elymus sibiricus, assembly GCA_039707655.1. NCBI lineage: Eukaryota > Viridiplantae > Streptophyta > Magnoliopsida > Poales > Poaceae > Elymus > Elymus sibiricus. The sequence goes on from CM077664.1 coordinate 43,757,832, forward strand.
ATCTAGTCAAACCATTAGAAGAAGAGGACAATGAGCCATGTGTTAGGTGGTCAGGAAGTGGGATTAGTTTATTTCAATGCACCAAAGATCAACACAACGATAAGAAAATAGCAACTCTGACTACCACTACGCTTACCAAGCAAACAAATGGTCACAAGAATATGGAGTTATGGACAGCTTAGGGGTTTTGCTTCAGTGAGGGGATATAACAGTTGCAATACCATAACAGAAAGTAGCTAGTAACAGTAACATATTTATCGTTTCACTGCATAGTTGTTGATTTGATTGTTAATACTATGCGATACAGATTTACACCAGTGGTAATTGGATGCGCATTCAGTAAGGCCCTTAATCTTTTGTATGTAAGGAAATGTTGTAGTGGTGGCTCCAACAGTGTAATCAATATGAACCAATCCGAGTAAATGATGATTTGAACCCAGGTAGTGGGCCCACCCAATATGTAAGTTAACTACATGAAAAGTGCAGGCACACTAAAACGTTCATCCTGAAGTACATGAGTTATCTCGTAAAGATTCTGATGGATTGTTGGATAAAGTTGTGAAAGTTTCCAAGGTTGCAAGTTTCTGGATAATCTGAATGCAGGAGAGAACTGTGTACAAGTGAAAGGTACTGGAAGATGCATGAACCAAAAACAGTTACAGGAAAGATTAACAGAGAAGTCTGCAGCTACCGAAGGCAGGATTGTCAGAAATTCCAAATTCCATCATGCATCAATCTTGCAGTGAAACTGCCTACCTTTAGGAGAAGAAACACCAGCAGAAAAAATACACATAGAAGTCACTCAATCAGGACAGAGCTAACCTACATCTTTATCAGAAAAAAATGGTAATCAACCGTCGAAGTGATTATTTGGTTTTCTACAGACCTTTACAGCAAGTAATTTGCTGGAAACCAACAAAAAAGTTCAGATGGCCTTCCCCCCTGTAAAGTCTCCATGCTCAGACTCACCTATCCTTGTATGTTTTAGGGATTGGTCAGTCCCTATATTATATCCAAGTAGCACAATGATACCCCCATTCTGACCAGTCTCAAAAATCCCGATCTTAGCTGAGATTAGTGGGAACAGGCCAATTCCCTCCAGGAAAACAAACCTTCAGTGTGCTACTCTATATACATTTTCTGGGTTGCTCCACATACATTATGTCCCAAGCTACAGAATAGACAGAATTAGCAAGTTACATCAAGTCAGACATCGGACTAGAGACTCATGTGATCTGTTCCAACTTCCAAGCAATTTACAGTTGAGTACCATTTTACTCCATCCAATTTTGTTAGGTTATGAATAAGTTTTTTTTTTAACTTGTCAAATCAAACAGCAGAAAGGTCCATTTCCAACTACAGAATACAGACTTATTTTCAGTTAAAGAGTTTCTCTATGCATTTTTTAATTTACCAGCAGTACCAGCAACCGTTCGTTTAAGAACTGAATAAACAAAGCGTCGCATTCAAAAATTCGGTCATCATGAAAACCAATTGATGGGAAAAAAATGCCCATCGTATGAGAGAAATGGACATGTAAATTGTAAATAGTAGTACTAGGAAGGGGAAAGCTGCTGCGAGCGACCTTTCGGAGATGTAGCCGAGGAGGGCGTCGGTGACGAAGGTGTCGGCGCAGAAGGACTGGAGGGTGCCGGCGGCGCGGTCGACGGCGGCGCGGGCCATGGCCTCGGCCTCCTCGGTCTCGAGGATGTCCCCGTGGTGGGTCATGTCGAGGCGGCGCCACAGCGCGGCGTCGCCGTCGGCGAGCCGGCGCCACGCGCGGCACGCCCGGCCGGCCCCCGTGAGGATGTCGGCCACGTCCAGCTTCCCGAACACCGCGAAGAGCGCGTCCGACGGCATCCCGGCCCAGTCGCGGATCTCGACCTCGCCCTCGCCCTCGCCCGCGTCCTCCTCCATGGCCGGCGATGCGGTGGTGCTAGGCTAGGGTTTGCCGGAAGGAAAGGGGGAGGAGAGGAGAGTGGTCGGCGTGGGGGTTTGGTGAGAAGCAGATGCTCCGACTTCACTCACCAATTATGCAGCGGCGAATTTACTGCTCGCTCTCTCCCTCTCTCTCGGTCCAACCAAAGGTAAAAACGATTTTTTTGCCTGTTGCTGTGAAAGCAAATAAGAGGGTCTACAACGGGAGTTACCTAGGACAGTGACCGGGCAAGCATCAAAAGTCCGCTTTCATAACTGAATCCATCAAATCAAGTCCTCAAATCTATACTAGTCTTATGCAACGCTAAATTACATACGTAGTTGAACACCGAAAATTGCCTTTGGAGCTCGGCCTCCATGGAGGCCTCCAAATTCAAATTTTAAATTTCATCGAAATTCATATTTTTACATTTCAAAAAATTCTGAAAAAAATACAGATATACATGAAGGCAAAACACACATGTGTGTAAATTTTCAGGGCAAAATACGTTGAAATGAGGGCTGTGCAAAAAAGACAAATCTGGGGCTTTTTAACACATGATACTATTCATCCTCCCAGGCCATGAATTTGTCTTTTTTGTACAGGTCGCATTTCAACGTATTTCATCCTGAAATTTTACACACATACACATAACATCCTTGTTTACTTGCACAAATTTTTTCAGATTTTTTTGAAACCGAAAAGTTTGAATTTTCAATTTTTCAAAAAAAAGGCCTCCATTGAGGCCGAGAGCCATCCGCACATGTCATTGATCTACCAACAATTGACATGTTCTACACTTCTCCATCAAATCAAGTTCATCCACGGCCTCTCTTGCCCTTGCCCTTGCCGTCTTCCTTGCGGGAGTAGCGGTCGAAGACGCAAAACGGATCGAGGCGGATCTGCTCACTGTCGGAGCTGTCTGATCTGTCGCTGTCCTCGTCCTTCTCCTCCTGGGGGCAGTTCGCCCATGGCATGGGCTGCCCTGCTTTGTTTTTTTTACCATGGCACGGACTGCCCTCATTTGCCGCTTTCTCGGTGATGCAGGCACGGAGTGCTTCCTCATCCCTGGCCAGGCCGGCGTGCGATTAAGCCTGCTCCGCCTTGAGGACTGCCACGGTGTCCCGCGTCCTCTGCCTCGCGCGGCGGGCACGCCGTGCCTCCTGGTCGATTTGGCCGTAAACCATGATGGCCTTGGCCTCCGTTTCGGGGACCGTTGGGATGAGGCGCCACCTAAACGGTTCCGCCGTCAGACCGGGATTGCGCCGCCATGCGGAGGTCGCCGCTTCTAGCGAGACCGCGATCAAGCGCCTTGAGCCACATGCCTCGGCGGATCCTAACGCCATTTGAGCGGAGGCAATGGATTCCCTCCGGATCGATTCTGATCGCGGGAAGGGCGCACTCCTCCCAGGAGCATCAGAGAGCAGCGCGGACGACCATCTCCTCTTCAGGACCACAAGGGATAAGGTTCCAGCCCTCGGATCCGGACCTCTCGGAGTTGGATCCACTACCCACCATGCCAGAGTACGCCAGAGTTCGCCGGAGAGGAGCTTGGGAACGGCGAGGAGTAGAATGGAGTGGCTAGAGTTTGGTCTGGAGTGCGGATAGAGATGAATTTATGTGGGGTCGGGTGGGCCATAGTGGGCCGGATCCGACGTGGTGGGTGCGTCCGGGCGTCCCCATATCCGCCCCACATATGATCTGGATATGGGGGTTGCCGGTCAGCCCGGGCGTCCCCATATCCGCCCCACATATGATCTGGATATGGGGGTTGCCGGTCAACTCGGGCGTTAGGGCTGCGCTTCGGGTGTCCGGTTGGGTGGCAATTTTGCGTCCGGGCAGTGATCGGGTAGGCCGCCCGACGTTTGGGGCGGATATGGGGCATCCGGTTGTAGATGCTCTAATGTATGGACCACTTTTCGTGTCGAGGGGCTGGACTTTTCCAAAGATCTGCCAGGCCAACAACCGTTCAATCATGTGTTTGGAGCCGTGGGATAGCATCGCTGCCATTGCAACATGGATTATACCACGGCCACCCATTGCAATGCGAGCAACATTGCGGTGCCCCATTGCAACATGGCCCGTGTTGCAACCAACTACCAGACCATAAGCTGAGGTTGCAACATGGTCTGGGTTTGTTCATCACATGATCGGACCGTAAAATGAGCGGTGTTGGCCTTTGTTGGTTGCAACATGGCATGTGTCGCAACTAGCCGGCGTCGTCCCCCTTGTAGCACCATCGTGACAGTTGCATCCCCCCTGAGCTCCTGTGGTTACCCCCATTGCAACGGCGTTGACTGGCTTGCAGCATCGGTGGTGGGCAGTGGACCAACGAAAAGCGACGAGGGAACCTGGGAGATGGATGAGAGGGACGAGAAAGCAGTAGTCGAAGCTTGAGGATTGGAAGAGAGAGATAGCACCATGGGAGAAGTCGAGAAGAGCTTGGGATAATATTGTAGTGGTTTTGGGTCGTGTGAGGAGAGGATAAGGCCTCGAGATTTCTTTGTGAAGGGTGATTAAGTGGCGGGACGCCCTAGATGCATCTTGCGATTATATCCGACGACCACACGCCTGGCCGACTCTCTGCATGAAATCAGTCGGGTGATTCTAATCATTTCCCATAAATGTAGGCCCCTCATATATTTATAGGTACGAGTGTGTTTGTGTTAAACAACTATAGTCGAATCCCATATGTGTGGTGAAAGAAATAAAGGCAATCTCTTTTGCCAACAGCCCTCCGGCCCCGTCCTCCGACGCCTCCCCCCCCCCCCCCCCCCCCCGCTGACGACGTCCCGGTCATCGGTGGTGCGGGGTGGTGGGATTGAGTGTGTACAGACCATGTATATGTAGGTTTTAGGGCCCTAGTAGCTTTGGTTTTGGCCACTTAGCTCCGGTGAGGGCGATGTCAGCCGCGAATAAGAAAGCTTCAAATCCTTCCTCGACATGGCGTTCTGCTCTTTGGTGGGTAATGGATCTAGGTGTTAGTCTGTTCAAGTGGGGATGGTGTGGCGACATCCTTATGTGTGGACTTTTGTCCTTGGGTTCTGCTGTTGTGAGGACGTTCGCTCTGGCGTCGGCGCGGAGCATGGGAGGTTGTTTAGGAGTGGGAGTCGACGATGTTCTTCGTGGACGGCAGCTGGAAGACGGTGGATTCGTGGTTAAAGGTTGACGGGTCAAGTTTCCTCCTCTAATGTCATCGTGCGAAGGTGCCGAGTCTGGGGTTCGATGGCGCGTCTGAGGTGCTAACCCAACTAGATTCTTTGAACGGTAATGGCTTCGCCTTTGGCGAGCTACTTTGGTTCAAAAAGCTGTGGATAGCGATAGAGCCGTGTCGAGCTCAGGTGAAGAGATGCGATGTCCCCTTTTCCTTCAGTAGTCGCGATGGTGGTGTCGGAGGCAGGTGACGGAAATTGGTATCAAACTCCGAGGATTCTTCGGTGTTGATTGTAATTTTCTCTCTTGGTTGAGGTCGTTTGGGCTGAAGCTTAGGTCTATTCTCTTTCCTGTTTTGCCAGGTCGATGTCTACATGGCATGTACTTTACTGTTTGTTATACGAATGGAACACATACTAGCTTCAAAAAAAGATTGATAGGTATGATTATTTCTATAGGATTTCTTTTACCAAAGTAGAAAATATCAAACTTTTATTGAGAAGTAGAAAATATCAAACTAGCATTACAAAATTTAACATGAATATATAGTATTATGTCTTATAAAAAGGATCAATATATATTTAAAAGAAAACTATGGTGACATGTTTTTTTTAGAAAAAGACTCCCAAAGGGTATCTTATATATGATAATTATCAAGGAGAATAGTAACTACTACAATGAAAAGACAACACGACACAAAACGACCAACAAAAATAAAATTACATCGAAAATCACATTGGTTGCCTTCTTCCTTCCATTGTAAGCCGTCCATTGGCAATTGAAAATTGCACTAAACTGACTTTAAAGAAAAGGGACACCTGCAAACTCCCTCGCCATACTAGGGATTGAAGATCGCAATAATCACTTGTCGCTAGAAATGATATCCAATAACCACTAAAGGAACATCGGTTGGGGCATCATCCCACGCAACGTAGGCTTGCAATCTTTCAGCACAAGTTTAGAGAGTTGAAGAAACTGCCCCTAGCCGCATAACAACTTGAAAGGAGAGGTCGAAGTCGCCACACCAAGAGATAGTCAACTGCTTCCTTTTATTGAGATACAAACTACAAAGATAAGAAGAGAGCCAACAGATCTATCCACACAAAGCCTCACAGGCCCTTCGTCGATTTCGTATAAAATGTTGTTTTAGTTACACTAATTATCAACTCATGCACCTACATGCTCTAGTAAGTTAGAAAAGGGTTTTTCAACTGTGAGATTTACAAATTTGAGAATAAACTATGTACATTATTTGACATATATAAATACTCGGTTACCTCTATGGTGAAAATAGTTGGTTATCATGTTCTTTAGTCGTTACGTGTTTGCTCGTACAACTGTGCAAAATTACTTTGTTACTGCTATGGTGAAAATATTTGGTTATCATGTTCTTTACCGTGTAGTGGGCTTACTACCTGTTTCTCCAAGGTTGTGTTTGCCTCTAATAAGTTAGCACATTCGTTAATTATGGAAAAGCTACTAGTCCATAACTGAGGTCATCAAATATGAATTTTGCATCACAGTAGACAATGCAACTCAGTTAGCTAACTACCCAAATCCAAAAACAACAAACATAACATATTTCTTAAATGTTTATATACACTGGAAAAAAAAGTCAACATTATATAGAGTAAAAGTTCAGAAGAAAAACATGCTACTTCATTTTTTTGGGTATGGATTTGTCTCTGCAAAAAAATTGTGCCTAAACTACACATATGACCTAGATCGAATGTTCGACTCTGTAGCATGAACTGATAGAAAGGGCAACATGTATCAAATTTCGACTGTTTTCCACACCTTGCATAGGCATGACACACGACAGGTATCATGCTTCTTCAGCTCCAATTAATTTTATAACAAACTGAAACAGACAAATGATGGTATATGTTGGATACCATGTATAAGAACTAATAAAATATAAAATGAGATGTGGGTATATGTTGGGAATCTTGATTCCACTTTCTTCCTGCAGATTTCATATGGGAATTCACCAAAGAGACTAAAAGTCTATAAAAGTCGTGTGCATATCAAACCACAAGAATTATATATGGCACACATTTTTCATTGCAATCTAGCCACTGGAGCCACTGAAGCTGGTGGAAACACAATTTCTACTTCCTAGGATCAAATGCAATTACTTAAGTGGCTCTCAGCTGAGGCTAAAAAGATTGGTTGAAAATGGACTGACATATAGTGTGAAAATGACATTGGATTCATTCACATTTACTGCCTTGTCGCTTATCTAGTTCTGAAAGGCCTCAAGTTCTGTCACATATTAACAGGGAGCATTGAAATTCAGTCAGGGATCCAGGAAACAAAGTGTCGTTTTTGTTTTTTCCGGAGAGTAGCAAGGACCATAATTAGCTTTATAGAAACCCATCATTCCTATAATTCATCCCGCCATGAAGTATTTGCTACTATTTGCGCCGAATAATTAGGAGAACGACCAAAAAGACGCTCAAGAGGAATACCACCCTGTAGAGCAGCAGATGGCTGAATGTTGATGAGATAAGTGGAAGTGGTAACAGCCTCAGCCCAGAAGTGAGGCGGAAGAGAGGTGGCGATCATCATCATACGTGCCGTCTCAAGAAGGTGACGATGCTTGCGCTCAGCCACACCATTCTGAGCATGAGCACCAGGACAAGAGAACTGAGCAAGAGTACCCTGCTCAGCAAGGAATCCTCGCAGCGCATGGGAGATATAATCACCAGCTGAATCTGCGCGAAAAACACGAATAGGAGTGGAAAACTGGGTATGAACCACGGCAGCAAATTTTTTATATATAGATAAGACCTCACTACGAGAAGACATGAAATAGATCCAAGTGTACCGAGAAAAATCGTCTATAAAGATAATATAGTAGCGATGACCCCCTTTCGAAGCGAAGGGAGCCGGACCCCAAACATCAGAGTGAACGAGATCAAAAGGGCGCTCGGACACTGACTCGCTGTGAGGATAGGGTAGCTGAATCTGCTTGCCAAGCCTACAACCTAGACAATCCAACGAAGCGTTACCGGAGACAGACCCTAGAACACCGCGATGAACCAAAGATGAGAGACGAGAACAACATAAATGGCCCAGACGATGATGTCACTGCTAAAAAGAGCTGGTAGATGCAGCAACAGGGGCTGTGAGACTGGCGGCGGTGGCAGCGGAGGGAAGACGAAGCCAGTCAAGCTCCCAGAGACCATCAGAGCATCGAGGGCCAGCACCAAGCAGAGCGCCCGTGCGACGATCCTTAACAGAACACGAATCAAAGTCGAGAATGACCCTACAACTAGATTCAACAATCTGACAACCAGATATGAGCTGCATGGTAAGTCGAGGAACATGAGCTACAGAGGGAACATGAAATGAAGAAGTGCTAAGAGTGCCTCGATTAGCTACAGGGAGGGGATCCACTACTAGAAAAAGCCCTATTAGTGGCGCACCTGTTTTCGTTAGTAATGGCGCACTATAGGTGCGCCACTATTAACACGCCACTAGTAACAGATAGTAATGGCGCACCTCTGGTGCGCCACTACTAACCCTTAGGCGCTCCACTGGTATTCCCTCTAGGTGCGCCACTAATAGCCTTATAGGTGCGCCACTAGTAATAAAGAAAGGTGCGCCACTAATAAGGGCTGAAATGCGCCACTAGTAATGTATTTGGAAAACAAAAAAAAATCCAAATTTACAGAAAACAACCTATAAGGAAAAATAATTTAAAAACAAAAAATGAAATAGAATCATATTTTTTATTATAGTAAGAATATTACAATGTCTTTACAAGTATCCAATAAAAGGAAAATTGCAAGGAAATAAAAGAAAATCCTAAAACTAATCTTCTAGTAATCTTTTCTTCTTTTTCTTCACTTTATCCCTGCAAAGTGTAACAAAATAAACAGAAAGACAAACAAACTATTTATAACCGATAAAAGTTGGAAGTGGATATGCTTTAACAGAAGGCTAGTACATTAAAATACACTCAATTGCTAACAAGATGCAATTGCTAACATTACAGCAATGGAGCAGTTTCAATTTTAGTTTCAATACACACACACACTGAAAATATTGATGACAAGGCAACTACACAGGGTAACTAAACTCCAATTGTTACAACTATGTTCATTAAAATTGCATAATCACAGTAAGCAGTTGCTTAATAACTAAACTCCAATTGTTATAACTACTGCTCTAGATCTGAGTAGATGAATATTTATACATAGTACTGTAGTTTAGTGTAGGATCATTGTTGGGGAACGTTGCATGGGAAACAAAAATTTTCCTACGCACACACAAGATCTATCCATGGTGATGAGCATCTACGAGAGGGAGAGTGAATCTACATACCCTTGTAGATCGCTAAGCGGAAGCGTTAAGAAACGCGGTTGATGTAGTCGAACGTCTCCGCGATCCAAATCGCAAGTCGTCCCTCGATCCGATCACGAACTAGTGCCGAACGGACGGCACCTCCACGTTCAACACACGTACGGCTTGATGACGCCTTCACCTCCTCGATCCAGCGAGCGATGATGAAGTAGTAGATGAGTTCCGGCAGCACGACGGCGTGGTGATGGTGGTGAGGAACAATCTCTGCAGGGCTTCGCCAAGCACTACGGAGATTATGACGTGAGAACTAGAGGGTTAGGGTTGCCGACACACGGCTTGGGAAATCTTGATGTGTCCCGTGTGCTAGCCCTGCCCCTCTATTTATATGTTGAGCCTTGGGGTCTAAACTTGGAGTAAAAGCCTCCTCCAGGTCGGTTTTGCCCGCACAAGGTCGGTTTGGCCCGCAGGGAAAGAGTCCAACTCAGATCCCTGTAGTATCGCGTACAAGCGGTAGTACCGCTTACGATAAGCGGTAGTACCGCCCGTAGCGGTAGTACCGCTTACGATAAGCGGTAGTACCACCCGTAGCGGTAGTACCGCTTACGATAAGCGGTAGTACCGCCCGTAGCGGTAGTACCGCTTACGATAAGCGGTAGTACCGCCCCAGGCGCCAGCAAAACTTCCTTTTGCACCTTGCCTAAGCCTCGTGGGCTTTACCCCTTGGCCCAAATAAAGTGTTCTCGTATCCGAACATTTCGGGAAACATCCGGAACCTCTTCCGGTGAATTCCGGAACCCTTCCGGAAACCAAAACACTATTATCACATATATCAATCTTTACCTCCGGACTCTTCCGGAGATCCTCGTCATGTCCGGGATCTTATCCGGGACTCCGAACAACCTTCGGTCACCAACAAAATAACTCAACTATACTAATCGTCACCAAACGTTAAGTGTGTAGACCCTGCGGGTTCGAGAACTATGTAGACATGACCGAGACACCTCTACGATCAATAACCAATAGCGGGACCTGGATGCCCATATTGGCTCCTACATATTCTACGAAGATCTTTATCGGTCGAACCTCTATGTCAAGGATTCAGTTAATCCCGTATATTGTTCCCTTTGTTCTTCGGTATGTTACTTGCCCGAGATTCGATCGTCGGTATCTCTATACCTAGTTCAATCTCGTTACCGGCAAGTCTCTTTACTCGTTCCGTAATACAAGATCTCGTGGCTAACACTTTAGTCACATTGCTTGCAAGGCTCATTGTGATGTTGTATTACCGAGTGGGCCCTGAGATACCTCTCCGTCACACGGAGTAACAAATCCCAGTCTTGATCCATGCCAACCCAACAGATATCCTCGGAGATACCTGTAGAGCACCTTTATAGTCACCCAGCTACGTTGCGACGTTTGATACACACAAGGTACTCCTCCGATGTCAGGGAGTTGCATGATCTCATGGTCAAAGGAACAGATACTTGACATGCAGAAAACAATAGCAATAAACTGACACGATCATATGCTACGTTCGTAGTTTGGGTCTTGTCCATCACATCATTCTCCTAATGATGTGATCCCGTTATCAAATGACATCTCATGTCAATGGCTAGGAAACCTTAACCATCTTTGATCAACGAGCTAGTCAACTAGAGGCTTACTAGGGACACAGTGTTGTCTATGTACCCACACATGTATTTGAGTTTCCAATCAATACAATTATAGCATGGATAATAAATGATTATCATGAACAAGGAAATATAATAATAACCAATTTATTATTGCCTCTAGGGCATATTTCCAACAGTCTCCCACTTGCACTAGAGTCAATAATCTAGTTCACATCACTATGTGATTTACATTGTAATGAATCAAACACCCATGCAGTTCTGGTGTTGTTCATGCTTAGGCCTTGGAAGAGGTTTAGTCATCGGATCTGCAACATTCAGATCCGTGTGTACTTTGCAAATATTTATGTCGTCCTCCTTGATATAATCGCGGATGGAATTGAAACGTCGCTTTATGTGTCTGGTCCTCTTGTGAAATCTTGGTTCCTTGGCTAGAGCAATGGCACCCGTATTATCACAAAACAGAGTCATTGGGTTAAGCGCACTAGGCACTACTCCAAGATCTGTCATGAACTCCTTCATCCAGACACCTTCCTTCGCCGCCTCCGAGGCAGCGATGTACTCCGCTTCGCATGTAGAATCAGCTACCACGCTTTGCTTGGAACTGCACCAGCTAACCGCACCCCCATTAAGAATAAATACGTATCCGGTTTGTGACTTAGAGTCATCCGGATCAGTGTCAAAGCTTGCATCGACGTAACCCTTTACGACGAGCTCTTGATCACCTCCATAAACGAGAAACATGTCCTTAGTCCTTTTCAGGTACTTCAGGATATTCTTGACCGCCGTCCAGTGTTCCATTCCTGGATCACTTTGAAACCTTCCGACCATACTTATGGCAAGGCTGACATCGGGTCTTGTGCACAACATTGCATACATGATAGAGCCTATGGCTGAAGCATAGGGGATGACACTCATCTTTTCTCTATCTTCTTCAGTCATTGGGCATTGAGTCTTACTCAACTTCACACCTTGCAATACAGGCAAGAACCCCTTCTTGGACTGATCCATTTTGAACTTCTTCAAAACTTTGTCAAGGTATGTGCTTTGTGAAAGTCCTATTAAGCGTCTCGATCTATCTCTATAGATCTTGATGCCTAATATGAAAGCAGCTTCTCCTAGGTCCTTCATTGAAAAACTCTTGTTCAAATATTCCTTCACGCTTTCCAACATTTCTATATTGTTTCCAATCAGCAATATGTCATCCACATATAATATTAGAAACGCTATAGAGCTCCCACTCACTTTCTTGTAAATACAAGCTTCTCCGTAAACTTGTATAAACTCGAACGCTTTGATCACCTCATCAAAGCGAAGATTCCAACTCCGAGATGCGTGCACCAGTCCATAAATGGATCGCTAGAGTTTGCAAACTTTGTCAGCATTCTCTGGATCGACAAAACCTTCTGGTTGCATCATATACAACTCTTCCTTAAGGAAACCGTTAAGGAACGCTGTTTTGACATCCATCTGCCAAATTTCATAATCGAAAAAGGCAGCTATTGCTAACATGATTCTGACGGACTTAAGCATCGCTACGGGTGAGAAGGTCTCATCGTAGTCAACTCCTTGAACTTGTGAAAAACCCTTTGCCACAAGTCGAGCTTTATAGACGGTGACATTACCGTCCGCGTCCGTCTTCCTCTTAAAGATCCATTTGTTCTGAATGGCCTTACGCCCTTCAGGTAATACTTCCAAAGTCCACACTTTGTTTTCATACATGGATCCCATCTCGGACTTCATGGCCTCTAACCATTTCTCGGAATCCGGGCCCATCATCGCTTCTCCATAGCTTGTAGGTTCATCGTTGTCCAACAACATGACTTCTAAGACAGGGTTGCCGTACCACTCAGGAGCAGTACGCGTCCTTGTCGACCTACGAGGTTCGATAGCAACTTGATCCAAAGCTTCATGATCATCATCATTAACTTCCTCTTCAGCTAATGTAGGCTCCACAGAAACAACTTTCTGCGCTGCGCTACTCTCAGGTTGAAGTAAAGGTTCAACAACCTCATCAAGTTCTATCTTCCTCCCACTCAATTCTTTCGAGAGAAACTCTTTCTCAAGAAACGTTCTGTTTTTAGCGACAAACACTTTGCCTTCGGATCTGAGGTAGAAGGTATACCCAACTGTCTCTTTTGGGTATCCTATGAAGACGCATTTCTCCGCTTTGGGTTCCAGCTTTTCAGGCTGAAGCTTTTTGACATAAGCATCACATCCCCAAACTTTAAGAAACGACAGCTTTGGCTTCTTGCCAAACCAAAGTTCATATGGCGTCGTCTCAACGGATTTCGATGGTGCCCTATTTAAAGTGAATGCAGCTGTCTCTAATGCATAACCCCAAAACGATAGTGGCAAATTGGCAAGAGACATCATAGATCGCACCATATCCAATAAGGTTCGATTACGACGTTCGGACACACCATTACGCTGTGGTGTTCCAGGCGGTGTCAATTGTGAAACAATTCCACACTGTCTTAAGTGACTGCCAAAGTCATAACTCAGATATTCTCCTCCTCGATCAGATCGTAGGAATTTAATCTTCTTGTTACGATGATTCTCAACTTCACTCTGAAATTGTTTGAACTTTTCAAATGTTTCAGACTTGTGTTTCATTAAGTAAATATACCCATATCTACTTAAGTCATCAGTGAAGGTGAGAAAGTAACGATAACCACCGCGCGCCTCAATACTCATCGGACCGCACACATCAGTATGTATGATTTCCAATAAGTCACTTGCCCGTTCCATTGTTCCAGAGAACGGCGTTTTAGTCATCTTGCCCATGAGGCATGGCTCACATGTGTCAAGTGATTCAAAATCAAGTGACTCTAAAAGTCCATCAGCATGGAGCTTCCTCATGCGTTTTACGCCAATATGACCTAAACGGCAGTGCCACAAGAAAGTGGTATTATCATTATTAATTCTACATCTTTTGGCATCAATGTTATGAACATGTGTATCATTACTATCGAGATTCAATAAGAATAAACCCCTCACATTGGGTGCATGACCATAAAAGATATTACTCATATAAATAGAACAACCATTATTCTCTGATTTAAATGAGTAACCGTCTCGCAATAAACAAGATCCAGATATAATGTTCATGCTTAACGCAGGCACTAAATAACAATTATTCAGGTTCATCACTAATCCCGATGGTAATCGAAGAGCGAGCGTGCCGACGGCGATCACATCAACCTTGGAACCATTTCCCACGCGCATCGTCACTTCGTCCTTTGCCAGCCTCCGTCTATTCCGCAGTTCCTATTTTGAGTTGCAAATATGAGCAACCGCACCGGTATCAAATACCCAGGCACTACAACGAGAGTTGGTAAGGTACACATCAATAACATGTATATCATATATACCTTGTTTGTTGTTGGCCGCCTTCTTGTCAGCCAAATACTTGGGGCAGTTCCGCTTCCAGTGTCCAGTTCCCTTGCAATGAAAACACACAGTTTCTGGTTTGGGTCCAGCCTTGGGTTTCTTCACGAGAGGAGCAACTGCTTTGCCACTCTTCTTGGAGTTACCCTTCTTACCCTTGCCATTTTTCTTGAAACTAGTGGTTTTATTGACCATCAACACTTGATGCTCCTTCTGAATTTCAGACTCAGCGGCTTTTAGCATCGCAAACAGCTCGGCGACTGACTTGTTCATCCCGTGCATGTTATAGTTCAACACGAAGCTCTTGTAGCTAGGTGGCAATGATTGAAGAACTCTGTCAGTGATAGCCTCTGGCGGAAGGGGCATCCCTAATTCAGCCAGACGGGTGGAGTACCCAGACATTCTGAGTACGTGATCACTGATAGACCCGTTCTCCTCCATCTTGCAAGCATAGAACTTATCAGAGATCTCATATCTCTCGATCCGGGCATTCTTCTGAAAGATAAACTTCAACTCCTGGAACATCTCATATGCTCCATGACGTTCAAAACGTCTTTGAAGTCCCGGTTCTAAGCCATACAATATTGCACATTGAACTATTGAGTAATCTTCAGAACGAGCCTGCCAGGCGTTCACAACGTCTAGAGACTCAACTGGAGCGGGTGGATCACCAAGCGGTGCATCAAGGACATAAGCCTTCTGGGAAGCCGTAAGGATAATCCTTAGATTACGGGCCCAGTCCACAAAGTTACTTCCATCATCTTTCAACTTAGCTTTCTCTAGGAACGCATTAAAATTCAGGGGTGTTACTGCGCGAGCCATGATCTACAACATAAATATAGCAAAGACAACTTAGACTATTGTTCTAGATAATGAGTTTAGTTAATCATATTACTTAAAAACTCCCACTCAAATAGACATCCCTCTGGTCATTCGAGTGTAACATGATCCAAATCCACCAACTCAAGTCCGATCATCACGTGAGTTGAGGTGGTTTCAATGGTGAACATCTTTATGTTGATCATATCTACTATATGACTCATGTTCGACCTTTCGGTCTCTTGTGTTCCGAGGCCATGTCTGTACATGCTAGGCTCGTCAAGTTTAACCCGAGTGTTCCGCACGTGCAACATGGCTTACACCCGTTGTATGTGAACGTAGAGTCTATCACACCCGATCATCACGGCGTGTCTCGAAACGACGAACTTTCGCAACGGTGCACACTCGGGGAGAACACAATTTTATCTTGAAATTTAAGTGAGGGATCACCTTATAATGCTACCGTCGTCCTAAGCAAAATAAGATGCATAAAAGGATTAACATCACATGCAAATCATAAGTGACATGATATGGCCATGAACTTGTGCTTTTGATCTCCATCTCCAAAGCACCGGCATGATCTCCATCGTCACCGGCATGACACCATGATCTCCATCATCTTGATCTCCATCAACGTGTCGCCATGAGGTTGTCGCGCCGACTGTTGCTTCCACGACTATTGCTGACGTTTAGCGATAAAGTAAAGCATTACATAGCGCTTAATGATTGACACGCAGGTCATACAATAATTAAAGACAACTCTATGGCTCCTGCCAGTTGCCGTACTCATCGACATGCAAGTCGTGATATTCTATACAACACATGATCATCTCATACATCACATATATCTCATCATGTAATTGGCCATATCACATCACAACATACCCTGCAAAAACAAGTTAGACGTCCTCTAATTGTTGTTGCAAATTTTACGTGGCTGCTACGGGTTTGCAAGAACCGTTCTTACCTACGCAAAACCACAACGTGGTGTAGTGATTGCTTTTTGATCTTCTAAAAGAACCCTCTTCATTGAAATCGATTCAACTAAAGTGAGAGAGACAGACACCCGCTAGCCATCTTTATGCAACGAAGTTACATGTCAGTTGAAGGAACCTGTCTCGCGTAAGCGTACGCATAATGTCGGTCCGGGCCGCTTCATCTCACAATACCGCCGAATCAAGTATCAACTAGTAACGGCAAGCAATATGTATACACCCACGCCCACAACTCGTTTGTGTTCTACTCGAGATCTCATCTACGCATAGACCTAGCTCAGATGCCACTGTTGGGGAACGTTGCATGGGAAACAAAATTTTTCCTACGCACACATAAGATCTATCCATGGTGATGAGCATCTACGAGAGGGAGAGTGAATCTACATACCCTTGTAGATCGCTAAGCGGAAGCGTTAAGAAACGCGGTTGATGTAGTCGAACGTCTCCGCGATCCAAATCGCAAGTCGTCCCTCGATCCGATCACGAACTAGTGCCGAACGGACGGCACCTCCGCGTTCAACACACGTACGGCTTGATGACGCCTTCACCTCCTCGATCCAGCGAGCGATGATGAAGTAGTAGATGAGTTCCGGCAGCACGACGGCGTGGTGATGGTGGTGAGGAACAATCTCTGCAGGGCTTCGCCAAGCACTACGGAGATTATGACGTGAGAACTAGAGGGTTAGGGTTGGCGACACACAGCTTGGGAAATCTTGATGTGTCCCGTGTGCTAGCCCTGCCCCTCTATTTATATGTTGAGCCTTGGGGTCTAAACTTGGAGTAAAAGCCTCCTCCAGGTCGGTTTTGCCCGCACAAGGTCGGTTTGGCCCGCAGGGAAAGAGTCCAACTCGGATCCCTGCAGTATCGCGTACAAGCGGTAGTACCGCTTACGATAAGCGGTAGTACCGCCTGTAGCGGTAGTACCGCTTATGATAAGCGGTAGTACCGCCCGTAGCGGTAGTACCGCTTACGATAAGCGGTAGTACCGCCCGTAGCGGTAGTACCGCTTACGATAAGCGGTAGTACCGCCCCAGGCGTCAGCAAAACTTCCTTTTGCACCTTGCCTAAGCCTCGTGGGCTTTACCCCTTGGCCCAAATAAAGTGTTCTCGTATCCGAACATTTCGGGAAACATCCGGAACCTCTTCCGGTGAATTCCGGAACCCTTCCGGAAACCAAAACACTATTATCACATATATCAATCTTTACCTCCGGACTCTTCCGGAGATCCTCGTCATGTCCGGGATCTTATCCGGGACTCCGAACAACCTTCGGTCACCAACAAAATAACTCAACTATACTAATCGTCACCAAACGTTAAGTGTGTAGACCCTGCGGGTTCGAGAACTATGTAGACATGACCGAGACACCTCTACGATCAATAACCAATAGCGGGACCTGGATGCCCATATTGGCTCCTACATATTCTACGAAGATCTTTATCGGTCGAACCTCTATGTCAAGGATTCAGTTAATCCCGTATACTGTTCCCTTTGTTCTTCGGTATGTTACTTGCCCGAGATTCGATCGTCGGTATCTCTATACCTAGTTCAATCTCGTTACCGGCAAGTCTCTTTACTCGTTCCGTAATACAAGATCTCGTGGCTAACACTTTAGTCACATTGCTTGCAAGGCTCATTGTGATGTTGTATTACCGAGTGGGCCCTGAGATACCTCTCCGTCACACGGAGTAACAAATCCCAGTCTTGATCCATGCCAACCCAACAGACATCCTCGGAGATACCTGTAGAGCACCTTTATAGTCACCCAGCTACGTTGCGACGTTTGATACACACAAGGTACTCCTCCGATGTCAGGGAGTTGCATGATCTCATGGTCAAAGGAACAGATACTTGACATGCAGAAAACAATAGCAATAAACTGACACGATCATATGCTACGTTCGTAGTTTGGGTCTTGTCCATCACATCATTCTCCTAATGATGTGATCCCGTTATCAAATGACATCTCATGTCAATGGCTAGGAAACCTTAACCATCTTTGATCAACGAGCTAGTCAACTAGAGGCTTACTAGGGACACAGTGTTGTCTATGTACCCACACATGTATTTGAGTTTCCAATCAATACAATTATAGCATGGATAATAAACGATTATCATGAACAAGGAAATATAATAATAACCAATTTATTATTGCCTCTAGGGCATATTTCCAACAATCATATACTTGCATATAAGGGGAGAAAGGCGAGAGAAGTCACCTCGGCAACAAGGAAACCCGCCGCAGCTTCTCCTTGGCCCCCTTCACACAGCCAAATGGGAGCAAACTGCACAAAATACTCTCTGTGTTAGCAGTAGTAAAACTCATGCAGTACCAAGTTAACAACTTTGAGTCAGAAAAGCTAGAAGTGTCTCTTAAGAGAGACCAGAACTTAGAATTAAGGCACATATCATATTCTGAACAGCATCAGCACCATGGTAGTAACAATTAACAGTAGTAGGACATCAATGGGGCACAACTTAGTTAACTGCAAACGGACAGACGGACAGACAGACAATTACCTTCTCGAGGCAGGGGCGGGCGTTTAGGCCGAGCAGCAGCGCCACGAGCATGCCCAAGGTGATGGCGTACATGCCAAAGGTGATATTCTCCCTGGATTCGGTGCATGGAACAACTCCCTTCCATTCCCAACAGCAGCAAGGTACTGGTGCTGCTGCCGTGCTAGGCTCCAATGACGTCCTCGCCGCCCCCCTCATCGGGGACCACCAAGGCTCACCAATAATGTTAATGACACGTCCAAGGGTGGCCCTCCCAACAGGAACCTGAGAAAGATAAACATCTTCCAGGTCAAACAAATGAAGCGACTACATGTGAGTATGATTCAACTTCCAAAAAGAACACCACCGGTGTACATGTATGCATCATATACAAGAGGCTCTTGCAGCAGACTATAAATTGATCCAACTAAGGACACCAAAACCAAGTTTCCAGTATTCACAAAGCAACACTTGATATAGATAACTGTAACAAACAGGCTTAATTGAACAACTGGTTGCCGATGGAGCGTCAAAGCTGAACCTAGATATATCACACAGATGCACATATGATCAAAATTAACTTCAAAGGTTTGATAATCGAACATCAGACTACCAACACCCAACCACAGCAGTTAGAACTTCTGAATAATACATATAAAAATATCAATGTTTAACAATTTATACAGATCCTACGGAACACAACAAGCAAGCAATCGGCATATTGGTAATGATGAAACATAAAAAGAGAGATATATCCAAAACGTGCTAGTCGGATTAGTACATCCAGATCAAATCTAACCCTGCCAGATCTACATTTCATCATATCAAGCACGACAGGAAATGCACTTGCCAGGGATGTAACAGCAAGGGGACGGGCAAGGCGCGCCTGCAGTCCTAGTTTGCTGTACTAGATCTCTAAAATAAAACCCAGAACCCAGGATGTAGCATAGCACCAACTAGTGCACAGCAAACCAACATCCACATGCATTCCTGCTACGTACCAGAGGCCGACGCAGCACCAGGACCAGATACATACATACATTCTGCTACAGACATATATACAGGCACAGCATGTTCGGCTACTACGACTACAAGTGTTTCTCCTACCTCATGTTACCCATCAACGCCTACTAACCGGCGGCAAAGGCAACGCAACCTGAAGGCAGCCCAAAATGATGACACCATCCTGATGAGCCCCCTCTCCATCAGGTCCTTGATGGCCCTGCGAGCCAGAGACCCGTTGATCTGCAGGTAGGTAGACACAAGGTGGGCAAGATCATCAGGTTTGTAGAAATCAAACAACACAGATGATGCACTAATAGACAGTGTGCATAAATGAACATGCCAGTAGATTTCAAATTATTATATTGAGCGAGATCACAAATGTGAAGCACGGATAGACATGCAAGGGGGAATAGCTAAACACTTTGTCGTGCTCACATCAGTAGTTCTAATCCATGCTAACAATTCATAGACAAACAACACATGTTTCGTCCCATGATACTACAGTTGCGGTGTCATTACAAGCAGTGGCGGAGCTACAAGGAAAAAATTGGGCGGGCCAAGCTACTGAAGAGCACACACAAATTTAAATTGTATTAGTGTGCAGAGACTTGGGAGATAAATTCATCAATTAGATTGTATTAACTTGGTGCACTTGCATTCAGTCATCAACACCCATGGGGCATTCTGAAACAAAACCGCTCTAGTGCAGCTGTGGTTCCAATTGAGGTGTGCCCTATGGTATTATACATAAGCCAAACAAACTAATTAGGGTTCAGCAGCAAGCAGCTGCACAGATGCATCACTCCCTGTCCCTCTCCCTTCACATACAGCGGCGATTGTTGAAAACAAAAAGACAGTCAATCGGATGGGTCAGCGACACACTCTGAACCCGACGACGGCATACGAAGTGCGGGGAGAAGCAGAGCAGGGGATGGAGCAGGGGGGCGTACCGGCCCACGCCGTGAGGACAGAGGCGATGGAGGTGCCGACGGTGAAGACGACGCGGTGGCTCTCAAACACTTCCTGCACGCACGCACCGCATCGGGGGGATCAAACCAGATCATGAGAGGGCATCAGGGATGAGGTTTGATTTGATCTGGGCGGGGCGGGGCTGACCTTGGTGGAGAAGAAGGTGTCGTGGACGGCGGCCCAGGAGTTGGTCGCCCGCCGCCGGACGTTGGGCAGCGACAGCACCGCGTCGACGACCACCGCCTCCACCGCCTTCAGCAGCAGCGACAGCCTCTACAGATCGGACACAAAACAAACCAAGGAGGAATCAGAGGGAGGCAGAGAAGACAAGGGAGGGATTTATGCCCACCCACCCACCCAACCAAGAGAAGGGGGTCAGAGATCCGCGGTCGCCATGGCCGGAGATGGGCGTCGTGGAGTTCGTCGGCGTCGAGGGCCACCGCAGCAGGATGCTCAGGTGGGTGCGGGTGCGGATCCGCCCCTCCCCGTCCCCACCCATCCGTCAATCTGAAGAGGGAGGGAGGGAGGTCGCCGGTGGTGATGGGGTTTCGCCGGTGGGGGTTGCCGACGGCGGGATTTGGAGAGGAATCGGGAGGGGGGTGGAGCTCGAGTGGATCTCCGGCCAGGAAGGGGAGGTGGCGCTGGCGTTCGAGCGTGAAGCGGACCGGGAGCGTGAGGCGTCGCCGGGGAAGGCTGGCGGTCGCCGGAGAGGTGGGGATGGGAAGCGGCAGCCGCCAGAGAGTGGGGC
Organism: Elymus sibiricus; assembly: GCA_039707655.1. Taxonomy (NCBI): domain Eukaryota; kingdom Viridiplantae; phylum Streptophyta; class Magnoliopsida; order Poales; family Poaceae; genus Elymus; species Elymus sibiricus. The sequence goes on from CM077664.1 coordinate 43,779,267, forward strand.
GGGTGGGGGGAGGGGCGAGACGTGCGGCGGCGGCGAGAGGAGGGTTGCGGGGGCGAGAGGAGGCCGGCAGGGCGAGGTGGGGAATAGGTATTAGGCAGGGGTGCTAGCAATGGCGCACTGGGAGAGGTGCGCCATACATACAGATAGCAATGGCGCACCTCTTCCTGGTGCGCCATACATATCCGTAGACACTGGTGGCGCACCTGGCAATAGTGCGCCATTACTAGTTTTGAAAAAAAAAATTGAAAAAAAAATTGTTAGTAATGGCGCACCGGGGTGAACTAGTAATGGCGCACCACACCCCGGTGCGCCATTACTAGTTTTGAAAAAAAAAATTGAATTTTTTTTTTGTTAGTAGTGGCGCACCGGGGTGTGGTGCGCCATTACTAGTTAAAACTAGTAATGGCGCACCACACCCCGGTGCGCCACTGGTAAGTCTGGGGAGGGGGGTGTGCACAGGACAAACTTAGAAGTGGCGCACCACACACCAGGTGCGCCATTAGTAATATGGACATTAATGGCGCACCCATATCTGGTGCGCCACTGCTATATAGCAGTGGCGCACCACATACATGGTGCGCCATTAATGTCCATATTAGCTATAGCCGTTTTTCTAGTAGTGGGAGTGCCATCAGCCGTAAGAACACGAACATGAGACTCGACAGGTCGAATGGAGGTCAAAGTGGAAGAATCATAAGTCATATGAAAAGGCGCTCCAGTATCAAGAATCCATGGGGATGTACCTGAATGGGTAGAAGGTGGTTTCGCATTGCCAGTAGAGTCAGTCACGGAACTTGCAGAAACTGTCGATGAAGAATCCCAAGCATCAAGCAGGCATCGCAACTGTGCAATCTCATGCGCAGATAGCGACACGGCAGAAGAGGTTGATGTAGAAACACTTGCCGACGATGAGCAGTCACCACCACCCATGGAAGCCGCATGTAGAGTCGACCGAGAGTAGCAAGTCGACGCAGAGCCGCATGTGGAAGCCACTTAGGGAGTCGATGTAGAGCGGTCACCGCCGCGCACGGAAGCCGCTAGAGGAGTCGACATAGGGCGACAATCACCAGGTGCGGAAGTTGTGGGAAGAGTCGATGAAGAACGACTAACACCATGCAGAGAAGCGACTAGAGGAGATGGTGCAGCTGCCGAAGGAGCCGATGTAGAGCGGCCAGTAGCGCCGATGGATGTCGCAAAAGGTGTCGATGTAGAGTGACAACCACCACCTCCAAGTGGGCGAGCACCAAGCACCGAGGAAAGGCGCATGTGCGAGACGGGATCAATATACGGAACATCGTCGAAAAACACCGGGCATCGAGGGGGAGGCATACCCGACGAAAGCATTGTACCTGTGTTTTTTTTTTACTTTTTTTTAGACAACGACGGAACTACAGGGCGTCAAGCCAGGCAGCTGAACAACCAAACGAAGCAGGCCAACTGACAGAGTAGCCCACCAGCAGCAGCCCAAAGTAGAGCAATTCCGTGCAGGGAGCACGCACACAGGCAGGTGGATCGATCACGACCCCGCAGTCAACGCACGCGAGCGTGAGATGGGTGGCACCGGAAATCAAGCGGCAGCCGGCTCGAGAGAGCAGCAGGCGGAACGGCGGATGGCGCTGGACCAGATCATGAGCAGGGCAAAAGAAGGACGGACGGCGGCGGCCCAGGCGGGCGGGCAGGCGGGCGGCGACGCACTAGGCGGGCGGGCGGGTGGCGGCGGCAAACCAGACGGGCGGCGAGACCAGACGAAAGAGCCGCCCGGCGTGGGGAAAGTTGACTGGCGGCTCAGAGGTGAAGTGAAGCAAGCCGGCGGGTGATGTGAAGAGCCTCAGGCGGCCGACGGCGGGGTGTGCAGAGGACGCCCAACCAGGCCAGGGCCAGCCAAGACGAGACGGGCGAGACACCACCCGATCTGGAGGCGGCCGATGGCGGAACCAGCGGTCGGCGGCTGGAGGAGGTCCCGCAGCAGATGACTGAGGCGGCCGGCGGCAGGAATTAGCTAGTTGGCGGCGGAGAAAATCGGGGCGGGGGAGTTACGGCGGGATGTGCACGGCGGGATGGGCTTGTGTACAGTGGGATTAGCAGCAATCGGCCGGAGAGAGAGGAACGGCGACGGCCGACGCAGGAATTCTGGAACGAGAGAGCATGAGTTGCGCGTGCGAAGAAAAAACCTAGAGCTCTGATACCATGTTGGAAATATGCAAGTTAGTATTATCAGGAGGCAAAAGCCATCATATATACATGTACAGGGGAGGCCACATGCCAGAATGCAAAAGGCCAAAGGCCACCATAAATATAACTCTAACATTATTAAGACCCCCGCAAATAAAAGATTTGTTAAGACTATGCAAACAGTGAAAAAGGCTTAAGGTCTTGATGATGGGGAAAATACAAATGACCATAGCAACTGTTCCACGTCCCTTGTTTCGTAATCCTATGGTACATGCACACAGATAAAATGAGCCACAACTTTGTACCCTCGAGGGTGTCATGTATGAACTGCAGACAAAGAAATGGTAGATTCATCGATTCTGTAAATTAAATATGGGAGTGCAAAGAGTGAGGGGTACTAACCATACAAGACAATATATGGTACATGCACACAGATCAAATATATTACCTACTTCTTTTGCCCAAAACTTGAGTTGTGTCCATCATCTTTTTTAGTGCTTATTAGTTGCTGAAGTTGTTTGGGCTTTAATCTCCGAAATTATTGGGTTATTCTGGGTTTTGATGTTGTATGGGTTGCTCGCAAGTATATGGTGGTGAACCTGGAGCGCTGGAAGTTGCTATCCAAGGACATACACTGAAACCTCTTTGTGAGGAACATTATGCTTCTGGAAAGAGAAAGGGGAGGTCTTGAGGACCGCCTGGATGAATTGATCAGGCTAGGGTTCGTTCCTTCCAATCAGCGGCACAATCCGAGAACCCCCTCTGCTTTGGAGATAGCGCGTCAACAAGATGGAGCGTGCAAGATCGAGACTGATCCAGGGTTTGGTGCACATGCACCCTAATACCTAGTTCTCCAAATGGTCGATGTTACCTCTTTCATTGTCACTTTCCCTAAACCCACTTACATGCTCATTGTACCTAGGCCCCTGAAATACTCCTTGACCATGTGATATCACAATCAAACTATGTGAAAGCACCCTATTTTTCTAGTAAAGGAAGAACCATTAAAAAACGTGTCTTCCTGATACCTCCCAAGCTTACTCACGCACCACAACAGAATACAGATGTTCATCTGTGCCACGTGTGTGTGGAGCTCTCTTCAACACAACACTAGACAATGGAGGACTGCAACATACACCTTGTTAGGTCGAGGAACTCTTCTATTGAACCAGAGATTCACAAGTAGTTGGTTTAGATATATAGCAAGCCAAACTCATTTATTGTGGTTAGATTGGAGATTATTTTTAGAAAGAATGGTACCGTTCGGCTTTAAATGAATGGAGCCCTTACAATCAATAGAACAACACAACAACGCACCATCATCCTGATAAAAGTAATGTTTCTTGAAATATATATTATTTCAGGCACCACGTGCTCCTATAAAACAAGTTTCTGATCTACTATATTCCAGCAATGACACTCGTCTTCTCGTAGAACTATTTTAAAGCTCAGTTTCTCAACCGTGGATGAACAAATATGCAGAACACTTGCCGGTTCTTGATATTACCGATATTTGCCCTATGTTTTATATCCCAAAAACAAGTGAGCTCTGTTGGGGTAAGTTAGTGATTTTTTTTTTCCGAAATGGAGGCAAAAGTTTTGCCTCACCGATTAATTAAGAAGAAGAGAATTCCCAGTTAATTGTGGATAACCGGGCGAAAACCATTACAAACAGACCACAGACAAACTACTCACATGGCATGAAACCCCACAACCGCACAGGCAGCTCGCCAAACTCTCCGAGTACACAACAACAACCAACCCCGACACTGCTACCATGCCAAATGACCCCTGACGAGAACACCTCGACACAAGACATCGGGCTCCTCCCAAACCACAATGACAACCCAGTCCAAGAGGGCGAGCCGAGAGACCGGAGATCATCCATCAAGCAGCCACATATGCCTTGCCCATGGCCCCACTCTTGCCTTTGCCGACCTTCTTTGGTTTACCCCTAATTGGCGTCCCCGTCAGGAGGCAAGAAATTGACCTCCCCAAACCAGGTCTAGCAACCTCCACGCTGGCAAGCAAGTCACAAAGCTCCTTTGCGAAGAGAGCATTAGGATTTGGAGTAGGTTCCAACACACCTAGCTCGATGGTCATGCCACTCACAGGCACCACCTGCTCGATGGTCACAAGCGAGGGAAGGGGAGCAACATCTAAAACTCCACGCTCCACGATGTCGAGAGATAGGTTGTCTGATGCCTGACAAGGCTCCATGGGGGGTGGTGAGGGCACCAGGGCCACCTCCAAAGCCTGGAGAGATCCCAACTTGAGCTCTTCTATCGGCAGAGGTGAAACAGGTTCCCCACACAACACCTGTAGCTCGGGCATGATCTGCAACACCAGAGACACAACCTCGGCAGAGGCCTCACCCTCAAAGTCCGACAACACAGGGGGTGTCGAACTGGACCCAGCACGAGGCGAGAAGCTACTAAAGAGCTCCACACCTGCCTCATCCACGAAGCCGACAACAGACTCAACCATGGGAGCCGATGCAACAGGTAGCCTTTGCAGAGAAACCTCCACGCGCTCCAAAAAGCTCCCAAACATGCATCAACTTGCCCTGCAAGAAGTCAGCGACCTCGCGAAGCGGCTTAATTGCCTCCTCCACATGAGAGGAAGTCATGCAGCGAAGATCAAAGCCCAACAGCTCCGCGTGCACTGCAAGAGCTGACTGGAGCATCACATCCTTCGGGATGGAAGCCGAAGGCAATGAATCCTGACGAAGAGTCTTCATGGTGCACAGTGCCTCATGGATCTCAGATATTGGTGGAGGCGCAACAATCGAAGCCCAAGAATGAGTAAGCGGCCGAGCAGAACATGAAGCATGAGGCGGCGGCGGTGCCGGCTTGCAGCCATCCCGTGTACGGTGTCCCGAACGGAAGCATCGGTTACACCGGATCGGATCCGTGCATCCGGCTGCCCGATGGCCTTTTCCAAAGCAATGAAAACACATGTTTCTAAGCCACGTAGGAGGCCGTGGACGTTGCTGTGGCTTGAAAGCCAAAGGTGACGGAGGCTCCAGCCGCGCACGACGCGACTAGACGAGCTTCCAGCCTGCAGCCTCCTCCAGGAACCTCTCGCAAGTCACAACCGGCCTGGCGAGCAAGTCAGCATCTGCAGCAGAGACAAGTGTGTTGGAGCTCAACGGAGCAGCAGGCAGGTGACCACCATCATGCAGGGCAGCGCTGCCGGCGGCCCGAGAGTGGTCTCCGGCATCTCAACAGGTACGTCCTCAGGACGCAAGCTTGGCTGCGGCGGCAGGAAGACATGCCCTGTTGGGTCCGCCATGCGGCCTTGGTAGTTAGAATGGCATGGTTTGTGAGCTAACCGCGATGTGGCCTTGGTATGCTCTGCCTCCAAAAGGATCGAGCAGGTCTCCTCATCCCATGAAGCACTGCTAAGGTCTCTAAGCTTGGACGCTGTGATACACCTCGCTCTCCACTTCCTCAGGTGGTTGTAGACCTGGGTCGAGGTGACCTCCTATCCACAGAACTCGAACACTTGCTTTGCAACAGCGTTCAAGTGCACGTCCTTGAAGCCCTTGTAAGTCCTCACACCACTAGCTTGTAGGAGATATGCCCTAGAGGCAATAATAAATGTTATTGTTTATCTCCATGTTCATGATTATGTTTATGTTCCATGCTATAACTGCTATGGTTCTCGAGTCTGCAATAACCACGAGGCTCGGAGGAAGACTCATATGCACGTGTGGAATAATAAACGGTAAAAAGTATTCCTAGTCTGGCCTCTAAGACTAGCTCAAGTGTTGCATGATGGTTCTGTTTTCCTGATCATGGGCATGACTATGCCGACAACTTTGAGGGCACAATGTTAGGAGAACACTTGTGTTGAATCGACCCGAATTGATGTTATGCTATGAGATTCATTCGTCACAAGTTAATGGTTAATAACACAGAGAAGCTAATGTTTGCATAATTCCTTAGACCATGAGAGTGTTGAGTTTCTTCATACTTGCTTCATGAACTTTGGGGTTTGTTAAACGTCATCCGTAAATGGGTGGCTATTACGGCGGCTTACGGGTTCATGGAAAAGTATGTCAAGTAACTTGATAGCACAAGATTGGGATTTGCTCCTCCGACGATGGAGAGATATCTCTGGGCCCTCTCGGTGTTACGGTATCCACCATCGTCTGGCCAGACACATTGTGATTTGATCACAGGGATGCCGGAACACGGAAACGAGAAAAGAGAACAAAACCGGTAACGAGGTAACTGGCATTGTGGACAAGTGTTGATCCACGGTGATGCCGATGTTTCTCACCTCGGGTATTTGTAAACATATCGCGAAGCAACAGGAATAGCACACGGCAACTGGAGGTTCACTCGAATATTTATTCGTGTGGGTATAGGGGTCAATATGGGTGTCCACGGCTCCGATGTTGATCATTGATCGGAAAGAGTTCCGGTCATGTATATGCTTCACCGAACCTATAGGGTCACACGCTTAAGGGTCATCTATCTGCTGAATACTAGACAGGGAGTCTGAGAGAAAATCACTGGAAAAGTTTCGGACAAAACGGAAACGTTCCGGAGAGGACACCGGAATAGTTCCGGTAAAACTGAAAAGTTGTTTCAGGGGATACCATTAAGTTGAATTGGTTTTGGCACACGCCTGGAAATTCTTGGAGGATGCCAGAAGTGTTCTGGAAACTTCTGGGAATTTTCCGGGATAAAAACCCGAAATGTTCCGGAGCTGCCGGGACCGATTTGGTTGCTTTTCGCTGAAGAAAAACATTGTTCCGGAATTGTTTCAGAATGCGTTCAAAATTGTTTTAGTGGGTACTGGAATTGTTCTAGGCACACAGAAATAATTTGGGATTTATCGGACGCAGAAAAATGTCTTCGTGAATAGTGAAAGTGCTTTATGGATATTTTTTGGAAAGCACCTTTTGGGATATTTCCCAAAAGGCTTCTAGAAGGACTTGGGAGCCAAGGAAGCCCGCTCATGGGGGGGCCCCCAAGAGTGGCCGGCCAAGGGAGGTGGGGCTCCTTGGAGCTCCACTTGCCATCCTTCTTTGCTTTATTCTTTTATGAAAAGGCATAAAGTGGGGGTACTTTTGGTATTTTTGAATGCCAACTTTACCCCTTGGCTTTCCTATAAATAGAGGTGAGGGGGCTGCCCCAAAACTCATGCTTGCTCTCATACACATGCCATAGACTTGTCTGGCTTCTCTCTCCCTCCCAGCGAAATAGTTTCATAGAGCCGAAAGGCTGTCTGGGTTCCGGTGGGAACTAGTTCTGGACGGCGAAGCTCTGCCGGATAGATGACACCGTATGTGTGCAACTCTGTAGAGAGATCGTAGTTTTGGTCTTAGTTCGAGAGTGCCTCCCGAAGGGCTGTCCGAGTGACTATCCGAGTTTCGAGGGTCCTCCCGAAGGGCTTTCCGAGTGACCGTCCGAGTTTCGAAGGTCCTCCCGAAGGGCTGTCCGCGACACCGTCCGAGGGACTGTCCGACCGCCTCCCGGAGGGCTGTCCGAGGGGCAGATGAGGGAGTACATCCTCGCAGTTGGGAGGTTGTAAAATCCTAGCTGCGGGGATCTACACCGCCGATCGTCATCGACTCTACTTCCGCTGCGCTACGAGTTGGTAACGAAAAAGATCAAACCTTGTATGCAGTCTCCATAGTGATCCTGGGCTGGTGCATAGGTCGGAATTTTTTTGTTTTCTGCTACGTTCCCCTACAGTGGCATCATGAGCCGTGCTATGCGTAGATGTAGGTTACGATCTAGAATACTTAGAGATGTATGGGTGTTGCACAATATAATTTGTAGTGGATGAGTTCTACTGCTGATAATTATTTGTGCGGGTAGCAGATGAAATCTGTTACCCGATGTTCTTGTTGCTTCCCTGGAATTTGCATATTTCTGATCTTGATAACAGCATGGTGGAATTTCAAAGTTCTGGCAAACTGCGATCCTGATTGATCAACGAAGTGCTAACAGTTCGTTGAATTCCACCATAGTTAGAGAGAAAGATGAAATTTCACAGACAAAAGGGCAATGCAGATATGATCTGCACGGGGGTCATGCGTATGACGAAGTTCAGTATGGGGCTCAAGATTTTATTATCTCGTGTTTCATACACCCCGTAAAGTTAATCTAGCGACTTGAATAATCATACTTGATGATGGACGTTGGTAGCTGCGGTTTGTTCGAAACCTTAGAAGCCACGTAAAATGAAATTTTTCATAAACCGATTAGAGGCATCTAACTTGGTTTTCTAGGATGGTTTGCATGTGCATATGATGTGGTATAGCAGTGCTCATATTAATTTGATTATGTATGAGATGACTATATGATGTAAATTAACATGACCTGCGTGTCATGATTCGGCATGATGGCTGGAGCCATATGATTGTCACTTTAATGACCTGCGTGTCAACCTTTTGTAATGCACTTATTTTATTAGCTATAGAGATTGCAATATTATCTGGTGCATCGACAAGGTGGTGGCAAACTTCGCGAAGGTGAACACCGACGTGAATGCCGAAGACGAAGAAATACAAAACTTCTCCGTCAGAAAGGGCTATACCATATCATGCTATTATGAATTGCCTGAGATGTTTATCCCTTTGATGCACCCTTCTTGATTGCGCGGTAGTCGCTTTTATTAGGGTGATCTCTCACAAAAATATCAAGTAGTTAGTGTTCTCCCAAGTGTAGCACCGTCACGGCACCTATCTCTTCGGGATATCACATGGATGCATGGGTACGAACGATTAGAGAAGTGTGAGGCGGATGAGTTGAGACCTCGCAGCGAGATCACTTGGTTGTCTTGACGTTCAGGCATGAAAGTCATGAGCTCAGAACACACGCATCGAAAGATGAACAAGAGTCACATAGAGATGTGATTGACAAGATTGGCCTACCGATTGCAATTGTCGTCACTTGAGATGGATGCATCCTTGGCGTTGAATTGTAATATGGGTCTTGAATCACTCACAATCAATTAGGAGAGATATTGATTTGAGTGGGAGCGCACTTTAGAATTAATTCTTTTAATTCTTAGTGCAATTAATTATGGGCACTGTCTAAGTGTTATATGCATAATAGTTGTAGAATAATGGCTCGCGTTTCCACCTTCCCTGTTAAAATTGAATAAGCTGTTAAATATCTGGTTAAAACTTTACGGTTGGTAACGTAATGTGAGGATTGTCCTCAAAAGTGCCGAGAAGGACTTTGTCCTATCGCATGCTTTTGGTATTCTCCCGCTAATGCTATGGATAATGTGACTCTCGTCCTTCGATCCAAAAGCTAGAATTCCGTTACGGTCAAGTGCAATATGTTTGCTTCCATGAGACCTGAACTTCAAAAGTTTGGGATAGCTATGTGATATTCATGGAACTGAAAATCATTTTCAGACACAAACAAAGGCTAAAAGATATGGGATATCCAAAGCAATGTTTGTTTTGCAAACTATTAGTAAAAGTGTTTACTATGCATTTGACTAATAACAGAGGGATCCAGTAGAACGCCTGTCATATGATGATGGTGAATAAAACAACAACTTAAGAGAAAGGAAATGTCCGAAGGGTGTTAGTGTGACTTACACACCTAGGAAGTCCGGGGCTGACACCACTCTTCAAGTTGGTGCTTCTTCTGAGAGTAGGAGAATTATTGGAAGTAAAACTGTTAGAAGTATAAAGGCAAAAAGAGAGAAAACTGGAATATCCAGCTCATGTATGAAAGTCATACAAGCTATTGATGTATAGAAGGCTGGTCAAAGAAATAGTTCTTGGGAATTATGATTAAACATGTTAATCACTGATTCTTGGGTATTGTGAGTTAATCACAGAGATACCCGCTCGATTGCCTTCCGTTGCAATTCGATGCAAGAACTACTACGGCCTAAAAGACTGGCCAGAGTGAGGTTCAGATACGCGCTGGGAACATAGTAAAAGTTACTATACATTCCATCGGTGTATTACCCATGTATTTATTTTCATAATTCATTTAGAGTTTTTACACACTCTAACCCATTGCATAAGGTATCTTGCAAGAAGGTTGTCCATAAGAGAACTTTTGATGTTCGATGTTATGAATAACTTAAGGGTCATACTGTCATTATGAATGAGATGTATGTCATGAATATTGATAATAATACATTACCTCTGTATTTACTTTCAAAAATCATTTTAGAGTTTTATACACTCTAGCCCATTTGCATAATGTTTGTTGCAGGAGTGTTGTTCATGAAAGAACAATTGTTGTTCGGAATCATGAATAACATAAGGGCCATGCTTCCATCGTGGATGGAACGTATGTTATGAATATTGATGGTAATATGATACAGCCATAACACTGACGCTAAATGTCGCAAGACTAAAAGAATACCACACAAGTGTGGCACTGCATTTGGTCACATTGGAGAAACCCGCATGGAAAAATTCCATTATGATGGATTTTGAAGTCGTTTGATTTTGAATCATCTGACACTTGCAACTTTCCTCCGAAAAGTGAAGTGACTGAAATACCGTTCATAGGCCATAAGGAACGAGCAACGAACTTATTGGTGATCATACATTTTGATGTGTGCAGTCCGATAAATGTTGTTGAAAACAGTGGATTTGTCTATCTTCAAAACTGACTCAAGTAGATATATGGATATTTGCTTGATGAGACGTAAGTCTGGATCTTTTGAAATCATTCGAAAGGTTTTCAACATGAAGTAGAAATTATTGTAACAAGAAAGATTATGTTTCGGCAAACTAGATTGCAGAAAGGAATATCTGAGTTACAAGTTTAGCGAATGTCTGATGAGTTGTGAAAGGAGTTTCATAACTTACACCTCCCGGAACACCACTGTGAGTGGAATGTCCGTGAAGATGTAATCAAACCATTTATGACATGGTAAGATCAAAGATGACATAAATCAATTTTCCATTATCCCTTTTAAAGTAATGCTTTAGAGACTGCGACTTTTACACTGAAAAGAGCACCATCAGGTCTGTTGAAATGACGCCATGGTATGGTACGCCCAACCATGTTACATCTTTTCTTAAACATTTGGAATATGGGGATTGTGTAAAAGTTTACAAACCTATTCCAAATCAGACAAGAGCTACTTTGTAGGTTATCCCAAGATGTTGGGTATTCCCCCACCACAATACCGAGGCAACAGGTTTTGCCACAAAACGGTATGCTTTTAAAGAGAATGGTTCTTGCAAAAGGTGAGTGGGAGGACAATGCAACTCGACGAGATAACAATATCTTCGCCATCAGATCAAAGGAAAGGAACCTTGGAAGTGATTTCAGAGTTTCCTACTGCGACTGATACGGAAGCCTCTACATGAGATGTAGGGACTTCGATCGAACTTGCAGCTGAACGACGTAGGCAAAACTCGTGCAAACCTCTCAGGTGCGCAAGCGAGATATTGTTGTTAGACAACAGTATACCTACGACACACAAGGAAGCGTTGATGGGCCCTGACTCCGGAATTGGCTAAATGCCAATATAATCCGAGATAGTTTCCATATAAATGATTCAAGATTATATCTTGATAAACCCTTCGGAAGACTTAGAGTCTAACGGACATTAATGGAACTATAAACTGATGTGGATAAAATGTTTTATCCATAAAGCTTGACTTGTTGCAATAACAAGTTCAAGGAGTTGACTACGATGAGGTTATCTCACCGTGGCGATGCTTAAAGTCAGATCGGGTTAAACTAGCAATTAATACATATTTCAATCTTGAGATATGATACATGGATGCCAAAAGGATTTCCATGTGATGGAAATTCAACCTAGGACTTGTATGTGATATAGTCCAAAGTATTTTGACGATCCAGAGGATGCTAGTAAGTATGCAAACTTCAGAGTTCCAGCAATGGACAGAAGAGAGCAAAATGGAGTTGGAATCTTCGTTTTTGATGAAATAGTCAAAAGAGTTTGATTCATCAATGGATAACGAAGATGCTTGTGGTTTCAAGAAAGTAAGTGGGAGCATAATAATATTTCTAAAAACCTTGTGTGATTGACACATTGTTGATTGGAAATAATATAAATTTCTTGACACGAATTTGGACTTCATTGAAAATAGTTTTTCGATGAAGTGCTTAGGCTAAATAGCCTTGATATTAGGCATATTTATCTACGAGATAGAATTGCCTAATAGGCTAAGCCAAAAATACATATTGACAAGATGCTAAAACAGTTTAGCATAAGAGCGCCAAGGAGTGATTCTTGCCGAAGTCACATGGAAAGAGTTTTGCAAGACTCGGTGTCCCAAAACACTGATGAGCAAAATACATGATGGAGATTCCACACACTCTTGTGTTTGGATTAATCATGTATTCCATGGTATGTAAGACAACCAGATATGTCCAGTACTCCCAAGGAGTTGCGAGTATAGATACCAAAGTGATCAAAGTACTGATCATGGGACAACCGTGAAAAATGTCATTGAGTACTAAAGTAACACTGATGACATGTTTTCTCGCAAGCAGAGATTATGAAGTGCTCGTTGTAAGTAATTACATCGATACAGTCTTCATCAATGCTCCATGCGATTTTCGATTTAAGTTAAGGGTTTTGTGTAATACACAATATGGTGGCACGGTGTTTGGAAATCGTTCCAAACAGGTTACTGTGGCGAATTCTATAACAAAGGCTAAGTATGTTGCCGCTTTCAAAGCAACATAGAAGATGTTGAATCATATAGTTCATTCATGAACTTAGTATGGTTCCAAGATGGCTTTGGTCAATGGGACACTATTGCAGATAGTTGCTCCATAGCTCAGTCTGAGGAATCAAGGTTTGGCCTGTGATTCACATATATACAAAGCCAAGTCCACACAAAATATGAATTTTGTGAAAGCGTGAAAACGCGAGGATATGCAAAGATACACACGGAGCTGAAGTTGTCAGATCTGTTGGACATCATGCTATACCGCAAGCGAAGCATTTTTACACCGGTATGCCATAGGTGTAAAGTGCATTACCATTGACTAGATTATTGACTCTAGTGCAAGTGGGAGTCTGTAGGAGATATGCCCTAGAGGCAATAATAAATGTTATTGTTTATCCCCATGTTCATGATTATGTTTATGTTCCATGCTATAACTGCTATGGTTCTCGAGTCTGCAATAACCACGAGGCTCGGAGGAAGACTCATATGCACGTGTGGAATAATAAACGGTAAAAAGTATTCCTAGTCTGGCCTCTAAGACTAGCTCAAGTGTTGCATGATGGTTCTGTTTTCCTGATCATGGGCATTACTATGCCGGCAACTTTGAGGGCACAATGTTAGGAGAACACTTGTGTTGAATCGACCCGAATTGATGTTATGCTATGATATTCATTCGTCACAAGTTAATGGTTAATAACACAGAGAAGTTAATGTTTGCATAATTCCTTAGACCATGAGAGTGTTGAGTTTCTTCATACTTGCTTCATGAACTTTGGGGTTTGTTAAACGTCATCCGTAAATGGGTGGCTATTACGGCGGCTTACGGGTTCATGGAAAAGTATGTCAAGTAACTTGATAGCTCAAGATTGGGATTTGCTCCTCCAACGATGGAGAGATATCTCTGGGCCCTCTCGGTGTTACGGTATCCACCATCGTCTGGCCAGACACATTGTGATTTGATCACAGGGATGCCGGAACACGGAAACGAGAAAAGAGAACAAAACCGGCAACGAGGAAACTGGCATTGTGGACAAGTGTTGATCCATGGGGATGCCGATGTTACTCACCTCGGGTATTTGTAAACATATCGCGAAGCAACAGGAATAGCACACGGCAACTGGAGGTTCACTCGAATATTTATTCATGTGGGTATAGGGGTCAATATGGGTGTCCACGGCTCCGATGTTGATCATTGATCGGAAAGAGTTTCGGTCATGTCTATGCTTCACCGAACCTATAGGGTCACACGCTTAAGGGTCATCTATCTGCTGAATACTAGACAGGGAGTCTGAGAGAAAATCACCGGAAAAGTTTCGGACGAAACGGAAACGTTCCGGAGAGGACACCAGAATAGTTCCGGTAAAACTGAAAAGTTGTTTCAGGGGATACCCTTAAGTCGAATTGGTTTCGGCACACGCCTGGAAATTCTTGGAGGATGCCAGAAGTGTTCTGGAAACTTCTGGAATTTTCCGGGATAAAAACCGGAAATGTTCCGGAGCTGCCGGAACCGATTTAGTTGCTTTTCGCTGAAGAAAAACATTGTTCCGGAATTGTTTCAGAATGCGTTCAAAATTGTTTTAGTGGGTACTGGAATTGTTCTAGGCACACAGAAATAATTTGGGATTTATCAGACGCAGAAAAATGTCTTCGTGAATAGTGAAAGTGCTTTATGGATATTTTTTGGAAAGCACCTTTTGGGATATTTCCCAAAAGGCTTCTAGAAGGACTTGGGAGCCAAGGAAGCCCCCTCATGGGGGGCCCCCAAGAGTGGCCGGCCAAGGGAGGTGGGGCTCCTTGGAGCTCCACTTGCCATCCTTCTTTGCTTTATTCTTTTATGAAAAGGCATAAAGTGGGGGTACTTTTGGTATTTTTGAATGCCAACTTTACCCCTTGGCTTTCCTATAAATAGAGGTGAGGGGGCTGCCCCAAAACTCATGCTTGCTCTCATACACATGCCATAGACATGTCTGGCTTCTCCCTCCCTCCCAGCGAAATAGTTTCGTAGAGCCGAAAGGCTGTCTGGGTTCTGGTGGGAACTAGTTCTGGACGGCGAAGCCCTGCCGGATAGATGACACCGTATGTGTGCAACTCTGTAGAGAGATCGTAGTTTCGGTCTTAGTTCGAGAGTGCCTCCCGAAGGGCTGTCCGAGTGACTGTCATAGTTTCGAGGGTCCTCCCGAAGGGCTTTCCGAGTGACCGTCCGAGTTTCGAAGGTCCTCCCGAAGGGCTATCCGTGACACCGTCCGAGGGACTGTCCGACCGCCTCCCGGAGGGCTGTCCGATGGGCAGATGAGGGAGTACATCCTCGCGGTTGGGAGGTTGTAAAATCCTAGCTGCGGGGATCTGCACCGCCGATCGTCATCGACTCTACTTCCGCTGCGCTACGAGTCGGTAACAAAAAAGATCAAACCTTGTATGCAGTCTCCATAGTGATCCTGGGCTGGTGCGTAGGTCAGAATTTTTTTGTTTTCTGCTGCATTCGCCTACATAGCTATGATCTCACACATCTTGTTAAGCACGAAAGTGGAGAGGAATGACTGCCATTTCATGATGTTCCCCCTGCCAGCCTTTTTCTCCTTTGGGGCTGCCTTTTGAACAGCAGCATGAGCTACAGCATTGGAGCCAGCACAAATGGAGGAACCGTAGGCGGCACCTCGAAAACATCTGAATCAGGAGGCATCTGGTCGATGGGAGGCTGGGAGTCCTTGACGTAGGACGACGGGAACTGGCTCTCGGACAGCAAGAGGGCCTGACTAAACTCTTGCGTGGTCATGTCCTACAAATGTAAGCGTCATCAACATAAGAACACACTACACATCGACAGATCGAACTAGCAGTAATACATGCACACATGGATGATCTATTTGAAGAGAGCACTACCAAATCCATCAAAGCATACCACAGCTGTACACATCAAAACACAGCAGTAATCATGGACACATGGATGATCTTGTTCACCACTTGCACACTAGCATACCACAAATCTAAGAAAACTACCAATCCATCCATGACCACTAGCTATCAATGCTTGCCGACATGGAAACAACCCCTAGCATGCTTCAAAGCCATCACAACTAGCTACTACAACATCACAGTCAAACAGATCGGAAGATCTAACCCTACCACATCGACAAATCTATCTAGAACTAGTAGAGAGGAGGGGTGATTGAACTTACAGATGCCATCGGAGGAGCCGCGGAGGAGGTGCCTGGCACGTCGGAGAAGAGGAGCAATCGATCCGCCAGCGCAGTCAATCGGTCACCGGAGTAGTTGCGCGCTTACCTCGTTGTCGAAGTGGATCCGCGCCGGAGGAAAAGCTCGAGAGGGGGGAAATGGTGGTGGGAGTTTTGCCATGGCGGTCACCCTAGCTATATACACTACAACAGGACAGAGCTTTGGTAACACAGTGTTATGTTACTACAGGTCCAAAATAGTGTTACTAAGTCACATAGTAACACATTTTGAAATGTGTTCCATTAGACCGTGTTACTAAGTCATGTTCGCTGTCACATATAGTAAATGTTACAGTATATGAAAAATTGTGTTACAACTATGTTATAGTAACATGCATATTATGTGTTACCAAACACGCCGGTACCACATTTTTGAAAGTATAGTAACACAAATAGTAACACATTTTGTATTCATAAAACACAGTGGTAACATGCTTTCTTAACTGTAGTAACACAACTTGTAACATTATATCTAACTATCGTAACACTATAATTTATAGTTGTCAACCAACTTAGTAACACATTTTGTAACTATAGTAACACCGTCAGTAACACTACTATATTTGTATATGGCAACATAATTAATGTATTTTTTAATTATTAACCACAAAATGAGGTACCCATTTGATGGAATATACATTTATTTAGTAAAATTACTGCAATTGGTCAAATAGTTAACTCCGGTATTTTATTATGATGCTTGGCACCATTAAAATGGTAGAGAAATTGAAGCACGACACATACACAGATTGAAAATATCAAGATATTTATTATGAATATACAAGAGTGTAGGATACATATGCATTACAATAAACAAATACCAATACTATTGGTGCAGTAGCATATCATTCATAGAAACTTGACTATAGAGAACGCATCTATCTAGAATATTACACCATAGCATTTGCATCAATTCGACCAAAGAAAAAGATGAATGATATTATATTTTTTTAATCTATCAATGTAAAGTACGCTTATTGCCAAGCAAAATATTCTAATTTCATTTGCTTCTTGAACCAACCAGAGAATTCAGCTACAACTCAATTATCCTTCTTTTGAATCTGTAAAAGAAAATGGGACCTTGCAGTTATGTGATGAAATGTACACAAATATAATTTTTGAATATGGAAGAAAAGACTTTAACTTACAAAAGGTCAAGGTCGGACAATTAAGTATCCTGAAGAAATAGCATGAACAATTGTTTGCAGTCAGAAACTTCCCTTACTAACTCATTATCTAGAATAGGTTCATCTATGCACACATGTGCAAATTCAACACCTAACTCAATATCACCAGCCTTAGTTTCTAGATTAGTACTTCGATAGTAGCATATGCAACATTCCTGTAAGAGTAGAATGATAAATAACTTGAGATAGAAATAGAAGTACAGCCTACAAACTATAAGCACACTGTCAAACCACATATTCAACAGATTTGGGATTTCCTGTAAAACCTATTTTGCACATGATGTAACCAGGATGGGTAGGTAAAAGGTGATGGTATCTTACATTTACCTAAACAAAAAAGTAACCAGGATGGGTACTTGGTAAAAGGTGATGCTAGCAACCATTGGATTATAGCAAACTAGCAGCTGAGATTGAGATATGATAAATATACAGAATTAAAGTGGAAATGAACAGACAAAGATTCTGTTGTATTGTCACAGTGATAATTGGGATATACTACACAAATGATCATACAACTACTGATGTATGGCTTGTAGAAAACTTACCATGAAAAGCACTAGGTATTACATTCCATGTCAGTAAAGTAGATTTTCATAGTCATCTCCGAATATTTGCCATCTCGGAATATTTTCTATTTCATAATGGAGATCTTGGCTATCATCAAACCATCCTCCCTCCGCTATCCTTATTACTCTTCACAATCTCTACTACCCAATCTGGGACACCATCTTCTCCAACACTGCTTCTGCATTAATTCATGGAATTACATTACCACTTAGTATATCAAGTAGAAGAGTAAACAAATCAAAGGAACTCAAAGTAATGATACAAAATTTCTGCAAGATACTTCAGTTCCTGTATGCACTACGCGAGCTTGAATATGTGGTACTTACATTCCTGAAAGATGTGTGCCTGTGATACTTACTTTCCTGAAAGATGTGTGCTAGGCTAGACCGAATATGTACCATATTATTATCATCAGATGAACTAGAAAGACACATACATCAATGATTTGCGCTAAATCAATTGCGTGCCCAATTAATTTAATTCTGAAATGGCTAATTGACTGGGAACAACAAGCAACCAAGCATCAATCATTCATGTGTATTGGGTAGAAAGCAGTAGCAGCGAAAGCATCCAATCAACGAGAGCCGAGCGCAAGATGGGGTACAAGCACCAGCGGCCAGCAATTCAATGGATGAAAACTAAATCACAGAGATGAAGACATGAGAGGCTGCTGGGTTTGGGGTTACCTGCCGTCTTGAGGACAAGATGTTGGGGACAGCGGTCACCGGTCGAGCAGGTAGCGGAGGTGGTGTCAAGTCCAGCGGTAGTGGCGGCATTGAGTCCAGGCGGCGGCGATCTAGGAGGAGGCGGCGTGTTTGCTGCTGCCTAGAAGAAAAGTTTTAAATAGTGTGCTAAGTCTCTTAGCCCCATTTAGCGTTTCAGGATAAATCAATAAAAATGAAAAAAATAAACATACAGTGAGGCATCAATTTGATATATACTCCCTCCGTCCCAAAAATTGCGACACTTATTTTGGGACGGAGGGAGTACTTGACAATTGGCATATATCAACTAGCATCCACCCAAATCAATAGAAGAAAGGCACTGTGTAGTTCATAACAATACACTATAGCAGCAACCAGTAAATTATAATGCAAAGAACAACCACATATAACAAGTTTTCAGCAAACAATACTCACCTGGATCAAAGCTTTTTTTTCTTCTCTGCTGTACAACAATGTCCATTCCAAAGGAATCTTCCTCCTCCTGGCAATGTCCATAATTCAACCCCCTCATGATCTGGAAATTGAAACACCATGAAACACAATGAAAGACGCTAGCATTTAGAAGCTTCTCTGGCTTCTTTCATTGATTTCATTTACTTAAGCATACACGTTTAAAGCATGTGTGTTTTCAAACTACAACATACCTACACCTCATTATGAACATGATGTAAAAGGATTAAAGACTACAAGAGCACTGAAACAATCAGTGAAACATACGACCAACACTAACCACAACGACATTCAAACAATCAGCGACAGGAACGACCAATAAAATGTAAAAAAATGAAAGTTCTATTAAGACAATCAGCACGATGTAGTGGATTTAGATTTCAAAAGTTGTAACATCCAGTACCAACAATGATTTGTAGGACATGGCACAATTTCCTGGGAAATGAACTCATTGAATTGTGCATTGCAGTTTTGTAAGAAAATCATACTGATCCCCACTTATGCTCTCTGCAGCCAGATAAATGTCCAATGCGATGGTTGAATCCGGACATCAACCCATACAGCTCATGGTTGGAGTGGAGGCCAAGCTCGTTGCCGGGAGTAGCAGGTGGGAGCTGATGGAGCAGGGCCATGGGGCAAGGAGGCCGGTGACCTGAGATGAGGACGGCGGCGACCTGGGGTAGGGAGGCCGGGAGAAGGGGAGGCCGCGAGCTGAGGTGATGACGGCGGCGACATGAGGAAGGCCCGGTGACCTGGGTAAGGGGACGCCGGCGACTAGGTAAAGGGGGAGGCGGGGGACCTGGGGAAGGGGAGGCCAGGAGCTGCTCAGCCCGCCGTCACCGTCCGCAACCGGTGGCCGCCGCCAGCAGTCGATTGAGAAGAGGGAACGGGAGTAGGGTTTGATCGACAGGAGGAGGAGCGGGCGTATTGGTTGATTTTGGGCTCTGGCCCGCTCGCCGGTTACGATTTGGACCGAATTTGGGTCATGTGGCGGCTGAAATTTAGCGTTAAACAACTTATCGTAGCGCTATCCCTCAAAAAAAAACTTATCGTAGCGCTATTTATGGGTAGTTCGGTTCTTTCTATTTTTGTTCGGTTTGGATAGTTCAGTTTATGAGTAATTTGGATACTAAGAAATTGGAACCAAAATTATGTCTGACGAGAAAAGAACTGAACGCAAATTACCTGAAAATTTCGGTTCAGGTAATTCGGATACCCAGAAAAACAAAATATCCAGGTAAGAAGTGACTGAATTACTAGCTAGTTCACACATTAAATTCAGCTAAGAACAACAAATGCTTAAGTACACTGTATACCTGGACCAATTTACAACAGGGTGTGGGGGAGCAAAGCAAATGACCAGCGAGGCAACGATCATGTGCGAGTTTTGTGATTTGTCTGTGTGAGTTGGGTTTTTGTTGGGCGCCTCGGCCTGGTTTCGACTTTGGACATTATTTTTTTCTCAAAAAATGTATGTATCAGTCATTTATGGTATTTCGGGTTTTATGAACCGAAACCGAAGACATAATATACTGGAGATGAAATGCGAACGAAGACCAAGAAACGAATTAACCGACAACTCGGGTAATTCAGTCTGGTTCAGGTTCAGGTATCCATATGCCCAGGATGAATTGGAAGCACCTCCTTCGTTTGTGGGGAGGATGTGTGCAACCCCTGATAGGTTTTCTATGGGCCAAGACCATTTATGGGTCGAGCTGTATCCCTACAGTATCTCCAGCGTTGTGCCCATGACCAGGAGGGTCGGTATGGATGCCAGCCTAAGAACATTGACGATGATCATGACGCCGTCGTGGCGCCGCAACACATGATCGTTGTGCGGATCCTAGCAGGGCCCGATGGCACGAAGCTACGGTTTCGTGTGCGCGCCAACATCAACAAGGTTGTCCTCCCTGACGGCACGAGGAGACAAGGTGAAGGAGGTTGCGAAATGGGGATATGCCAATAGGATTAGGGATTTGACTTTATTTCCATTTTTTTTATATTGCTAAAAAGTATATTTAGTTAGAAGTTATGCTTTTGGAAATGACTCAAGATTATCTTAAATAAAAATGTCACCAAGATCAAGATTGTTTGTATCGTACAGGAATCTTTTGTATCATTTCAATCAAACTTAATATGCAAATTATACAAAAGAATTACAAAAGTAGCGGTATATATATAAATATTTTAATTAATTGTAAATTATAACCACTAAGAACGTGTATGTACTCATGAATAGTGTACAACATTTCGCAAAAAAAAAAAATGAATAGTGTACAACATGTAAGTGTGAGCACTCTTCCCCATCGTGTGATTTAATCAAGCTAGTCATGGCCAATAATTAGTTACCTTATTATCTTCTACTAATGGCTTACATGTCTATGAGTAAGGGTACCAATCAACTCGAGGATGATGCCCTATATGGATGTATTCGCACCAAGTCGTCTGAAAGAGTCTCCAAGAGATCTCAACTTATGTGCCTGAGTAGGAACTCAGATTTATCAATTATGAAATACATAGGTTTTCCATAATTGCGGGATCATCTGATCGTATTATATCCCCCATAAATAGTTGTGGTGTCGTCATAGCTTTCACCAGCGATGGTCTTCTCGTTGTGGTGTCGTCATAGCTCTCACCAGCAATGGTCTTTTCGTTGCGGTGTCATCATAGCTCTGATGGCGATGGACAACATCAGACAGTTCCCATGAAACCACACCAATTTGTTGTTCATGAAGTACGACGCAGCAACATAGGGTCGAACATGAACATCCAAAGAAACATTCAAATCCATTGGAACGACAAGTACGAGAGGTTGGCACATCGATCCAGCCTCTTCCTTCCTTGCACCTGCATGGCGACAGAAAGTAAGGGTGGAGGAGACCAACTACACCCATAGTTTAAAAAACCGACCATGCTGGCAGTCAAATCAGAAAATAGAATGACGCGATCAACATCTCTCTATGACGAGACTTTCAATAGGGTCTTATCACGAGGCGTGTGATGTGCAGTGATAGACTAGAGAACCTATCCAATTTCATGAAGACAGATCTTTTATTTTTTGAACACAGTATAGACGCAAACGTTCATATAAGCGTGCATACATTCACCTCTATGAACGCACGCATACACACCATATCCTTATGAGCACCTTCGAGAAACTGAGCTGGCATTTCATCTAGAGATTTAAGAAGTCATCGTAGGCACCCCGTCGTCGATGGGAGCATCTTTTTACTGAGCACGCATCACCGAAAATCCTGAAATGAATCAAAGAATAATACGAGCATCAAGACTTAAATCCCGATGGGCTAAGAATACCATTGTCCCTCTAACCCCAACCACAGGTTGTTCGTTATCAAGACTTAAAAGTCTATCTGCCTACAATAACACACTTTTCTACGGCCCAGAGGTAATCGATTGACCTTGCACCGATTGACCGACCATAGTGTTGGCCTTGATTAAATGCTAGTACTAAATCAGAAAAACTAATTCACCGGGCTGTTTTATCTAAAACCGGCCGACGAACAAAGCTGTTTGCACTAAACGGACCGGTTCACTTCCAATACCATGAGTACAATATATATACGCTAAAAATAAAAATGTATACAGTAAAAAATATGGTAGGGTTCGTGGCCGAATTGGGAGCCGCCGCCCCCCTTTTTCCCAGGAAGCAGCCCCCTCGGGCGCCGCCAACCCTTTCGCCGCCAGCCACGCCCCTCCCTCGCCGGCTTGCCGCCCGAGCAGCCGCACAACCACACCACCCCGCGTCGCCACTCCCGCCTCCAACATCCTGCGCCACCTGCTGACACCTGGCGAGAGGGGACGCCGCTGTCTGGTTCAACTCCGACCTCTCTCCGTTGCCTCCCTTCGCTCCAATACATCGCCGACCAGAATTCCCTCCGATTGACGATTCCAGGCGCAGCCAAGCAGGACGACCAGGACGTCCGACAGTCACCTCCGAATATCCCTCTGCTCCAGACCAGGACGCTGACGCTAGACAGACGCTGGTAAGATCTCTCTCTGCTCTTTTGTGCCCCCCAAGAAACGAATTAACCGACAACTCGGGTAATTCAGTCTGGTTCAGGTTCAGGTATCCATATGCCCAGGATGAATTGGAAGCACCTCCTTCGTTTGTGGGGAGGATGTGTGCAACCCCTGATAGGTTTTCTATGGGCCAAGACCATTTATGGGTCGAGCTGTATCCCTACAGTATCTCCAGCGTTGTGCCCATGACCAGGAGGGTCGGTATGGATGCCAGCCTAAGAACATTGACGATGATCATGACGCCGTCGTGGCGCCGCAACACATGATCGTTGTGCGGATCCTAGCAGGGCCCGATGGCACGAAGCTACGGTTTCGTGTGCGCGCCAACATCAACAAGGTTGTCCTCCCTGACGGCACGAGGAGACAAGGTGAAGGAGGTTGCGAAATGGGGATATGCCAATAGGATTAGGGATTTGACTTTATTTCCATTTTTTTTATATTGCTAAAAAGTATATTTAGTTAGAAGTTATGCTTTTGGAAATGACTCAAGATTATCTTAAATAAAAATGTCACCAAGATCAAGATTGTTTGTATCGTACAGGAATCTTTTGTATCATTTCAATCAAACTTAATATGCAAATTATACAAAAGAATTACAAAAGTAGCGGTATATATATAAATATTTTAATTAATTGTAAATTATAACCACTAAGAACGTGTATGTACTCATGAATAGTGTACAACATTTCGCAAAAAAAAAAAATGAATAGTGTACAACATGTAAGTGTGAGCACTCTTCCCCATCGTGTGATTTAATCAAGCTAGTCATGGCCAATAATTAGTTACCTTATTATCTTCTACTAATGGCTTACATGTCTATGAGTAAGGGTACCAATCAACTCGAGGATGATGCCCTATATGGATGTATTCGCACCAAGTCGTCTGAAAGAGTCTCCAAGAGATCTCAACTTATGTGCCTGAGTAGGAACTCAGATTTATCAATTATGAAATACATAGGTTTTCCATAATTGCGGGATCATCTGATCGTATTATATCCCCCATAAATAGTTGTGGTGTCGTCATAGCTTTCACCAGCGATGGTCTTCTCGTTGTGGTGTCGTCATAGCTCTCACCAGCAATGGTCTTTTCGTTGCGGTGTCATCATAGCTCTGATGGCGATGGACAACATCAGACAGTTCCCATGAAACCACACCAATTTGTTGTTCATGAAGTACGACGCAGCAACATAGGGTCGAACATGAACATCCAAAGAAACATTCAAATCCATTGGAACGACAAGTACGAGAGGTTGGCACATCGATCCAGCCTCTTCCTTCCTTGCACCTGCATGGCGACAGAAAGTAAGGGTGGAGGAGACCAACTACACCCATAGTTTAAAAAACCGACCATGCTGGCAGTCAAATCAGAAAATAGAATGACGCGATCAACATCTCTCTATGACGAGACTTTCAATAGGGTCTTATCACGAGGCGTGTGATGTGCAGTGATAGACTAGAGAACCTATCCAATTTCATGAAGACAGATCTTTTATTTTTTGAACACAGTATAGACGCAAACGTTCATATAAGCGTGCATACATTCACCTCTATGAACGCACGCATACACACCATATCCTTATGAGCACCTTCGAGAAACTGAGCTGGCATTTCATCTAGAGATTTAAGAAGTCATCGTAGGCACCCCGTCGTCGATGGGAGCATCTTTTTACTGAGCACGCATCACCGAAAATCCTGAAATGAATCAAAGAATAATACGAGCATCAAGACTTAAATCCCGATGGGCTAAGAATACCATTGTCCCTCTAACCCCAACCACAGGTTGTTCGTTATCAAGACTTAAAAGTCTATCTGCCTACAATAACACACTTTTCTACGGCCCAGAGGTAATCGATTGACCTTGCACCGATTGACCGACCATAGTGTTGGCCTTGATTAAATGCTAGTACTAAATCAGAAAAACTAATTCACCGGGCTGTTTTATCTAAAACCGGCCGACGAACAAAGCTGTTTGCACTAAACGGACCGGTTCACTTCCAATACCATGAGTACAATATATATACGCTAAAAATAAAAATGTATACAGTAAAAAATATGGTAGGGTTCGTGGCCGAATTGGGAGCCGCCGCCCCCCTTTTTCCCAGGAAGCAGCCCCCTCGGGCGCCGCCAACCCTTTCGCCGCCAGCCACGCCCCTCCCTCGCCGGCTTGCCGCCCGAGCAGCCGCACAACCACACCACCCCGCGTCGCCACTCCCGCCTCCAACATCCTGCGCCACCTGCTGACACCTGGCGAGAGGGGACGCCGCTGTCTGGTTCAACTCCGACCTCTCTCCGTTGCCTCCCTTCGCTCCAATACATCGCCGACCAGAATTCCCTCCGATTGACGATTCCAGGCGCAGCCAAGCAGGACGACCAGGACGTCCGACAGTCACCTCCGAATATCCCTCTGCTCCAGACCAGGACGCTGACGCTAGACAGACGCTGGTAAGATCTCTCTCTGCTCTTTTGTGCCCCCCAAGAAACGAATTAACCGACAACTCGGGTAATTCAGTCTGGTTCAGGTTCAGGTATCCATATGCCCAGGATGAATTGGAAGCACCTCCTTCGTTTGTGGGGAGGATGTGTGCAACCCCTGATAGGTTTTCTATGGGCCAAGACCATTTATGGGTCGAGCTGTATCCCTACAGTATCTCCAGCGTTGTGCCCATGACCAGGAGGGTCGGTATGGATGCCAGCCTAAGAACATTGACGATGATCATGACGCCGTCGTGGCGCCGCAACACATGATCGTTGTGCGGATCCTAGCAGGGCCCGATGGCACGAAGCTACGGTTTCGTGTGCGCGCCAACATCAACAAGGTTGTCCTCCCTGACGGCACGAGGAGACAAGGTGAAGGAGGTTGCGAAATGGGGATATGCCAATAGGATTAGGGATTTGACTTTATTTCCATTTTTTTTATATTGCTAAAAAGTATATTTAGTTAGAAGTTATGCTTTTGGAAATGACTCAAGATTATCTTAAATAAAAATGTCACCAAGATCAAGATTGTTTGTATCGTACAGGAATCTTTTGTATCATTTCAATCAAACTTAATATGCAAATTATACAAAAGAATTACAAAAGTAGCGGTATATATATAAATATTTTAATTAATTGTAAATTATAACCACTAAGAACGTGTATGTACTCATGAATAGTGTACAACATTTCGCAAAAAAAAAAAATGAATAGTGTACAACATGTAAGTGTGAGCACTCTTCCCCATCGTGTGATTTAATCAAGCTAGTCATGGCCAATAATTAGTTACCTTATTATCTTCTACTAATGGCTTACATGTCTATGAGTAAGGGTACCAATCAACTCGAGGATGATGCCCTATATGGATGTATTCGCACCAAGTCGTCTGAAAGAGTCTCCAAGAGATCTCAACTTATGTGCCTGAGTAGGAACTCAGATTTATCAATTATGAAATACATAGGTTTTCCATAATTGCGGGATCATCTGATCGTATTATATCCCCCATAAATAGTTGTGGTGTCGTCATAGCTTTCACCAGCGATGGTCTTCTCGTTGTGGTGTCGTCATAGCTCTCACCAGCAATGGTCTTTTCGTTGCGGTGTCATCATAGCTCTGATGGCGATGGACAACATCAGACAGTTCCCATGAAACCACACCAATTTGTTGTTCATGAAGTACGACGCAGCAACATAGGGTCGAACATGAACATCCAAAGAAACATTCAAATCCATTGGAACGACAAGTACGAGAGGTTGGCACATCGATCCAGCCTCTTCCTTCCTTGCACCTGCATGGCGACAGAAAGTAAGGGTGGAGGAGACCAACTACACCCATAGTTTAAAAAACCGACCATGCTGGCAGTCAAATCAGAAAATAGAATGACGCGATCAACATCTCTCTATGACGAGACTTTCAATAGGGTCTTATCACGAGGCGTGTGATGTGCAGTGATAGACTAGAGAACCTATCCAATTTCATGAAGACAGATCTTTTATTTTTTGAACACAGTATAGACGCAAACGTTCATATAAGCGTGCATACATTCACCTCTATGAACGCACGCATACACACCATATCCTTATGAGCACCTTCGAGAAACTGAGCTGGCATTTCATCTAGAGATTTAAGAAGTCATCGTAGGCACCCCGTCGTCGATGGGAGCATCTTTTTACTGAGCACGCATCACCGAAAATCCTGAAATGAATCAAAGAATAATACGAGCATCAAGACTTAAATCCCGATGGGCTAAGAATACCATTGTCCCTCTAACCCCAACCACAGGTTGTTCGTTATCAAGACTTAAAAGTCTATCTGCCTACAATAACACACTTTTCTACGGCCCAGAGGTAATCGATTGACCTTGCACCGATTGACCGACCATAGTGTTGGCCTTGATTAAATGCTAGTACTAAATCAGAAAAACTAATTCACCGGGCTGTTTTATCTAAAACCGGCCGACGAACAAAGCTGTTTGCACTAAACGGACCGGTTCACTTCCAATACCATGAGTACAATATATATACGCTAAAAATAAAAATGTATACAGTAAAAAATATGGTAGGGTTCGTGGCCGAATTGGGAGCCGCCGCCCCCCTTTTTCCCAGGAAGCAGCCCCCTCGGGCGCCGCCAACCCTTTCGCCGCCAGCCACGCCCCTCCCTCGCCGGCTTGCCGCCCGAGCAGCCGCACAACCACACCACCCCGCGTCGCCACTCCCGCCTCCAACATCCTGCGCCACCTGCTGACACCTGGCGAGAGGGGACGCCGCTGTCTGGTTCAACTCCGACCTCTCTCCGTTGCCTCCCTTCGCTCCAATACATCGCCGACCAGAATTCCCTCCGATTGACGATTCCAGGCGCAGCCAAGCAGGACGACCAGGACGTCCGACAGTCACCTCCGAATATCCCTCTGCTCCAGACCAGGACGCTGACGCTAGACAGACGCTGGTAAGATCTCTCTCTGCTCTTTTGTGCCCCCCAAGAAACGAATTAACCGACAACTCGGGTAATTCAGTCTGGTTCAGGTTCAGGTATCCATATGCCCAGGATGAATTGGAAGCACCTCCTTCGTTTGTGGGGAGGATGTGTGCAACCCCTGATAGGTTTTCTATGGGCCAAGACCATTTATGGGTCGAGCTGTATCCCTACAGTATCTCCAGCGTTGTGCCCATGACCAGGAGGGTCGGTATGGATGCCAGCCTAAGAACATTGACGATGATCATGACGCCGTCGTGGCGCCGCAACACATGATCGTTGTGCGGATCCTAGCAGGGCCCGATGGCACGAAGCTACGGTTTCGTGTGCGCGCCAACATCAACAAGGTTGTCCTCCCTGACGGCACGAGGAGACAAGGTGAAGGAGGTTGCGAAATGGGGATATGCCAATAGGATTAGGGATTTGACTTTATTTCCATTTTTTTTATATTGCTAAAAAGTATATTTAGTTAGAAGTTATGCTTTTGGAAATGACTCAAGATTATCTTAAATAAAAATGTCACCAAGATCAAGATTGTTTGTATCGTACAGGAATCTTTTGTATCATTTCAATCAAACTTAATATGCAAATTATACAAAAGAATTACAAAAGTAGCGGTATATATATAAATATTTTAATTAATTGTAAATTATAACCACTAAGAACGTGTATGTACTCATGAATAGTGTACAACATTTCGCAAAAAAAAAAAATGAATAGTGTACAACATGTAAGTGTGAGCACTCTTCCCCATCGTGTGATTTAATCAAGCTAGTCATGGCCAATAATTAGTTACCTTATTATCTTCTACTAATGGCTTACATGTCTATGAGTAAGGGTACCAATCAACTCGAGGATGATGCCCTATATGGATGTATTCGCACCAAGTCGTCTGAAAGAGTCTCCAAGAGATCTCAACTTATGTGCCTGAGTAGGAACTCAGATTTATCAATTATGAAATACATAGGTTTTCCATAATTGCGGGATCATCTGATCGTATTATATCCCCCATAAATAGTTGTGGTGTCGTCATAGCTTTCACCAGCGATGGTCTTCTCGTTGTGGTGTCGTCATAGCTCTCACCAGCAATGGTCTTTTCGTTGCGGTGTCATCATAGCTCTGATGGCGATGGACAACATCAGACAGTTCCCATGAAACCACACCAATTTGTTGTTCATGAAGTACGACGCAGCAACATAGGGTCGAACATGAACATCCAAAGAAACATTCAAATCCATTGGAACGACAAGTACGAGAGGTTGGCACATCGATCCAGCCTCTTCCTTCCTTGCACCTGCATGGCGACAGAAAGTAAGGGTGGAGGAGACCAACTACACCCATAGTTTAAAAAACCGACCATGCTGGCAGTCAAATCAGAAAATAGAATGACGCGATCAACATCTCTCTATGACGAGACTTTCAATAGGGTCTTATCACGAGGCGTGTGATGTGCAGTGATAGACTAGAGAACCTATCCAATTTCATGAAGACAGATCTTTTATTTTTTGAACACAGTATAGACGCAAACGTTCATATAAGCGTGCATACATTCACCTCTATGAACGCACGCATACACACCATATCCTTATGAGCACCTTCGAGAAACTGAGCTGGCATTTCATCTAGAGATTTAAGAAGTCATCGTAGGCACCCCGTCGTCGATGGGAGCATCTTTTTACTGAGCACGCATCACCGAAAATCCTGAAATGAATCAAAGAATAATACGAGCATCAAGACTTAAATCCCGATGGGCTAAGAATACCATTGTCCCTCTAACCCCAACCACAGGTTGTTCGTTATCAAGACTTAAAAGTCTATCTGCCTACAATAACACACTTTTCTACGGCCCAGAGGTAATCGATTGACCTTGCACCGATTGACCGACCATAGTGTTGGCCTTGATTAAATGCTAGTACTAAATCAGAAAAACTAATTCACCGGGCTGTTTTATCTAAAACCGGCCGACGAACAAAGCTGTTTGCACTAAACGGACCGGTTCACTTCCAATACCATGAGTACAATATATATACGCTAAAAATAAAAATGTATACAGTAAAAAATATGGTAGGGTTCGTGGCCGAATTGGGAGCCGCCGCCCCCCTTTTTCCCAGGAAGCAGCCCCCTCGGGCGCCGCCAACCCTTTCGCCGCCAGCCACGCCCCTCCCTCGCCGGCTTGCCGCCCGAGCAGCCGCACAACCACACCACCCCGCGTCGCCACTCCCGCCTCCAACATCCTGCGCCACCTGCTGACACCTGGCGAGAGGGGACGCCGCTGTCTGGTTCAACTCCGACCTCTCTCCGTTGCCTCCCTTCGCTCCAATACATCGCCGACCAGAATTCCCTCCGATTGACGATTCCAGGCGCAGCCAAGCAGGACGACCAGGACGTCCGACAGTCACCTCCGAATATCCCTCTGCTCCAGACCAGGACGCTGACGCTAGACAGACGCTGGTAAGATCTCTCTCTGCTCTTTTGTGCCCCCCCCCCCCCCCCCCCCCCCCCCCCCCCCCCAATTCTTCTATCAATCTATCCTAGCATGAAGCATCTATATTTGAATTACTGAACCGAAATGTCTTGTTTTTGCTGTCCTGATGAGAGTTGTTGATACTACGATGGCTCTTCCGTTTATTATGCACTGATTTTTTTTCTAATTGGAGATGATGCCTCCTCGTATGCCTACATTCTGAAGTCTGTCAGGCTGGGTGTTCCAGTTCCGGTATTGTAGAAGTACCTGCTCAGCTTGTACAACTGTGCACTGTTGTACGTGGTAGATAGCTAGTATCAAGGAGATCAATCCAGCAGGCAGTTCCTTATGTACTTGTGCGTCTCCGTGAAACCATACGGGTCTAGTGCACAAAAGCTAGGTCAACGCCTCCAGGCTGCTGGATTTATGTTTATGCACACACTAGGTGCTGACACACATATATGATAGCTCATGTACTGATGTACTATAGTCAGAAAAAGTTTCAGTACTAATGGACTGCTGACACACATTTTAGCCATATGAGTGAAAAAATAAGCCCCCTTCGCATTTATATGCTTGCGTCGCAAATTTATCTGAGATTGTGATGACATATTGACATACTGTAGGCCGCGCTGGAAGAACAGCAGAGAAAACAAGAGGCAACTGATCGAGCCATCAAGGAGAGGTTTGTGGCAAAGTTTAACAATGTTGACTCGTGTCCAGCTTAGTCCCTTTTGCCGAGTTTTGCACTCGGCAATATTATTATGGTCTTTGCCGAGTTTCCTGGGAACTTGGCAAATGTGCCGATTCCAGTTGTGATGATTTAGGTAGGAGTCAAACACATGAAGAGTTCTAGTGTTTTGTAGGTCTGAACCAAGTGGGCTAGGAAGAATCATTGTAGCTTGTAAGACACCGTGTTATTTGTAGCCAACCTAGTATTAAAGCAAGCGCAATAACTATATATTTTGCGTTACAGAGTGAATCAATGGATTTGAAATTTATAAAAGAGTTGCTATCTTTTCCGTCGACCAAGTGGCGAGTACTTGGCTGGCATAGAAGGTTTTCTTGACTTTGCATACATAGAAAAAATTATGATGCTAAGATATGTCCCCATGTAGTAAATGTGTCAATGCATTGTCATTGAAGCGCCAAGACGTGTCTGATCACTTAGTTTGTCATGGCTTTTCAGACGTGTATGATCCTACAATAGAACTGCTTCAAATATGTGCCAAATGGTGAACTATGCATAAAGTGGGTTGCGAAAGTAATTTCCTTTCAGTACATGTAGGATCCAATGGTAGGTATGCCGTAGGCAGTATTGTACAAATGTTAGTGGCATGCACCATTGGCTCTTTATGATGTTTGTCCAGGTAGAGGTCCATGTATGATAGATTTTCGTAGGAAATATATAGACTATTTGTTAAAAGAAGTATTATGTCGGATTTACTATCTTGTAAATTGAACTTACTCCTTTTTGCAATGGATGTTCTGATTTATGTGGGATGGTTCTTTGGTGTGAGATGTTTTGTTTGGTGTCAAAACCTGGACGTATGATTCAACTTTTTCTTCTTTGTTCCTGGTAACCAGCCTGTACGTGTGTGACTTATGTGCCTTGTGACTTGTAGCTGGGCGTTGGTCGTTGTTGCGTGTGTGACTAATGTGCCTTACACTTGCAGCTGGGCGCTCGCCGTCTTGCCGCCCGGTCAGCTAGGTGTTGTACACTGGGCACGTGCTGCTTGTTTGCTTTATACCGCTCTGGTTGTAATGTTGCTTTTGTTCGAGTAACTTCATTTACTGCTATGGACGATACTTGTGGTGTACTCGTGTTTATTGTACTACTGTAAAATTCAACAATTATGCTCTTGTTTGCTGTCGGGCTTTCGCTTCTTCATGAGTACAAGTATTGACGTCAATTTCTTAATTTTATACGATCAATTCCCCGTACGCATATCAGTAAAAGTTTATACTATATGATTCATATTTCACATGGTCACATATTTATCCCATACTTCTTTTTGGAACAGGGGTCATTCAATCATACAATGGAATTAACAAGAAATCTGGTTGGACCTTTAGAATTTCCTGTAAGCATATTAAGTAAATGTTTATACTATAGGTTCATATTTTGACATGGTGACATAATCTATTTCATTCTTTTTACTGAAACAGGGGTCATCGAACCCGAATGCTTGTTTTTCAAAATATAGCTCCATCATCGGCGATATCCATGTCATTTGGTGATTATTCTGCGTTCTATAGTCCACCAATTATTCCAGGAGAATTTACAAGTCTATTGCTTCAAGTTGATAAAATAACCTAACACTGTTTATTGTTCGGTAATTGGATTTCAATAAAGGAACAAGTATAAGCAGGTTTTAGTGTCATGTGTTCTAGTCATCACATAAACCACAAGAACAGGAGGCAACTGCATTAGCAACGAGCTCATGTGTCCTTTAAAAAAAAGGATTTTTATTTACAGACGTGTAAACAAATATATTGATTTTACTGTTTGTTCTATGGACCATCATGCCAACAAAACACATCGAGATGAACATATATATGTTTCTCATGCTTCCAAAACCATTCTATGCATTTTACTTCCAGCAATGAGCTCACGTGTGGATTTTACCTAATAGAGATGTAAACAAATATTCTACTGATTTTTAGTGCTTGGTACATGGACCATCATGCCAGATAAACACATCCACACTTGGATGAAAGCATAGGTTCAACCAGTCACACCGAAGAGGAGTATGTTCAACCAGAATCTTTGCTGTGAGGCAGTGAAGAAAATATTCATGGTAGTTCAGCATTTTTTTTCATCATGGCAGTAAATATATTTCATACCCAAAAACAACATGAAGTGTGGATGTGTACAATATGATTTCATGAGAAGCAGTACACAAACAAGAATCCAATAAGCAAATAAACAGTGGAATCCAACAAGCAACAGTTGCATGCAACAGGGACATGAACACATTGATGAGCGACATGGAGCAGCTTGATGCGTTTGGGCGCTGCTATCAACAAGGAGTTGGTACACATTGATGAGCGACATGGAGTAGCTTGATGCGTTTGGGCACTGCTATCAACAAGGAGTTGGTACGAGCACTAAGGCCAACAAAACATACGACATCTTGCGTGCGGCCGTCATGGACAAGCAGTCTGTCTTGCCGCGACGACGTCGACGAGCTCTGGCGTGAGCGAGTACAGTGGCCACGAGCAGTACGGCTGTCGTCTTGGTGCGCGGCCGCCGTCGACGGAGAGTTTGGTCCGGCAGTCCGCCACGACGCCTTGGCGCATGGCCGGCGTCGTCAAGGCCCTTCGGCATGGCCGTCGGCCACAGACGCGATGTAAAATAAGACCTAACCCCACGTACCGGTTAGTATCGGGAATGAACTATTGGAATTGAGGATTGACGACAAGTGAGATTGGGATGCTTTGAGATTGTCGAGGCCAAGTGACGCTCATCCTACTGGGTCTCACATCCTCGCCTATGATAGATCAACAGATGCACTAATGCATGTTGCATAGTAGACGATTCTCATGCATAGATCAACAGATGTTAGTGGATCAAGCTAGTAATCTAACGGCTACAACAATTTTGATGATGTGAAAGCTTGCATGTTGAGATAACTAGAACTAGCGGGGATAACTCTGTAGGTATGTAGGATATGGCATTTACTGAAACTGTGTCAAAATAGTTCGGTACTTAGCGAAAACAAACAATATGTTATTTCGTATCGTATTAGCCAAAAAGTCTTTTTTATCATTTTTATTAACGAGTTTCATGTTGACAGCATGGGCCTTGTATGTTAACGTAATAGTGATATACTCAAGCAATTGATTTTAGTTTTTCTATTCCCCTATAACAGAGTTTGTAACACTTGATCAACACATGATTATGTGTTACTTTCACTAAACATGTAACACATACCACCAACACATATTTATATGTTACTATGTTAATTACTTTGTAACACATTGTCTCCAACACATAATTATATGTTACTTGCATAATATCATTGTAACACATTTTCAGGCCTTTTATAGTATGTGTTACGGTCGACGATTGCAACACAAATCATGTGTTACTTCCGTTATTACTTGTAACAAATTTTATTATGTGTTACATGTTTGTGTTACCAAATCTCTGTCTTGTTGTAGTGTATAGGGCGACCGAATCGGCGGGCAGTGACTCAAATTCGTCCCGCCGTTTTTTCGAAGGCGCGCCATCGCTCCCGCCATCTCCCTGCCCGCAGTTGCGCAGCGCGGTGTTCCCCTCCCCTGCATCGCTCGAGCCTGGCTCGCTGAAAACTGCCGATTCGGCCATTCCTAGCGGGCCTGGCTGAGCACTGCTTTAAGGTTCATGCGGGCCAAGATTTTGATGCGGGCCAGGCAACCAAACAGGCCGAAAATTGCCCGCGCGGGTCTGGCTGGGCCTAATGCGAGCAACCAAACACATCCCAAGTGTTCCTTTGTTTGCGAGGACGTAATCAAGTGTTCCTCACATTGGCTATTAGTATATGAACACAATATTACACGACACCAATTTGGTGTCTAATGACGCACCAATAACAAATAATAAAGCTAATCTACACCAACTTACTGTGTGTTGGTAATCAAGTGTTCCTTTGTCTGCGAAGTTGTAATCAAACGTTCCTCGCATTGGCTATTAATATATGAACAAAAAAAACATGATAAACATAAATAGTAATGCTTTTAAGATAAAAAACAATGCTCAAAGTTGTTTGCTTGAGACAGTGTCAAAATCAAGCGTGACATAAATATAGTAATGTGAAAAGTCTAGCCGCGCAAATGCGCGGGCCACTCCGCTAGTTATGTATAAAGCCACTATAACTGCGATCGTTATGCTAAGGGCACTCCCTATGCTTGGTTCTTAGCACGCTATCAGAGGAAAAATGCTGATGTGGAACTATAATTAAAGAAGAAAAAGAGTGAAGTTGTATCTTAGCTACGACTCTTAGCTCATTTTTCTATGCAGTGTAATTAATGCTCTGATCTTTTGTGGCATATCTTCGTATTTTTCTTTTTCCTTCTTCTCTCCACAACTAGGCCCTTAAACCAATTAAATGCAACATCACTTAGATACGACTCCTAAGATACAATGCATTGAGGTGATTGTCTCTTATTTATTTTTCCATACCTATGATGACACGTTAAGAGACAATGCATTGGGAGTGGCCTAAGAATCGTAGAAGTCCATTCAATGTGGCCACAGTATTAACACGCAGTAAGTTGGTGTAGATTGGTTGTTGGTGAGGGAAAGGCTCTGCTAGGCGAGCAATTTTTCAACTCCTACCTTGTGTCATCCTCTCGGGGGCGACATGGGCGGAGCCCCCAAATCGACTCCGTCGGCCCATTCACCTCACCACCCCTCTCCCTTCGCCACCGCTGGTTGGCCCTCACGAGCAAAGCCTCACCATGTGTAGGCGGTGGTGGGGTGGTCCACCTCTTCCTCTCCTATCTAGCTCCACCTTCCCCCAAGTCAACATAAGCATGTGTCGCCACCTCTAGGTGTCTCCGCTAGCCTGACAAGGATTTACTGCCCCAAGGGGTGGTCGGTGTTACCAGGTCGTCTAGCACATTCCCCAGCCGTGTCCTCGGAGCACGCTGCCCTCGAGCCTGTCTACCCCTGA
Organism: Elymus sibiricus; assembly: GCA_039707655.1. Classification (NCBI taxonomy): domain Eukaryota; kingdom Viridiplantae; phylum Streptophyta; class Magnoliopsida; order Poales; family Poaceae; genus Elymus; species Elymus sibiricus. Next base: position 43,815,369 of record CM077664.1, read on the forward strand.
TCTGGGGCTCTAGCGGGGTCCATGGCCACTTTCAGTGGCTCACCAAGGGGGCTGCAACTGCCATCATTCTCGTGACATGGTTGCGACCATTTGGGGGCAAAAGGTGGCCAAATGGGCTAGTCCTGGCGTGCTAGCCTGATAGCCCGCATGCCCGGTCCATGGTGGGCCTGGCCTAACACATTTATAATCGGGACATGCCGGCACGTGGCCCGCCTAGGGCTGTGCCTAGGCCATGAGGCCGGGCATGACTGCCGGGACGGCACGACTTTACTTAAAAAAATCAGTTTTATATATATATATATATATATATATATATATATATATATATATATATATATATGAACGCATAGCATGTAGTATATAATAATGTTTAAGTAGTATATATACTACTTTTTTTGGTACTATGTATCATATTTTGAGTATGCTCTTTTTTACGTATAAATATATACGTATTTCATAAATATAATAAAAACCATGGGCCAACTTTCAAATTTTTCGTGTAACTCACTTTGGAGTATCTTATATATAGTATATGACCATACTTAAAATGATAAAGTAGTATATACTACCACATGGTAGTAGGGCACGGAGGACCTATACCCACCCGAATATTGATAGAATCTAGAATATTATAAAATGGAATGTACTGAATATTGATATGGAAATATCAAATATATGGGCGGGGAAGACCCCCACATAAAAAAAATAAAAAAAATTAAAAAAAAAATAAGCCAGAAACTTCAATCCAAGAAGAAGGCAGAATTCTGAGTCAGGCCAACAGGTCAGAGAAGAAGACAACAATGTGAGTAAAAATCATCTGTGCATGATATTACTCATATGCTAGAAGACACTGAATGCCAGAAGATTATTCGCCAGCAAACAAAGCCCACATGAATGCTTTCCACAAAGCAGCCACGTGAAAGATATCCCGAAGACCGAGAGGCTGTCAGGAGCTCTCGTCAAGGAATCCTTATCCACGCTCTAGGTGGACACGTAAGATAGGTAAGCCGATTAAATAAAGAGGAGAAGGCTCCTGAACTCCTCCCTCGCGGCTATAAAAGAAGACGCTGGGCTCATAAGGAAGGGAGACAGAAGCGAGAACACAAGACAGAGAAGCGTAGAAGCACCACGAAGAAGAGAGCACCAGTTCCTTAGTAGTTTAGCCACCTCCACTTAGTAGAATAGCCAAGAAGGCGCTGTGAACACCAAGAATATCAAGATAATTTCCTAGTTTGTGTAATCCCTTCGGGGTTTCCCAAAAGGGAAAACCATATGTAAATTATGTTGTTGAAATGATGTAGTTTCTTGGTTTCACTTGATATTTTTATTTATGAATTTATGGGAAGGGTTCTTATGCTAGGGATCCTATAGGAGAAACCTCTGCGTGTGTAGTTCTTTGTGTATCCCAGAGTGGCGTTTGAATGAGAACCTTGTGGCCGTAGAGAAGTGTTCCCTTCGGGTGGAACTGCCTGGGAAGACGATAAGAATTTAACAAATAAGTTTGCAATTAAAACCATTAAGTGAACGTAACTAGCTACATCTGATACAACATAATGACAAATATTGTGAGTACCGAGTAGGACTTCACAACATCCACAGCACAAACAGGCCGTATCGTTGGTCTCGGCAACCAGCTAATTGATCCTGCATATAAGCAAATATTAGCCAAATTAATAGCCATACTAGCACCAATAATTAGAATAGTAACGAATAGTAACGCCAATAGTATTGAATAGTAAAGCAAATAGTTGTAAATAGTAATCTGAATATTAATCGCATACACTAAATAGACCGCATATATCGTTAATATTGTAGATATAGATATTACATTAATATATTGCCATAGTTGGTATCAGGTCCAGGATATAATCATTGAAAGATTAAGGTATTTAAACTTAGAAGTTAGTGCAGGTATGGTAATAAATAGTAAAGAGAATATTAATATAAGGTGCAGAATAAATCTCTCTGAAGAGCATATTTGGCATACATCTCATAGCCAGCTAAATATAGTGGTCGATTTGATATATAACTTTTATATATCTTGGGGAAAAAGGCAAGATATACTTGACCAAAAATTGGAAAGCTTATTCAAAGAATATCAAAAACTCGCAGACAAGTGCTCTGGGTTAAATAATAAAATAGATATCATTCTGCATAAGCTAGAAGAAGCAAAAGCAAGACAGAATATAATTTCCAAGAATAACGGCTATATTAAAGAAGAAGTGTTGACAATAGGCCGTTACCTAAGTAAAGGCAAAGACTTGGTGTCACGCACTGAAACAAGTCAACATATACTTGAAATAAAAAGTTTGGTGCATGAAGTAAAAACTTTGATCCTATCGTAGTTATATGACTGAATATAACCAAGCATTAAAAGAAGTAGCTAAATACTTGTCACCCCCTATCGGATTTTCTGATCACGACTCACCAAAAGAAGACTCTAAAATAATAATAAGACAAGAAATAGTTGAAGAAATAGACACATAATCTTTTATGTCAGAAACCGAAATTAGCAATAATAAGAATAAAGGTGTAACCGAAAAGGCTAATATGGATGATGAAATTATACATTGGGAAAAGAAACTAAAGCATATAGAATGAGAATATAGTCATTCTATGACAACAGATTGGCCTAAAATAAGAGAAAGAGAATTATTTTTCATTAGAGAGATTGCCAGATTAAAAAGCAAGAAAAAGTCATCCACTAGTAGCTCTCGCATAATAAATAATAAGCTATTACTAGAAAGTTACGAAGCGGAAGAAGGTAAGGTAGAAATGATGAATCAAGTAGATTGTGAGCATGATTGGATTAAAGGAAAAGGTGATTATAATATCAAATGTGCTTTCTGTATATATTATCCAAGCCAAGATAATAGGTCCACATGCAACTTATGCCTAAGACAAGCTTGTGCCTCCTGTCTAAAAGCCAAAAATCAAATATGGAGGCAGAAAATAGAATTTGAACCAGAAGAAAGAATATTATTTAGTACGGTTAAAAATCTAGAAAATTGGGTAAACAAACTAGAAGCAGAACTAGAAATGCTAAAAGATAAGTTAGAAGATAATAAAGAACAGGAAAATGTTGTTGCTGGAAGCACAGAAATGAAGGAACAAATGGTAACAGTTAGAGATAAAAAAGGAGATAAGTTAATACAATTAAAAGATGCTATAACTAGTTTTGGAAACAAATATATAGTGCAATTACCATTTAAAGAAGTGCTAGGAATAAGAATTCCAGTTAGAATAAATTTAACACCAAATATTTCCTATAAAATATTGGCACTATTAGATACTGGTTGCACAAAGAACATTATCCATGACAAATACTTTGTGAGATGTCCCGAAATAGTCAAAACTATAGATAATAATAAAGCCGAAGTATCTACCAACATGTCAGGAATAAAGAAAATCCATAACCAGTTGGCATATAATATAGAAGCATACATAAATGGCACAAAATATATAATATATGAAATTACAATAAGAGATTTGTCAGTTATAAATGATGATATGATAATAGGATTAAGATTTTTACAACAATCTTTACAAACCACAATTATACATGAAGATGGGGTTACATTTATCCCACATCAGGATAATGTTCCATACTTATCTGAAGTATGGAAACAAAGAAAGACTTTGCAAAATATAGAAATATCTAATGTACATGATGAATATAGCGCAAGTTCAGATCCCCTTGATTTCTGCAAAGATGAAGAACTTAGTGAGACCATAGAAGAATATCAAATAGAAAATACATGTACAGAATGCATAGGGTTACAATCATTCTCTCCAAATTGGTATAGAGATATAAAATCCAAGAAAGATATAGACAAGATTGTGCAAAGATTAGAAAATATACAAATTATTGGGGAAATACCAATGAAACATTGGGATAAGAACTCTATAATTTTTAAAATAAATATTATAAACCCAAATTATATAATTAAGTCAGGACCAATAGAAGCTACTCCCAAAGATATTGAAGAATTCAAAATGCATATTGAAGAATTACTAAAACTAAAAGCAATTAGAGAAAACAGAAGTCCTCATCGATTTGCTGCTTTTATAGTTAGAAATCATGCTGAAGAGGTAAGAGGTAAATCCAGAATGGTAATTAATTTTAAAAGGCTCAATGATAATACAATTGATGATGCATACAATATACCTAATAAGCTGGTTGCCGAGTACCGTTGACGATATATATGCGGTACTAATCAATTGATAACACCTTATCAAATTCTGCAAATATTGACGATATATATGCGGTACTAATCAGTGTATGCGGTTAATATTCAGATTACTGTTCACAACTATTTGCTTTACTATTCAGTACTATTCAAATAATTGGCGTTACTATTCATTACTATTCCAATTATTGGTGCTTGTCTGGCTATTAATTTGGCTAATATTTGCTTATATGCAGGATCAATTAGCTGGTTGCCGAGACCAACGATACGGCCTGTTTGTGCTGCGGATGTTGTGAAGTTCTACTCGGTACTCACCATATTTGTCATTATGTTGTATCAGTTGTAGCTAGTTGTAACACCCTGATTTTTGGCCCTTTCTTTTTCTTTTGGATTTCTTCGAATTTTAATTTGGAGTTCTTTTTCCGTGGCTATGTGGTCTTGAAACCTGGGAAGATCTTTTCTCCTGCCACTTCCTAGTGGCTTGTCATTCTCAAATATATCCCAAGGCCATGTCATTTCCATCTTAGCCCAACCCCAATATTTATTTCTTGGGAATATTCCTTTAAAGGAATAACCCTGTTAACTCTAGGTTGTGAAGCAACCTATATTTATGTCATTCCAAAAATTCCCACAAAATTCTCATAAATTCTTTGGATCATATCTCCCACCAATATGTCAAAATCCATCCTTGCCTAGTTCAAAAATAATTCAGAAATATTCATTTTCCATTCTGTCCAGATTGGCACTTTGTGAAGCAAGTGCTATTTATCTTTTCTTGATTGCCCTCAAAATTTTTGGGCACCCTCTCATATCCATATAATTGCCACATGCCAAAATTCAGCTTCATTTGCCTAGTAAATCTTCCTCAGAAAATTTCCAAAGTTTCTGACCAGAGAGAAGCTTTGTGAAGGAAGTACTAGCTAGGCTTACCCAAATGAGTTGAAATTTTGGTAGATCATTCATATGATCAAATAGTTACTCTCCACCAAATTTCATATCCATCCAATAATCTATGTGAGCACACCTTCAAATCTTGGTTTCTGGTCACAATTTCAGGTTGTGAAGCAACTACATTTTATATTGCTTCATAAAATCTGAAATTAATCCAGGACCTAAATATACCTATATCATTTGTGCATGACAAAATTCACATCATTTTGCCAAGCCATTTTCTCCACAAAATTCCCCCAAGTTTCTGTCTAGTGAGAAGCATTGTGAAGGAAGTACCATTTTTACTTATCCAAATGGGATGAAATTTTTATGGTGCCATAATATGCCCAAATAATCACCCTCCACCAATTTTCAGCCCAATACAAGCATCCATGTGAGTGCTACTTCCTGATCTAGCTTCTGGACCAGATTTGGCAGTTGTAAAGCAACTATGTTAAATTCTGGTCCAAATCCTTTCAAAATCCACAGGATCATAGTCCTTCCTACCCTAAACCTCTGTGACATTTTGGTTAGCTCTTATCCCATCCCATTTGATCTCTAGTTCATGCCTAAGTTTGCAACAGCAAACTTCGGTCGATCATTCCCATCAACCCTCAGCTGCTTTCCTCGATCCATCACCTCAGGTAGGACCCACTTAGGAAGGACTACACGCTAGACATCTTTTGGTTGGCCAGAATGCACCACGTGCGCCTGTGCACGCGGTGACCATGCAGTCTGGCGCGCCGAAAGCGTGCTCTGGCCGCCGGGACCCCTCTGCCGCCCAATCGCCGTCCTCGCGACACCGCGGCATGTCCTCTGTGTTGCACCCTCTCTCCTGCGTCCACGCCACCTCTCTGGACCCCTCCCCCTCTCCTCTTTCCTCTCCGGCGAGCCACGCCGTCCCGGGATGCCCGCGGCCGTCGTCGCCTTGCCCTTGTGCTCTTCCCTCCCCGTAGCATCCGAGCACCGAATGAAGCCCCCCTGGGCTCTCTCCCCCTCCGCGTGTGCGCGCGCGCACGCGGTCGCGCCAGAGGCATCGTCCGCACGTCCGCGGCGGCATCCGGCTACGGCATCGTCGCCGCGGCTATATAAAGCCACCCCGAGCCCTCCCGACCGCACAAACCTCTCCCTCTCCCTCCTAGTACCCCGCCTAGTAACTCAATCGAGCTCGGGAAGCTCTCCACCTCGCCCATGGCCGCCATTACCGCCGCCGGACTCCGTTCAAATACGCGCAAGTCCGAGCCCCTCCCCTCCTCCTCTCCTCACCAGACGCCCTCTCGAGCTACCTGGAGCGACCCCGCCCTTCCCCTCCTTCTCCGACGCCCTGTGGCCGCGTGCCCAAACCCACCCGTGGCCGCCGTCCGCCATGGCCAAGGGTGCACGAGTTCCCGCCCTCCCCGAGCTCCGTCTTCTCCTTGGTTTGATGCGCCGCTCCGTGCCGATCACGCCGGTAGGCCGGGCGTCACCGGAGACGACCTGTAGCGCCGGCGCTCGTCGCCGGAGCACGCTCCTCCCTCGGGCACGCGCGAAGCCAGGAGGTTGAAGACGCTGACCAGGCCAGTGGGCCCCGCCTCCCCTTCGGCCCCACATGTCGTCCTCTACGCGTTGACCCAGCCTTGGTCCCGCGCGGAATAAGTGAAGGCGTACTTTGGAGTTTACGTTTTCTGTGATTGAAAACGTATTCGGCTGCGGCTTTGAGCCAGAATACGTTTTCTCTGCGGTAAAGCGTACTTCCAGAAATGCGCTTTCTCTTTTTCAGCCCAGCCGCCGAAATCCTTAAATAGCGGACGTTCGCCCGTTAAGGCCAGAAAAGAACAGATTTTTATTCTTTTTCTGCCTAACAAACGAACGGCCGTATCTCGACAACCGTAACTCCGATTCAGGTGATTCCAAAGCCCACGATCTCAGTTCGTCGAGCCCGTTCCGATGGTATCATTTTCATGAGGTTGTCACATGGTGAAAATGACCATTTTTCCATTGCCCTTAAAACAGCTCCGCCGAGAGGGAAACTTTTCCGGCGATTCTTTCCGCGAATTCATCGCACTTCTCCCTGGTGAATCCTCCACCCCCAGGCAAGCCACGACAGCCACTTGCATGATGGCATTGCAGTAGCCATGGTTTCCACTTGAATATTTAATAATTGTTTGCTCATTTAATTATTTTGTGAATGCCTCGAATATGCTTGTGGATCCATGTCCATGCTTATGCATATTCATTTTCATCTAGCAAGTGATAGGATTAATTGCTAATGTTATTATTCTCATGTTTTATTCTTGCAATCATTTCCGAGGCTAGTGATAATGATATCCTCATATGAGTAGTTAGGTTTTGTTATGAAAACACTTGTGATATTCATGATCATCATTATGCCATGCTCATTTGCATCCCGTTGATTAAATGGATTATCATTGTTGAAGTTAGGATATTAAATGGTTATGTTGCCCATCCATGGTTATCCTGATATCATGCTCGTATGCATTGTTATTTCATCATGCTATGTTACTGTGACTCAGCTCATCACCATTCAAGTTAAACCCGACATTAATCGAACTTGAACAAATCTGTTGGCTGAGTCATGGTGCCACTGAATCGAGCTCACCAGTGCAACCACACTTGCCTGGATGGGGAGGCCCTAATGCGGTCTATTGTCATGCCTCTCGCCGGAACCTCCAACTAGGGAAGGTTATGGGTGCGCGCTACCCTGATCAGGTAGGCGACCATAAGCCTTGAGTGCCCGAGTTGTATGGATATCCGAGGTCCCCGTTTGGGACGATGTTATGTTTTGGCCACAACGGTGGCGGCCACAAAGGTGGCGGATGTCATGAGTTGGCATCGGGGCAACCCAGGACATAGCCCAAATGGGAGTTTGTCGGGAGTGGCTGGGAGAGTGTCATGCAATAGATTGGTTTTGTCGGAATATCGTTGGCCCACCCGAATGGGAGCATGAGGCCATGAGTTCCGTGGTGTGGGTACAGTGTACTAACCTCTGCAGAGTGTATAATCTATCGATAGCCGCGTCCTTGGTCATGGACACAGTTCGTAGTAGGTCACACTATGGGTCAACAGTAATAATAATCTGAATAATAACAACCCCGGTTCGATGAGAAAAGAAGTTGGTTGATCTTTATGTGGTCACGAGATGATCATGATGGTATTCTTGATGATGGTTGATCCTGAGGTGATCGTGTGATGATCACGACGGTAAGAAAGATTGATACCTATGGTGGTTGCGAGATAACCTCTGAGCAGAGTAAGTTGGTCCATGAGACCTTAAACATCGACCCCCCCTTGCTTGCTAGTGCTAGTATCATCATGTTCATATCATGAATTATATGTACATGCCATGCTCATGTTGTTGCCATGCTCATGTTGTCCTAGTAGTATCCTGTTCATCATTGATGATTAACCTGTAAATGCCATGCCGTTGTTTGTCTTGATTGCTTTGGTTGCTGTGAGCTTGCGAGTACATTCAAAGTACTCACCTGGCGTGTCATGCCAGATTGTAGGTGATGCCGTGATTGATTGTTTGTCGAGGATCCCGAGGTTGCGCTCTAGGATGCGTCCCAGCCAGAGTCCCTGTGGAGTGGAGTTCATCACCGTCACCGTTGTTCCGCTGCTAGCATTTTTTTCCACTTCGAGATGTTCCGCTGCTAGCATAGAACTACCTTAGCAGGCGAAGTGTCGCTGTGCCCCTGTAACCTTTGTAATTTTGGACCCCTGTACCCCGGTTATTCATAATAAAGAGCTGATTTGTTCTATGCCAAGCAGTGCCGTATTCCAGAAGACTTGATCTCTGGGCTGGAATACGGGGTGTTCCAGTCTCTCTGAGCCGGGGTGCCACAGCGATTGGTATCAGAGCAGGTCTGGCTGTAGGACACCCTAGTCCGCGCGAGCGTTAGAAACCGGTAGTATAGAGTCTAGTCGGTTTGTTGCATTTGGTTGTTGCATTTGTTTGCTACATAGCATGCATATAGACTTATTATATTGCCACTAACGGTTGATCTTGTGAGTGTAGGTGGCATCGGTTTCGATCCACTACCTGCACCCTCCAGTTTTTGCATACTTGCTCTTTGGTGTTTGGTGTCATCTCTGTCCCAGCGGAGTTATGCCGAGATACCTAGTGGTGTCGATCATTTGCAGGATTGATGCACCGGCATCGCACCAATATTTTTCTCTTCAGCCACGCCTATTGTTTCGGTGGTAGACATGCTTCTACCCCGGATCTTGCCATCCAACCCGCCGTTTGGCAACCCTCACTGGCCTTTGTTACCAGGAAAGGGCAAGGCCAGCAGGCCCTTCTTTCCACCGCTATCCTACTCTATCACCCATTCTCTGGACGAGTACGGTTCCCTTCCGTACGCTTGATGATGATATGGCCGTGACATCCGTGTCTCGCTACATGATCACCAAGTCCGTCCTCACCGCTAAGCCCGTCCAGATGCAACCGGTGCTGATCCAGCGCTTGGTGTAGCTCTGCTTACACCAATCCCTCCACACGATGATCCATTTTTGTGCACACTGCCACAGCATATTAGATCATAGTACCGAAGTTTCCTCGAGAATTGTGTGCTTAAGTAGGCATGCATAGTGAGGTAAATAGCTGTGTAGTGTGATGTTGCTTGTATGCAATCTTAATGTTGTGTGTGCTTTTGTTTGAGTCGTTTCTTTTGCTTCTTTCTTTGGGCCCTCAGTGTTGCCTTACCTTCCCTTACGAAAGTTGCTCATCAACCGACACCGGACCCAAAGAAACAGTGAGGAGTTCAAATATTTAGAAGCTCAGATAAGCATTATGGACTTCTCAGTCGACTGTATTATTGTGGGAATATCTGGTCTGGCTGCAAATGACATCCTGGAGTAATTACCCACATCAAGTTTACAACAGTGGTGCAATCTTCACATCAGTAATGATTAAATCAGCTGGAAGACAAGTGGTGTGCAAGACCAACAGTATATTATCAGCAAAGGAATATCAGAGGTGTATATATATATATGGCATTCAGTCCGCATATCAGAGAGAGAAGCTTCTGGTGTAAGAAAATCCAGTCTTCCTCCGCACGCTACCAGAGAAGCTTATGATGCAAGGTTCCTCAGTCTTCCTCAGTACAACATGTGGATGACTTACAGTGGAAGATACTCAGTCTTCCTCGGTAAGCCATCGCAGAAAGCTTCTGGCACAAGTCACCAAATCTTCCTCAGTAAGCAACCAAGGGAAAAGCTTCTGGAGCACGGTACCCAGTCTTTCTCAGCAAGCTACCCCGGCAAAAGCTTCTAGCATAAGATATCCAGTCTTCCTCAGCACGCTACTCTCAGATGGCTTCCAACACAAGCTATCCGGTCCTCGTCAGTACGGCACTACAAACAGCCATCGACCTTGGTACAAGATGTTACCCAGTGAGTTGATAGTATATGGCAGTGCACCTCAGGAATCAGATCTGCAACAGGTTGGTCAGAAACACGAGCTAGTCAGGACACGAGTGTCTGCCTTGGAAATCAAATGCTCAGATACACATGCTTCCATATATATTGTGAGCATGCTGCCAAGGTCATGCAAGTCACTCGTACGATGATGCCAGCATGGTGAGAATCCGACAACCCCATGAGTTATGCAAGAGGAAGAAAGCCAGTATATACCTCAGTGTATCGCAAGGGCTAACAAGCTATGAAGTAAGACAATTTGGAACAACAATCTTGACAGTGGATATCAAGGCCAGCTTCCTCCCAACCGACAAAGTGATATCATTAACCTCTGTCATTGTCATGTATGATTGACCACAACAGTGAGCTCTATACAAGTAACTATGGACCTGGTATATGATCATGATGAACCCTTGCTTACCTTTTCCTGGTAACGGCACCACGCCGGTGTTCTGAGCTGCTTTCGGCCGTCCAGGGTGGATTGCCGACTTTATATTTCTCTTTTTAACAACTGGCCCGTGTTCTGAGCTGCTTTTCGGCCGTCTCGGGCAGCTGTTGAGTTTCTTTTTGTAGCAGCGACCCAATGCTCTGAGCTGTTCTTCGGCCGTCTTAGGGAACTGCTACATTCTTCTTATCAACACCGCCTCATGCTCTGAGCCGCTTTTCAGCGTTGTGAGCCAAGTTTGAGTTATTTCAGTAATGTCCCAGATCTGAGTTGTAAAGACGTTCTGGTGGCTACTGATTTATTTGCCGATTTCATGCAAAGGTTCGGATGATCATTGCCCTATAGTTAAAGCTCGGGAGATGATGAACTTACCAGTTAAGCGTTGTTGCATGGTCATAGGATAAGGATAAGGTATGCTTGCCGGAATATTGCAGCTGACAACACCTATGGTCACCCGAAGAATTAAGGATATATATGGCCAAGCTCTTTCAGCAAAAGATTCAGAAGGAGAGAACAATAATGAAGGAGCAAGACCAGCAATACAGGTATGATAATGGTTGCATGAACAACAGGGTACGGATACCCAAGACAGTGGAGTCAGCCAAGATGATTCGGAAATCCCTGCAAGCAGTCAGAATCCGCCAAGAGAACGGTTATGATTCTCATCATTGTTTTGAACCCGGAGGACATGCATCTACTCGAGTAACCCGATGCAAGGAATAAATGTTTCATGTCCACCGAGGAAATTTGTTCACGACTCCATTGATACTATCAGTGCTGGATATAAGAATGCCACATCAATGGGAAATTCCTCCCGGACTTATGGAAATTCCTGTCATGATAATATCAGACAAGCCAGCAGACATAAAAGAATTGAAGTCAGAGCAAGGATGAACATATGAAGGAAGGCCTGTCAGAATGTGGGATACAGTGAAGCAAACCACCCCAGAGCAAGGCAGTCAGTCATATGGAATTTAGAGGGAACATAAAGGAAAAAGGATACCCGAGTTGGAAACGGTTTCCTTAAGTCAGAATATTCATACTTGTTCCCTGAGCAACCAAATCTCGAGGACGAGATTTATCGTAAGGGGGGTAGGTTTGTAACACCCTGATTTTTGGCCCTTTCATTTTCTTTAGGATTTCTTCGAATTTTTATTTGGAGTTCTTTTTCCGTGGCTATGTGGTCTTGAAACCTGGGAAGATCTTTTCTCCCGCCACTTCCTAGTGGCTTGTCATTCTCAAATCTATCCCAAGGCCATGTCATTTCCATCTTAGCCCAACCCCAATATTTATTTCTTGGGAATATTCCTTTAAAGGAATAACCCTGTTAACTCTAGGTTGTGAAGCAACCTATATTTCTGTCATTCCAAAAATTCCCAAAAAATTCTCATAAACTCTTTGGATCATATCTCCCACCAATATATCAAAATCCATCCTTGCCTAGTTCAAAAATAATTCAGAAATATTCATTTTCCATTCTGTCCAGATTGGCACTTTGTGAAGGAAGTGCTATTTATATTTCCTTGATTGCCCTCAAAATTTTTGGGCACTCTCTCATATCCAAATAATTGCCACATGCCAAAATTCAGCTTCATTTGCCTAGTAAATCTTCCTCAGCAAATTTCCAAAGTTTCTGACCAGAGAGAAACTTTGTGAAGGAAGTACTATCTAGGCTTACCGAAATGAGTTGAAATTTTGGTAGATCATTCATATAATCAAATAATTACTCTCCACCAAATTTCATATCCATCCAATAATCTATGTGAGCACACCTTCAAATCTTGGTTTCTGGTCACAATTTCAGGTTGTGAAGCAACTATATTTTATATTGCCTCATAAAATCTGAAATTAATCCAGGACCTAAATATCCCTATATCATTTGAGCATGACAAAATTCACATCATTTTAACTAGCCATTTTCTCCACAAAATTCCCCCAAGTTTCTGTCTAGTGAGGAGCATTGTGAAGGAAGTACCATTTTTACTTATCCAAATGGGATGAAATTTTTATGGTGCCTTCATATGCCCAAATAATCACCCTCCACCAATTTCTAGCCCAATCCAAGCATCCATGTGAGTGCTACTTCCTGATCTAGCTTCTGGACCAGATTTGGCAGTTGTAAAGCAACTATGTTAACTTCTGGTCCAAATCCTTTCAAAATCCACATGATCATAGTCCTTCCTACCCTAAACCCCTGTGACATCTTGGTTAGCTCTTATCCCATCCCATTTGATCTCTAGTTCATGCCTAAGATTGCAACAGCAAACTTCAGTCGGTCATTCCCATCAACCCTCAGCTGCTTTCCTCGATCCATCACCTCAGGTAGGACCCACTTAGGAATGACTACACGCTAGACTTCTTTTGGTTGACCAGAATGCACCGCGTGCGCCTGTGCACGTGGTGACCACACGGTCTGGCGCGCCGAAAGCGTGCTCTGGCCGCCGGGACCCCTCTGCCGCCGCCCAATCGCCGTCCTCGCAAAACCGCGGCATGTCCTCTGCGTTGCACCCTCTCTCCTGCATCCACGCCACCTCTCTGGACCCCTCCCCCTCTCCTCTTTCCTCTCCGGCGAGCCACGCCATCCCGGGATGCCCGCGGCCGTCGTCGCCTTGCCCTTGTCCTCTTCCCTCCCCGTAGCATCCGAGCACCGAATGAAGCCCCCCTGGCCTCTCTCCCCCTCCACGCGTGTGCGTGCGCACGCGGTCGCGCCAGAGGCATCGTCCGCACGTCTGTGGTGGCTTCCGGCTATGGCATCATCGCCGCGGCTATATAAAGCCACCCCGAGCCCCCCCGACCGCACAAACCTCTCCCTCTCCCTCCTAGTACCCCGCCTAGCAACTCAATCGAGCTCGGGAAGCTCTCCACCTGGCCCATGGCCACCATTACCGCCGCCGGACTCTGTTCAAATACGCGCAAGTCCGAGCCCCTCCCCTCCTCCTCTCCTCACCAGAGGCCCTCTCGAGCTCCCTGGAGCGACCCCGCCCTTCCCCTCCTTCTCCGACGCACTGTGGCCGCGTGCCCGAACCCACCCGTGGCCGCCGTCCGCCATGGCCAAGGGTGCCCGTGCTCCCGCCCTCCCCGAGCTCCGTCTTCTCCTTGGTTGGATGCGCCGCTCCGTGCCGATCACGCCGGTAGGCCGGGCGTCGCCGGAGATGGCCTATAGCGCCGGCGCTCGTTGCCGGAGCACGCTCCTCCCTCGGGCACGCGCGAAGCCAGGAGGTTGAAGACGCTGACCAGGCCAGTGGGCCCCGCCTCCCCTTCAGCCCCATATGTCGGCCTCTACGCGTTGACCCAGCCTCGGGCCCGCGTGGAATAAGTGAAGGCGTACTTTGGAGTTTACGTTTTCTGTGATTGAAAATGTATTCGGCTGCGGCTTCGAGCCAGAATACGTTTTCTCTGCGGTAAAGCGTACTTCCAGCAATGCGCTTTCTCTTTTTCAGGCTAGCCACCGAAATCCTTAAATAGCGGACGTTCGCCCGTTAAGCCCAGAAAAGAACATATTTTTATTCTTTTTCTGCCTAACGAACGAACGGCCGTATCTCGACAACCGTAACTCCGATTCAGGTGATTCCAAAGCCCACGATCTCAGTTCGTCGAGACCGTTCCGATGTTATCATTTTCATGAGGTTGTCACATAGTCAAAATGACCATTTTGCCCTTGCCCTTAAAACAGCTCCGTCGAGAGGGAAAGTTTTCCGGCGATTCTTTCCGCGAGTTCATCGCACTTCTCCCTGGTGAATCCTCCACCCCCAGGCAAGCCACGACAGCCACTTGCATGATGGCATTGCAGTAGCCATGGTTTCCACTTGAATATTTAATAATTGTTAGCTCATTTAATTATTTTGTGAATGACTCGAATATGCTTGTGGATCCATGTCCATGCTTATGCCATATTCATTTTCATCTAGCAAGTGATAGGATTAATTGCTAATGTTATTATTCTCATGTTTTATTCTTGTAATCATTTCCGAGGCTAGTGATAATGATATCCTCATATGAGTAGTTAGGGTTTGTTATGAAAACACTTGTGATATTCATGATCGTCATTATGCCATGCTCATTTGCATCCCGTAGATTAAATGGATTATCATTGTTGATGTTAGGATATTAAATGGTTATGTTGCCCATCCATGGTTACCCTGATATCATGCTCGTATGCATTGTTATTTCATCATGCTATGTTACTGTGACTCAGCTCATCACCATTCAAGTTAAACCTGACATTAATCGAACTTGAACAAATCTGTAGGCTGAGTCATGGTGCCATCGAATCGAGCTCACCAGTACAACCGCACTTGCCTGGATGGGGAGGCCCTAATGCGGTCTATTGTCATGCCTCTCGCCGGAACCTCTAACTAGGTAAGGTTATGGGTGCACGCTACCCTGATCAGGTAGGTGACCATAAGCCTTGAGTGCCCAAGTTGTATGGATATCCGAGGTCCCCGTTTGGGACGATGTTATGTTTTGGCCACGACGGTGGCGGCCACAAAGGTGGCGGATGTCACGAGTTGGAATCAGGGCAACCCAGGACATAGCCCAAAGGGGAGTTTGTCGGGAGTGGCCGGGAAAGTGTCATGCTATAGATTGGTTTTGTCGGAATATCGTTGGCCCACCCGAATGGGAGCACGAGGCCATGAGTTCCGTGGTGTGGGTACAATGTACTAACCTCTGCAGAGTGTATAATCTATCGATAGCCGCGTCCTCGGTCATGGACACAGTTCGTAGTAGGTCACACTATGGGTCAACAGTAATAATAATCTGATTAATAACAACCCCGGTTCGATGAGAAAAGAAGATGGTTGATCTTTATGTGGTCACGAGATGATCATGATGGTATTCTTGATGATGGTTGATCCTGAGGTGATCGTGTGATGATCACGACGGTAAGAAAGATTGATACCTATGGTGGTTGCAAGATAACCTCCGAGCAGAGTAAGTTGGTCCATGAGACCTTAAACGTCGACCCCCCCTTGCATGCTAGTGCTAGTATCATCATGTGCATATCATGAATTATATGTACATGCCATGCTCATGTTGTTGCCATGCTCATGTTGTCCTAGTAGTATCATGTTCATCATTGATGATTAACCTGTAAATGCCATGCTGTTGTTTGTCTTGATTGCTTTGGTTGCTGTGAGCTTGCGAGTACATTCAAAGTACTCACCTGGCGTGTCATGCCAGATTGCAGTTGATGACGTGATTGACTGTTTGTCGAGGATCCCGAGGTTGCGCTCTAGGATGCGTCCCAGCCAGAGTCCCTGCAGAGTGGAGTTCATCACCGTCACTGTTGTTCCGTTGCTAGCATTTTTTTCCGCTTCGAGATGTTCCGCTGCTAGCATAGAACTACCTTAGCAGGCGAAGTGTCGCCGTGCCCCTGTAACCATTGTAATTTTGGACCCCTGTACCCTGGTTATTCATAATAAAGAGCTGATTTGTTCTATGCCAAGCAGTGCCGTATTCCAGAAGACTTGATCTCTGGGTTGGAATACGGGGTGTTCCGGTCTCTCTGAGCCGGGGTGCCACACTAGTTACGTTCACTTGATGGTTTTAATTGCAAACTTATGGGTTAAATTCTTATTGTCTTCCTAGGCAGTTCCACCCGAAGGGAACACTTCTCTATGGCCACAAGGTTCTCATTCAAATGCCACTCTGGGCTACACAGAGAACTACACACGTAGAGGTTTCTCCTATAGGATCCCTAGCATAAGAACTCTTCCCATAAATTCATAAGTAAAAATACCAAGTGAAACCAAGAAACTACATCATTTCAACAACATAATTTACATATGGTTTTCCCTTTCGGGAGACCCCGAAGAGATTACACACAAACTAAGGAAATTACCTTGATATTCTTGACGATCACATCGCCTTCTTGGCTATTCTACTAAGTGGAGGTGGCTAAACTAGTAAAGAACTGGTGCTCTCTTCTTCGTGTGCTTCTGTGCTTCTCCGTTTCGTGTTCTCGCTTCTGTCTCGCTTCCTTCTGAGCCCAGCGTCTCCTTTTATAGCCGCGAGGGAGGCGTTCGGGAGCCTTATCCTCTTTATTTAATCGGCATAGCTATCTTACGTGTCCACCTAGAGCATGGATAAGGACTTCACAAGAGCTGCTGACAGCCTCTCGGTCTTCGGGATATCTTTCACGTGGCTGCTTTGTGGAAAGCATTCACGTGGGCTTTGTCTGCTGGCGAATAATCTTCTGGCCTTCAGTGTTTTCTAGCATATGAGTAATATCATGCACAAATGATTTTTAATCACATTGTTGTCTTCTTCTCTGACCCGTTGGCCTGACTCAGAATTCTGCCTTCTTCTTGGACTGAAGTTTCTGGCTTATATATTTTTATGTGGGGGGCTTCCCCGCCAAAATAATTGATAACACCTTATCAATATTCGGGTTGTATCAATATTCGGGGAGGTCCTCCGCGCCCGAATAATTGATAGCAATATCAATTCAAGTATATGGCCTATTAATAAATAGGTTGTCCATGCCCAGCGATATCCATATGATCATCGTCAGACAAATGGAACTTATATTTTGATGACATTCTTTCTTTATTTCTTCAACTATTTCTTGTCTTAATTATTTTAATATTTCTTCTTTCAATTCTATCTTTAACTCTTCTTTATTATTTTTGACCATTCTTCAAATCTTTTATTCATTTCTTGATCTATGTATTCACTATCTAAAGGGTCAAGTCCCTTTAGAAGGCATTCTTGATATGTATAATACTTTGGAGATCTTTTCTCTTTCATATTCTTCGCATCATTTCTCGGTACTTGACATAACAACTATTCATTATCTTTGCCCAATTCAAGGCATAATTGATTTTATCATATCTTATTTCTTCTCATGTCATATGTATTCTAGATTTACTTCCATCGAACATAATATTTGTTGGTCTTGGTATATTTTTGTTCATCATATTAGAATATTCTACAAGGCTATTGAGATTAGATAGCATGTATCCTTTCTCTTCTCTTTTGACTATGTTCATATTATCCAATATGCATCTTTGGATCTCATCAACATGGATATGATTCTTTGGTTTGAAATTGAATATATTTGGCGGAAATATCTTTAATCTGTTATTATTTCAAAATATGTAGCATTCACTCCCGCCTGCGAGTGTACTTTTCTTTATTTCTTTAAAATTGATGATCGAGAGGATATGTTAGATAAACCATTATCCTTCAATATGCTCAAATATTACTTTATAACCAATCCTTCCTGTATTTCCGTGCTTCCAGCAACACCATATTCTTGTTCTTTATTATCCTTTAGCCTATCTTTTAGTATTTCTAGCTCCGCTTCTAGTTTATTTATTCTATTTTCTAGATTTCTAACCCTACTAGATAATATTCTTTCTTCTGGTTCAAATTCCATTTCCTGTCTCCATATTTGATTTTTGGCTTTTAGACAGGAGGCACAGGCTTGTCTTAGGCATAGACTGCATGTGGACCTATTATCTTGGCTTGGATAATATATACAGAAAGCACATTTGATGTTATAATCACCTTTCCCTTGAATCCAATCATGCTCACAATCTACTTGGTTCATCATTTCTATTTTTAAACCCGCTAAGTCATCTATTAGGTCTATCTCATCTTCACTTGAATCATATTCTTGAGTCTCATTTTCTACTTCATCTGTTTCGAAGATAGAATATATTAACTCATCATCTTTTATTTCATCATCGCATACTAATATATTCTCATTTACACTATATATAATTATAACTCTTTCTTGCTCTTCATATTTACTAGAGTATCTTTTCTGATCTTTATTAGGGCAAGTTCTACTTAGGTGATCTGGAGAGTTACATATAAAACATCTGCATGTTTTATCATAAGTCTTTCTAGGATTATATATTCTTACATTTCTTTTACGTAGAAATCGAGCTTTATTATCTGACCTTCTTAAGAAAAATCTTTTCTTGGTTCTGAAATTTCTATTATCTCTACTTTGGGATTTATAATATTTTTTATTCTTATACCTTTCTTCTCCATATGTTAATGGTATTTGGACAATGTTATTGCAGAAATTATAATCTGTTTTCTTCATAGATCTTTGAGCTTGTATACCTGTACATACCTTTCTTAGCTGTTTAAAGACAAAAGTTATGGCTTGGGATATGTTTACAATATTTTTCTGATTCTTTTTTATATTCCACAAATATTATAGATCCTAAAGGGTCAGGCAACTTATTAAAATATCTTTCTACTACCCCTACATTAAAGCCTTGCTTAGAGGTGGTAGCATTATATAAGTAATGCTGAGAGAATTCTTTTATGCCTTTCTAGCTTGTCAGCGTTAATTTTTCTATTTCTCTCAATCTTTCATTTTGTAATGAGGTATTTCCTAATTCTGGATCTTCTGCTATGATCATATTTGAAATAACATTTGCAAAGTTATTCGGATTACTTCCTGCTCTTTTTAATTCTTCATATTGATTAGGGCACGTCTCTACCCATTGTTCCCATAGGACTTTCACGGACTCTCCTAGAAATGTTTCTAGATATGTTATCATATCTTCTACCTTAGTGCCTATATTATGCTGGTTTTGTATATATTTTTGAACTATTAAACCTTTCCATATGCTAATTATATTCGGCCAATCTATCATGTCATGAGCTGCTAAATTTAATATTGCACCATCATTCTTGTAATTTTGGAATTGGACTGGTTTTTCAAAATCTCTTCTCTTAGTACCCATATATCTATATTGTCCAGGGATATATGTAGGTTGGTAGTCATCTTTTTCTGGGGGCCATTGTCCAGCTGATCTGGTAGGTCTCTCCCTTTCTCCTTCTCTTTTTACTGAAGATTCCCCATATCCCTTTCTTCTTTTATTACCACTTTCTACTTCCATGGCTTCCATTGCATTATCTTAATTATGCAGTTCCACATCATCTAGTGAATTATAAAAATCACTATTTTGTTCTGAATCATCATAATTTTTGTCTTCTATCATCATTTCTTTCATTAACTCTACCTCTTCTTCTTCCTCTCCGTAACTTTCTAGTAATAGCTTATTATTTATATCCCATTGCTCTGCTTCATCCACAATGTCATCTTTATGGCTTTGAGCAATATACTTATTTTTATCATTATTTTTAGTAGTAGTGTTATTATTACTATTAATATTATCTTTCTTTTCTTCTGATGCTATAGTGTTATTTATCACGCGAGAACAACTAATGGCTGGCTTTTTCTCACTTTTTAATCTTTTTAATCTAGCAATCTCTCTAATGAAAAATAATTCTCTTTCTCTTATTTTAGGCCAATCTGTTGTCATAGAATGACTATATTCCCATTCTATGTGCTTTAATTTCTTTTCCCAATGTATAATTTCATCATCTATATTAGTTTTTCCATGCATTTGGTTACACCTTTATTCTTATCATTGTTAATTTCTGTTTCTGACATAAAAGGTTCTGTGTCTTCTATGGATGCAGATTTATAATTCATGAATCTGATACTACTACCTCCTTCACAATTTTGATAACTTATCTAATTTTCAGGTTACTTTAATTCTTTCTTTTCTATTAATTCACCTATCAACCATTCTTCTCCTGCTCTTTGTTTAGAAGTAATTGTAAGAGGATTCATAAATTGTATGCCTTTTGATTGCATGCTATCAATTACGTTATTTACATTTACTCTATATCCAGAACTACTTCTGTTAGTGAGCGTTCCTATAAATTCTATGCATACTAACAAATTTGTTCCTTTAAAATCTTCATATCCTTTAGTTTGGAAACCAAAATTCATTTTTCAATAAATTCTTTTACATGCATTATTAAATTTGGGGCTATGTATGTTATTAACCTATATTTTCATTCATATCTCCTTCCAGAAAGCCTAATGCCGCTTTATCAATTGATTCCCATCTTCTATCTAATAGTGTTATTAATACCTTTGCTCCTAATTTCTTTCTAGTCATGCCTTTAATTCCTATGATATACATACATCGATGAATGTATTTATAACCACAATATCTTAATTCATTTTCAATATTCTTGCTCACAATTCGTAAATCTACTGGATGCGTTAGTACACTTAACTCTACTTCTCTAGATATTCTGTATAAACCACTCTTACTTTCAAACATACCCATGTGATATACTTGCTGCGGTTTTATTTTTCTTAGGAGAGCTTTTTAATATCTTTCTAAGTCTTTTTGCAAGTCTATAACTTCTTCTATACTATCAATATCATCAGCTTTGCATGATAATCTATGCTTCATTGCTATATGTTTTGAGTCTTGCCTTACTACCTGGAGGAATTTGTCTCTTCTGGAGACGCTATTAGGTACATCCATTTTTCTGAATTAATACTCCTTGATGAAGATACTATTCCAGATGAAGATAACACAATTTATTTAAAGCTTTGAACACTATTTAGTATATCTAAAACTTGGATAAAAAGTTGAAGAATAGTATTATTTTGCCTTATTATTATTTTAGAGTCTTCTTTTGGTGAGTCGTGATCAGAAAATCCGACAGAAGGTGACACGTATTTAGCTACTTCGTTTAATGCTTGGCTATATTCAGTCATATAACTATGATAGGATCAAAGTTTTTTACTTCTTGCACCAAACTTTTTATTTCAAGTATATGTTGACTTGTTTCAGTGCGTCACACCAAGTCTTTGCATTTACTTAGGTAACGGCCTATTGTCAACACTTCTTCTTTAATATAGTCGTTATTCTTGGAAATTATATTCTATCTTGCTTTTGCTTCTTCTAGCTTATGAAGAATGATATCTATTTTATTATTTAACCCAGAGCACTTCTCTGCGAGTTTTTGATATTCTTTGAATAAACTTTCAAATTTTTGGACAAGTATATCTTGCCTTTCCCCCCAAGATATATAAAATTTATATATCAAATCAACCACTATATTTAGCTGGCTATGAGATGTATGCCAAATATGCTCTTTAGAGGGATTTATTCTGCACCTTATATTAATATTCTCTTTAGTATTCATTACCTTACCTGCACTAACTTCTAAATTTAAATACCTTAATCTTTCAATGATTATAACCTGGACCTGATACCAACTATGCAGATGATTTACTGTAAAATATATTTCTGCAAATTTAACGATATATGCGGTCTATTTAGTGTATGCGGTTAATATTCAGATTACTGTTCACAACTATTTGCTTTACTATTCAGTACTATTGGCATTACTATTCATTACTATTCCAATTATTGGTTCTTGTCTGGCTATTAATTTGGCTAATATTTGCTTATATGCAGGATCAATTAGCTGGTTGCCGAGACCAACGATACGGCCTGTTTGTGCTGCGGATGTTGTGAAGTCCTACTCGGCACTCACCATATTTGTCATTATGTTGTATCAGATGTAGCTAGTTACGTTCACTTGATGGTTTTAATTGCAAACTTATGGGTTAAATTCTTATCGTCTTCCCAGGCAGTTCCACCCGAAGGGAACACTTCTCTACGGCCACAAGGTTCTCATTCAAACGCCACTCTGGGCTAAACAGAGAACTACACACGCAGAGGTTTCTCCTATAGGATCCCTAGCATAAGAACTCTTCCCATAAATTCATAAATAAAAATATCAAGTGAAACCAAGAAACTACATCATTTCCACAACATAATTTACATACGGTTTTCCCTTTCGGGAGACCCGAAGTGATTACACAAACTAAGAAAATACCTTGATATTCTTGGCGATCACAGCGCCTTTTTGGCTATTCTACTAAGTGGAGGTGGCTAAACTACTATGGAACTGGTGCTCTCTTCTTCGTGTGCTTCTGCGCTTCTCCATCTCGTGTTCTCACTTCTGTCTCTCCTCTGAGCCCAGCGTCTCCTTTTATAGCCACGAGGTAGGCATTTGAGAGCCTTCTCCTCTTTATTTAATTGGCTTAGCTATCTTACGTGTCCACCTAGAGCGTGGATAAGGATGCCTTCACGAGAGCTCCTGACAGCCTCTCGGTCTTCGGGATATCTTTCACGTGGCTGCTTTGTGGAAAGCATTCACGTGGGCTTTGTCTGCTGGCGAATAATCTTATGGCCTCCAGTGTCTTCTAGCATAGGAGTAATATCATGCATAGATGATTTTTACTCACGTTGCTGTCTTCTTCTCTGACCTGTTGGCCTGACTCAGAATTCTGCCTTCTTCTTGGACTGAAGTTTCTGGCATATATATATTTTTTACATATGGGGGTCTTCCCCACCAATATAATTGATAACACCTTATCAATATTTGGGTTGCATCAATATTCGGGGAGGACCTCCCCAAATAGTGATACAACCCGAATATTGATAAGGTGTTATCAATTATTTTGGCGGGGAAGACCCCCACATTAAAAAAAGCCAGAAACTTCAGTCCAAGAAGAAGGCAGAATTCCGAGTCAGGCCAACAGGTCAGAGAAGAAGACAACAATGTGAGTAAAAATCACATGTGCATGATATTACTCATATGCTAGAAGACACTGAAGGCCAGAAGATTATTCGCCAGCAGACAAAGCCCACGTGAATGCTTTCCACAAAGCAGCCACGTGAAAGATATCCCGAAGATCGAGAGGCTGTCAGAAGCTCTCGTGAAGGAATCCTTATCCACGCCCTAGGTGGACACGTAAGATAGCTAAGCCGATTAAATAAAGAGGAGAAGGCTCCCGAACGCCTCCCTCGCGGCTATAAAAGGAGACGCTGGGCTCAGAAGGAAGGGAGACAGAAGCGAGAACACGAGACGACGAAGCGCAGAAGCACACGAAGAAGAGAGCACCAGTTCCTTAGTAGTTTAGCCACCTCCACTTTGTAGAATAGCCAAGAAGGCACTGTGATCGCCAAGAATATCAAGGTATTTTCGTAGTTTGTGTAATCCCTTCGGGGTCTTCCGAAAGGGAAAACCGTATGTAAATTATGTTGTGGAAATGATGTAGTTTCTTGGTTTCACTTGATATTTTTATTTATGAATTTATGGGAAGAGTTCTTTTGTTAGGGATCCTATAGGAGAAACCTCTGCGTGTGTAGTTCTCTGTGTAGCCCAGAGTGGCGTTTGAATGAGAACCTTATGGCCGTAGAGAAGTATTCCCTTCGGGTGGAACTGCCTGGGAAGACGATAAGTATTTAACCCATAAGTTTGCAATTAAAACCATCAAGTGAACGTAACTAACTACATCTGATACAACATAATGACAAATATGGTGAGTACCGAGTAGGACTTCACAACATCCGCAGCACAAACAGGCCGTATCATTGGTCTCGGCAACCAGCTAATTGATCCTGCATATAAGCAAATATTAGCCAAATTAATAGCCAGACAAGCACCAATAATTGGAATAGTAGTGAATAGTAACGCCAATAGTACTGAATAGTAAAGCAAATAGTTGTAAACAGTAATCTGAATATTATCCGCATACACTAAATAGACCGCATATATCGTACAATATAATGATAAATATGGTGAGTACCGAGTAGGACTTCACAACCTCCGCAGCACAAACAGGCCGTATATTTGGTCTCGGCAACCAGCTAATTGATCCTGCATATAAGCGAATATTAGCTAGCCAGACAAGCACCAATAATTGGAATAGTAACAAATAGTAACGCCAATTATTTGAATAGTGCTAAATAGTAAAGCAAATAGTTGTGAACAGTAATCTGAATATTAACCGCATACACTAAATAGACCGCATAGTCCGAAGCGTCGTTGGGCTAGGCCCAAATGATGCACTGGCACGCAGTGGGAAATTACCACCGTGAAATCTGGTGATGACGATTTTCTTCAAGCACGCCTGTGTCGCGCATTAAATGCGGTTGCAGGAGCGGTGGACTGTAGCGGGATTTTCGCGTAGTGCGCCTGCAAAAGCGCGCCCACGTCACGTAGTGAAGAGCCAGCCCCCTCGCGCCTTCCCCATAAAAAGGTAACCGTGAGGAGGCGATGCTCATTCACCACTTCCCCCTTCTGCCTCGCCTCCTTCCTCTCGCCAGAGCCGCTTCCGCCACTGCCGCCGCTTGTTCACATCTCACCTTGACTCCCTCTCTTCTCCTTGATCCCTCATGGCACCCAAGAAAGCCGACACAGCGGGGAAGAAAACCGCCAAGCCGCTCGACCCCAAGGCGGAGAAGAAGAAGAAGGAACTGGAGGAACTGGAGAGACGGCGGAGAGAGAATGTGGTCTTCTTGCCGTTGGCCATGGACAGCAACACTCTGATCAAGAGGTACGCCTACATGTGGGGGAGAGACACCAAGGATCACAAGGCTTCGGTGGTGCTTCCTGAAGGCGATAAGGTTCCGTCAGATTCATATCCATTCTTCTGCGCATACTTCTATTGCGGACTGGTTCCTCCTTTCTCGGATTTCTTCAGTGCAATGATGTATGACTTTGGGTTTCGACTGCTGGATTTTACTCCCAACGCAATGACATCTATGGCAGTCTTCGCCCATCTGTGTGAGAATTTTGTCGGAGTTGCCCCCAACATAGATCTGTTCCGCCACTTCTTCATACTCCGCATCGAAGACAAGTCGCTCTCCGGTAGTGTAACATGGATCCCAAGGGCTAAAACCAAAGGCCAATATCTTGCCGGGCAACTTCACCTCAAATGGGGGGAATGGAGAGCAGAATGGTGTTGGATCCAGGATAAAGATTTTCCTGAATTCTGCTTGCCGCGCATAAAAAGAGTTGAGTGTGGCGATGATTGGGGCAAATTGGGTGCCAGTGACGAGAGACTTCGCCCGGCACTGAACAGGATTGCTCGCCTTAAGGCCGCCAAGCTGACCATAGAAATGGTTGGCGCTGACTTCCTCCGGCGACGCATCTCGCCGTTGCAGAAGAGAGAGACGTTTGCTTGGGATTACTAGGGTGTCGGTGACATTATGCGGTTATACCCTGGGCTCGGCAACAACTTGACGATTCTGGAGCATGCCTACCTTTGCGAGCAGTTGTTCAGCAAGAGTGGCACGTTTCACTTGCCGAATGGAGTCATCCCGCTGCACATTAACTCCGCCAAGGATTCCATTTTGGCAATGATACCGGAGTGCAACGCTCAAGGAGTTGAACCCTGCTGGCCAATGCCTACTTTGGAAAACGAGATGGACTGGGCTTCCAATTTGACAGAGAAGGCCACCCGGAAAGAGAGAGATCTCGTCCAGGCCACAAAGGAAGAAGAACTGGCGTACATCGCCAGCATAGCCACAGAAGCCGCAAGACTTAACACAGCTGGCGGTTCTGGTGCCGCTGCAACTGAGGATGAAGAACATCCCGACGAAGAAGTTGCCGAGGAACACCAAGAAGAGCCTGCCGGAGACGTGGCTGCCGGGACCGAAGTTGCCGGGACCGAGGTTGCCGGGGAACCTAAAGAGGAGGAAGGTCCTCGAGCCCCTAAGAAGAGGGCACGCCGTCTTCGAAGGGCGGTCAGTCAGGAACCGGTGCGTGCTTCTTCGTCAGAAACTGGTCCTGTCGTGAAGAAGATGACCACCAAGACCGGCCATCAGGAAGAAGTGCGCCGGCAACTAGTTCGGCGGCCTCAAACTCAGGATTCATCTGCCCAGCAAGAAGTTGCCGGGGAAGTTGGATCTTCTCAGCCGGCAAGTTCATCTCCTCCGGCACTTAAGAGGGCCAGAGAGTCGCCTCCGCCAGCAAGATATGATCTCTCCGTGCTCAGCGAGTCTGAAGAGGAGGAGTAAGTGCATTTATTGATCTTCATTAAGTCTTGACTCCATCTTGATCATGGTTTTTGACTTGATTCTTTTCCGTTATTGTAGAGACACAGAGTCACTTGTGCACCGGGCCAAGCGAACCAAAGAAGTGGTGGAAGGCGAGCCCATGGCAAACGCTGGACAAGGGGGTGTACTTACTGATACCATTATTATCAGCCCCCAGTCCAGCCCCCTGCACGAAGCTAAGATGCGACCCTCGCCTGCCGGCACTAGCGTTGATGCTTCTTCTTCTGGTCTCGACAAGAAGGTAGGAGAAGGTCACCAGGAGGAAGAATGCCTACAGGCGGATCCTACCATGGTTCCTCCGTCAACCACCATCTCAGTGAGTGCTTCACCAACAAGGGCCTTCACTGATGAGCCCGTCCGCACTGATATAGTCCCGACAAGCGAGGTCGCCGGAGACCGTGCGGTGGCAACCAAAGTCACCGGGGAAAGAAATGTCCTTCCACATCAAGCATCAATAGGTAATCCACTTGTTTCTAAACACTTTTCGTTCTTTTTTGTTTTCTTGAACTTGACTTGTTAATTGAATCTTATTTTTCCTTTTGCTTCTGCCTCACTTCCACAGTTTCAACCTCTCCCGAAGAAGGTGAAATCCTCGTAGAGGTAGCATATATTGCGAAGGATGACACCGATGAAGCCGCCAAGATTGCTGCTGAAGAAAATCTTGTGCAGGTTGTTGAAGAGGTCAGAGAAATCCTCGATAGACCTGAGGGATCCTCCGGCAACACGTCTGACCCATCCAGGATGGATGGGGATAAGGCGCCCGTCAATACTGACACACCGAACCCTGACAACCAACCAGCAGCGCCAACCTTGCAGATCCCATCAAGCAGTCTGGCGCTGGTTACTTCTCAACATGAGTCTGGAGCCCCCAGTTCATCTGGCACTGCAGGGCCGAACTTTGATGAAGAAATTGCTCAGATCCTGCTCCCTCTTTCCCAAAGAACTACCGAAGCCACTGATGCTACTGATAATGCTAAAGATCTTGCCTTCATGGAAATCATGGCCATCGGGTTCAAAGGTGTCCAAGAAAGGTACAATCGAAGGTGGAGCAGGGTCCACGAAGAGCGCAAATCTGTGGATCTGGTTGACCAAAAATTGAAGGAGAAAGCAAACGAGCTGTGCACGTGGTACAATGAGCAGGCCCGCAATCTTATGAAGCAAGAGGAAAAGCTTATTGCCGCCAAAGAAGAAGCGGCAATCTGTAACAGCAAGTTGACAGAGCGCGAGGCGCTGCTCAACGCCAAAGAGAAAGATCTTGCCGCACGGGAAGAAGCCCTTACCGCCACTCTCCGCAGCAAGGATGAAGAAATTGAAACGTTTCTTAAGCAATGGACTCAAGAGCTGGAGGATGAACACAAGAAATCCATCGAAACCCAAGCTTTGGAGAACGCCGCCAAGCTTAAGGAAGCTGCTGACGAAGCTGCCGCTGCTGCCACCATCAAGACAAACCTAGAATCCCATGTGGCCAAGCTGAAAGAAAACCTTGCCGACAATGGTAAAGAGATTGAGATTCTAAAGAACGAAGCGCAGAAAGCAGCCCTCACCCTAGGGGAACTGCAAACGCAGCTCTCGTCCAAGAATCAAGATCTTAATACCGCCACTAAGGTAGCTGCGGACTTGAAATCCAAACTTGCCGGCCTGGAAACAGATCTTGAATCTGCCAAGGAACGGGAAAGGCTCTTGACGGAGAAGCTTGCCGCGGAAGAAACTCTCCGGGAAGACACCGAGAACAAATTCGTAGAACTGCGTGAGGTGCTCTCTCTTTGGACGAAGAGGCTTGTCGATATAGCTGAGCGCCTCACTTCCCAACTTGCCGTCATGGATATCAAGAGTTGGAGCTTCACCGTCAACGAACATGAGGCCACCAGTGCCAGATTGACCAAATTCTTTGATGGCCTCATCGATGCACTGAAGACATATCATGATGACAGATCCGCCTCATTTGTCAATGAATCCCGGAAATTTGCTCACAACGTCCTTTACAAGGTACTGCTCAAGCTTGCCTATCGTAATCCCAGCCTTGATCTCTCCGGGATCTTCAGGAAGCTGCCACAGGACACTGATGTCACTGCCACCGACAAGATTGCTGCTCCTCTAGCCGACAAGGTTCTCCAAGTTCCCAGGATTCAAGGCGATCGTCGGGATTAAGCTTGTCGTTATATCCACCGCTGTGCTGTCATGTAAAAGATACATTCGATCTTATGTTAGATCTGCACTGCTTTTGTGATGTAATATAACTTGTGTTGATGAATGAATGTATGCTATCTCCCTTGTTCCTCTTTGTCTTTGTATGATTTGATTTTATACCCTACGCATACTAGAAGCTTTCCGGTGCGTGCACTTGCCGTGAGCGCTTGAGGAACGGGTCCTTAGTAGCCTGCCGGTAGTGTTGCCTCCGACAAGTTTTCCTTTGTCGTTTTCAATGCAGCTACTTAAATTGTTGAGCAGACTCGAAACAAAGTAAGAGCGCGAATGATCACGACAAGATTCCTTCGCGTGCAGGTTTTTCATACAAACACAAAATCGTTCAAGGGAAATCGCAGAATGTAACAAGGAAATTGTTTTAAAGTTTTTCAACTTAGCTTTTCCTTGTACTGTCTTTCTTGTCGTACAAAATGATCACTTCAACGTCATTTAAATGGTAACCCCACTCCCCCCAGAAACTTGCACGCGAGAAATCCTTCTGTCCTTTGAGAAAAAGAAAAAAGAGAAAAGAGTGGTTTGGAAACCTTGACGGTTCATCAATCATTTCATACAAATCAAAGCGTAATCACAACATGACATGCATTTATACACAAATGAATATGTACAAAGAGTTGCGAAACACTTAGCTTTATTTCATTTATGCACAGGATCTGCGCCTGGCTTTGTACCAAGGGTTACAAGTCTTGTCGACAAAGCTTGTACAAAAGGGGTTGCCGGGAAGCCCGGCAACTGTGCCTTATGGGTAGAACTTGTGAAGATGCTCAATATTCCATGAGTTTTGCACTGGGATGCCATCTTTGGTCTCCAGACGGACTGTGCCAGGTCTGGTGACTCGTGCTACCCGATAAGGGCCTTCCCACTTCGGCGTCAACTTGTTTGATTTCTTGGCGGACTGAATGCGCCGAAGAACAAGGTCGCCTTCCTCAAGGCTTCGGGCATGCCCTTTGCGGCTGTGATAGCGGCGCAAGGCTTGCTG
Source organism: Elymus sibiricus (assembly GCA_039707655.1). Classification (NCBI taxonomy): domain Eukaryota; kingdom Viridiplantae; phylum Streptophyta; class Magnoliopsida; order Poales; family Poaceae; genus Elymus; species Elymus sibiricus. Next base: position 43,845,228 of record CM077664.1, read on the forward strand.
GTAGCGTGCAGCTCGCACAGCTGCCCGAAGACGATCTTCCTCAAGGAGAGTTGCGTCATCTTGCTGCAGCTGCTCTTACTCTGCCTCATCGTAGGCGAGCACTCGAGGTGACCCGTATGTGAGTTCCATTGGGAGCACCGCTTCTGCACCATAGACTAGGGAGAAGGGTGTTTGGCCGGTAGCTCGATTTGGTGTCGTTCTGAGTGACCAAAGAACTGCCAGCAACTCATCAATCTAGCGCCTTCCACACTTGTGCAGCCTGTCAAAAGTTCTTGTCCTGAGGCCTTGCAACACTTCAGCATTTGCCCTTTCCGCTTGACCGTTGCTTCTTGGGTGAGCAACAGATGCAAAAAAGATTTTGCTGCCAAGGTCTTGGATGTACTGCATGAAGGTGCAGCTCGTGAATTGTGTGCCGTTGTCGGTGATGATCCTATTAGGGACACCAAAATGGCAAACTAATCCTTTGAAAAACTTGACGGTTGATTGTGCTGTTACCTTCCTCACTGGCTCCACCTCAGGCCATTTTGTGAACTTGTCGATTGCAACGTACAAGAACTCAAAGCCCCCGGTAGCATGGGGCAAAGGGCCTAAAATGTCAAGCCCCCAGACCGAGAAGGGCCAGGATAGAGGTATTGTTTGGAGAGCTTGAGCTGGCTGATGTATGTTCTTTGAATGGAACTGGCATGCTTCACACTTGGTTACTAGCTCAGTTGCATCCTGGAGGGCAGTGGGCCAATAGAAGCCTTGCCAGAAAGCTTTTCCGACAAGTGCTCTTGATCCTATGTGAGATCCACACACACCTCCATGTATCTCCGCCAACAGCTTTAGTCCATCTTCCCGGCAAATACACTTCAATTTCACACCATTTGGTCTCTTTCTGTATAGCATGTTATCCACAAATTGATACATACTTGACTGCCGGGCTACTTTCTCAGCTTCTTCTTGATCATCGGGAAGTTCTCCTGTTTGAAGGAAATGAACTATCTACTGTGCCCATGCCGGAGCCTGCGGCTCAACGACAAGGATTAAAGGCATCTCTTCGACCGTGGGAGTGCTTGCCTCAGCGGCAAGAACCCGAGGCTCTGTGCGAAGCCGCTACTCACCGACAGTCGTGTCGTTGTTCCTGGCAACTTCCTTGCCGGCGGCTTCTGGGAGCTCTGCTGGAAAATACTTGCCGGTGTTCAACTTTCTTCTTTTGTTCGCCTGCGTTGATGGAGTGACTGATGGTTGATTCAAATGGAGTACAAAAGTTCCCGGTTCCACAGGAAGCTTTTGAGCAGCACACTTTGACAGGTGATCAGCAATGCTGTTTTCTGCACGAGGAATGTGCTCTGTTTGCAATCCGTCAAAGTGCTCTTCCAATTTCCTCACTTCTTCCACATATGCTTCCATCAGCGGGCTCTGGTAATCTTTATTGATCTGTTTCACAACAAGTTGCGAGTCACCACGGATGATCAATTTTCTGATCCCAAGGTCCACTGCGATCCTAAGACCGGCAAGAAGTCCCTCATACTTAGCAGTATTGTTCGTAGCTTTCTCCCTGGGAAGGTGCATTTGAATTACATACTTGAGGTGTTCTCCGGTGGGTGTGACAAGCAGCACTCCGGCACCGGCGCCTTGCAGCAAGAAGGCACTGTCAAAGTACATGATCCATTCTTTAGCTGTTTCGTTGCCGGGGAGAGCCGTTTCTTGAATTTCTTCATCTTGCGTTGGCGTCCATTCTGTAATGAACTCCGCCAAGGCTCTGCTTTGAATAGTTGAAGTGCTTTCAAACTTGAGTGCAAAGCTCGACAACTCCAATGCCCACTCCACTATCCTGCCAGTTGCATCTGGATTTCTCAAAATGCGCTGCAGCGGAAAGCGAGTGACGACGGTAATCTCATGTGTTTGGAAGTAGTGGCGCAGCTTTCTCGAGGCCATGAGAAGACCGAAAAGCAATTTCTGCACTCCAGAGTTTCTTGATCTAGCCCCCTGTAGGAGGGAACTAACAAAATACACTAGTCGCTACACCACCTTCTTCTTTGGCATCACCTACTAATCAGCTTCATTTGCTTGCGCTGTTTTTGATTTGTCGGCATCAGACCCTGCCGGAGAAGATTCCGGCTTGTCGTTGGACGGGCTTGCCGCTGTTGCTTCCTCGTCATCGGCTTCCCTCTGCGCCACAAGTGCAGCACTGACCACTTGATTTGTTGACGCAAGATATAGCAGCAATGGTTCTTGTGGTTTAGGCACAACAAGTATTGGCGCGGAGGATAGGTATCTTTTTAAATCTTGCAGCGTGGCCTCCGCTTCTGGAGTCCATTTCATTGGACCTACCTTTTTCAATATTTTGAAAAATGGCAAGGCGCGCTCAACAGACTTTGGAATAAGCCTACTTAAAGCAGCAACACAGCCGACAAGACGCCGCACATCCTTGATGCTTCTTGGTGCCTGAATCTGCTCAATTGCTTTGATCTTGTCGGGATTTGCTTCTATTCCACGTTGAGATACAAAGAACCCGAGAAGTTTGCCGGATGGAACGCCAAACACACACTTCTCAAGGTTGAGCTTCAAATTGATCTTGCGCAAGTTTGCAAATGTTTCTTCTAAGTCTTGAATGAGTGTTGATTTATCCTTGGTTTTGGCCACTATATCATCCATATAGGCTTCCACATTTCTGTGCAGCTGGGGTTCAAAACCGATTTGGACTCTTCTCGCAAATGTTGAACCAACACTCTTTAATCCGAAAGGCATACGCACGAAGCAGTATGTACCACATGGAGTAATGAATGCGGTTTTCTCCTCATCTTCCTTGGCCATGAAAATCTGATGATAACCAGAATAAGCATCAAGAAAGGAGAGTAGATCACAGCCGGCAGTGGACTCTACAATTTGATCAATGTGCGGCAAAGGGAAAGGATCCTTTGGACATGCTTTGTTAATGTCAGTGTAATCGATACAAAGTCTTCACTTTCCATTTGCTTTACGCACTACAACTGGATTTGCCAACCAAGTTGGATGTAGTACACCTCTAACTAGACCCGCTGCTTCAAGTTTCTTGATTTCCTCAGCAATGAACTGTTGCCGCTCCAAAGCATGCTTCCTGACCTTCTGCTTAATGGGCCGAGCGTGAGGACATACAGCAAGGTGGTGCACAATTACCACCCTGGGAACACCGGGGATGTCAGATGCTTGCCATGCAAACACATCGACATTCGCCCACAGGAAGGCAATGAGCGCGCTTTCCTATTTGCTGTCATGGGTGGCGCTGACGGTGAAGAGTGCCATCCTCCTTTGCCGGCACCTTCTTGGTTGCTGGTGGAGTAGCCTTGGATTTCTTGGCGGTAGAGCTCTCCAGTAAATCCTCAACGGGTGCGCAGCACTCCGAAGAGGTGCGCTTCCCGGAAGACTTATTAGAAGTCTTGCCACTCTTCTTGCTCTTCTTTTTCTCGTTGGCAGGAGCAGGTGCTTTGGCGGAAGATGCTGCAACCGCTTCTCTATACATCTTATCGACACAGATAACTGCATCCTTCTTGTCGGAGTTGATGGCGATGACACCCATCGGCCCTGGCATCTTCAATGTGTTATAAGCATAGTGGGATGCTGCCATGAATTTTGCCAAGGCTGGGTGGCCAAGAATTCCATTATATGGCAAGGGGATCTTGACAACATCAAAGACAACTTTCTCTGTTCTGTAATTCAGTTCCCCGCCAAACGTCACCGGCAATGTGATCTTTCCTTTGGGCTGGCTCCTTCCCGGGTTTACTCCTTGAAACGTGCCTGTTTTCTCGAGTTCCTCATCGGGAATCTGCAGCCTCTTGATAACCTCTGGCGAGATGAAGTTCAGACCAGCCCCACCGTCAACTAACATTTTCGTGACCTGGAGGTTGCGTATTGTTGGTGAAACCAACAACGGCAAGCATCCGACCGCTATTGTGCGATCAGGGTGATCCTCGGCATCGAAAATGATAGGCGTGTGTGACCATTTGAGTGGTTTCTAGGCGCCTATTGCCGATTCTGCTGCATTGACCTCACGCGCCCACTACTTGAGCTGGCGGTGAGAAGAGTGCAAAGATGCGCCCCCGTCAATGCGCATGGCTTCAGTTGCTTTCTGGAATTCTTGTTCACTAGACTCTTCGTCGTCCTCCTCATCACTTGCATCATCATCCTCTTTCTTTTCACGACCTCTAGTAGGCTTCTCTTTTTGCTGCTTGGCCTTGCCGCGGTGGCCTCCTCGACCACCACGACCTTTCTTGCCAGATCCGCCAGCACCATTCTGGCCCTTCTCCTTGTCGCGCTTTTCATATTCAGCTTTTTGCTTCTCGACAAGATGTTCAACCTGCCGGCACTCTTGGAGATCGTGACCCTTAGTGCGGTGAATCTTGCAATATGGCCCGTCAGACTTGCCGGCCTTCTCGTTTGCCGCCGCCTCCTGACAAGCGGCGCATACAGCAGCCTCCTTGCCGGAGTTCTCTGTCTTGGCTTTCTTGGCGGACTCAGAGTTGCCGGAACCCTCGACGGCCATAACAGTCTTGCCTTTGCGCTTCCTGTTGCGCTTTCTGCCTTTCTTTTTCGGGGTGGCGGCGTCGTCGTCTTCCGAGTCGACATCTGCGCCCGCAACTTCCCCAGGGAGCCTCCTCCCTTCTTCAGCTCATGCACACTTATCCGCCAACGTATAGAGCTCGTTGACGGTCTTTGGCAGCTTGATGTTCATCTTCTACCGCATCCTTCAATTGCGCACATTCATGTGAAAAGCGGCAATGATGGCTGCGGGGTGTACATCTGGAATATTGTGGTGCACATGACTGAACCTCTGGATATACTTGCGCAAAGATTCACCATCCCTTTGCGGAATCACTTGCAGGTCGCTGGGCTGACCGAGAGCCTTATGGCCTCCAGTGAAAGCACCAACAAGCTCATTACAAAGATCAGACCACAAAGAAATGGAGTTCTCCGGCAAGTTCATCAGCCAAGATCTCACATTGGGCTTGAGCACCAATGGAAAATAGTTGGCGAGGATTTGCTCATCTCTTCCCCCGGCAGCTTGTACAGCAATCGTGTAAATTCCTAAGAACTCTGCCGGGTTCAGCTTGCCGTCGTACTTCTCTGGTACTTCTGGCTTGAAGGCCTGGACTGACGGTGAGCGGACTCGCCGCAGCTCGCGAGTGAAGGCAGGGCACCTAACCTCGTAAGGCAGGTATCCGCCAGCCTCGAGCGTAGGCTCATCAACGACTGGACCGTTGCGTGCGTCAGATTGACGGCGCGCCTCTTGGCGTAGTTCGATGGTAGTACGGGCATCTTCCACCCGCCTATCTTGCAGCACTCACTGCTGATCTTGCCGCGCTCACGGATCCGAAGAAGCCATCGACATCTCGTCGGGCTTGAAAGATCGTTGAATTGCCGCGGTTGCTGTTGATGTTGTTGCCGCGGAGGTGACTGCACCGTTGGTGTAGCACCTTCAACACAGCCACCAGTTGGAGCTACTGGTGTTGTTTGCGGGCGCCGTGAGGGCTCTGCTTGCTGTGACCTGCTCGTCTCGGCAAATCCAATCAGGCTCTGGATGGTGGCTCTCCACTCATCTATCTTGTCTGCTGCCGGAGGGAAGTTCAACAACATCTGGGCTCGCGCCATCGCCTCTGCTGTTGTGGCTGGCATGGCCGGAAGCGAAGAACGCAATGTCGCTCTACTCCTGGCAGAGCTAGCAGGAGCGCCATTGCGATCTTGCTGTCGCGGCACATGCTCAATAGTGGGCTATCGTGGCGGACGTGGTGCCAGAGGATCTGGAACTTGATCGACATGGGTCTTGCCATGTGGTCGCCGTCGCCCTGGATCGCCGACGCCGCTCGGAGTCACGCTGCACCCATCATGCGATGGGCGCGGTGTATGTCTTGACGCAGCATCTCTGAACATCGCCGCGACGGGATCTTGACTTGCGCCAACCTGGGCATTGTTGTTCCGGTGGCTGCGTTCATCAACACGTCGAGGAGGTGGGAGTCGTCCGTCCGCACCGCTTGCGCCGCTGTGACTTTGCTCGCCAGAGGGTCGAAGAGGTTGACCGCCTCCAGCGCCTCCGCCTCCTGCTCCGACCATGATAGGCATGGCGACCACGCCGCCTGCGACGGTCATGCCAACCGCGGTGTCCGCACCGCCCGCGAAGGCTGCGCCGCCTGGGTCGCCTGCGGATACGTGCGAGGGAACTTTGGAAGTGGAGGGAGCCATCATCGTGATGCCCTTCTTCTTGGGAGCCATCGACAACAAGAAAGATGGTGATGAAGCTGATGAAACTGACGCGCAATCTACTGATTCAGGTTTGCGCAAGCGATTCCCCTACCTGGCGGGCAAAAGATGTCGTGCGTACGACTATCTATGAGGCCATCTATCCCCTTTGCGGTTCGACTAGGGGAATGCACAAGCACAAAGAGCAGAATCAACAGAGAACACAAAGACTTTTACCCAGGTTCGGGCCACCGTGAGGTGTAAAACCCTACTCCTGCTTTGGTGTATTGGATGAGTATGAACACAAGTACAAGGAGCGCTTTCCGGCAAGGTGCGGAAGAAGCAGCTACACATGCAAGTTGTGCAAAGGATCGATCTCTGTAATGGTTTCCCTGGCCCTCCTTTTATAGCTCAAGGGGTCACCATAGTGGCAAAATAGTCATTACATACTGATTAGATAGCAAACAGAGCTATCATACCTAACTCTGCCAGATTAGGACAAAAGCAATAAATGCTCCGTTAGGTGTCATGTAGAGGAGTAGCCCCGGCAAGGTTCCTACACCGCTCGCCCAGCTACCTCCTATTAGCTTGACACGCCTCCTGGACGGGTGTCATTAAAGGCAAATCTCCTTCCAGCATGCTGACACGTGCCCCGACAAATCTCACCAACCCGCCTGCGCGATCAACACCTCACCGATTAGCAACTAGCTGCTCGGTGAGGTGGAGCGCTGACGAGCTAGCGAAAGCTTGCCGGCACGGAGCTTGCTGGGCCTTCATCTTGCCGGTTCAAATCTTGCCGGCAAGTAATGCCTTCATCTTTAGTACTAGTTAAGTACTTGTCGATGCTTCGTCTTGATCTTCTCCCCAGTAGCTTCTGCAACTGAGTCTTAAATCTTGTTCTTGGTAATTTCCAGCAAGCCTGGCCATCAAGAAGGCTGCTACCGTTTGTGCATAAGTCAGGGTATAAAATACCCATGTTTTATACACCGACATCATATATCGTTAAATTTGCAGAAATATATTTTACAATAATATACCTGCATAGTTCGTATCAGGTCCAGGATATAATCATTGAAAGATTAAGGTATTTAAACTTAGAAGTTAGCGCAGGTAAGATAATAAATACTAAAGAGAATATTAATATAAGGTGCAGAATAAATCCCTCTGAAGAACATATTTGGCATACTTCTCATAGCCAGCTAAATATAGTGGTCGATTTGATATATAACTTTTATATATCTTGGGGAAAAAGGCAAGAGATACTTGACAAAAAAATTGACAGCTTATTCAAAGAATATCAAAAACTCACAGACAAGTGCTCCGGGTTAAATAACAAAATAGATATAATTCTGCATAAGGTAGAAGAAGCAAAAGCAAGACAAAATATAATTTGCAAGAATAACGACTATATTAAAGAAGAAGTGTTGACAATAGGCCGTTACCTAAGTAAAGGCATAGACTTGGTGTCACGCACTGAAACAAGTCAAGATATACTTGAAATAAAAAGTTTGGTGCAAGAAGTAAAAACTCTTATCCTTGATACATCTCCAACGTATCTATAATTTATGAAGTATTCATGCCATGTTTATTATAGTTTTGTATGATTTTGGTGCATTTTTATATGGATTTTATATGATTTTCATGTACTAACATATCGACCTAGTGCCCAGTGCAAGTTGCTGTTTTCTGCTTGTTTTTGGTTTTCCAGAAAATCCATATCAAACGAAGTCCACATGCAGTGAAACTTTTTGACGATTTTTTCTGGAAGGAAACAGACCCAGGAAGCTTCGGATGAGCAGCAGAAGAGCCACAGGGGCCCCACGAGCCACCTGGGTGCGCCTGCCCCACCAGGCGTGCCCTGGTGCCTCGTGGGCCCCCTGTGGCACCTCTTTGCGTGATTCCAACGCTGAAAAATCCTATATATTCAGAAACCCCCGAAAGTTAACCTAGATGAGTTTTTACGCCACCGCAAGCCTCTGTACCAAGGAGATCCCATCTGGAGCCCTTTTCCGGCACCCTGCCGGAGGGGGGAATCATCACCGGAGGCCATCTTCATCATCCCGGCGGTCTCCATGACGAGGAGGGAGTAGTTCACCCTCGGGGCTAGGGGTATGTAGTAGTAGCTATGTGTTTGATCTCTCTCACTCGTGTTCTTGATTTGGCACGATCTTGATGTACCGCGAGCTTTGTTAATATAGTTGGATCATATGGTGTTTCTCCCTCTCTATCTTGTTGTGATGAATTGAGTTTTTACCTTTGAGGTTTTACTATTTTCGGATTGAATACTTTTATGGATTTGAGAACACTTGATGTATGTCTTGCATATGAATACCCGTGGTGACAATGGGGTATTATATTGATTCACTTGATGTATGTTTTGGTACTCAAGTCGCGGATTCCCGAGGTGACATTGTGGTAATCTATGCATAGGGGTTGATGCACGTTTTCGTCCTACTTTCTCTGGTAGAAATCTTGGGGCACTCTTTGAAGTTCTTTGTGTGGATTGAATATTATGAATCTGAAGTTGTTTTGATGCATATCGAATAATCAACTCACGGATACTTGTGGTGACATTGGAGTATCTAGGTGACATTAGAGTTGGTTGATGCGTATCATATGGTGTTATTTTAGTACGAACTCTAGGGCCATTTATGACACTTATAGGGATGGCTCAATAGATTGATCGGAAAGGATAACTTTGAGGTGGTTTTGTACCCTACAACAATTTCTATCTTATCTTCTCCGCTAATAGGAACTTTGGAGTGATTCTTTGTCGCACGTTGAGGGATTGTTATATGATCCAATTATGTTAGCATTGTTGAGAGATTGCACTAGTGAAAGTATGAACCCTTGGCCTTGTTTTTAAGCATTGCAATACCGTTTGTGCTCACTTTTATCATTTGCTACCTTGCTGTTTTTATTTATTCAGATTATAAAAATATATTTCTACTATCCATACTACACTTGTATCACCATCTCTTCGCCGAACTAGTGCACCTATACAATTTACCATTGTATTGGGTGTGTTGGGGACACAAGAGATTTCTTGTATTTGGTTGCAGGATTGTTTGAGAGAGACCATCTTCATCCTACGCCTCCCACGGATTGATAAACGTTAGGTCATCCACTTGAGGGAAAATTGCTACTGTCCTACAAAACTCTGCGCTTGGAGGCCCAACACGAGTCTACAAGAATAAGTTGTGTAGTAGACATCAAGCTCTTTTCTGGCACCGTTGCCGGGGAGGTGAGTGCTTGAAGGTATATCTTTAGATCTTGCAATTAAATCTTTTAGTTTCTTGTTTATCACTAGTTTGGTTTTATAAAAAGAAAACTACAAAAAAATGGAATTGAGATTGCCACATATTATTCATCTTTATAATGTCTTTCTTGAAAGTAATGGATCGGAAAATTGTGCTCAATTGATAGAAGAAGAATTCAATAAAATGTTTGGCATAAAATCTTTGAATGATGCGCATGATTGCAATGTTGTTAGTATGAATTCTATGAATATCCAAAATACTAATGATGATTGCACTAGTCATGACAAAAATGTTTCTTATAAGCATATCAATTTTTGTGGAGTGCATAAAGTTTGTGAAGACATGCCTTATAGGGACGATAGATTTTGTAAGAAGCATAAACATGATAGAACCAATTTTTTGCTCAAAGTGATAGATGAATTTGCTACAAAATTATGTTCTCTTTATCCTATTACTTGTGAACTTTGCAATAAAGTTGGTCACCTTAATTTTCAATGCATACTTTTTCATGATCGAATCATGGCTAAATATTGTAATGACTTGACCGCACTCGAACTATATAATGAGCTTTATCTATTCTTGGGGTGTGAGGAATTGTCACATAAAAATAGTTGGTTTGAAGTATTCATTATCATGGATGACATTAAACTAATCTAAAGGAAATCTATATGTTTTGTATGGTAAATTTCAAGGAGAATGCTTATATTGCCAACTATAGAAAAATGGGAAAACAAATAGAATATAAAATAAATACTAATGAAAGGGTAAAGATTCCCCCTTTCCCTCCTATTTTCTCTCATGATGAAACAGGTAACGAGGAGGAGCTTCCTATCCAACCAATCTCTTCAATAAGAAGCTCGGAAGAATTAAATAAACCCATACATAATGTGGTAAAGAAAAATAAAAGAAGGAAAAGTAGAGGCAAAGAGGTATCTCTCCCAAATAATGTTGCTCCTACTATTGTTGTACCTCATGAGAATGAATCAAAAATAATTATGGAAGATGATACACTTGATAATGATTTTGTTATGCCTATTGCTTGTTGTGATGATTATGATTGGGAAGATAATGATACTTCTTATGATCTTTAAAATCTTTATGGCACCAACTTGGAGGAATATGATAATAATTGTTATACTATTGTTGCTATTCATACTATTGATTATAATAGTGATAATGCTAATGATATGCAAACCAACAAGCTTGGGGATGCTATGTTTGATGAGAATGACATGTTTGAGAATTTATTTTCTACAATTAATGTTTGTCCCAAGCTTGGGGATGCTATGCTTAATGAAGATGATCTTTTTAGTCCCCCTACTTTGAATGATCAAATTTGTTATGATGATTGCATGCCTCCTACTTATGATGATTATTGTGATGATACTTATGTTATAAAAAGTAGTGATGATTATATTTATAAAACTTGTCATAATTATGATTACCTTTTTTCTGAATATTACTCTTTTAATGTGGAAACAATTTATAGTATTCGAGTTTCATATGATACTCCCACTTTTATGAATGAGAAGAAATTTGCTTATGTGGAGAGTAATAAAAATTCTATGCTTGTGGATCATGAAAAGAATGATTTATGTGATATCTATATTGTTGAATTTCTTTATGATGCTACTGAAAAATATTTTGAGAGAGGAATATATGCTTCAACATATTTCAATAACATCAAGTTTCCTCTCTTTATGTTGAAAGTTTTGAAGTCATGCTTGTTTTGCCTTCCTATGCTAGTTGATTCTTGCTCCCATAAACTATTTGCCCACAAAATCCCTATGCATAGGAAGTGGGTTAGGCTTAAATGTGCTAGTTATATGCTTCATGATGCTCTCTTTGTGTTTCAATTCTATACTTTTATGCGAGCATCATTGAAATCATCATGCCTAGCCAAAAGGCATTAAAGAAAATCGCTTGTTGGGAGACAACCCAATATTTATACCTACTGTTTTTGTGTGTTCACATGATTAATCTACTGTAGTAATCATGTTCTATATGTTTTATTTCAATAATGTGCCAAGTAAAGCCTTTGGGATAGTGTGGATGCTTGTTGATTTGATTTTGTGCAAAAACAGAAACTTTTGCGTCCAGTGCTGGAATTTATATTCTGTACTGGAGATTTATAAAATTCTGAAATTTTTACACCGTATTGGGTTACAAATTTTTTAAGTTTTCCTAATTTTTCAGAATTTTTGGAGGTACAGAAGTATGGTTTTTAAATCCCTCACTACATGCTGTTCTGTTTTTGACAGATTCTGTTTTCGATGCATAGTTTGCTTGTTTTTGTGTTTCCATAGATTATACTGAGCAATATAAATTGTGGAAAAGATATACTACAGTAGGCATTATTTGAGAACAATTATTAATATTGTCTTGACAGTACCTAAGTGGATGATTTATTTTTATCATACTAACCTATCTCACAAGTCCGTTAAGTTTTGTGTGATTGAAGTTTTCAAGTTTTGGGTGAGATATCGATATGAGGAGAATAAGGAGTGGAAATAACCTAAGCTTGGGGATGCCCAAGGAACCCCAAGGTAATATTCAAGGAATACCCAAGCAACTAAGCTTGGAGATGCCCCGGAAGGCATCCCCTCTTTCGTCTTCAACACTATCGGTAACCTCACTTGGAGCTATATTTTTATTTGTCACATAATATGAGTTTTGCTTGGAGTGTCATTTTATTCTGTTGATATTTGCTTTGTGTTATCAATAATCATGTTTTGTATCTTTTAGTTCAATAAAATGTCAATTATAGCCTTTACCATGCTCAGTTTGCAAGTTCATGTGTTGCTGTTTGAAAACAGAAAGTTTTCTGTTATGTCCAGAATATTACTGAATAGTAAGAACATGATAAAAATCTGAAATTTTTACACAGTAAGCATGCATAAGTTCTCTGTCACGTGGTAATTTTTCAGAATTTTTGGATTAGGGAAGTATAAATTTTAAATCCCCCTTTACAGACTGTTCTGTTTTGGCAGATTTCGGTTATGGTGGCATTGTTTGCATATGTTTGCTTGTTTAATGTTTCTATTTGTGGATAGGAGTATTAAATATGCAGAGGCATTTAGTATGCAATGTTTCATTATAATTTTAGTGATTTTTTACAGTAGATAATGTTACGGTTTTGAGTTGATTTATACTAACTTATCTCACGAGTTCTTGTTAAGTTTTGTGTGGATGAAGTTTTTAAGATTTAGGGAAACCGTGATATGAGAGGAATTAAGGAGACACAAGAGCTCAAGCTTGGGGATGCCCAAGGCATCCCAAGTTAATATTTCAAGAAGTCTCAAGCATCTAAGCTTGGGGATGCTACGGTAGGCATCCCACCTTTCTTCTTCAACAATTATCGGTTAGTATCGGTTGAGCATAAGTTTTTGTTTCTTCGCATGAGATGTGCTATTCTTGGAATGTCATTTTATTTTGTTTTCTTTGCTGTTTGAATAAAATTATCAAGATCTGAAATCTTTATTTGGGGAGAGTCCTCACATAGCTACCTATTTACTTAACTACTCATTTGATCTTCACTTATATCTTTTTGGAGTAGTTTGTTATTTACTCTTATTCTTCACTTATATCCTATGAGTAAATTTTTGAAATGAATTGAATATCATAAAGTTGAAATGAATTTTTATGCTTCATATGCTTGTCCCATGGGGAGTAGTGACTTCACATACAAGAAGTATAAGTGGTAAAATTTATTGAAAGTTAACAAACATAGCATTGGTCACTTGAACAATTCATGAAAGAATTTTGAAGGAAGAGAAATTTCACATATAAATATACTATCTTGGACATCTTCTATGATTGTGAGCCCCCAATAATTATTTTCAATCTTGATCAAGTAGTTTACGTTGGACAAGGAAGACAACGTAATGAGTTATGTTTGTTTATATTCACATAGAAGTTATATTGTCATGGATCCTCTAACATGTGGTGCTTGCTTAGGATATTTTGCTAGCCAAAAATCCATACTAAGTAGAGATACTACTTGTGCATCCAAAAACCCTTAAACCCAGTTTCTTGCCATGAGTGTCCACCATATCTACCTATGGATTGAATAAGATCCTTCAAGTAAGTTGTCATCGGTGCAAAAAGCAATAAAAATTGCTCCTAAAATATGTATGATCTTTTATTGAAAGGGAAAATAAGCGTTGTACGAACTTGTGATGGTAAAGAAATAAAAGCGATGGACTGCATAATAAAGGTTGCTATCACAAGGGGCAATATAACATGACGTTCCTTTGCATTAAGGGCTTGACATCCAAAAATATAAAGCGCATGACAACCTCTGCTTCCCTCTGCGAAGGGCCTATCTTTTACTTTTATGCATTTACTTTTATGTATTTACTTTTATGCAAGAGTCAATATTATTTCTTCTCGTTTCAACCTCAATTATTCTCTAGTTGGCAAGCATCATGTGGTAGGGAATGATCCAGGCACATATATCTAGTTGAGTATAGGTGATCATGAGTTATTATTGTTGACATTATCCATGAGATAAATAAGTTGGGAGGCAAACATTAAGCCCCTATCTTCCTATGTGTTTGACTGAAACGGTTTGTTCTAAAAATATGCTTTGAGTGTCAGTAATCATGGAAGACTAAATGATAGTTGAGTATGTGGAATTTGCTAGATCAAAGCTCTTACATAGACCCTTCCTGAAAATAAGATGAATTGCAATTGTTTGATGACTGAGAACATAGTTTGTTAGTTTTCAAGAAAGTTTATGGCCTGTACTTTAAACATGTGAATAGCTTACTACTTGATCATGAGAAGTTTTATGAGATGAGCTACTGATTATGATATATATTGATGCTAGAAAAAGAGATTGAAATTATCATTGATCAACCTTATGCACTATGCTAGCATTCACACTTCATAAATTATTTCTTTTATCATTTACCTACTCGAGGACGAGCAGGAATTAAGCTTGGGGATGCTGATATGTCTCCAATGTATCTATAATTTATGAAGTATTCATGCCATGTTTATTATAGTTTTGTATGATTTTGGTGCATTTTTATATGGGTTTTATATGATTTTCATGGACTAACATATTGACCTAGTGCCCAGTGCCAGTTGCTGTTTTCTGCTTGTTTTTGGCTTTCCAAAAAATCCATATCAAACGAAGTCCAAATGCAGTGAAACTTTTGGACGATTTTTTCTGGAAGGAAACAGACCTAGGAAGCTTCGGAGGAGCAGCAGAAGAGCCACAGTGGCAACACGAGCCACCTGGGCGTGCCTGCCCCCCCAGGCATGCTCTGGTGCCTCGTGGGCCCCCTGTGGCACCTCTTTGCGTGATTCCAACGCTGAAAAATCCTATATATTCAGAAACCCCAGAAAGTTAACCTAGATGAGTTTTTACGCCGCTGCAAGCCTCTGTACCAAGGAGATCCCATCTGGAGCCCTTTTCCAGCACCCTGCCAGAGGGGGAATTCATCACCGAAGGCCATCTTGATTATCCCGGCGGTCTCCACGACGAGGAGGAAGTAGTTCACCCTCAGGGCTAGGGGTATGTACTAGTAGCTATGTGTTTGATCTCTCTCTCTCTCGTGTTCTTGATTTGGCACGATCTTGATGTACCGCGAGCTTTGTTAATATAGTTGGATCATATGGTGTTTCTCCCTCTCTATCTTGTTGTGATGAATTGAGTTTTTACCTTTGAGGTTTTACTATTATCGGATTGAATACTTTTATTGATTTATATCTTGCATATGAATACCCGTGGAGACAATGGGGTATTATATTGATTCAATTGATGTATGTTTTGGCACTCAACTCGCAGATTCCCGAGGTGACATTGGAGTAATCTATGCATAGGGGTTGATGCACGTTTTCGTCCTACTTTCTCCGGTATAAATCTTGGGGCATTCTTTGAAGTTCTTTGTGTGGATTGAATATTATGAATCTGAAGTTGTTTTGATGCATATCGAATAATCATCTCACGGATACTTGTGGTAACATTGGAGTATCTAGGTGACATTAGAGTTGGTTGATGCGTATCATATGGTGTTATTTTAGTACGAACTCTAGGGCCGTTTGTGACACTTATAGGGATGGCTCAATAGATTGATCGGAAAGGATAACTTTGAGGTGGTTTCATACCCTACAACAATTTCTATCTTATGTTCTCCGCTAATAGGAACTTTGGAGTGATTCTTTGTCGCACGTTGAGGGATTGTTATATGATCCAATTATGTTAGCATTGTTGAGAGATTGCACTAGTGAAAGTATGAACCCTAGGCCTTGTTTTTAAGCATTGCAATACCATTTGTGCTCACTTTTATCGTTTTCTACCTTGCTGTTTTTATTTATTCAGATTATAAAAATATATTTCTACTATCCATACTGTTGGGTAACGTTGCATGGGAAACAAAAATTTTCCTACGCACACACAAGATCTATCCATGGTGATGAGCATCTACGAGAGGGAGAGTGAATCTACATACCCTTGTAGATCGCTAAGCGGAAGCGTTAATAAACGCGGTTGATGTAGTCGAACGTCTTCGCGATCCAAATCGCCGAGCGTCCCGCGATCCAATCACGATCCTTCTAATCTAGTGCCGAACGGACGGCACCTCCGCGTTCAACACACGTACGGCTTGATGACGCCTTCACCTCCTCGATCCAGCGAGCGATGGTGAAGTAGTGGTTGAGTTCCAGCAGCACGACGGCGTGGTGATGGTGGTGAGGAACAATCTCTGCAGGGCTTCGCCAAGCGCTACGGAGATTATGACGGAGGAACTAGAGGGCTAGGGTTGCCGGCACACGGCTTGGGAAATCCTGATGTGTCCCGTGTGCTAGCCCTGCCCCTCTATTTATATGTTGAGCCTTGGGGTCTAAACTTGGAGTAAAAGCCTCCTCCAGGTCGGTTTTGCCCGCAGGGAAAGAGTCCAACTCGGATCCCGGCCGAACTGTGCACAGCCGCGCACAAGCGGTAGTACCGCTCACAAGCGGTAGTACCGCTTGGGCGGTAGTACCGCTTCACACAAGCGGTAGTACCGCTCGGGCGGTAGTACCGCTTCACCAAGCGGTAGTACCGCTTACGCGGCAGCAAAACTACTTTTGCACTTTCCAATACCTCGTGGGCTTTATCCCTTTGGCCCATATAAAGTGTTGCTGCACCCGAACACTTCGGTAAACATCCGGAACCCCTTCCGGTGAACTTCGGAACTCTTCCGGAGATCAAAACACTATTATCACATATATCAATCTTTACCTCCGGACTATTCCGGAGATCCTCGTCATGTCCGGGATCTTATCCGGGACTCCGAACAACTTTCGGTCACCAACATAATAACTCAATTATACTAATCGTCACCAAACGTTAAGTGTGTAGACCCTGCGGGTTCGAGAACTATGTAGACATGACCGAGACACCTCTACGGCCAATAACCAATAGCGGGACCTGGATGCCCATATTGGCTCCTACATATTCTACGAAGATCTTTATCGGTCGAACCTCTATGTCAAGGATTCAGTTAATCCCGTATGCTGTTCCCTTTGTTCTTCGGTATGTTACTTGCCCGAGATTCGATCGTCGGTATCTCTATACCTAGTTCAATCTCGTTACCGGCAAGTCTCTTTACTCGTTCCGTAATACAAGATCTCGTGGCTAACACTTTTAGTCACATTGCTTGCAAGGCTCATTGTGATGTTGTATTACCGAGTGGGCCCTGAGATACCTCTCCGTCATACGGAGTAACAAATCCCAGTCTTGATCCATGCCAACCCAACAGACACCCTCGGAGATATCTGTAGAGCACCTTTATAGTCACCCAGTTACGTTGCGACGTTTGGTACACACAAGGTATTCCTCCGGTGTCAGTGAGTTGCATGATCTCATGGTCAAAGGAACAGATACTTGACATGCAGAAAACAATAGCAATAAACTGACACGATCAAATGCTACGTTTACAGTTTGGGTCTTGTCCATCACATCATTCTCCTAATGATGTGATCCCGTTATCAAATGACATCTCATGTCCATGGCTAGGAAACCTTAACCATCTTTGATCAACAAGCTAGTCAACTAGAGGCTTACTAGGGACACAGTGTTGTCTATGTACCCACACATGTATTTGAGTTTCCAATCAATACAATTATAGCATGGATAATAAACGATTATCATGAACAAGGAAATATAATAATAACCAATTTATTATTGCCTCTAGAGCATATTTCCAACAGTCTCCCACTTGCACTAGAGTCAATAATCTAGTTCACATCACTATGTGATTTACATTGTAATGAATCGAACACCCATGCAGTTCTGGTGTTGTTCATGTTTAGCCCTTGGAAGAGGTTTAGTCATCGGATCTGCAACATTTAGATCCGTGTGTACTTTGCAAATATTTATGTCGTCCTCCTTGATGTAATCGCGGATGGAATTGAAACGTCGCTTTATGTGTCTGGTCCTCTTGTGAAATCTTGGTTCCTTGGCTAGAGCAATGGCACCAGTATTATCACAAAACAGAGTCATTGGGTTAAGCGCACTAGGCACTACTCCAAGATCTGTCATGAACTCCTTCATCCAGACACCTTCCTTCGCCGCCTCTGAGGCAGCGATGTACTCCGCTTCGCATGTAGAATCTGCTACCACGCTTTGCTTGGAACTGCACCAGCTAACCGCACCCCCATTTAGAATAAATACGTATCCGGTTTGCGACTTTGAGTCATCCGGATCAGGGTCAAAGCTTGCATCGACGTAACCCTTTACGACGAGCTCTTGATCACCTCCATAAACGAGAAACATGTCCTTAGTCCTTTTCAGGTACTTCAGGATATTCTTGACCGCCGTCCAGTGTTCCATTCCTGGATCACTTTGAAACCTTCCGACCATACTTATGGCAAGGCTGACATCGGGTCTTGTGCACAGCATTGCATACATGATAGAGCCTATGGCCGAAGCATAGGGGATGACACTCATCTTTTCTCTATCTTCTGCAGTCACTGGGCATTGAGTCTTACTCAACTTCACACCTTGCAAAACAGGCAAGAACCCCTTCTTGGACTGATCCATTTTGAACTTCTTCAAAATCTTATCAAGGTATGTGCTTTGTGAAAGTCCTATTAAGCGTCTCGATCTATCTCTATAGATCTTGATGCCTAATATGAAAGCAGCTTCTCCTAGGTCCTTCATTGAAAAACTCTTGTTCAAATATTCCTTTACGCTTTCCAGCATTTCTATATTGTTTCCAATCAGCAATATGTCATCCACATATAATATTAGAAACGCTATAGAGCTCCCACTCACTTTCTTGTAAATACAAGCTTCTCCGTAAACTTGTATAAACTCGAACGCTTTGATCACCTCATCAAAACGAAGATTCCAACTCCGAGATGCTTGCACCAGTCCATAAATGGATCGCTGGAGTTTGCAAACTTTGTCAGCATTCTCTGGATCGACAAAACCTTCTGGTTGCATCATATACAACTCTTCCTTAAGGTAACCGTTAAGGAACGCTGTTTTGACATCCATCTGCCAAATTTCATAATCGAAAAAGGCAGCTATTGCTAACATGATTCTGACGGACTTAAGCATCGCTACGGGTGAGAAGGTCTCATCGTAGTCAACTCCTTGAACTTGTGAAAAACCCTTTGCCACAAGTCGAGCTTTATAGACGGTGACATTACCGTCCGCGTCCGTCTTCCTCTTAAAGATCCATTTGTTCTGAATGGCCTTACGCCCTTCAGGTAATACTTCCAAAGTCCATACTTTGTTTTCATACATGGATCCCATCTCGGATTTCATGGCCTCTAACCACTTCTCGGAATCCGGGCCCATCATCGCTTCTCCATAGCTCGTAGGTTCATCGTTGTCTAACAACATGACCTCTAAGACAGGGTTGCCGTACCACTCGGGAGCAGTACGCGTCCTTGTCGACCTACGAGGTTCAATAGCAACTTGATCCAAAGTTTCATGATCATCATCATTAACTTCCTCTTCAGCTAATGTAGGCTCCACAGAAACAACTTTCTGCGCTGCGCTACTCTCAGGTTGAAGTAAAGGTTCAATGACCTCATCAAGTTCTATCTTCCTCCCACTCAATTCTTTCGAGAGAAACTCTTTCTCAAGAAATGTTCCGTTTTTAGTGACAAACACTTTGCCCTCGGATCTGAGGTAGAAGGTATACCCAATTGTCTCTTTTGGGCATCCTATGAAGACGCATTTCTCCGCTTTGGGTTCCAGCTTTTCAGTCTGAAGCTTTTTGACATAAGCATCACATCCCCAAACTTTAAGAAACGACAGCTTTGGCTTCTTGTCAAACCAAAGTTCATATGGCGTTGTCTCAACGGATTTCGATGGTGCCCTATTTAAAGTGAATGCAGCTGTCTCTAATGCATAACCCCAAAACGATAGTGGCAAATCGGCAAGAGACATCATAGATCGCACCATATCCAATAAAGTTCGATTACGACGTTCGGACACACCATTACGCTGTGGTGTTCCAGGCGGTGTCAATTGTGAAACAATTCCACACTGTTTTAAGTGACTGCCAAACTCATAACTCAGATATTCTCCTCCTCGATCAGATCGTAGGAATTTAATCTTCTTGTTACGATGATTCTCAACTTCACTCTGAAATTGTTTGAACTTTTCAAATGTTTCAGACTTGTGTTTCATTAAGTAAATATACCCATATCTACTTAATTCATCAGTGAAGGTGAGAAAGTAACGATAACCACCGCGCGCCTCAATACTCATCGGACCGCACACATCAGTATGTACGATTTCCAATAAGTCACTTGCCCGTTCCATTGTTCCAGAGAACGGCGTTTTAGTCATCTTGCCCATGAGGCATGGCTCACATGTGTCAAGTGATTCAAAATCAAGTGACTCCAAAAGTCCATCAGCATGGAGCTTCCTCATGCGTTTTACGCCAATATGACCTAAACGGCAGTGCCACAAGAAAGTGGTATTATCATTATCAATTCTACATCTTTTGGCATCAATGTTATGAACATGTGTATCATTACTATCGAGATTCAATAAGAATAAACCCCTCACATCGGGTGCATGACCATAAAAGATATTACTCATATAAATAGAACAACCATTATTCTCTGATTTAAATGAGTAACCGTCTCGCAATAAACAAGATCCAAATATAATGTTCATGCTTAACGCAGGCACCAAATAACACTTATTTAGGTTCATCACTAATCCCGACGGTAATCGAAGAGCGAGCGTGCCGACGGCGATCACATCAACCTTGGAACCATTTCCCACGCGCATCGTCACTTCGTCCTTTGCCAGCCTCCGTCTATTCCGCAGTTCCTGTTTTGAGTTGCAAATATGAGCAACCGCACCGGTATCAAATACCCAGGCACTACAACGAGAGTTGGTAAGGTACACATCAATAACATGTATATCATATATACCTTGTTTGTTGTTGGCCGCCTTCTTGTCAGCCAAATACTTGGGGCAATTCCGCTTCCAGTGTCCAGTTCCCTTGCAATGAAAACACACAGTTTCTGGTTTGGGTCCAGCCTTGGGTTTCTTCACGAGAGGAGCAACTGCTTTGCCACTCTGCTTGGAGTTACCCTTCTTACCCTTGCCATTTTTCTTGAAACTAGTGGTTTTATTGACCATCAACACTTGATGCTCCTTCTGAATTTCAGACTCAGCGGCTTTCAGCATCGCAAACAGCTCGGCGACTGACTTGTTCATCCCGTGCATGTTATAGTTCAACACGAAGCTCTTGTAGCTAGGTGGCAATGATTGAAGAACTCTGTCAGTGATAGCCTCTGGCGGAAGGGGCATCCCTAACTCAGCCAGACGGGTGGAGTACCCAGACATTCTGAGCACGTGATCACTGATAGACCCGTTCTCCTCCATCTTGCAAGCATAGAACTTATCGGAGATCTCATATCTCTCGATCCGGGCATTCTTCTGAAAGATAAACTTCAACTCCTGGAACATCTCATATGCTCCATGACGTTCAAAACGTCTTTGAAGTCCCGGTTCTAAGCCATACAACATTGCACATTGAACTATTGAGTAATCATCAGAACGAGCCTGCCAGGCGTTCACAACGTCTAGAGACTCAACTGGAGCGGGTGGATCACCAAGCGGTGCATCAAGGACATAAGCCTTCTGGGAAGCCGTAAGGATAATCCTTAGATTACGGGCCTAGTCCACAAAGTTACTTCCATCATCTTTCAACTTAGCTTTCTCTAGGAACGCATTAAAATTCAGGGGTGCTACTGCGCGAGCCATGATCTACAACATAAATATAGCAAAGACAACTTAGACTATTGTTCTAGATAATGAGTTTAGTTAATCATATTACTTAAAAACTCCCACTCAAATTGACATCCCTCCGGTCATTCAAGTGTAACATGATCCAAATCCACCAACTCAAGTCCGATCATCACGTGAGTTGAGGTGGTTTCAATGGTGAACATCTTCATGTTGATCATATCTACTATATGACTCATGTTCGACCTTTCGGTCTCTTGTGTTCCGAGGCCATGTCTGTACATGCTAGGCTCGTCAAGTTTAACCCGAGTGTTCCGCACGTGCAACATGGCTTACACCCGTTGTATGCGAACGTAGAGTCTATCACACCCGATCATCACGGCGTGTCTCGAAACGACGAACTTTCGCAACGGTGCACACTTGGGGAGAACACAATTTATCTTGAAATTTAAGTGAGGGATCACCTTATAATGCTACCGTCGTCCTAAGCAAAATAAGATGCATAAAAGGATTAACATCACATGCAAATCATAAGTGACATGATATGGCCATGAACTTGTGCTTTTGATCTCCATCTCCAAAGCACCGGCATGATCTCCATCGTCACCGGCATGACACCATGATCTCCATCATCTTGATCTCCATCAACGTGTCACCATAAGGTTGTCGCGCCGACTGTTGCTTCTACGACTATTGCTAACGTTTAGCGATAAAGTAAAGCATTACATAGCGCTTAATGATTGACACGCAGGTCATACAATAATTAAAGACAACTCTATGGCTCCTGCCAGTTGCCGTACTCATCGACATGCAAGTCGTGATATTCTATACAAAACATGATCATCTCATACATCACATATATCTCATCATGTAATTGGCCATATCACATCACAACATACCCTGCAAAAACAAGTTAGACGTCCTCTAATTGTTGTTGCAAATTTTACGTGGCTGCTACGGGTTTGCAAGAACCGTTCTTACCTACGCAAAACCACAACGTGGTGTAGTGATTGCTTTTTGATCTTCTAAAAGAACCCTCTTCATTGAAATCGATTCAACTAAAGTGAGAGAGACAGACACCCGCTAGCCATCTTTATGCAACGAAGTTACATGTCAGTTGAAGGAACCTGTCTCGCGTAAGTGTACGCATAATGTCGGTCCGGGCCGCTTCATCTCACAGTACCGCCGAATCAAATATCAACTAGTAACGGCAAGCAATATGTATACATCCACGCCCACAACTCGTTTGTGTTCTACTCGAGATCTCATCTACGCATAGACCTAGCTCTGATACCACTGTTGGGTAACGTTGCATGGGAAACAAAAATTTTCCTACGCACACACAAGATCTATCCATGGTGATGAGCATCTACGAGAGGGAGAGTGAATCTACATACCCTTGTAGATCGCTAAGCGGAAGCGTTAATAAACGCGGTTGATGTAGTCGAACGTCTTCGCGATCCAAATCGCCGAGCGTCCCGCGATCCAATCACGATCCTTCTGATCTAGTGCCGAACGGACGGCACCTCCGCGTTCAACACACGTACGGCTTGATGACGCCTTCACCTCCTCGATCCAGCGAGCGATGGTGAAGTAGTGGTTGAGTTCCAGCAGCACGACGGCGTGGTGATGGTGGTGAGGAACAATCTCTGCAGGGCTTCGCCAAGCGCTACGGAGATTATGACGGAGGAACTAGAGGGCTAGGGTTGCCGGCACACGGCTTGGGAAATCCTGATGTGTCCCGTGTGCTAGCCCTGCCCCTCTATTTATATGTTGAGCCTTGGGGTCTAAACTTGGAGTAAAAGCCTCCTCCAGGTCGGTTTTGCCCGCAGGGAAAGAGTCCAACTCGGATCCCGGCCGAACTGTGCACAGCCGCGCACAAGCGGTAGTACCGCTCACAAGCGGTAGTACCGCTTGGGCGGTAGTACCGCTTCACACAAGCGGTAGTACCGCTCGGGCGGTAGTACCGCTTCACCAAGCGGTAGTACCGCTTACGCGGCAGCAAAACTACTTTTGCACTTTCCAATACCTCGTGGGCTTTATCCCTTTGGCCCATATAAAGTGTTGCTGCACCCGAACACTTCGGTAAACATCCGGAACCCCTTCCGGTGAACTTCGGAACTCTTCCGGAGATCAAAACACTATTATCACATATATCAATCTTTACCTCCGGACTATTCCGGAGATCCTCGTCATGTCCGGGATCTTATCCGGGACTCCGAACAACTTTCGGTCACCAACATAATAACTCAATTATACTAATCGTCACCAAACGTTAAGTGTGTAGACCCTGCGGGTTCGAGAACTATGTAGACATGACCGAGACACCTCTACGGCCAATAACCAATAGCGGGACCTGGATGCCCATATTGGCTCCTACATATTCTACGAAGATCTTTATCGGTCGAACCTCTATGTCAAGGATTCAGTTAATCCCGTATGCTGTTCCCTTTGTTCTTCGGTATGTTACTTGCCCGAGATTCGATCGTCGGTATCTCTATACCTAGTTCAATCTCGTTACCGGCAAGTCTCTTTACTCGTTCCGTAATACAAGATCTCGTGGCTAACACTTTTAGTCACATTGCTTGCAAGGCTCATTGTGATGTTGTATTACCGAGTGGGCCCTGAGATACCTCTCCGTCATACGGAGTAACAAATCCCAGTCTTGATCCATGCCAACCCAACAGACACCCTCGGAGATATCTGTAGAGCACCTTTATAGTCACCCAGTTACGTTGCGACGTTTGATACACACAAGGTATTCCTCCGGTGTCAGTGAGTTGCATGATCTCATGGTCAAAGGAACAGATACTTGACATGCAGAAAACAATAGCAATAAACTGACACGATCAAATGCTACGTTTACAGTTTGGGTCTTGTCCATCACATCATTCTCCTAATGATGTGATCCCGTTATCAAATGACATCTCATGTCCATGGCTAGGAAACCTTAACCATCTTTGATCAACAAGCTAGTCAACTAGAGGCTTACTAGGGACACAGTGTTGTCTATGTACCCACACATGTATTTGAGTTTCCAATCAATACAATTATAGCATGGATAATAAACGATTATCATGAACAAGGAAATATAATAATAACCAATTTATTATTGCCTCTAGGGCATATTTCCAACACATACTACACTTGTATCACCATCTCTTCGCCGAACTAGTGCACCTATACAATTTACCATTGTATTGGGTGTGTTGGGGACACAAGAGATTTCTTGAATTTGGTTGTAGGATTGTTTGAGAGAGACCATCTTCATCCTACGCCTCCCACGGATTGTGGGATTGTTATATGATCCAATAATAATAGTAATAATACTGTTACCACCGATAATAATGATAAAAATAAGAATATTGCTCAGAGCCACAAAGATGAAATTGTGGATGAAGAAGAGCAATGGGATATCAATAATAAGCTACTACTAGAAAGTTATGCAGAAGAAGAAGAGGTAGAGTTAATGAAAGAAATGATGATATAAGACAAAAATTATTATGATTCAGAACAAAATAGTGATTTTTATTTTTCACTAGATGATGTGGGACTGCATAATTTGGACAATGCAATGGAAGCCATGGAAGTAGAAAGTAGTAATAAAAGAAGAAAGGGATATGGGGAATCTTCAGTAAAAAGAGAAGGAGAAAGGGAGAGACCTACCAGATCAGCTGGACAATGGCCCCCAGAAAAAGATGACTACCAACCTACATATATCCCTGGACAATATAGATATATGGGTACTAAGAGAAGAGATTTTGAAAGGCCAGTACAATTTCAAAATTATAAGAATGATGGTGCTATAATAAATTTAGCAGCCCATGACCCGATAGATTGGCCGAATATAATTAGCATATGGAAATGTTTATTAGTTCAAAAATATATACAAAACCAGCATAATATAGGCACTAAGGTAGAAGATATGATAGCATATCTTCAAACATTTTTAGGAGAATCCGTGAAAGTCCTATGGGAACAATGGGTAGAGACGTGCCCTATTCAATATGAAGAATTAAAAAGAGCAGGAAGTAATCCTAATAACTTTGCAAATTTTATTTCAAATATGATCATAGCAGAAAATCCAGAATTAGGAAATACCTCATTACAAAATGAAAGATTGAGAGAAATAGAAAAATTAACGCTGACAAGCTGGAAAGGCATAAACGAATTCTCTCAGCATTACTTATATAATGCTACCACCGCTAAGCAAGGCTTTAATGTAGGGGTAGTAGAAAGATATTTTAATAAGTTGCCTGACCCCCTACGGTCTATAATATTTGAGGAATATAAAAAATAATCAACAGGAAATATTGTAAACATATCCCAAGCCATAACATTTGTCTTTAAACATCTAAGAAAGGTATGTACAGGTATACAAGCTCAAAGATCTATGAAGAAAACAGATTATAATTTCGGCAATAACATTGTCCAAATACCTTTAACATATGGAGAAGAAAGGTATAAGAATTTAAAATATTATAAATCCCAAAGGAGAGATAATAGAAATTTCAGAACCAAGAAAAGATTTTTCTTAAGAAGGTCAGATAATAGAGCTCCATTTCTACATAAAAGAAATGTAAGAAGATATAATCCTAGAAAAACTTATGATAAAACATGCAGGTGTTTTATATGTAACACTCCAGATCACCTAAGTAGAACCCGCCCTAATAAAGACCAGAAAAGATACACCAGTAAATATGAAGAGCAAGAAAGAGTTTTAATTATCGATAGTGTTAATGAGAATATATTAGTATGCGATGATGAAATAAAAGATTACGAGTCAACATATTCAATCAATGAAACAGATGAAGTAGAAAATGAGACTCAAGAATATGATTTAAGTGATGATGAGATAGACCTAATAGATGATTTAGCAGGTTTAAAAATAGAAATGATGAACCAAGTAGATTGTGAGCATGATTGGATTCAAGGGAAAGGTGATTATAACATCAAATGTGCTTTCTGTATATATTATCCAAGCCAAGATAATAGGTCCACATGCAGCCTATGCCTAAGACAAGCCTGTGCCTCCTGTCTAAAAGCTAAAAATCAAATATGGACACAGGAAATAGAATTTGAACCAGAAGAAAGAATATTAACTAGTAGGGTTAGAAATCTAGAAAATAGAATAAATAAACTAGAAGCGGAGCTAGAAATACTAAAAGATAGGCTAAAGGATAATAAAGAACAAGAATATGGTGCTGCTGGAAGCACGGAAATAAAGGAAGGAATGGTTATAAAGTAATATTTGAGCATATTAAAGGATAATGATTTATCTAACATATCCTCTCGATCATCAATTTTACAGAAATAAAGAAAAGTACACTCGCAGGCGGGAGTGAATGCTACATATTTCAAAATAATAACAGATTAAAGATATTTCTGCCAAATACATTCAATTTCAAACCAAAGAATCATATCCATGTAGATGAGATCCAAAGACGCATATTGGATAATATGAACATAGTCGAAAGAGAAGAGAAAGGATACATGCTATCTAATCTCAATAGCCTTGCAGACTATTCTAATATGATGAACAAAAATATACCAAGACCAACAAATATTATGTTCGATGGGAGTAAATCTGGAATACATATGACATGGGAAGAAATAAGATATGATAAAATCAATTATGCCTTGAATTGGGCAAAGATAATGAATAGTTTTTATGTCAAGTATCGAGAAATGATGCGAAGAATATGAAAGAGAAAAGATCTCCAAAGTATTATACATATCAAGAATGCCTTCTAAAGGGACTTGACCCTTTAGATAGTGAATACATAGATCAAGAAATGAATAAAAGATTTGAAGAATGGTCAAAAATAATAAAGAAGAGTTAAAGATAGAATTGAAAGAGGAAATATTAAAAGAATTAAGACAAGAAAAATATAAGTTCCATTTGTCTAACAATGATCATATGGATATCGCTGGGAATGGACAACCTATTGATTAATATGCTATATACTTGAATTGATATTGCTATCAATTATTCGGGCGCGGAGGACCTCCCCGAATATTGATACAACCCGAATATTGATAAGGGGTTATCAATTATTTTGGCGGGGAAGACCCCCACATAAAAATAAATAAATATATAAGCCAGAAACTTCAGTCCAAGAAGAAGGCAGAATTCCGGGTCAGGCTAACTGTTCAGAGAAGAAGACAACAATGTGAGTAAAAATCATCTATGCATGATATTACTCATATGCTAGAAGACAATGAAGGCCAGAAGATTATTCGCCAGCAGACAAAGCCCATGTGAATGCTTTCCACAAAGCAGCCATGTGAAAGATATCCCAAAGACCGAGAGGTTGTCAGGAGCTCTCGTGAAGGAATCCTTATCGATTCTCTAGGTGGACACGTAAGATAGCTAAGACGATTAAATAAAGAGGAGAAGGCTCCTGAACTCCTCCCTCGCGGCTATAAAAGGAGACGCTGGGCTCAGAAGGAAGGGTGTGACGCCCCCGACTCAATCGTGCACTAATCATACACACAAATGCACACGATCAAGCCTAAGGACTCACGGGAAGATATCACAACACAACTCTAGACACAAAATAAAATAATACAAGCTTTATATTACAAGCTAGGGGCCTGGAGGGCTCGAATACATAAGCTCGAGTTACACAAGCATCAGCGGAAGCATTAGCATCTGAGTACAGACATAAAAAGACAAGGTTGCCTTAAGAAGGATGAGCAAAACAACGACATCTGCCTGGGAGCCTCCTAATCTACTCATGGTCGTCGGTCTCCACGCAGTAGTAATCGACGGCGGGATCAGCTGGCTCCGGGGGCTCCATCATCTGATCGTAGCAATCGGGTATGGGGGAAAGATGTAGCAAAGCAACCGTGAGTACTCATCCAAAGTACTCGCAAGACTTACATCAGAACTATACTAAGTATGCATCGGTATCAAAGGAATGGGGCTATATCTTTGGACTAAACTGCAGAAATGCTGGAACAGAGGGGGAAGGCCTGGCCTATCGAAGACTAGCATCTTGAAGCAATCTTGCTGCATCAGAAGAGAGTAGAATACAGCAACATATAATAAGTATATATAATAGCAATACCCTGAGATCCTTCCTCGACTACCCTACGAATAAGTGATCCCGAGAGCAGTAGTAATAGTTTAATATTGTAACAGTATCCATTCATAGTTGTAGTAGATCAGGATACAACTCCGAGCGTCCTGTTACCGTGGACACGGCTATTCGAATAGATCACTTCCCTGTTGGGGTGCACTACTGTTACCCAACACGCTCGATTAACTCTGGCCGGACACACTTTTCTGGGTCATGCCCGGCCTCGGCTGATTGACACGATGTAGTCCTACCTAGGCTCAGCAGAGAGGTCCCCGCCGGTCTACATCCTAAGTGCTCAGGGGTCTTGGGCCCATCGCCCGTTGCACTCCGGGTCGTTGCGAGCAGGGTGAATACCAGCGCCATCCCTCTCCTGGATGGCATGATCCGACCGTGCCACAATGCTGAACTGGACATCTGATAGAGCTTTCGGCTGATACATACGGCGCCGAGGGCCCCATTAAACCATTATCCCACGTGGTGGTAGTGCGTATAGGCCAGTGGCCAACTCAGATCAAATACCCAAATCCGTTAGGCATGTTTAGTAACTCGCGGAGACGAACAGGGTTCCTGTTGCTCCGACTTGGTAACACGCGGACCCGACCAGGGACCAGGCCCACCTCTCTCCTAGGTGGTCTCCACCTGCCCTGTCGTTCCGTCACAATATCACTCGCGGGTACCCTTGGGTTCAACCCGTCTTGTTTCTTTGTCTCGTGGGCACTCTTGGAGCCGGCCCGACTTTAACAGTTTAAAGTATTCCAGTAATGTAACATTTCTGTGATCATCACCCAGAGTGATCACGGCCCGATAACAAGTCTGGCAAACGGACAAGGGATGAAGGGCCAGCTGATGAAACATAGCATACCTAACTAAGCATCATAGGGTAGCAGGTAAGGTATCAATAGCAGGCGACACAAACAGGCTATGCATCAGAATAGGAGCTATCGGATCAAAAACAGTAGCAATTCTAATGCAAGCATAAGAGAGAAAGAATGGGCGATATCTGATGATCAAGGTGGTTTTGTTGCCTGGTTGCTCTGCAGGCGAAAGGAATCTTCAACGGTGTAGTCGATCCCCGGTTCGGCAGCGGTCTCGAAGTCTACCGGAGAAGAAGAGGGGGAAGAAACAGATAAATACAAGCATACAAATGCAATCACTATGCATGACATGCCTAAATGATATGCAGGGGTGATATACTGCATCTCTAAATATCTTAGATGTTTTAGGAATTTATTTGGAATTATTTTACCACAGACAGGCACTATTCATTTATCGGAAACAGGCAAAAAGTTCCATGTTCATCTACTTAGAGGGTTCTAACATGGGTGCAAATGACATATTCGGATTCGTTGGATTTTTCTGATCATTTTTCATATATAAATTATTTTCATCCGAGTTATGGTTTATTTTATATGATTTTTCAAAGTTTTAATCGTTTTCTGGAATTTACAGATTATTTTTAATTACTAAAATTCGTCAGAAAAGGAATATGATGTCATCATGGCGTCATCACTACGTCAGCGGTCAATTGACCCGCTGACCAGTCAACGGGGCCCACGGGGGACCCACTGGCAGTGACTGGGCGCTGCCCAGTCAGCCAGTTGACCTGGTCAACTGGTCAACTGGGTCCGCGGGTCCCAGCTGCCAGTGACCCAGGAGGATCCACCGGTCAGGCCAGGTCAGCGGCGGCGCCGGCGACGACGCCGGCGACCATATCCGTGGTGGCAGCACGCCGGAGTTAGCCGGAATCCGCGCACAGAGCCCCGTTTGGCACGGGAGTAGGTGCGTTCGAGAGCCAGGGCTTCGCCGCGTCCATCCGCGGCGGTTGCAGCGTCAGTGAGGGCCCGTGGCGTCGACGGCGACCACCATAGCGGACGCCGGAGTTCGAGCCTCGAGCACCTGCTCATTGCGGCCCGCGTGCGAGCGATCTAACACGGTGGTTGGCTTCAGGGGGAGGCCCTGAGCTCGTTGGCGAGCTTAGCTGGCCTGGAGGCGGGCGGTGGCTACGGCAGGGAGTGACAGTGGCGGTGGCCGGAAAGCAGCAGCGGCGCATGGCGAGTACAGCGAGCTACGGCGGGAAAACGGGCAGCCAGAGGGAGGGGAGAGATGTGGATGCTTACGGTGAGGCACACGGTGGCCGGCGACTGCTTAGGAGCGCAGAGGGGCGACGAAATGAGTCGGGGGAGTTCCGGCGATCCGAGGTTGAAGACGGGTCGATGCCGGCGCGGTGGCGCTCCCCAGCCCGTTCTGTTGCTTGCAGGCGAAGTGGTCGACGCCGGCGATGCTCCTGGACAGATCGAGGCTGCGTGGGGTTGCCCGTGGCCGCGCAGACGACGACGGCGAGGCGACAGCCACGCTCGGCCTCGTGCGGGAAGGAGAAGCGGCGAGCGAGAGGGGAAGAACCGAGGGGCCAGGGGTTCGCGGGGAGAGAGGGGAGGTCTTGCAGGCACCCGCGGAGCGGCAGCCGCGCGCTGTCGAGCGTGCGGGGGGGGGGGGGGGGGGGGGGGGCAGTGCGCGCGCGCGAGTTGTAGTCGACAGCGAGGAGAGAGGTACAAGGAGAGTGTGGGTGGGCTGGGCCTCGCCTCTGTTGCACTTGGGCCACGGGCACAGTAGCCTTTTCTCTTTTCTTTATTTTCTTTTCTGTTTTTCTTTTATAGTTTCTGTTTTGCATTTTCTTTTAGCATCAATTCAATTTTGTAAATTGTGCAACTTGTCTCAATATTTATGATGCAATATATCTCACTGGCACAAAAAGTTTGGTCATTTCATTTGGATTTTAAATAAATAGAAATGGAATTAATAGTGTTGTTTTGGTCACTGTTTTTGGATGTTAGGGTCAAATTTGGGATTCAAATAATGTTGATTTTATTTTTATAATTGTTTTGGGATTATTTGCAATATTGTGAACTATTTTGTTTGCATGATTGAAAATATAAATATTTGACTTGCAATTCAAATTTGGATTTTGAGTTTGAATTCTAAGACAAGTGGCACTTGCGCTTTACAAAAAATGCTGACTTGGCATTGATCTTGAGGGATCACTGTAGCATATTACAAGGGGGTGTTACAAAGGGAGACAGAAGCGAGAACACGAGACGAAGAAACGCAGAAGCACACGAAGAAGAGAGCACCAGTTCCTTAGTAGTTTAGCCACCTCCACTTAGTAGAATAGTCAAGAAGGCGCTGTGATCGCCAAGAATATCAATGTATTTTCTTAGTTTGCGTAATCCCTTCGGGATCTCCCGAAAGGGAAAACCGTATGTAAATTATGTTGTGGAAATGATGTAGTTTCTTGCTTTCACATGATATTTTTATTTATGAATTTATGGGAAGAGTTCTTATGCTAGGGATCCTATAGGAGAAACCTCTGCGTGTGTAGTTCTCTAAGTAGCCCAGAGTGGTGTTTGAATGAGAACCTCGTGGCCGTAGAGAATTGTTCCCTTCGGGTGGAACTGCCTGGGAAGACGATAAGAATTTAACCCATAAGTTTGCAATTAAAACCATCAAGTGAACGTAACTAGCTACATCTGATACAACATAATGAAAATATGGTGAGTACCGAGTAGGACTTCACAACATCCGCAGCACAAACATGCCGTATCATTGGTCTCGGCAACCAGCTAATTGATCCTGCATATAAGCAAATATTAGCCAAATTAATAGCCAGACAAGCACCAATAATTGGAATAGTAATGAATAGTAACGCCAATTATTTGAATAGTACTGAATAGTAAAGCAAATAGTTGTGAACAGTAATCTGAATATTAACCGCATACACTAATTAGTACCGCATATATATCGTCAATATTTGCAGAAATTGATAAGGTGTTATTAACTATTTTGGCGGGGAATACCCCCACATAAAAAAAGTATAAGCCAGAAACTTCAGTCCAAGAAGAAGGCAGAATTCTGAGTCAGGCCAACAGGTCAGAGAAGAAGACAACAATGTGAGTAAAAATCATCTGTGCATGATATTACTCATATGCTAGAAGACACTGAAGGGCAGAAGATTATTTGTTAGTAGACAAAGCCCACGTGAATGCTTTCCACAAAGCAGCCATGTGAAAGATATCCCGGAGACGAGAGGCAACGGAGAAGCACCAGCCACCTAGCTAAGAAGCTCTCGTGTGAAGCAAGAGCCTGAGCACCAGCTCTCTTAGTAGTTTAGCCACCACTCCACTTAGTAGAATAGCCAAGAAGGCACTGTGATCGCCAAGAATATCAAGGTAATTTCCTAGTTTGTGTAATCCCTTCGGGGTTTCCCGAAAGGGAAAACCATATGTAAATTATGTTGTTGAAATGATGTAGTTTCTTGGTTTCACTTGATATTTTTTTTATGAATTTATGGGAAGAGTTCTTATGCTAGGGATCCTATAGGAGAAACCTCTGCGTGTGTAGTTCTCTGTGTAACCCAGAGTGGCGTTTGAATGAGAACCTTGTGGCCGAAGAGAAGTGTTCCCTTCGGGTGGAACTACCTCGGAAGACGATAAGAATTTAACCCATAAGTTTGTAATTAAAACCATCAAGTGAACGTTACTAGCTACATGTGATACAACATAATGATAAATTTGGTCAGTACCGAGTAGGACTTCACAACCTCCGCAGCACAAATAGGCCGTATATTTGGTCTCGGAAACCAGCTAATTGATCCTGCATATAAGCGAATATTAGCCAGACAAGCACCAATAATTGGAATAATAATGAATAGTAATGCCAATTATTTGAATAGTGCTGAATAGTAAAGCAAATAGTTGTGAACAGTAATCTGAATATTAACCGCATACACTGATTAGCACCGCATATATATCGTTAAATTTGCAGAAATAAAGTTTACAATAATAAAAATTTGCCATAGTTCCCCACATAAAAAAAAAATATAAACCAGAAACTTCAGTCCAAGAAGAAGGCAGAATTCGGAGTCAGGCCAACAGGTCAGAGAAGAAGACAGCAATGTGAGTAAAAATCAGCTGTGCGTGATATTACTCATATGCTAGAAGACACTGAAGGGCAGAAGATTATTTGCCAGCAGACAAAGCCCACGTGAATGCTTTCCACAAAGCAGACACGTGAAAGATATCCCGAAGACCGAGAGGCTGTCAGGAGCTCTCGTAAAGGAATCCTTAACCACGCTCTAGGAGGACACATAAGATAGCTAAGCCGATTAAATAAAGAGGAGAAGGCTCCCGAGCGCCTCCCTCGCGGCTATAAAAGGAGACGCTGGACTCAGAAGGAAGGGAGACAGAAGCGAGAACACGAGACGGAGAAGCGCAGAAGCACACGAAGAAGAGAGCACCAGCTCTCTTAGTAGTTTAGCCACCACTCCACTTAGTAGAATAGCCAAGAAGGCGCTGTGATCGCCAAGAATATCATGGTAATTTCCTTCGGGGTTTCCCGAAAGGGAAAACCATATGTAAATTATGTTGTTGAAATGATGTAGTTTCTTGCTTTCACTTGATATTTTTATTTATGAATTTATGGGAAGAGTTCTTATGCTAGGGATCCTATAGGAGAAACCTCTGCCTGTGTAGTTCTCTGTGTAGCCCAGAGTGGCGTTTGAACGAGAACCTTGTGGTCGTAGAGAATTGTTCCCTTCGGGTGGAACTGCCTGGGAAGACGATAAGAATTTAACCCATAAGTTTGCAATTAAAACCATCAAGTGAACGTAACTAGCTACATCTGATACAACATAATGACAAATATGGTGAGTAACGAGTAGGACTTCACAACATCCGCAGCACAAACAGGCCGTATCGTTGGTCTCGGCAACCAGCTAATTGATCCTGCATATAAGCAAATATTAGCCAAATTAATAGCCAGACAAGCACCAATAATTGGAATAGTAACGAATAGTAACGCGAATTATTTGAATAGTATTGAATAGTAAAGCAAATAATTATGAACAGTAATCTGAATATTAACCACAACCACTGATTAGTACCGCATATATATCGTCAATATTTGCAAAAATTGGTTAGGTGTTATCAATTATTGCGGGGAAGACCCCCACATAAAAAAAGTATAAGCCAGAAACTTCAGTCCAAGAAGAAGGCAGAATTCTGAGTCAGGCCAACAGGTCAGAGAAGAAGACAACAATGTGAGTAAAAATCATCTGTGCATGATATTACTCATATGCTAGAAGTCACTAAAGGCCAGAAGATTTTTCGCCATCAGACAAAGCCCACGCGAATGCTTTCCACAAAGCAGCCACGTGAAAGATATCCCGAAGACCGAGAGGCTGTCAGGAGCTCTCAAGTGAAGGAATCCTTATCCACGCTCTAGGTGGACACGTAAGATAGCTAAGCCAATTAAATAAATAGGTGAAGGCTCCCGAACGCCTCCCTCGCGGCTATAAAAGGAGACGCTGGGCTCAGAAAGAAGCGAGAAAACGAAGAGACAAAAGCGAGAGGAGGAGAGGCAACGGAGAAGCACCAGCCACCTAACAAAGAAGCTCTCGTGCGAAGCAAGAGCCAGAGCACCAGCTCTCTTAGTAGTTTAGCGACCACTCCACTTAGTAGAATAGCCAAGAAGGCGCTGTGATCGCCAAGAATATCAAGGTAATTTACTAGTTTGTGTAATCCCTTCGGGGTTTCCCGAAAGGGAAAACCGTATGTCAAGTATGTTGTTGAAATGATGTAGTTTCTTAGTTTCACTTGATATTTTTATTTATGAATTTATGGTAAGAGTTCTTATGCTAGGGATCCTATAGGAGAAACCTCTGCGTGTGTAGTTCTCTGTGTAGCCCAGAGTGGCGTTTGAATGAGAACCTTGTGGCCGTAGAGAAGTGTTCCCTTCGGGTGGAACTGCCTAGGAAGACGATAAGAATTTAACCCATAAGTTTGCAATTAAAACCATCAAGTGAACATAACTAGCTACATCTGATACAACATAATGATAAATATAGTGAGTACCGAGTAGGACTTCACAACCTTCGCAACACAAACAAGTCGTATATTTGTTCTCGGCAACCAGCTAATTGATCCTGCATATAAGCGAATATTAGCCAAATTAATAGCCAGACAAGCACCAATAATTGGAATAGTAATGAATAGTAACGCCAATTATTTGAATAGTGATGAATAGTAAAGCAAATAGTTGTGAACGGTAATCTGAATATTAACCACATACACTAAATAGACCGCATATATCGTTAAATTTGCAGAAATAAATTTTACAATAAAATATTTGCCATAGGAAGAGAACTAATATATTTGCCAAAGTTGGTATCAGGTCCAGGATATAATCATTGAAAGATTAAGATATTTAAACTTAGAAGTTAGCGCAGGTAAGATA
This sequence comes from Elymus sibiricus, assembly GCA_039707655.1. Classification (NCBI taxonomy): domain Eukaryota; kingdom Viridiplantae; phylum Streptophyta; class Magnoliopsida; order Poales; family Poaceae; genus Elymus; species Elymus sibiricus. Next base: position 43,881,272 of record CM077664.1, read on the forward strand.
ATAAATACTAAAGAGAATATTATTATAAGGTGTAGAATAAATCCCTCTGAAGAGCATATTTGGCATACTTCTCATAGCCAGCTAAATATAGTGGTTGATTTGATATATAACTTTTATATATCTTATGGAAAAATGCAAGAGATACTTGACCAAAAATTTGAAAGCTTATTCAAAGAATATCAAAAACTCGCAGACAAGTGCTCCGGGTTAAATAACAAAATAGATATAATTCTGCATAAGCTAGAAGAAGCAAAAGCAAGACAGAATATAATTTGCAAGAATAACGACTATATTAAAGAAGAAGTGTTGACAATAGGCCGTTACCTAAGTAAAGGCAAAGACTTGGTGTCACGCACTGAAACAAGTCAAGATATACTTGAAATAAACAGTTTGGTGCAAGAAGTAAAAACTCTTATCCTTTCATAGTTATATGAGTGAATATAGCCAAGCATTAAACGAAGTAGCTAAATACTTATCATCCCCTGTCAGATTTTCTGATCACGACTCACCAAAAGAAGACTCTAAAATAATAATAAGGCAAAATAATAATATTCTTCAACTTTTAATCCAAGTTTTAGATAAACGAAATAGTGTTCAAAGCAACAAAGAAATTGTGTTATCTTCATCTTGAATAGTATCTTCATCAAGGAGTATTAATTCAGAAAAATGGATGTACCTAATAGCGTCTCCAGAAGAGACAAATTCCTCCAGGTAGTAAGGCAAGACTCAAAACCTCTTGCAATGAAGCATAGATTATCATGCAAAGCTGATGATATTGATAGTATAGAAGAAGTTATAGACTTGCAAAAAGACATAGAAAGATATCAAAAAGATACCCTAAGAAAAATAAAACCGCAGCAAGTATATCACATGGGTATGTTTGAAAGTAAGAGTGGTTTATACAGAATATCTAGAGAAGTAGAGTTAAGTGTACTAACGCATCCAGTAGATTTACGAATTGTGAGCAAGAATATTGAAAATGAATTAAGATATTGTGGTTATAAATATATTCATCAAGGTATGTATATCATAGGAATTAAAGGCATGACAAGAAAGAAATTAGGAGCAAAGGTATTAATAACACTATTAGATAGAAGATGGGAATCAATTGATAAAGCGACATTAGGCTTTCTGGAAGGAGATATGAATGAAAATATGTTAATAACATATATAGCCCCAGATTTAATAATGCCTGTAAAAGAATTTATTGAAAAAATGAGTTTTGGTTTCCAAACTAAAGGATATGAAGATTTTAAAGGAACAAATTTGTTAGTAAGCATAGAATTTATAAGAAGGCTCACTAACAGAAGTAGTTCTAGATATAGAGTCAATGTAAATAACGTAATTGATAGCATGCAATCAAAAGGCATACAATTTATGATTCCTCTTACAATTAGTTCTGAAGAAAGTGCAGGAGAAGAATGGATGATAGGTGAATTAATAGAAAAGAAGGAATTAAAGCAACCTGAAAATTACATAAGTTATCAAAATTGTGAAGGAGGTAGTAGTATCAGATTCATGAATTATAAATCTGCAACCATAGAAGACACAGAACCTTTTATGTCAGAAACAGAAATTAGCAATGATAAGAATACAGGTGTAACCGAATGCATGGAAAAAACTAATATAGATGATGAAATTATACATTGGGAAAAGAAATTAAAGCACATAGAATGAGAATATAGTCATTCTATGACAACAGATTGGCCTAAAATAAGAGAAAGAGAATTATTTTTCATTAGAGAGATTGCTAGATTAAAAAGGCTAAAAAGCGAGAAAAAGCCAGCCACTAGTAGCCCTCGCATAATAAATAATACTATAGCATCAGTAGAAAAGAGAGATAATAATAATAGTAATAATATTGTTACCACCGATAATAATGATGAAAATAAGAATATTGCTCAGAGCCACAAAGATGAAATTGCGGATGAAGAAGAGCAATGGGATATAAATAATAAGCTACTACTAGAAAGTTATGAAGAAGAAGAAGAGGTAGAGTTAATGAAAGAAATGATGATAGAAGACAAAAATTATGATGATTCAGAACAAAATAGTGATTTTTATAATTCACTAGATGATGTGGGACTGCATAATTTAGACAATGCAATGGAAGCCATGGAAGTAGAAAGTAGTAATAAAAGAAGAAAGGGATATGGGGAATCTTCAGTAAAAAGAGAAGGAGAAAGGGAGAGACGTACCAGATCAGCTGGACAATGGCCCCCAGAAAAAGATGACTACCAACCTACATATATCCCTGGACAATATAGATATATGGGTACTAAGAGAAGAGATTTTGAAAGGCCAGTACAATTTCAAAATTATAAGAATGATGGTGCTATATTAAATTTAGCAGCCCATGACCCGATAAATTGGCCGAATATAATTAGCATATGGAAAGGTTTAATAGTTCAAAAATATATACAAAACCAGCATAATATAGGCACTAAGGTAGAAGATATGATAACATATCTTGAAACATTTTTAGGAGAATCCGTGAAAGTCCTATGGGAACAATGGGTAGAGGCGTGCCCTAATCAATATGAAGAAGTAAAAAGAGCAAGAAGTAATCCTAATAACTTTGCAAATGTTATTTCAAATATGATCATAGCAGAAGATCCAGAATTAGGACATACCTCATTACAAAATGAAAGATTGAGAGAAATAGAAAAATTAACGCTGACAAGCTGGAAAGGTATAAAAGAATTCTCTCAGCATTACTTATATAATGCTACCACCGCTAAGCAAGGCTTTAATGTAGGGGCAGTAGAAAGATTTTTTAATAAGTTGCCTGACCCCCTAGGATCTATAATATTTGAGGAATATAAAAAAGAATCAGCAGGAAATATTGTAAACATATCCCAAGCCATAACATTTGTCTTTAAACAGCTAAGAAAGGTATGTACAGGTATAGAAGCTCAAAGATCTATGAAGAAAACAGATTATAATTTTTGCAATAACATTGTCCAAATATCTTTAACATATGGAGAAGAAAGGTATAAGAATAAAATATATTATAAATCCCAAAGGAGAGATAATAGAAATTTCAGAACCAAGAAAAGATTTTTCTTAAGAAGGTCAGATAATAGAGCTCCATTTCTACATAAAAGAAATGTAAGAAGATATAATCTTACAAAAACTTATGATAAAACATGCAGGTGTTTTATATGTAACTCTCCAAATCACCTAAGTAGAACCTGCCCTAATAAGGACCAGAAAAGATACTCCAGTAAATATGAAGAGCAAGAAAGAGTTTTAATTATAGATAGTGTTAATGAGAATATATTAGTACGCGATGATGAAATAAAATATGATGAGTCAATATATTCAATCATTGAAACAGATAAAGTAGAAAATGAGACTCAAGAATATGATTTAAGTGAAGATGAGATAGACTTAATAGATGATTTAGCAGGTTTAGAAATAGAAATGATGAACCAAGTAGATTGTGAGCATGATTGGATTCAAGGGAAAGGTGATTATAATATCAAATGTGCTTTCTGTATATATTAACCAAGCCAAGATAATAGGTCCACATGCAGCCTATGCCAAAGACAAGCCTGTGCCTCCTGTCTAAAAGCCAAAAATCAAATATGAAGACAGGAAATAGAATTTGAACCAGAAGAAAGAATATTATCTAGTAGGGTTAGATATCTAGAAAATAGAATAAATAAACTAGAAGCGGAGCTAGAAATACTAAAAGATAGGCTAAAGGATAATAAAGAACAAGAATATGGTGCTGCTGGAAGCACGGAAATAAAGGAAGGAATGGTTATAAAGTAATATTTGAGCATATCAAGGGAAAGGATAATAGTTTGCCTGATATATTTTCCCGCTCATCAATTTTACAGAAATGAAGAGAGGAATTCTCACAGGCGGAAATGAATGCATCATATTTGGCGATGACAATAAATTAAAAATATTTTCGCCAAATACTTTTAATTTCAGGCCTAAGAAGCATATCATTCTACATGAAATTCAAGAATGCATACTTGATAACTTCTGGAATCAATATAATAACAAAAGAGATGATAAGGGATATATGTTATCAATCCTGAATAGTTTAGCTGAATATTTCAATATGCTAAATAAAGGAAAGATGATGAATAAAGTACAAACGTCCGCAGAAAATATGGAATATCCAGAACACAAGACGCTATATGTCTTGTTTGAAGGAAATAAGCCAGGAATATATACTTCATATGAAGAAATAAGTATAGAAAAACTTATAGCAAAGAAAAATGGAGATAGCATAAACTGGAAAAGTTATGCCTGTGTAGAAGAAGGTTTAAAAAATGCAAAGGCTGTCATAGGGCCCAAATATCATATACAACCATCAGCGAAAGAATATATCCAGAAGGTCAACAGAATAAATAATGCCAATCCGACAACAGCAGTTCTCAGGAATTTGAAAATAGAAGAATCGAGCTCTAAATATGAAAAAGAAAAAATTTCTCCAAAATATAAAACATATAAAGAATGCCTCGTAAAAAGAGTGGATCCTTTAGACGGGGAGTATATAGATATGAAAATAGAAGAAAAATGGGAAGACACATCAAAAGTTTGGAAAGAAGAATTAAAGATAGAATTGAAAGAAGAAATATTAAAAGAATTAAGACAAGAAATAGTTGAAGAAATAAAGAAAGAATGTGATCAAAAATATAATTTCCATTTGTCTGACGATGATCATATGGATATCGCAGGGCATGGGCAGCAACCTGAATAAAAGTCCAACTGCATATATTGATATTGCTATCAATTATTCGGGCGCGGAGGACCTCCCCTGAATATTGATACAACACCCGAATATTGATAAGGTTCAATTATTTTGGCGGGGAAGACCCCCAAATAATATATATATAGGAAAATGAGTTAGTACTCCTATGCCAGGTGTCCCACGTTGCTTCAATGCCCCGCCATACCACTTGAGAATTTGTTATCTTTTAATTTAAAAATAAACAGGATAATATCTCATGCAAACCTCTGTTGGAGAATTTGTTAGCATGTCCGCGTGAATAGGGATTCAGGCTCGTTGTATCTTTCTGAAAAACCGAGATGTAGGTGTACTAGGAAAATATATACGCTCATGTCATGTCGGCCTCGCATTAAAAAACAGAAGAAGGCAGCAGCGGCGATGGCGACGGCGACGGCGACGGCTGACAATTAGATGCAGTGCGGTTAGATGTACCACTGACATCCTCACGTGGCCAAAGAGGAAGTTGATCGCACGCATCTTGATCCCAATCGGCATAGATCTGGCCAAAAGGCTCCACACATGCATGCGACTAGACGTGATGAAATTATCAGCATCCATCGGCTGATTCATATGCGTGCATGTATTAGGAGATTACACGCATCCCTTATGTTCCTTCTATATAGTACTAATTCAAGGTGCAGGTTGGAGGCGAAAGAATTTGTACGTATTATTGTTAATTCCTTGCATCCATTGATCTAATGATATTATGCTTTTTATAGGTTGTGGTAGTGAAGTCAGCAGCCGGGCGGGTCGATAGTGGAGACGGGATGCGGACGGCGGCTCAACGGCGAAGACGAGATTCATCGGACGCTGGCTGGACGATGAGGGACCGTGATGCGGCCAAACAAGACCGGCAATTATGGATGTTCTCTCATCTCAATTAATTAGTGCGGTGGGCTGGTGGCAACGTGAAGACCGACGACTGGCGTGTCAAACATTGTTAAATGAATTCATGCATGGCAAGTGAATCAGCTAGACTAGATTGCTCCATGTTTGTCTACCTCTCCATTAATCGAGCACCCACGCCGGTGGCTGGGAATATGTTGCAGGATCTAAAACATGAAGAACAATGTACAGCTTGCCGTTCAATTGTAACATGTACTTCCTTTTTTGGGCTACATATACTTCTTTGGATCTTTACAGTATATACTTCATCTAAAATGAAGTATATACTTCTTCTGAAATATGAATGTTCTATATACTATCTCATGAAAATTAAGTATATGCCTCCTCACACATGATGTGGTATATTCTAGGAGTATCAACCTATGTTCTTATATATTCTAGGAGTATCAAAACCAAATTCAGTATGTACTCTCTCAATACAAATTCAGTATATGCAAAGTCATGTCAGTGTATACGCCTCGCAAAAGAAAGTATATACTCCTTCAAAACAAATTCAGTATCACCCGCAATACAAATTCAGTATATACTACTCCCTCCGTCCCAAAATAAGTGACTCAATTTTGTACTAACTTTGTACTTTGGGACGGAGGAAGTACTTTAAAAAAAAATACCCCATCAAAGAAATCAGTATATAGTCCTTACATATATGCAGCTTACCACTCTTCAGAAAAAGGCAGTATATACTCTTTTTTAGGGGAAAATTCAGTATATACTCCATTAGAAAATGCGGAGGAAAGATATAACTTCATGCTCTTTGCTCTTCTTGTGTTTCAGATATACCTACTCGCTAATTGCAGGTGTAATCCCTAGCGCACGGTTCATATGTATGCCATATAGTCCTGTTCACCGATGCAAAAATATCTAAGGTATATGCAAAACGTGACGTCTAGGATAAGCTTCCAATATTTATAAACTTAAGGCACCGTCTGCATGCGCTTGCTTATAGGCAGTAATGCATGCATAAATTAGTTGATTTTGCTTCTTGTACGGACGTGCTCAAGGGATATCCTCTAGCTACCTTATCCACTTAGGGAGTACATACTCCTGAGAGTACAAAGAGGAGTCCTATATATGTATATATATATCCCGAAGACCGAGAGGCTGTCAGGAGCTCTTGTAAAGGAATCCTTATCCACGCTCTAGGTGGACACATAAGATAGCTAAGCCGATTAAATAAAGAGGAGAAGGCTCCCGAACGCCTCCCTCGCGGCTATAAAAGGAGACGCTGGGCTCAGAAGGAAGGAGACATAAGCGAGAACACGAGAGGGAGAAGCGCAGAAGCACACGAAGAAGAGAGCACCAGTTCCTTAGTAGTTTAGCCACCTCCACTTAGTAGAATAGCCAAGAAGATGTTGTGATCGCCAAGAATATCAAGGTATTTTCTTAGTTTGTGTAATCCCTTCGGGGTCTCCCGAAAGGGAAAACCATATATAAATTATGTTGTGGAAATGATGTAGTTTCTTGATTATACTTGATATTTTTATTTATGAATTTATGGGAAGAGTTTTTATGCTAGGGATCCTATAGGAGAAACCTCTGCGTGTGTAGTTCTCTGTGTAGCCCAGAGTGACGTTTGAATGAGAACCTTGTGGCCGTAAAGAAGTGTTCCCTTCGGGTGGAACTGTCTGGGAAGACGATAATAATTTAACCCATAAGTTTACAATTAAAACCAACAAGTGAACATAACTAGCTACATCTGATACAACATAATGACAAATATGGTGAGTACCGAGTAGGACTTCACAACATCCGCAGCACAAACAGGCCATATCGTTGGTCTCGGCAACCAGCTAATTGATCCTGCATATAAGCGAATATTAGCCAAATTAATAGCCAGACAAGCACCAATAATTGGAATAGTAATGAATAGTAACGCCAATTATTTGAATAGTGCTGAATAGTAAAGCAAATAGTTGTGAACGGTAATCTGAATATTAACCGCATACACTGATTAAACAGCCCAAATAGACCCAAAATCAGGATGCCTGGTAGGCTAAATGTGCCGGTGGGCTGGTCTGTTTCCTTGTTTTCTCGTGCCTGGGCCAGGGAGTGTGGCACGAGTGTCGGCCTGGCCTGGCACTGCCCGTGTATTAGGCATGCCTGAGTGGGCCGTGCCATGCCTGGCAAAGTGACAGTACAACCACAACTGAAGCAACCAGCACCAGCTCTATGCCTCCTCAGTCCACACCAAAGAAATCAAGGGTGATGACAAAGATAGTGCTTCTCATTTCTCTTCATCATAAATATGATAGGCATCATGACTGGTCCAAGAGGCAAATGTAAAGTCTTCTCTATGACGTCAATCGCATTCAAAATGTTTCCATGAAGAATGCCTAGGTTGTACATGAAGCATGTCGCCGCGTGTGGTATGGTCTTACTCTTCAGAGGTCGGTGGAAGATATTGAAGCCGATGGTTCCAAAGGGAAGTTTCCATGGTCTTCACCTCCTCCAGTGAAGAACACACAATGGCGTTGTACTCCTTTGCCAGAGCCTTCATATTATTCTTCATCTGCTCCATCTGTTCAATAATAGCATTCCCTTTTAACGACACCAGTAGATTTCAAACTACTATCTACCACCAATACCAGTCTTGTTCTCATAGAACACTTTCAAAGCTCGAATTCTCAACAACAGATGGACAAAGTGTACAACAGATACTCTCAGGGAGTCAGAGTTTTCCCTACGTTTTCTTTCCAGAAAACAAGGGAAGAAGTGAGGTCAAGCTGTTGAGGTAAGTTGGTGAATCAGATGTTGCCTGTAAACAATGAGTTTTAAACTGCAGTATTAATGTTCTATGTGTTGCTTGGAAATATCACAAAAGAATAGCATATAAGTTACAGTGCACAATTTAGTTTCACTTGAATGATCAATATTTATAAGGCAGTCCACTGTTGTATGTTCTATTCCAAGTAAACCAGATTCATACGAGAATTTCTTAAGGCGGTCCTCAGTGCAAGATAGATAAGAGAGAGGCGTTCGCAAGAAAACTACCGATCTGTACAACTCTATTGTGGATGTTGGTCATTTTGTACCATGTGATCCAGATGCAGATTTCCTACGTGCATTGGCCAGCAAAGGAACACGGAGATCACGATGGCATGATGCAGCAACATGACATACCAATGCCTCCGAGTCCAATTTATCTCTAAGATTTGTGGTGCTCTGTTTAATCCAACATTGAAAATGGGAAACTGTAGGAGTTCTTACTTTTGCCTTCACGCACTCTCTTTTTTCTTTGCCAAGGATGTTTCCCACGTCCCGACCGTGTTCAAGAAGAGGTTAACAACTGATCTGTATTATATATGGAGCCAATATGACTCACTGCCATAAATAAGTAGAGTTAACAAAATGGGTCTTCTAAAATTTGTAGAAGTGCATTTAATATGGACGCACTACTAACAGACAATAAAATTCTGACAGTCCTTATACAAATCACCTGTATATTCTATTCCAGTTGTCCTTGAAAATATGTATTTTGCACCTACACACTTATTAGATAATTATTTTTAATCACCATAATTTCTTTGAACTTTGATTAATGTAGGTATCATCATCCTGATGAAAGTGATGTTTCTTGAATTTTATATTACTTAAGGCGCCACGGGTTCTTAGTCATATGTTTGTCACCTACAAAATTCCAGCAATAACACTTGTCTTCTCATTTAATAATTTAGCTCAATTTATCAACCATGGATGGACAAATATGCAGAACACTCCCATGCGTGATACTGCAGGGATTGGCCCTACATTTTCTAAGCAAAAACAAGTGAGGTCTGTTGGGGTAAGTTGGTGAATCTGATGTTGCCTATAAAAGATGAGTTCATATTAATTTGATTTAAGGTATTAATGTTCTGCATGATTCTTGGAAATATCACCAAAGAATAGCATATATGATTCATTGTACAAGGTTTGGTAGAATGATTAGTATTTCTTAAGGCATACCTCTGCAGCACAGTATTTCACCCCGAAATATCAGTTCTACAAGAAAATGAAGAGAGAGGAGTTTGCTTGATAACTACTGAGGTGTACAACTCTATTGTCGACTTTTGGCATTCTGTTCCATGTGATGAAGATTTAGTACACGAATTATCTCAAGCGAGAGAGCACAATCTGTTAGCTGCACAGGAAGTCTATCTTCGAGTCAAGCCAGCAAAGTAACAAGGAGATCTCAATGGCATGATGCAGCAACATGACATCCCAATGCCTCCCAGTCCAATCTATCTCAGAAATTTGTGGTGCTCTGTCGAATACACATGATAAATGGAAAACTAAAGCACCAGATCTTACTTGGCTCCACGCACTCTGTGATTTGGCAAGGATGTTTTAGACGTCCCTAGTGTGCTCACAAAGAGGTTCACGATGTGTATCATATATGAAGCCAATAGATCATAACGGCTTTTTACCTCTCAAGATTGCTATCCTAAAAATTGTAGAGTGCATTCAATGTGGCCACACTATTGACATACAATAAGTTGGCGTAGATTTTCCATAAAGTCTGTAGAACCTTGAAGAAGTTGATTTGTCCAACGTGGGGAACTATCAACACACAAATGTTTGCCATAAATATTGTATTTTCTTTCGTTAGTTAAGCCACCTTTTTCTAAGCAGGACTTCTGGCTTTCACAAAATAAACAAGTTGAGAGGTTCTCCTTGTATTTCCCATGATACTCTGGAATCAGGCTCTCGCCCCGCTTTATATATAAAGCACAAATCAAAGTATACATCCGAATGGTTAAAAGTAGTGACGACTGACGAAGCCCTCTTACAAAGCAGATCCGGGGATAACCGGCCAACATAAATGCACACGACTATCTTGTCGAAAGATAATACAGGTATGTCTGACAACTACGGCACGACGACAAACCCTAGGACACCTAAGCTCCAAATATTACACACCGTGTAAAATATGATCCCATAAATCCCGGCCCTGTCCCGAGCGCTGGCACCACCATCCGAACAGCTTCAAGTACTTGGCTTACATATATAGCAAGCCAAACTCATTCACTATTGGTCAGATTGGAGAAATTGCCTGCCTACCACATAATTTCAACAACCCTATTCTAGCTGTCCATCGAAAGATGTATTTGACACCTACATGTACGGTCAATAGATATCTGTTTATGATCACCATAATGTCTTACATCTTTGATTGGTCTACGAATCATGAAAGTGATGTTTCTTGAACTTTTGTTATTTAAGGCGGCATGGATTCCTAGAAAATAAATTTCACAACTACTATATATTGGCAATACCAGTCCTCTTGTCATAGAACACTTCAAAGCTCGAATTCTCAACAACAGATGGACAAAACGTGCAAAACATTTACCGGTACTTGATGCTCTCATGGTTTGCCCTACGTTTTGTGTTCAAAAAAATAAGTGAGGTCAAGCTGTTGTGGTAAGTTCGTGAAACTGATGTTGCCCATAAACGACGAGTCTTAAGCTACAGTAATGGTAATGTGTTTGTTGGAAATATCACAAAGAATAGCATACCAAATACAGTGTACAAGCTAGGTTCACTAGAATGGTAAATATTTCATAAGGCAGTCCTCTGTTGTAGATTTTTGGTATTATGTTCCATGTAAACCAGATTTTGTAATAGAATTTCTAAGGCAATCCCCAGTTTTACAAGATAGAGAAGAGAGATGCGTTTGCAAGAAAACTACGGATTTGTACAACTCTATTGTTAGTGCAGGATGCTCTGTAGCATGTGATCCAGATGCAGACTCAGTATGTGCATTAGCTGCGCAAGATCCGTGTTGTTGAGTCAGGCCAACTAAGTAATAAGGATATCAGGATGGCATGATGCAGCAACATGACATCCCGATGCCTCTCAGTTCACTCGATCTCCAAGATATGTGGTGCTCTATTGAATCCAACATGGAAAATGGAAAACTGCAGCACCTCTTACTTTGGCCTTCACGCAGTCTTTCTTCTTTGGCGAGGATGTTTCCACGTCTGTACTGTGCTCAATAAGAGGTTCACAACTAAAGTGTATATAGAGCTAATATGACTCATTGCCATAAATAAGTAGGGTTCACATAATAGGGATTCTAAAATTTGTAAAAGTCATTTTCGATTTATTTTTTGTAAAAGTGCATTTTATGTGGGCACACTACTAATAGGCACTAAGTTTGTAATAGCCCAAGCTTGGGAGATATGGCAGAAGCATAGCACGTACATTGGCCAGGAAGGCTACGACCTGAAGCAGAGTTCAGCCTGGATGAAAACAGAGGAACTTGATGAGCCATGGATGTCAACAAGGGCTGGAACCGTGTCCACTTGATACGCGGGTGACACGTGGATAGTGTGATGTAGCACTGCTACTCTGCGAGTTGCGAAGCCCATACACTGGCCAGAAATGGCACAAGCTTCACTGTATTTATAGTAGTACAATACAATAGGCGAGGTAGTCTGATGGTAATAGACCCTGAGAAATTAGATATACAGAAATATAAGGATTACACGCACGCGCGCAGGCTTGAGACAATATTTAGCGTACCGTGCGTCAGGTGCTCCACAGCACTTCCTACAATTTATCGACCCAATGAACCCGGTTGAATTCCCTATAAGGGATATATAGTCATTTGCATGTTAGCCCACCTCTTTGGAGTATTAAACACTTCAAAATGATATATACTTTTGGGGAAAAACTTGGCCCAGCCGGCATAAACAACAAATGGAGAAGAATGGTGGCAAACCTGGAGCACTGGAAGTTGCTATCCAAGGACAAAACTACAGGCATTGGTGAAAGCAAAGGATTGCTGTGGTAAAACCATGGGAATAGAAAACGGAGGACAAAAACTGAAGATGGTGTTCGGATCAGTAGAGAGAAGACCACAGGAAGCTAGCACTTGAGCTGATTAAAAAATTCACTAGCTTCTCCCTACTTGCCTCAGGCCTACGCGAAAAAAGTGGTGGAAGCAAATGTTTTGGTTCCTTTGGAATATGACGGATGGGGGTACTTTTTCTCTGCTTTACTGTTTTCATTTCCTCTGTTCTGAACGCAGCGAAGGTAAAAAAGACTGCAGGAACTCCATTCCTTCGCTCTTTCATGTGAACCGAACGGGCCCTAAAGCCTTTGGAAGGAACATTATGCTGCACTCAAGCCAAGTGAAAGCGCCCTCTTTTTCAAGTGAAAAAACAAACATAATGTAAAAAAAAAAACGTGTCTTCCTGATGCCTCTCAAGATTGCACCACTACAGTATTCATATGTTCACCCATGCTACATGTCTGTGGATCTCCCTTGAGCACAACACGAGACAGTGGGGGGCTGCAAAATACATCTTTTGTTAGTTTGAGCATTCTTCTATTGAACCAGAGATTCACAAGTAGTTAGTTTTAGTTAGTTTACATATAAAGCAAGTCAAGCTCATATGTTGTGGTCAGATTGGAGATTTCTTTTAGAGAGCTGGCTATCATCCTGCTTTAAATTAATGAAGCCCTTACAACTAGGGATGAAAATCAAGCAAAACTCTTTGCTTTTCCAGAAGAAAAATGAAAATGGAGAGGAAATATGAAATTTGCAAAACGGAAATGAAAATGAATTTTTTTTATGGAAACGGAAACAAAAACGGAATGGTGTTTTCCGATGGAACTGACGTGGAACTGGAACTTTTCGTTTATGTGAATATGGAATTTTTGTTTTTGCTATAGACCTATGGGTGCTTTGTACCCAAACCACCAAACAACACACAATGACGCAATGAGAGGAATGACCCATTTGAGGCCCAACTTCTACTACCACACACGTACTCAACTAAACCCTATATGCAATTGTTCAGTACTACTACGATACTACGCTAAGCTGCTAATCTAATCATACTATTTTGCAGCCATGTTAGCAATTTTAAATTTCTTGGGTTTCGTGTGTAAATCTCTATGATTCAAGTGGTTTTTATGTTCCGGTCAACGCCCACTTATGGTTGCCTGTCCGCTCTGTAGTCGCTCCGTGTCCGTTTCCGATAGTATCTGCTTCCGTATTCATTTCGTGGGTTTTTGTATTCATTTCCACTTCTGCAAAAAAATATGAAAACAAACGTGGTAGCACATTGGTCCGTCCATTTCCACTCCATTTTCATCCCTACGTACAATCAACAGAACAACACAACACCACACCACGCCTAGAGAAATTGCCTGCCTACCACGTAATTTCTAATATCTTATTCCAGCTGTCCTTCAAAATATACCTATTTTGCACGCACACAGTTAGTAGATAATTATTTTTAATCAGCATATAATGTGTTTGAGCTTTTATCAGTGAAGGTATCATAATCCTGATAAAAGTAATGGTTCTTGAAATATATAATATTTAAGGCATCACGGGCTCCTAGAAAACGAGTTTCTAAGCTACTATATTCCGGCCAATGACACTCCTATTCACATAGGAGAATTTCAAAGCTCGATTTCTCAACCATCGAGGGACAAATATGCAAAACACTTGCCGGTTCTTGATACTGCCGGTATTTGCCCTATGTTTTCGATCCTAAAATAAGTGAGCTCTGTCGGGGCAAGTTAGTGAATTTGATGTTGCCTATAAAAGATGGGTTCTTACGAATTTAATTAAGCTATTGATATTCTGCGCGATTCTTGGAAATATCACACAAGAATAGCATATTTAATTCAGTGTATAGGGTTCGCTAGAATGATGAATATTTCTTAAGGCAGGCCTCTGCAACACAATTTTTCACCCTCAAATATCAGTTCTGCAAGACAGAGAAGAGATAGGAGTTTGAAACTAAACTACCAAGTCGTACAATTCTATTTCAGATTTCGTGTATTCTGTTCAAGCAGATGAAGACTTTGTACGTCAACTACCTCAAGTGGAAGAGCACAAACAGTTAGCTGCGCATGATTGCTATCCATGAGTCAAGCAAGCAAAGCAACAAGGAGATCACGATGGCATGATGCAGCAACACGACATCGCAATGCCTCCCAGTCCAATCCATCTCTAAAATTTTTGGTGCTCTGTTGAATCCAACATGGAAAATGGAAAACTGCAACACAAACTGTTGGCTTCACGCACTCGTTTTCCTTGTTTGACACGGATGCTTTCCACGTCTCTACTGTGCTCATGAAGAGGTTCACACAAGAGTGGAGCGTTTTGGAACTCGGGCTCCATGGAGGCCGGATTTTTTAAAAAATTCAAAATTCGCACTTTTCAGTTTCAAAAAAAATTTAAAAAAATTATACAAGTAAACAAGGATGTTATGTGTATGTGTGTAAAATTTCAGGATGAAATACCTTAAAATGCGATCTGAGCAAAAAAGACAAATTCATGGACTTTGAGGATGAATAGTGCATCTACTAAAAAGCCTCAGATTTGTTCTTTTTGTGTAGCACTCATTTTAAGGTATTTCGTTCTGAAAATTTACACACTTATGCTTTATGTCCCTAAGTATATGTGTATTTTTTTTATATTTTTTTGAAACATAAAAATTTGAATTTTGATCAAGTCAAACTCGGCCTCCATGGAGGCCGAGCTCCATTGAGCATTTTCGTTCACACAACTGATATGTACTATATATGCAGCCAATGTGACTCCCTGCCATAAATAAATAGAGCTGACACAATGGGTTTTTAGCTCTGAAGCTCGCTATACTAAAATTTGTAGAAGTGCATTTAATGTGGCCACACTATTAACACGCAAAGTGTTGGGATAAATTTTCTAGAAAATCTGTAAAAATTTGAAGAGGATGATGTGGCCAATGTGGGGACACACTATCAGCACATGTCAAATTTTTGTGATAAATATATCTGTTTCAAGCTTGCACAAAATAAGCAGGTTGAGGGGCTCTCCTTTTATTTCCCATGATAACTTTCAGTACCCGTTATTTTGCAATATATAGATGTGTGATTGTTTCTGAGATTTTCCAGAGTGCACGAGAAAACTACCGAGCACCACTGTTCCAGAGGCAAAACACAACATGTTAAAACGTTTACCCATTTCATCCAGGCCAATGAAAAGGAACATAAATAAGTTGCCAGCCACCTTCAAGGCGCAATTAATGTAATCCTAGCTGCATTGGCGGTTGTATGTCCAAAATTGTACTCTGTTAGGGCGTCTTTTATAGTTCTGTATTGTCGATTCACATAGGATGTAGCCGAATGAGAAAAAAAGAGAGAACACGGGTTCGTCTGTAACTTCACATAGTAACTATACGGTTTTTAAAGTCAGTATTTTTACTTTGAGTGAAGTGCATCCTAGGTCCTCGAACTATTTCAGATATGAATTATCTAAGTATCTCCCGTTGATGGATTTGATTGTCACATATGGGGAGCTGGTCGCGTTTTAATTTTTTTTTGCTTTTATGTACTAAATGCTTAAACAGAAACAAAGGACTGGACTAAGCTACGAATGTGCCCTTTGTAGTCCTAGCGTACATCATCTGATAGCCCTCCACGGCTTCACCTGCAACCGCACGCCACACACTGCAGTTAGCATCTCGTTTAGTTGTGAAGCTGGCGTTGTTACTTTTTGCTTCCAATAGGTGAAAGTTTTCTTCAAAATTGAGTGCAAATGAACACTAAGGAAATAATTCTAAGAATTTCAATCCGACGAATCAAATGATAAACTCACAAAGAATTTACAAGGATCTAAATCCTCCAGAAATCATGTGAAATTTCTTTGAATCAAAGAAGCCCTTAACTTTGGTGATTCATGCAACTACTACACGTGGCCCACTTTTCACATGCAATTAAGTCGATCCAAGAAAATTGATAGCTATACCATTTTTTTAATTTCAAATTGTACATTTATGTGCATCAATGAAATTGATAATCTACATTGAGATCCGTCACACTATATGTTGACTCTCCAGGATGAGAGTTTCAATATGGTGACTGCAAAAATATTATTGAAATGTGATGAGATACCAGTGTGTTGATATCAATACATGCTCATTGTTGATCTTCACGCCCAACAAAAGCAAACTACTGGAAAATAAACCACATGTCACAACATGATCATGGTGTCAAAGAAATCAGAGTCCCACCACATTGTCATGTTCCTACCATAATGTCTAGCAAGTTACCAGGTTGTCGAGTTAATGATTACCAAGTTCCCTTATAAAAGGAGAACAGTTACACGTTGTTTAGTGGATAATCACCACCACATTGTGATAACTATCCGGTTATCCGATGTAATTACTAGGTTGTTCTCTTGCCGGCTACAAAGTTGAGTAGAAGAGATTTACCACCACCACATTATGATTTAACTACCGAGTATCTTGTTTACCAGGTTGTTTAATTCACCATCTACGCCACCACAAGCGCCAAATTTGAGATACGATTTACATGGGAAGCAAACCTACAACCTAGATGGCATCATGTTGAAAAGGCACACATATTGCTTAGGCTTCTTTTCTGAAAAACTTTCCAACTACTTCCTGTAAATTCTATTTCACATAGCATCTTTTGTCGACCAATAGTCAGAGAACAAGCAAACACAAGTGATGCGATATTTGCCATAGATGTATGCTGCTTCTCGAGTCATGCCATAGAAATATGCCTTATATACATATCTCGCTTCACTCAATTAAGTGGGCAAGAGGTGTTTGCCAAAAAAACGTGAACAAAAGATTCATAGACAATGTAATATAGTATATGAATATGGTCCTTGTCCAGCTACTATATATGCCAGTAGGTAGAGATGATTTTATTTCTCTTTTCAGAATACTAATAAGGGATAACATGCGAACTGCCATCAATATCATATTATTTTCTTTCATCCATCGTGTAAAATAACTATTGTCTGTAGAGAATCATCACATCAGAGATGTTCCATTACTGCCTTGAAATAATACTAGCTAGATGGACACACATATAAGCAAAGTACCACTTAAGCTATTGATAAGTTTTGAGGAGCTGATCAACATTTCCTTTCTTCAGGAGCCTTTTTATGGTACACAATCTATTAATCGTGAGAGAGAGTGTAACTTCACAGTTAGATTTTTAACTAGTTTTTGCTAATTCTAAGTTGCCTGAATTTTTACAAAATACTCTGCCCTCTAAAATTGCACATTAGTTAGTGTATAATTCATCTTTGAAATCCATATTAGAGTAAATTTAGTCCATGTTTAATATGTGAGAAATGAGATTGCGATGGTTGAATGTTAATCCAAAGGACTAGAAAAGTATCTGAGATATAAAAAAATCAACTTACAAACAGAGACTTGACAATTGTGATGTTCCATCTATTGGGACCCTTAGAAAAGTCTAAAGGGCTGTTTGGTTTTAGACTAAGGTTGCCTAAGGTTGCCACACCTCAGGTTAGGCAAATTTGACCAATTTAGATGGGTGTTTGGTTCAAGCAACACCTTAGGCAAGCCACACTAGGGTCCCACATCACACACACTCAAAAAGTGTGGCAAAATTTCCTTAGCCTTGCCAACTTGTGGCTCTCATTTTGAAGAACCAGGGGCTGCTTGGTTATAGGCCTAGTAATGCCACACTTTGCCATAGAATGTTGCCAAACTTGCCTAAGATTGGTTCTGTGGGCAAGAATGCTCTGGAGCTCCGCGTTTGTTGACAGGTGTGGAAGCACTCCTACGTGCCGAGCCTGTGCGGGAAACATAACTCTGTCCCATGTGTGAAGTGCACCACGGTTCGGGTGTAAGGGCATATACAATAGTGCTATCTTAGGAGTGTCACATATGATAAATATTGAGGTGGAGGAGAGAGAAACCATAAGAAAAGGCTTACCTTCTCTTAATTAAGAGATGATCTCTTAGCTACAATTGTCTCACAGCATATTTTGGGATATCTAGTTCCACCGCCGGATCATTGCGGGACTTCGCTCCACCACCGGATTCATTGCGCCACCGCCCCCACCTCCACCGCCTGAGCCAGATTAGCTAGTAGGCCCCTTTTATTTGTAGGGGTTAGTTGTGCTGTGCCCCCAGCTGAACCTATTTTGTCCCTTGTGCACTCTTCGACTTCTCTTTTGTTTTTGTTTTCGCTTGAACCTTGGACTCGTTGATGTTGTCAGATGTTGTTGGTGCGGTTGCTTTATAATATAAAGCAGGGGGAAACCCTTTTTTGTCAATTACACTTGGAGGAATGTAATAAGGTGTTATGGAAATATGGATCCTTTGATGGTGCAAGGGGAGCTTATTGATCCATATGACTGGGGGTGTGCAATGGCTTCAATGATCATTTACCCTTGTATGCAATGTGCTGGTGTGTTATTCCAAAAGCCGGTGGTTGGATGGTTAGGAGGACAGTGATATCCCCAGCCCACCAGGGTTCAAGTCCTGGGGCTCGCATTATTCCTGGATTTATTTCAGGATTTCCGGTGATGCGCGTTCAGTGGGAGGTGACATTCCCGTCGACTATGAGTGGTGACTTCGTCAATCTAAGATGATATGTCGGCCCAGTCTCTCAAAGGTGCTCATAATGGTAGGGCCTGCGTGTGTGTGTGTTCAGAGGGATGAATGTATGTGCGTATATATGAGCGCCTGCGCCTGTACTGTGTTCTAAAAAAAGGGTGACATATGGCTACTTTCCATGATCCACTACTGGAATTTCCTTATATGTCGGGTCCCAGGCTCTTCGCCGAGAGCCAAAACGCGGACACTCGATAAAGTAAACAATGCTGAGAGCCACACTCGGCAAACCTGGCTTCACGGCAACTAGCTGACATTGTCGTCACGGGCTCACGGCGAACAAGCACCGCACGGCAAACGGGGCAGACGCCGAGAGCCACACATGGCAAAGAGAAGCCACGTGGCATGCCCGTCCGGAATTGACGGCGCCGTCACTTGGTTTACCTATACCGAGAGCCGCTATGTCGCCCTCGGTAAAAACACGTCACAGAAACATTTTCCTACCTGACATGTGGTCCCACTAGTCACATTTATCAGTAAAAGTTTTAAATTATTTGCTAAATCTTTAAAAAGAATAATATGACGATGTATTTGCCGAGAGCCATGCTCGGCAATGATCGATGTACGACTGTTGACTACACCCTTCGGAACTGACCAGTGGGACCGGGTGTCCCACATGGCAGCTGACGTTTTACCGAGCATCACCGCCCTCGGGAAAGAGTGGCACCACTGTAGTAGTAAAGTGCTCAACTGACTCCTTTTCCGAGAGCAACACTCAGAAAAGGAGTGGCGCAACAGTAGTTTCAGTTCTCAGACGACCCCTTTTCCGAGAGCTGCTCTCGGTAGTCTATCGCTTTCCGAGTGTTGCTCTCGGAAATGTGTCCCATTGCTTTTGTTGCTAAGCTCTTTCTTATCTGATCCCTGCAACTGAAAACAACTACAGTGCAATTTCTGTATATAAATGCAGTGCAGAAAATGTTATCATAACAAATGAATGTGGGAGCTCATAGCTCCCTAGAAATTCATCGAGGAACACATCACACACATAGGCATAATTTAAAGTAGTCCACATATATAGGCGAATGTTTCATGCTAGTACACATCACATCACACACAAGTTCGCAAATTCATACATATGGTTAACTTATGGAAGTTCACTACTTGCAAAACACGTGCACGTCACATAGAAGTTCACATGTTCATACAACATCTTGAGGAGGAGGAGGGGCATCATTTCCATCAGGTTAAGATTCCGGAGGAGGAGGGGCATCAATTCCACTGCTTCGAGATTGCATAAGAACCTATAAGAGTAGAGTCACGTGAGCATTGTTCGTCGCTATATAATGAATGTTCTACTCTAGTTTAGAGAATGTTCTACCTGTAGTTGATTCTCGAGCAGCTTCAACCTTTCGTTCATGTCTGCTCGTTCCTTATTTATGCTCTCCTGCTTAGCCAGCCGCCTTTGCTCCTCTTCAGCAACCCGCTGGTCCATTAAATCCTGTAATATGGCATTAGGCTCATATAGGTTGCAAGGGTGCTATTTCGAGGCATGGACATAAATGAATGGTTATGATGCTAACCTTGAGACGCGCTATCTCATGTGACGAGGCTGTTGGGCGACTCCGTATGGACGGAGTTGAGCTTGTGCTCGACGCGCGTATCTCGTGGAGCTTGCGATGCGAGGAGGTGGCGATCGCCCCGTTGCAAAGGAGGTGGCGGCCATGGCCCTTCCCCTCTTCAGCAATGATGAGCAGCTCAGGATCAAGGGGCTTGGACGTAGGTTCGGCGTCCTGCCCGTGCACCTCCTGGAAGACCTCTTTGAAGGTCCCGTACTTCTACTGCGCCAACAAGCTGCAGAACTCGGCGCCATCCTTCCCCTTGTGGCCTTCTTTCCAGGCCTCCAAGGGGAAGGATGTGGACCGGGCGACCAAGCGTCGCCTCCTGCAAAATTAACCATCAACTTTAATAAACGGAGATGCACCGTGCGAAAAAGTTAACATCTTAATCCACATACCATGTGTTGCTTCAGAGTGGTTAGGTTCCGGCTCCCCTGGACATGAGCCGATCCTGGCATTTTGGCGCGATCGTTTCCCTTCTCCACATGTTGCGCCTGCCATGCCGGGTCACACCACATGTCAACCAGGGCCTCCCAAAAATCGGACTTCATCCAGGGTTCCCTCACCTAGTCAGACAAAATCAAATCATTGAGTAACAAGAGGCGGATGAATCAAAGTACTAGCAACAAATGTAGTCACTTACCACTGACAGGTATTCTTCTCTCTCCAAGTTGGTCCGGCAAGCAGTCTTCCTCGTCATCTTAAGCCCCTTGTCGTCGAGCGGCCGACACTGCATCACGGCTTTGTACCGCAGCGTGTGCTTGGTGTCGGAGAGTATCTTCTGGGCAGATTTCACGATGCCTTTGGTCGCCTTCTCTTTCTCACCATCCACGCAAGAAAATGCTTCCTACAAGAAAGCATATGGAAGTTAATTACAAGAATTTGGATATGAAAAAATGAAGTGGCGAAGATACTTACAAAAAAACCGTCGATAACCCGGGTGGCCATGGTGACATCATGCTCATCCTTGGTGTGCTGGTAGTGCTCCCAGGTTAAACCTGGCGACGGCGGGTGGTCATCATCCGGCTTGGCCAACCCGGGGAAGTACTTCCGCAAGAAGGAGCCGATGATGTGGTTCGGCAATCGCGCCCCCTTAGGCTTGGCAGGGATAAATTCCCACTGACTGCATGATGAAAAAGACAAGCATATGTGAGTGGAAAAGCTGTGGTATCCAAAATATGTTGCAAATCAAATGCTTACCAATCTCCTCTCGGTGTAATGACAGGACGGTCGCCGGCAGCCATTGGTTCCGGGACCTTCCCCGGACCACGCCCGGATTTCTTCCTCATGGAAGTGTTGCTCGAGGTAGACCCCGAGCCGTCCGAGGCGACCATGTCGCCCGACCGGGTAGCGAGCGGATCCGGTACATCAGAGTCCACTCCGACATCGTCATCCGATGTCGACTCGGTAGCGAGCTGAAGGGAGCCGGACGACTCGGTCGTGCCAGAGTTGCTGACGTGGGTCGCCGTACCACTCGAGACTCTCCGGTACTTACTAGAGCCCCCCTCAGAATCTGAAAACAAAATAAAATGTATTAGTAACTAAAACAGAGAGTAATCTGAAAATAAAATAAAATACAATTATAAATAACTATAACTTGGTTCCATTGCTAAGCTAAATTTTGGTTCCTAAGCAAAATTTTGGTTCATAAGCAAAATTTGGTTCCTAAGCAAAATTTAGACTAGTTAGTATAGTAAAAAAAGGAAACTGCAGACTAATATCAGCGAGATCTCAGACCATAAATAACTGTCTTTTCCCACCATTTAAAACAGATCATTCCTATAAGTTCAGAAATACAATTGAAGCTTCTACAACAGCAGGGTGTCTCCGATACAAGACCAACATCAAACAGAAAATAAAAAGGGGGCCTTTCCCTGATATTTGCAAGCACAAGACAGCAAAAAGGCAATGCATATATTCAGAAAGCAAAGCAACTTCATGAACTGAATGCTTTACAGGGAAAGCAAAGCAAAATTTGGTTCCTAGGCAAAATATTGGTTCCTAAGCAAAATTTTGGTTCCATTGCTAATCTAAATTAATCTAATGTCTAGTTGAATAGCAGCAGCTCACACAAATGAAATTTTGAATTAATATACCTAATCAGATGTTACTTAATTGAAATCAACCTAAGAAATATTTACCTAATCTAATTTTTGAAATAGAGGATTAATTACTTGACCAATATGCACCTAAGCACAATACAATCATCATGAAACAGATGATTGTGTTGAGGGGTAGAGGGCGCCGGAGGGGAGAGGGATGGGGTTGAGAGGTGGGGTTGGGGGGGCAGTGGGGTGGGAGGTGGGAGGGGGTGGGAGAGGAGGGCAGGGGAGTACCTGAGGGCATCTCGAGTTGCCGCGCCACCGGTGGCGCTCCGCTGCGGCCGCCGTCCTTGGACCGCATAGAAGAACCGCCGTGCCGGGCGCCGGTCATGAAGAACACGACGGCGGTGGCGGCAGTTGGTGGCGGTGGCGGTGGCGGTGGCGGCAGCTGGTGGCGGCGGCGGCAGTTGGTGGCGGTGGCGGTGGCGGCGGCGGCAGATGGTGGCGGTGGCGATTTCGGCGGCGGCGCAGGGAAGGAGAAGACAGAGAGCGAAGTGAGTGATAGAAAGAAAGGGGGTCGGCTAAGATCTAGGTTTAGGAACTTTACCGAGAGCCACACTCGGTAAAGGTACCATTTCCCGAGAGCCATAAATCAACGCTCGGTAAAAACTGTGCCACTTCTTCATTTTCCTTCTATTTGTGTTTTTGTTTGGCACTCTCTTTTTGTATCTGATATTTCGTATCTTTTTATGACTAAAGTTTGAAAATGCCATGACTTATGATGACTTATGTTTTCGGCTAGATTTGTTCAAATCTCAACATTAAACACTGCAAAGTAAAAAACATGAGAACGGGGACCTGCCATAACACGAAGAAACAGGTATTCACCGTGGCCTACCCCCTCTCAGTGCCGGTCAACGCCCTAGACCGCTGGGGCCACCGGATGGGTGCTCGATCTGGAAACCGCCCGAGGGAGGGGGGGACCACCCCTACGTGCCTGTGGCCCATGCATATGCATGAAAGGGTGGTGTGGTGTTTGAATACCCAACGCACATCCTGGACGTGCACATGCCTCACAAAACGCACGGACGGGCGGGAAAGTCAAGGACCGACTGCGTTTGTCCCCGAGACCGAGCCGACGGTGGGCGATCCTGTGACAGAACGGCCTTAGACTTGGCCTGGCATCTCACGATGACCTGCCGTAACACGAAGAAGCAGGTATTCACCGTGGCCTACCCCCTCTCGGTGCCGGTCAACGCCCTAGACCGCCGGGGCCACCAGATGGGTGCTCGATCTGGAAACCGCCCGAGGGCCATCTCAAAAGGAGAAAACAAAGTGTAACTATAATGTGGTAAGGTGGTTTACCAAGCATGTAAAAAAACAACAACAAAAAGTATAAGACATATTAGCGAGCACGGCTACAACAGGAGTAGAAACAAGATATAGGTTTAGGTACATTGCCGAGAGGGACGCTCGGTAAAGGTAGGCATTACCGAGAGCCGTATATTGACGCTCGGTAAAAACTGTGCCACTTCTTCATTTCCCTTCTATTTGTGTTTTTGTTTGGCACTCTCTTTTTGTATCTGATATTTCGTATCTTTTTATGACTAAAGTTTGAAAATGCCATGACTTATGATGACTTATGTTTTCGGCTAGATTTGTTCAAATCTCAACTTTAAACACTGCAAAGTAAAAAACATGAGAACGGGGACCTGCCGTAACACGAAGAAACAGGTATTCACCGTGGCCTACCCCCTCTCGGTGCCGGTCAACGCCCTAGACCGCCAGGGCCACCGGATGGGTGCTCGATCTGGAAACCGCCCGAGGGAGGGGGAGGGGACCACCCCTACATGCCTGTGGCCCATGCATATGCATGAAAGGGTGGTGTGGTGTTTGAATACCCAACACACATCCTTGACGTGCACATGCCTCACAAAACGCACGGACGGGCGGGAAAGTCGAGGACCGACTACGTTCGTCCCCGAGACCGAGTCGACGGTGGGCGATCCTGTGACAGAACGGCCTTAGACTTGGCCTGGCATCTCACGATGACCTGCCGTAACACGAAGAAGCTGGTATTCACCGTGGCCTACCCCCTCTCGGTGCCGGTCAACGCCCTAGACCGCCGGGGCCACCAGATGGGTGCTCGATCTGGAAACCGCCCGAGGGCCATCTCAAAAGGAGAAAACAAAGTGTAACTATAATGTGGTAAGGTGGTTTACCAAGCATGTAAAAAAACAACAACAAAAAGTATAAGACATATTACCGAGCACGGCTACAACAGGAGTAGAAACAAGATATAGGTTTAGGTACATTGCCGAGAGGGATGCTCGATAAAGGTAGGCATTACCGAGAGCCGTATATTGCCGCTCGGTAAAAACTGTGCCACTTCTTCATTTCCCTTCTATTTGTGTTTTTGTTTGGCACTCTCTTTTTGTATCTGATATTTCGTATCTTTTTATGACTAAAGTTTGAAAATGCCATGACTTATGATGACTTATGTTTTCGGCTAGATTTGTTCAAATCTCAACTTTAAACACTGCAAAGTAAAAAACATGAGAACGGGGACCTGCCGTAACACGAAGAAATAGGTATTCACGGTGGCCTACCCCCTCTCGGTGCGGGTCAACGCCCGAGACCGCCGGGGCCACCGAATGGGTGATCGATCTGGAAACCGCCCGAGGGAGGGGGGACCACCCCTACATGCGTGTGGCCCATGCATATGCATGAAAGGGTGGTGTGGTGTTTGAATACCCAACGCACATCCTTGATGTGCACATGCCTCACAAACCGCACGGACGGGCGGGAACGTCGAGGACCAGCTGCGTTCGTCCCCGAGACCGAGCCGACGGTGCGCGATCCTGTGACAGAACGGGATTAGACTTGGCCTGGCATCTCACGATGACCTGCCGTAACATGAAGAGCACGTATTCACCATGGCCTACCACCTATCGTTGCCGGTCAACGCCCTAGACCGATGGGGCCACCAGATGGGTGCTCGATCTGAAAACCGCAACATCATTGACATGGCAGATGCCTGACAAACTTGGTCTGATGCCTCACAATGACCTATCGTAACACGGAGAAGCAGGTATTCACCGTGGCCTACCCCCTCTCGGTGCCGTTCAATGCCCTAGACCGCCGGGGCCACCTGATGGGTGCTCGATCTGGAAATCGCCCGAGGGGGGGGGAACCACCCCTAGATGCGTGTGGCCCATGCATATGCATGAAAGGGTGGTGTGGTGTTTGAATACCCAATGCACATCCTTGACGTGCACATGCCTCACAAAACGCACGGACGGGCGGGAAAGTCGAGGACCGGCTGCGTCCATTTCCGAGAGCTGCTCTCGGTAATGGTACTAAAACCTAGATCTAGGTTTAGGATCTTTACCGAGAGGCCCTTGTACTTGACACTCGGAAACGGTTCCCGCGGGGACTTAATCAAAATTTTCGCGCTCGCGCGCTCACTCGCTCGCTCTCTGTTTTCTCTATCGCCTCCCCCCCCCCCCCGCGTTCACCGCTTTCCACCGAGCTCCGCCACCGCCACCGCCGGGAGCTCCTCCACCGGGCCCCCCACCTCCACCGAGCTCCGAGCTCCGCTGCCGCCGTCAGGAGCTCCCCCACCCCCCCCCACGTCCACCGAGCTCCCTCGCCGCCCCCACCTCCACCGAGCTCCCCGCCTGCCCCCCTGCCCCGTTGGTGAGCCCCTGCTCCATCTCCTTTTTTTTAGATTTGTTTTGTACATTTAGATGTTATATATGCATTTGTAGTAATTAATGTGTGTGATTGTGTGCTATTGGGGTGTGTGTGTGTGATGTGTGTGTGTGTGCACTAGTAGAAAACAGGGCATTAGTCCCGGTTCCTAAGGGCCTTTAGTCCCGGTTCTGCAACCGGGACTAAGCAATCGGGACTAAAGGGCCCCACTTTTAGTCCCGGTTGTGTTACGAACCGAGACTAAACACTACTAGGAGAAAGCTTATAGATAGAATTTTAGTAGTAGCGCTGGTTATGGGACCAGCGCTACTGCTACTTAGTAGTAGCGCTGGGTGCCAACAAGCGCTACAGGTACCAAAGTAGCAGTAGCGTGGGATGGCCGGACAACGCTACTGCTAAGTCGTCCCACCGCCACCGGCCGGGGCTACCCTTAGTAGTAGCGGTGGCCCGAAACCAGCGCTACTACTAAGATCCATAGCAGTAGCGCTTGTCGGTGGCCCACCGCTACCGCTATCTATGCACGGGGCCAGAAGGTGGGCCCAGATTAGCAGTAGCGTTGGGCCACCGACACGCGCTAGTGCAACGAATCTGAGCAATAGCGGCGGTGAGGTACCAGCGCTACTGCTACACGTAGCAGCCACCTTTTTCTGCCACCCTCCCCTCCTCCCCCTCTCCCTCCTCTAGCTCCCTCACTTACTTCTTCCTTCTCCTATCTCTTCTCTCCCCATTAATGCCCCCATCCACCATCTCGTCCATTAATGGCTTCTTCTCTTCCTCACTTGAATTTATTTGTCTCTCCCTCCTTCTCTCTTTCCCCACTCTTGCCTTTGTCTCACTAGCTAGCTTTCCCTCCCTCTCCACTAGTTAGGTAGAGCATCTCCTTCCAACTAGATCTACCATGCTAGCTAGCTAGCTTTCCCTCCCTCCTTCCACTACTTTCGATCCCTAGCTAGCTAGATAGTGGCAACGGCCATCTACCGTACTTGTGTGCTCGATCCCTCTCTCGGGACGATAGGTGAGTAAAAAGTTGTGCTTTGCAAGAATGAAAATATTTGTGTTTGCGCTATGATGGTGAGAATGTGTGTGTGGCATGAGTTGCCGCCTATGTGTATTTGTCGGATCGCGCGTGACATGAGTTGCTCATGTTTTGCCGAAATGTCGATTTATTTCCTTTTCGGCGAATTTCGGGCAAACTCTATATGTCCTATTTTTAGGGAAGGTCATGCCGAATTTTTGTATGACTTTGATGCATGCATGCATGGATGCGTTTATATCCTTTTGCTTATTAATTATACCATGCAGGCGATCATGAAGGTCAGTGGAACGATGGTGGAAAGATGGTTGCGATCCGCGGTGCACGACATGTATGAAAATAACCGGAAGGAGATTTTCTGTCCGTGTCGAAGATGCAAAGGAGGAGTCTTGCTCGACCCCTTTAAGGAAGGCCGTTTGAAAGTGCACCTGCTCATGACTGGTTTCATGGATGGCTATACTCGGTGGATAAGTGAAGATGATGACGTCGATGGGGCAGCCAATGACGACATTGGACCAGACGAAGAGATGACCGATAATGGTGGCGGAGAAGAGGCCAAACATGGCGGCGGAGAAGAGGCCGGACATGAGGGCGGAGAAGAGGCCGGACATGGGGGCGGAGAAGAGGCCGGACATGGGGGCGGGGAAGTGGCCGGACATGACAGAGAAGACGCGGACACGCCGGAGCATTCGTCGCTACTAAGTTCAGTCGTGCGGGACCCTCATGTTCGAGACCTGCTTCGCAAGAAGACGACTAACGACAGAGCTGCTTGTAGAGAGGAGGCCAAGCTGGAGCAACTGGAAGTAGACTCTCATACTCCATTGTATGATGGTTGCGATCCCGAGGTGACCCGCTTGAGTTTCACGCTTGAACTTCTAAAGACAAAGGCTAAAAACATATGGACCGACAGAAGCCTCGATGAGCTTCTCAAGTATCTAAATAAGGTTCTTCCCGCGGGGAACCTGTGTCCTACTAGTGTCGATGAGGCCAAGAAGATCGTGTGCCCTCTTGATCTGCCGCACATTAGATATCATGCATGCATCAACGATTGCATCATTTATCGGAAGGAGCACGCGGAAAAAAAACAACTGTCCGGTGTGCAATGCTTCTCGATACAAGAAGGCCGGAAAGAAATCTCCCCAGAAAGTTGTATGGTACCTACCGATCACTCCCCGTCTGCAGCGTTATTTCGTAGATCCTAAGGAAGCAAAGCTCATGCGCTGGCACGCGGAGAGGGTGAAGCCCGACGATGGAGATGATCCGAAGCTGAGACACCTCGCGGATGCAAGCCAGTGCAGAGCGTTCAACGCCGAATATCGATTTTTCGCAGGTGATCCAAGGAACATCGTGCTTGGCGCGAGTACCGATGGCATGAATCCGTTTGGCAACCAGAACACCAACCATAGCACATGGCCCGTGTTTGTATGGATGTACAACCTTCCCCCCTGGAAGTGCATGAAGACAAAGTACATACACATGAGCATGCTGATTCAAGGGCCGAAACAACCGGGAAATAATATTAATCTGTATCTGGGGCTACTTCAAGAGGAGTTAGACACGTTATGGAAAACACCGGCCAAGACATGGGACGCGATCAAAGGCGAGTATTTCTATATGAGAGCCGCACTGATGACGACGGTGCACGACTATCTCGGTTACGGATATGTCGCAGGCCAGGTGTGCCACGGATATTGCGGATGCACGCGGTGCATGGATGATACAACGTCTCAGCAGCTAACGAAAGATGGCGGGTCTGGGAAAATCGTGTACATGGGGCATCGAAGATGGCTCGCGAAGGACGACCCGTGGAGAAACCGTGGAGATCTATTCAATGGTGAGGCTGAGCATCGAGGACCTCCACGTAAGAGGAGCGGCGCCGAAATCGATGAGCTGTTGAAAAACTGGGAATAGTGCCCCACGCCGGGAAAGATGAAAAAGGTGTCGGAGCCGCTGCTGAAGGTATGGAAAACGCGGTCTGTTTTCTGGGACTTGGAGTACTGGCCCAAACTCGACACGCCTCATTGCCTTGATCAAATGCATATCACAAAGAATGTCCTTGAGAGCTTGCTTGCAACACTGATGAACATGCCGGATAAGACCAAGGATGGGCCGAAGGCAAGAAGAGACTTGGAAGATTTGAACATCAGGGCAGATCTCCACATGTCGCCCCGTAAAAAGTCGGAGGAGACGGAGACGGAGATGGAGGCACGGGATCAGGGCAAAAAAGTCAACAAGAAGGAAGAGAATTATTGCCCCCCTTCTTGCTTTACCTTAAGTCCGAGGGAGATCGATCAGTTCTTCAACTGCCTTACCGGAATCAAAGTTAGTTCCGGTTACTGTGGGAAGATAAGCAGATTTCTAGACACCAAGAAGAAAAGGTTCAGCGGGATGAAGTCTCATGACTGTCATATGATGATGACACAGATACTTCCTGTTGCCCTTAGAGGGATAATGGACAAGCACGTCCGTGACACGCTTATTAGTCTCTGCAACTTTTTCGACGTTATCTCTCGAAAGTCGATCAGTGTGAAGCAGCTCCGAAGGCTACAGGAAGAGATCGTTGTGATACTAAATGAGCTTGAGATGTACTTCCCGCCCGCGTTCTTTGACGTCATGGTGCATCTGTGTGTCCACATTGTGGACGACATCATAGACCTCGGGCCGACATTCCTGCACAACATGATGCCGTTCGAGAGGATGAATGGGGTCATCAAAGGATTCGTTCGTAACATGTCCCGTCCGGATGGAAGCATCATCTAGGGCTATCTGACCCAAGAGTGCACCTCTTTCTGCGAGAATTATCTATATGGAGGAGACCCTGTTGTTGGTTGCCTGTTAACAAGCACCTTGGCAGGCTCAGAGGAGAAGGTCACACCAACGGCCGGAGGGAACTGCATGTGGACCACTCGGGTCGACGCAATGACTTTGACAGAGCAAACTTAGTAGTGCTACAACACCTAGACGTGGTAGATCCTTTCGCGACACTGCACAAAGAAACCATCGCAAAGAAGTACCATGACCGGGGGCTATGCAAGACGAACGCCGAAGTTATTAGAGAGCACAACTCCACTTTCCTACCTTGGTTCAAAGAGCATGTTCTTGCTAATCCCCTGGAAGAGGGCTCTACGGACGGATTCCTCTTAGACGCCTTAGCACATGGCCCCGCGGCCAACCTCGCAAGCTATCAGGCATACGATATCAATGGATACACGTTCTACACGGAGGCCAAAGATATAAACAGTGATTTTCAGAACTCAGGGGTGACGATGGAATGCATGACCGGCGACAACGCCGCAACTCAAAGATTCTACGGAAGGGTTGAAGAGATCTGGGAGCTTGACTACTCAGGACTGCACGATGCGACGATGTTCCGTGTTAGATGGGCTAAGAACGTCGAAAGGGAAAACCGGTATTTCACTACCATGTCTATACCCGACGCCAAGAGCGCTACCATGAACGCCATCGCAAAAAACGAGCCATGGGTACACGCTAAGCACGTGACACAATGCTTCTTCATAACCGACCCGAGCAATCCCAGCCGTGTTGTCATGAGGAGAGGCAAAAGGAACATCATCGGAATTGATGGAGTCGCCAACGAGGAAGACTACGACCAGTACGGCAACCCGATGAGGGAAGATGACGATGACGATGAAGCATACGTCAAAACAAGAATCAATACTACATTACCTAAGAAAGATCGTACTCCATGGAAAAGGAAAAGTCACAATGAGGGGCTCAATTATTCGACAGCGAACAAGAAGGGAAAGAAGCTCACTCAGAAACGAAAACGTCGACGCTGAGAAACCATCATTTATATATATATATATATATATATATATATATATATATATATATATATATATGTATGTATGTATTTATTTTGTGTACGCACTTAATCGTTATCGGTCAAATGATATGTAATATATATTGCCGCCTGAGTTATATACATTGTATCCGATCCCCTTCTTCCCGGCTCGGTCGTCTTTCGGAAAAGAAAATAAAATGAAAAGAAATAGAAAAATGAGAAAGGAAAGAAGAAAATGAAAGGATTACAAAAGGAAATGAAAATAAAAAGAAAAAGGAGAAAGGAAATAAGAAAAATAAAATGAAAAGAAAAAGCAAAAGGAGAAAATGAAAAGAAAAATCAAAGGAATAGCAGTAACGCGTTTATGGACCCGCGCTATAGCTAACTTAGCTGTAGCGCGGGCTACCCAAACCGGCGCTACAGCTAAGTTAGCTATAGCAGTAGCGTGTGTCCACACCCGCGCTATAGCTAAGTTAGCTGTAGCGCCGGTTTGGGTAGCCCACGCTACAGATAAGTTAGCTATAGTGCGGGTCCATAAACGCGCTACTGCTATGTTTGAGTTAACCGCACCGCGCGGGCCTTTCTTCCCCAATTCCCCCCATTCCCCCCATTCCATCCCCTTGCCCTCCTCCACGCCGTCCCCGGAGCCCTCGTCGCCCTTGCCTCCTCGCGCCGTCGCCGGAGCCCGTCCTCGCCGCGCCTGCCTCCTCCTCGACGTCGCCGCGCGCCTACCTCCTCCTCCTCGACCTCGCCGCGCCTGCCTCCTCCTCGACGTCGACGTCGCCGCCAACCTCCTCCTCCTCCATCGACCTTGCCGCCCTGTAAGTCCCTCCTCTCCCCTCCCCTCTTGTCTCTCTCTGCTCTCTCTCTCTGCCATATGTATGAACCCTAGGTTATTTAGTGCTAGATTAGTTCCATATGAACCCTAGGTTAATTAGTGCTAGATTAGTGCCATGAATACCCTAGGGTTAGTGCTAGATTATGAAACCTAGGTGCCATTTGAACCCTAGGTTAGTGTTATGAACCCTAGTAAAAAAAATTGTTGCTATTTACATTTTTTTAGTTCAAACAGAATTGTTGCTATTTAAAAAAATTTAGTTAAAGCAACTGTGCTAGATTATGAACCCTAGCTAGTTAAAACAGAATTATTGCTAGGTTAGTGCTAGATTGTGAACCCTAGTTAAAACAGAATTGTTGCTGTTTAAAAAATCTTAGTTCAATCAATTGTTGCTATTTAAAGAAAAAACATAAGTTCCTTGTTTGCATCAATCAATTGTTAGCTAGGGTTTTTTGTGAAGTCGCTATTGTTTTGTTTAGTTAACCCTAGTAGATAGGAATTTAACTAGGGTTCTTTATGGTGAATTTCTTTGAATAATTAAAGTGCATGAATTTCTTTGATATACATGATGTTGGCTGTTGATGGTGAACATATTTTGAATAATTGATGTGCCAAATGATGTTGGCTGCTGTTGTTGCCATATGATGTGCCAAATGATGGAAATGATGTGCTATTGTTGCCTATGTTGGCTTTTCTTGTTTGCAGGGAAATGATCCGAGTGGCCTATGTTTTGCCGGAATGTTGATTCATTTCCGTTCCGGCGAATTTCAGGCGCTCGATATGTCCACTTTTTAGCAAAGGTCATGCCAAAATTTCCCGTGAATTTCGGCATGACTTGTGCTAGAAAGTAGGCATATCGAGTGCCCGGCATTTGCTTGGACGGGAATGAAACGGCATTCCGGCAAGCCATAGGCCTTTTTTTATGTCATTACTCATTTTATTATAGTTTAAGAATTAAACGAGCAGACTTAATCGTAGGAAACATGTTGAACAACGACGAGACCGGGCCTTCTGACCACGCTGCCGATGACATACAATATGACCATGAACATGATTACCTTGACTTTTTGTCTAGTCAGCAAACAGAAGGTTTGCAGGGCGACCTGGTCATAGCGGACGATGGTACTGCCGCCGACATCGACACCGATGGCACCGGCACCGATGGCGGTAACGAAAAGAAGAAGCAGAAGAAGCAGAGGACACGACGCCCTAACAAACTCGGCATCGGAAGAATCCTGGTCACAGAGATGCACCCCGGCAAATTCGAGCCAATAGCACGGGATGAACCTCGCAAGTGCTACGGCAACCAAGTCGGATGCATCCTACGGGAAACCGCGAGCATCAACGACAATGACTTAAGGAAGAAACCACATCTGGAGCACTTGCTCCTAACGAAGCTGCACAAGAGATTCCAGTTCCCCGGCCGGGATGACCGCATAGAAAACCCGTGGGATGATGCTGCCACGAAAGGTATCAATAACCATGCCATGGGCATGTTCAGCAACGATTTGGCCGCCTGGAAAGGGAGGGTGAAACGAGCGATTGATGCTAACGAACCCCTGTCCAAGATTTTGGCGGACAATCCGACACTGACGGCAGAGGAGTTCGAGAAGTTCAAGGACACTTCCGCTACTGAGGCAGCCAAGATTAAGTCTAAGAAATACAAGTCAATGCAGCAAAGGAACACGGGGAACCAACGCCTCGGAAGCCGTGGCTACATTGGCAAGAGGCCCATATGGGATAAGGAGGACGCAGAACGTGAAGCCGCAGGGATCCTAGACCCCTACGCGGAGTTCACCGACCCGCAGGAGCGTGACTTCATCAGGGCCCGGTATAAGTGGGACAAGGAAAAGAAGGTTTGGTACACGGACCCAATCACGAGGAAATTGATTAGATTACTGGTAATTATTCTTTTACCACCTTACATTTAGCTTCTGATCAAGTGGACTACACATTGTAGTAACATTCGTAAACGGTTCACATTCCTTTTGCAGAAGGAGCAACACAGGCTTGCGGCCCAA
Source organism: Elymus sibiricus (assembly GCA_039707655.1). Taxonomy (NCBI): domain Eukaryota; kingdom Viridiplantae; phylum Streptophyta; class Magnoliopsida; order Poales; family Poaceae; genus Elymus; species Elymus sibiricus. The sequence goes on from CM077664.1 coordinate 43,915,325, forward strand.
ACCGACTCGTCGTCTCAGTCGTCGATGAGGCCCAAGTGGGACACCCCTCTCAATCAGGCCTTGAACCAACTGAAGGGACTCCCTTTGGACCAGCGGCCGCAATATGGACGTGTGCACGGCGTCGGAGACGGCGCCACGTGGAAGTACTACTACAACGAGGGCCCGGAGGCCAAAAGGCAGGAAAAGAAGTTTAGTCAGTTGAACATCGACGAGAAGGTGAAGCTTGCGGTCGAGAAAAATGCAGCTGAGGCCGAGAAAAAAGCAGCTGAGGCCGCAGAAGCGAACAAAAATGAGTTGGTCCAGCAGGCTGTCAATGCTGCTGTAGCTGCCTGCAGAAATGATTTCGCTACTAACTTGAATCCGGCTATTATCGACTGGACGAAGCAAAATCCAGACAAGACGGCACAGGATTTTCCCATGCCCAGCTTCGTCGGGAGCAACTCGGTGAACATCGCACCACCACCACCTGCTGCCGCTACCGCACAAGGTCCTGCTCCCGCACCCGCTCATAGCAGCCCGTCCTCTGTCTCTGGTGTGCTAGGCGGGCCTTCATCTTTGGCTGACTTCAATGCCCTCACGGTAATTACACGTCGCACCAACATATATATAATCTTCCGTTTTTCGTTGCCTTTCAGATGTCTTACGCCGCAGACATGTCTTCGCAGGCCGACGAAACCCCGTGCACCGTACTCTACATGATCAACGGCCGGAAGGTGGACGTGGGAAAGGCAGTGATAACGAAGCCCTTGGAACTCACGTTCCACGGCCAGCCGATCCCCGTTGGCACCTTCAGGGTTACCTTGTCGAGTGTGAAAGCGGGCCACGAAGATTTGACTCCTCCAGTACGGCTCGGGGGAGAGGAGGACGAGACCCCGATGCGGCTTGGAGAATGCAAGGGTTGGATGCTGCTGTGGCCGAAGAATCTTCTTCGTCTGGAGGCGGCCGAGAGCACACCAATGCAAGGATTGGAGAATCAGCAAGGTATGAACACCACCACCCCGCCTACGCAATTACCAGCGCCTCTCGTGCCGGGTGAGAGCGACGGATGACGCGAGGAAGGGGGTCCAATAGTGGATGATGTAGTCGGCCCCGTGGAACAAGGAATGGATGATGAGATGGAGGAGGAGGACCCTCTCCGGTTCCTCAATACCGGTGCCGCCTATGACGACGGACAAATGATGAGTCAGCCATATGACTCGGGCTATGAGCATGCGGATGAGGAGATGGATGATGTGCCGAGGCAGGAACGTCCTAGAGTTGATTGCAAGAAGTCTCTCTTCATGCAATCCTCACAGGACACGCCTCCAGATGCCGCCTCAACGCAGGGTCATCTAGCCGAGGGTCGTAAAGTGCTTAGCCCGACGACACTGGTGGTGGGGGTAAGGAAGGGTCTGGACGGTGAACCCAAGAAAAAGGAGAGGAAGAGACCGCCGAAGAGAGGCACTGCTGCCGCCAAAGCTGCCAAAGCATCTAGCAGCCAGCCGACCGATTTTGCAGACCGTGTACCGGTCAAAGGTGCGGCGATGTACCATGTCGCGGGCGAGCCGATCCTACCGCCGAAACCGCTAGAGGCCATATCAGGGGATCTCAGGAGACTGCACGACCATGTGCTATCGACTGAGAAAAGCCTTCTCGCCTCGGAGGATCCAGGATATCCGCTTTACGCGGTTCGTGTGCCTCAGGCCAAGTGCTGTGTCGACACACTGCCCGCGGAGGTGTTCTTCCTGTGGTTTGATCACATCTTTGAGATGTTTCTCATGAGCCGGCTCGATTTTACGATCATCTGCCTTTTTGCGCTACATATGAACTTTGTCATCAGGAGAGAACAAATCTCGGAAATCGCGGTGGTGGATCCATACTACATGCATGAGTCCTTCTTGAGTCTCGGCGAGTTTGAACGTAAAGCTGCTAGGGACTACATCGAATACTTCATGGTAACGAATAAGGACAAGGAAACGATTCTCCTGCCTTATCATCCAATGTAAGTCATTGCCAGACAACCCTTTCGTACGTTTCTATCATTCCTTCGCTCATATGGAGACTAATTTGAGGTGTCGTGGTTTTCCGCAGCAACGGGCGCGCCGTCCTTATCGTTCTTTTCCCGCGAGTCTCCCACGCCGTGTATTTCGACTCGTCCAGAAACTTCAAGAAGAAAGAATACACCCACATAATGGATATTCTGGATGATGCTCTCCACGGCTTCAGCATGAGGGGTGGCAACATGCTGATCAGGAAACAAAGGAAGAACAAGCCGGGTTTCTCGCATAAAACTACCTTCTGCTCCATCCATCAACCGACATCAAGCAAGAACGACGGATTGTACCTCCTCCATCTCATGATGGAGTATAGAAGGGATCACCAACATCTTCGCATGACAACGAGAAACGATGAACATATCCGCAAATGGGCAGAATCCTTAAGACACGAACTGGATTATAGAATCAGAGATGACTTCTTTCGCATCCAGAAGGACATTGTAACGATAATCATGAAAGAAGTTATCGAAGAGAAGGGGATGTTCCACCACGGCCTTATATCACGAGCTGACGTCAGAACTCGCATAGGCATGCAACGTCAAGACCTGACGCCGTTCACGAAGCTAGGGTGCATCCTCCCGGATATGGACGGGTGGAACTTCCAGTGATTGACGATGCCGATGATGATGTGTCGGTTGAACTTGTAGTTTCTATAGCGATGAAACTTTGTGATGTCAACGGTCCTGTTGAAGTTGCGTAACGCTAGTTTGTTAGTTTGGGTACGATGACCTGCGTACATCTAGTTAATTAGTTTGGGTACGGTGAACCTGCGTTGATTAATTATGTTTACTATATGTTGCATCTCTTAGCTAACTCTTTCTTTTCGTGTTGCTCAAATATATTATGTTGCATATTATTGTTGAATTCGCTTGATGAACATGCATCTCTAGAAGGTACATAGGTCCTTGATGGTGAAGAAGTGCTATGCCGTGTACATAGGGAGGGTTCCGGGAGTGTACGATGAGTGGCCCGAGTGTCACGGTTCTCGGGCGGCAGCCATAAAGGGTTTGATAGCAGACAAGAAGCACAAGCTAGTTACTTGAGGTTCACGCTAGCGCGAGAGAGGAATCACAACCGGCGCCTCATGTACTGCATAATTCCGCTCTTAATCATAGTGATAGCTCTTCTCTTCTATATCATCATTTTAGATGGATGATGAAACATGTGTATGGGATGACGATGTAGTTGCATGTATTCGAGACATATCATAACTTGTATCGCTATTTCGAGATCGATGATGATGATAGACATCATTTGTGTTGGATGATGATGGCATGATTTGATGAGAATATTTGCATGTGTATGATATGATGAGACTATTGTGTGTGATATGACAGGCTATTGTATAAACCTATTAAAAAACTGAGAAAAAACGTTGCAGAAATTTTTTTACAGACAATAGTAACAGTAGTGCGGGGTATGTGTATCAGTAGCGCTGCTTTATCAGTAGCGCGTGTTAAATAGGCGCGCTGCAGTTTTTAGCAGTAGCGATGTTCACCTAAACGCGCTACTACTAAACTCTGTTAGTAGTAGCGCGGGTGGAACAGCGCTACTGCTAATAGTTAGCTATAGCGCCGTAGCAGTAGCGCGCCCACCCGCACTACTGATATTACAAAACCCCACGCTACTACTAGGGTTTTCCCTAGTAGTGAAAGGAGCTCCACGTGGCCGTTGTGGGGCGCCCAGGCAGGAGGACCTTTAGTCCCGGTTGGTAACACCGACCGGGACTAAAAGGCAGCCACGCGTCAGCACCTACCAAGTGCTGGGGTTTTTGTTTTTTTTTAAATGAGGGGTTTAGGATTTCGGAGGCTTAAGGGGTTTCATATTGTGTTTCCCCCTTTTCTTTTTGTGTTTACCATTCAATTCTTTTACATTTAGGGTTTTCGTTTTTATTTTACGTTTTCCATTCAACTCGACGCTTGCTACTACATATAGCAATGAAGGAACCATTACACAAATCGTCATGAATATAGAGAGAAGTGACCTCTCTTTCTCCGTGCTTGGTCGAACAACAAGTTTTCGTATATCTATTCGACGCTACTACGTATAGTACACGTTCATGCATGTATACAATGTAACATCTCTTACGATCCCTAATATCTAATTACCAACATTCACTACCAATTCTCGATGGTATTCTCCGGTTTTAGCTATGATCTCTTGAAGGAAGAATCCCGCCAATTCCTCTTGAATTGCTCGTATGCGAGCCTTTGGTAGGAGTTCGTCCCGCTTCCGTTCGATCTAATTTAAAGAAGGGGGTCAATATATATATATATATATATATATATATATATATATATATATATATATATATATATATATATATATATATGAATGAAACTCAACACAATTGATGGTAATAAAATAAATTTGTGAATATTGTTTACGTACTTCAAGTTTTTCCAAAAATCTGCCCGTCTGAGAGGTCGTCTGGCGAATGAACTCGCAAACATAGTATCCACATAAGTTATTCCCGGATCCCTACCTCGAGCACTTTACGAGAATAGAGTTCAATCAAAATAATATTCAAGCATGATAGTGGTATTGAAACTAGAATCAAAGAGATGCGCGGACCTAGCTAGTGCTACTTACACTGAGTTGTGAACTCTTTCCAAACTAGAATCGCAGCTCCTCTCTCCATTCACCCCTAACCTGCTTGGTGAACTCTTTCCAAACCCTGCCCGGCAAATAAAATGAATAAAGGAGTTATTAATTACTTGATATCAGGAAATGAACGATAGTTGCCGATATAGTGCGATAATGATTGAAATTACCTCTGGAGAATTTTTTTCAGGTCCGCCCACATCTCAGGGTCTTTACGTAACGAGTCCATGACAAGTACTTTTCCTGCGTCAAACTGAATGACTAGCAGAATAAAGTGGAACCTGCACACGCATGACTCATCAATTACACTTAACATCGAGTAAGCGAAACAGAATGATGTGTACAAGACAGTATAACACTCACTGGAAGTTGTAAGGAAATAGTATTTCCCTTTTGGTTTGTTGTTTAATTAACGCCCGTAGCAAGTTCTTCTCTGAATCCTTGGCGTTCCATTTTACCGTAGCTTCATGAATAGTATTTGGGTTAATGAACCCAATGTCATATATTTGTCCTCTTCTGCATTCGAGGATCTTCTTTCTGCATAATATATATAGTGAGGATAATTATACATGCAATGAACGAGCTGAGCTAGAGACTTAATTACAGAAATGATACTTACAAGCAATAGTAACTGACGATAGATTTGTCGATGGCGTCTTGATTGTATAACTGAAATAATTCTTCAAAATCAATGAAAATCTCCTGGTCTCCATTGAAGTTGCTCCCTTGCTTTGAGGCTTCCAAGTACCAGTCATGCAATCTTCGCATCATCGTTGGTAGATGCGGGATCTCCTCAGGTCTGACGAGAGGCTTCCCGTGCTCGAATTTAAAGGCTAACTCAGCCATTTCGAACTGTACCTCATCGCCTAAGTAATCACCAAGAGTGAAACCAGGATCAGTGGCCGCTACCCCCGGATCATTAGCGATATCAGTAAACACCTTGAGCGGAGGGCACGATTGGTTTTTTTGTTCGCCGAGCTGGGGAATTGTTTTCCCCCTTGCACTACTGCTACTTCCCGACCGCTGCTGTGGAATCTATATGACTTTACAATAGAGCGGTCATAGTTTGATAGCAGCGGAGGCGGCAGTGGTTTTGTAAGGTTTTCCAGCAAGCGCCTCGCTTTTACCAGATCTATTTTCTCCGTTGGATCTGGACGGGTCGGTGCAAGTTGGCGTTTCACGTCGGCAGCCACGGTCTCCTTGGTTTCCTCCTCAGTCATGTCGTATGGTAACTTGGCAGGAGCCTTCTTGACGCTACCTTCTCTGGATTTCTTCACTGTTGTACTACTAGCCGCCGGAGCGGCGGCGGATCTCTTCCGCCGGTGCTGAGGCGGCGGAGGAGGTGGAGTCAGCTAACGCGGCGGATTCTACTGAGGGGCCTCCTCCGGCGGAGTCCGCTGACCCGACGGAGACAGCTGAGGCGACGGAGTGTGCTGACGCGGCGGAGATGGCTGAGGCAGCGGAGACGGCTGAGGCAGTGGAGATAGAGCTGGACTGTGAGGAGTCTGCTGAGGGGCCTCCTCCGGCTGAGTCTGCTGACGCGGCGTCCAGTATGGAAGCACGATGTGTCCCTTTCTCCATAGAATGGTAGTCCTTATGGCATCTCCCAGATGAGTCTCCCCTTCACCTGTAGGGTACTCAAGCTCCAGCTGCTCAAATCCGTTGGTAACTTCATCCACCCCGACAATAGCATAGCCATCTAGAATCGGAGAGCAATGGTAAGTTCCATCAGGTACACAAGGTAAGGCATAGCCGACCGCCACCTTCAAGGTTATGTTCATGCATTTCGCATGTAGATCACAATGTTCCCTCTCCGTGATATCATCCACGGGGTAGCGATCAGGAGTCGTGATATCATCTATGGGCGGCCGAACGAGCTCCATGGAAGCCACGCTGCTTTTCCGATGAGATGGTGGGGTAGCTCCGTGGGCAGTATCGAATGAAGGATCTTCGTGCCACTGAGATGATGGGCGGGTAGCTCGCTGGCTGGTAAGTGCCTCTATTTGCTTCTGCTGCAACGCTACTATTTCTGCTACCTTCTGCAGCCGGTCTGCATCCTGTTTCTTCTTTCTCCCTCGGCTTCTGTAAGTGTCTCTGCTGTCGGGAAACCCAACCTTCCACGGAACGGAGCCTGATGTGCCTCGTGTTCGTCCAGGGTGTTCAAGATTCCCGAGGGCACGTGACAGCTCGTCCTTCTCTCTGTCGGGATGGAACTTCCCTTCCTGCATGGCCTGGATTGCATCCTGAATGTTTTTGACGGGTGTTGCAAGTTGAGCTTTCGTATAAACACACTTCCCTGTTTCTGGGTGCAAAGTTCCCCCATGCCCGAAGAACCAAGTCCTTGCCCGTTCGGGCCATTTCAATGTCTCTCGATGGATCCCTTTATCAAGCAGGTCGTTCTCAGCTTTGTCCCATGTATGCCGGGCAACCTTGTAGCCACCTGACCCCGTAACATGGTGATATTCCTTCTTTACAGCATTTTGCTTATTTATCAGTGACCTTTTCTTACCTTTCTCCGATGTCTTGTACGCCACAAATGCGGGCCAGTGATCTTTCATCTTCTCATATTGACCGGTGAATGTTGGAGTCTTCTCTTTCAGGACAAACTTTTCGTGCAATCTTTTCTTCCAATTCTTGAATTGTTCGGCCATCTTCTTAAGAGCCCACGCCTTGACTTTTCGCTCTACAACATTGCTATTTGGATCCACCTCTGGCAGTAGGATGAAATTTGTCATGAGCGTATTCCAAAGCTCATCTTTGGATCTATCGTCGACATAAGAAACTCCATCATCCGCCTTTGGCTTATTCCATTCTTGAATGCTGATCGGGATGCTGTCCCTAACAACAACTCCGCACTGACTTATAAATCGGTCTGCGGTCCGCTTGGGAGCAGTTGGTTTGCCATCTGCAGCGATTTCTTCGATCGTGCACCTTTCATTCTCGCCCAACCTTTTCTTCGGGCCTCATCTCTTTACAGAAGGTTGGCTCGATCTGGAGGGCTAAAAGAAGAAAGAAGCATTAATATATGTACATACAAATCAATTAATGCATCTAGTCAGCAGGCTTAATTAATATACCTCGCCGAACTTTGCAACAGTTAAGGCTCCAACACCGCCGGAGCCGTCATCTTCTCCCTCCATTCGATCACCGGAGCCGTCATCCTCTCTTCCCTCACCATCGGAGTCGTTAAGAAACTGTGAGGTGATATCATCACCTCCGTCGCGGATTATATCCCCCAACATCTCTTCTTGTTCTAAGTCTCTGTCATGTTCCATAGTTTCTGCAAATATTACAACATGGCAATATACAACCATGAGAGATAAGCTGTTTTTCAGACTTAATGAAATCTGGGAATGCAAAACAGTAACATTATAATGACAACTTGAGAGCAAGATTGAGTCATGCTACAGCAACTTTACATGGCAACCAAGGGCATGGCATCAAAGTACACATAACATAGACCAAATCACAAGAAGGAATCATATGCATATGAGCAATGGATTAGTGGCAAACATCATGCAAAGTTGACAAGTTTTATAACAGTCAGTTTCAGACTTAGCAGTTTTTTAGCAAGTGTAAAACAGCAACAGTATCATAGCATGTTTGCAAGCTTGTTACAGTGCCTAAACATGTTTACCATGGCATGGGAAAAATACCAGCAGCAAATAGACATGAAAATGCACCAAACACATTGTCGGTGTAAAAACCGGCAGACCTTGGGGTAGGGGGTCCCGAGCTGCGGATCTCGGATCGATGGTAACAGAGACAAAGGGAGACAATGTTTTACCCAGGTTCGGGCCATGTTGATGGAGGTAAAACCCTACGTCCTGCTTCTGTTTATATTAATGGAGGTGTATCGAGTACAGAGTTGATCTACCTCGAGATCGTAATATGTGTTTAACTACTATAGCTAGGTGTTCGATGTTTCGCTAATGTCTCCTACAGGCTAAACCCTATGGCTTATATACACGCCAGGGAGGGTATCTAGGGTTACAAGGTCGGTATCTTGGAATAAGGCGGTTGGAATAATCTTGAAGCATACGTCAAGTCTTCGGTAGAGGCAGTCCTGATCAAGTCTCCCATGTGCGACTTCCGGAGTCCATCTTGATCACGTACGAGGGCATATCGGCCCATCCGAGGTGTCGGGCCAGCTAGGTTGGCACCCCCCAATCCAGGACACCGTCAGTAGCCCCCGAACTGGTCTTCTATGCCAAGGACCACTTTGAACCAACACTTCGGATTCGGAGTTTCCGGCTTGACAGGCGAGTTCCACCTTGTATTTTGAATTCTATTAACAGAGCATCGACATCCGTGGTCCAACCGAACTTGTACCCTATCCGAGGTGAGCAAGTATCTTAGCCTCGAAGGCTTGTTGTGTCGGTATGAACAATCAAATCCGGCCTGACAGCTTTATCGGAGAGGTCCGCCCCACGACAGGCTGAGCAGTTACTGCCTTCCCTCAAATCGCGTTTCGAGGCGGCTCCTTTACTGGCACGTCCCGTCGGGGCAGAGATCGTGCCCGCTTTCTAACGGATATCATCAAAATTTCGTTTCCCCATATGTCTCAACGGCATCTTTGATAATAATCACGAATTTATCGGCGTAGCAAAGGGGGCTCTTGGCCTTTCATAGGCTTATAAAGGCAATGGGGAGAACAGCGCGATAGCCTACGCTCCCATTCCTCCCTTGCTACTGCTTCGTCTAGCTCCAACGCCTAGATCCAACTCTTACGCTTTTCTCGTACGCAAGCTCGATTTCCCCATCAGCCATGGCCGATACCCTTAAGGGGCACTGGGGCGGCTCCACCGTGACGACGGTGACCATCGCCGAGCTGCAAGACGTGGGGTATCTAGCCCGGGACGTCGCCGCCCGCGCTCCAGAGGCCGACGAGCTGGTACCCGCTCCCAACGCCGGGGAACGGGTAGTCTTTGTTCCCCACCTCATCCGAGGCCTGGGGTTCCCACTGCACCCCTTCATGCGCGGGATCATGTTTTACTACGGGTTAGATTTTCATCATCTGGCCCCCAACTCCATTCTCCACCTCGCTGCTTTCATAACAGTCTGCGAGGCCTTCCTTCGCTGTGAGCCACACTTCGGCCTATGGCTGAAGCTCTTCGGTATCAAACCGAAGTCAAGCAGCTCCGAACTTGCGGAGTGTGGAGGGGCAATGATCAGCAAGAACCAGGGGGCCACCTGGTTCAAGGGCACCTTCATCGAAACGGTGAAGGAGTGGCAAAAGGAATGGTTCTATATCACCGAGCCCCTAGCCGCTGGTCAAACCGAGGTCCCGGCCTTCTCGGCTGGGCCTCCCAAGAAACTCAAGTCTTGGAAGGAAAAGGGCGTCGCCTAGGGGAAGCCCGAAGAGGTAGAGACCCTAGTTGAGAGGATCGCGTGGTGGACCACCACGGGGAAGGCTGAGCTGGCCGATGTCATCAACGTCATGCTCACCCGCCGCATCCTTCCTCTCCAACTTCGGGCCACCCCGATGTGGGCATAGATACCCGAGGACATGGACACCATCAACACATTCATCCGCTCCACCTTGGCCACTATGTGGACAAAGCTCATGAAGCTGGCCAAGGACAAGATTCCCAAGAAGGGGAGGACCGCGGCCTCGAACACGGCTATGAGGCCCCCCCCGGTGAGTGGTTCCGTCCATCAATCTTTCATTCTATGCTTGTTGCTCCGAGGAGTAAAGTCTTAATTTGAGCCGTCGTGTTTTGATATTTTGCAGAAGTGGTCGGCATGGGTAAAGGGGGTACGATGCCCAGCCCTGTTGCCAGAACAACCCCAAACTCCCCTGCTCTCGGCGCTTCTAACCGAGGTGCCACATGTGGTGGCTTCCAAAGGGACGAGGACCCAACCCGGGAGGTCCAGTGCTCGGACCCGGGGGACTTCGGTCACCCGATCAGAGGAGACACACACCTCCGCCGCTCAAGACGGCGGCGCCGAGGAGGGCGAGGAGGAGATCCCGCCCCGTAAGGGGAAGAGATCGGTGTCAGAAGACGCCGACGTGGGCATGCCGCCCAAGGGCCAGAAGAGGCTGAGGCAAGCCTCATCCGAGGCCGCCCACAAGTCGTCGGGGAGAGCCGAGCTCTCCGGTGACTCAGAGGAAGACCCCCTCATAACGGGGATGAAGAAGCCTGCGCCTCGAGGGTAAGCCCTTATCCTTGTCTCCCTTGCTTGAGTCATTGTTTCATCAAGAGAAATTTTCACAGAGGCAACTTTTCATACACAGTCCGCCGAAGGTGATCCCCAGCGGCTCCTCGAACGGGTTGCCGTCCGCCAGCGGAATCGAGAGCCCACCGCTTCTCCCCCGATACAAGTCGGTCTAGGGGAGGCAACATCTACCCTGGCCCCCGAGGTCAATACGGCGGGGGCCGACGATGCGGTGGTAATGGCCGAGGTTGAAACCTCGGCCCAGCAAGACCAGGGGACGAAGCGCCCCGAGGTCATCGAAGAAGGGCTGGGCCAGATATCGGCTCAGCAGGAGTCAACCTCAGCACCGCCTTCACAGACGGGGGCTCCTCGGGTGGATCCTTCCGAGGTCGTCCCTCCACCCTAGCCTGCTGTCCGAGGACGGACCGGCGCGGGGTGGGCCGAGGAGGTGGAGGAGGCCCTAAAGGGCTGCTCCCTTAAGGAGGAGCACCGCGTCTTGATGGGCGCAGCGCTGGAAGGCTACCGGTCCGCAGAGGCCGGCCTGCACGAGGTCTTCAAAAACCTTGTAGAAGGTTTCGAGGTACGTCTTCTGCGCATTCGGTTTGCTTTGTCTTTACGAAATTTGTTCGAGGACATAAAAATGTAGCCTGCTAAACGGCGTAATGAGTGAGTAGCCCCCGAGCCCGAAGTCGGTTTCAAGAAACCGTCATCGGGGTCGCTTGAGTAAGTAGGAGCCTGTTAATGAGCCCCCAAGACGCTACCCGAAGTGGCCGTCCTGGAGCATGTTGATGGTCTAGGCCATTTGCATCTAACAAGGATTTGGTTATACTACAGGTGTCAACCTTGGTTCCGGACTCCATCTCCGAAGAGATGAACAGGATGCTTAAGCGATCTCAAGGTAAACAAGCTGAAACTTTGCTGTGTGTGTTGTATTTTGAGGAAAACAACTAAGACTTTAAATATGTTGACAGCGGAGCTAGAGACGCTCAAAGCCGAGCTGGAAAGTGCTCGGAAGGAAGTGCGGCAGCAGAAAGCCGCTGTCGCGAAAGCCGAGAAGGCGCGGGCCGCCGAGAAGGCGGCCGGGGAGAAGCACCAGGCGCGGGTGCTGGAGGTCGAGGAGACCCTGAAGGGCGTGTTTGAAGCACGCGACAAGCTTCAGGAGGAGGAGCGGCGCGAAAGAGGAGCTCGAGAAGCTTCAACGTGCCCACTCCGAACTCAACACCTCGGCTCGCGCGGATCGCGAGGTGCTCCAGCAAGTGGAACAAATCGCCTCGGGTAAGATATTTTTGCTGCAGTGTGCATTTGGCAGCAAAGGGTGTGTCGAGCTCACCCAGTTATGGCGTTCCGCAGAGGTCTTCGAGGATCTCCCGCTGAGTGCAGAGGATGCGGTGGCCTATTTCGGCCAGCTGGCGGGTCATGAGGCGGAGAAAGCCTTCTGGGGTCAATTCCCAGGGTCCCCCTCGGCGCAGCTGCTAAATCATCGAGTGAAGCAGTTGGTCGAGCTGTTCCGCATGACCAGGCCAGCACTCCAGGAACTCTGCGTTGCTCTGTGGCCGGCCGAAGCCATGCCGAGGAGTCTCTTCGGTCTGTCGGCTCGTCTTCGAGATGCCGTGCCCTGCGTTGACCGCTGGAAAAGGTCGGCGTGCTTCGAAGGGGCTTGGAGGGCATACGCATGCGTGAAGACGCACTTCCGCAAAGTAGATGCGGAGACTTGTGCTGCTGGCCCCCCTGCCGATAAGCCGCGGACCGCCGAGCAGTTCTTCACCAAGGTGGAGGCGGGGGCTCGGACCACTGAGGCCATGTGCCCTAAGGACACGATGTATTTTTAGGTAATCCGGAATGCCGGGGTTTATGTTGTAAAGACTTTATCATTTGAAATGAGAATGGTTTGAAGTTCCATATTTTCGTAATTTGATTATTCCTCTGATATGACATTTTAAAGTGAGAGTGGCCAGTCGTCGGCCTTAGCCCCCATGTAGGTCATACAAAGGGTGTTCCCTAAGCCATACTTGACCCTTAGCCGACGTCTCGGTACCCATGGGCGGTCGATGACTTAGAGGAACTAGGCAATCGGACTATAGTGGCTTGATGTCGTTCACTTATCCATAGGAGTTTGACTGTGGGGGTGATGACCAGCCCCCGGTGTAGGAAGTGTTCGGCCTATTTGGCCGAGGATGAAGCCAGAGCACACTTAGGCTAAAAGATAAAAGCCCTTCGTTTAACACGTGTGATCTCTAGGATCACATCGCTTGACGCGGTCTACGGATGGCGGACCAGTTTACGCTTACCTAGATAGTCAGTTTTCGGCTTTCTCCACTGAGGCGGCACGCCAATTGACCTGGCAGCGCAATCACAGTGGTTCTCCCGTTACGCCCTTAACCGAATTCATCGGAAACATAGGGGTACACATAGGAGCCGGGCGACCCAACTATTGACCGAAATCTAGGTTCGAAACTAATGCATATAAGGCCAAAATCCGAGACGCCGAACACATCGGACTTTTCTGATACAATTGTATCTTTTTCAGAGAACGTCATCGTTCCAGAGCTAGACTGATAAAGAAATGCAATAGGGACCTTTAAAGGGCACGGTTTCTTTATTTCGTAATATCAATCATGTACATGCCCTGTGGACGAGAGTAATGGAAAGAATACAATGTAGACGGTAAAGAAGGAGGAGAGAAAACAGGTCGGATAATTACCAACGGATTTTAAAGGATACGGACCGAAGCCTGCCGCACGTCTGCGTTCCCGAGCTGTTGACCAGATCGTCCTGATTGAAGACGAAGAATTTGCGAAGGTCGATGCCCTTCTAGCCCTTTATACACTCTAAGTGTTTGATTGACCGAGCTCGTTGAATGGAGGTGTAGCCAAAGTCATTCTGTGGTTAAAGCCACCTAGACGTATGCATATTTTGGTTGCTTCTTTTACAGATGCGTGCCTGTGCTGGGGCTCTAGGCCTCGTTGTTGCGTGGTGAACCCGCGCATGACGCTTCAGAATTGTTTTGGCTCCTCGGCATCCCAGGGGATCTTGAGTGCAAAATTATGCACCCTAGGGACATAGTGCCCACAGAGAGGGCACTCGAGGAGCCCGCACCGCTATTTCGGGTGTGGGGGTAACTTGCCGAGGTCGACGTGTGCAGCCTTGACGCGCTTCAAAGAGCGGGCAGCACGTTTACTGCTGCGGGCTGCCTCCTCGGACGCTTGAACCTCGGCTGCGAAAGCCGCGGTCTGCTCCTCTATCGGGAGTGAGCGTTCTGTGTTACCATTGACAGTGATAATGCCCTTGGGTCCCGGCATTTTAAGCTTGAGATAGGCATAATTCGGGACTGCGTTAAAGCAGGCGAAGGCTGTGCGCCCAAGGAGCGCGTGGTACCCACTCCGGAAGGGTACGATGTCGAAGATTAACTCCTCGCTTCTGAAGTTCTCGGGCGAACCGAAGACTACCTCTAGGGTTATCGTTCCCGTGCAATGGGCTTCGACGCCCAGGATGACACCTTTAAAGGTGGTAGAGCTCGGCTTGATCCGAGATGAGTCGATGCCCATCTTCCGAACTGTATCCTCGTAAATGAGGTTAAGGCTGCTTCCCCCATCCATTAGGACGCGTGTTAGATGATAACCATCAACGATGGGGTCCATGACGAGCGCTGCCGATCCGCCATGCCGGATGCTGGTCGGATGATCATGCTTATCGAAAGTGATCGGGTAAGCCGACCACGGGTTATACTTCGGGGCGACTGGCTCCAGCGCGTATACGTCCCGAAGTGCACGTTTCCGCTCCCTCCTGGGGATGTGGGTGACGTAGATCATATTGACCTCCGTTACCTCGTTTGGAAACTTCTTCTGCCCTCCATTAGTGGGCTGCCGAGGTTCATCCTCGTCGTCGCTGCGGTGTTGGGTTTTATTTTTTTCCCTCTGCCGCTATCTTCCCATCTTGCTTGATCACCCAGCAATTCCTGTTAGTGTGGGTTGCTGGTTTTTCCTGGGTACCGTGAATCCCACATGGGCGGTCCAGGAGTCTGTCAAGCTGGCTAGGTCCATCTTTGTTCCCCTTATAGGGTTTTCTTTTCTGCCCGGATTTAGGTCCGGTGAATCTTGCGTTGACCGCGGCGTCTTCAGTGTCGCTTCCGCCATTTTTATACCTGCGCTTATTTTTATTGCGCTTTGGTTTTCCATTAGCGTCGCGAATTTCCGAGGTGCCTGCTTCGCCGTTATGGGTACTTCGGGCGAGCCAGAATCTTCTCCCGCGCAAAAGCGAGTCATTAGTGAAGTCAGGGCTGCCATAGTTCTCGGCTTATCCTGTCCGAGCTGTCGAGCCAACCATTCGTCTCGGATGTTGTTCTTAAAAGCGGCGATGGCTTCGGCTTCGGAACAGTCTATAATCTGGTTTTTCTTAGTGAGGAACCTGTAACAGAACTTGCGGGCTGATTCGCCTGGCTGCTGGGTGACACGGCTGAGGTCATCAGCGTCCGGAGGTCGGACATATGTGCCCTGGAAGTTTGCCCGGAAGGCGTCTTCTAGGGCCTCCTAGCTGCCAATAGAATGAGGAGGTAGGCTGTTAAGCCAGTGTCTTGCCGGCCCCTTTAGTTTGAGCGGCAGATATTTAATGGCATGGAGATCATCTCTATTGGCCATGTGTATATGCAGGAGGAAATCCTCGATCCAAACTGCCGGGTCCGTGGTGCCATCATGTGACTCTATGTTGATGGGTTTAAACCATTTCGGGAATTGATGCTCCATCACCTCGTCTGTAAAGCAGATTGGGTGAGCTGGACCTCGGGACCAAGGAGGATCTCGTCGGGTCTCGGGAGAGAGCCGTGAGTAAGTTTGATTTCGGGCACGGTCGTTCCTGTCCTTCCAGGCATTGTAGCCGTTGGGCCCAGCGGGGGCGCGTCCCCTGGATCCGTAGATGGACCGAGGGGGAGCCCTATTTCCTTCAATATGACGTCTAGCGTCATGAGGATCCAGGTTGTCCACGAGGTCTTGACCATGACGGCGTGGGGGCGGCCTGTCACCTTGGTCTTCTCGTCTTGGCCTGTCCCGGCCTCTAGGGGGCCGATCGAGGTCGTCAGCGAGTTCTTCATCAAATTCTAGTAGGAGGTGCCTGCGTGGGTAGGACTTCGGCGCACTATGGTGTCGATTTTCCATATCCTGCTCGGCAGAGAGCACTTCAACCCACTTGTCATTTAGGGCGTCAGTATTTTCCTGCAGCTACTGCTGCTTGCGTTTTAAGCTCCGGGCCGTCGCAACGAGGCGTCGCCGGAAGCGTTCTTGTTTGAAGGGGTCCTCGGGGACGATGAAGTCCTTGGTACCGAGGCTATCGTCTTCCTCGGACTCTGGCATGTAATTGTCGTCGGCCCCTTCGAAGAGGTCATCGGGATCAGAGTCCACAAGAGGTCGATCTGGTGTGCCGTCCCTTGCGGGGGAGGCTTGAATGTCCTCCTCATGGTCATTGGCATCACCATCCTCCGAGTCATTGTTAGTGGCTGTCGCGTCGTTGCCACTGGTTCTCCATTATTTCCCCGTCGGCGTCTGCGTCGACGTCTTGGAGGGGACTTGGGGGTGTCCACCATGTAGACATCGTAGGTGGATGTGGCCGTCCACCTGCCCGTGTTAACCGGGGCCAAGGTGTCCTCAAGGGGGCAATCAGTATCTTCCTCCATGTCGGAAGGTTCGCCATAGTCCAACACGTCGGTTAAATCATCGACCGTGGCGACTAAGTGGGTGGTGGGTGGGGTATAAATTTCCCTATTGTCGGCTTTAAGTCCGATTTGATCATAAACCGAAGTCTTGTCGTCCGAGATGGACATGCTCCGGATACGGTCGAGCATCTCGTCGAGCTGAGATAGCTCTTCAGGATCCATGGACGCGCCATATGCACGGCTGATTTGAAGCAGCCCTGGTGTGTGACCGGACGTATTTCCGGTTCGAGGGGAATCTGAGCATGGATCCAATTTTTGCGCCGGGATCGATTCTGGCGCTGGCGTAATTTCAGGTGTGGGCACCGGATCTATCTCCGGATCGACAATTGGGGAGGGACTTGCCGGGGCGGCGGCGTCCGGAGTCTTAAGAAGCACCATGACGGAGTTCGGTTCCAGAGTCGAGCCTCCAGAACCGGACGAGCCTTCGATCCGGCCGGGAGTCCATCCCGATAAGACGAGCTCGCCACGGGAGTCCGTAGTGTACTCGAGGCCGCCAAAGGTCATGATCCGACCAGGGGCGTAGTTCTCGACAGAGGTCAGATGACCCGTCGAGTCGGCGCAAAATACCATGCTGCCGAAGACGAAAAGCTGTCCTGGGGCGTAGACGTCCCCACAGCCATTCATGCAGTTGATCTAAAGATGAGCCATCAATCTTTCTGGTGATCACGCGGCAGAACTCTCAATGAAAGCACCAGTGTCGGTGTAAAAACCGGCAGACCTCGGGGTAGGGGGTCCCAAGCTGCGGATCTCGGATCGATGGTAACAGAGACAAAGGGAGACAATGTTTTACCCAGGTTCGGGCCCTCTTGATGGAGGTAAAACCCTACGTCCTGCTTCTGTTTATATTAATGGAGGTGTATCGAGTACAGAGTTGATCTACCTCGAGATCGTAATATGTGTCTAACTACTATAGCTAGGTGTTCGATGTTTCGCTAATGTCTCCTACAGGCTAAACCCTATGGCTTATGTACATGCCAGGGAGGGTATCTAGGGTTACAAGGTCGGTATCGTGGAATAAGGCGGTTGGAATAATCTTGAAGCATACGTCAAGTCTTCAGTAGAGGTAGTCTTGATCACGTCTCCCATGTGCGACATCCGGAGTCCATCTTGATCACGTATGAGGTCATATCGGCCCATCCGAGGTATCGGGCCGGCTAGGTTGGCACCCCACAATCCAGGACACCATCACACATGTACAAAGTTTATTCATATGATGCTTGCATTAAATCACACAAAAATAACAAAATGGCAAGTTTTATCAGTTGCATGTTAGGTAACCCTCCGGCAATCATCGGGGACTCCTCCGTCACTAATACATCTCGAATATTCCAGTTAATGCAATAATATTATCTTATAATATCACTAATACATCTCGAATAATCCAGTTAATGCAAAAATAATCTCACATAATATCACTAAACATCTCTCCCAATCAAACTGGACGTCGACTCCCGATTCCTGAGCCGCGGGCGGTGAACACCCAAAGAGAAGGAACCATCACAGGGTCATAGCTCGGGTGAGATCCCTGAAGAAACTGCCAGGTATTGGAGAAGTTGTCGTCCAACGCAACCATGTAGCGACGGACGTTCTCGTCCTCCTCCCTGACACGGCGACGTACCACCCTCTCGGGGGCCGGCTCCCTCTGCACCGATAGTGGCCCACGCGACCGCCACCAAAGAAGCTCCGGGTCGACGACGAGACCCCGATTCCTCACCAAGTTGCGCGCCCCGAAAGGTAGCACCTCCCAGTGCCAGCCCGGCGGAGCCCAGTCCCGGACATGGCGCCTCTCAAACTGGTTGTCGCCGCCGAGTCGACGATGAGGATGCGGGCCGGGCATCGTCGCCGAGAACAAATTCCTATGAAAACAAATACACGATTTCTATATTTTTCTTTTTTTCTCTCACCACATGTCTATATTTTTTATACACCTATCAAATACACGATTCACATTTTTGAAATCTAGTGACAAAAAAAAAGAGGAGGTGAAGGGGGATTCGTAGCTCACCCTCGGCTGTAGAGGAAGTAGTTGATCAGCGGAGGGAAGATCGGGGACCAACAGCTCCGACGTCGATAAACACTCCTCGGAGATGCAACACCACAAATCTGTAATTTGTACCGATTTAAAAATTTAGACCATCACATATCATATAGCTTTTAACAACATCTCAAATTGCAAAATAAGCTTCATCATCAATTATTCATGTCGATCGTCGGGGACGACTCCTCCGGCGATCGTCGAGGACGACTCCTCCGGCGATCGTCGGAGCCTCCTCTGGCGATCGTCGAGGACTCCTCCCCCCTCATGTCGAAGTTATGCCGAAGTTATCGGGGTTATGTTTTAACATCCCCCCCTCATGTTGAAGTTATACCAAAGTTATCGGGGTTATGTTTTAACGACCCCCCCCCCTCATATCGATAGCGTGACCCGGGCAAAAAGGAATGAAAGAAAAAGTTAAGTATCTTTAGTCACGGCAGTTATTGTGGTGTTAACCGCGCAATCCCTGGCATATGAAACTATCTAAAAAAATTAACCTACATAAAACTATACATATTAAACTAAAAAACCCTATCCAATTAACCTATCCAAAAAAAAAGCTTAATTAACCTATATGAAACTATACATAATAACTGATATGAAACTATCTAAAAATAATATCTATTAACCTATCTAATTAACCTATATGAAACTATCTAAAAACACTATCTAATTAACCTATATGAAACTATACATATTAACCGATATGAAACTATCTAAAAAAATATGTAATTAACCTATCTAATTAATGTATATGAAACTATTTAAAAAAAACTATCTAATTAAGCTCATCGTGCGTAGGAGACGACGAAGCCGGCGTGGAGCAGGTGGGCACCGCGGCGGTGGTGGAGGGGGCGCCGGTGGAGGAGGGGGGCACCGCGGTGGAGCGGGGGCGCCGGTGAATCGCCGCGGTGGAGCGGCGGTGGGGAGGGGTGGCGGGTCGCCGTGGATCAGGCGTGGGGAGGGGCCGATGGCGGCAGCGTGGGGGGGGGAATAGGAGGAGGAGGAGGGGATCGGGGCGGCGCTCACAGCGAGGAGGCGTTGGTGACGGCGTCGGGGTAGGGCATCGGCGACGGCGTCGGGGCAGCGCGTCCAGGCGAGGAGAGGCGATGGAGAAGTTTGGGGGAGGAAAAATTTCGCTAAGTGTATATAGCCCGAGCTTTAGTCCCGGTTGGTGGCTCCAACCGGGACTAAAGGCCTACCTTTAGTCCCGGTTGGAGGCACCAACCGGGACTAAAGCTAAATTTCAGCAGCCCAAAGGGCGCGAAACCCAGGCCTTTAGTCCCGGTTGGTGGAACGGACCGGGACTAAAGGGAGGCCTTTAGTCCCGGTTGGTGGCACCAACCGGGACTAAATCTATTTTTGGTTTTAGACCTTTTTAGGATATTTTAGTTTTAGTTTTCTTTTAAACAGATTCAAAAACTTTTCATAACTTGACCCGATGAGGGATGATGACGATGACGATGAAGCATACGTCAAAAGAAGAAGCAAGACTACATTACCTATGAAAGATTGTACTCCGTGGAAAAGAAAAAGTCACGACAAGGGGCTAAATTATTCAATAATGAACAAAAAAGGAAAGAAGATCACTGTGAAACGTCGTCGACGCTGAGAAACTATCATTTATATATGTATCTATATTTTGTATACGCACTTAACCGTTATGACGAGGGTCATATTTCGATGCGTGGCAGCGCCGCCTCGCACCCTGACAATCCTTCATCATTGCCGTTGCACACGTGTACCAAGGCGCTCCTCGCTCTGAGTCCCTAATACGCGGGCTCGCGCTTGCCTGGCTCCACATGTCATCGGCATTTCTCTTTTCCATGATACGTCCGCAAGCCTGTCTTTCGGTCTTTCTATATAGCATCGTCCAAGCCGCTTCAGCTCCAAAGAGGGGTTTTCTTTCTGGCTTCGCTGTCCTATGCCACTGCCAACTCCTTAGGTAGGGTACGGACGTAGCTTGTCCATGTCTGCGCTAGGTGGAGGTGGCAGGCGCAGCGGCCACGGCCGCGGCGGCGAGTCCTCCAGAGCGCAGGAAGGTGGCTACAGATTCAAAAACAGTAGCATACATGCCTAGTTTTCATTTAATTATTTTTGCAATTAAAGTTTTTAACAAAAAATACTTTGATCATAACTAGAGTTTTATATAGTTTTAAGTTAATATTATTTTGATCATAACTAGAGTTTTATAAAAACTTTTTAGTTGATTCTTTTTGCTATTGAAGAATATTATAGTTTTGTTTTAGTTGATCATAACTAAAATTCTAGCATGTCACAAATGCCATATTTGATGATCTTGCCAAGTCTCATGGCTTGGAGAACAAGATAACATCATCAAATTCCCTCGAAACCATCTCTGTCCATTTTCTAATTTGAGCAACTTAACATTGCTAAACATGTCCAAATGAGCTCAAACTTGGTACACCTGCTAAAATGGTCTAAATATTTGCATTGATTAACTCCTCTGTATAATTAAAATACTAAAATGATATGAATAATTGAAATTTCATAACTTAATAAATAATTATTCTAAAATCATGTTTCAAATGCCAAAATGCCCTAGCTAGCTCTTACAAAGATTCCCTCCGGTTTGTCCGAAGTGGCACTTTCCAGCTATAAGTCCGGAACCTCACAGTAGAGAGAAAGTGATGGCGGTGAAGCCGGTCACATCCCAGAGTGGGATCTTTTGGGGTATAAAACTATTTCTTCACGTGTGTCCCTTGCTTATTGCGCCGTAACCATGGATAATCTTCATCATTTAACTGGATGCTTGGGTCAGTCTTCACTGTGAAGGGAGGAATTTCATGAAACTTTTCATAATCTTCTGACATGTCTGTCTTGTCCTCCACTCCCACAATGTTTCTTTTCCCTGAAAGAACTATGTGGAGCTTTGGCTCATCGTATGATGTATTCGCTTCCTTATCTTTTCTTTTTCTCGGTTTGGTAGACATGTCCTTCACATAGAAAACCTGCGCCACATCATTGGCTAGGACGAATGGTTCGTCTGTGTACCCAAGATTGTTGAGATCCACTGTTGTCATTCCGTACTGCGGGTCTACCTGTACCCCGCCTCCTGTCAGATTGACCCATTTGCACCGAAACAAAGGGACCATAAAATCACGTCCATAGTCAAGTTCCCATATCTCCTCTATGTAACCATAATATGTCTCCTTTGCCCTATTTATGTTTGCTGCATCAAAGCGGACACCACTGTTTTGGTTGGTGCTCTTTTTATCTTGGGCGATCGTGTAAAATGTATTCCCATTTATCTCGTACCCTTGGAAAGTCAATACAGTCGAAGATGGTGTCCTGGCCAACAAGTACAGCTCATCTCCAACCGTGGTGTTACCCATGAGATGTGTTTGCAACCAACCGCCGAAAGTCCCCATGTGTTCACGTGTAATCCAGTCGTCAGACTGCTCTGGGTGTTTGGAGCATAAAATATTCTTGTGTTCATTGATATACGGGGCCACCAAGGTAGAATTCTGTAGAACTGTGTAGTGTGCTTGCGCCCAAGAATGCCCGTCCCTACATATTATTGCTTTCAGTCCTAGCGTGCCTTTTCCACCCAGTCTCCCCTCATGCCGCGATTCAGGAACACCAATCGGCTTAAGGTCAGGAATAAAGTCAACACAAAACTCAATGACCTCCTTTGTTTCATGGCCCTTGGAGATGCTTCCTTCTGGCCTAGCACGGTTATGAACATATTTCTTTAAGACTCCCATGAACCTCTCAAAGGGGAACATATTGTGTAGAAATACAGGACCCAGAATTGCAATCTCGTCGATTAGGTGAACTAGGACGTGCGTCATAATATTGAAGAAGGATGGTGGGAACACTAACTCAAAACTGACAAGACATTGAACCAAATCATTATGTAACCTTGGTATGATTTATGGATCGATTACCTTCTGAGAAATTGCATTGAGGAATGCACATAGCTTCACAATGGCTAATCGAATATTTTCTGGTAGAAGCCCCCTCAATGCAATCGGAACCAATTCCGTCATAATCACGTGGCAGTCATGAGACTTTAGGTTTTGGAATTTTTTCTCTGCCATATTTATTATTCCCTTTATATTTGACGAGAAGCCAGACGGGACCTCGATACTGAGCAGGCATTCAAAAAGATTTCCTTCTCTGCTTTGGTAAGAGCGTAGCTGGCAGGACCTTGATACTGCTTTGGATGCATGCCATCTTTTTCGTTCATACGTTGCTGGTCCTCCTGTGCCTCCGGTGTATCTTTTGTCTTCCCATACATGCCCAAGAAGCCTAGCAGGTTCACGCAAAGATTCTTCGTCACGTGCATCGGGTCGATTGCAGAGCGGACCTCTAGGACTTTCCAATAGGGTAGCTCCCAAAATATAGATTTCTTCTTCCTCATGGGTGCGTGTCCGTCAGCGTCATTCGGAACAGATTGTCCACTAGGACCCTTTCCAAAGATTGCTTTTAAATCCTTGACCATATCAAATATATCATCACCAGTACGGGGGACAGGCTTCTTCCGATGATCTGCCCCACCTTTGAAATGCTTGCCTTTTTTTCTTAAGGCATGCTTGGTCGGAAGAAATCGACGATGTCCCAGGTACACATTCTTCTTACATTTGACCAAATATATACTTTCAGTCTCATCTAAACAGTGCGTGCATGCGTTGTATCCCTTGTTTGACTGTCTTGAAAGGTTACTAAGAGCAGGCCAATCATTGATGGTTACAAACAGCAACGCTCGTAGGTCAAATTCCTCCTGTTTGTGCTCATCCCACACACGTACACCTTTTACATTCCACAGCTGTAAAAGTTCTTCAACTAATGGCCTTAGGTACACATCAATGTCATTGCCGGGTTGCTTAGGCCCTTGGATGAGCACTGGCATCATAATGAACTTCCGCTTCATGCACAACCAAGGAGGAAGGTTATAGATACATAGAGTCACAGGCCAGGTGCTATGATTGCCATCTTCACATATACCAAACCATAAGTTCCTTGCGTCACCTGCAAACTCCGGCCACTTTCTCTCGATTTTGCTCCACTGCGCCCCATCAGCGGGTACTCTCAACATCCCGTATTTCTTACGGTCTTCTTTGTGCCATCGCAACAAGTTGGCATGCTCTTTGTGTCTGAACAGACGTTTCAACCGTGGTATTATAGGAGCATACCACATCACCTTAGCAGGAACCCTCTTCCTAGGGCGCACGCCCTCAACATCACTAGGGTCATCTCGTCTGATCTTATACCGCAATGCACCGCATATCGGGCATGCATTCAAATTCTCATACTCCTCACCGCGTTAGAGGATGCAGTCATTAGGGCATGCATGTATCTTCTGTACCTCCAATCCTAGAGGGCAGAGAACCTTCTTTGCTTCATACGTACTGTCCGACAATTTGTTATCCTTTGGAAGCTTCTTCTTCATTATTTTCAGTAGCTTCCCAAATCCCTTGTCGGATAAACCATTCTCTGCCTTCCATTGCAGCAATTCCAGTGTGGTACCAAGCTTTGTGTTGCCATCTTCGCAATTTGGGTACAACCATTTTTTGTGATCCTCTAACATGCGATCGAACTTCAACTTCTCCCTTTCACTTTCACATTCTCTCTGTGCATCAACAATGACCCAGCGAAGATCATCAGCGGGCACATCTGGTGCCTCTTGATCTTCAGCTTCCCCCGTTGCCGTATCACCGTATTCAGGGAACATAGGATAGTTGTCATCATCCTCTTCTTCTTCATTGTCTTCCATCATAACCCCTCTTTCTCCGTGCTTGGTCCAACAATTATAGTGGGGCATGAAACCCTTCTCAAGCAGGTGGAAGTGAAGGGTTTTCGAGGAAGAGTAATCCTTCGTATTCTCACAGACAACACATGGACAGTACATAAAACCATTCTGCTTGTTTGCCTCAGCCACATCGATAAAATTATGCAGGTCCATAATGTACTCGGAAGTGCGTCAGTCACCGTACATCCATTGCCGGTTCATCTGCATTATGTAATTAAGTATATCAAAAACCATTACAGAACATCATGAATAGAGAAATGACCAAATTAATACAAGTTCATCATCACATTAAAACCAAAGTACAGTAGTGATCAAATGTTATTACTGCAAAAATAAATACATAAAGTTCATACATAGTTCTCATAAAACAACATACAACTATGTAAAACATTTAAATGCAACAACAAATGCGATCAAAATCGCAACTAAGGTAACAATTGATCCAACAGCATAATGATACCAAGCCTCTTTATCAATTGCATATTTTCTAATCTTTCAAATCTTCAAGCGCATTGCATCCATCTGGATCTTGTGTAGATCGACGACATCGGCAACATGCAACTCCAATTTCATCTTCTCTTCTTCAATTCTTTTCAATTTTTCTTTCAAATAATTGTTTTCTTTTTCAACTAAATTTAACCTCTCGACAAGAGGGTCGGTTGGAATTTCCGGTTCACATACCTCCTAGATAAAAACATCTATGTCAAGTCGGTCAGCATAATTGTCATAAACACTAAATGAAACAAATAGTTATAAAAGATAATATACCACATCCGAATCATAGACCGGACGAGAGCCGACGGGGGCGGATACCAAAACCATGGCACTATATAATAACAAACAATAATACAAGTAAGAAAATTATACAAGTAGCTATCTAAATCATACAAGTAAGAATTTGTTCTTTAAAAAAAAAGATAAGAACAAGAGGCTCACCACGGTGGTGCCGGCGACGAGATCGGCGCGGGCGATCGACGGCGGTGAGGACGGGGACGGGGACGGGACGACACCCTACACATGTGCAAACTAAGTAGTTAATTTGAGCTCAAATTGTGCATCTAAATCAAATAAACTCCCACATACACTCCTCCACTATCCCACAAACCACTCTACTTCTAGAGCATATGAAATGAGCTAAACTAGCAGTGAGAGATGAAAGGATGAAGTTGCTAACCTTTTAGAACACTTGGATAGTTGGTGCACCGCCAAATCTAGACAAATCTTGGGGAAAATGGAGCTTGGAGGTCGAGCTTGGAGGAAGAACAGAGGAGAAAGCTTAAGTGTGGCTCGGGCATTTCATCGAACACCTCATGTGCATAAGAAGTGAGAACAGAGTAGCACACACACCTCCCACCTTCTACGGCCAAAAAACAGAGGAGAGGGCGGGCAGGGGCGAGGATATATATAGGCATCTTTTTAGCCCCGGTTGGTGTCTAGAACCGGGACTGAAGACTAACCTTTAGTCCCGGTTGGAGACACCAACTGGGACTAAAGGGAGCGAGGCCCTTTAGTACCGGTTGGTGTCTGGAACCGGGACTAAAGGTCCCAGTCGAACCGGGACTGATGCCTGCCGAGGCCCGGCCGGCGTATTATCCGCTTGAACCGGGACTGATGCTCACGTTAGTCCTGGTTCGTAACATGAACGGGACTATTGCTCTGATCTGGCCAGAACCAAAGCCCTGTTTTCTACTAGTGGTGTGTGATGTGTGTGTGTGTGTGCTTTCTGTGTTGTGTGTGTGTCTGATGTGCTATTGGTGGTGCTGTTGGTGTGTGTGTGATGTGTGTGTGTGTGAGAGAGAGAGTGAGTGCTATTGGTGTGTGTGTGTGTGAGTGGGTGCTGTGTATGTGTGTGTGAGTGAGTTAGTGGGTGCAATTTTTTTGTGAGTGAGTGAGTGATTTTGGTGTGTGGGTGTTGGACATATGCTTGACACTACTTTAGATAAACATGTGACTGACACTACTTCATTCTTTCGTGCAAGACATGCATCTATTTTGACAATAGAGAGTGAATTCTGTCGCACGCTTCAAGGGTAATCTCTTCCCGTTCATGTGTAGGTTTCCATTATTTGTAGATCACTTAAATAGTAACGTAACCTAGGCGTCTCCCGTTCGGAAGGGTTGTATTTATAAATATGCAAGTCTTTGCATATTTATAACCTCAACTCTTTCGAATTGTCCACGTTTTCCATGGACAACCCGAGGATGTGTAGGCTAGAATGGGAAAACCTATGCAGTTTCGATGGTAGTATGCACCTGAACGGGAGTTCAAGCATCTTCATGGCAAATGTAAGAATAAATCCCGCATCGAAGCCTCCATAGCCGAGGCATACCTGAACGAGGAGGTGGCAATGACCACGACAAAGTACTATCATGACAGTATTCAGACTATGTTAAATCCAGCTCCTCGTTATAATGAAGAACCCACCAGTAATGTTTTCGACCTTAGCCTCTTCGAAGGCCATGGTGGCAATGCAAGTGGTTCGAAGCACAAGAACTTTTCACCTACCGAGTGGTCGACTCTTATGATCTATGTCTTGACCAACATGGAAGAAGTGCAGCCGTACATAAAGTAAGTGTAGAACACCTTCATTGACAACTACTCACTAGTCTTGACTCCTAACTCGAATTCTTCTCATTGCTATAGGGAATTCCAGAACGAATTCTGGAAGCTACCATGGCCCCCTAGCGACGAAGAATCAACAAACCTTCTTGGAGATACCAATGCTGATGGCGGTTTCATTTCTTGGTTCTCAAGAAAAGTAACTTTCCTAACTTTATGTACACTTCAAATTGTTCTTACTTGCCGGTAATGTTTCCACTAATGAACCAGACAATCTCCTATTAATCTTGTAGGCATACACGGAGGTTGATATGGATGCCAAATTGAGAGAAGTAGCCAAAGGTTTTGAATACGAGGCCAAGTCATTTGAGGCTTACGACATGAATGGGTATCGTTTCCACACTGATAAACACACGCGTGAGAGGCCCAATCGAAGGGCAATAAATAGTGGTGTCTATTGTCTAGGGACAGATGGACGTCACTACTATGGAACTATCGAAGAAATTTATGAGCTGCAATACTGTGGTCTACAAGGTGTGAAGCCTGTCGTATTCAGATGCAGCTGGCTCAATCCAGAGAAAGTGAGAAGGACCCCTAGTATTGGCTGGGTCGAAGTTGAACGAGCATCGAAATATGCAGGAAATGATGTCTATATTATGGCTCAACAGGCTACACAAGTGTTTTATCTCCCGTACGCGTGCACATCTACGGAACATATCGATCTCTTGAAATGGGATGTTGTGTACAAGATACCCCCGCATACCAAGGTACCTACCCCAAACAAGGACGATTACCACATAAACCCTGACACATACGAGGGAGAGTTCTATCAAGAAGCAGACAATGAAGAAGACGAAGATGATGCGGAGGAAGATGATGGCGTGCATCACGAAGATGATGCTATGGAACATGAGGCCATGGATGATGTGGAAGTAGATAATGCGGAGGACGGATACGAGGATGTTTCTGACCCTCGAGATTTGGCATTACTTCTGTGATGGCAAATGGGGCTAGATGATGATGAGGGTCCCCCTGAAGACTTCGAGGATGAATGTATGAACGGGCATGATAGCGATGATGACAGTCCTGATCCAAATGTTGCACCTAATATTGACCCCTATTTCTAACAACTGCATGTAATCGTGTGAGAACTCTATGTATGCGTGTCACAACTCCATGTATTCGTGTAACAACTCTTCGTATTCGTATGTGCAACAACTCTATGTGTTCGTGTGTGTAACAACTCTATGTATTCGTGTGTGTAACAACTCTATGTATTCGTGTGTGCAACAACTCTATGTATTCGTGTGTGTAATAACTATATGTATTATTGTGACAACCCCATGTATTCTTCATATGTGATATATTTAATGTATTTACATCAAGTTGTATCATCTGTACTAATTGGTTTGTTCTTCTTCGTATCAGGTGATTGAAACATGACAGGTGGCAACAAGAATCCAAAGGAAAGTTTGAAAGATGTGGCAGCTCTGTACAATGATCAACTTGCTAAGAAGGCCAAACGATCGGCGGGTCTAGACCTCCCTGCGAAAAACCGGGTGAAACGAGGTCGAGTAGGACGCGGGGGAGGAGGAGTAGGAGGCGGACGAGGTGGAGGCGAAGGAGGCGAAGGAGGAGGAAGAGGAGGAGGAGGCGGACGAGGTGGAGGCGGAGGAGGCGGGGGAGGAGGATGAGGAGGCGGCTCGAGGAGGCGAACGAGTAGGAGTAGATGAGGCAGGAGGAGGAGGCGGACGAGGAGGGGGACGAGGAGGATGAGTAGGACGAGGAGGAGGAGGAGTGGTGGTCGACGGAGGAGACAGACGCGTAGGAGGGAAGACGGCTGGAGGAGGTGGAGGAGAAGCAGCATCCTTACGTAGAGCAGCCCGGAGTAGAGCACCTCTTTCTTCTCCTGGACCCTCTGATGCACTGCTTCGCCAGCCTCAGGAGGAGGATGCACGACAGCCGGAGGAGGAAACAGAGGATGGGGAGGAGGCAAGTGAGGAGGAGGAGGATGAGGAGGATGAGGAGGAGGTGGTGGAGGACGACGCCACCGAGAGGAGGCTGGTTGTTCGTCAGATTTCTGAGGGTGGGGATGGACCCTCACGAGTGACGGAGCACCACGAGGTGAGCGGCTCACAGCTGGGCGGTTCGACTATCAGCACTACTTCCACACGGAAAGTGTGGCTGCGTGGTCCTTCAAAGCTTCCGAAACGTCCATATGTGCATAGAAACGTGTTGATTAAACCAGTGGGAGAGAAGTAAGTGGTTATATTGACTCATCCCATATAAATTGTACCTTTGTCATTTCATCACTTATAATATGACTTCACTCTTCCTAATGCAGGAGCTTAATAAAAGCTGGTGAGAGGCGTCCGCCACGCTCGCCGAGTGGCATCATCGGGGGTCTTTGCAGGTTAAATTATCCTGGACTGGTCACTTTGCCGAACGGTATCATTGAGCCAGCTTGGTCATGGGATCACTACAAACACGCTCCGGATTTCCTGGATATGCGTCAGAGGGTTTATGATACCAGAGCCTTGCGAGTGGTCAACGATTTCTGGGTAAGTCCTTTCAAACACCGCAATGTCAATACCAAAAGGTTTAAATTTGCCATAGTCATGATTTTACCCTTCTCACATGTATGCATGTTTGTAGGATTTCTTTACATGCGTAGATGGTGAGAAGGATCGCGCCAATGTGGTGGTTGAGAATATTGCCAAGAAACTAGTCAATGACATGCACTATGAGGAGCGCGTCCAGTTAGTGGTCAAGTATCACGCGGACTATCTCAACCAGAAGATTTCCAAACAGGAGGCTCGAGGGAAGCATCTTACACGGGACGAATACTTCAAGGCAAGTGACGATGGATGCTTGTTATTCCCTACATTACCGCAAATTAGATTCCTTACTAAGATGCATTTGTTTACTTATTACAGGTGATTCCTCGGTGATGCGCTGACAAACATCCGTGCTGGGAGAAGATCGTCGAACGGTAGACAGATCCAGGGTGGCAGGATGAACACAAGGTAATAGGGGAACGACGTAAGTTGATGGGTTGTCCAGGACACCGTCAAGGCAACCTCACCATCCCAGGTGTCGTCTCCAAACAAGTAGGCAACAACATCCTTTTCTTTTCATCATGTTCTCTTTTAGCATTCCCTTGATTGTTTGGATCGCTTTCTTTTGCAGAGAGAAGACACTGGCAAGGATATCTCTTTCTTCGAGGCATGGACCATCAAACGTACCAAAGATGACAAGGAGAAGGACCCACTCCACCCAGAGAGGGACTGGATCAGCTCCAAAGCCCGGTTAGATGGGGAGAACTACACCAAAAAACTGAAGGAGACGTACGGGCAAGAGGCTGATCCTCACGTGGTGCCGTTTGACCCTCTTGTGGCCATTGCCGCTGCAGGCGGTAGACCGAATGGCCGGATGGCGGTTCACGTCGATTCTTGCATAACCTCCTCCCTTTCGTGTGACGCCCCTGCTCGACCGTGCACTAATCATACACCCAAATGCACACGACCGAGATCAGAGACTCGCGGGAAGATATCACAACACAACTCTAAACACAAATAAAAGTCATACAAGCTTTATATTACAAGCCAGCGGCCTCGAGGGCTCGAATACATAAGCTCGTGAACAAGCGTTAGCGGAAGCAACACAATATCTGAGTACAAACACAAAAGGGAAATAAGTTTGCCTTAAGAAGGCTAGCATAACAGCGACACTGATCGAAAAGGCGAAGGCCTCCTGCCTAGGGCCTCCGAACTACTCCTGGTCGGCGGGCTCAACGTAGTAGTAGGTGCCTCCGGGGATCTCCTGCTCCCGGGCTCCGTCGTCTGATCGCAGCAACCGGGTATGGGAAAAGAAGTAGCAAAGCAACCGTGAGTACTCATCCAAAGTACTCGCAAGACTTACATCAGAACTATACTAAGTATGCATTGGTATCAAAGGAATGGGGCTATATCTTTGGACTGAACTGCAGAATTGCCGGAACAGAGGGGGAAAGGCCTAGCCTATCGAAGACTAGCATCTTGAAGCAATCTTGCAGCATCAGAAGAGAATAGAACAAGATAACATATAATCAATCATATTTTAGTAATGTCCTGGGATCCTTCCTCGACTACCCTATGAGAAAGTGATCCCGAGAGCTGTAGTAACAGCTTAACATTGTAACAGTATCCATTTGTAGTTGTAGCAGATCAGGATACAACTCTGAGCGTCCTGTTACCGTGGACACGGCTATTCGAATAGATAACTTCCCTGCAGGGGTGCACTATTGTTACCCAACACGCTCGATTACATCTGGCCGGACACACTTGCTGGGTAATGCCCGGCCTCGGGTAATCGACACGCCGTCACTAGTAGAAAACAGGGCTTTGGTCCTGGCCAGATCAGAGCATTAGTCCCGGTCGTATTATGAACCGGGACTAATGGGAGCATCAGTCCCGGTTCGAGAGGCTAGGACGCCGGCCGGGCCTCGGCAGGCATCAGTCCCGGTTCGGCTGGGACCTTTAGTCCCGGTTCCATCCACCAACCGGAACTAAAGGGGTTGCTGCCCTTTAGTCCCGGTTGGTGTCTGGAACCGGGACTAAAGGGTAGGCCATTAGTGCCGGTTTTAGACACAAACCGGGACTATAGTTTTGCCTATATATATCCACGCCCCCCCCCCCATCTCCTCTGTTTTTTGGCCGTGGAAGGGTGGAGGTGTGGGCTACTCTGTTTTTTGCCTATATATGCACATGAGGTGCTCGATGAAATGCCGGAGCCACACTTAAGCTTTCTCCTCTGTTCTTCCTCCAAGCTCCATTTTCCCCAAGATTTGTCTAGGTTTGGCGGTGCACCAACTATCCAAGTGTTCTAAAAAGGTTAGCAACTTCATCCTTTCATCTCTCACTTAGCTCATTTCAAATGCTCTAGAAGTAGTGTGGTTTGTGGGTTTTAGTGGAGGAGTGTATGTGTGAGTTTATTTGATTTAGATGCACAATTTGAGCACAAATTAACTTCTTAGTTTGCACATGTGTAGGCTGCCGTCCTGTCCCCATCCCCGTCCTCACCGCCGTCGATCGCCCGCGCCGATCTCGTCGCCGGCACCACCGTGGTGAGCCTCTTGTTCTTATCTTTTTTTTAAAGAAATAATTCTTACTTGTATGATTTATATAGCTACTTGTATAATTTTCTTACTTGTATTATTGTTTGTTATTATATAGTGCCATGGTTTTGGTATCCACCCCCGTCGGCTCTCGTCCGGTCTATGATTCGGATGTGGTATATTATCTTTTATAACTATTTGTTTAATTTAGTGTTTATGACAATTATGCCGACCAACTTGACATAGATGTCTTTATCTAGGAGGTATGTGAACCAGAAATTCCAACCGACCCTCTTGTCGAGAGGTTAAATTTAGTTGAAAAAGAAAACAATTATTTGAAAGAAAAATTGAAAAGAGTTGAAGAAGAGAAGATGAAATTGGAGTTGCATGTTGCCAATGTCGTCGATCTACAAAAGATCCAGATGGATGCAATGCGCTTGAAAATTAGAAAGATTAGAAAATATGTCATTGATAATGAGGCTTGGTATCATTATGCTGTTGGATCAATTGTTACCTTAGTTGCGATTTTGATCGCATTTGTTGTTGCATTTAAATGTTTTACATAGTTGTATGTTAGTTTCAATGTATGTTTTAATTAGATGCTCTAGAGAGCTGTATGTTGTTCTATGAGAACTATGTATGAACTTTATGTATTTATTTTTCCAGTAATAACATTTGATCACTACTGTACTTTGGTTTTAATGTGATGATGAACTTGTATTAATTTGGTCATTTCTCTATTCATGATGTTCTGTAATGGTTTTTGATATACTTAATTATATAATGCACACAGATGAACCGGCAATGGATGTACGGTGACCGACGCACCTCCGACTACATTACGGGCCTGCATAATTTTCTCGATGTGGCTGAGGCAAACAAGCAGAATGGTTTTATGTATTGTCTATGTACTGTCTGTGAGAATATGAAGGATTACTCTGACTCGAAAACCCTTCACTTCCACCTGCTTAAGAAGGGTTTCATGCCACACTATAATGTTTGGACCAAGCACGGAGAAAGAGGGGTTATGATGGAAGACAACGAAGAAGAAGAGGATGATGACAACTATCCTATGTTCCCTGAATACGGTGATACTGCAATGGGGGAAGCTGAAGATCAAGAGGCACCAGATGTGCCCGATGATGATCTTCGCTGGGTCATTGTTGATGCACAGAGAGGATGCGAAAGTGAAAGGGAGAAGTTCGAGTTCGATCGCATGTTAGAGGATCACAAAAAAGGGTTGTACCCAAATTGCGAAGATGGCAACACAAAGCTCGGTACCACACTGGAATTGTTGTAATGGAAGGCAGAGAATGGTGTATCTGACAAGGGATTTGGGAAGCTACTGAAAATAATGAAGAAGAAGCTTCCAAAGGATAACGAATTGCCTGACAGTACGTACGAAGCAAAGAAGGTTCTCTGCCCTCTAGGATTAGAGGTGCAGAAGATACATGCATGCCCTAATGACTGCATCCTCTACCGCGGTGAGGAGTACGAGAATTTGAATGCATGCCCGGTATGCGGTGCATTGCGGTATAAGATCAGACGAGATGACCCTGGTGATGTTGAGGGCGAGCGCCCCAGGAAGAGGGTTCCTGCCAAGGTGATGTGGTATGCTCCTATAATACCACGGTTGAAACGTCTGTTCAGAAACAAAGAGCATGCCAAGTTGTTGCGATGGCACAAAGAAGGCCGTAAGAAAGATGGGAAGTTGAGAGTACCCGCTGATGGGTCGCAGTGGAGAAAAATTGAGAGAAAGTGGCCGGACTTTGCAGGTGACGCAAGGAACTTATGGTTTGGTTTAAGTGCAGATGGCATTAATCCTTTTGGGGAGCAGAGCAGCAATCATAGCACCTGGCTTGTGACTCTATGTATCTATAACCTTCCTCCTTGGTTGTGCATGAAGTGGAAGTTCATTATGATGCCAGTGCTCATCCAAGGCCCTAAACAATCCGGCAACGACATTGATGTGTACCTAAGGCCATTAGTTGAAGAACTTTTACAGCAGTGGGACATAAAAGGTGTACGTGTGTGGGATGAGCACAAACAGCAGGAATTTGACCTACGAGCGTTGCTGTTTGTAACCATCAATGATTGGCCTGCTCTTAGTAACCTTTCAGGACAGACAAACACGGGATACCACGCATGAACGCACTGTTTAGATGAGACCGAAAGTATATATTTGGATAAATGTAAGAAGAATGTGTACCTGGGACATCGTCGATTTCTTCCGACCAAGCATGCCTTAAGAAAGAAAGGGAAGCATTTCAAAGGGGAGGCAGATCACCGGAAGAAGCCTGTCCTCCGTACTGGTGATGATATACTTGATATGGTCAAGGATTTACAAGTAATCTTTGGAAAGGGTCCTGGCGGACAATCTGTTCCGAATGACGCTGATGGACACGCACCCATGTGGAAGAAGAAATCTATATTTTGGGACCTATCCTATTGGAAAGACCTAGAGGTCCGCTCTGCAATCGACGTGATGCACGTGGCGAAGAATCTTTGCGTGAACCTGCTATGCTTCTTGGGCGTGTATGGGAAGACCAAAGATACACCAGAGGCACGGGAGGACCAGCAACGTATGAACGAAAAAGATGGCATGCATCCAAAGTAGTATGAAGGTCCTGCCAGCTACGCTCTTACCAAAGCAGAGAAGGAAATATTTTTTGAATGCCTGCTCAGTATCAAGGTCCCGTCTGGCATCTCGTCGAATATAAAGGGAATAATAAATATGGCAGAGAAAAAATTCCAGAACCTAAAGTCTCATGACTGCCACGTGATTATGACGCAGCTGCTTCCGGTTGCATTGAGGGGGCTTCTACCAGAAAATGTTTCCCGCCCTTTGGGCTGCTGAAAACGAGCTTTAGTCCCGGTTGGTGCCTCGCACCGGGACTAAAGGGGGGCCTTTAGTCCCGGTTGGAGCCACCAACCGGGACTAAAACTCTGTGTATATAAGCAGCACTTAGAAAATTTTCCAAACACCATCTGCAGTTTTCGATCTCCCTCTCCCCCGACGCCGAAGACCACCTCGACGCCGCCAGGCTACCGGACCTCGCCGTCGCCTCCGAGCCGTCCCCGAGCCCACTCCTCGTCGCCGGACCTCCTCGCCCTCCTCCCCGAGCCCGCTCCTCGTCGCCGCCCCCGACGCCATCCCCGAGCCCTGCCCCGACGCCGTCCCCGAGCCCTGCCCCGACGCCGTCGCCGACGCCTCCTCGCTGTGAGCGCCGCCCTGATCCCCTCCTCCTCCTCCTATTCCCCCCCTGCTGGGCGCCGATTCCGCCGACACCGACGCCGGCCGCCCGCGCTGCTGGCCGACCCCGACGCCGCCCGTGCTGCTGGCCGACGCTGACCCCTCTCTCTGAACCAAATTCAGATAACTGAATTTTTCGAGAGTGAACAGTGTGCACACAACCTATATGATGAAATGACAGAGAGGTCTAGGCATTTTAGGAATTTTGAGGAATTTTTGTGGTGAGGTGTTGATGTATATAAGAGAGTTTGGCAAAGTTTTAGAATTTTTGGAGCTATAAAAATTGAGTATGTATCAGAGAGTTTGTTTCTGGTCCAAATTTGAATTGAAGGAAATTTGAAATTTTTGAACTGTGGAGCCCAAAGTCTTTGGTGAAATGGGTTGTAGGTACCGTCTAGTATCTAGGATAATTTTGGTGGGAGCGGAAGGCTTGTAGAAAATATGATTCCTTTGTAAACCAAAGAAACCATGAACAAAATAAATTCCAACTTTGGAATTTTAGTAAATATTGTAGAAATATTTTTGTAAGGTGGAAAAGAGTTATAGCATTATTCATGATCTCAAAGTCATTGATATTATTCATGTGTAATATTTATGCAAATGTTTTATAGCATTATTCATGATCAAAGTCATTTTTATAGCATTATTCATGATGAATTTGTGATGTTCCGAGCGTATGTAATGAATTTGTGAGCGTATGTAATGAATTTGTGATATTTTCATGTGTAATATAAATTTTTGTTCATTGAGATGAGATGAGATGAGATGGAGATGGAGATGGCTGAATTTTTTTGTTTGTTTTGTGTAGTTTTACTAGGTTTTTAGATACATATACTCAATGTGATAGATAGATGTTTTGTGAAGATGAGATGAGATGGAAGAGAATTTTTTTTAGGTTTTTGTGAACATAGAAATTTTTGTAACATGTATGTGTTTGATCACCGCGGGCTTATATAGTTGATTGGACTTTGGAGTGCATATTTAGTCGAGTCCAACATCAATATTAGTGAATGATTTCAGATTGTTGGGCACCGCGGAGAGTTGTGAGAGGAGATTTCCCTTTGATTTTGAGGCATATGAAAACCTGATTTGCACGTCGGACAGGCATGAGAGAGGCGGTCCGCAAAGTATCCTCTCCCGAAAGATAGGACGACTCATCAGATATGATTCTAGATAATGTCCAATGCCTCATATCGCGAACATAGTTATATTGGATAATTGATCTTCATATAAATGAAGCATAAAAGTTTAGCAATCACTTACAAATTTTCATGTTGTTCATTGACTTCGACATGAGGGGGGGGGGTCGTTAAAACATAACCCCGATAATTTTGGTATAACTTCGACATGAGGGGGGAGGGGGTCGTTAAAACATAACCCCGATAATCCACTAATCCATTGCTCATATGCATATGATTCCTTGTTGTGATTAGGTCTATGTTTGCCACTAATCCATCTCTCATGGTTGTATATTGCCATGTTGTAATATTTGCAGAAACTATGGAACATGACAGAGACTTAGAACAAGAAGAGGCGTTGGAGGAAATAATCCGCGACGGAGATGATGATATCATCACCTCACAGTTTCTCAACGACACCGATGGTGAGGGAAGAGAAGATGACGGCTTCGCCAGTGTTGGAGCCTTAACTGTTGCAAAGTCCGGCGAGGTATATATATTAATTAAGCCTCTACTGACTAGATGCATTAATTGTTTTGTATGTACATATATTAACACTTCTTTCTTCTTTTAGCCCTCCGGATCAAGCCAAACTTCTATAAGGAGACGAGGCCCGAAGAAAAGGTTGGGCGAGAATGAAAGGTTCACGATCGAAGAAGTCGATCCAGATGGCAAACCGACTGTTCCCAAGCGGACCCAAGACCGATTTATACATCAGTGCGGAGTTGTTGTTAGGGACAGCGTCCCGATCAGCATCCACGAATGGAATAAGAAGAAGGACGATGGAGTTTCTTATGTCGATGATAGATGCAAAGATCAGCTTTGGAACTCGCTCATGATAAATTTCAGCCTACCGCCAGAGGAGGATCCAAATAATCCAGTTATACAGCGAACAGTCAAAAAATGGGCTCTTAAGAAGATGGCAGAACAATTGAAGAACCGGAAGAAAAGATTGAACGAACAGTTTGTCGAGAAAGATGAGACTCCAGAATTCACCGGTTAATATGCGAAGATAAAAGATCACTGGCCCGCATTTGTGGCGTACAAGAAATCGGAGAAAGCTAAGAACAGGTCACAGACAAATAAGCTAAATGCTGCAAAGAAGCAGTATCACCATGTTACGGGGTCAGGTGGCTACAAGGTTGCCCGGCCTACGTGGGACAAAGCTGAGAACGACTTGCTTGCTAAAGGGATCCAACCAGCGACATCGAACTGGCCTGAACGGGCAAGGACTTGGTTCTTCGGGCATGGGGGAACTTTGGACCTAGAAACAGGGAAGTGTGTTTACACGAAAGAACAACTTGAAACACCCGTCACAAAGATTCAGGAAGCAATCAAGGACGTGCAGGAAGGGAGGTTCCATCCCGACAGAGAGAAGGACGTGCTGTCACGCGCCCTCGGGAATCCTGAACACCCTGGACGAACACGAGGCACAGCAGGCTCCGTTCCGTGGGTGCATGGGTTTCCCGACAGCACTGGTTATAGAAGCCGAGGGAGAAAGAAGAAAGAGGAAGTAGACCGGATGCAGAATGTAGAACAAAGATTAGCGTTGCAGGAGAAGAAACTAGAGGCACTTACCAGTCAGCGAGCTACCGACCCACCATCTCAGCAGCACGAAGATCCTTCATTCGATACTGCCCACGAAGCTACCCCACCATCTCAGCGGAAAAGCAGCGTGGCTTCCACGGAGCTCGTTCGGCCTGATATCACGGCTCCTCGCTACCCCGTGGATTATATCACGGAGAGGGAACATTGTGAGCTAATGGCGAAATGCATCAACCTAACCTTGAAGGTGGCGGTCGGCTATGCCTTAACTCCTAGACCTGATGGAACTTTAAATTGCAATCCGATTCCAAATGGCTTTGCTATTGTCGGGGTGGATGAAGTTACCAACGGATTCGAGGGGCTGGAGCTTGAGTACCCTACAAGTGAAGGGGAGACTCATCTGGTATATGCCGTAAGGACTACCATTCTATGGAGAAAGGAAAACATCGTGCTTCCACAATGGACGCCGCGTCAGCAGACTCAGCCGGAGGAGGCCCCTCAGCACACTCCTCACAGTCCAGCCCTATCTCCGCTGCCTCAGTCATCTCCGCCGCGCTAGCACACTCCGCCGCCTCAGCGGACTCCGCTGGAGGAGGCCCCTCAGCAGAATCCTCCGCCGCCTCAGCTGTCTCCGCCACGTCAGCGGACTCCGCCTCCTCCGCCGCGTCAGCTGACTCCGCCTCCTCCGCCGCCTCAGCAACGGCGGAAGAGACCCGCCGCCGCTCCGGTGGCTAGCAGTACAACAACGAAGAAATCCAGAGCATGTCCAAAGCGTCAAGAAGGCTCCCCCCAAGTTACCACACGACATGACTAAGGAGGAAAACAACCAGATCGTGGCTGCCGATGTGAAACACCAGCTGTTGGGAACGCGACAGAAAACAAAAAAATTCGGTACAGCGAGCACGCCTAGGATCACTATGGAGACTGCATACAAGGTTTGATCTGATCCGTACCAACTCGAAACGCAGCGGAAGAAGAGTCGGTGTAGATCGTCGGTGCAGATCCCTGCAGCTAGGATTTACAACCTCCCAACCGCAAGGATGTACTCCCACTCCGGACAGCCCTTCGGGAGGCGGTCGGACAGTCCCCAGGACGATGTCGCGGACAGCCCTTCGGGAGGACCCTCGCAACCCGAACATTAACCCGGACAGCCCTTCGGGAGGACGCCGGAAACTCGAACGGTAACTCGAACAGCCCTTCGGGCAAAAGATCGAAACTACAATCTCTCTACGGGGTTGCACACATACGGTGTCAGCTATCCGGCAGGGCTTCGCCGTCCAGAGCTAGTTCCTGCCGGAACCCAGACAGCCTTTCGGCTCTACGAAAAACTCTTTTCGTGGGAGGGAGAGAGAGAGCTAGCAAAGCATAGCATGTGTATGAGAGCAAGGGATGAGGAAGTGGGCTGCCCACTCACCTCTTATTTATAGGAAAACCAAGGGGTAAAGTTGTCATACAAAAAAACCCCAAAGTGCCCTTGGAATATCCCTTTCATAAAAGGAATATGCCATATGGGAGTGCCATGTGGAGCACCATGGTGCCCCACCTCCTTGG
This sequence comes from Elymus sibiricus, assembly GCA_039707655.1. NCBI lineage: Eukaryota > Viridiplantae > Streptophyta > Magnoliopsida > Poales > Poaceae > Elymus > Elymus sibiricus. The sequence goes on from CM077664.1 coordinate 43,954,818, forward strand.
CCGGCCACCCTTGGGGGGTCCCCCATGAGGAGCTTGCTTGCTCCCCAATCCCTTCTAGAAGCCTTTTTGGAAATATCCAAAAAGGTGTTTTTCCACAAATATCCAAAAAGCACTTTCACTATTCACGACGACATTTTTCAGCGTCTGATCGAACTGAAAATATTCATGTGGGCTTAGAACAATTCCAGTACCCACCAAAATAATTTTCAATGCGAGCCGGAACAATTCCGGTTTAGTGATTTCATCTGCGAAAAGCATCTGAAGCGGTTTCGGTAGCTCCGGAACATTTCCGGTTTTCATTCCAGAAAATTCCAAAAAGTTTCCAGAACGATTATGGCACCCTCCAAGAATTATCAGGCATGTGCCAAGACCAATTTGACTTTATGGTATCCCCTGAAACAACTTTTCCAGTTTCACCGAAACTCATCCGGTGACCTCTCTCTGCGGAACTTTTCCGCTGTCCGAAACTTTTCCGGCGTCCGAAACTTTTCCGGTGTTTTTCTCTCAGACTCCCTGTCTAGTATTCAACAGATAGATGACCCTTAAGCGTGTGACCCTATAGGTTCGGTGAAGCATAGACATGACCCGGAACCCCTTCCGATCAATGATCAACATCGGAGCCGTGGACACCCATATCGATCCCTATACCCACACGAATAAATATTCGAGTGAACCTCCAGTTGCCGTGTGCTATTCCTGTTGCTTCGCGATATGTTACAATTACCCGAGGTGAGACATGTTGGCATCCCCGTGGATCAAAAACTTGCCCACTATGCTAGTTACCTCGTTGCCGGTATTGTTCTCTTTTCTCGTTCCCGTGTTCCGGCATCCCCGTGATCAAATCACAAAGTGTCTGGCCAGACGATGATGGATACCGTAACACCGAGAGGGCCCAGAGATATCTCTCCAACGTCGGAGGAGCAAATCCCAATCTTGAGCTATCAAGTTACTTGACATACTTTTCCATGAACCTGTAAGCAGCCGTAATAGCCACCCTTTTACGGATGACGTTTAACAAACCCCAAAGTTCATGAAGCAAGCATGAAGAAACTCGATACTCTCATGGTCTAAGGAATCATGCAAACATTAACCATCTCTGTGTTATTTAACCATTAACTTGTGACGAATATATCTCATAGTATAACATCAATTTGGGTCGATTCAACACAAGTGTTCTACCAACATCGTGCCCTCAAAATTGCCGGCATAGCCATGCCCATGATCAGGAAAACAGGATCATCATGCAATACTTGAGCCAGTCTTAGAGGCAAGACTAGGAATACAATTTACCGTTTATTATACCACACGTGCACATGAGTTTCCCTCCAAGCCTCGTGGTTATTGTAGACTCGAGAATCATTGCAGTTATAGCATGGATCATAAACATTCATTACAAACTCTGAGATACAAAAGTAACTGATATTACTGCCTCTAGGGCATATCTCCTACAGTCTCCCACTTGCACTAGAGTCATAATCTAGTTACAGGGCTTCCCTAACACCAATGGCAATCCGGTGTTGCTCATGCTTTGCTCGTGGTAGAGGCTTCGTCATCGGGTCTGACACATTCAGATCCGTGTGAACTTTGCGTACTTTCACTAAACCTTCTTCGACATGATGTCGAATGAGTTTAAATTTGCGTTGAATATGCATTGTCTTATGGTGCGAACATGGCTCCCTTGCCTGAGCCACGGCGCCACTATTATCACAATAGATCTCCACCGGGTCCAGAGCACTTGGAACCACACCAAGATCTTCAAGAAATTGCTTGATACCGACAGCTTTCTTGGAGGCTTCTGAAGCAGCAACATATTCCGCCTCCGTCGTAGAATCCGCCACAGTCTTTTGTTTGGAACTTTTCCAATCAACTGCGCCGCCGTTCAATATGAAAACATAGCCAGATTGAGATTTGAAGTCATCTGGGTCAGACATGAAGCCTGCATCAGTGTAACAACTTACAATGAGCTCTTCATCACCTCCGTACACAAGGAGTAAATCCTTGGTCCTCCTGAGGTACTTAAGAATACCCTTGACTGCGGCCCAGTGTTCCAATCCTGGATCACCTTGGTACCGGCTGCTAACACTTAGCGCATAGGAAACATCCGGTCTTGTACATAGCATGGCATACATAATAGAACCAACTGCCGAAGGATATGGAATATCATTCATTTGTACTCGCTCATCAAGGGTCCGAGGACTCTGATTCTTGCAAAGCACTGTGCCAGGTGACATGGGGAGTAGGCCTTTCTTGGAGTTCTCCATGTTGAACCTTTTCAACACCTTGTCAATGTACGTGCTTTGGCTTAGCGCTATCAGGCGTCTTGATCTATCTCTATAGATCCTGATGCCTAATACATATGCCGCTTCGCCTAAGTCTTTCATTGAAAAACTCTTCTTCAATGAGTCTTTTATTTCGCTAAGAAAATTCACGTCATTTCCAATCAACAATATGTCATCCACATACAAGATTAGAAATGCTTTTGCGCTCCCACTAAACTTCTTGTACACACAAGATTCTTCATCGTTCCTGATGAAGCCAAACTCTTTGACCACTTCATCGAAAAGAATATTCCAGCTCCTTGATGCTTGCTTCAGACCATAAATGGCTTTCTGCAGCTTACATACCTTTCCAGCATTCTTAGGATCGACAAAACCTTCTGGCGGTATCATGTATACATCCCTATCAAGGTTTCCATTTAGGAAAGCCGTTTTGACATCCATCTGCCATATTTCATAATCGAAATAAGCAGCAATTGCTAGTAATATCCGAACAGACCTAAGCATAGCTACGGGCGAGAAAGTCACGTCGTAGTCCTCTCCTGGAACTTGCGTGAACCCTTTCGCGACAAGTCTAGCTTTGTGGATAGTAATGTTACCATCCGCGTCCGTCTTTCTTTTGAAAATCCATTTACAACCAATGGGTTTTACGCCATCTGGAAGTTCTTCCAAGTTCCAAACTTGGTTTTGGTACATGGATTCCATTTCGGATCTCATGGCTTTGTGCCATTCCCTTGAGCTAGGCCCCGCAATCGCTTCCTTGTAGTGCGCAGGTTCATCGTCTTCAAGAATGAAGATTTCGTTATGAAACCACTCAGGTGGCTGGATAGCCCTACCTGATCTGCGCGGTTCAGTTACAACAGTGTTTGAAGTTTCCGCATCATATGCGACAACTTCCGGCTCAGTTGTAGGGATAATTAGCGGAATTTCTTCCGGTTCCTTAGCCATATCAACGGTTGCCGAAGATTCACTAATCTCATTAAGTTGTACTGTCCTCCCACTTAATTCTTTGGCGAGAAACTCTTTCTCGAGAAAATGTCCAACTTTTGCGACAAACACTTTGCCCTCGGACTTGTGGTAGAAGGAATACCCAATGGTGTTAATTGGATAACCTACAAAGTAACATTTGTCTGCTCTGGGGTCGAGTTTGCTTGGTTGTAAATATTTTACATACGCTTCACAACCCCAAACCTTGAGATGCGACACATTGGGTTTCTTCCCATACCATAATTCAAATGGCGTCGTCTCAACAGACTTAGACGGTGCTCTGTTTAATGTATAAGCGGCAGTGAGTAGTGCGTGACCCCAAAAAGATATCGGAAGATCTGTAAGAGACATCATCGACCTTACCATGTCTAACAGGGTTCGGTTACGCCATTCCGACACTCCGTTTCGCTGTGGAGTTCCGGGAGGCGTAAGCTGTGAAACGATTCCACGGTCACTCAGATGTTGGCCAAACTCATGACTAAGATATTCGCCTCCGCGATCAGACCGCAGAAACTTAATCCTTTTGTTACGATGATTTTCTACCTCATTCTGAAATTTTTTGAACTTTTCAAAGGTTTCCGACTTATGCTTCATTAAGTAGATATAGCCATACCGACTTAAATCATCAGTAAAAGTCACGAAGTAAAAATATCCACCCCATGCGGCCGTGTTCATTGGACCACATACATCACTATGTATTATTTCCAATAATTCACCCGCCCGTTCAGGATGACCCGTGAACGGCGTCTTGGTCATTTTTCCCATCAAGCAAGCTTCACATGTGTCAAATGATTCAAAATCAAGGGACGGTAAAACTCCATCTTTATGGAGTCTTTGCATGCGTTTCTTTCCGATGTGGCCAAGCCGACAGTGCCACAAGTAAGTGGTGGTGGTATCAGCCTTCTTAAGGCGTTTAGCATTCACGTTAAAGACATCATTTCCACATTCAAGATTTAGTATGAAAAGGCCCCCAACAATGGGTGCAAATCCATAAAACATATCCTTACAATAAAGTGAACAACCATTGTTCTCAGACTTGTAGGAGTACCCATCGTGTACTAAACATGATCCAGAGATAATGTTTCTACACAGCAACGGAACAAAATAACAGTTACTAAGTTCCAAAATAAATCCTGAAGGGAGACGTAGAGGCATAATGCCGACGGCTTGAGCGGCGATCCCAGCGCCGTTCCCGACACGCATCACGACTTCATTCTTTGCCAGCTTGCGCACCTTCTGAAGCCCCTGTATCGAGTTGCAAATGTGAGCAACCGATCCGGTATCAAATACCCAAGACTTAGAATTTTCGCTAGCAAGCAAAACGTCAATGACATTAACTTGTATAACAATTATACCTTTTCCGGTTTTCCCGGACTTCTTATCTTCCAGATACTTCTTGCAGTTTCTCTTCCAGTGTCCTATGCCGTTGCAGTAGAAGCACTCAGTTTCATTCTTGGCTCCGCCCTTAGATTTGCGTTGGAAGCCGGTCTTACCGGCGCCCTTGCCCTTCTTTGGCTTGCCTTTCTTTTTGAAACTGGCAGTTTTATTCACAAGCAACACTTGCTTGCGATTTTTCTGCAGTCCTCCTTCAACAGTTTTCAGCATGGCAAGCACCTCATTAGGCGTTTTGTTCATCCCATTCATGTTGTAGTTCATGATAAAACCGCTATAAGACGGGGGGAGTGAACCTAGCAACAAGTCCATAACATGCTCTGGCGGAAGTGGAAATTCCAGGGTTTTAAGCCTTTCAGCGTAGCCAATCATATTGACTACGTGCTCGCCAACTGAACTGCCCTCAGCCATCTTGGTCTCCGCCATCATTTTCATGATATCAAAACGTTCAGACCGTGCATTAAACTTGTACAGAGCATCCAGATCCTTGATCATATCAAAGGAGTTATGGAATTCAAAACGTTTTTGAAGCTCTGAACTCATGCAAGACAGCATGAGGCACTTCACTAAGTTGAAATCATCATCCTTAGTGGCCCAGACATTTTGTATGTCTGCCGCGGCTGTTTCCGCCGGCTTAGGTGGAAGAGGTCCGTCAAGCACGTACACTTTCTTAGCGCTCCTGAGGACAATCCTCAGTGCACGGACCCAGTCCGCATAGTTGTTTCCATTCGCAGCTAACTTCTCTTTCTCTAACATCGGGCCTAAGTTGAACGCGCTGTTGCGAGCCATTTGATCTACAACGGAAAACACAATTTCACTTAGACTTTGTTCATAATGATTTTTGCACTAGTGAATAAACAGTTTTATTCTAAAGTGCGCTCCCACTCAAATCAATATCTCTCATAATTGATTGTGAGTGATTCAAGATCCGCATATCCATTCAACGCCATTGAACGAGATGAACACTGATGGCGCGAACTTCAATCGGTGGGCAAACTTGCCGATCACATCTCTATGTGACTCTTGTTCATCTTTCGATGGGCGTGTTCCGAGCTCAGGGAGATCCTTCCAGAACGTCAAGACAACCAAGTGATCTTGCTGCGAGGTCTCAACTCACCCGCCTCACACATCCCTAATCGTTCGTACCCAGGGAGATCCTGTGATACCCCGAAAAGTTAGGTGCCGTGACGGTGCTACACTTGGGAGAACACTAACTACTTGATATTTTAGTGAGAGATCACCCTAATAAAAAGCGACTACCGCGCAATCAAGAAGGGTGCATCAAGAGGGATAAACATCTCAGGCAATTCATAATAGCATGATATGGTATAGCCCCTTCTGACGGAGAAGTCAAGTATTTCTTCGTCTTCGGCATTCGCGTCGGTGTTCACCTTTGCGAAGATTGCCATCACCTTGTCGATGCACCAGATAATATTGCTATCTCTATAGCTAATAAAATAAGTGCATTACATAAGGTTGACACGCAGGTCATTAAAGTGCAATCATATGGCTCCAGCCATCATGCCGAATCATGACACGCAGGTCATGTTAATTACATCATATAGTCATCTCATACATAATCAAATTTAATATGAGCATTGCTATACCACATCATATGCATAACCATCCTGCAAAACCAAGTTAGACGCCTCTAATCGGTTTATGGAAAATTTTATTTTACGTGGCTTCTAAGGTTTTGACTCAAACCGCAGCTACCAACGTTTTATCATCAAGTATGATAATTCAAAATTGCTAGATTAACATCTCGGGGTGTATGAAACACGAGATAATTAAATCTCGAGCCCCATACTAAACTTCGTCATACGCGTGACCCCCGTGCAGATCATATCTGCAATGCCCTTTCATCTGCGAATTTCATCTTTCTTTTGACTATGGTGGAACCCAAAGAACTGATAGCACTTCGTTGATCAATCAGGATCGCGGATTGCCAGAACTTTGTGAAATTCCACCATGCTGTCTCGAGATTGAGCAAACGCAAATTCCAGGGAAGCAACAAGAACATCGGGTAACAGACTTCATCTGCTACCCGCATAAATAATTTTCAGCAATAGATCTTATCTACTCCAAAATTATATTATGCAATACCCATACATCTCCATGTATTCTAGATCGTAACCTGCATCTACGCATAGCACGGCTCTTGATGCCACTGTTGGGGAACGCGACAGAAAACAAAAAAATTCGGAACAGCGAGCACGCCCAGGATCACTATGGAGACTGCATACAAGGTTTGATCTGATCCGTACCAACTCGAAACGCAGCGGAAGAAGAGTCGGTGTAGATCGTCAGTGCAGATCCCTGCAGCTAGGATTTACAACCTCCCAACCGCAAGGATGTACTCCCACTCCGGACAGCCCTTCGGGAGGCGGTCGGACAGTCCCCAGGACGATGTCGCGGACAGCCCTTCGGGAGGACCCTCGCAACCCGAACAGTAACCCGGACAGCCCTTCGGGAGGACGCCGGAAACTCGAACGGTAACTCGAACAGCCCTTCGGGCAAAAGATCGAAACTACAATCTCTCTACGGGGTTGCACACATACGGTGTCAGCTATCCGGCAGGGCTTCGCCGTCCAGAGCTAGTTCCTGCCGGAACCCAGACAGCCTTTCGGCTCTACGAAAAACTCTTTTCGTGGGAGGGAGAGAGATAGCTAGCAAAGCATAGCATGTGTATGAGAGCAAGGGATGAGGAAGTGGGCTGCCCACTCACCTCTTATTTATAGGAAAACCAAGGGGTAAAGTTGTCATACAAAAAAACCCCAAAGTGCCCTTGGAATATCCCTTTCATAAAAGGAATATGCCATATGGGAGTGCCATGTGGAGCACCATGGTGCCCCACCTCCTTGGCCGGCCACCCTTGGGGGGTCCCCCATGAGGAGCTTGCTTGCTCCCCAATCCCTTCTAGAAGCCTTTTTGGAAATATCCAAAAAGGTGTTTTTCCACAAATATCCAAAAAGCACTTTCACTATTCACGACGACATTTTTCAGCGTCTGATCGAACTGAAAATATTCATGTGGGCTTAGAAAAATTCCAGTACCCACCAAAATAATTTTCAACGCGAGCCGGAACAATTCCGGTTTAGTGATTTCATCTGCGAAAAGCATCTGAAGCGGTTTCGGCAGCTCCGAAACATTTCCGGTTTTCATTCCAGAAAATTCCAAAAAGTTTCCAGAACGATTCTGGCACCCTCCAAGAATTATCAGGCATGTGCCAAGACCAATTTGACTTTATGGTATCCCCTGAAACAACTTTTCCAGTTTCACCGAAACTCATCCGGTGACCTCTCTCTGCGGAACTTTTCCGCTGTCCGAAACTTTTCCGGCGTCCGAAACTTTTCCGGTGTTTTTCTCTCAGACTCCCTGTCTAGTATTCAACAGATAGATGACCCTTAAGCGTGTGACCCTATAGGTTCGGTGAAGCATAGACATGACCCGGAACCCCTTCCGATCAATGATCAACATCGGAGCCGTGGACACCCATATCGATCCCTATACCCACACGAATAAATATTCGAGTGAACCTCCAGTTGCCGTGTGCTATTCCTGTTGCTTCGCGATATGTTACAATTACCCGAGGTGAGACATGTTGGCATCCCCGTGGATCAAAAACTTGCCCACTATGCTACTTACCTCGTTGCCGGTATTGTTCTCTTTTCTCGATCCCGTGTTCCGGCATCCCCGTGATCAAATCACAAAGTGTCTGGCCAGACGATGATGGATACTGTAACACCGAGAGGGCCCAGAGATATCTCTCCAACGTCGGAGGAGCAAATCCCAATCTTGAGCTATCAAGTTACTTGACATACTTTTCCATGAACCTGTAAGCAGCCGTAATAGCCACCCTTTTACGGATGACGTTTAACAAACCCCAAAGTTCATGAAGCAAGCATGAAGAAACTCGATACTCTCATGGTCTAAGGAATCATGCAAACATTAACCATCTCTGTGTTATTTAACCATTAACTTGTGACGAATATATCTCATAGTATAACATTAATTTGGGTCGATTCAACACAAGTGTTCTACCAACATCGTGCCCTCAAAATTGCCGGCATAGCCATGCCCATGATCAGGAAAACAGGATCATCATGCAATACTTGAGCCAGTCTAAGAGGCAAGACTAGGAATACAATTTACCGTTTATTATACCACACGTGCACATGAGTTTCCCTCCAACCTCGTGGTTATTGTAGACTCGAGAATCATTGCAGTTATAGCATGGATCATAAACATTCATTACAAACTCTGAGATACAAAAGTAACTGATATTACTGCCTCTAGGGCATATCTCCTACAGTCTCCCACTTGCACTAGAGTCATAATCTAGTTACAGGGCTTCCCTAACACCAATGGCAATCCGGTGTTGCTCATGCTTTGCTCGTGGTAGAGGCTTCGTCATCGGGTCTGACACATTCAGATCCGTGTGAACTTTGCGTACTTTCACTAAACCTTCTTCGACATGATGTCGAATGAGTTTAAATTTGCGTTGAATATGCATTGTCTTATGGTGCGAACATGGCTCCCTTGCCTGAGCCACGGCGCCACTATTATCACAATAGATCTCCACCGGGTCCAGAGCACTTGGAACCACACCAAGATCTTCAAGAAATTGCTTGATACCGACAGCTTTCTTGGAGGCTTCTGAAGCAGCAACATATTCCGCCTCCGTCGTAGAATCCGCCACAGTCTTTTGTTTGGAACTTTTCCAATCAACTGCGCCGCCGTTCAATATGAAAACATAGCCAGATTGAGATTTGAAGTCATCTGGGTCAGACATGAAGCCTGCATCAGTGTAACAACTTACAATGAGCTCTTCATCACCTCCGTACACAAGGAGTAAATCCTTGGTCCTCCTGAGGTACTTAAGAATACCCTTGACTGCGGCCCAGTGTTCCAATCCTGGATCACCTTGGTACCGGCTGCTAACACTTAGCGCATAGGAAACATCCGGTCTTGTACATAGCATGGCATACATAATAGAACCAACTGCCGAAGGATATGGAATATCATTCATTTGTACTCGCTCATCAAGGGTCCGAGGACTCTGATTCTTGCAAAGCACTGTGCCAGGTGACATGGGGAGTAGGCCTTTCTTGGAGTTCTCCATGTTGAACCTTTTCAACACCTTGTCAATGTACGTGCTTTGGCTTAGCGCTATCAGGCGTCTTGATCTATCTCTATAGATCCTGATGCCTAATACATATGCCGCTTCGCCTAAGTCTTTCATTGAAAAACTCTTCTTCAATGAGTCTTTTATTTCGCTAAGAAAATTCACGTCATTTCCAATCAACAATATGTCATCCACATACAAGATTAGAAATGCTTTTGCGCTCCCACTAAACTTCGTGTACACACAAGATTCTTCATCGTTCCTGATGAAGCCAAACTCTTTGACCACTTCATCGAAAAGAATATTCCAGCTCCTTGATGCTTGCTTCAGACCATAAATGGCTTTCTGCAGCTTACATACCTTTCCAGCATTCTTAGGATCGACAAAACCTTCTGGCTGTATCATGTATACATCCCTATCAAGGTTTCCATTTAGGAAAGCCGTTTTGACATCCATCTGCCATATTTCATAATCGAAATAAGCAGCAATTGCTAGTAATATCCGAACAGACCTAAGCATAGCTACGGGCGAGAAAGTCACGTCGTAGTCCTCTCCTGGAACTTGCGTGAACCCTTTCGCGACAAGTCTAGCTTTGTGGATAGTAATGTTACCATCCGCGTCCGTCTTTCTTTTGAAAATCCATTTACAACCAATGGGTTTTACGCCATCTGGAAGTTCTTCCAAGTTCCAAACTTGGTTTTCGTACATGGATTCCATTTCGGATCTCATGGCTTTGTGCCATTCCCTTGAGCTAGGCCCCGCCATCGCTTCCTTGTAGTGCGCAGGTTCATCGTCTTCAAGAATGAAGATTTCGTTATGAAACCACTCAGGTGGCTGGATAGCCCTACCTGATCTGCGCGGTTCAGTTACAACAGTGTTTGAAGTTTCCGCATCATATGCGACAACTTCCGGCTCAGTTGTAGGGATAATTAGCGGAATTTCTTCCGGTTCCTTAGCCATATCAACGGTTGCCGAAGATTCACTAATCTCATTAAGTTGTACTGTCCTCCCACTTAATTCTTTGGCGAGAAACTCTTTCTCGAGAAAATGTCCAACTTTTGCGACAAACACTTTGCCCTCGGACTTGTGGTAGAAGGAATACCCAATGGTGTTAATTGGATAACCTACAAAGTAACATTTGTCTGCTCTGGGGTCGAGTTTGCTTGGTTGTAAACATTTTACATACGCTTCACAACCCCAAACCTTGAGATGCGACACATTGGGTTTCTTCCCATACCATAATTCAAATGGCGTCGTCTCAACATACTTAGACGGTGCTCTGTTTAATGTATAAGCGGCAGTGAGTAGTGCGTGACCCCAAAAAGATATCGGAAGATCTGTAAGAGACATCATCGACCTTACCATGTCTAACAGGGTTCGGTTACGCCGTTCTGACACTCCGTTTCGCTGTGGAGTTCCGGGAGGCGTAAGCTGTGAAATGATTCCACGGTCACTCAGATGTTGGCCAAACTCGTGACTAAGATATTCGCCTCCGCGATCAGACCGCAGAAACTTAATCCTTTTGTTACGATGATTTTCTACCTCATTCTGAAATTTTTTGAACTTTTCAAAGGTTTCCGACTTATGCTTCATTAAGTAGATATAGCCATACCGACTTAAATCATCAGTAAAAGTCACGAAGTAAAAATACCCACCCCGTGCAGCCGTGTTCATTGGACCACATACATCACTATGTATTATTTCCAATAATTCACCCGCCCGTTCAGGATGACCCGTGAACGGCGTCTTGGTCATTTTTCCCATCAAGCAAGCTTCACATGTGTCAAATGATTCAAAATCAAGGGACGGTAAAACTCCATCTTTATGGAGTCTTTGCATGCGTTTCTTTCCGATGTGGCCAAGCCGACAGTGCCACAAGTAAGTGGTGGTGGTATCAGCCTTCTTAAGACGTTTAGCATTCACGTTAAAGACATCATTTCCACATTCAAGATTTAGTATGAAAAGGCCCCCAACAATGGGTGCAAATCCATAAAACATATCCTTACAATAAAGTGAACAACCATTGTTCTCAGACTTGTAGGAGTACCCATCGTGTACTAAACATGATCCAGAGATAATGTTTCTACACAGCAACGGAACAAAATAACAGTTACTAAGTTCCAAAATAAATCCTGAAGGGAGACGTAGAGGCATAATGCCGACGGCTTGAGCGGCGATCCCAGCGCCGTTCCCGACACGCATCACGACTTCATTCTTTGCCAGCTTGCGCACCTTCTGAAGCCCCTGTATCGAGTTGCAAATGTGAGCAACCGATCCGGTATCAAATACCCAAGACTTAGAATTTTCGCTAGCAAGCAAAACGTCAATGACATTAACTTGTATAACAATTATACCTTTTCCGGTTTTCCCGGACTTCTTATCTTCCAGATACTTCTTGCAGTTTCTCTTCCAGTGTCCTATGCCGTTGCAGTAGAAGCACTCAGTTTCATTCTTGGCTCCGCCCTTAGATTTGCGTTGGAAGCCGGTCTTACCGGCGCCCTTGCCCTTCTTTGGCTTGCCTTTCTTTTTGAAACTGGCAGTTTTATTCACAAGCAACACTTGCTTGCGATTTTTCTGCAGTCCTCCTTCAACAGTTTTCAGCATGGCAAGCACCTCATTAGGCGTTTTGTTCATCCCATTCATGTTGTAGTTCATGATAAAACCGCTATAAGACGGGGGGAGTGAACCTAGCAACAAGTCCATAACATGCTCTGGCGGAAGTGGAAATTCCAGGGTTTTAAGCCTTTCAGCGTAGCCAATCATATTGACTACGTGCTCGCCAACTGAACTGCCCTCAGCCATCTTGGTCTCCGCCATCATTTTCATGATATCAAAACGTTCAGACCGTGCATTAAACTTGTACAGAGCATCCAGATCCTTGATCATATCAAAGGAGTTATGGAATTCAAAACGTTTTTGAAGCTCTGAACTCATGCAAGACAGCATGAGGCACTTCACTAAGTTGAAATCATCATCCTTAGTGGCCCAGACATTTTGTATGTCTGCCGCGGCTGTTTCCGCCGGCTTAGGTGGAAGAGGTCCGTCAAGCACGTACACTTTCTTAGCGCTCCTGAGGACAATCCTCAGTGCACGGACCCAGTCCGCATAGTTGTTTCCATTCGCAGCTAACTTCTCTTTCTCTAACATCGGGCCTAAGTTGAACGCGCTGTTGCGAGCCATTTGATCTACAACGGGAAACACAATTTCACTTAGACTTTGTTCATAATGATTTTTGCACTAGTGAATAAACAGTTTTATTCTAAAGTGCGCTCCCACTCAAATCAATATCTCTCATAATTGATTGTGAGTGATTCAAGATCCGCATATCCATTCAACGCCATTGAACGAGATGAACACTGATGGCGCGAACTTCAATCGGTGGGCAAACTTGCCGATCACATCTCTAAGTGACTCTTGTTCATCTTTCGATGGGCGTGTTCCGAGCTCAGGGAGATCCTTCCAGAACGTCAAGACAACCAAGTGATCTTGCTGCGAGGTCTCAACTCACCCGCCTCACACATCCCTAATCGTTCGTACCCAGGGAGATCCTGTGATACCCCGAAAAGTTAGGTGCCGTGACGGTGCTACACTTGGGAGAACACTAACTACTTGATATTTTAGTGAGAGATCACCCTAATAAAAAGCGACTACCGCGCAATCAAGAAGGGTGCATCAAGAGGGATAAACATCTCAGGCAATTCATAATAGCATGATATGGTATAGCCCCTTCTGACGGAGAAGTCAAGTATTTCTTCGTCTTCGGCAATCGCGTCGGTGTTCACCTTTGCGAAGATTGCCATCACCTTGTCGATGCACCAGATAATATTGCTATCTCTATAGCTAATAAAATAAGTGCATTACATAAGGTTGACACGCAAGTCATTAAAGTGCATCATATGGCTCCAGCCATCATGCCGAATCATGACACGCAGGTCATGTTAATTACATCATATAGTCATCTCATACATAATCAGATTTAATATGAGCATTGCTATACCACATCATATGCATAACCATCCTGCAAAACCAAGTTAGACGCCTCTAATCGGTTTATGCAAAATTTTATTTTACGTGGATTCTAAGGTTTTGACTCAAACCGCAGCTACCAACGTTTTATCATCAAGTATGATAATTCAAAATTGCTAGATTAACATCTCGGGGTGTATGAAACACGAGATAATTAAATCTCGAGCCCCATACTAAACTTCGTCATACGCGTGACCCCCGTGCAGATCATATCTGCAATGCCCTTTCATCTGCGAATTTCATCTTTCTTTTGACTATGGTGGAACCCAAAGAACTGATAGCACTTCGTTGATCAATCAGGATCGCGGATTGCCAGAACTTTGTGAAATTCCACCATGCTGTCTCGAGATTGAGCAAACGCAAATTCCAGGGAAGCAACAAGAACATCGGGTAACAGACTTCATCTGCTACCCGCATAAATAATTTTCAGCAATAGATCTTATCTACTCCAAAATTATATTATGCAATACCCATACATCTCCATGTATTCTAGATCGTAACCTGCATCTACGCATAGCACGGCTCTTGATGCCACTGTTGGGGAACGCGACAGAAAACAAAAAAATTCGGAACAGCGAGCACGCCCAGGATCACTATGGAGACTGCATACAAGGTTTGATCTGATCCGTACCAACTCGAAACGCAGCGGAAGAAGAGTCGGTGTAGATCGTCAGTGCAGATCCCTGCAGCTAGGATTTACAACCTCCCAACCGCAAGGATGTACTCCCACTCCGGACAGCCCTTCGGGAGGCGGTCGGACAGTCCCCAGGACGATGTCGCGGACAGCCCTTCGGGAGGACCCTCGCAACCCGAACAGTAACCCGGACAGCCCTTCGGGAGGACGCCGGAAACTCGAACGGTAACTCGAACAGCCCTTCGGGCAAAAGATCGAAACTACAATCTCTCTACGAGGTTGCACACATACGGTGTCAGCTATCCGGCAGGGCTTCGCCGTCCAGAGCTAGTTCCTGCCGGAACCCAGACAGCCTTTCGGCTCTACGAAAAACTCTTTTCGTGGGAGGGAGAGAGAGAGCTAGCAAAGCATAGCATGTGTATGAGAGCAAGGGATGAGGAAGTGGGCTGCCCACTCACCTCTTATTTATAGGAAAACCAAGGGGTAAAGTTGTCATACAAAAAAACCCCAAAGTGCCCTTGGAATATCCCTTTCATAAAAGGAATATGCCATATGGGAGTGCCATGTGGAGCACCATGGTGCCCCACCTCCTTGGCCGGCCACCCTTGGGGGGTCCCCCATGAGGAGCTTGCTTGCTCCCCAATCCCTTCTAGAAGCCTTTTTGGAAATATCCAAAAAGGTGTTTTTCCACAAATATCCAAAAAGCACTTTCACTATTCACGACGACATTTTTCAGCGTCTGATCGAACTGAAAATATTCATGTGGGCTTAGAAAAATTCCAGTACCCACCAAAATAATTTTCAACGCGAGCCGGAACAATTCCGGTTTAGTGATTTCATCTGTGAAAAGCATCTGAAGCGGTTTCGGCAGCTCCGAAACATTTCCGGTTTTCATTCCAGAAAATTCCAAAAAGTTTCCAGAACGATTCTGGCACCCTCCAAGAATTATCAGGCATGTGCCAAGACCAATTTGACTTTATGGTATCCCCTGAAACAACTTTTCCAGTTTCACCGAAACTCATCCGGTGACCTCTCTCTGCGGAACTTTTCCGCTGTCCGAAACTTTTCCGGCGTCCGAAACTTTTCCGGTGTTTTTCTCTCAGACTCCCTGTCTAGTATTCAACAGATAGATGACCCTTAAGCGTGTGACCCTATAGGTTCGGTGAAGCATAGACATGACCCGGAACCCCTTCCGATCAATGATCAACATCGGAGCCGTGGACACCCATATCGATCCCTATACCCACACGAATAAATATTCGAGTGAACCTCCAGTTGCCGTGTGCTATTCCTGTTGCTTCGCGATATGTTACAATTACCCGAGGTGAGACATGTTGGCATCCCCGTGGATCAAAAACTTGCCCACTATGCTAGTTACCTCATTGCCGGTATTGTTCTCTTTTCTCGATCCCGTGTTCCGGCATCCCCGTGATCAAATCACAAAGTGTCTGGCCAGACGATGATGGATACTGTAACACCGAGAGGGCCCAGAGATATCTCTCCAACGTCGGAGGAGCAAATCCCAATCTTGAGCTATCAAGTTACTTGACATACTTTTCCATGAACCTGTAAGCAGCCGTAATAGCCACCCTTTTACGGATGACGTTTAACAAACCCCAAAGTTCATGAAGCAAGCATGAAGAAACTCGATACTCTCATGGTCTAAGGAATCATGCAAACATTAACCATCTCTGTGTTATTTAACCATTAACTTGTGACGAATATATCTCATAGTATAACATTAATTTGGGTCGATTCAACACAAGTGTTCTACCAACATCGTGCCCTCAAAATTGCCGGCATAGCCATGCCCATGATCAGGAAAACAGGATCATCATGCAATACTTGAGCCAGTCTAAGAGGCAAGACTAGGAATACAATTTACCGTTTATTATACCACACGTGCACATGAGTTTCCCTCCAACCTCGTGGTTATTGTAGACTCGAGAATCATTGCAGTTATAGCATGGATCATAAACATTCATTACAAACTCTGAGATACAAAAGTAACTGATATTACTGCCTCTAGGGCATATCTCCTACAGTCTCCCACTTGCACTAGAGTCATAATCTAGTTACAGGGCTTCCCTAACACCAATGGCAATCCGGTGTTGCTCATGCTTTGCTCGTGGTAGAGGCTTCGTCATCGGGTCTGACACATTCAGATCCGTGTGAACTTTGCGTACTTTCACTAAACCTTCTTCGACATGATGTCGAATGAGTTTAAATTTGCGTTGAATATGCATTGTCTTATGGTGCGAACATGGCTCCCTTGCCTGAGCCACGGCGCCACTATTATCACAATAGATCTCCACCGGGTCCAGAGCACTTGGAACCACACCAAGATCTTCAAGAAATTGCTTGATACCGACAGCTTTCTTGGAGGCTTCTGAAGCAGCAACATATTCCGCCTCCGTCGTAGAATCCGCCACAGTCTTTTGTTTGGAACTTTTCCAATCAACTGCGCCGCCGTTCAATATGAAAACATAGCCAGATTGAGATTTGAAGTCATCTGGGTCAGACATGAAGCCTGCATCAGTGTAACAACTTACAATGAGCTCTTCATCACCTCCGTACACAAGGAGTAAATCCTTGGTCCTCCTGAGGTACTTAAGAATACCCTTGACTGCGGCCCAGTGTTCCAATCCTGGATCACCTTGGTACCGGCTGCTAACACTTAGCGCATAGGAAACATCCGGTCTTGTACATAGCATGGCATACATAATAGAACCAACTGCCGAAGGATATGGAATATCATTCATTTGTACTCGCTCATCAAGGGTCCGAGGACTCTGATTCTTGCAAAGCACTGTGCCAGGTGACATGGGGAGTAGGCCTTTCTTGGAGTTCTCCATGTTGAACCTTTTCAACACCTTGTCAATGTACGTGCTTTGGCTTAGCGCTATCAGGCGTCTTGATCTATCTCTATAGATCCTGATGCCTAATACATATGCCGCTTCGCCTAAGTCTTTCATTGAAAAACTCTTCTTCAATGAGTCTTTTATTTCGCTAAGAAAATTCACGTCATTTCCAATCAACAATATGTCATCCACATACAAGATTAGAAATGCTTTTGCGCTCCCACTAAACTTCTTGTACACACAAGATTCTTCATCGTTCCTGATGAAGCCAAACTCTTTGACCACTTCATCGAAAAGAATATTCCAGCTCCTTGATGCTTGCTTCAGACCATAAATGGCTTTCTGCAGCTTACATACCTTTCCAGCATTCTTAGGATCGACAAAACCTTCTGGCTGTATCATGTATACATCCCTATCAAGGTTTCCATTTAGGAAAGCCGTTTTGACATCCATCTGCCATATTTCATAATCGAAATAAGCAGCAATTGCTAGTAATATCCGAACAGACCTAAGCATAGCTACGGGCGAGAAAGTCACGTCGTAGTCCTCTCCTGGAACTTGCGTGAACCCTTTCGCGACAAGTCTAGCTTTGTGGATAGTAATGTTACCATCCGCGTCCGTCTTTCTTTTGAAAATCCATTTACAACCAATGGGTTTTACGCCATCTGGAAGTTCTTCCAAGTTCCAAACTTGGTTTTCGTACATGGATTCCATTTCGGATCTCATGGCTTTGTGCCATTCCCTTGAGCTAGGCCCCGCCATCGCTTCCTTGTAGTGCGCAGGTTCATCGTCTTCAAGAATGAAGATTTCGTTATGAAACCACTCAGGTGGCTGGATAGCCCTACCTGATCTGCGCGGTTCAGTTACAACAGTGTTTGAAGTTTCCGCATCATATGCGACAACTTCCGGCTCAGTTGTAGGGATAATTAGCGGAATTTCTTCCGGTTCCTTAGCCATATCAACGGTTGCTGAAGATTCACTAATCTCATTAAGTTGTACTGTCCTCCCACTTAATTCTTTGGCGAGAAACTCTTTCTCGAGAAAATGTCCAACTTTTGCGACAAACACTTTGCCCTCGGACTTGTGGTAGAAGGAATACCCAATGGTGTTAATTGGATAACCTACAAAGTAACATTTGTCTGCTCTGGGGTCGAGTTTGCTTGGTTGTAAACATTTTACATACGCTTCACAACCCCAAACCTTGAGATGCGACACATTGGGTTTCTTCCCATACCATAATTCAAATGGCGTCGTCTCAACAGACTTAGACGGTGCTCTGTTTAATGTATAAGCGGCAGTGAGTAGTGCGTGACCCCAAAAAGATATCGGAAGATCTGTAAGAGACATCATCGACCTTACCATGTCTAACAGGGTTCGGTTACGCCGTTCTGACACTCCGTTTCGCTGTGGAGTTCCGGGAGGCGTAAGCTGTGAAATGATTCCACGGTCACTCAGATGTTGGCCAAACTCGTGACTAAGATATTCGCCTCCGTGATCAGACCGCAGAAACTTAATCCTTTTGTTACGATGATTTTCTACCTCATTCTGAAATTTTTTGAACTTTTCAAAGGTTTCCGACTTATGCTTCATTAAGTAGATATAGCCATACCGACTTAAATCATCAGTAAAAGTCACGAAGTAAAAATACCCACCCCGTGCGGCCGTGTTCATTGGACCACATACATCACTATGTATTATTTCCAATAATTCACCCGCCCGTTCAGGATGACCCGTGAACGGCGTCTTGGTCATTTTTCCCATCAAGCAAGCTTCACATGTGTCAAATGATTCAAAATCAAGGGACGGTAAAACTCCATCTTTATGGAGTCTTTGCATGCGTTTCTTTCCGATGTGGCCAAGCCGACAGTGCCACAAGTAAGTGGTGGTGGTATCAGCCTTCTTAAGACGTTTAGCATTCACGTTAAAGACATCATTTCCACATTCAAGATTTAGTATGAAAAGGCCCCCAACAATGGGTGCAAATCCATAAAACATATCCTTACAATAAAGTGAACAACCATTGTTCTCAGACTTGTAGGAGTACCCATCGTGTACTAAACATGATCCAGAGATAATGTTTCTACACAGCAACGGAACAAAATAACAGTTACTAAGTTCCAAAATAAATCCTGAAGGGAGACGTAGAGGCATAATGCCGACGGCTTGAGCGGCGATCCCAGCGCCGTTCCCGACACGCATCACGACTTCATTCTTTGCCAGCTTGCGCACCTTCTGAAGCCCCTGTATCGAGTTGCAAATGTGAGCAACCGATCCGGTATCAAATACCCAAGACTTAGAATTTTCGCTAGCAAGCAAAACGTCAATGACATTAACTTGTATAACAATTATACCTTTTCCGGTTTTCCCGGACTTCTTATCTTCCAGATACTTCTTGCAGTTTCTCTTCCAGTGTCCTGTGCCCTTGCAGTAGAAGCACTCAGTTTCATTCTTGGCTCCGCCCTTAGATTTGCGTTGGAAGCCGGTCTTACCGGCGCCCTTGCCCTTCTTTGGCTTGCCTTTCTTTTTGAAACTGGCAGTTTTATTCACAAGCAACACTTGCTTGCGATTTTTCTGCAGTCCTCCTTCAACAGTTTTCAGCATGGCAAGCACCTCATTAGGCGTTTTGTTCATCCCATTCATGTTGTAGTTCATGATAAAACCGCTATAAGACGGGGGGAGTGAACCTAGCAACAAGTCCATAACATGCTGTCGCGGAAGTGGAAATTCCAGGGTTTTAAGCCTTTCAGCGTAGCCAATCATATTGACTACGTGCTCGCCAACTGAACTGCCCTCAGCCATCTTGGTCTCCGCCATCATTTTCATGATATCAAAACGTTCAGACCGTGCATTAAACTTGTACAGAGCATCCAGATCCTTGATCATATCAAAGGAGTTATGGAATTCAAAACGTTTTTGAAGCTCTGAACTCATGCAAGACAGCATGAGGCACTTCACTAAGTTGAAATCATCATCCTTAGTGGCCCAGACATTTTGTATGTCTGCCGCGGCTGTTTCCGCCGGCTTAGGTGGAAGAGGTCCGTCAAGCACGTACACTTTCTTAGCGCTCCTGAGGACAATCCTCAGTGCACGGACCCAGTCCGCATAGTTGTTTCCATTCGCAGCTAACTTCTCTTTCTCTAACATCGGGCCTAAGTTGAACGCGCTGTTGCGAGCCATTTGATCTACAACGGAAAACACAATTTCACTTAGACTTTGTTCATAATGATTTTTGCACTAGTGAATAAACAGTTTTATTCTAAAGTGCGCTCCCACTCAAATCAATATCTCTCATAATTGATTGTGAGTGATTCAAGATCCGCATATCCATTCAACGCCATTGAACGAGATGAACACTGATGGCGCGAACTTCAATCGGTGGGCAAACTTGCCGATCACATCTCTATGTGACTCTTGTTCATCTTTCGATGGGCGTGTTCCGAGCTCAGGGAGATCCTTCCAGAACGTCAAGACAACCAAGTGATCTTGCTGCGAGGTCTCAACTCACCCGCCTCACACATCCCTAATCGTTCGTACCCAGGGAGATCCTGTGATACCCCGAAAAGTTAGGTGCCGTGACGGTGCTACACTTGGGAGAACACTAACTACTTGATATTTTAGTGAGAGATCACCCTAATAAAAAGCGACTACCGCGCAATCAAGAAGGGTGCATCAAGAGGGATAAACATCTCAGGCAATTCATAATAGCATGATATGGTATAGCCCCTTCTGACGGAGAAGTCAAGTATTTCTTCGTCTTCGGCATTCGCGTCGGTGTTCACCTTTGCGAAGATTGCCATCACCTTGTCGATGCACCAGATAATATTGCTATCTCTATAGCTAATAAAATAAGTGCATTACATAAGGTTGACACGCAAGTCATTAAAGTGCATCATATGGCTCCAGCCATCATGCCGAATCATGACACGCAGGTCATGTTAATTACATCATATAGTCATCTCATACATAATCAGATTTAATATGAGCATTGCTATACCACATCATATGCATAACCATCCTGCAAAACCAAGTTAGACGCCTCTAATCGGTTTATGCAAAATTTTATTTTACGTGGATTCTAAGGTTTTGACTCAAACCGCAGGTACCAACGTTTTATCATCAAGTATGATAATTCAAAATTGCTAGATTAACATCTCGGGGTGTATGAAACACGAGATAATTAAATCTCGAGCCCCATACTAAACTTCGTCATACGCGTGACCCCCGTGCAGATCATATCTGCAATGCCCTTTCATCTGCGAATTTCATCTTTCTTTTGACTATGGTGGAACCCAAAGAACTGATAGCACTTCGTTGATCAATCAGGATCGCGGATTGCCAGAACTTTGTGAAATTCCACCATGCTGTCTCGAGATTGAGCAAACGCAAATTCCAGGGAAGCAACAAGAACATCGGGTAACAGACTTCATCTGCTACCCGCATAAATAATTTTCAGCAATAGATCTTATCTACTCCAAAATTATATTATGCAATACCCATACATCTCCATGTATTCTAGATCGTAACCTGCATCTACGCATAGCACGGCTCTTGATGCCACTGTTGGGGAATGCGACAGAAAACAAAAAAAATCGGTACAGCGAGCAAGCCCAGGATCACTATGGAGACTGCATACAAGGTTTGATCTGATCCGTACCAACTCGAAACGCAGCGGAAGAAGAGTCGGTGTAGATCGTCGGTGCAGATCCCTGCAGCTAGGATTTACAACCTCCCAACCGCAAGGATGTACTCCCACTCCGGACAGCCCTTCGGGAGGCGGTCGGACAGTCCCCAGGATGATGTCGCGGACAGCCCTTCGGGAGGACCCTCGCAACCCGAACAGTAACCCGGACAGCCCTTCGGGAGGACGCCGGAAACTCGAATGGTAACTCGAACAGCCCTTCGGGCAAAACATCGAAACTACAATCTCTCTACGGGGTTGCACACATACGGTGTCAGCTATCCGGCAGGGCTTCGCCGTCCAGAGCTAGTTCCTGCCGGAACCCAGACAGCCTTTCGGCTCTACAAAAAATTCTTTTCGTGGGAGGGAGAGAGAGAGCTAGCAAAGCATAGCATGTGTATGAGAGCAAGGGATGAGGAAGTGGGCTGCCCACTCACCTCTTATTTATAGGAAAACCAAGGGGTAAAGTTGTCATACAAAAAAACCCCAAAGTGCCCTTGGAATATCCCTTTCATAAAAGGAATATGCCATATGGGAGTGCCATGTGGAGCACCATGGTGCCCCACCTCCTTGGCCGGCCACCCTTGGGGGGTCCCCCATTAGGAGCTTGCTTGCTCCCCAATCCCTTCTAGAAGCCTTTTTGGAAATATCCAAAAAGGTGTTTTTCCACAAATATCCAAAAAGCACTTTCACTATTCATGACGACATTTCCAGTACCCACCAAAATAATTTTCAACGCGAGCCGGAACAATTCCGGTTTAGTGATTTCATCTGCGAAAAGCATCTGAAGCGGTTTCGGCAGCTCCGGAACATTTCCGGTTTTCATTCTAGAAAATTCCAAAAAGTTTCCAGAACGATTCTGGCACCCTCCAAGAATTATCAGGCATGTGCCAAGACCAATTTGACTTTATGGTATCCCCTGAAACAACTTTTCCAGTTTCACCGAAACTCATCCGGTGACCTCTCTCTGCGGAACTTTTCCGCTGTCCGAAACTTTTCCGGCGTCCGAAACTTTTCCGGTGTTTTTCTCTCAGACTCCCTGTCTAGTATTCAACAGATAGATGACCCTGAAGCGTGTGACCCTATAGGTTCGGTGAAGCATAGACATGACCCGGAACCCCTTCCGATCAATGATCAACATCGGAGCCGTGGACACCCATATCGATCCCTATACCCACACGAATAAATATTCGAGTGAACCTCCAGTTGCCGTGTGCTATTCCTGTTGCTTCGCGATATGTTACAATTACCCGAGGTGAGACATGTTGGCATCCCCGTGGATCAAAAACTTGCCCACTATGCTAGTTACCTCGTTGCCGGTATTGTTCTCTTTTCTCGTTCCCGTGTTCCGGCATCCCCGTGATCAAATCACAAAGTGTCTGGCCAGACGATGATGGATACCGTAACACCGAGAGGGCCCAGAGATATCTCTCCAACGTCGGAGGAGCAAATCCCAATCTTGAGCTATCAAGTTACTTGACATACTTTTCCATGAACCTGTAAGCAGCCGTAATAGCCACCCTTTTACGGATGACGTTTAACAAACCCCAAAGTTCATGAAGCAAGCATGAAGAAACTCGATACTCTCATGGTCTAAGGAATCATGCAAACATTAACCATCTCTGTGTTATTTAACCATTAACTTGTGACGAATATATCTCATAGTATAACATCAATTTGGGTCGATTCAACACAAGTGTTCTACCAACATCGTGCCCTCAAAATTGCCGGCATAGCCATGCCCATGATCAGGAAAACAGGATCATCATGCAATACTTGAGCCAGTCTTAGAGGCAAGACTAGGAATACAATTTACCGTTTATTATACCACACGTGTACATGAGTTTCCCTCCAAGCCTCATGGTTATTGTAGACTCGAGAATCATTGCAATTATAGCATGGATCATAAACATTCATTACAAACTCTGAGATACAAAAGTAACTGATATTACTGCCTCTAGGGCATATCTCCTACACCAGCTTGCACCGAAACGTCCAGATCCAAAGGAGAAAATAGATCCGGTAAAAGCGAAGCGCTGTCTGGATGCACTTAAGCGACCACCACCTCCTCCGCTGCTCTCACACTATGACCGCTATATTGTAAAGACATTTCATGAAGCGAAAAGGTCGGGAAGTACTAGTAGTGCTGCAAGAAGTGGGAAAACAATTCCCCAGCTCGGCGAATAGGAAAAACAATCGTGGCCCCCGCTCAAGGTGTTTCCCGATATCGCTAATGATCCAGGGGTAGCGGCCGCTCATCCTGGTTACTCTTGGTGATTACTTACGCGATGAGGTACAGTTCGAAATAGCTGAGGTAGCCTTTAGATACAAGCACGATAAGCCTCTCGTCAGACCTGAGCAGCTCCCGCATCTATCAACGATGATGCGAACATTGCATAACTGGTACTTGAAAGCCTGCAAGGAAGGGACCGACAATATCTTAGTGGGAATTAAAGATGAGCACTACTTCAATGGAGTCGAGGCGTTGTACATTGAATTTGAAGAATTATTTCGGTTATACAATCAAGACGCCCTCGACAAAACTATCGTCAGTTGCTATTGTCTGTAAGTATTTTTTCTGTAATTAAGTCTCTAGCTCAGCTCGTTCATTGCATGTATAATTATCCTCACACTATATTATGCAGATTGAAGATCCGCAAATGCAGAGGAAAAATCTATGACATTGGGTTCATTAACCCAAATACCGTAAATGAATATACGGTACAAAAAAACCCCGATGATACAGAGAAAAACTTGCTAAAGGCGTTACTTGGACAACAAAACAAAAGGGAAATACTATTTCCTTACAACTTCCAGTGAGTGTTACTGTCTTGTGCACATTATGTTTCGCTTACTCGAGGTTAAGTGTAATTGATGAGTTATGCGTGCGCAGGTTCCACTATATTCTGCTAGCCATTCAGCTTGACGCGGGACTAGTAGTTGTCTTGGACTCGAGACGTAAAGAGGCTAAGGAGTGGGCGGACATGAGTCAAATGCTCCAGAAGTAAGTTCAATCATTATCGCACCATATCGGCAACTTTCGTTCATTTCCTGATATCAAGTAATCATTTTCTTTGCCGGGCAGGGTTTGGAAAAAGTTCACCAACCAGGTTAGGGGTGAATGGAAAAAGGAGCTGCGATTTTCACACCCCAAAGTAAGTACTACTAGCTAGTTCCGCGCATCTCTCATTGATTCTAGTTTCAATACCATTATCATGCTTGATTATCATTTTGATTGAACTCTATTCTCGTAAAGTGCTTGTGGCAGGCACCCGGGAATAATTTATGTGGATACTACGTTTGCGAGTTCATTCTCAGCAAGACCTCTGAGCGGGGCAGATTTGAAGAACAATTTGAAGTACGTAAACAATATTCACATTTTTATTTTATTACCATCAATTGTGTTGAGTTTCATTCATATATATATATATATATATATATATATATATATATATATATATATATATATATATATATATATATATATATATATATATATATATATATATATATTGACCCCCTTCTTTAAATTAGATCTGGCGGAAGCGGGACGAACTCCTACCAACTGATCGCATACGAGCAATTCAAGAGGAATTGGCGGGATTCTTTGTTGACCATGTCATACCTACAGACGGAGAATACCATCGGGATTGGCAATGCAATTTTGGTAATTAGATATTGTATATATGCATGAACGTGTACTATATGTAGTAGCGTCGAATAGATATACGAAAACTTGTTGTTCGACCAAGCACGGAGAAAGAGAGGTCACTTCTCTCTATATATTGATCATGACGATGTTGTGTAATGGTTCCTTCATTGCTATATGTAGTAGCTAGCATCGAGTTGAATGAAAAGCATAAAATAAAAATGAAAACACTAAATGTAAAGGAATTGAATGGTAAACACAAAAAGAAAAGGGGAAACACAATATGAAACCCCTAAACCCCTCCTTTCAAAAAAAAAAACCCCAGCGCCTGGCAATGCTGACGCGTGGCTGCCTTCTAGTCCCGGTTGGTGTTACCAACCGGGACTAGAGGTCCTCCTGCCTGGGCGCCCACAGCGGCCACGTGGAGCTCCTTTAGTCCTGGTTCGTAACCCAACCGGGACTAAAAGTGGGGGCCTTTAGTCCCGATTGTTCAGTCCCGGTTGCAGAACCGGGACTAAAGGCCCTCTGGAACCGGGACTGATGCCCTATTTTCTACTAGTGCGTAGACCTACCTAGGCTCAGCAGAGAGGTCAGCACGCCGGTCTAAATCCTAAGTGCGAAGGGGTCTTGGGCCCATCGCCCTCTGCACTCCTGCACGTTGCGTGACTGGCCGGGGCCCAGGCACGACACTGTATACACAAGTGACGTAACCAGCCCACCCCAGCAATCAGCCCGCATCTCTGAACTGTGACATCTGAAGAGCTTTCGGGAGAAACGTACGACGTAGAGGGTCCCATAACCATTATCCCACATGGTGGTAGTGCGTATAGGCCAGCGGCCAACTCAGATCAAATACCCAAATCCATTAGTGTGTTGGGAGCTCGCGGTGACGATTAGTACTCCTGTCGCCCCGTCTCGAGGAAGTGCAACAAGGGTCAGGCCCATCCCTCTCTAGGGCGGTCTCTGCCTGCCCGGCCGCGCCTCGTATTTATCTCGCGGGTACCCTCTAGCTCAACCCGACTCCACATTCCCCATGGGTACCCCTCGGGGTCGACCCGCCTGCAACAAAGGTCTGAGGCAAAAGTCATGGTAACCGTGTGTCCAAAACATCAAGGGGAACCCGAGGAATCACCCTCGATGGATTCCTACTCGATGTAATCCGTTAAGGAGAACTAGGAGGAATCAGCCTCGATGGTCCCCACTTGAGGGGTTGCACGACACAGTCATCATCGGGAAGGGCAGAGCGAGGAATCACCCTCTACAATCACCACCGATGTGCTATACTACAGAGATATCATCAGGAGTGCAGTATGAGGTATCACCCTCGGCACTCGATAGTAGCCCTGCAGAGTCGTACAACTAAGGGGGTGTGTGCGGTGATGTGACGGTATCTGCACATCGATCACAATGATCGAGGTACTGGTAAGAAGGCGGGGCAACAGGGACAAGGGTGAGGGGTCACTGATGGATCACTAACCAACCTATTCTAAGCAGTTTAGGATAACATGTAAGGTATCAACAGCAAGTTACAAAAGCAGGTTATGCATCAGAATAGGAACATTCAATTACAGTAGCAAAATCTAATGCAAGCATGAGGAAGAAGGAATAGGCGATATAGGAATGATCAAGGGGGTTTTGCTTGCTTGGAAGCTCTGCTGAAAGGGGCTGGTCGTCGACGACGTAGTCGTACTCAGTAGTGTCGACGACAGTCTTGGGGTCTATCGGGAGAGAAGGAGGGGGAAGAAACAATAAATACACGGCAAACAATGCAACAGGGATGCATGACATGTCAACATGCAGTGCTAGGGGTGTTCTAATGCAGCACTACGCAAGTTAGTCGGAGCGGGAAATTATCCGGGAGTGTTCTCCCAACTCCGGGTGATTATCGGTCAGATGAATCGGCGGGAAAAGTTCCATGTTCATCATGTTAGAGGGGTGTGGTAGGTATGTGGGTGGCATATTCGGATTTGTCATATTTTTCTGATCATTTTTCATATATAAATTATTTTCATCCGAGTTACGGTTTATTTTATATGATTTTTCAAAGTTTTATTGATTTTCTGAATTTTCTGGATTTATTTAATTCGAATTACCCAAAACAGTGATCTGTGACGTCAGCATGACGTCATGGTGATGTCATCGGTCAAACCCAGCTGGCCAGGGTCAAACCTGACCAGTGGGTCCCACTGGTCAGTGACTGTTTTAACTAACAGAGGTTTAATTTAGCCAATTGGTTAATTAACAGGTGGAACCCCACCTGTCAGTGACACAGACTAATTAACAGATTAATTAGCATTTTATTATTTATAAAAATGTTTAATTTGCGCGGGGTCCACCTGTCAGTGACTGGTCAAACACAGTCGGCAGGGTTGACTTGGTCAACCGGTCAACGTGGCCGTGGGGCCCAGCAGTCAATGGCCCAGGGGAGGTCACGTGGCTGCCGCGTCAGTGCCACGTCGGCGCCGGCTCCCGGAACAGCTCTGGCGAGCCCCAAACACGGCGGCGAACTCCGGCGAGGCTCGGGATTTGCGTACAGGGCAGCAAATCGCGCGCGGTTTCTTGCGTTCGATCGGGCACTTCGAGCCCCGTCGAATGGTAGTGGTGGCGTGGCCGGAGACGGCGTGTAGCGACGGCGGCGAGCACGGAGGCGGACGGCGGCGCTCGGGTGATGGTGGAACAGCCGCAACAGCACGCAAACGGGCGAAGCAAGGAGCTAGCGAGGTCCTACGCGTCGCAGCAAAGCTAACGGACACGCGTGCGTGGCCATTTGGTCACCGGAGCTTGCCGGCGACGAGCTCGCGCGGAGGCGGGCTCGGCCACGTTGGGATCGGGCGCTAGAGCTCACGAACGAGGGCGTGGAGTAAGGGGGAAGGAAGGGGAGCTCACTGGGCGCCTGTAGTTGAGCTAAACGGGCTCGGGGGAGGCGCGAGGTGGCCGGAAACGACGACGAACGGCGGCGGGGATCCGAGGAAAACGACGACGCGATCTGGCGATGTAGGGCTCCCGGGCTCGCGCTGGTTGTCGGAGAGGGCGTGGTCGAGGACGGCGGATCGATCCGGCACGGTGGCGAGGCGAGGCGGCGGTGGTGGCTACGCGGGTGAGCTGCGGACGGCGATGGCCGCGTCGGCCATGGAGGGGGACGAGTGAGGGAGAGGGGCAGAAAGATCTTGGGGTGGTCCAGGGTGTCCGCGGTGGCCTTCTTATCCACCCCGGCGCCCTGTAGCGACGCGAGGGCGAGCGGGCGCGGCTGGAACGGCGAGCATGCGCGGGTGGCGCCATGTCCTCTGCCTCTGGCATGAGGTAGGGGAAAGGCCGGCCAGGCTGGGCTGGGCCACATTGTGCGCCACTTAGGCCCAGTCCAGCAGTGCACTGCCTCTCTTTTTCTTTTTATTTTTCTGTTTTCTGTTTTTGTTTCTGTTTTTTAATTCTTTTAGCACTAATTCACTTTTGTTAAATATGAGTCTTGTCCAATTAAATACTAGGCAATATATAACACTGCCAGAAAAAGGTTTGGAGGCAAATTGATTTCATTTGATTTTTGTTTAATTGAAAATGGATTAAATGCTACTGTCTTAGTACTGTTTTAATTAGGTTAGGGGCAATTTTATAATCCAAATAAGGTTGCTTTATTTTTATAATTTCTTTGGGAATTTTTGCAATATTATGAACTATTTAGTTCCTGGATTTGGACAACTTTTAAATTCACTTTAAATTTGAATTCTCAATTTGAATTGGAATTTGAAATGAGATATGACACAAATGATGATCAAGCACTGTTAAGCATGATGACTTGGCATTGATCATGGGGGATTACTGTAGCTAATACATGGGGGTGTTACATTCCGAGAGTCAACACGCTCCGTGCTATGAGTACTGGCTCTACTCCTACCATAGAGCGTCACGTACCACATACCGTGGCCATTATTGAGGAAATTCAGGTCAGTGCTTCTTTATTGATCCTTCATGGTCCTGCATGTTTGTATTTCAACACGAATGACATTTGCATTGCCATATTGTAGACCCGGCTGAATGACACCCAGAAAGAACGAGATGAAGACCGGGCTAAGCTGAAGGCACAAGATGATCTAGTCAAGTCTTTACAACATATGGTGGCCAATCTTTATTCTATGCAAGGCAAACCAGTGCCAGAGATGGCAGCGTCGCCAGAGTGGAACATTGTGAGTTTCGTTCGAACTATTTCTATCACCATTTTCGGCATTACCATATGCATTCATCTTATTGGGTCAATCCATCACAGCTCAATCACTCACAAGGGTCGAACAATGTTCCGGTAGTTCCACCTCAAGTTGGTGGAGTTGGGGAAGCAAACGGAATGACGCCTTCTGATGTTGATGTTCCCACTCCGATCTCCAAAACCGTGTGAACTTCATGTTATGTTGTGTTTGAAACTGTTCCTTGTATGTGCTTGAGAACTATTGCATCTTGTGTGATCTTGAGACTTGTGAACTTGTGGTAGTCGAGTGTGCATGACAACTATTGCACCTTTTATGCACTATTGCTTTTATGTGGGATATTCTTGAGAATCATTGCTTTTTTTGTTCAATGATGCACTATATGCTGCTGCTGTATATGTTTTGCTGCAGGAATGAAACAAAAGCGCAAAAAAAGGACTGTTGGGCAAAGCATTACCGAGAGCGGCTCTCAGCAAAGCCTATGAAACTGGAGTAGGATACAATCTTTACCGAGAGGGACGCTCGGTACAAGATACCAACCTGTAGAACCTGACACCTTTACCGAGAGGCCTCTCGGAAAAGGATACCAACCTGTAGCGCCGCCTCACATCTTTACCGAGAGCTTCCGACACTCAGCAAACATATAAGGATTGCCGAGAGCAGCTCTCGGCGTACTACAGACTCGGCTGTCAGGTCGTAGCCACGTGGCTCTTTCCTATTGGCTTCCCTTACCGAGGGCGGCTCTCGGCAAAGATGGCGCTCGGCATATTCTGCGAGACCCACATGTCAGGAGCTGGACACGTGGCCCTTTCCTATTGGCGGTCTTTGCCGAGGGTGGCTCTCGGCAAAGATGGCGCTCGGCATATTCTGCGGGGCCCACATGTCAGGAGCTGGACACGTGGCTCTTTCCTATTGGCGGTCTTTGCCGAGGGTGGCTCTCGGCAAAGATGGCGCTCAGTCTATTGTTCGGGACCCACATGTCAGGAGCTGGACACGTGGCCCTTTCCTATTGACGGTCTTTGCCGAGGGTGGCTCTTGGCAAAGATGGCGCTCGGCATATTCTGCGGGGCCCACATGTCAGGAGCTGGACACGTGGCTCTTTCCTATTGGCGGTCTTTGCCGAGGGTGGCTCTCGGCAAAGATGGCGCTCGGTCTATTGTTCGGGACCCACATGTCAGGGCTGGACACGTGGCTCTTTCCTATTGGCCGTTGTTGCCGAGAGTGGCTCTCGGCAAAGATGGCGCTCGGTCTATTCTTCGGGACTCACATGTCAGGAGCTGGACACGTGGCTCCTTCCTATTGACCGCCTTTGCCGAGGGCCCCTCTCGGCAAAGAACCGCCGTCCCCGTCTGCCGTCCGTTAGCTACTTTATTTTGCCGAGAGGGGCTGTTTGACACTCGGCAAACTCTTTACCGAGTGTCCGCGTTTTGGCTCTCGGCAAATTCCTGTTTGCCTGAGAGGTGTACGCCGGGTGGGCTTTGCCGAGTGCAACTCTCGGCAAAGGCTTTGCCGGCGGCTATTGGCCCTTTGCCGAGTGTCCGTGGCACTCGGCGTACAGCGATATTCTAGTAGTGATCATGATGAGGATCTTGACGAGTTTAGCAAGCTCACAGACTACTGCAAAGACATGAAGGGTGAAAACAGGCCAAGTACATCAAATATATTGTGTTTCCATGGTTTGGATATTTTGAAGTACCAACGAAGGAAGAGAACATTGGTAGCAGCAGGACGTTTCAGAACATGGAAGAGCTTATTACTGACTATGAAAGTGGTGCTCTGCATTCCACCGAGGTGAAGCTGGCCCTTACAAAAGTGTACTAACCAAGATTATGGAGGCTGTACGTGAACACTTTGTACACAGCAGTAAACACAAAGATTTGAGGAAGCTATGTGGAAGTACTACATTATTTGATGAGCACTGTTAGGATTGTTGGCGCTGCTCCTCGCAGCCCCTCCTCTTCTATCTTGGTTTCTTTCTATCATCTTCTCCCAAGAACACACACGATGTGAAAGACACAACACATACGCACACACACGCACATGCACGTACCAAGGGAGACCACAAAAGCTTTGCCGAGAGGCTCTTCCCTTGGTGCACACAAGCGCTACATTTTTTGTTGTGCCCCTGACGGCCCTTTTCATCATCAATGCAACAACTACAAATACATGCAGCTCAGCAACTAGCTGATCCGCCACTTACGCTGCTTACCACATGAAGTGCTCCACTATTCAACTAACTAAGCCACACATGCACGTGATGCCATCCACTCCCTAGACCATCTAAGTTACATGCATAACAAAAGCAAACTAAACATGACAGATGAATCAAGATTAAATCTAACATGGATAACGTTGGAGCCTACATGGATAATATCTCATTTAACTTATGCCTTTAGGGCTCATAATACTATGTTAGAGAAACCTTGCCTTTATATTTATTCGCAAAAAAAAAATACTAACAGCAAGTGTCGCCATTGTGAATACATTGGCGACGGTTGCCTGGCTCCGACGAGGGAGGGGCGATGACGGCGGCGCTCCTTCGGCTCGCTTCAGTTATTGTAGTCGTCGCTAGGTGTGGTATGTGAATCTGGATGTAATTTTATTATTTCTGGTGTTCGTTGTACTGATACGATTGAAGATGAATATGGAGTTGATCGGAAGTTTTCCTGCAAAAAAGTATATATAGTTGAGAGTATTTGGAAGCAAAAAAAAGTTGTAACGGAGAAGTGAAATTTTCGATGTCACGTGGGTGCACGTAAGTAGGAAGGATTCGTTTTTTCTTTTATTTTGAGGAAGGATTCGATTTTGTTTCAACTCGGCAGGTGCTAAACAATTCCATGGATTATCTTTGGTGCCGGGTCCGTAAAGAATTCGCATGCTAGGGCGGCTGTTGTTAATTATCTTCTTCCTCAAATTAACCCTAAGTTCCAGCCGTAAGAACAAGCTGGGAACCAACTCGGACTCGAATCCCGTTGGTATTAGTTCATAACTTCTTCGGTTCGGTTGTGCAGGGGAGACCTTTAATCTTTATCTTTACCTATATTCTATATATATATATATATATATATATATATATATATATATATATATATATATATCTTTATCTTCTCTTCTAATCTAATAATAAAGGGGTGATCGTTTCTTACCACCGTAATTTCATCCGTTTTTCGTCCGTCCGTCCCATCTATCTTTACTTTTTTCTATCCGAGGTGGTATTAATCTTAGTCCGTCCCCAGCTAGCTCTGGTGTACGATCAGGTTTTTGTCATGTCATCCCTCCTGCATCGGTCGCCCAGCTGGGCCTAAATCCACGTGATATGAGCCTGTTTCTTAGATAAAGTGATTTGGGCCAGCTGGTCCTGTGGAGATGGCAGATCTAAAAAAAGAGGGGGGTTCGCTTTTCCCATCTACAGTAGAGAGAGGCGATTTCTGAGCGTTTCTCGAGTGAGCTTCGTTCCCAGCGGTAGATCACTGGTTTTCCCCTCCCTCATCGGCGTCGCCGGCGTTGGGGATTGGGAAGACCTTGATCTACCGTTCGGTTATGTAGATATCTCCTGTGCAGCTAGGGTCGGAGGCGTCTGGCGCTTTGGTCATGGCGACGGTGGCGGCGGCGTCTCCTTCAATAAAGGTATCTCCATCTTCTCCATCGATTCGGCGTCCTCTTGCTCCGGATCGGCTGGCGAATCTGGTGGTGCTGCTCCTTCTCCTCTTCGTCGTTGTGTGCTTCGTCGAGGAGCAAGTGGATTTTGGTCCTCGCCGTTCTTCGGGAGTTGGCGAGTTGTTGTCTTCCCCGGCTGGTCGTCTGCCGGTGTGCGAGTGGCGTTCTGCTCCCGCCGATCCATGGATCGGGAGGTGCCTCGGCCTTCTTCTCCGGTGGAGGCAGCGTCGGATGGAGAAGTGATTTTGGTCCTTGCGGATTTGTCGATCCCGCAAGTTCTTGGATCCTCAGGCAGGGCGGTGTGGCGGCTTCGGCGTCCTGGCGATGTGAGTATCTATCTCCCCCTCCTCTTTGTCGTCGCGCCGGCGAGGTCTCCATCGGTGGCGTGGAGGTGGGGTCCTGGAGTGTAGGAGGTGTTTGGTTGAGCTGCAGGTTTGATTCCCTCTCAAGAGATGCTGGTCGTCCACTTCCTCTCCGGTCCCGTTCGGAGAGCGTCCTTCTCTCGGAGTATGCTGATGCCGCGGTTGGCTCTCGGTGTCGCCGCCGATATGCGTTCATCAATTTGAGATCCCGCCCGGCATCGGGTGGCTCATGCGGCTTCAAAACCTTTATGGCGGGGGTTCCTGTACCCCTGGGGCGGCCTGTGGGCATGGCGTCTTCTCCTGCTTCGGTGAGCTCCGGTGATGGCGGCGTGGTCTGCGCGTGTTCAGGCGATGGTTGTCTCGGTGGCCGTCTGTGCTTTTCTGTTGTATTTTCTTTCAGTTCAGAGGGAGTCTGTGTAATATTGTGCTATGAATAAAGCAGCTCTTTTTCTCAAAAAAAACTGGTCCCGTGGGGTAGTGGTTAGAGTCTTTACCTATATAATAATAAAGCACGGATCGCTTCTTACCCCCTGATTTTCGTCCGTTTCGTCCGTCCACCGTTTTCACTGTCGTTCGTACGTCAGTTTGGTTCGGCACCAAGATAGGCCAAGCGAACGAACCAGCAGCCCATGAGCTGGCAATACCGAATCAGGCCCACCTATAGCGATCGAGAATTGAACTCGATACCTCCCATGCAATACATGACAAATAGTCCCACCTCGCTACTTTGCACCCAATCCCATCAACTTTTATACCTCAGCCGGCTTGCTGCATCAGAAGTCAACAAGCAGAGTACGGAAACGGAACAAAGGAATTAACACCGCAAGTGGGAAGAGGGGAGCAAAGGAATAAGGACGTTACAAATCCGCAAAATCTTGTTATCCCACGCAGCATGACGATTTACATCTGACTCGGACGGCAGAGATGCAGATGGGATAAGAATGAACGCAAAGAGGACGATTTACATCTGACTCAGATGGCAGAGATGCAGATGGGATAAGAACGAACGCAATGAGGAGGCCCAGTCGCCCTCGGAGCATCCGCCGAGGCGAGGGACGGCCCGGGACGCGGCACCGGCGCTCCCGTCGACGAGGGGCGGCTTGCCCGAGCGGCGGTCCACGCGCAGTGCGCCCCACGCAAGCGAGGCAGAGGGTGGCGGCGCCGGTCGCAGGGGAGGACGGGCGGCGGCGGCGCGACAACGCCCGTGGTCGCGGCATAGGTCAGGTCACACACGGCGAAAACATACATGCCTGGACGCCCAATGAAGTAATACATAAATTATCTTCGGGCGCTGCTGATTTCAGTTTATACGAGTGCATAATAAATCATCGGCGGCAAAACATAGGCTTTTACATGCCATGGCCACATATTCTTTAATTGCTCTCAATAAATTGTTGTTACGGATTAGGAAGAAGATGTCATGCTTGATGTCCCTAAAGATGGTCATATTGAAGGTGGTACGGAGGAACGAGGCAACCACCTTATACATCCTTTTGACCCAAACATTGATGCTATGGAGAAACAAGAGCAATTGCATCCAGGTAAAATTACTTTGGAAGTGTTGCATATACGACATTTTGATTGTCTGATGTCAGTGTAATGGTTAATCTGTCGGTGTGGTATGTTTTGTCACTAGGCATCGACAGACTGATCTACAACGTCGTAGTGAAGTCAGACGAAAAATATGGTGTATATTGCTTCAAGGGAAAACATGATACTCTAGCATGCAAACAACACATATATTCTGATGCTTATGTCGCGTAATTAGATTTATTTATAAGTAGCTACATATGCTCTATTTATGATGCAAATTTTATATCAAATTTTTAATCAACAACAAATTCATATA
Source organism: Elymus sibiricus (assembly GCA_039707655.1). NCBI lineage: Eukaryota > Viridiplantae > Streptophyta > Magnoliopsida > Poales > Poaceae > Elymus > Elymus sibiricus. The sequence continues at coordinate 43,990,510 of CM077664.1, forward strand.
GTATACAAAACTCTCATGCAGAAAAACAATTTGGATGGCAATCTCGAGTCATGGATGGCAAGGAAGAAAGAAGGAAAAGAGATAGAGAGCGGTATGTATGGATGAACAATGACGACAAATAGGAAAAACTGAAAAAGCGACGTGAAGCCTATCAACTAAACAAAAGAACTAAAGATTTGACCCAGTTGCAAAAAAAATACACATATGGGAAGAAGAAATATGCAAACATGAAGCCAACACAGAAGATAAAAAAAGTGTGCATGGGAAAGGCAGAAAGACGCAAATATGCAACCAAAACAAAAGAACCAAGAATTGAGGCGCAACACACGAAGCAAAGATTCAATTGCGATGGAGAAATCCTACATATATCGCAACAACACAGGAAGTTATACATCTATACGACAAGGACTTCACGGTTAGCACACAGACAACATGCTTGGACGCTAGGCGAAGTATAAGACATTTTTACTGTCTGAGTAACTCAACATAAGTGTTGTGTGTATGATTTTTTTATCATCAGTATGATGGTTAACTTACTGGTGAGATATGTGTTGTCACTATATATTGACGGTCTAATCTACAACGTCACATTGAAGTAAGACGATAAACATCATGTGTGCTCTTACTTCGAAAATCCTTTGAATTAGTAACTGAAATCTTGAAGAATGTGCTTCAAAGTCAAGAAAAAATGGACTCGGCGGAAGTCCTCCATGCACAACCCTCTCTCCAACCACTACCCCTCCACCCCGTAGCAACGCACGGGCATGTTTCCTAGTAAAATAAAAATAGGTTTCGTACATCAATAACTAGCTAGCGCTTCCGTACATCAATCGCTCGCTACTATAGCTAGCCCGGATAATTTTCATACGTCGCCAAGCTGGGCCTCGCCAGTGCGTTATGGGCCAACTGGCCCTGATGTGTTGACGTAACAACTTTTAAGGATGCCACCAACTGAACTATTTTTCTCTGTGCAAAAAAGTATAATAGTCCCACATGGCTTTTTGATATCAAATCATACCTATTTATATACACGTGAGTTGCCACAATTAACAAGCCAAGGCATCAATAAATAAAGAGAGGGTGCGCTTAAGAGAGACGAGGAAATTAACTCAGCCAAAACGAGTAAAAGATTTCATGGGAAACTATGGGAGAGAAGCATGTATCCAAAATCAATCAGAATTATGAGCCAAATGATTCTCAAAAAAAAAAAAGAATTATGAGCCAAATGATGACACGCTGCCTGCTCGATCATAATTATGAGCCAAATGACTGACAGGTCACACTCCAAATCCTATTAATATGAGTTTAATTTTTTGTGTCATTTAAAATGTGTTCTTTTGAAAAAAATTATATAATTTTAAAAATCGTTCATGTATTTAAAATTGTTTGTGTAGTTTTAAGAAAAGTGTTTACCTGTTAAAATAATGTTCATATCATTTGAAAAATGTTCACCCTTTTCTCAAAAAAATGTTCATGTAATTCTAAAAAGTGTTCACGTGCTTACAAATATATTCGTAATTTAAAAAATATTTATGCTCTTTAAAAAGGTCCATGTGATTTAAAAAGTCTTTATGTGTTTTAAAAAGAAGGTTGATGCATTTTGAATAACAATATATACAATTTAAAAGTGAGTGGGTGTATGAGGGATGGCGTATGGACTAGGTGTATGCCGTAGCTCGGGAAGGGCGGCCGTCACGTCCAAATTAAGGAGATTAGTTTTAAAACTATTAGATATTGATTTGCGATGGCGTGGTTCAATGTCAGCTGTGCGTGGAGTAGTCAAGATCATCATCATGGGATTGACCACGTCGAACGCTTTGCATTCAGGTGGACACAGCGACCATGGTCGGTGAAGGCAGTAAGGAGGATAAGCGACAACACGGACAAGCCGCCATGTTCAAATAGATAACGTGCACCTGTGGAGGGGTCTTCAGTCGTGCTTATTGTGCTAGGAACATATGAATTTTCTCCGTTTCAACCCACGGACATGTTTGCTAGTATTAATAAAGCACGCATGGGTTCTGTCCGGTCACCATCGCGTAATTTTTACAAAAAGCCCCTAGCTTTTAGCTTTTATGAGAATCAACCCGCAGTCCTGATTAAGTCAACCCGATCCGACACGAGCAGGAAAAAAAATCCTCCGACCGCACAGACCCACGACCCTGCCTCCAATCCAATCTTCCACCTCCAGCGCGCCGCCACCCTTGCCACGCCGCCTCCGCTGCCACGCCGTCGCGCGCCGCTTTACCCCGCCGGCGCTCCTCCCCCTATCCCAAGTGCCCTCACCCCCGCGGCCTTCCACCGCCGACGACACTCGACGCTGCAGCCGTTGCCGGCTCCCCCGTCCCTGCTACCACGGCGCCGCCGGGACTCCTCCCCACTGCTTCCACCTCGGCAATGGTTCCCCCAACCCCGCCGGTTTCGCCATCCCCGCGCACTCCACCACCCGTTGGACCCGTCCGCCTGGCTCCCCCACCTCCTCCTATACAAGCCCCCACCCACATCTCATCCCCAACCCAGCACCCACGCAGATGCGGCGGCGGCGGCCGCTCAACAGCAGCGCCTGCTGAACGCGCGCTCCCGCAGCCTCCTCCTCAGCCTAACAAAGCCAAACCGAGGACTCTTCCTCGGAGCCTCCTCCCGCTCATTGGTTCGTCGGCCCCGCGCCCCCCTCGCGGTGGCGACACGGCTGAGGGCGCAGCCAGCAAGGGTGCCGTCTAGGGGTGGCGGGGAAGTTGCTGGCGGGCGAGCTCTGGCTGTTGACACGCGGATGGGAGGGGAGGAGTCCAGGAGCCACCCCCGACAACCAGGAGAGTCTTCCTAGAGAGCGAGGACTCACGCGGCAGCAGCGGCCAGCGGCGACGAGCCCGACGGTCTTGCCGACCTCACCCACCTCGCCGATAAGTTCTCGGTACGTACGTTGTGCACCCCCTTCTGCCCACCCCATGCTGTTGCGGGCTTCCACCGTGACTTTCTTTTGTGTTCACGGCCATGTTTTCCCCAAATTGTGTTCAGCAGCTTGGCAGGTTGGATAGGTAGCTGGCTGCTACCATGTCTGAACCTCTGATCGGTATAGGTTGGAGGAACATCTCTGCAGTCACATGTATAGCAACTACCGAATTTGTTGTTACTACTGTAGCAGCTTCTTCCAAGTAAATTGTTGGTTAGCAATTATGATGTTGCTAGCCTGTTCTGCTCAGAATCACAACGCATGATATCACCAACAAAATTTTGATATGTCTGGCATGTTTGATCTGATTTTTCTCCATGACCACAGGGCAGAACAAAAATCTATGATAACCTTGCTGACACCTTGCCATGTGCGCCATTATCAAGTCTGGTTCAGAGAAGACAGTCGGTTTTCTATTTTGCTCATTTGTTTTACCCAGAATAGTAATCGGGTTAACTTAACTTACTGTGTCGGTGTATGCTGGAGCTGAAATTCCGTGCCTTTCATTTTAGATGTACACAAGCAAGCAAGCTGCAGACGAGAAGGAAAATAAGTTGCTCTCCGTGGTTCACTTGCCGTTGTTCTCAGTCCACGAGACAGCTTCAGTCTCTCATAACTCGTAACAGGGGTCGATGTACTATCAGCTGCATCCGTCATCTACTCGTGGAGCTCTTGAGATACTTCAGATACGACACGGTGGTCTACGTGTCCAAATGGCAGGGTTATATTCAACAATTGTAGAAAGCTGTAGAAAATATAACACACAATTTTTTTCCTGCATATATAGATTTACTTGATATTTTTAGTAACCAAATAATTTGGTATTGAGTGTTTACTTGAATATTTTAGAGTGATTTCTAGCAGTTTTCATATCAGCAGAAGTAACAGAGCAATGGACTGAGAGACATTCTCAGTGTGTTGCAGTTTCCATGCTGCATTATCAGGAGGGAGACCCAGCGTTCAATTAGTCACGGACAATATGTCGAGCCGTGGCGCCATCCAGCTGCAAGAGTCGCCCGCCTAGGACGGCAATGTCGGCAAGATGCTCTACGTAATGCTGACCTCCCCATCCTCTTGTTTGATCCTTCTTGCTGTGCTTTTTTAGCTGCTGATGGTTGGCGTACCATGTTGTGCGTAGAGGAGAGAGGACAAGGGGAAAGAGTACGGCAATATTGTGAGATCAAGAGTTATGATTCGTAAGGGAACAAGTAATTTTCTTCATCTTTGCGTTGACGAGATGGCGGCTTTCCTAGGGTAGCATTGTGTCCGATGGGGGCAGGGTTGCACCATGGGAAATTGTGAATGCCATTTGGGTTGGAAGAATACAATCAATGATGGATTGACACAGACCTTTGTGGAGTTAAAACATGAAAAATATTGATATTTTTCTAATACAATTCCTGCATGATGATGTATCTTTCACCTTTGACAAAACTTTTGCATAGAAAGGCAGTGGCGTTGATGATGGGCAGGAATGGTGGTTGCGCTGTAGTGAAACATGAGTGTTGTGGACGGTCCCTATAGACCATACAGGATGACGCCAACCATTTACAAGTTTGCCGAATTAGAAATGCGAAGAGAAGTGGCAATATAGATAAATCGCTAGGTGCGTGCGACGATTTGTTTAACCCATTGCAATGCCCGGGCACGGTCTTTTATATTTATTTTTGATTCTGATCCTAACCAGAATGTATTTATATGTTCTGACAGAAAGTATGAGCTCCTGAATGTCCTGGAATTTAGTAGCTCATGAAAATGGATGTGCCTTTTAGTGAAGGAACCAGAGCCGAGGATATGTAAGTACTCAACTTACTAAAAGGCGACATGGGCAACAGTTAGGTGTGGCGAAGATGCGCATGTTGAGATGGATGTGTGGCCACACAAGGAAGGACCGAATCCGGAATGATGATATACGAGATAGAGTTGGGGTAGCGCCAATTGAAGAGAAGCTTGTCCAACATCGTCTGAGATGGTTTGGACATATTCAGCGCAGGCCTCCAGAAGCCCCAGTACATAGCGGACGGCTAAAGCGTGCTGATAATGTCAAAAGAGGCCGGGGTAGACCGAACTTGACATGGGAAGAGTCCGTAAAGAGAGACCTGAAGGATTGGAGCATCACCAAAGAACTAGCCATGGACAGGGGTGCGTGGAAGCTTGCTATCCATGTGCCAGAACCATGAGTTGGTCGCGAGATCTTATGGGTTTCACCTCTAGCCTACCCCAACTTGTTTGGGACTAAAGGCTTTGTTGTTGTTGTTGTTGTTGTTGTTGTTGTTCACAAATAACTGTCGAACTTGTGCACTGCCCATGCCTGCTTGTTCTGCTTCTCCATGTGCACCAGCTGTTAAAGAATTTGAGGAAGAGACTAAAAGTCTGTTTTATCCATGTGTACCGGCTGGAAGATAATTTGAGGAAGAGATTAAAAGGCACATAAATGAGTATTCTGATTCTGGTGTAAGAACGTTGGTTCTTGTATACTTGTCTTCCATGAGAAAGAGTATGCAATTGATGAATACTTGAGCACTACCAAACCATCTGGATAGGCTAATCTATGGCATTCTGCCATTTTATACAATCACTAGATCATGGCGGCGCGCATTGCTGCACCCGTCTATTTTCTCAATAGAACAATACTAACATATAGCATTATTGAAGAGGACGCTGTGACAGGTTAGAGACAAAAATATGTAATTGTTGTTGCAAGCAAAACTACTAAATTTAGAAAAGATGGGTAGAGTTTTCTATAAGTGAGAATAATTTCAATTTCATAGGAGTACAAACAAAAGGAAGTGGACAAGATTGAAAATTGATAATGCTATTAAAACAACAGTGCTAGCACGCACTTGGATGCTACTCAACAACACATTAGTAACACCGACTAAAATATTGATGGAGGAGCAACTTAGTTACATGGATATTGATGGTAGCAAAACAGTAACATTTCTAGTTCTGCAATCCCTGAATAATAAGCTTAAGTGCTACTGGTGACATGCTGCTGACCAATGTTGAAAATACCATTATTATCTTCGGTATTGAATTCATGGTAAAACAATCAGAGTTCTATGCCATCTAGAGCAAATCTGGACATCAGAAAAATGAATGAACAAACACTGTATTTAATTATATTTGTATCAAAACTCCAAAATATGTAAATTCTGCAATGGGAATTTATGTTTGCACAGCGAGCCGAGTGGCAAACCTTGACACTGGCATAGTTGAGGCAGCTGTCTATATTACGGTCTGGACGAAAGACATGCATTATGAGGACTTCCCCTGTTTAGAAGTAAATGGACTGTAAGAATCAGAAAAATGATTATAAGAAATGTGGAGCTGGAGGAGTGCAAAATAAATTGTATGACAAAATATTAAGGTCAGTTTGCAATGCATCTCATATTATATACACACGCGCACACAAAATGGCGACCAAGACAATATGACCAGTCCCAGTATCAGACCGTGAACTTAGAACCTTTATCTCAGAAAAATTATCATAGTAGAACGATGCACAGTTAGTATAACCAAATGCTAAGTGTACACGTTGGACGAATTTTGGATTCATCTCCAAACAATATAAATAGCCAAGCTAATTGTACTGACGGGTTCAGATGTTGAGGTACCATGGGAGACAAATACCAGGTGAAAAGGGGCAACATAGCTGACCATAAAATCCATAGATCGAGAAAATCATAAATAAAGGGTCCTGAAAACATATAAAGGGAATCAATAGTGCCTTTCTTCACTTTTCCCACGGTAAGAGATTGGTGGATCCAAGAACATCTGGATGGACCAAATCAGCGGATAAAAGGAGCAGCGCACGCGCGCGCGCGTGTGTGTGTGTGTGGGGAACTGAGGAGAAGAGAGAAGGGGAGCGGGAGGGGAAGGCGTCGCTATAGCGCTCAGAAAAGAACTAACACCGCCCTGCCGCCGTCGCTGTGGAAGATGGATCTGTTGTTCCTGTGGTGCAGAGGAAGATAAGACGTTGCCTACGCACTACGAGAATCATCTTTCGCTATGATCCTGTCCCTCTCATCTCCGAAGGGGCGCAGTGCTGATGTCTGGAGCGCTGGTTCGTTCACGCATCTCGATAGAACAAGAGGTCAGGGAGGGGAGCAGGCAAACGAAACGAGAGAAAGAGAGAACAGAGAGAAGAATGTGAACGGGGGAGGAGGGGCGCGACCGTGGCTCTGCAGCTACAACATGCTTGGCCCAAGCCCATTTGGCCGAAGTTTACATCAGATCTCCGAATTTGTTACGGGAGCAGCGGCCCTAACATGCATCGCTCGAAGCTCAGCAAAAAATGGGCCGTCAGGATTAGAATGAAATCTAACGTTCACGGACATCCACAACAGGCATCCAATGGTTCGAAACGGTAATGGCCTGAGAGGACTCGATTAGTGCTCAGTTTTAATGTCTTAAAATGTTTGCTTCATGCATGATCAATCTACATCATTTTTCCCATATGAAATCCCTTTGAATCAAAGAGGCTCTATAAATCTGTGTTTTCTCAAACTTGACTACTCCTTAACTTGTAATCTGAAATTAGAGTCTGTGGCGCATGATGCTGAAGTTTAGACCTTGGCCATCGGGAAGAAGTCGTGCGGTGTGACGTTATGAGAATTGGCAAGCAGACTCCTCTCCAGCTGGTACGTTCCCTGTGACATTATGAGAATGATACTACAGTATCTTCGGCTTTATAATTTGACTCACGTTGTGTTTCAAATGGGTGTCTTCTTGTTTGCGCACAGCTTGTCAGGAGATTGTGCTTGCTGGCATCAAGCTATGGACTTGCTAGAAAAAGATATAAGTGTGTTTGGTGCTTATACGAGGCCCCAGAAGATGATTATATGTACTACTTTGTTTTATTCTTTGTATTTGTCTGTATATTACGGAACGGATCTAGAGCATAGCCATTGCATTATGTGGTATCTGTGTGTGTTCACTACATTTTTTTTGTATATTGATAAACATGGAAATACACTGTCAGAGTGGGTCAGTTTGTATATCTGAGTGTCTGCACATGAATCTTGACTATATATAGCAATATAGGCACAAGAACCCATTAAATTTTGGCATATGTCACATCTACTAACTTTTCCTTCCAAATGTTTTAAGTATTGAGATTTTTGAGAGAACATATTTTGTTTTTGTAATGTAGCATAAATCATCAACAATCATGTATTGTTAGCATGATCTGAGAACAAATTTGAGTGCACAAGGACGAGAACTATCATTTTGATCATGTAATTGGTCATAAAACGGAAGTTCAATGAAATGTGTACTTTGTGAGAGATTTGCAATACGTGATTACTGCAAGTTTAAACCCTGGGGTTTCAAAGGCATTTCAAAGTATCACTAAAATGGCAAAGTAAATTGAATTGAAAAACCGATAGAAAGAAAGCTTGTTGAGGATATAAAAGAGGTTAACGACTTACTCTGCGTGCAACTAAAGCTCATCGCCTTGGGATTGATCACGTTTATCGTGAATACATGAACAACGTGGCCACATCGACGATGGCGGTGGAGAGGAAAAGCGACAACAAGGACAGGTCGCTAAGGGTGTGTGAAGATCTTTTTTCCCGTTGCAACGCACGGGCACATTTACTAGTCTTCTTCTAATCTGTAAAACAGCACAAGGCACCGCGTTTGATGGAAAAGAAGAAAAACGGCGGGGCCATGGCCATGGAGCAATACTTCTCCACCAACGTGTTGGCGGACATCCTGCTGCGGCTGCATGCCGCCGAGCTCCCGCCGAAGGGCACGCCTCGTCTGCCGGCACTGGCGCGACGTCGTCAACGAGCGCACCACGGAGATGCAGAGCCGTCCCAAAGTCCTCCTCTGGAACGTCAACTACGCGGTCGCCTACGTCACTGACGACCTACTACCGTCGCCCTCCACAACGGGGAGCTGCACCGAGATATGGAGGGCATCCGATCCCTGGCACCACCATTACGAAGGCATGCAGCTCATCGGCACCTGCAACGGTCTGCTTTGCTTGTGCGACAACAGTCTGCGAGGCGGCGCCTTCACCCTGTTAAACCCGGCCACCGTAGAGACGCTGGCCGTCCCACGGCTGGCAGACCCGGGGCGACTCGTACAGCTTCGCGTACCACCCGATTATGGGACGATACAAGTTGGTGCATGTCTCGGGCGGCAATGACGGGGTCGACGAGTTCGACGCCGTTTATGTGCTCACCCTAGGGGAGTCCTCGTGGTGGAAGGTACCAGTCGGGCATGGCGACGCGACTTTCAACCACACTGCTGGCATCGTGAGCGTCGATGGCACAACGTACTGGGTTAAGGTCACGGCAGCCGACGGCATCGGGAAGATCGTGCCATTTGACCTCATGGACGAGTGTGTCACCTCCTCTACCACACCGGTACCCGTCCCACGCGATCACTACCGCCTGGGGGAGGTGCATGGAAGGCTTGGTTTTGTCGCCTGGCCTAACGTATGGGTTCTGGAAGAGGGGCGGCGGTGGAGCCACCGCTACAACTTCGGGACGCATGGTATCCCGCGGCCGCACTTTCTTACATGCAAAGGGCGGTCATACTATAGGCACAGGACAAAAGGCACACCCTCGTCTGGCTGGAAGCTGGTGTGCGACAATGTCGTGCGGGTCGGACATCGAGATGAGGGGGTGCTGGTTGCCAAGATGATGCGCGAGGGCACAAGGTGCTTCGACGGTAACTATGCTACATTCGCCTATATATGTCGAGACCACCGAGCCGCTTAGTATTTATGCGATGAAGTAATCAATCTATGACTATAATAAATAATTAGTGTTTTACTTTCATCTTGGGGACGTCATCAGTCAAAATAAACTCTCTATTGACAGAAATAGTTGATCACAAATGTGACAGTTGTTTGGCAATTGCATGTCCCTCCTAGTCCTAGAGTTCATTATTTCCTTTGGTTGCTGGCCAACAATACGTTGTTTACTAGAGATAACCTTTGTAAGTAAAGACATGTGAAATTAATGGCTTTGATCTACCTATTTTGTCCAGACTTTATTTGGGCTTTCATCTCTGAAATAGAAGGGTTGAGCGCGCTTTGCTACACCGTTGGTGTTGTTGGGTTTCTTAAAAAAATTACCCACTCTGTTTTAAAATATAATGTGTATTACTTTTTTGAATAGTCAAACCTTTTAAGTTTGATCAAATTTGTAGAGAAATATATCAAAATTCATAATATCAAATCGGGTGGGGAGATTTATCCTGAAATGAATTTCCGTACTTTTTTTTGTTTAATATTGTGGATGTCGATATTTTTGCTCTGAACTTGTTCAAAGGTAAAGAAAAATGACTTTCCAAAAAATAATACCCCTTATATTTTGGAACAGATGGAAAATTTAGTTTGACGGGTGGGGAGATGATGTAGTGTGTACTATATTGGTGCTACTATCACATGGTGATGCTTCTTTTCTCTAGGTGGTGGGAGGGTGCACAGGATTGATATATTTTTATAGGCTGGTTGCTGATGATTGATTTGAAAAATCGTTGGCCCGATCAAAATCTTAAACCAAATCCAAAATTGAATATCTCAATTGAATGAAAGATCTTCAAAATGGGAATATAGGGAATTAAAAGAATCGAATGGGAGAGCTCTTGAGAAATTGTTGACCCGATCAAAATCGAGCTGATCCAATTCTAAATTGAAGACCTCAATTAATTGTGAGGCCTTAAAAATTGGGAAGTATAGTATATAGTATAAAAGAATAGAATCACATAGCTTTGAGAAATTGTTGACCCGGTCAAAATCGGGTAACCCAATCCTAATTGGAGACCTCAATTCAATGTGGGTTCTTTAAAACTAGGGAGCTTAGCGTTATAGAGGATTTTGAAAAATCGTTGGCCCGATCAAAATCTTAAACCAAATCCAAAATTGAATACCTCAATTGAATGAAAGAGCTTCAAAAGGGGAATATAAGGAATTAAAAGAATTGAATGAGAGAGCTCTTGAGAAATTATTGACCCGGTCAAAATCGAGCTGGTCTAATTCTAAATTGAAGACATCAATTAATTGTGAGGCCTTAAAAATTGGGAAGTATAGTGTATAGTATAAAAGAATAGAATGAGATAGCTTTGAGAAATTGTTGACCCGGTCAAAATCGGGTGACCTAATCCTAATTGGAAACCTCAATTGAATATGAGCTCTTTAAAACTTGGGAGCCTAGTGTTATAGAGGATTATTTTGTTTGATCTGGGTGCTGATTTTTTATCAAATGCTCACTAATGCATTAATACTTAGAAGAATGTTGTGATTATCTTTGGAGTATTATAAATTTCCAAATATATGTAAATTTAGGGAAAAACTTGGCCCGGTATGAAGAAGATCTGCTGAAGAGTGGTGGCAAACCTGAAGCACTGAAATTTGCTATATATCCAAGGACATACAGTGAAGCCAGGTTGGAAGGAACAATATGTTGCTGCAAAGGAAAACGGAGGTCTTGAGGATCGACTGGGCACTCTGAAGATGATCAATGTTGGGTCCGTTCCTTCCAATCTGCTGCACAGTCGCACAAAGGTTTGGTCCATTCCTCAATCTGTTATGGAGATAGCATCTCAAGAAGATGCAGCGTTCAGGATCGAGACTGGATAAAGAATACAGTGCGCATGCTCTAATACCTACTTCTGCTCAAGTGGCAGATGTTACATTTTGCACTGTTAGTTGTCACTTTCCCTAAACCCGGATTACATAGTCATTTTACCTTGGGCTCCGTAGTACTCCAAGACCTTGTGGTTACATGATCAAGCAAGGTGAAAGAACCCTGTTTTCCTAGTACAAAAAGAAACATTTCAAAATGTGTCTACCTGATGCCTCTCAAGCTTACTCATGCTGTCATGCAATGCACCACTATACAATGTTCATCCATGCTACATGTGTGTGGAGCTCTCTTGAACACAGCACTAGACAGTGGAGGACTGCAACATAGTACATCTTTTTAGTTTGAGGAACTCTAGTGATTCACAACTACTTGGCTTACCTATATAGCAAGCCAAACTCATTCATTATGGTCAGATTGGAGACATTTCGTGCCTACCACATAATTTCTACAATTCTATTCCAGCTATCCATGGAAAAACGTATTTTGCAGCTACACGTATGGCCATTAGATAACTGTTTTAAATCACCATAATGTCTTTGTACTTTGATTGGTGTAGGTATCATGATCCGTATGAAAGTGACGTTTATAAAAAAAAAACTTGTTATTCACTACCGGAATAAGGCACGTTCCCGACGGCCCCGACTATGCCGACGTGGGCCGTCGGCATAGATGGCGGTATGCCGACGGCCTAAGGAAAACCGTCGGCGTAGTTCGGCCGTCGGCATACCACTATCTATCCCGACGGGGGCCGTCGGCGTCACGAAGCCGTAGGCATAGGTAATGATATGCCGACGGTGGCCGTCGGCATATACAGGCCGTCGGCATATATGTGGGCCCGGCCACCCGATGGTTAACTGCCGTTTGCCGCCGTCAAACATATGCCGATGGCCGTAACGGCGGCCGTCGGCATAGATATGCCGACGGCGAAGCCGTCGGCATAGATGTTGCCACGTTATCCATCCGCGGCACGAGCCACGTCATGGATCCGTGGCATAACTATGCCGACGGCTTCGTCGGCAAAGCCATGTATTTTTTTTTCTAAATTGAAATTTGATTAATTTAAATGTGCCTTATCTAAACATAAACATACATAGATACACCACGCGTGTCTGTTAGGCCCAGTTTGCCGCCCGGTCAACAGTGCCAGGGTTAGACGGGACGGGGTACTTAGGGGGTAGCTATGCCGCCAGGTCTTGCGCTGGGCCCTCTTACATGTCTGGAAGTGTGGTGGCAGGTGCAAGCACCCGGCACGTAGCTCCGTAGTGTGACCCCCCTCACGGACGTCGCTGCCGCCGTCGCACGGAGGGGGGAAACGGCCATGTCGGGCAGACACAGAGGGAATCTTGCGATGGGTTGTGCCCGGACCTTGATCCGAAGTGTACCTATGGGCTGGCCTATCACATCCAGGTAAAAATGTCCATCGGTCAAACCCCGTCCGGCGATAGTTAAAGGCCTAGATCCGCCGGTCAACAGTGCCAGGGTTAGACGGGACGGGGTACTTAGGGGGTAGCTATGCCGCCAGGTCTTGCGCTGGGCCCTCTTACACGTCTGGAAGTGTGGTGGCAGGTGCAAGCACCCGGCACGCGGCTCCGTAGTGTGACCCCCCTCACGGACGTCGCTGCCGCCGTCGCACGGGGGGGGGGGGGGGGGGGAACGGCCACGTCGGGCAGACACGGAGGGAATCTTGCGATGGGTTGTGCCCGGACCTTGATCCGAAGTGTACCTATGGGCTGGCCTATCACAGCCAGGTGAAAATGTCCATCGGTCAAACCCCATCCGGCGAAAGTCAAAGGCCTAGATCCGCCGGTCAACAGTGCCAGGGTTAGACGGGACGGGGTGCTTGGGGGGGGGGGGTAGCTATGCCGCCAGGTCTTGCGCTGGGCCCTCTTACACGTCTGGAAATGTGGTGGCAGGTGCAAGCACCCGACACGCGGCTCCATAGTGTGACTCCCCTCACGGACATCGCTGCCGCCGTCGCACGGAGGGGGGAAACGGCCACGTCGGGCAGACACGGAGGGAATCTTGCGGTGGGTTGTACGATTTTTCGAGGATTTCAACGGTTTGCATCAGGCATGCCACCGAGGTACTTTCGGCCCCCGGTGGCAGGGCATGCCCCTCCCTCCTCCGCACAAGGCCTACGCATGCCGCAAGGACACCACAAAGTATTTTCCATGCCGCCTCTGTGCATGATTTCATGCGCCGCCTTGCAGATCTGCAATTTCCGGCAATGAAACCCTAGCAGAGCAATAAATTTCTCGAATATTGCACGCGGGTCCGAAAAATGCGATGGCCTGTCACGTGTCATGCGATGGCCTCCTTTGTGAGCACGAGAAGTTTCGAGGCCAACGGAGCAACAGGACCCGCACTTCCTGCACAAACCGGACACGTTCCCTCTCGATACCCAGAGACTAGCTCGGAGACGGTGCGGTTTACAAGCGGCCTCAGGGGAGGCCTATTCGAAACGCGCCCAAACTTTTACCACACCCGACAGGGTCCATGTGATGACACTGCGCCAGCTCTCGAGGAATTCCGGCATCGTACGATTTTCCAAGGCTTTAAACGGTTAGATCATTGTTCTCACACAGACGGCAAACTCAAAAATAGTAATAATTGAATTAATAAAAAGTACCGGCATCCATCATTAAGAAGATGGACCGTCACTGTGAATCTTCAGTGCCCGGAAGGGGTGAAGATTCACAGTAATGGTTCAACTCCTTAACAGGAGTGTAATGAAGACCGAAGCTTACTGCATTTGGATTATCCGACTATTTAAAATAGTCATGTTGCTTGTCTTTGGGCGAGGTGGGACTAAAAGTTTTCTGAGAGACGAAAATCTAGAAAAAAATAATAATACATATCTATGCCGACGGCACTAAAGAAATTGTGAGAAAAAAGAAAAAAAAAGAAAATACCTAAGCCGTCGGCATAGGTGCCCCAGATCGATGACGTGGCACGTGCCAATGAAATTGTGAGAAAAAAAGGAAAAAAAAGAAAATACCTATGTAGGTGCCCCTTATCCACTCGCGGCCGCTCTCTCCTCCACTCATTCCCACCCCACCCCGCACCCGTCTCCTTCGTCGCCCACGCCGCCCCGCCCAAGCCCCGCCGCCGCCCCGCCCTAGCCCCGCCGCCCCGTCCCAGACCCGCCTCGTCCGCCGCCCGCGCCGCCCCGCCCCGCCGCCCCGCTCCGCCCCGACTGGCCCCGTCCCCGACGTGATCCGCCGCGCCCGGCAGCCGCGTTGGCCCCGCCGGCCGCCGCCTTGGCTCGGCCGGCCCCCGTGCTCCGCGTCGTCCCGGCCGGCCCCGCACCTCCCGGCCACGACTCGCCCCACCACGGCCGTCGCCCCGCCCTGCCCTGCCCCACCGGCCGCCGCCTCGCCCCGGCCCTGCCCTGCCCCGGCCTGCCCCGCCCCGCCGGTGAGACCCGCCACCCCCCCGGCATTTTTTTTTCTGTTTTTTTCATGATTTTGCAGATGATAGTAGTGCTTAATTTGATAGTTAGATAGATAGATAGATAGTTAGATAGATAGATGATGATGATGAGATGAATCTTGCAAAAAAAATTATGCTTCGATGAGATGAATCGATGATGATGACGAATAGATGATGATGATGAATATATTGCAATTTTTAGATGTTGGAGTGATCGTCGACGTTGGAGCTGTTGGTCCCCGATCATCCCGTCGCTGTTCGACTACTTCCTCTATAGCCGAGGGTGAGCTACGAATCCACCTTCACCTCCTATGCCTTTTTAATCATGTCACTACATTTCATTCTCACGTCAAGTCGCGTAACCTAGGCGTCTCCCGTCCGAAAGGGTTGCATCGATAAATATGCATTCAATTGCATATTTATCACCGCAACTCTTTCGGATTGTCCAGCGTTTTCCACGGACAGCCCGAGGATGTGTAGATTGGGTACGTTCTCCATGCTCTACCCCATTCCGAGACAGGATTTCAGCGGCGCCTCCCCGTTGTTCTCCGGAGCACATTCTCTCGGCTATTTGCCGAGACGTGTATCTGGAGAATAGCGGGGAGGTGGTGCCAAAATTTTGTTTCAGAACGGGGTAGAGCATGGAGAACGTACTCAATCTACACATCCTCGGGTGGGATTAGGACCCATCTTTACCTATTAGAGAGGTAGGTGGATTCAATGCCGTCAACGCGGTAGAAAATAAAAAATTGATGTGATTAATTTAAATGAATCCTTAATTTTGGGAGTATGGGCTAACAGCCTCCCCGAGGGTCATGAACTGCCGAAAAGCATGTATGCCACGAAGAAACTCATGAAGGCACTCTCTATGGATTATGAGAAAATACATGTTTGTCCGAAGAATTGCCTTTTGTTTAGGCACGAGTATGCGGATGGCAAGTACTGTAGGGAGTGCGGTTCCTCTCGGTACCTTGAGGTGGTCGGTGAGGATGGTGAGAAGAGGCAGCTAGGCATCCCTGCAAAGGTTCTTCGGTATCTGCATTTCATAGAAAGACTGCAGCGCCTTTTCATCACGAAGGAGTCTACCAAAATGATGAAGTGGCACAAGGAAGGTATAAGGTACCATCCAAATAAAGTCGTACATCCATCAGAAGGCGAAGCATGGAAGTCGTTCGATGAAGAATACCCCGAGGAAGCAGCCGAGGCTGGGAATGTCAGAATTGCCATATCAGGTGATGGGTTCAATCCATATGGTATGTCGTCCAATGCATACAGCTGCTGGCCCGTGTTTGTTATTCCTCTCAATCTCCCTCCGGTGCCCTAATGCAACGCAAGACCATGTTCTTGTCGCTCATCATTCCGGGGCCTGAATACCCGGGGAAGAATTTGGGTGTGTTTATGCAGCCGCTGGTGGATGATTTGCACCATTCTTGGTACTTCCCGAGGTTGACATACGACCAAGATCTGCAGAGAAATTTCTTGATGAAAGTTTGGTTGCACTATTGCATGCATGACTTTCCCGGTTATGCCCTTTTCTGCGGATGGTGTACAAGTGGGAAGATGCCATGCCCAGTGTGCATGCAGACTCTACGATTAATTTGGCTGAAGAAGGGTGGCAAGTATGTAGCATTTGACCTACATTGACAGTTCCTCCCTCTAGACCATCCAGACAGGGAAGACAAGAAGAACTTCACGAAAGGTCGGGTTGTCCATGAAGTAAACGAGATTCCAACGTTTTCGGGGGCAGATGTTCTTGCTCAGCTAAAAGCTCTCGAGCCTAAAGGCGAAGGCAAAGGCAAAGGCAAAGGCAGAGCCAAAGCCAAAGGAGAAGGCGAAGGCGAAGGCATAGGCAAAGCCAAAGGCTTCGAGGGATATGGTGAGACGCATAACTGGACTCACATTACCCCCTTCACGAAGCTTCCCTATTTCAAGGACCTCAAACTTGCTTACAACATCGATGTGATGCACACCGAAAAGAATGTCGCAGAGTCCCATTTCCGCACGATCCTCAACATTCCTGATCAGACGAAGGATAACGTTAAAGCTAGAGCCGATCAACAGAAAATTTGTGATAGACCACGTCTAAACATGAAGCCTCCCACAGGCGGTCGAAGAAACTGGTTCAAGCCAGATGCTGACTTCGTACTTAAAAAACCGGAAAAGATGGAGGTATTGAAGTGGCTCAAACACATAGTGGAGTTCACTGATGGTTATGCATCGAATATAAGTAAGGGAGTCAATATTTCAAGGGGCAAAGTGACCGGGCTCAAGAGTCATGACTATCATGTATGGATTGAGCGGATAATGCCGGTGATGGTTCGATGTTATGTCCCCGAGCATGTCTGGCGAGTGCTTGCGGAGCTAAGCCATTTCTTTCGCACGCTCTGTGCTAAAGAAGTATGTCCCGAGGTGATTAGACAATTGCATAAGAAGGCACCGGAGTTGATATGCAAGCTAGAGAAGATCTTTCCGCCAAGCTTCTTTACTACGATGACACATCTCATTTTGCACCTCGCGAACGAGGTATTGTTGGGGGGGCCTGTGCAGAATCGTTGGCAGTACGGCCCTGAGAGACAAAACAAGCATCTCCGACACAAATGTGGAAACAAAGCTAAGATTGAAGCTTCCATAGCTGAGGCAGTTATCCTAGAGGAGGTGTCAGACCTCAGGACATCGTACTATCCAGATCACGTTCCCACTCTGCATAATAAGGTGCCTCGATACAATATAGAAGAGCCCAAGTATAAACCCAAGCTCCATCTATTCAGCGGGCAAGGTGGCAGGGCTGGGGGCTCGAAATCTTATAACATGCCACAACAAGAGTGGGAGGACCTCATGTTCTATGTCTTGCACAACATCAAGGAAGTTGAGGATGTGTGGATGAGGTAATACCACTACACCATTCCTTTATGTCTTGCACAGCATCATGTTCTATGTTCACTTAGTCCCGGTCTAACACCGCTTTTCTTCTTTTAGTCAATTCGTTCATGAGGAGTGGACATGAATGATTCCTCCTACTGAGGCGGAGGAACTTACTCTTCTCCGGCATGGAAACCCTGGAAGGAAAAAATTTGTTGCTTGGTTCATGGAGAAAGTAAACTTTCACATTCCCCTATTAAATACCCAGTTCAACATTTATTAGTTTACCGAACTAATGCACCCAGCAATTTCAATTAAACTTGTAGGGACAAGATCCGAACATATCCATGGATGACGAATTGAGATGGGTTTCCATGGGTTTTGACCCTCGGGTCAAGACATGTGAAAAGTATGATGTGAATGGGTATCGCTTCCATACAGAGGAGCACCAGAACAGCCGGCCTGATCCCAAGACTATAAATACCGGAGTGTACACGCAAGGTCAAAATTTAGTTGACTACTATGGAAGGGTAGAAAAAATATATGAGCTTACATTCAGCCGTGGGCGCGAAACCCTAAGTCTCCCTGTGTTCAAATGCCGATGGTTCGACCCAGTAGAGGGGCTGAGTATTACGCCTTCCGTTGGTTTGGTCGAAGTTAAACCATCAACCGTGTATGCCGGAGCCGATCTCTTTATTGCGGCTACCCAAGCCACACAAGTTTATTACCTGCCTTACCCATGCCAGAAAGAGTACCTAAAGGGTTGGGAAGTTGTGTTCAAGGTGTCGCCACATGGTAAGCTACCGGACCCGAACGATGACAATTACTACAACATTAACCCCATGACATACGGGGGAGTGTTCTATCAAGAGCAACCTGATGATGATGTGGTCAGAAACGCTGACGCTGACGCTGACGCCTTGGGTGATGTTGAAGTGGATCCAAACGATGACGATGCACGGAATGATGGTGAGACCATTGTTAATGAAAATGACATACTTATGCTGGAAAAGTTAAACGAAATCGCTGACGACGAGGAAGAGCCTCCACCTCCGTCAGACAACGAAGATGATATGCGTGATACTGATGATGAGACCGATCGAGGAATCGGTTACAACAGTGATGATTCGTATGGGTTCTAGCAGATGTACGTTTCATGTCTTTTTTTTCTATGATTTGTTAATATGTCTTTTTATGCTTTTTTCTTCATTATTAATGTACTAATTGTTTATTCTCTTTTCAATGCAGGTTCGCTAAACATGGGCAAGGGGAAGGCCGACGGCATGGGTTTCCTATCGAAGCTCACCACGATGACTAGTCGGAGTGGTCGACCCCGTACTCTTCCCCCCCCCCCCCCCCCCCCCGACTACTTGAGGATGACTCCTCACAGGGCTTTGGCCGTCTGGGCGGTGAGGACCTTGGTAGTGGACCTTGTAGGGCTTAAGCCCTTTGTATGCTTCTCCTTATGTTTTTGTTATTGTGATGATGATGATGATGTTATTGTGATGATGATGTTATATGTATATGTGCTGTGAATTTGAATATATGTATATGTATATGTGCTGTGAATTTGAAATGAATTCAAACAGAAATCAGAAAAAAAAAACTAGGCAGCATATATGCCGACGGCTTTGCCGTCGGCATAGCCACCCGCCGAGGCACCAGTCGGCGACACGTGGCACCTATGCCGTCGGCATAGATTTGAATATATGCCGATGGCTAAGCCGTCGGCACAGGTGCCATGTGTCGCGCAACTGTACTCCCTGGCACCAGTATATGCCGTGGCCGTCGGCATATATTCAAAGCCGTCGGCATATGCTGGCGCCAGGGAATGCCAGCGTTCGCCACGTGTCAGCACTATGCCGACAGCTTAGCCGTCGGCATAGATAGCAACATATACCGACGGCTGTCGGTATAGGGTCGACACGTATCGCGTTTTTATTGGGCATAACTTAACGACGGCGCCGTCTGCCGCCGTCATACGTACGAGTTTGCCGACGGCCAATCTGTGCCGACGGCCGTACGGCACCGTCGGCATAGGTACCTATGCCGACGACTGGGCCAGGTACGCCGATGTATACGATGCCGACGGGTCTATGCCGACGGCGGCCGTCGGCATAGGCCTATCCCGACGGGATTTGGGCCTATGCCAACGGCTTTGGCCATCGGCATAGCCAGTAATTCCGGTAGTGATTTAAGGCGGCCTTGGTTCCTAGAAAATAAATTCCAAAACTATTATATTCCGGCAATACAAATCCTCTATTGAGATTCGCCCTCAGGATAGATTACATAGAAATCACTTGAACGCACAAACACAAAAAAACTTCTAGTCAAGGGCCCTTGTGTTGCCTCTCTTCTCTTTATTTCTTTTCTCAATGTTCACTGTATTACAACCGGTAGCCATGCTGTGCATATATACACGCAATAACACGACACAAAATAATCTAGACGTAGACATCGGGAAAGCTACCTGGACTAGCTAGTACTCATCTAAACACTTGCATTGGCCAATCCTAGCCAACTCTAACTGAAACTAACACAACACGCTACATACTAGTCTAATACTAAACACACTGCTCATATGAGCATGCATGCAGTCTAGACTCTGCTAAACAAGATTACTCTGATAATCATCCCCTAGTGTTGATGATTCACGACTTATGGACTCATCTACTCAACCATCATTTCCATACACTAAGTATGACCCGTCTGAAAACATGCAACGCGCCTCTGTTGCCCTGCCATGTTGGGCCACCAGCATTGCTTGGTCGATGTCTTACCCTTGGTTCGCACCAGACTCCTTGTAGTTGCTTGCCCTCCCCACTTTATGATGGTTTTTCCTACCACCGTCCACCTTCGGCATCCCACTACATACATACTGGCTGAAACCAGGATGATCCATGAGGACATTGACATAGCCCACAGAACACCATGCACACCGCTTATACTCCAACGAATCCGGACATAGACGAGCATTTGAACATGACGACGACTTACAGACATGGCACAACTGAACACGCTGACTCACATGAGTCCTTTACTCATCTAAACTCCCCTAAACGATGATCTTGACGAGACCTTCCAACACCGCACCTCGGCACCACCGCTCCCGTCAAAAAGCTCCTTCCACCACCTTGCCGATGACAACCAGTTGTCTTCCTCTTTATCGCTTCGTCGAACACCGATGGCCTGACCCTCCTCGTATGTCGCTCCGCTCCTCCTTGTCGTTGCACCATCCTGGGATAATATAGCCCGCCCCGGACGCTAGCAGAGCTCGCCTCCCCGGGGCACGCGCAACTTCAAATCTCGAACCTTCATTTGGTACCAATTGTTGTGATTCGCCTTCGGGATCGATCACATAAAAATCATTGGAACACACACGTAGAAAAAACTTATAGTCAACGGCCCTTGTCGTGCCCCTCTTCTCTTTATTTCTTTTCTTATTCCATTTTATTACAATAACTAGCCCTCGCAAGAGCACAACTCAGAACAATCTAGACGTACATGGACGGAACATCCTAGCACTACTCGGACACTACCAGGAAACCTACCTGAACTAATACTCACTTAAACACACGCATTGGCCAATCCTAGCCAAATCTAACTCATACTAACATAACACGCTACGTACTACCTCCGTTTCTTTTTAGTATACATATAAGATTTGTCCTAAGTCAAACTTCGTAAAGGTTGACCAATTATATATGAAAAAAATAAGAACAATCACAATACCTAATCAATATCATTAGATGCATCATGGAACTAATTTACATATTATACATCTTTACTATTGTAAGGGCCTCTTTGATTCGCAGGATTTTGAAAAATGTAGGAATAGGAAAAGTATAGGATTGGAGTGGCATGCCAACTTGAATCCTATAGGATTAGCAAGGAGTGTTTGATGCCACATGAAAAACAAAGGAATTGTAAAAGAGGTTGGAGTGCATGTTTGATTTCCTATAAAATGTAGTACAAAAGATTCCATAGGAAAAATTCCTATGGAATCCAATCCTATGAATCAAAGGGCCAACATAGAAAAAATTCCTAAGGGTTTCAATCCTGCAGAAATCCTATAGAATTCCTTTGAACCAAAGGAGCCCTAAATGTTTATAACTTTTAATATACTTTTGGTCAAACTTTATGAAATTCGCGTAAGGACACCACTTATATCCGAAGTAAAAAGAAATGGGGAGGCATATAAAAGTCAGTATACAAGTTAGACTCCTCTAAACAAGATTACTGTAACATCCTCTTCTCATAGAACACTTTCAAAGCTCGAATTCTCAACAACAGATGAACAAAATGTGCAAAACACTTATTACCGGTACTTGATACTCTTTAGGGACTCAGGGTTTTTCCTACGTTTTTTTTCCAAAAATATGTGAGGTCAAGCTGTTGGGGTAAGTTGGTAAATCTGATGTTGCCGATGAACGGAAGAGTTCTAAACTTACAGTATTGATATTCTACCTGCTTCTTGGAAATATCACAAAAGAATAGCATATGAAATTCAGTATACAGGTTCTCAAAAATAATCAGTATACAAGGTTCACTAGAATGGTGAATATTTCATAAACCAGTCCTCCGTTGTAGAATTTTTGCATTCCGTTCCATGTTGACCAGATTTCGTACGTGAATTTTTCAGGCGTTTGCAGGACAGAGAAGAGAGAGGCGTTTGCAAGAAAACTACCAAGCTGTACCATGTCATCCGGATGCAGATTTCGTACGTGCATCATCTCAAACCGGAGAGCAGAAACGACTGGCTGTGCGAGATCGATGGTGCAGACTCAAGCCAGCAAGGGAGCATGGAGATCATGATGGCATGATGCAACAACATGACATCCCAGTGCCTCCCAGTCCAATCTATATCTAAGATTTGTGGTGCTCTGTTGAATCCAACCTAGAAAATGGAAAACTGCAGCACCTCTTACTGTTGGCTTCCTGCAGCCTTTTTTCTTTGGCAAAGATGTTTTCCACGTCATGCTATGCTCACTGCTCAGGAATAGGTTCACAATTGATGTGTATTATATATAGAGCCAATATCACTCCGGCCCGCCATAAATAAGTAGTAGTTTTTTTTAAAAGCACATGGATCTATTATAAAAGTTCACCATAAGTATAAAGCACGCCAAACATAACAAAAATTACATCAATGTCCATAGACAACCGAACGGCCAATCTTGACTAATATAATAAAAAAATATTCACCATTAACAAAAAAATAAAAAGGTAAAAAACTGCAAGTCTCAAAATATAATATAAATATGTTCATCATTTACAAAAAATAAAAAACATAAAAAGGTAAAAGTATCAAAATATATTATAATTTTTCACCATTTACAAAATGATATTATTAATTTAATAAATTTAAGCCCTAGATTTTTGGCTACAATATTTAAGAAATACTTAAACAAATTTTAATCAATTAAGAATAAATAGTTACAAATAAAAGTAATTCCAAAAATGAAAAAAAATTGATAGTTGACGTGGCAACAAAAAAAAGTAATTCCAAAAAATAGACCCCATGTCATATAATGGTGACGTGGCAACACATGACGCGCCACAAGTGAACATAATACTGGTGGCGTTCCATCTTATGCCACGTCACCACTATATGACGCCTTGTACCAACTATGGGTCCCACCTACAAGTGGTGTTCAACAATTTTCCAATGCCACCACTATGTTCTTAGTGATGACGTCCGAAATATGCCGACGCCATCACTATTTGGAAAAAAATAGTGCTAACGTTGATTGAAAATGACACGCCACTAACTAAAGTTATGGCTAGCCATTTCTTTACTAGTGCAAGTAGACAGTCACCACCACCAAATTATCATTTAGCTACCGAATATCTGGTGATACCAGATTGTTTAATCCATCTTTTGCACCACCACACGTGCCAACTCTATGATACCAGTTACATGGGAAGCACACATACGACCTAGATGGCACCGTGTTCAAAAGGCACACACACTGCATAGGTTTCTTTGATGAAAAACTTTCCAACTGATTCCTGCCAATCATATTCACATAACATCCGTTCATCGACCACTTCTCGAGTAATGCCACAATGCCTTTCTATATACATCTCGTTTCACTCAATTAAGTCAGCAAGAGGTGTTTGCCAAAAAATAGTGAGCAAGAGGTTCATAGACAATGTAATATATATGAATACCATCCTTGTCCAGCTACTATATATGCCAGTAGGTAGAGATGAGTTTATTGTTCTTTTCAGAATTCTAATCAGGGATAACATGCGACTGCCATCAATGTCATATTATCTTCTTTCATTCATTCGTGTGAAATGACTATTGTCTGCGGAGAAACATCACATCAAAAATGTTCCCTTAATGCCTTGAAATAATACTAGCTAGATGGACCTACATATAAGCAAAGTACCACTTAAGCAATTGATAAGTTTTTAGGAGCTGATCAACATTTCCTTTCTTCAGGAGGCTTTTTACGGTACTCAATCTACTAATCGTGAGAGGGAGTGTACCTTTACAGTTAGATGCATATCTTTTTAACTGGCTTTTGCTAATTCTGAGTTGCAATTTAAAAAAAAAACACTCAGCACACTAAAATTGCACATTAGTTAGTATATAATTCATCTTTTGAAAGTTCACAACCCAAATGGACTTTTAGAGTAAATTTAGTCCGTGTTTAATATGTGGGAAATGAGATTGCGATGGTTGGATGTTAATCCAAAGGACTAGAAAAGTATCCTAGATAAAAAAAAATCAACTTACGAACTGAGACTTGACATATTGTTATGTCCCATCTATTGTATGATCACATCATCAACCCCCCCCCCCCCCTCCCCCCCCCCCCCCCCCCCCAACCCACCCACCCTCATGTCTAAATCCTCGGTCAGAAAAGTCTAAGTTAGAGGCGAGCAATCTTCACTGTATATATGTACTCCCTCCGTTTTTATTTACTCCGCATATTAGCTTTGACTGAAGTCAGACTTTATAAAGTTTGACCAAGTTTGTAGAAAACAATATAAACATTTACAGTAACAAATTTATATGATGTGAAAATATATGCAATGATGTGAAAATATATCCAATAGTATTCATTTGGTGGTGTATATGTTAATATATTTTTCTACAAACTTGTTGAAAGTATATAAAGTTTGACTTTAGACAAATCTAATATGCGGAGTAAATAAAAACGGAGGGAGTATGTATGTATGTATGTACGTATGCATAGAAGTTCAACACAATGGGCTGATGGAGATATAGAGGGATAATATTCAGAATGACGTGCGTCAGGTATTTCAGAGTGACGATAGCGAGGAGTAGACCAAATGGAAAGGAAGACGACGACTAGCGCTGAGCAAGACGCGGCGATAGGGATCGATTAGAGAGGGCGAGGAAATAGAATGGCCGCAGCTAGACGGAAGCACTGGGGCTCGGGAGGAACGATTTTTCACTCCGACCCGGTTGTTCGCCCCACGTGTGCCGCTGGGTCCAACCAGGGATGTTGAGACTTACTACAGTGTTGAAACTAGCCGAGCGACCCAGTCGAGCGCAGCTACCAATCCCCCAAAATCAACGAAGCGAAAGAAGCATCCTCACATTTGTAATCTGGACGTCTCTAGCAGTGAAGTCAGCGTGTATGCCGTGCCAACCTTTGATTCTTTTTTTTCCATGAAGAAGAAACAAACAACTACGTAGGAAACACGTGTATTACCTCATGCGAGACGTAGCTACTTTTTTTTTGGTAGCGAGATGTAGCTACTGTATTTAAAAATATATTTGATTTGTTTATCAATACTCATACTCTAGGCCCCGAAGGGTTCGAATTTTCTGGGTTTTTTGACTTTTTTTTTATACCGTACGGTTTTTCGACACATGTCCTCTGAAAAAAATAGGTTAGAAAATTAAAACAGGTGGGCAGATTCGTTCTTGATTTGCCCTCCTAAAATATATTATCTTCAAAACAGATGAGTTGAAATATATTATCACAGATGAGTTAAAATATATTATCTTCAAAACAGACGAGTTCGTTCTCGATTTGTCCTCCTAATATATATTATGTAGCAAATTCATTCTTGATTTATTCTCCCAAAATATATTATCTTCAAAACTGATGAGCAAGACGTGTTTGCCTATGGTTTTCCTTCCTTCATTTTGGATATAAAAGGATTTTTTTTCCTTTGATTGCTGCTTAGCATCTTCTGTTTGTTCTTTCCCATAACCAGACTCTAGGCCCCGAAGGGAACGATTTCCCTGGGTTTTTTGAAAAAAAAAAATGTCCCGTGAGTCTAAAGATAAATAACAAAGGTTTCATAGGTTTTTGGGTGTCTGGCTGACGTGTTCTTTCCATCCTGCCAAAAAAAAAGCCATTGTGGCATTACCTGGCTGTTTGTCTTTGCATGCAACATGCATGTGGGCACGTTGGTTCCAGCGTGGCATGCATGTGGCATGCCGGCCCATGGTTGGCAGGCTAGAGCCTTTCTTTGTTTGACACGTTTTGGTCTCCTGTTAACTTTTCTAGGGGTTTCTGGTTGTCGTTTCTATCTTTTCTTTTGCCACTGTCTGCTATAAAGTTGCGCTGCGCCGCCGAAGCTCTGGCCAAGTCTCCAGGTCATCGAGTCCGCCTACGCCGTCGAGTCCGCCAAGCCGGCTCCCCGGAGCTCCGCGCTGGATCCGTGCACCGGCCGACCCCGCGGGCTCCTTCACCACCACCCGCGGCCACTTCAACGGCCTGCAGCGCGGCGCCGTCTCGGCTGTTAAGCCCGCCCGACTGGCCCGTCGCCGAGTCGCTGCCGAGCTAGGCCCGCCCGAACGCCCCATCGCCGAGTCGCTGCCCCGCTGACTGTCCCGTGCTCACCCTTGGATCAAGTCGAGCCAGCAGGCTTCTGCTATGGTCCGTGCGGCTCCGGGTTCGTCTTCGGTTCGTGCGTCCGATGGAGGGTCTGCTTCTGGTGAGTTTTTTTTTCTCAGTTTGCTTTCTTTTTCTTAATTGTTTGGTTTTACTATTTATGTTGTTTGTTTTCTTGTGATTAGTTTTGACCTCTGGTGAGGCCCGACGGCGGCGGCTGGAGGTTCAGCGTGGCAAACGGCCTTTGGATTCATCATCTGGTGAGTGCTTGATTGGTTGCTGTTGTTGTTGCGTTGGTCTCCTTTTAGTTTTGATTTGTTTTGATTTTCGTCATTTTTGCAGCTGATTTGTTTGGGCGTTCCGCTCAGAGGGTTGTCCGGCCTGCATTTTTTGGGTTTGTTGATCCTTATGTTGCTTTCGTTAGGGCTGCTTTTCCTTTTTCCTTAACCACCTCCTCCCTCATCCAGCGTAGGTTTGCGAAGGTCATTCGTCAGGCTGACGCCGCACCAGCTTCGCCCATTGACCGTGTGGCCGTGCTTGAGGTGTAGCGTCACATCTACCATCCGGACAACATAGGTGCGGCTATGGCATGGTGGTAGGACAAGATCCAGCCATGCGGACTCGAGCTCTTCTTTGGGCAGCAATACGGCCTGTTCCAGAACGGCGACCAGCTCGGCAGATGCACGTTTGGCGAGTCCGCCTTCGACACCGGGGAGAGACTCGCCGCATCGAAGTGCGCTGGGGCAATCGGGCTGAAGCCGGGTCACAAACCGCCGAGGACGGCGAGACATGAGTTTGGCGTCGTGACGCTGCTGCTGAAGCAGCTGTGCAGCCCGCTCAAGCTGAACGCCCACAACGACGACGTGGTGTGTGAGGTTGAGTGGCTGCTGGGCCACAGCCGGTCACGTTGACGCGCATTCTTCTGAAAGATGGATACGTCTTGGTTATATTGCGAAAGCACAACTCTTACTTATCGATGGTCTTGTGGCTGATTCGTGTGTTGATATAGTTCCGGAGTGTCGAAGGGCAGAGCGAGAGTCCAATATTTAGAAAGAGCAAGTATACACGTCTAGAAGAGCCCTCCCATGCACATGATGTAAATCTGTCATGCAACAACGAGAGGTCTACTAACCAAATTGGTCTCTGTATCAGGCGTGCCTAGAAATTAGAGGGCAAGTGAGAACTGAAACTAGGCGTCATGTCTACAAAATACTTTTAGGGATGAAAACAGGTTTTACGTTTACTGTTCATGCAGTACAACTATTTTCTGTCAATTATCATTCTCTTGCAAAAAAGAGTCCAATCTTTTAGAAGTACTATGTTCGAGATTTAGCTACATCTAGACTTAACTTTATACAATATATCTCCTTTGGACTTCATGTATTTTTGAATTTGTTCATTTAGCTCTTTTCGGAACTGCATATATTCCTGTGCAATAGGATGCACAACGTACATATGTACACACAAATTCTTGGACAAGTATGCTCTTCAAATTGTCAACTCAACTACTGGTAGCAGCAGGAGCTCTACCAGGTCTTGGCCGGAGGGTGTAGGGGAAGGAGGGAGATGGACGTTGGCGGGATCGCGGCGGCCGGCGGCTGGGCGCCGTCCTTGCGAGCGGGGGAGGCGGCGGCTGGAGAGGTGCGGCTAGGGTTTAGGGGCTCCGGCTCCTCTGGGAGCCGGCAATAGAGTTTGATCTTATTGCCTCCCTCTGAAAAGAGTCTTTACATCTGTTTATATAACTAAGATGACTTGGAAAGTAAGATAACTTGGGCTAAGCCCCTAACTAAACCTGCCCATTGGGACTCCTCCGGCTGTATGACACGCCGGTCATAACATCTCTCCCCGCCTGCGCAAACAGCTCGTCCTCGAGCTGGAAGTCTGGATAGTGCTGACTGAACTCGTCACGCTGCTCCCAAGTCGCGTCCTCCTCCGGCAGGCCTTCCCATTGGATCAACAAGTGCCATACTCCGCGACGAAGTTGGGCCCGCAACACCTTTCCTGGCCCGGGAAGAAGTCGCCCGTCGGAGGTCGGAGGTAGCGCCGGCGTGGCCGCCGGTGGCTCCCCACGGTAGGGCTTCAGAAGCCCCACATGGAAGACGTCGTGGATGCGGGCACCGGCCGGAAGCTGCAGGCGGTAGGCCACCCTCCCGATGCGCTCCAGCATGGAAAATGGCCCCGCGTAGCGCGGACCCAGCTTGCGCCTCGCGCGTGGGTCAAGGGACTGCGTAGAGCCATGAAGAAGACGCAGCCACACCCAGTCACCCACCGCGAACTCCGCCTGGCGGTGGTGGCCGTCATAGTAGTACTTGGCCAACTGCTGGGCCTGAAGAAGGCGTTGGCGCACCTCGGCAAGCATCTCATCGCGGCTGCGAAGAAGGTCACCTGCCGCCTCTGTCCTAGCCGTCGCCGGGTCGACCGGCAGGATGGGCGGGGGCGGTCGGCCATAGACCACCTCGAACGGCGTGGCGCGCAGGGCGGAGTGATAAGAGGTGTTGTAGCAGTACTCCGCCCATGCAAGCCAGTCCACCCAAGCACGAGGACGATCACCTGTAACACAACGTAAATACATGGCAATCACCTTGTTGACCACCTCGGACTGGCCGTCCGTCTGCGGGTGGAACGCCGTGCTCAAGCGGAGTTTCACGCCCGCCATCCTGAAGAGATCGCGCCAAACATGTCCCGTGAACACCGGGTCCCGGTCGCTGACGATCGAAGAGGGAAACCCGTGGAGGCGAACGATGCCGTCGAAGAAGGCTCGGGCCACGGAGGCAGCTTGTAGGGATGGCCAAGCGCGATGAAGTGGGCGTACTTGGAGAAGCGGTCGACCACTGTGAGGATGACGGACTTGCCGCCCACCTTGGGAAGGCCCTCGATGAAGTCCATGGAGATATCGGCCCAGACCTGAGAGGGCACCTCCAGAGGCTGTAGCAGCCCTGCCGGCCTAAGTGTCTCCGTCTTGTTCCGCTGGCATGTCACACAAGACCGCACCCAGTCCTGAACCAGGGCCCGGTCGCCGGGGATGTAGAAATCGGCACGGAGACGGTGGAGAGTCTTCTGCACACCCTCGTGGCCCGCCGAGTGAGCCAGCAGCAGCACCTGGTGACGAAGATCGCCGTGATCCGGCACGAAGAGGCGTCGCCCATGCAGGAGCCGGCCATCCACCAAACGCCACGGCTCCGGCAAGTCGCCGGCCTCCAGGCGCTGCCGAAGGAGCTGCGCGTCTGGGGCGTCTGCGGTGGCCCGGCGGATGTCGTCGAAGAGGGCGAACGAGGGCCCGGAGCGGATGCAGAGGGCCGCCCCGTCGGAGGCGCCGGTGGCCGGGTCGTGGTCGTCGCGGCGGGACAAAGCGTCGGCCACGGTATTAAGGCGGCCCAGGTGATACTCGACGGTGAAATCGAAGCCAAAGAGCTTGCTGGTCTACTGGTGCTGCGGCACGGTAGACAGCCTCTGGTCCAATAAGAACTTGAGGCTGTAATGATCCGTGCGAATCCGGAACGACCGGCCCCACAGATAGGGCCGCCAGTGGCGCACGGCCTGCACCAAACCAATGAGCTCCCTCTCATAAGCCGCGAGCTTGTGATGGCGCGCGGCGAAAGGCCTGCTGAAGAAGGCGAGTGGCCCATCACCCTGATGAAGAACGGCGCCGAACCCCTCGCCGGAGGCGTCGCAGTCGACCATGAACGGCCGGTCGAAGTCAGGTATCTGAAGGACCGGACCGGTCGTGAGGGCCCGTTTGAGGGCCTCGAATGCCTCCGTTGCCTCCGCATCCCAAGTGAAGGCGTCGCGTCGGAGCAGGCGCGTGAGCGGGGACGCGATGAGGCCGAACTCCCGGATAAACTTCCGGTAGTAGCCGGCTAGGCCCAAAAAGCCGCGGAGAGCCCGCGGAGAGTGCGGCGTCGGCCAGGCCGCCACGGCCGCCACCTTGTCGGCATCCATGGCCACCCCCTCGGCCGAGATGACGTGGCCGAGGTAGGCGACTGAAGGCGTCCCGAACGAGCACTTCGAGCGCTTAAGATGAAGATGATGCGCTCGAAGCTCGTTGAAGACGATGGCGACGTGCTGAAGATGCTCCGCCCATGTGGTGCTGTAGATAAGAATGTCATCAAAGAAAACGAGCACAAACCGACGCAAGTAGGGGCGGAGGACGTCGTTCATCAAGGCCTGAAAAGTCGCCGGGGCGTTGGAGAGGCCAAAAGGCATCACCAAGAACTCGAAGTGGCCGTGATGAGTCCGAAACGCCGTCTTCGCGACATCGTCCGGGTGCATCCGCACCTGGTGGTAGCCCGAACGAAGGTCGAGCTTGGTGAAGAAGCACGCCCCATGAAGCTCGTCCAGAAGCTCGTCGACGACCGGAATGGGAAATTTGTCCTTGAGCGTCACGGCGTTAAGGGCGCCGTAGTCGATGCAGAAGCGCCACGAGCCGTCCGACTTGCGGACGAGGAGGACCGGTGCCGAAAACGGTGATGTGGAGATTCGGATGATGCCCAGGGCGAGCATAAGCGCGCACTGCCGCTCCAGCTCGTCCTTCTGCAGCTGGGGATAGCGGTAAGGACGCACCGCCACGGGCGCCGTGCCTGGCAGGAGATGGATGCGGTGGTCATACACCCGGGCCGGCGGCAGACCCTGAGGCTCGTCGAAGAGGTCGTTGTGCTGCTGTAGGAGATGGTCCAACAAGGGGTGCTCGGACTCGGCAGCAGTCGCGGCCAGCTGCGGCTGTGGCGCCGCGGGTGAAACGCCTCCTGCGCCCTCCCACCGGACGCGGCGACCCAGGCGCCAGAAGGTCATCGTCAAGGCGTCAAAGTCCCATAGGATGGGACCCAGGGTCCGCAAGAAGTCGACGCCGAGGATGAAGTCGAAGCAGCCCAAGTCAATGCCGGCGCAGGTGATGGTGAAGTGCTCGTCGCCGATGGTGATGGGAACGTTCCGCGCAATCCCGTGGCAGCGAAGGCGGTCACCGTTCGCGACGGTAACCTGGAGTTGCTCCCCGCCCGTCGGCTGAAGCGCCAAGCGGCGCATGGTCGACTCAGGCAAAAAGTTATGCGTAGAGCCCGTATCCAGGAGAGCCATGAGACGCTCGCCGTGGATCATCACCGGCAAGAGCATCGTCTTCTCCGCTCGTATGCCCGCGAGGGCATGGAGGGAGACCACAAGAGCCGTCGCTGGAGCCGGTGCCGGCGCGTCCTCCGCAGCAACCGGCGCGGGCAAGTTGCCGAGCCTGGCGGCGGCGGGATCCTCCTCGACGTAGTCGGCCGCCTCCAAGTAGAAGAGCCGCGGGCAGACGTGGCCCGGCACGTAGTGCTCATCGCAGTTAAAGCACAGCCCCTGGCGACGGCGCTCGAGCTGCTCGGCTGGGGAGAGCTGGCGGAAGGGCCGCGTCGTGGCCGGAGTGGTCGTCGCAGGAGGTACCGGGGGCGGACGGCCCGGCACAGCCGCAGGCTGGGTGGCCCTGACCGGCTGTCGGCCACTCCTAGCCGGTGCCGCCTGCTGCAAGGCCTGCGCGCGACGCTCGAAGGAGCGGGCGTAGTACATGGCCGTCTGGAGGTCCTGGGGCCCCCGAAGGTCCACGTCCACACGGATGTGATCCGGCAGACCACCGACGAAGAGCTCGGCGCGCTGCTGAGCCGTCACGCCGGGCGCATGGCATGCCAAGTCCTGGAACCAGTTGGCGAAGTCCTGTACCGTGGAGGTGAAAGGTAGTCGGCCGAGCTCCGCCAGCCGGCTCCCTTGTATCGGAGGACCGAAGCGAAGGAGGCAGAGCTCGCGAAACCGCTCGCAGGAGGGCATGCCGCCCTCATCCTGCTCAAGGGCGTAATACCACGTCTGTGCGGCGCCTCAGAGGTGATATGAGGCGAGCCATGTACGGTCCGATGCAAGCGTGCGTTGCCCCCGGAAGAACTGCTCACACTGATTGAGCCAGTTGAGGGGGTCCTCTGTACCGTCGTAGGTGGCGAAGTCAATCTTGGCGAAGCGCGACAGTGTCGGAGTAGGGCCGCCGTGACCGTACGGCTCAGTGGTGCGGAGCAGCGAGGGTGACGACATCTGGTCGGTGGCCACCGGGGGTCCCCCGTGGAAAGGCGGCCCGTCGCGGCTGGCGTAGGGGCCCGCGGAGCGGGAGGTTCCCCCGTACTGCACCGTGGCCGCTGGCTGTTCCGACGCCATCGTGTAGACCGGCGGCGGAAAGGACCCGGCCAACCAATCCGGAAGTCGGGACGGTGAAGACGGGAACCGAACCTGCTGGATCGGAACGCCTGCTGGTGTTGTGGACGGCGGCGCGGAGCTGAACTGGGGCGGCCCGGGCAGCTGCAGCGGCTGCTGGAAGGAGGCGGCCGACGCGGGCGAGGCCGCCAACGCCTGGGTCGGCCAGGGGGCGGGCGGCGGCTGAAGTGGCCCGGCGGACGCGGGGCCCGGCAGTGGTGGCGGCTGCCATGGGCCGTAGGGACCCAGCGGCATCCCGGCGGCTGGGGCCGGCAGCGCCACTGCCAGGTACTGTCGGATCCCTTGCACGGCGGTTGCGAGGTCACGCAGGGCGCCCGTGAATTCCTCCGGGACGTAGGCACCAGGGCCCGGGGCGGCTGATGTAGCCGGCGGGGCGGCCGGCGTCCCCAACGGCGCGGTGGAGATGGCCTGCAGCGGGGCGGAGGTGGCGATCGGGAGGGTGGTGGCGGGCGGGATGGTGGCGGCGGGTTGGGAAGACGACATGATCGGCCTGTCTCTGGATACCAAATTGGTAGCAGCAGGAGCTCTACCAGGTCTTGGCCGGAGGGTGTAGGGGAAGGAGGGAGATGGCGTTGGCGGGATCACGGCGGCCGGCGGCTGGGCGCCGTCCTTGCGAGCGGGGGAGGCGGCGGCTGGAGAGGTGCGGCTAGGGTTTAGGGGCTCCGGCTCCTCTGGGAGCCGGCAATAGAGTTTGATCTTATTGCCTCCCTCTGAAAAGAGTCTTTACATCTGTTTATATAACTAAGATGACTTGGAAAGTAAGATAACTTGGGCTAAGCCCCTAACTAAACCTGCCCATTGGGCCTCCTCCGGCTGTATGACACGCCGGTCATAACAACTACCACATGGCATATATAGCTATCTCAGAATGATTCCAAAGAAAATAAAAGTTGTCAACTCGAGTATAATTCTCTTGTGCAGGCTAATGCTCTCCTTTCCATTGTATATCTCATATGCTTAACCATAAAGAGCCAGAACAGGGAACAATAAATAGAGTTTCAAAAAAACATGATATATCAAAATCGATCACAATATAGAAGTAATATGTTTTTAAATGATGGATAGGATGATCCTCTCCTTATGCTACGACTTGGGTATTCAGAACAAGTGAAAGTTAGCAAATCACTATATCGTATTGTAAATATAAGATGGGTTGCAGATTAAATTAGTTTCCTTAAACGCTTCCTTGGGCAGGGATGTTTTCCACTTGTGGTGGAGCTGCATAGAAATCTTCGTTTCTTCACTACTTTATTCTAATGGTTTACTTGCAGATTAAATCTCTGTTTCCCTAAATCGCGGGGGGGGGGGGGGGGGGGGGGGGGGGGGGGACTTCTCAGCTGTAGAAGAAGAACAACAAAAACTTACCATCTTTTGATCTATTAGCAATCGATACTATGTATCGTAGATGTCCTTCGCCTGTATAAATTAGATGTACCCCTCCTCTGTATAAACCCCTATGTTGCAACTCAATTCATATTATGGACTGCCAAACCCTGAAAAAATTAGTACCTTATCAATCCATATGGCGAGGTCCTGAGTCACTGCTCAGGAGTAACAGTCAACCAGTCCTTTTATCAACTGTATTTATAGTCGTTGGGATATCACTTCTCAGGAGTAATAACAGTACCTATGAATAATCTGGTAAAAAATCATTGACATACAGGTGTTCATTTCTTATAAAGTAGCTAGATGTGATGTTTCACTACTAGGGTCTTTGGAAAAATGCTGAGTTGCACAGTCTTCCGAAGACCATCTTAGATGTGTTCTTCCTACATGAAGACTCTGAATGCGTCATGATATATTGTAGTTTTTGTTTTATCCTAGAATGTGGATTGTGTTTTGGAACCGTATCCATCTCAAAAATTTATTATAGCCTTCCTGAATTCAAGATTCAACTTTTACATTAAGGAACATGTACTTCTCCATAAAGTAGTGTTAGATAATGTGTACCAATCATGCCTCTCTGTCCTTTTCCGATCTTACAATGCCATTATTGTGAACCCCGTTAGAATACATGAAACCCACTTCGTTGACTGTGTAGAGGATCCTACGAGCGCGTCAATTCTATGTGATTCCAGGCTTCAAGAGTTGTTTGGCGGCGACAGCATACATGCTTCAGGAACGTCAGACTTGCTTCCTCATCGATACTTCCTGAATTCACTTCACGTGTAATAAAAAGCCTCCAGATTTTTTAATGATGCACACTTATGTTTCGCTGATTAAATTGGTTGCCGTCCATCCAGTGTTCCTGAATTGTGAACCGCATCAGAAAATAATAGGATTATTTTTTGGTGGCCTGTAGGTCACTATGTATAATGGCTACTGCCCTATATTTGGTTAACTCTACTTAAATTTCTATTCTTAGTTTCTGAGTGTCAAAGTGTCATGACTGATTGTGTAAAGTTAAGCTTTATATTTGTCTGACAGACTAGATTTCTTCTTATTTTCTGATGAAATGTTCAGCCTTCATGAACTGGTGTTTGTTATCAATTCAATCTAAAATAGCATGTACTCTGTTATATAAACGATGTCCTGCATAAAACATAATGTAAAAGGCAAAAATAAACAAGAACGTGTTTGGGCCAAATATATAAACTGTATATACCATATTTCAGTGAAGCACGGCATGCCGCCGCGCACTATACGCTAGTTGTTAAAGTATAGTACAAAGAACATCAGAAATAAAAAAGTACATCCGGATCCATAGACAACATAGCGACGACTATAAGCACTTGAGCGAGTCGAAGACGCGCCACCACCATCATCACAGGAGCTGGACAAACCTTGTTGTAGTGGATAGTCCGGTCCACTAATGTAATGCAACACATGCTTGACGGCAGCTAGATGTTGCAAGCTTGGAGCCTCCGTGTACCTGCTGACGATGTCCACCGCGTGAGCGATGTTGGGCCTCATGTTGACGAAGTACCTAAGGGTGCCCACAATGATCCAATACGCCGGCGCACTGCCATCTTGCTTGGAAATGGTCAGCTGGTTCTCCATGGGCGAAGCTGACGTGGCAAAATGTGATGGCGGCACCGGTATGCTCCACCTCAATTTAGGGTAGTAGGAGTGCAGTCCAAGATCGCTCATGCTGAACATTTTTTTCATCTTGGCCTTGAACTCGATGATCTAGTCGACGCGGCTGCCTGTGATGATCAACTCATCTACGTACACCCCTCCAAGCAGGGTTGCATCTACGACCATCTTCCGGTAGACGACATGCTCCAACGGGCGGCATTATTCAATTCCCAACTCCAGTAGCTTGGTGTCTAGCTTCGAGTTCCAGGCTGCGGTACTTTCCATAAGCCATACAACGCCTTGCAAAGCCGGAGCATTGCACGGCGAGATCACCATTGAGGAACACGGACTTTACATCCATATGGTGAATTTTCAAGCCGCCGTGCACAGCGAGCGCGATCAGCACACGGACAGTCTCCATCGACGCCACCAGTGCAAATACTTCGTCAACGTCGACGCCCTGACATTGTGCATAACCTTTGGTGACCAAACAAGTTTTGTGCTTGATCATATTACCTTGGGGGGGGGGGGGTTCTCTTCAATTTTTTTTTTTTTGAGGAACCAGCAAGAGCTCTGCCTTTTCATATAGAAGAAGAATTGACCAGTTAATAAGGAAAACTGGCCGAAAACCGATACAACAATGACACACCCACCGACCCCGAGGCCACGCACCAGACGAGCCGTCGGCTCTGTCACCCTTGCAACCAGGAGCCGACACCCTACAACCATATCCGAAGCCGCTGCTCCGACATCCACGCCAACCCCGAGGCTGCGCACCAGACGAGCCGCCTACTCCGTCACCCGAGCAACCGAAGTCGACACCCTACAACCCCTCTCCGGAGCCGCCGCTCCGACTTACAAACAAAAACAACACACGCCGACCCCGAGGCCGCGCGCCGGTCGAGCCGCCCGCTCCATCACCCGAGCGACCGAAGCCGACACCCTACAACCATCTCCGGAGCCGCCTCTCCGACATCCACACCGGCCCCGAGGCCGCGATCCAGCCGAGTCGATGGCTCTGCCGCCCAAGCGACCAAAGACAACACCAAACGCGTAGGAGATCTCCGGAGCCGCCGCTCCGACTTCCACACCGGCCCCGAGGCCGCGCAGACACCTGGCCAACGACAAAACTCCAAAGCCACCATAGCTGACGAAGGATCGGACCTCTAAAGGCATCGCCCCCAAGGAGGAAGCGACCGAACGTGTCGATGCCCGCTACGGCCAAGGCCGGAGCTTAGGTTTTCACCTGGAAAGTCCAAGACCGAGAAGACGAGGGAGGTGAAGGGGCTCCACGACGACGCCTCCAAGGAGGGAAACGACGTCCAAGGACGCCGTCGACGCCGGCATCAACCACGGTCGAGCTAGGCTTTCTCCCGGAGCTCACCAAACCCATCGCCACTGCAGCCTGCCGACGTCCCTCGCCAGATTCCATGATGCGCCAGAGAGCTCGCCGCCGCCAACCACTAGTCACACACGGCTGGCAGAACCACCACAGCACCTCACGCCGCTGTAGCCGCCCTGCTCCTACCCCCAATTGCAGCGCCGCCGCGCTGCCATCCCCCACACCCACCGCAGCGGAGCAGCAGACCGGCCGCCGCAGCCCACTGAACCTCCGCACGAGACCACACTGGCCAGATCCGGACGCGTCAAGCCCCCATGGTGACGACGCCGTGCAGCCACCCGCATCCGCGCCCACAGGAGGCCGCCGCGACCACAGCCAAAGCCAAGGCCGAACTTCACGCAGAGCAGCACCCCGCGGCTGGTGCAGCACCACCGTCACGCGCCACGTGCCTCCGCCCAGCCGATGCCCGCCTCCCCGCCAGATCCGGGCGCAGGGGCCCTGGATCCGCCCACACCGGACCACCCCGAGTGGAGGGAGCACGAGCTGGCCGCCACCGCAGCAGCAAGAGCACGCCCGCCGCTCGCCGCTGATTCGGCCATCCCCCGCAAGGACCACGCCTCCGGAGCACGTCTCCACCGCCGGCGCCCAAAGGATCCGCCGCCCCCCATGGAGCCGCCGTGCTCGCACGGTCCGGGCCGCCCCCCGTCACCTTTGGGAACGAGGGGGAGGGGGGGGGGGGGGCGCCGCCACCGCATCACCTGCCGGCGGCAGCGGCGGCCGGGGAGAGCACCGGAGTAGGGGTGTAGTCGGCGGCGGGATCTAGTCGCCCCCGGGTCGCCCAGCTGGGACGACACGGGAGCCGCTTTCAGTCTCTCGACCTCTCGGTTCCACTGCCGTCTCCTCCCCTTCCTCTCCTGGCCCTCTACCCACCCCTGTTTCTCTTAACTTTAAACACCCATTTGAGGCCAATTATGCCATTCCCTCTCGTGGGTGCTACAAACTCTCAGATTCCGGCCCTGGTTAATACAAACTTCATGCAATGGTAGAGGTGCTCTTTGGTGTTGTTGCGGTCACGTCAAAGTCGTCTAGTCGTGAGTTGAATGGGTGATGTGCGATGCCAATGCGATGATCCGTAGTGTGTTCTACTCCCCCCATGTTTAGTTGATTTAACCAGTGTCCCCATATCTCTTGTCGTGTTGTTGGCCTAGTCTAGCTATGTGTGGTTTATTGGCCAGTATCCCTTTGGTAAATAAACCGACGAGTTCTCGTCGTCGACGTATCTCTTTTGTCACTGGAA
The DNA here is from genome assembly GCA_039707655.1 of Elymus sibiricus. NCBI lineage: Eukaryota > Viridiplantae > Streptophyta > Magnoliopsida > Poales > Poaceae > Elymus > Elymus sibiricus. Next base: position 44,029,061 of record CM077664.1, read on the forward strand.
TTTGTCTCCTTCTAAGCTAAAAGAGCCTGCATGTATTTCTCAAAGCCTGGGCCTAAAACTAACTGACTAAATATAACGTCAAATACCACACACTTCAACGTGTGTTATAAGTATGCCACAAAATCACATTCAAAACAAAATATAAATCTTTATTACCACGAGAGGAAATTATGTAAAAACAAATAGTTTAACAAAGTGCATCATTGCAAACATGGTTTGGTACCAAATTACTGAAGACTTCCTTAATTCAAGGCCATTGTTTCTTCACCAGCAATAGTAGAAGGACCTGTATCTGCAAACATAAAACCAAGTAATTAAAATCAAGACATTGGACATAGACTAAATCAATTGTTCATATGAAATTTTGCAAAAAAGAACATATTGTACCATTAACACGAAGTCCACGAGGTAGTAGCCCCAAGACTGTAATTTAGCAACACTTCGAGAAGATCACAAGAAGGAGATGCAGGTGGTCAGGACGCCGGACCGGGCGGGCGGCGCGGCGGCTGGCGGAGAAACGCGGTTGACGACTGTCGACTGACGAGGGCGGCAGCGGCGCAGGCGCGCAGCGCATGGGCGGGGCGCTCCGTTTGAGAGGCGACTAGGCGAGGGTTTCTCGATCGGCGGAGGGAGTTACGTACTGCGCGATTGATTTTCTGCTCGATCGATCGACTTGAGTTGGGCTAATGGGCTGAAGCCTTGTACGTCTATATGAAGCCTGGGGCTAATCTTCTATGTATCCCAAATTCTCAAAAGTTTGCTATTATACGTATAGGTGCTAGTTGGGCCACGCCTGAGGCTACAGCCCCAGTTGCCCCAGGCCCAGTTTCGCCGCTGCATGTATGTGATGGAAGCACAACACATTGGGCAAGAGCTAGTCTGGCGAAGACGCGGAGCGATAATATTCAATGACTTGCTTCAATGAGGTATTCGAGAGAAAAAATGCTACGCCTACATAAACCTATGGCCTCCTTAATTACGTGATCTTCCTAAACTAATCTCTCCACCTCATAATTCAACTGGGTGGGCCCCCTCCCCTCATTTCTTCCAACAAAATAATGCCATCTAGACCGTTACGTTGATCACGTATGATTCCTTGCGTAGGTGTAGCATTTTTCATTTCAGGGTGACGACAAGAGAGGGGTATTTTTCTTTCTTTTCTTTTGACAAACGACGACAAGAGAGGAGTAGGAGAACCGGAAAGGATCAAACGAAGAGGGTGAGGAAAATGAAAGGCCGCGGCTGGATGGAAGCAACGGAAAGACCACTGCGTCCAACCACCACGGAGGTTGAGGGGTCGAAACTCATCAGATTTCTGTTCGTCGACATTGCTGGCTTTCCTAGGATCCATGCCACCCCTACCAATCCCCAGATCGATCAACGAACCGAAGGCATCCTCACATTTGTTTAGACGTCTCTAACAACCAGGGAGTTAGCGTGTGGGCCATGGCAGCCTTATGTTATTTCTTTCCAGGAGAAAAAGAAACGATTAGCACGGGTAGCCATCGCAACGTTTTGCCAAACGTAGACATGCCTACATATATTCTTCAAAAGAAACATAGTTGTTGCTGTACTACGCAACCCCTGCTTGTGATGTTTCAGTCACGTTTTTATTCAATAGTGTTTTTGTCACTCTTTGTATTTTCATAAACTATTTCTTTATTTTAAAGCACTTTCTGGTTTTAAATTTGTTGTGATAGCACTTTAAATTTTATTTGTGCAGTTGTACTCTAATGATGGGCACATATATGAAAATATGCAGTCACCTGCACCATTGATAGTCGTTGAAGAATATGAGATTTGCGAATAATGATTCTATATTGGACAATAATTTGATGCCTGGCTCAGGCTTTTTTCCCCACAATTTCTCCTAGTTAGGGCCTCTTTCTTTTGAAGGATTTTTAACAGAATTTTGTAAGATCCGGAGCCACATATAGTTTTTACTTTAGAGTTTGTTTGGTTTAAAGGAATGTTTCCTCCAAAATATCCATACATTGCTTTTCTGCACTCCATTTTAGGTTTGACAGCTATGTCATCCAATCAATATTTATGCAAAATTGTTATGTTTTCTACTCCCTCCGTCCGGATTATTAGGCACCCTCTTATTTTTGGCTAAAGTTTGACTATAGATTTAACTAATAAAACGTAAACTATATGTGACAAAAATTATACCATTGGAAACCTCTTTCGAATACAAATCCAACAATATAGTTTTTGTAGTGTACTCCCTCCGTCCAGGTGCATAAGTCACATTAGAAGCAGCAGCGCGACCTAGGTAGCTGTAGATTGGACGAGGAGGAGCACCGCAACGAGGGAAACTTCCAATCACAGCGCTGTTGAGCACCGCAACGAGGGAAAATTCCAATCACAATGCTGTTTTAAATGGAAGCAAAATCTGCATTTAATCGCTAGTTATTAGGATGCCGTTTGAGCTCCCATGCAGGCCCACGTACGTGATCGCATGCAAAACCGTCTTCAATCTCTTGCCAAATCAACGCTCGCGAACGAGGCTGGGAGGGGATCGAGGAGAAGTTTCACGCCTAAAGGTTTTGGAAAAACCTGGTTTTCGTAAGGTGACTTTTGCACTTGGACGGAGGGAGTATATTTTATATTTTGTGCTCAGGTGAATATACGCATGGACTTAGGACTTTGAACGCTTGGCGCGTCGCCCGCCTCCTTGTTGTTGCTGTTTCTTCCAAAAAGGTATTTTTCACGTCCTGGCGTTCGTCGTGTACAATGCTGTCGTACGCACACTGGCAAGCAAGCTAGCGAACAAACGACACGAATGCATGCATCATGTCGTCGTCAAGTCGACCCAAATTGTGAAGCTAGCGTCCGTCTACAAATTTCTGAAGTTTATAATGGGACGCCGATAATGCGCTGACGTTCGTGCTGAGGAGGTATCGTCCCGAACGAATCGTTCCGAGGCAGGGGGGGAATGACCGAACGATTTCGTTCGGCCTGGGAGATCTCTCGGCCCGAACACTTCCAGAAACTCATCGCTAATCACGAATGCAACAAAAAGCCTAACAAAGACGCCAGCGTGGGCCTGTTGCACGAGTGACATAAGAAAAACAGGCCCATTTAGATACTAAAACAAAAAAAATACAGAAAAACTCTAAAAAAAAGCTTAAAAACTTTACAAATAAAAATGCCATGAAATCTAGAAAATCATAGCAAAAAATAGCTGATGGAAAAAATATAAAATTGCCATGGTCCAATAAAAAATAAACTTGCCGTGCTAGAAAAAATAAATTTGCCATGGTTTTAAATAAATTTTGGAAATTAGTCCAAACCAAATTCGCTGTGGTCACAAAAATTTGCCACTGTCCATACAAAAAATGTCATGATGTATAAAAGGTGAATTTGCCATGACCATAACCTAAAATTTGCCATGGTGACATGAATAGTAATCTTGCCATGTTGCAAAAAGAAAAGAAAAATTTGCCATGGTCCTAAAAATACGCATTGATGGAAAAATATGTATAAGTTTGCCATGGTGGCCAAAAAAGTGGTGCAAAAATTGTCATGATGGCAAAAAATGATTGTAAAATCATCATGATACATACATAACGATTCCGATGATGTTAAAAAAAGAATCAACTAAATTGCCATGGTTCAAAAAAGTGAGTATTGTCATGAGAAGAATTCTGGCCATGCGCAAATAAGCTAAATTCACCGATGATACATAAAACTTAATTTGGCATGGTCAATTAGGAAATTGACCACGATCCATAAACTACATTTGCCATGGTCAGTTAATTAAATTTGCCATGATTAATTATTAAAAAATTGCCATGCTCAAGTACTAATATTAAAAATTGCCATGGTACTTTAATTAAATTTGCCATGTTTTAGTTATCGTTTGTCATGGCAATTTTCGAGATGATAATTTGGCAATGATAAGCCAAAAAGAATATTGCCATGCTACTTGAATTAAACTTGCCATGGTCCATAAACTAATTTTGCCATGGTCCATATAGGAAGTTTTCCGTGTTAAACAAACAAAAAAAGTACTTTTGAAGAAAAATGGTGGCAACTATTTGAAGGATGGCAAGTTTGCCATGTTTTAGTGATCGTTTTTCATGGCAATTTTAGGGATGTCTAAAAACATGGGACTTGAGTTAAACTTGCCATGTCAAATCTTTAAAGAAAAAATGTCACATATGTAAAAAATAATTTGGGAATGATAAGCGAAAAGAATTTTGCCATGGTACTTGAACTAAACTTGCCATGGTCCATGTAGTAATTTTTCCATGTTAGAGAAATACAAAATAATATACATTTGAAGAAAAATGGTGGCAACTATTTGAAGGATGGCAAATTTGCCATGTTTTAGAAATTTTTTAGAATTTGCCATGTTTTAGTGATCATTTTTCATGGCAAATTTTAAAAATGGTGGCAACTATTTGAAGGATGGCAAGTTTGCCACGTTTTAGAAAAACTTTCAGAATTTGCCATGTTTTAGTGATCGTTTTTCATGGCAATTTTAGAGAAGTCTAAAAAACATGGCAATTTAGACATGTGACTTGAGTTAAACTTGCCATGTCAAATCTTTAAAGAAAAAATGTCATTTATGTAAAAAATAAATTGCCAATGATAAGACAAAAGAATTTTGCCATGGTACTTGAATTAAACTTGCCATGGTCCGTAAACTAATCTTGCCATGGTCCATAAACTAATTTTGCCATGTTAGAGAAAATAAAAAAATAATATACATATGAAGAAAATGGTGGCAAAATATTTTAAGGATGGCAAGTTTGCCATTTTTTAGAAAATTTCAGAATTTGCCATGTTGTAGTGATCGTTTGTCATGGCAATTTTAGAGATGTCTAAAAACATGGCAAATTTAAACATGGGACATGAGTTAATCTTGCCATGTCAGATATTTAAAGAAAATTGTCATTTATGTAAATATAATTTGGCAATGATAAGACAAGAATTTTGCCATGGGACTTGAATTAAATTTGCCATGATCCATAAACTAATTTGGCCATGGACCATGTAGTAAGTTTGTAACGTTACAGAAATAAAAAAAATTATACATTTGAAGTAAATGGTGGCAAACTATTTGAAGGATGGCAAGTTTGCCATGTTGTAGAAACTTTCAGAAATTGCCATGGCAATTGCTCCATAAATTTTCCATGGCAAGTACTCATAGCAATTCTGTCCATCGCAAACTACTCATAGCAAATACTACCCATGGCAACTACTACAGAATTTTGCCATGGCAATTACTCCAGAATTTTGCCATGTCAAAAACTCGTAGAGATTCTGTCCATGGCAACTACTCATAGCAAATTCTGCCATGGCAACTTTCATTCTAACTTTCAGTTTGTCATGGTACTTGAAGTAAGTTTGACATGTTGTAGAAATTTCAGAATTAGCCATGTTTTACATTTGCCGTGTTTTTAGATAAGAGCAATCCTACATTTGCCATGTGACCATGGTCCCAAAAATTGCCATGGCAAAAGATTGTAGCTGTGTAAACAAAAAAAAAGTGTGATAGCTCGAAAATGAGAACTGAACTTACTGCACAAAAATTCAGTTATGTATCAAAGGTGGCAAAATGTTTGTGTGTTCTGTAAAATAGCATGGCAAATTTTTATCTAAGAGTTTGTTCTGTTTGTATTTATCTAAAGATTAGCATGGCAATTTTCTACATGGTACAATCTTTCAGCATGGCAAAATATAGGATGATAGCATCCTAATTTTTTCGTATGGCAAAATTGAAGAAAAGCATCAACTTATACCTGAGGAAAAATCTGAAGCCGGTGACAGCGCAGTGGCCACGCTGCTACTCCCCATCATCAAGCGCAGTCCCATGCTGCAGCTCCAGTTTGAGGAATGCATGACGGTGCTCGGGCTCGCCGAGAGCGCAGTTTTGCTGCTACTCCCAACATCAAAGCACAAACGCTGCTTCTCCTCCTCGTCAAGGCGGGACGGCGCAGGAGCTCGTGGATAGCAACTCCTCGACGCGGAGGTTGGCCCCGTGAAGCACAGGCTCGCCACACGCCGTTGGCTTCGAAGAGGAGGTCGAAGGCAGCGCCGCCAGCCCCCCCCCCCCCCCCCCCTCCGCGCGCAGGAGGCAGAGCACAGCCCGGAGAAGGAGCTGGTGCGCGTGGGAGAAGTGCATCTCTCCCACCCATCCTATTCCACAAATTGCTTGAGGCCGCAGCGGTGCCGTGCTTCCCGCCGCACTCAAGGCCACCGCCATGCCCGCGCTCGAAGCCACCGCCGTTGGGGCCCGCTCCTCGTACTTCGGAAGCCACCGCCAGGGACCTCCACACGCTCGAGCCCCTCCGCCGCATGCGAGGCGCTCCCCATCGCCGACGGCGAGCGCGAGCATGAGCCGCGACCGGCGCGAGCAGCGGCGTCCAGATCCATCTCCTACACGTCTCCGCCTCCCGCGGCCCAGCGTGAGTTTGCCGTGAACTGGTCGGACCCGGAGGCTAGCCGCCGAGCTAGCCGCCGAGGGGTGGGGGAAGATGAGTGGGGATGGATACGTGAGGAGAGGAGTGTGGATAGACCGCTGTTGTTGGGGGAAGGGAGGGGGAGGCGTTCGGGACGAGACCTGTATTTTCCGAACGGAGAAAAAACATGACGTGGCTGCTCTCCACGCTCCAAGATTAGTGCCAGGAATCAAACGGCAATGAAAGCGTTCGGCCCGAAACGACAAAAACAGGCACGTTCGGGAGTTATCTATTCCGTTATAATGTGAATATAGCACAACCAAAATCCCACAAGTAAATGAGATGTGGCACGTGCGATCTACACGGCAGGCCGGTTGATCAAGACCTATACAGAAAGAAGCGAAGCGAAGCAACAAAGAAGTAGCCCTGCGTCTCACTCTCAACGTACTACAAGCAGTCGACCTCCGGATTGGTCGATGTACTTTCAAGTTTTAGGTTGGTAGAGGTCGCATGTTCACAAGTTCAAGTCCTAGCTAGATAGAAGCGTAGCTACAAATCAAAGTACAAATACTACCGTAGGTTCGGTACCATGTTGCTGTTAGCCAAGGTTTGAGTTTAATTGCTTCGGTACACATTGTGCCAAGATGCTGTTACAGAGATAATGACACCTCACTTCATCAGGTCACGCTCACGATGTTTTCTCTAGTCAACCCATTAGCACCATGTAAGCCAAGGGTGGGCAACAAGATACCCCACTAGCTGATTTGGTAGTGCACACACGTCCAGCCAAAGAGCACAAGCCAAGCGTGACAAACCACAATTGCTCCCCGCGCCCGGGTGCTGGGGTGCTATCAGCACGGGTGAAAAGGGATGTTGCAACGCCGCTTTAGTGTGCGTTTGGACCATAGTCAATTCTAGCCATGGCCAGCGAGGCTAGCTAGCTGTTTGTAAAGACAAAATAACTAACTTTAGTAAGCAATCTAGCCAGTGCATCTGTACATCCCAGGAAAACCTTCCTTCAGTGGGAGATGGCTCTTCTCGGTCGACAAGAAACGAGTGGAAGCAAGATATGAAAAATGAGATGGCTCTCCTCCGTCGACAAGAAACGGAGTGGAAGCAAGAAATGAAAATAACTGCCACTGAAAACGTGCTTGACTATGTAGATTGCTAGCTAGGTTGAACGGATCCAGCATTACAGGCTAATGCCTCCTTAATGATAGCGTCAAGATTTTCACTACAATTGCTGGTAATAGACTCAATTCGGTCATCGAGCACATTGTCTGGCCATCCCAAATAGTTTTTATGGATGGATGGAATATCCTTGACGGCATGTCATCTTTCATGTGACCGTCCACGAGATGCACCGGAAAAACATGAGTAGGGTAATCTATAAAAATCGACTTAGAAAAAACGTATGACATAGTCAAATGGCCTTTTCTTCGGTAGCCCTAAGAGTGAAGGGCTTCTCCAAGAAATGACGTGTGTGGGTCAATAATTTTGTCACTTGGTAGTGTGGTAAAAACCCATGATGTCATTGACCATCACTTCCACGCAAAAATGGAATCCCACAGGACGACCCATTGTCTCCAATATTACTAAAAAATATTCGTAAATTTCAAATCATATTTACAATTTTTAAATGTTCACAAATTTAAAAAATATTCAGGATGTTCACAAAAATTCTTGAATTAAAAAACATGTATTTAAAGATGTTCATGGTTTTAAATATTGTTCATGATATTAGAAAATGTTACCGAATTTTTTAAAAAAATCACGGAATTAAAAGTGGAAAAACCTCATGGAAAAGAAGAAAAAAAATACACAATAAAAAAGTCAAATAAAATTGATAAGCCAGTAGAGAAAAAAGAAAAAAGTACCCGGCTGAAATGGTCGGGAACATTTTATAAAGAAAACAAAAGCCAATAACACACGTGTGGGATGGTCCACGCGGGGGATCGAGTTTGCTAGACTCCCCCCCCCCCCCCCCCCCACCCCCTGTTACGCGCTAAATCGTGTTTGCCCGCATGGAGAGCGGAAGAGGAACACATACCATCATCGCAGACTATAATTATGCCGAACACGCCCACAACAAATCATATTGTGTTTTTTCATGTTTCCTTTCTCTATTATTTTTTATTTTTTATAAACACATGAACAATTTTTAATATTTCATGATTTTTCTAAAAGACGTGAACTGCTTTAACTACATGAATATTTTTTAACATACATGAGCAAAATTCAATTACATGCACATTGTTTAACAAGAATGAATACTCTTTAAAATTACATGAACATTTTTCTAATATCTGAATACCTTTGTTTTACTACATGATCAATTTTGGAAAATATATGACAACTTCTTAAATTACACGAATATCTTTGAAGTGCCTGGACACTTTAATCTTTCATTTATATTAAGCGCTTGGGGCGTGCACAGCTACTCCATTCAACGGAACCTGGGTCGGTATGGGTTTCTTTGTTCTGTTTCTGTTTTTCTCTTTTCGGTATTCTTCCCAGATTTTCCTTTTATGTTTCCATTTCTTTCCTATCCTTCTTTATTTTTCTAATTTTTTCCAATTTTCCTTTCCCCTTTATATATATTTTTTTTTGATAAACACACGAGCAAGTTATAATAAAATTGAAAAATATAATATTGCATGAACATTTTTCTAAATGACGTGACTACTTTTAAAAATTACAATAATATTTTTTAATACATGTTCAAAACTTTAAACAACAAGAAGATTTTTAAAAAGGTGTGGACACTTTTTAAAATTACACAAACATGTTTTTATGTTTATTACATGAATATTTTTTTAATACATGAACACTTTAATCTTTAATTTATATTAAGAGCCTTGTGCCTGTAGAGCTACCATTTCTGTGGTACCAGGTTCAGTGTCGGTTTCGTGGTGTACTTCTATGTTTTCCGTTTTGGTTTTCTTTATGGTTTTTTCTTTCGTATTTCATTTTACCTTTTTTTTTGCTCTTCTTTTAATTTTACTTTTCCTCTTTTAAAGATTTTTTATATCACATGGGATGTTTTAAAATACTTGAACAATTTTTACTATTGCATGACCATTTTTCTAAAGGATGTGAATATTTTTTGAAAATAAATTAATATTTTTAAATACATGGGCAAAACTTTAGACTACATGAAAATTGTCTAAAAGGTGTGAACACTTCTTAAATTCATGGTGCGGCGGCCTGGCTTAAGGAGACGCTAGAGAAAATACATAGTGGGAGGCGTCTATTTAGATATAGAAAATTTCGTGCTATGAATCCTTGTTATGATATCTCTTTCTTATTCACTTAGCCCAACCGAAAAACTCAAAAAGAATGTAGTTTCAATGACAGGTTTCGAAGCATGATCTCGACTTGCATTGTGCTATGTTACTTCTGGTGTAATAGTATTATACGCCATGTTGCTTCCTGCCATATGAATAAACTGAAATCTTATTTATAGTGGTCGAAAATCCTGGTTATCTTCGGTAATCGTGGTATTTAAATTGGTAACTAAGCCCTTGATCGTACTCTTTGTGCTTTTGTGGATTGCGAACTGAATGACAAATCATGCACGAAACCTGGAACCCAACCCTACCCCTTCCTCGATTTGTGTCCCCTGTACCGTTTATTGAGTCGTCCTCGAGGGGGGGGGGGGGGGCTCCGAATCCTCTGACTCTCTTTTGCTGTGGCCATGTTGGTCAAACCACAAATGGGTTAGGAGGTTGGTTGTTATTTTACATAGTAGGTACAAGATTAGGGCTAGGTTTTAGTTTGCCTCTAGGGCATCTGGCGGTATATGCTACTGCAGAGCTTCACTCTGGCGGTGTCGAGGGGCATCTGGAGGTCGTCTGCTCCATATCCCGGATGTTTTTCATGGAAGACAACTATTTATTTTTGGAGGCGGATCTGGTGCGAGCTCGACGAATAAGCTCGGAGAACGACAGGACCAGATTGTTGTGGATTTTGCTCCTCTCCTCCATCAAGGGGGAGAAACGTAAGGCATGAGCACAATTGCATCCAACTCACTTAGATCCATGTTTGTTCGGGAACATCAAGTTATTTTGGAGCTACTTCGTCATCCACCTACCTTTGCATCGATCATCGTCATCAGAGCGGAAGATCAAATAATGGACACTCTCCTTTGTGCTCTTTTCAAACTCCATAGGGAGGCCCTACACAAGGTTGGTGTTGGAGACTGGCCTAACCATCTCCGTCGAGGTCACAGTTAGTACAAGGACCGGATTGCATTTTCTCCATTTTTCCAAGGCCCCGTCTGCAAGATGAGAGGACACAGACATAATTTAGTTAGGTCTTTTATGCAGTGTCGTGTCAGTTTGCTATATTAATTCCAGCTCTAGGACCTTCACAAAAAGAAAATTTCTGCTCTAGGACCTTCTGGCGAAAAAACAAATTCTACAGGAATTTTAAAGAGTCAATTACACCGGTGGTGCTAGAACTTGACGCAAACGGTCACTTTAGTGCTAGAACTTTTGGCATACTTTGAAGTGGTGTAAAAACTTGGCTTTGGTGTGCAAATACGGTGCAAATCTCGTTTGTATACGGACAGCATGGCGTAGGGCCTGCTATCGAAGGGCCCCACCTGTGATACATCACAAATTTTATTACAATGAAAAATAGGCCGCCGTGGGGTTCAAACCAGTGACCTAGGGCTGACCAGCGTGCTCGGCTAACCAAGCCACCCATGTAACAGTTGATGTCCTGTCACTAGAAGAAAACAGGGCATCTGTCCCGGTTCCAGAGGGCCTTTAGTCCCGGTTCTGGAACCGGGACAAAACGATCGGGACTAATGCCCAGAACCTTTAGTCCCGGTTGGCCTACGAACCGGGACCAAAGGTGCTCCACGTGGCCACTGTGGGGCGCCCAGGCAGGACACCAACCGGGACTAAAGGAGCTCCACGTGGCCGCTGCGCAGCACTCAGGCAGGAGGACCTTTAGTCCCGGTTAGTAACACCAACCGGGACCAAAAGGCAGCCACGCGTCAGCAGCTCGCAGGCGCTGGGTTTTTTTTTTTGAAAGGGGGGGGGGGTTTAGGGGTTTTGGAGGGTTTAGGGGTTTCATATTGTGTTAGCTAGCTAATAGAGAGAAGTGACCTCTCTTTCTCCGTGCTTGGTCGACGCTAGCTACTACATATAGAGAGAACTCGACGCTAGCTAGTAAGCAAATGAAGGAAACCATTAATTACACAAGATCGTCATGAACATATATAGAGAGAAGTGACCTCTCTTTCTCCGTGCTTGGTCGAACAACAAGTTTTCGTATATCTATCCGACGCTACTACATATATACAATATAACATCCCTGACATCATCAAGCGCCAAACTCCCATTGAATTTCCGTATGGTATTCTCCCTTTTCATGTATGACATGGTCAAGAAAGAATCCCGCCAATTCCTCTTGAATTGCTCGTATGCGATCATGTGGTAGGAGTTCATCCCGCATCTGCCAGATGTAATTTAAAGAAGGGGGTCAATACATATATATGAATGAAACTCAACACAATTGATGGTAATAAAATAAAATTGTGAATATTGTTTACGTACTTCAAATTGTTTGTCAGACAAGAAGCCCCGCTCAGTGGTCGAGTCGCGAATAAACTCGCAAACGTAGTATCCACATAAATTATTCCCGGCTGCCTGCCACCAGCACTTTACGAGAATAGAGTTCAATCAAACTGATAATCAAGCATGATAATGGTATTGATCAAACTAGAATAAATGAGAGATGCGCGGAACTAGCTAGTACTACTTACTTTGGGGTGTGTAAATCGTAGCTCGTTCTTCAGACCCGGAACCATTCCTGTGAACTGTTTCCAAACCCTGCCAGGCAAAGAAAATGATTACTTGATATCAAGAAATGAACGAAAGTTGCCGATATGGTCCCGGTATTGATTGAACTTACTTCTGGAGCATTGCAGTCATGTCCGCATAATCCTTGGGATCTTTACGTCTCGAGTCTAAGACAGCTACTACTCCCCCGTCAAGCTTAATGGATAGCAGAATAAAGTGGAACCTGCGCACGCATAACTCATCAATTACAGTACTTAACCTCGAGTAAGTGAAACCGAATATGCACAAGACAGTAACACTCACTTGAAGTTGTAAGGAAAGAGTATTTCCCTTTTGTTTTGATGTCGAAGGAACGCTTTTAGCAAGTTTTCCTCGGTTTCTTTAACTCTGTTTTGTACCGCCCATTCATTTACGGTATTTGGGCTAATGAACCCAATGTCATAGATTTGTCTTTTTGGGCAATCGACGATCTTCAATCTGCATAATATAGTGAGGATAATTATATATACATGCAATGAACGAGCTTAGCTAGAGACTTAATTACAGAAGTAATACTTACAGACAGTAGCAAGTCATGAGTTGTTTGTCGAGGGCCTCTTGATTGAATAACTGAAATAACTCCACAAATTCAACAGGCATCAGGTCGACTCCAATGAGGTCGTGCTCATCTTTAATTCTCACCATCAAACTATCGGACCCATTCTTCCTGCAGGTTTCCAAGTACCACTCATGCAATCTTCGCATCATCGTTGTTAGAGGAGGATGATCAGGTTTGACGAGAGGCTTCCCGTGCTCGTATCTAAAGATCTCTACTACCTCAGCCGTTTCAAACTGTACATCATCGCCCACGTAATCACCAAGAGTGGTACCGGGCAGTAGCCCCGGATGATTAGCGATATCGCTAGACACCTTGAGCGGGGGGCACGATTGCTTCTCCTGTTCGCCGAGCTGGGGAATTGTTTTCCCACTTCTTCGTCTTGAAGCACTGGCAGTACTTCCCGACCGCCGTGCTTCATCATATGTCTTTTCAATACAGCGGTCATAGTTGGATTGCGGCGGAGGCGGTGGTGGTCGCTTAAGGGCATCCAGAGTGCGCTTCGCTTTCACCGGATCTATTGTTTCCTTCGGAGGTGGACGTTTCGGTTCAAAATGGGCCTGCAGTTCGGCTTTCACGATGTCATCGGTTTCCTTGTCAGTCATCTCATATGGTAACTTTGGAGAAACCCTGAGGCTTGGACCAAATTTGAATTTCTTCCCGCCTTTTGTACTGCTAGCCGCCGGAGCGGCGGCGGCTCTCTTCCGCTGTTGCTGAGACGGCGGAGTGAAGGAGATATGCCCTAGAGGCAGTAATATCAGTTGCTTTTGTATCTCAGAGTTTGTAATGAATGTTTATGATCCATGCTATAACTGCAATGATTCTCGAGTCTGCAATAACCACGAGGCTTGGAGGGAAACTCATGTGCACGTGTGGTATAATAAACGGTAAATTGTATTCCTAGTCTTGCCTCTAAGACTGGCTCAAGTATTGCATGATGATCCTGTTTTCCTGATCATGGGCATGGCTATGCCAGCAATTTTGAGGGCACGATGTTGGTAGAACACTTGTGTTGAATCGACCCATATTGATGTTATACTATGAGATATATCCGTCACAAGTTTATGGATAAATAACACAGAGATGGTTAATGTTTGCATAATTCCTTAGACCATGAGAGTGTCGAGTTTCTTCATGCTTGCTTAATGAACTTTGGGGTTTGTTAAACGTCATCCGTAAATGGGTGGCTATTACGGCGGCTTACGGGTTCATGGAAAAGTATGTCAAGTAACTTGATAGCTCAAGATTGGGATTTGCTCCTCCGACGATGGAGAGATATCTCTGGGCCCTCTCGGTGTTACGGCATCCATCATCGTCTGGCCAGACACTTTGTGATTTGATCACGAGGATGCCGGAACACGGGAACGAGAAAAGAGAACAATACCGGCAACGAGGTAACTGGCATTGTGGACAAGTTGTTGATCCACAAGGATGCCTACATGTCTCACCTCGGGTATTTGTAACATATCGCGAAGCAACAGGAATAGCACACGGCAACTGGAGGTTCACTCGAATATTTATTCGTGTGGGTATAGGGATCGATATGGGTGTCCACGGCTTCGATGTTGATCATTGATCGGAAGGGGTTCCGGGTCATGTCTATGCTTCACCGAACCTATAGGGTCACACGCTTAAGGGTCATCTATCAGTTGAATACTCGACAGGGAGTCTGAGAGAAAAACACCGAAAAAGTTTCGGACGCCGGAAAAGTTTCGGACAGCGGAAAAGTTCCGCAGAGAGAGGTCACCGGATGAGTTTCGGTGAAACTGGAAAAGTTGTTTCAGGGGATACCATAAAGTCAAATTGGTCTTGGCACATGCCTGATAATTCTTGGAGGGTGCCAGAATCGTTCTGGAAACTTTTTGGAATTTTCTGGAATGAAAACCGGAAATGTTCCGGAGCTGCCGAAACCGCTTCAGATGCTTTTCGCAGATGAAATCACTAAACCGACATTGTTCCGGCTCGCGTTGAAAATTATTTTGGTGGGTACTGGAATTGTTCTAAGCCCACATGAATATTTTCAGTTCGATCAGACGCTGAAAAATGTCGTCATGAATAGTGAAAGTGCTTTTTGGATATTTGTGGAAAAACACCTTTTTGGATATTTCCAAAAAGACTTCTAGAAGGGATTGGGGAGCAAGCAAGCTCCTCATGGGGGACCCCCCAAGGGTGGCCGGCCAAGGAGGTGGGGCACCATGGTGCTCCACATGGCACTCCCATATGGCATATTCCTTTTATGAAAGGGATATTCCAAGGGCACTTTGGGGTTTTTTGTATGACAACTTTACCCCTTGGCTAGCCTATAAATAGAGGTGAGTGGGCAACCCACTTCTTCATCCTTTGCTCTCATACACATGCTATGCTTTGCTAGCTCTCTCTTCTCCCTCCCACGAAAAGAGTTTTCGTAGAGCCGAAAGGCTGTCGGGGTTCCGGCAGGAACTAGTTCTGGACGGCGAAGCCCTGCCGGATAGTTGACACCGTATGTGTGCAACCCCGTAGAGAGGTCGTAGTTTCGATCTTTTACCCGAGGGGCTGTTCGTGTGTCCTCTCGAAGGGTGTCCGAGTTTCCGTTCGAGTTTCGAGGGTCCTCCCGAAGGGCTGTCCGTGACATCGTCCGGGGGACTGTCCGACCGCCTCCCGAAGGGCTGTCCGACGAGGGAGTACATTCTCGCGGTTGGGAGTTTGTAAAATCCTAGCTGCGGGAATCTGCACCAACGATCTCCACCGACTCTTCTTCCGCTGCGCTACGAGTCGGTACGGATCAGATCAAACCTTGTATGCAATCTCCATAGTGATCCTGGGCGTGCTCGCTATACCGAAAATTTTTGTTTTCTGTCGCGTTCCCTTACAGTGGCATCAAGAACCAGGCTATGAGTAGATGCATGTTATGATCTAGAATACATGAGATGTATGGGTATTGCATAGTATAATTTTGTAGTAGATGAGATCTATTGCTGAAAATTATTTGTGCGGGTAGCAGATGAAATCTGTTACCCGATGTTCCTGTTGCTTCCCGTGAATTTGCGTAGTCCTGATCTTGACGGCATGGTGGAATCTCACAAAGTTCTGGCAATCCGCGATCCTTTCATGCTGCTCCTGAGTATGCTGATTGACAGATCAACGAAGTGCTAACAGTTCTTTGGGTTCCACCATAGTTAAAGAAAGATGGATGTTTCGCAGACGAAGGGCAATGCAGATATGATCTGCACGGGGGTCACGCGTATGACGAAGTTTAGTATCGGGCTCGAGATTTTATTGTCTCGTGTTTCATACACCCTGGAAAGTTAATCTAGCAACTTGAAGTATCATACTTGATGATAAACGTTGGTAGCTGCGGTTTAAGTCAAAACCTTAGAAGCCACGTAAAATAAAATTTTGCATAAACCGATTAGAGGCGTCTAACTTGGTTTTGCAGGATGGTTATGCATGTGATGTGGTATAGCAATGCTCATATTAAATTTGATCATGTATGAGATGACTATATAATGTAATTAACATGACCTGCGTGTCATGATTCGGCATGATGGCTGGAGCCATATGATTGCACTTTAATGACCTGCGTGTCAACCTTATGTAATGCACTTAATTTATTAGCTATAGAGATAGCAATATTATCTGGTGCATCAACAAGGTGGTGGCAATCTTCGCGAAGGTGAACACCGACGCAAATGCCGAAGACGAAGAATACTTGACTTCTCCGTCAGAAGGGGCTATACCATGTCATGCTAATTATGAATTGCCTGAGATGTTTATCCCTTATGATGCACCCTTCTTGATTGCGCGGTAGTCGCTTTTATTAGGGTGATCTCTCACTAAAAATATCAAGTAGTCAGTGTTCTCCCAAGTGTAGCACCGTCACGGCACCTATCTCTTCGGGGTGTCACATGCTAACATGGGCACGAACGATTAGAGAAGTGTGAGGCGGGTGAGTTAAGACCTCGCAGCGAGATCACTTGGTTGTCTTGACGTTCAGGCATGAAAGTCATGAGCTCGGAACACACGCATCGAAAGATGAACAAGAATCACATAAAGATGTGATTGGCAAGTTGGCCTACCGGTTGAGATTTTTCGTCATCTGTGATGCTACCATCGTGGCGAACAAATCAAAACTCGGGTCTTGTATCACTCTTAATCAATTTTGAGAGATATTGATTTGAGTGGGAGCGCACTTTAGAATAAAATTGTTTATTCACTAGTACAAAATCATTATGAACAAAGTCTAAGTGAAATTGTGTTTTCCGTTGTAGATCAAATGGCTCGCAACAGCGCGTTCAACTTAGGCCCGATGTTAGAGAAAGAGAAGTTAGCTGCGAATGGAAACAACTATGCGGACTGGGTCCGTACCCTGAGGATTGTCCTCAGGAGTGCTAAGAAAGTGTACGTGCTTGACGGACCTCTTCCACCTAAGCCGGCGGAAACAGCCGTGGTAGACATACAAAATGTCTGGGCCACTAAGGATGATGATTTCAACTTAGTGCAGTGCCTCATGCTGTCTTGCATGAGTTCAGAGCTTCAAAAACGTTTTGAATTCCATAACTCCTTTGATATGATCAAGGATCTGGATGCTCTGTACAAATTTAATGCAAGGTCTGAACGTTTTGATATCATGAAAATGATGGCGGAGACCAAGATGGCTGAGGGCAGTTCAGTTGGCGAACACGTGGTCAATATGATTGGCCACGCTGAGAGGCTTAAAACCCTGGAATTTCCACTTCCGCCAGAGCATGTTATGGACTTGTTGCTAGGTTCACTCCCCCCGTCTTATAGCGGTTTTATCATGAACTACAACATGAATGGGATGAACAAAACGCCTAATGAGGTGCTTGCCATGCTGAAAACTGTTGAAGGAGGACTGCAGAAAAATCGCAAGCAAGTGTTGCTTGTGAATAAAACTGCCAGTTTCAAAAAGAATGGCAAGCCAAAGAAGGGCAAGGGCGCCGGTAAGACCGGCTTCCAACGCAAATCTAAGGGCGGAGCCAAGAATGAAACTGAGTGCTTCTACTGCAAGGGCACAGGTCACTGGAAGAGAAACTGCAAGAAGTATCTGGAAGATAAGAAGTCCGGGAAAACCGGAAAAGTTATAATTGTTATACAAGTTAATGTCATTGACGTTTTGCTTGCTAGCAAAAATTCTAAGTCTTGGGTATTTGATACCGGATCGGTTGCTCACATTTGCAACTCGATACAGGGGCTTCAGAAGGTGCGCAAGCTGGCAAAGAATGAAGTCGTGATGCGTGTCGGGAACGGCGCTGGGATCGCCGCTCTAGCCATCGGCATTATGCCTCTACGTCTCCCTTCAGGATTTATTTTGGAACTTAGTAACTGTTATTTTGTTCCGTTGTTGTGTAGAAACATTATCTCTGGATCATGTTTAGTACACGATGGGTACTCCTACAAGTCTGAGAACAATGGTTGTTCACTTTATTGTAAGGATATGTTTTATGGATTTGCACCCATTGTTGGGGGCCTTTTCATACTAAATCTTGAATGTGGAAATGATGTCTTTAACGTGAATGCTAAGCGCCTTAAGAAGGCTGATACCACCACCACTTTCATGTGGCACTGTCGCCTTGGCCACATCGGAAAGAAACGCATGCAAAGACTCCATAAAGATGGAGTTTTACCGTCCCTTGATTTTGAATCATTTGACACATGTGAAGCTTGCTTGATGGGAAAAATGACCAAGACGCCGTTCACGGGTCATCCTGAACGGGCAGGTGAATTATTGGAAATAATACATAGTGATGTATGTGGTCCAATGAACACGGCCGCACGGGGTGGGTATTTTTACTTCGTGACTTTTACTGATGATTTAAGTCGGTATGGCTATATCTACTTGATGAAGCATAAGTCAGAAACCTTTGAAAAGTTCAAAGATTTTCAGAATGAGGTAGAAAATCATCGTAACAAAAAGATTAAGTTTCTGCGGTCTGATCGCGGAGGCGAATATCTTAGTCACGAGTTTGGCCAACATCTGAGTGACCGTGGAATCGTTTCACAGCTTACGCCTCCCGGAACTCCACAGAGAAACGGAGTGTCGGAACGACGTAACCGAACCCTGTTAGACATGGTAAGGTCGATGATGTCTCTTACAGATCTACCGATATCTTTTTGGGGTCACGCACTAGAAACTGCCGTTTATACACTAAACAAAGCACCGTCGAAGTCTGTTGAGACGACGCCATATGAGATATGGTATGGGAAGAAACCCAGTGTGTCGCATCTCAAGATTTAGGGTTGTGATGCATATGTAAAACGTTTACAGCCTCAAAAACTTGATCCCAGATCAGACAAATGTTACTTTGTAGGTTATCCCAAGGAAACTTTTGGGTATTCCTTCTACCACCCATCCGAGGGCAAAGTGTTTGTCGCCAAAACCGGAATCTTTCTCGAGAAACAGTTTCTCGCCAAAGAAGTGAGTGGGAGGACAGTACAACTTAATGAGATTAGTGAATCTTCGGCAACCGTTGATATGGCTAAGGAACCGGAAGAAATTCCGCTAATTATCCCTACAACCGAGCCGGAAGTTGTCGCATGTGATGCGGAAACTTCGAACACTGTTGTAACTGAACCGTGCAGATCAGGTAGGGCTATCCAGCCACCTGAGTGGTTTCATAACGAAATCTTCATTCTTGAAGACGATGAACCTGCGCACTACAAGGAAGCGATGGCGGGGCCTAGCTCAAGGGAATGGCACAAAGCCATGAGATCCGAAATGGAATCCATGTACGAAAACCGAGTTTGGAACTTGGAAGAACTTCCAGATGGTGTAAAACCCATTGGTTGTAAATGGATTTTCAAAAGAAAGACGGACGCGGATGGTAACATTACTATCCACAAAGCTAGACTTGTCGCGAAAGGGTTCACGCAAGTTCCAGGAGAGGACTACGACGAGACTTTCTCGCCCGTAGCTATGCTTAGGTCTGTTCGGATATTACTAGCAATTGCTGCTTATTTCGATTATGAAATATGGCAGATGGATGTCAAAACGGCTTTCCTAAATGGAAACCTTGATAGGGATGTATACATGATACAGCCAGAAGGTTTTGTCGATCCTAAGAATGCTGGAAAGGTATGTAAGCTTCAGAAAGCCATTTATGGTCTAAAGCAAGCATCAAGGAGCTGGAATATTTGTTTTGATGAAGTGGTCAAAGAGTTTGGCTTCATCAGGAACGATGAAGAATCTTGTGTGTACAAGAAGTTTAGTGGGAGCGCAAAAGCATTTCTAATCTTGTATGTGGATGACATATTGTTGATTGGAAATGACGTGAATTTTCTTAGCGAAATAAAAGACTCATTGAAGAAGAGTTTTTCAATGAAAGACTTAGGCGAAGCGGCATATGTATTAGGCATCAGGATCTATAGAGATAGATCAATACGCCTAATAGCGCTAAGCCAAAGCACGTACATTGACAAGGTGTTGAAAAGGTTCAACATGGAGAACTCCAAGAAAGGCCTACTCCCCATGTCACCTGGCACAGTGCTTTGCAAGAATCAGAGTCCTCGGACCCTTGATGAGCGAGTACAAATGAATGATATTCCATATGCGTCGGCAGTTGGTTCTATTATGTATGCCATGTTATGTACAAGACCGGATGTTTCCTATGCGCTAAGTGTTAGCAGCCGGTACCAAGGTGATCCAGGATTGGAACACTGGGCCGCAGTCAAGGGTATTCTTAAGTACCTCAGAAGGACCAAGGATTTACTCCTTGTGTACGGAGGTGATGAAGAGCTCATTGTAAGTTGTTACACTGATGCAGGCTTCATGTCTGACCCAGATGACTTCAAATCTCAATCTGGCTATGTGTTTCATATTGAACGGTGGCGCAGTTGATTGGAAAAGTTCCAAACAAAAGACTGTGGCGGATTCTACGACGGAGGCAGAATATGTTGCTGCTTCAGAAGCCTCCAAGAAAGCTGTCGGTATCAAGCAATTTCTTGAAGACCTTGGTGTGGTTCCAAGTGCTCTGGACCCGGTGGAGATCTATTGTGATAATAGTGGCGCCGTGGCTCAGGCAAGGGAGCCATGTTCGCACCATAAGACAATGCATATTCAACGCAAATTTAAACTCATTCGACATCATGTCGAAGAAGGTTTAGTGAAAGTACGCAAAGTTCACACGGATCTGAATGTGTCAGACCCGATGACGAAGCCTCTACCACGAGCAAAGCATGAGCAACACCGGATTGCCATTGGTGTTAGGGAAGCCATGTAACTAGATTATGACTCTAGTGCAAGTGGGAGACTGAAGGAGATATGCCCTAGAGGCAGTAATATCAGTTGCTTTTGTATCTCAGAGTTTGAAATGAATGTTTATGATCCATGCTATAACTGCAATGATTCTCTAGTCTGCAATAACCACGAGGCTTGGAGGGAAACTCATGTGCACGTGTGGTATAATAAACGGTAAATTGTATTCCTAGTCTTGCCTCTAAGACTGGCTCAAGTATTGCATGATGATCCTGTTTTCCTGATCATGGGCATGGCTATGCCAGAAATTTTGAGGGCACGATGTTGGTAGAACACTTGTGTTGAATCGACCCATATTGATGTTATACTATGAGATATATCCGTCACAAGTTTATGGTTAAATAACACAGAGATGGTTAATGTTTGCATAATTCCTTAGACCATGAGAGTGTCGAGTTTCTTCATGCTTGCTTCATGAACTTTGGGGTTTGTTAAACGTCATCCGTAAATGGGTGGCTATTACGGCGGCTTACGGGTTCATGGAAAAGTATGTCAAGTAACTTGATAGCTCAAGATTGGGATTTGCTCCTCCGACGATGGAGAGATATCTCTGGGCCCTCTCGGTGTTACGGCATCCATCATCGTCTGGCCAGACACTTTGTGATTTGATCACGGGGATGCCGGAACACGGGAACGAGAAAAGAGAACAATACCGGCAACGAGGTAACTGGCATTGTGGACAAGTTGTTGATCCACAAGGATGCCTACATGTCTCACCTCGGGTATTTGTAACATATCGCGAAGCAACAGGAATAGTACACGGCAACTGGAGGTTCACTCGAATATTTATTCGTGTGGGTATAGGGATCGATATGGGTGTCGACGGCTCCGATGTTGATCATTGATCGGAAGGGGTTCCGAGTCATGTCTATGCTTCACCGAACCTATAGGGTCACACGCTTAAGGGTCATCTATCTGTTGAATACTCGACAGGGAGTCTGAGAGAAAAACACCGAAAAAGTTTTGGACGCCGGAAAAGTTTCGGACAGCGGAAAAGTTCCGCAGAGAGAGGTCACCGGATGAGTTTCGGTGAAACTGGAAAAGTTGTTTCAGGGGATACCATAAAGTCAAATTGGTCTTGGCACATGCCTGATAATTCTTGGAGGGTGCCAGAATCGTTCTGGAAACTTTTTGGAATTTTCTGGAATGAAAACCGGAAATGTTCCGGAGCTGCCGAAACCGCTTCAGATGCTTTTCGCAGATGAAATCACTAAACCGGAATTGTTCCGGCTCGCGTTGAAAATTATTTTGGTGGGTACTGGAATTGTTCTAAGCCCACATGAATATTTTCAGTTCAATCAGACGCTGAAAAATGTCGTCGTGAATAGTGAAAGTGCTTTTTGGATATTTGTGGAAAAACACCTTTTTGGATATTTCCAAAAAGGCTTCTAGAAGGGATTGGGGAGCAAGCAAGCTCCTCATGGGGGACCCCCCAAGGGTGGCCGGCCAAGGAGGTGGGGCACCATGGTGCTCCACATGGCACTCCCATATGGCATATTCCTTTTATGAAAGCGATATTCCAAGGGCACTTTGGGGTTTTTTGTATGACAACTTTACCCCTTGGCTAGCCTATAAATAGAGGTGAGTGGGCAGCCCACTTCTTCTTCCTTTGCTCTCATACACATGCTATGCTTTGCTAGCTCTCTCTTCTCCCTCCCACGAAAAGAGTTTTCGTAGAGCCGAAAGGCTGTCGGGGTTCCGGCAGGAACTAGTTCTGGACGGCGAAGCCCTGCCGGATAGTTGACACCGTATGTGTGCAACCCCGTAGAGAGGTCGTAGTTATCGATCTTTTGCCCGAGGGGCTGTTCGTGTGTCCTCCCGAAGGGCTGTCCGAGTTTCCGTTCGAGTTTCGAGGGTCCTCCCGAAGGGCTGTCCGTGACATCGTCCGGGGGACTGTCTGACCGCCTCCCGAAGGGCTGTCCGACGAGGGAGTACATTCTCGCGGTTGGGAGGTTGTAAAATCCTAGCTGCGGGAATCTGCACCAACGATCTCCACCGACTCTTCTTCCGCTGCGCTACGAGTCGGTACGGATCAGATCAAACCTTGTATGCAATCTCCATAGTGATCCTGGGCGTGCTCGTTATACCGAAATTTTTTGTTTTCTGTCGCGTTCCCCTACACGGAGTCCGCTGACGCGCCGGAGGAGGCGGAGTCCGCTGACCCGCTGGAGGAGGCGGAGGAGGAGGCGGAGTCCGCTGACGCGCCGGAGACAGCTGAGGCGGAAGAGGACTCTGTTGAGGGGCCTCATCCGGCTGAGTCTGCTGAGGGGCCTCATCCGACTAAGCTGGACTGTGAGGAGTCTGCTGAGGGGCCTCATCCGGCTGCGTCTGCTGAGGCGGCGTCCAGTTTGGAAGCTTGATGTTCTCCTTTCTCCATAGGCAGGTACTCCTTAAGGCATTTTCCAGAAGATTATCCCCTTCACCTGTAGGGTAGTCAAGCTCCAGCCCCTCAAATCCCTCCATTATTTCATCCACCGTGACAATAGCATAGCCATGTGGAATCAGACGGCAATGGAAAGTTCCCTCAGCTCGAGGAGGTAAAACAGAGCCGACCGCCGCCTTCAAGGTCAGGTTCTGGCATTTCGCCATTAGCACACAATGTTCAGCCTCCGTGATACTATCCACGGGGTAGCGAGGAGCCGTGATATCAGGCTGAAGGAGCTCCGTGGAAGCCACGCTGCTTCTCTGCTGAGATGGTGGGGTAGCTTCTGGGGCAGTGTCGAAGGAAGGATCTTCATGCCGCTGAGATGGTTGGCCGGTAGCTCACTGGCTCTCAAGTTCCTCTAGTTTCGCTAATCTTGCATTGATCTTCTGCATTTCGCTTGCTTCCGCTTTCTTCTTTCTCTCTCGGCTTCTATAACCACCGCTGTCGGGAAACCCATGCACCCACGGAACGGAGCCTGATGTGCCTCGTGTTCGTCCAGGGTGTTCAGGATTCCCGAGGGCCTGTGTCAGCTCGTCATTCTCTCTGTCGGGATGTAACCTCCCTTCCTGCGCTGCCTGGATTGCTTCCTCAAGCTTCTTGACGGGTATTGCAAGTTGAGCTTTCGTCCAAACACACTCCCCTGTGTCTGGGTCCAAAGTCGTTGGCCAGTGCAATGTCGCTGGTTGGACCCCTTTAGCAAGCAGGTCTTGCTCAGCTTTGTCCCACGTAGGCCGGGCTTTGCTATAGCCACCTGACCCCGTAACATGGTGATACTTCTTCGTTGCAGCATTTAGCTTATTTTTCGTTGACCTTTGCTTGCCCTTGTCCGATTTCTTGTAGGCCACAAATGCGGGCCAGTGATCTATTATCTTCTCATATGGACCGGTGAATTCTGGAGTCTTGTCTTTCTCGACAAACTTTTTGTTCAAATCTTTCTTCCAGTTCTTGAATAGTTCTGCCATCTTCTTAAGAGCAAACGCCTTGACCTTATTCGGATCCGCCTCTGGTGGTAGGCTGAAATTTGTCATCAGCGAGGTCCAAAGATCATCTTTCTGTCTATCCTGGACATAAGAAACTTCAGGGTCCTTCTTCTTATTCCATTCTTGGATGCTGATCGGGACGATGTCCCTAACAACCACTCCGCACTGATGTATAAATGTGTCCCTGCTCCGCTTGGGAGCAATCGGTTGGCCATCTCGACCGACTTCTTCGATCGTGAACCTTTCATCCTGGCGCAACCTTTTCTTCGGACCTCGTCTCCTTACGGAAGTTTGGCTCGATCCGGAGGGCTAATTAAAATAAGAAAGAAGCGTTAATATATGTACATAAAAAACAATTAATGCATCAAGTCAGCAGAGGCTTAATTAATATATGTATATATACCTCGCCGGACTTTGCAACAGTTAAGGCTCCCTCCTTCGTTCGGTCACCGGAGCCGTCATGATCTCCTTCCTCCTCCATTCGGTCACCGGAGCCGTCATGATCTCCTTCCTCCTCCATTGGATCACCGGAGCCGTCATCCTCTCTTTCCTGACCATCGGTGTCGTTGAGAAACGACAAGGTGATATCACCTCCGTCACGGATTATATCCCCCAACAACTCTTCTTTTTCTAAGTCTCTGTCCATAGTTTCTGCAAATATTACAACATGGCAATATACAACCATGAGAGATGGATTAGTGGAAAACATAGACCTAGCTAATCACAACAAGGAATCATATGCATATATGAGCAATGGATTAGTCGCAAACATCATGCAAAGTTATCGGGGGTTATACTTTTGAGAGAGGATACTTTGCGGACCGCCTCTCTCATGCATGTCCGACGTCCCCCCTCATGTCGAAGTTATCGGGGTTATACTTTCAGGAGAGGACACTTTACAAAAAATAATCGCTATGCAGGAGATCGAACTATGCATTCTACCACATTGACCTATGCCGACCGCCTACCGAATAAATAAAGTCCCTTCGGTTCTCTGAGGTAAGACCGGTGAATTAGACGCCAATATATAGTATTATACATAACAATTACGGGTAGGGGCGGGAGGGGGTAGATCGACAACGCTCTTTCTTCTATGGTTTGGGTGGCCTCGAGAGTTGGTCGGGCGAGCGGACCGGGAGTAAATTTTGAATATATGAGTCTTTTAACTCATTTTGAATATGAGTTTTAACAGAAAACATTCATCGAACAAACTTAATATGAGTTTTAACAGAAAACATTCATCGAACAAACTTAATATGAGTTTTAGCAAGATCATCATGAACAAAAAATTCACACTAATTTCTATGAACAAAAAAAAATTCCACATGACAACATCTCATCTCATCTCCACAAAACATCTCATACATCTCATACATCTCATCTCATCTCATCTCCACATGAACATTATCTAAAAAAACAGAGCACCATACATCTCATCTCATCTCCACATGAACATTATCTATCTATCTATTCATCTAAAAAAACACATTTTTAGCAACGGGGCCGGCGGCGACCATGTAGCAGTGGCAGAGCAAGGGGCTCGGGGGCACGCGGCGACGAGGAGCAGGGGACCATGGGAAAGGGGGGCTCACTGGGGGGGCGCGGCGATGGCTGGAGGCCGACGACGAGGACGGCAGGCTCGAGGGGGCACGTGGCGATGGGGAGGAGGGCGCGCGAGGAGGTCCGGCGCGTCGGCGAGGGCGTCGGGGCAGGGGGTCGTCGAGGGCGTCGGGGCAGGGCTCGGGGAGGCGACGGCGCGGTCCGGCAGCCTGGCGGCGTCAAGGTGGTCGTCGGCGCCGTCGGGGGAGAGGAGGAGATTGAAGAAAACTGAATGGAAACTTGTAAGAGCTGCTTATATACCCAGAGCATTGGTCCCGGTTGGTGGCACGAACCGGGACGAAAGGACCAAAGGTCAATTTCAGCAGCCCAAAGGGCGGGAAGCAGAGACCTTTAGTCCCGGTTGGTGGCTCCAACCGGGACGAAAGGGGGGCCTTTCGTCCCGGTTCGAGCCACCAACCGGGACGAAAGCGATGTGCTGCCGCAGCCAAAAGTTTAGTCCCACCTCGCTAGTTGAGAGGGGCTCGGAGTGGTTTATAAGTGCTGCTGCCACTGCCCTCTCGAGCTCCTCTCTACTGCAGGCAGTACAGGCCTATCTCACGCCCTGTTGGGCCTGCTTGCACTGCGGGCCTGCATCCTGGCCCATTTGTAGGGTTTCTAGTCGTATGCAGGCCGTGGTGGCTAGTAGGTGGGCCTTTTTTTTTGCATATGTTATGTTTTTAAATTTTTAATGTTATTTTTTGCATATGTTATTTTTAGTTATATAATTTTAGTTGCATAAATTTTATATAATTTTAGTTGCATAAGTTTTATTTTTTATTGATTCTTTTTAGTTGATTCCTTTTGCTATTAGAGTTTTATAAAAGATTTTTAGTTTTCTATTAAAGTTTGTAACAAAAAATACTTTATGAAAATTCTTTTTACTATTAAAGTTTTTAACAAATAAATACTTTGATAATTTTAGTTAATATTATTTTGATTATTTTTAGTTGATTCTTTTTGCTATTGAAAAATATTATATTTAATTGATGCTTTTTAGTTCATTCTTTTTGCTATTAGAATTTTATGAAAGCTTTTTAGTTCATTCTTTTTGCTATTAGAGTTTTATAAAAGCTTTTTTATTCATTCTTTTTGCTATTAATTCATTCTTTGAGCTAAATGAACCTGAAATTGAAAAGCAATACAAATGAACTCTGGAAAGGTTGAAAGTTGGCATGGTATCATCATTTCACCCACATATGTTACAAAGGCATTCCATTTTTTTTAACTTATTTCAACTCCAGACTTTTTGTGCGTTCAACATGCACCATTCAAAGCCACATCATCAATTTTCAACCCTTTCTAAATTCATTTGCTATTTTTCATGCATTTACTGATTTATTTTAGCTAAATGACCCTGAAATTGAAAAGCAGTACAAATGAACTCTGAAAAGGTTGAAAGTTGGCATGGTATCATCATTTCACCCACATAGCATGTGCTAAAAAGTTGAGAGGGTTACGGCAAAAACTGGATGCACTTCGTGTACAAAATGGACAATCTCTTTCGAAGTATCACGGTTTCAGACGAAAACTCATATGTTACAAAAGGCATTGCATTTCTTGACATGTAACTGCAGTGATATTCTAGATCAAAGCCATCATCAGAATAGTTGTGGAGAGAAAGTCTTCACTTTTTCTTCGCGTGTGTCCTTTGCTTATTGCGTCATAACCATGGATAATCTTCATCGTTTAACAGGGTGCTTGGGTCAACCTTCACTTTGAAGGGAGGAATTTCATGAAACTTTTCATAATCTTCAGACATGTCTGTCTTGCCCTCCACTCCCACGATGTCTCTTTTCCCTGAAAGAACTATGTGGCGCTTTGGCTCATCGTATGATGTATTCGCTTCCTTATCTTTTCTTTTTCTCGGTTTGGTAGACATGTCCTTCACATAGAAAACCTGCGCCACATCATTGGCTAGGACGAATGGTTCGTCTGTGTACCCAAGATTGTTGAGATCCACTGTTGTCATTCCGTACTGCGGGTCTACCTGTACCCCGCCTCCTGACAGATTGACCCATTTGCACCGAAACAAAGGGACCTTAAAATCATGTCCATAGTCAAGTTCCCATATGTCCACTATGTAACCATAATATGTGTCCTTTCCCCTGTTGGTTGCTGCATCAAAGCGGACACCACTGTTTTGGTTGGTGCTCTTTTGATCTTGGGCGATCGTGTAAAATGTATTCCCATTTATCTCGTACCCTTGGTAAGTCAAGACAGTCGAAGATGGTCCCCTGGCCAACGAGTACAGCTCATCTCCAACAATGTTGTTACCCATGAGATGTGTTTGCAACCAACTGCCGAAAGTCCTGATGTGTTCACATGTAATCCAGTCGTCAGACTGCTCCGGGTGTTTGGAGCGCAGAAAATTCTTGTGTTCATGGACATACGGGGTCACCAAGGTAGAATTCTGTAGAACTGTGTAGTGTGCTTGAGCCCAAGAATGCCCGTCCCTACATATTATTGCATCCGCTCCTAGCGTGCCTTTTCCAGTCAGTCTCCCCTCATACCGCGATTGAGGGAGACCAATCGGCTTAAGGTCAGGAATAAAGTCAACACAAAACCCAATGACCTCCTCTGTTTGATGGCCCATGGAGATGCTTCCTTCTGGCCTAGCACGGTTACGGACATATTTATTTAAGACTCCCATGAACCTCTCAAAGGGGAACATATTGTGTAGAAATACAGGACCCAGAATGGCAATCTCGTTGACTAGATGAACTAGGACGTGCGTCATGATATTGAAGAAGGATGGTGGGAACACCAGCTCGAAACTGACAAGACATTGCACCAAATCATTCTTTAACCTTGGTAGGATATCTGGATCGATTACCTTCTGAGAGATTGCATTGAGGAATGCACATAGCTTCACAATGGCTATCGAACGTTTTTCGGTAGAAGCCCCCTCAATGCAACCGGAAGCAGTTGCGTCATAATCACGTGGCAGTCATCAGACTTTAGGTTCTGGAACTTTTTCTCTGCCATATTTATTATTCCCTTTATATTCGACGAGAAGCCAGACGGGACCTTCATACTGAGCAGGCATTCAAAGAAGATTTCCTTCTCTTCTTTGGTAAGAGCGTAGCTGGCAGGACCTTCATACTGCTTTGGATGCATGCCGTCTTTTTCGTGCACACGTTGCTGGTCCTCCCGTGCCTCCGGTGTATCTTTTGTCTTCCCATACACGCCCAAGAAGCCTAGCAGGTTCACGCAAAGATTCTTCGTCACGTGCATCACGTCGATTGCAGAGCGGACCTCTAGGTCTTTCCAATAGGATAGGTCCCAAAATATAGATTTTTTCTTCCAAATGGGTGCGCGTCCCTCAGCGTCATTCGGAACAGATTGTCCGCTAGGACCCTTTCCATAGATTACTTGTAAATCCTTGACCATATCAAGTATGGCATCACCAGTACGGAGGGCGAGCTTCTTCCGGTGATCTGCCTCACCTTTGAAATGCTTGCCTTTCTTTCTTAAGAGATGGTTGGTCGAAAGAAATCGACGATGTCCCAGGTACACATTCTTCCTGCATTTTTCCAAATATATACTTTCGGTATCATCTAAACAGTCCGTGCATGCGTGGTATCCCTTGTTTGTCTGTCCTGAAAGGTTACTAAGAGCAGGCCAATCATTGATGGTTACAAACAGCAACGCATGTAGGTCAAATTCCTCCTGTTTGTGCTCATCCCACACACGTACACCTTCTCCATTCCACAGCTGTAAAAGTTCTTCAACTAATGGCCTTAGGTACACATCAATGTCGTTGCCGGGTTGCTTAGGGCCTTGGATGAGCACTGGCATCATAATGAACTTCCGCTTCATGCACAACCAAGGAGGAAGGTTATAGATACATAGAGTCACGGGCCAGGTGCTATGATTGCTGCTCTGCTCCCCAAAAGGATTAATGCCATCTGCACTTAAACCAAACCATACGTTCCTTGCGTCACCTGCAAAGTCCCCCCACCTTCTCTCGATTTTTCTCCACTGCGACCCGTCAGCGGGTGCTCTCAACTTCCCGTCTTTCTTACGGTCTTCTTTGTGCCATCGCATCAACTTGGCATGCTCTTTGTTTCTGAACAGGCGTTTCAGCCGTGGTATTATAGGAGCATACCACATCACCTTGGCAGGAACCCTCTTCCTGGGGCGCTCGCCCTCAACATCACCAGGCTCATCTCGTCTGATCTTATACTGCAATGCACCGCATACCGGGCATGCATTCAAATCCTCGTACTCACCGCGGTAGAGGATGCAGTCATTAGGGCATGCATGTATCTTCTGCACCTCCAATCCTAGAGGGCATAGAAGCTTCTTTTCTTCATACGTACTGTCGGGCAATTCGTTATCCTTTGCAAGCTTCTTCTTCATTATTTTCAGTAGCTTTCCAAATCCGTTGTCAGATACACCATTGTCTGCCTTCCATTGCAGCAATTCCAGTGTGGTACCGAGCTTTGTGTTGTCATCTTCGCAATTTGGGTACAACCCTTTTTTGTGATCCTCTAACATGCGATCGAACTTCAACTTCTCCCTTTCACTTTGGCATTGTCTCTTTGCATCAACAATGACCCGGCGAAGATCATCATCGGGCACATCGTCTGGTTCCTCTTGATCTTCAGCTTCCCCCGTTGCAGTATCACCGTATTCAGGGGGATAGTTGTCATCATCCTCTTCTTCTTCGTTGTCTTCCATCATAACCCCTCTTTCTCCGTGCTTGGTCCAAACATTATAGTGTGGCATGAAACCCTTCTCAAGCAGGTGGACGTGAAGGGTTTTCAAGTTAGAGTAATCCTTCGTATTCTCACAGACAGGGCATGGACAATACATAAAACCATTCTGCTTGTTTGCCTCAGCCACTTTGAGAAATTTATGCAGGCCCTCCAGATACTCGGAGGTGCATCGGTCACCGTACATCCATTGCCGGTTCATCTGCGTGCATTATATAATTAAGTGTATCAAAAACCATTACAGAACATCATGAATAGAGAAGTGACCAAATTAATACAAGTTCATCATCACATTAAAACCAAAGTACAGTAGTGATCAAATGTTATTACTGAAAAAATTAATACATAAAGTTCATACATATATAGTTCTCATAGAACAACATATAGCTCTCTAGAGCATCTAATTAAAAGATACATTGAAACTATGAAAAACATTTAAATGCAACAACAAATGCGATCATAATCGCAACTAAGGTACCAATTGATCCAACGGCATAATGATACCAAGCCTCATTATGAATGGCATATTTTCTAATCTTTCTAATCTTCAAGCGCATTGCATCCATCTTGATCTTGTGATCATCGACGACATCGACAACATGCAACTCCAATTCCATCTTCTCCTCAATTCTTTTCAATTTTTTCTTCAAGTAATTGTTTTCTTTTTCAACTAAATTTAACCTCTCGACAAGAGGGTCGGTTGGAATTTCTGGTTCACATACCTCCTAGATAAAAATATCTATGTCACGTTGGTCGGCATAATTGTCATAAACACTAAATGAAACAAATCATAATAAAAGATAATATACCACATCCGAATCATAGACAGGACGAGGGCCGAAGGGGCGGATACCAAAGTCATGGCACTATATAATAACAAACAATAATAAAAGTAAGAAAATTATACAAGTATCTATCTAAATCATACAAGTAAGAATTTTTTTCTTTTAAAAAGAAGATAAGAACAAGAGGCTCACCACGGTGGTGCCGGCAACGAGATCGACGCGGGCGATCGACGGCGGTGAGGACGGGGACGGGGACGGCACCCTACACATGTGCAGACTCTAAGAAGTTAATTTCAGCTCAAATTGTGCATCTAAATCAAAAGAACTCCCACATACACTCCTCCACTAAAACCCACAAACCACTCTACTTCTACAACATTTGAAATGAGCTAAACTAGCAGTGAGAGATGAAACGATGAAGTTGCTAACCTTTTAGAACACTTGTGTAGTTGGTGCACCGCCAAACCTAGACAAATCTTGGGGAAAATGGAGCTTGGAGGTCGAGCTTGGAGAGGAGAAAGCTTAAGTGTGACTCGGGCATTTCATCGAACACCTCATGTGCATAGGAGGTGAGAGCAGAGCAGCACACACCTCCCACACCGGCTGGCCAAAAAACAGAGGAGTGAGCGGGCAGGGGAGAGCATATATATGGGCAGCCCCTTTAGTCCCGGTTCGTGGCTAGAACCGGGACAGAAGACACACATTTAGTCCCGGTTCCAGCCACCAACCGGGACTAAAGGGGCTGCGCCAGGAGCGAGGCCCTTTAGTCCCGGTTCGTGTCTGGAATCGGGACCAAAGGGGTCAGACGAACCGGGACTGGTGCCTGCCGTGGCCCGGCCGGCGCCCTGGCCTCACGAACCGGGACTGATGCACCCATTGGTCCCGGTTCGTAACAGAACCGGGATTGATGCTCTTATCTGGCCTGGACCAAAGCCCTGTTTTGTACTAGTGTGTTGCGATACTAAATCTTTATATTTTTTGGCTAAATAACATAAAGTTAGAATTTTAATTTTGGAAAAGAGACGGCCGTCAAGTTTTGAACCAGCGACCTGAGAGGTTCAAGTAATAGTGCCAGACAACACAACCAATGCTATTTCGTGGCTACAAAGGATTGCCAACCTTTATGTTTTTTTAGGCAATTGTCAACCTTTATGTGTTTCTTTTTAGAAGAAGTCAACCTTTATGTAGACAACAGAATGCCCGCATGGCTAAAGCAGAATACAGTTAGTACGGCCCATTTTAACACATGTTAGTTTTTTCCTTTCATTTTTCCAAATTTATAAAACATATGTACAATATATTATAATTATACATATAATTGTAAATATGTATTCATTTGAGAATCTGCAGTCCGAGGGCACACTAGGGTCATTTTTTTTCTACATATATACTCCCTTCGTAAAGAAATATAAGAGCGTCTAGATCACTACTTTAGTGATATAAACGCTCTTATACTTCTTTACAGAGGGAGTATTTTTTAGAAAACACACAAGCTTTATTAAAACGCATGAACAATTTTAAAACAACATAAAAATTAAAGCATGATCACTTCTATGTATAAAATGAATATTTAATAAAAAAACTTGTAAATGTTTTGAGCGTATATGATAATTTTGAAATTATACATATTTTATAAAATTACTTTAATTTTTATTTAATAAGGTGTTTTTTGCAAAAAGAGCAAGCCACACGCCCTTGTCTTACCATGCAGTCAGTGGCGAATCTAAGAAGAAAATGGAGGGTAGGCTCAATTCAACGGCGAGAAAACTAAGCTCTCTTTTGAAAAAAATAACCATGATGTCCTAATCTTGTTGTCAAAATAAGCTCAAAATTTCCCAATTTACTACTGAAACATGTAGTATTAACTAGATTTTTTCCAGGATTTTTGATAAAATATATGAAATTTTGAACCAAAATTTGAATTTATCTTGCAAAATAGCCATTATCTCCCCATCTTGTTGTCCGTATAAGTTGAAGGAGGGATTACAATCGCAATAGTCAAGGGAAGGGTATCTGGGTTCACATTAGCTGGGATAGATTCAGGTTCAGGTTCAGTGCGAGGACTACATGCAAAAAAAACTATGCATACCCATTTTTGTACTCTTCTTTTCTACAAATAAGTTGCATTGGACACTAAATTAGTTAACAGTAGATGAACTACTAATTACAGTAGATGGCGGCTGTGCATTCATGTGTGGTGTTTGTTCGCTGTGCGTGTGTGGCGTTGTGTGTTTGCTACTCACTGGTAGAGGGACTATTGAGCTGTGATGAAAATAGTAGTAGTAGTAAAAAAATATTGTTTTTTGGAGGGTAGGCTTGAGCTAGCCTTCCTAGTAGACTCGCCGCTGCATGCAGTC
Source organism: Elymus sibiricus (assembly GCA_039707655.1). Classification (NCBI taxonomy): domain Eukaryota; kingdom Viridiplantae; phylum Streptophyta; class Magnoliopsida; order Poales; family Poaceae; genus Elymus; species Elymus sibiricus. The sequence goes on from CM077664.1 coordinate 44,062,997, forward strand.
ACTGACAGCAGGCCCTACGCCATGCTGTGCGTATACAAACGAGATTTGCACCGTATTTGCACACCAAAGCCAAGTTTTTACACCACTTCAATGTATGCCACAAGTTCTAGCACTAAAGTGACCGTTTGCGCCAAGTTCTAGTATCACCGGTGTAATTGACTCAATTTTAAATGGCACGTGTAGCTGTCTTCAAAGTCCAAGCACTTCTTATTACCTGTGGACAGCCAGTACCCGCATGCATTCCCATGCAACCCCTGACGGCGACCAAGAAATTAGCAATTTCATTCATGATTCCAACGGCAAGCGTTCACGTGGTTCCAACTTCCAACGGCAGGCGGGCTGCCGCCGCCAACCACGCGACGCAGTTTCGTTCGGTGCCGCCAACACCCGCCAGGCCGGATTGCGTTGCCAGACCATTTCCAGGCCTCCAGTCGGTCAGCGGCGTAGCAGCCACCTTCCTTCCTCGACTCGCCCTGCGCTTTCCCTAAAAAAAAAAAAATCTTGCCTTGCGCTACGCTAGCTCCTGCGTACAATAGTATTAGAGCGTGACCAGTATGATTGGTTCTAAGAAAATTGTTAGAATATAATTCTAAGAAAACTGAATTTACTCTACTATTTTTTTTCTTAGCATCTATTATTGACCCTTAGATCGGAATATTATATTTCTTCATCAGATGGTCAACCTTTTTCTTTATATCGCGGTGTTTGTACTAAACCAATTTTAAGAACCATTGTTGCGCCATTGACTTTTCATTAAGATAAGAAGAAGAGAATCAACCAATTTATAAGAAAAACCGGCCAAAAACCGATACAACTGCATTATCAGCACACGCCAACCCCAAGGCTGCGCACCAGCCGAGCTGGCGATCTTACCACCCAAGTGACCAGAGACGACACTCTACAACACAACACACAATTTTGGAGCCACTGCTCCGGCATCCCGACTGGTCCCGAGGTCACGTTCCAGCCTAGCTGATGGCTCTACTCCCAAAGTGACCAAAGCCACCACTCTACTTGTAGGAGATATACGAAGCTGCCGCTCCGACTTCCACACCGTCCCCATGGCCACGATCCCGTCTAGTTGACCGTCGCCCAAGTAATCAAAGTCAACACCACGCGAAGGAGATTTTCGGAGGCGCCCCTTCGACTTCCACACCGGCCCCGAGGCAGCGCACTCGCCTAGACGATGACGAGACTACGAAACCACATGATCCACCGCCAACTAACGAAAGACTGGACCTCCAAGGCTTTGCCCCCAAAGGGGAAGCGACGAGGAACGCCGTTGACACACTCTCTAACCAAGGCCGAAGCTTGGGTTTTCAAGGGATTCCCCAAAGAGGAAGGGTGAAGCAGCAAGTAGCATGTTTTCTCTTAGTTAAGAATCAAAGTTTATCAAACCAGTAGGAGCTTCTAAGCTAACAAGATAAACAATTCCTACGCACAAACAAAATAAAAATTTGCACCCAAAATGGCAAGAGGGTTGTCAAGCCCCTTGTCTTGTTAGTTATAAGATTAAAAGCAAATAATAAAGATAGATAATAGTGAAGTGGTACGGCAAATAAAAAGAGCAATTTTTGTAGAAGAATTTATTAACTGAGAATAGACACAAGGGCCATAGGTTCACTAATGGCATCTCTCTCGAAAATAGGCGAATGACATGGTAAATAAATTACATTTGGGCAATTGAACTGATTGCAATATTTATGACTATGACCATTCATGGTATAATCTCATATAGTCATTGGACCGTGGAGGTGCGGAGGATCTGTCCCCCCCCCCCCCCCCCCCCCCCCCCCGGGCGGAAACCGTTCTCGTTTTTGTTTGGTTCAACGTCTTGGTTGGGGTTGTGTGGCGGTGGCGATGTCCCTCAGTAGGAATAATGACTCCCACGTCCTATCCCCGTCTCAATGGTGCGAATAGCGTCGGAGGAGGATGTGTGAAGGTGTGTCTCCGTCGGATATCGCGGGATTCTGTCGGTGCTGGTCTTCGGTGGATCTATTTGGATCCAGTTTTTGTTCGTCTTCGTTCGTGTGGTTACAGGTTTGATCTTTTCGATCTACAACTCTCTTCATCGGCGATGGTTGCTGCTCTGGTGCGCTAGGCTTTTGGGGCCTTAGCACGATGACTTTCCCGACTGTCTACTATAACAAGATTTGCCCGACTCCGATGAGGGAGGGGCGATAACGGCGACGCGCCTTCGGCTGGCTCCAATGCTTGTATTCTTCGCTAGATGGTCTATGGACCTGGTTGTAATTTTTATAACCTCTAGTGTTCTCTGTACTACCATGATTGATGAATAGATTGGAAATTTCACTCGCAAAAGAAACCTAGTTGCTTAGTGTCCCGTCTTGTTGCCTTTCTTGGCTAGAGATTGGGAAGGCGAATTTCTTTGTTTCCGAACGTAATGGATCTGGTTGTAGCGGCGGTGCCAGGAATTCTACCATGTGTATGTATTTGTGAATTTTCTTTTGCATGATTTTTACTTCATCTTTTTTAATAAAAGAAGGGTCTCCCTCCGATTTCCCTTAAAAGAAACCATTCGGTTCAGAACATGATTTCTACTTCATACATGACATTCTTGTGGAAAAAAACTTGTGTAGTCTACTACTGATTACACGTCCATGCATGGCTTCGCCACTGCTTTGGCTGCCGATCCCAGGGATTAATTTGTGTGGTGTCCGGAAAGGCGTTGTGTGCCGAGTATACTCCCCGGCCGCTTCTTCTTCTCCCATGGATGATATTCTATGGAAAAAGATAACGATCAAGTGGCGTTGGTAGAGACGAGACGAGTAGTCACTAGTCGTTATTACCTGTGTGCAGCTAATACAGCCACCCGTGCCTTCCCATGCAAACCCCCTGACGGCGATCGGAAAAAGGCCAAAAAGAATCAGCAAGCCAATAGTTTCGTGCATCCAACGAAGATAGAAATACACTTTTTTGTGGACAAATTTTGAATGCCAAATGTACACTAATTTCGTGGACGGAGGGAGTACAAGTGTAAAAATTTCTGGTTATCATCGGTGATCGCATTGTTTAACTCAGCCTCATAAAGACCTTGATTGTGAACGTACTTCCTTCATCCGGGTTTAGGGACCCCTTCGTATGATGAGTCAAATTTTGACCATCTACATGACTAACAAAATGTAATTATATGATACAAAAATACATTATTAGATTTATATTTGAAGATAATTTCACCATATAATTTTTGCAACATAGAGTTTATACTTTATTAGTTAAAGTATGGTTAAAATTCGACCCTAAATATGAGGGGGCTTAATAAACCCAGGTGGAGGGTGTACGGACAAAACAACAAATTTAGCACAATTTTAAAATTACTCTCTTTGTGTGTTTATGTAAGGCCACTTCATAGTTTGGGACTGAAATTGACTACCTATTTGACGAATAAACATATAGTAAATGAGCGAATAATATATTTTTGTATTTGTATTTAAAGATTTTACCATGGTATGTTTTTTTATAAATATACTTTATTGGATGGTCAAAGTTAGACTGAGATATTGAACTAGTTTTGGGGATACAAGCACATAACCCCGCGGCGCTCATCTTCAGGATGACATGGGCACACTATGCCGCCACCACTAGTCCACGACCCCCTCTTTTCTCCCCACCAACAAGGCCATCGAAGGGCGTTGGCGGCCAAAGCCTGCGCAAAGTCGGCGGTAGAGCGGTCTATTCTCTTGAAAGTGATGCTCCTCTCTGTGGTTGGCGTCGTTGGGCGGCGGGGGTTTAGGGGCGGTGGATCTATGGGCCTCCCATACCTAGATCTAGCCTATGGCATTCGTCTGGATCTTACAAACCGACTCATCTAGACACTTTAGATGGGGTATGTTGATCCAGTCATTTCTGCAGCAGTTGCCGCAATGGAGGTGTCATGGTTGATGGCGACGCAACCATGTTGCTCTATGTCCCATCTTGTTGCCTTTCTTGCTTGGAGATTGGGCAAGGCGAACTTTCTTGTTTTCGATCGCAATGGATTTGGTTGTACTGACGGGCCAGGAATTCAATAATGTGCAGTCAATACAAAGTTATGTACTCATATATGTCTCTATTTACGATTTTTCTTTTGCGTAATTTCTACTTCTCATATGACATTTTTGTTTTAAAGTTGTGTAGTCAATTGATCACACGTGACACGTACGTCCATGCACGGCTTCGCCACTGTTTGGTTGCTAATCCCAGCCTCCCACGGATTACCTATTTACCTTGCGTATGCCAGAAAGGTGTTGGGTCTTGACTCTCCAGCCGCTTCTTCTTCCATGGATATTCTATAGGAAAAAAAGATCAAGTGGCGTTGGTAGAGACGAGACGAGTGAGAAATACACTCCGGAACGTTGTATATACACTCTATATGGAGAATTTTTTTTTAATAATTAAACAAAATGTCAAAATAGTTTAGAAGTTTTTTTAGAATAAGCTTGACTTTCTTTCGCACTAGTATATAAATTTTCATGAAAAAAAAAATCAACGTTGACTTCAGGGCAAAAAAAGACAAAATTTATTTGCTATTATAGGTCACTATTCACACTATTTTAGCTAAAGATTTGTCTTTTTTGAAAAGAAGTCAAAGAGGGATTTTTTTTTGAAAATTTTCTCACAAGTACAATGAAAGGTCAAGTTTATTTCAAAAATATTTTCAGAATTTTTTGACTTTTTGTTGAGTTGTTAATTTTTTTTTCATATAGGATGTAGATACACCCAGAAACCAAACGCCCGCGTCCCGAGACGAGTACTAGTCACTAGTCGTTATTACCTGTGTACAGCTAATACCGCCGGCCACGCGTACCCATGCAAACCCCCTGACGGCGACCGGAAAAAGGCCAAAAAGAATCAGCAAGCAAGCAAATAGTTTCGTGCATCCAACGGCATGCGGACGCGGACTGCGGCCGCCAACCACGCCACGCCACGAAGCTTCGCCCGTCCGTCCACCAACACCCCGATCCCGATCGACGGATCGCGTCGCCAGTCCATTTCCCGTCGGTCAGCGGCGCTTCCTCACCAAGCCACAAGCCCGTAGCAGCCACCATCTCCCTTCCTCCTCAATCCACCGGCCCGTCCCCCAGCGACAACTCACCGGCTGGAACGCGGTTTTATTTGGCTACCGGCGCACTCCACGCTTAAAAGACGCCAGCCAGCCATTGGCGGCCAACCACTGAACCACAACATCACACCACCACGGAACGCATCCCACTCCATCCATCACCACACACCCACCGCATACACGTCTGCGCGCTCTCTCGGTGCCTACGTGCTGAGCTCTGGTCGGACGGGCATGGTGCACCACCACCGGGCGAGCCTCCTGCTGCACCAGAATCAACAGCAGCTTGACGAGGAGAAGCAGGCGGAGGAGGGGGACGGCAAGATGAAGGAGCTCCGGGGCCGGCTGGTGGACTACGCGTGCCACCACCGGAAGCACGGCCACGACGCGCTCCTCCTCATGCTCGCGGGATTCGCCTTCGTCTCCTGCCTGCTGCTGCTCCTCCCCAACAGCCCCTTCTCCGCCGCCATGGACGACCTCCTGCAGCTGGGCAGGACGCGGCGGTGCGACCAGGAGATGGCGCCCACGCCGCCGGCGCCGTGCGCGGGTGTGGCCAACGGCACCGTCTGCTGCGACCGCAGCTCCCCCCGCGCCGACCTCTGCGTCATGCGCGGGGACGTCCGCACCCAGGCCGCCTCCAACTCCCTCTTCCTGCTCGCCGCTGCCGCCCCGGCGGACGAGCGCATCCGGCCCTACACCCGCAAGTGGGAGTCCAGCGTCATGAGCACCATCGACGAGCTGCGCCTCCGAGCTGTGCCCGAGGGGGCTGCCAGTGCCGGGCCGGCGCGCTGTGATGTCCAGCACGACGTCCCCGCCGTCGTCTTCTCCACCGGCGGCTACACCGGCAACGTGTACCACGAGTTCAACGACGGCATCATCCCGCTCTACATCACCGCGCGGCGCTACAACAAGAAGGTGGTGTTCGTCATGCTCGAGTACCACGACTGGTGGATGACCAAGTACGGCCACATCGTCGAACAGCTCTCGGACTACCCGCCCATCGACTTCTCCAACGACACCCGCACGCACTGCTTCCCGGAGGCCGTCGTCGGCCTGCGCATCCACGACGAGCTCGCCATCGACGCGTCACGGATGCCGGGAAACCAGGGCATCCGGGACTTCCGGCAGATACTCGACGACGCGCACCGCGGCCGCATCAACGCGATCATCGAGGAGGAAAAGGCCGCGCCACAAGCGTCCCCGGCGGCGGCGGAAGCGAAGAAACAGCAACCTCGCAGCAGCGTCACGGAGGAGCTCGCCGACGACAAGCCGCGGATGGTGATCGTGTCCCGGAACGGGTCGCGCGCGATCGAGAACGAGGCGGAGCTGGCGCGCGCGGGGGCGAGGGCCGGGTTCCGCGTGACCGTCCTCCGGCCGCGCCCGGACACGGAGCTCGCGCAGATGTACCGCGTCCTGAACGGCTCCGACGTGATGGTGGGCGTGCACGGCGCCGCCATGACGCACTTCCTCTTCATGCGCCCGGGGTCCGCGTTCATCCAGGTGGTGCCGCTCGGGACCGACTGGGCCGCAGAGAACTACTACGGCGAGCCGGCGCGGCGGCTCGGCCTGCACTACATCCCGTACAAGATCCTGCCGTCCGAGAGCTCGCTGTTCCGGCGATACGCCAGGGACGACCCGGTGCTCACCGACCCGGTCGCCGTCAACGCCAAGGGCTGGCAGGTCACCAAGAAGGTGTACCTGGACGGGCAGAACGTGCGGCTCGACATGGCGCGGTTCCGGCGACGGCTGCGCGAGGCCTACGACCACTGGGCGGCGCAGCGGCGGCGCCAACAGAGCAGACCGTTGTAGCATCCGTAGGCGGTGTCCATACTCGATCCATACCCAGTTTGTTCTTTTTTTTTATTCGACAGAGAAGATGCATGAATGATACTGTATAGAAAAATATATTTTTGTTGTTTACGAGGTGAGTGAGATTGGTGATTGACAATAGTTAGCATGTGCACGATTCTTTTCCACATGGGAAGCCCAACAGATGATGTACATAATAAATGGAAATGCTGCAGAGTCTAAGTTCCTCTTTGGTTTGCAAGATTTGAAAAACGAAATTCTAGAGAACGAACGTTCTTCTTGCATTGCACGTCATTATAATTGTTAATGGCAGTGGCGGACCTAGGAACTTGGTGCTGGGACTGGGATGCCACAGTTTTACAGTTTACTGTATAGGCAACATACTTTCAATATATCAATTCAAAATTTATGAAAAATAGACTACAAATAGTCTAATTTAGCCTAAACGTCGTTATAACCTACTCCCTCCGTACCATAATATAAGAGCATTTTTGACACTAGTGTAATGTCAAAAACGCTCCTGTATTATAGGATAGAGGGAGTAACAAATAGTCATAAAATTGCATATCTGAAAATAGTGATAAGTATACAGTTTAGATTACTTTCAAGTTTTAGATGGGCGCCATGGCACCCCTACTGGATACGGCCTTGGTTACTCGATTTAACTTGGCGCGGGTGGTCTAGTGATGCACACTGGACATCAGCCGACAACGTGAAAAGGCCTCGCACTGTAGTGGTATTTTTTTAAAAAAAATTGTAGGAATAGGAAGAAACACATGAATATGAGGTCAACACATTTAGAATTCTACAATACTAAAAAAAACAAAGAAATTGACAATACAAACATAGTAGAAAACATAACAGTTTTGCATAGAGATTGATTGTACGACATAGGTGTCATACATTTATTTTTCCAGGCCCAATAACCTTCTTGCCAGGAAACCTACAGAAATGAAATGCAGAAGAGCAACGTGTTGATATTTTGGAGGATACATTCCTTTAAACAAAACAACTCCAGTGTTGTTGTGCGCGGCCTTCTCTTACCTCCTCCGCAAGAAAAGATAACACGCTTTCCTCCTCCTCCTGTCAACGCCGCCGCCGGCCAGTCCAATCTTGGATGGCCTTTGGGCCATGGAGGTGCGGAGGATCTCGGCCCCTGTCGACGGGAGGGACCCCGTTCTCGTTCTTATTAGGTTTAGCGTTTTGGTTGAGGCTGTGTGGCGGCGGTGATGCCCCTTAGTAGGATTGATGTCTCCCATTTTATATCCCCATTCCGATGGTGTGTGTAGCATCGTCGGAGGGCCTGTGGAGGTGTGTCTCCGTGAGATCTCACGGGATTCGGTCAGGGCTGGTCTTCGGTTGATCTGTTTGGATCCAATCCTCGTTCGATCCTTCCAATCTACGACTTTCTTCATTGGCGATGGTTGCAGCTTTCGTGCGCTGGTCCTATGTGGCCTTAGCACGACGACTTCCTGACTTTCTCCTACAACAAGGTTTGCTCGTCTCCAACAAGGGAGGTGCGATGACGGCGGTGCGCATTCGGCTTGCTTCACTGCTTGTAGTCGTCGCTAGGTGGTCCACGGACCTGTTTGTAATTTTTATTACCTCTGTTCTTTGTACTTCCATAATTGAAGATAAATAGATTGGAAGTTTCTGACGCAAAAAGAAAACCCAAACAAACGATAAAGTAAAAAAGAATATGTCGCTTCGAATCTTCCGAAATTCTGTTGAAAATCCTTTGAAAGATAGAGGCCCTAACTAGGAGATACTGAGGGGAAAAAAAAGCTTGAGCCGGGCATCAAATTCTTGTGCGATATAGAATAGTTATTAGCAAATCTCATATTCTTCCACAGACTATCAGTGGTGCAGGTGACTGCATATTTTCATATATGTGCCCATCATTAGAGTACAACTGCACAAATAAAAAAAGTGCTATTAAAAATAAAGAAATAATTTAAAAATACAAAGAGTGAAAAAAGCTAGTAGTATTGAATAAAAACGTGACTGAACATCACAAGCAGGGGTTGCGTACTACAGCAACAACTACGTACGTTTCTTTTGAAGAATAATAAGCATGTCTACGTTTGGCAAAACGTTGCCATGGCTACCCGTGCTAGTCGTTTCTTTATCTCCTGGAAATAACATAAGGCCGCCATGGCCCACACACACGCTAACCCCCTGGTTGTTAGAGACGTCTAAACAAATGTGAGGAAGCCTTCGGTTCGTTGATCGATCTGGGGATTGGTAGGGGTGGCATGGATCCTAGGAAAGCCAGCAATGTCGACGAACAGAAATCTGATGAGTTTCGACCCCTCAACCTCCGTGGTGGTTGGACGCAGTGGTCTTTCCGTTGCTTCCATCCAGCCGCGGCCTTTCATTTTCCTCACCCTCTTCGTTTGATCCTTTCCGGTTCTCCTACTCCTCTGTTGCCGTCACTCTGAAATTAGCAATGCTGCACCTACGCAAGGAATTATACGTGATTAACGTAAGGTGACAATTTTTTGTTAAACGAAACCACCCAGTTGAATAAGGGGCTGGAGAGATTAGTCTAGAAAGATTATGTAAGGATGTGGTAGGTTTACATAGGTGTAACATTTTTTCTCTGAAGTACCTCAGCGAAGCACGTCACTGAATATTATCTCTCCGCGTCTTTGTCGGAGTAGCTGTTGCTCACTTTATTGTACTTTTATCTTCCACTGATACGTCTCAAATCCATCTATATTTTTTGATTGTTTCATGCAGTTATAATATCACTTTCGAATAATTTTTATACCAATTTATATTATTTTTTCTTAACTAACATATTAATTCCGAGCCCAGAGCTAGTTGCTATTTTCTGTTTTTTGACCTTTTAGAAAATCCATATCTACGGTGGTCAAAAAACACCGAGGATTTAATACGATTATTTGGGTCACGAAGATTCCAGAAAGGGTCGTGACCTGCCGGAGGGCTAGCCAGGGGCCTCACGCGGCCAGGTGGCGTGGCCAAGGGCTGACCCGTGACGGTAGGCCGCGTGCCCCCCCCCCCCCCCCCCCCCCCCCCCGCGTGCAACGCCTTCCGTCCATTCTTCTGCCTATAAATTCCATATGCCATGAAACCCTACGAGCGAATTATCTTTGATTTTTTGCGCTGCCGCAAGTTCCTGTCCCGAGGAGATCGAATCTGAAGGTCCGTTCTGGCACCCTGTCGGAGGGGAATCAATCACTTGAGGCTTCTTCATCAACCTTGCTGCCTTCATGAGCATGTGCAAGTAGTTTCTTTAGGACCTTGGGGTCCATAGCAGTAGCTAGATGACATCTTCTCTCTCCCGTGATTCAATAAAAAGTTCCCGTGAGCTACCTCACATGATCGGGATCCATACGATGTAATTGGTGGTTTGTTTGTTGGGATATGATAAATTGTCACTTTATAGTCAGATTGTTCATTGAAATATATTAAATCTTTTGAAGTTTCTTTGCTGTATAATTGAATAACTTTGTATGTTCTACAATCTATTTATCTTCTTTGGCCAAGTTTGATGGTTAGTTATTCAGAGGGAGTTGTGCATTATAGTAGGTTCAATCTTGTGGTGATTCATCCCAGTGACAGAAAGGGAACGAACACATATTTTATTGTTACCATTAAGGATAAAACGATGGTTTCTTGATCACACTTGGAAGATAGTTTTACTGTCTATATTATGTCATCGTACTTCTTGCAGTGCTCTGTTAGCTATGAACTTAATACTTCGAGCTGGATAGCGTTCTTGGGGTGGAGTATTAGTTGTAGATACAGTTGGATAATGGTCTACATATCACGGATGTAATGCCTATTTGAGATTATACCATGAATGATCATAGGCATAAATATACATATTGTAATTCAGTTGCTGCGCAACTGTAATTTGTTCACCACACCACACTTGTCTGCTTGGAGAGATGTCACTAGTGAACCTATGGCCCCGGGGGTCTATTTTTCTTTACTGAAAACATTACCAAAAATATTATTTTCCTTATTGTATCATTTATTTTATTTTATCTATTTATCAATTCCTATCATACAGTGCAATTTAAGCTTGTATCTAGCAAGACAAGAACCTTGACAACCTTCTTGGCATGTCGGGTGCGACGGCAAGGAGCTACAAGCCCATGAATATACGCCAAAGACACCGGCTCTGCCCACACAAGAGTAGCCGCAGACACCTAAACCATCGCCTGTTACATTCGTCTCATCGCCGACCGGTGAGTCACGGGACTCGGAGGGCTTACCACTCCAGTACCGCAGCATGGAAGATGCCATTGAGCACGCACAGCCCATCACACTGGAGCATAGTGGGATGCGATTGCTCGCTGCAGAGGAACCAGTGACGAGGGCATATGTTAGGGATAGGGTAACAGGCCTGACCTACAGACCCTACCCTAGGGCACCATACACCTTATACTGGGCCCCAGGGCCAGACCAGCGGTCAGATGTTCTGCAGCCTGACATTCACTCGGAAAGCAACGGACCACTCGGAAGACAACACTTCACTCGACCGGCCTATTTCACTCGGAGTACCTGTCATCACTCGGTCAGCGAAGACCAGGAGACTCTCCAGGAAAGCAACGGTCAGGACGTGCGTCCACCCTCATCAAGTGTAGTTAGTGCGCCCGTTACCAGTAACTGGCGCCCTTAAACCCCCTCTTTAACCCTTGGTAATGGCGGCATTCATGGGGGCCTGGCGGACTCTATATAAGCCACCCCCAGCTCCATGACGGGGGTTCGCACCTTCTGTAATTCATACACTCAATCAACAGCTCCAGAGCACCGAGACGTAGGGCTATTACCTCCACCACGAGGGGCCTGAACTCGTAAATCCGAGTGTAACAACTATGCCGTAGCTAGGCTCTGCCCTCTAATCCGTACCCCCATACACTACTGTCAGACTTATACCCACGACAGTTGGCGCCCACCGTGGGGCAGACGTCTAGCGACTTCTGGCATAGTTGCGATTCTCCCACCATCATCATGGTTTCCGGCGGCGGACTGACTCTTGGCGGTGAGATCCGTTTCGGCACCCTCAGTTTCGTCGCTGACGATTCAACGTGGCTTCAGGAAGCCCCGCTGGATGTCGAGGCGTTGCCCGTCCGCGGCGTAGCGCACTTCCGCGCGAGTACCTTCGGCGTTCTTCTTCGACAACCCTCAACACCATATCAATCGGCGCCTCCTCGCTTCACCAGCCGCCGTCGCAAGCATTCCGGACGTTCATGGCTTGAGCGGTGGATCAAGCACGCGGTGACCCTTCAGGTTGCGGCCCCGCAAGTCGCGGCAATCGAGCCCGATGAGCCCATCCTTGATTCGTTCGCCTCCTTGCATAAGGACTCGGAAAGCTTATCCGAGTGTGAGAGCAGCGATCCCGCTGCGGAGGTGCTGATGGCCGATTCCCCGCACAGTGCGCCTGGGTACACCCGCGGCGGTGCGGGAGTCGGCGACCCGTCGGATGACGACCTCGACGGTGGCGGAGACCGCCATGCCGACGAGTACTTCCCCCAAACTCTCACTCAGCAGCAGAGGGAGGAACTGCAGCGCAGAAACGAGCAGGCCCTCCGGACGCCCATCATCAGGACGTCTCCCGAGGCTCAGGCTTTGGAGGCCGCGCGCCAGGCCAATTTGGCTGAGCGCAATCATCTGGAGGCACTCCAGAAATCACTCGATGATCGTGCCCACAGACGGCATCAGCCCAGTTCCAGTAGTCGGCAGCGGCAGGTGTTCTCGAATGACCCGCAGCGGAATTTCCATGTATTTCCCACTCCCGTTCAGAATTTGGCGGCGGCCACTCGGATAGCAGATTCCATCCAGCCGTCTCGATCCAAGGCAGGAGAGGGCATACGGCAGATCCGGGCCTTACTCAAGGCGGCTGAAAAGCAGAATTCAGCGGCGTCCCAGTCGCGCAACAGGATTCACAGCAGATCCGTCAGGGCTGACACCGTCCAGTCGGCCCACGGCCCGGTGACCCCGAGAAGAAACAGACACTTGCCTCCGCGGCGAAATGATCAAGGCCACCACCGAGATCAGTACTCGGAGCAGGGTCACGGTCAGTATATGCCTCCGCGGCGTCAGGATGATCGTCGCCGTATGCCGACGCCCCCTCCGCGGGATGGCTCGTACGCGCCCTGGCCGTACGATGTCAGGCGTCCTTACGGCAACGATCGGAGGGTCAGCCTTCCTCGCCATGGTGACGGTTATCGCCAGAGAGAACCACTCGACCTCCGAGACCCGCAGTTCAACGCGAGATCCGTACTCGCTCAGAACCTAGTCGATAGAGGCAGAGCTCTCAGAGAGAGTTTGGACAGAGATCGTCCGAGTGGAAGTGGAGTCTTCGTCTCTGGACCCGAGTGTTTCAGCAGAGCAATCAGAGCCGCAGAGATTCCACCCAACTTCAGATTGGCGACTGGAGTGAGTAAATTCACCGGTGAGTCCAAACCGGAGACGTGGCTAGAAGATTACCGAGTGGCTGTTCAGATTGGAGGGGGTAATGATTATGTGGCTATGAAACATTTGCCCCTAATGCCAGAAGGGTCAGCCCGAGCCTGGCTCAACCAGCTCACTCCGGCTAGCATCTACTGCTGGGAAGATCTGGCTCGAGTGTTCATAAAAACATTCGAAGGCACGTGCAAGTGCCCTGCCGGATTGACTGAGTTGCAACATTGTGTGCAGAAGCCGAATGAAACCTTAAGGGAGTACATTCAGCGTTGGACAACTTTGTATCATGTGGTTGAGAACGTCACTGAACAGCAAGCCGTCTGCGCCTTCAAGGCGGGAGCCAGATATCGGGAGCTCATCCTGAAATTCGGTCGGTCGGGATCTTTGACCATGAGCCGAATGATGGAGATCGCCACTCGGTATGCGAACGGAGAAGAGGAAGACTGTCTCCGTAACGGTAAGGGAAAGGCTAGTGAGCCCAGCCGTAGAAACAACAACCCCAGTCGGAAGTCGAAGCGCAAAGCTGATGGATCGGCTCAGGCCGAGGCTGCCGCACTGGCTGGTCAAGCCAAAAACAAAGGGAAGGCTAAAGAAAAGTGGATCCAGAGGAAAAAGAAAGATCAGTCGGGCCAGGATGTCCTCGATTTGCCGTGCCACATTCATACCAAAAAAGATGAAGAGGGCAATCTAATATTACCCAAACATACCACTCGACAGTGCAGATTGCTGATACAGCAGTTCTGGGAGAGTCAGTCGTGTGAGAAAAGTCCAGACGATGTCGATGATGAAGACAAAAATGAAGCTTATCCTAGTGTCAACGCTACTCTGATGATCTTTGCGGATGTTGAGAGCAAGAGCCGGCTGAAGGTCATCAACCGGGAGGTAAACATGGCCATGCCGACGACGACAAAATTTCTGAACTGGTTGAAGACTCCGATCACCTTTGATCAGTCGGATCACCCGGCCTATATTCACTAGTAGAAAAATGACATTTAGTGCCGGTTGGGGAGGGCCTTTAGTGCCGGTTCTCCAACCGGCGCTAAAGGGTGGGGACTAAAGCCCCCCCCCCCCTTTAGTGCCGGTTCAACACGGCCCGGCACTAAAGGCCCTCCACGTGGCGCTGTCTGCGGCGGGGGGTGCAGGACCTTTAGTCCCGGTTGGTAGCACCAACCGGGACTAAAGGGGAGCCTTTAGTCCCGGTTGGTATTACCAACCGGGACTAAAGGCTCCCCTTTAGTCCCGGTTGGTAGCACCAACCGGGACTAAAGGAAAAAAAAATATTTTTTTTTGAAATTTTTTTTTTGAATTTTTTTTCTGATTTTCGAATCTTTGAATTAATTGATAATTTAATCTCTAATCACCCCTCCTCACTGCTCCACGCTCATTCCAAATCTTCTAACTTCCCGGCCGGTCACCCATCCTCTCACTGCTCCAGCCCCAGCACGCTTAACTTTTAGGTTCTATCGACCCTAGTTTCCAAGTCTGCACTTGTTGTTTTCCTGACAATGTTAAGCTATCAATCCTGTTAACCCTTAGGTCTTGATGTCACATGATTTAATTTTTTGAATTCTAAACAATTATTAAAATAAACAAAATAAGTACTAATAATATTGAATTTCAATGAAAATAAAATAAGTAATAATATTATTTTATTCATTTTTTTGCCATTTATTCATTTAATATGACATAATTAATATCTTTAAATCTGTAAATCGAAATTCGACAAATAATATATCCATTATTATCAGAAAAATGTGAGGAATCCAAATATGACATCATTTATTTATTTTAAATAAAATTAATTTTTAAAATTATTAAAATTATTTTT
This sequence comes from Elymus sibiricus, assembly GCA_039707655.1. Classification (NCBI taxonomy): domain Eukaryota; kingdom Viridiplantae; phylum Streptophyta; class Magnoliopsida; order Poales; family Poaceae; genus Elymus; species Elymus sibiricus. Next base: position 44,078,134 of record CM077664.1, read on the forward strand.
TTTGATTTGAAATAACTTTTTTTACTTTTGGAATTTTGAGAATCTGAGAAAACTTCACCGGGTAAATCCGGGTGAAATCGAGTCCCAATTTTTCTCTAGTTTTTTTTGATATATTAAACTTTTTTTTTCGACGTCGTATGCAAAAGTTATGGCCGTTTTACATTTTTTTTTCGTTTTTTTGCAAAAAAGGTCAAAATTCATATTTCAAAATTTCTATACCAACTAGACACTAAAACCTAACTACACCTCAAAGGATTTTATTTTTTGAAGATTTTATCATTTTTGTTTATTTTCTACAAAACTAAAAAAGGCGGTCCACGGGGGGGGGGGGGGGGGGGGAGGGGGGGTAGAGTTTGAAAATTTCAGAACCCCTTTAGTCCGGGTTGGTGTCCATCCAATCATATCGTCGACGACACATCTGCTAGCACCGTCCCAGCCAGAGTCACAACTAAGGTTAACCAAGTCAGAAAGGTATGCGGCCGTCGGCTTCGAAGTATCAGGGTTTCAGACGAAAACTCGTCTGTTACAAAGGCATTTCATTTTTTTAAACTTATTTCAACTCCAGACTTTTTGTTTGTTCATTATGCACCATTCGAAGCCACGCCCTCAAATTTCAACCCTTTCTGACTTCATTTGCTATTTTCATGCATTTAATGATTTTTTTGAGCTAAATGACCCTGAAATTGAAAAGCACTACAAATGAACTCTGAAAAGGTTGAAACTTGGCATGGTATCATCATTTCACCCACATAGCATGTGCTAAAAAGTTGAGAGGGTTACGGCAAAAACTGGATGCACTTCGTGTACAAAATGGACAATCTCTTTCGAAGTATCAGGGTTTCAGACGAAAACTCGTCTGTTACAAGGGCATTTCGTTTTTTAAACTTATTTCAACTCTAGACTTTTTGTGTGTTCAATATGCACCATTCAAAGCCACATCCTCAAATTTCAACCCTTTCTAACTTCATTTGCTATTTTCATGCATTTAATGATTTTTTTGAGCTAAATGACCCTGAAATTGAAAAGCACTACAAATGAACTCTGAAAAGGTTGAAACTTGGCATGGTATCATCATTTCACCCACATAGCTTGTGCTAAAAAGTTGAGAGGGTTACGGCAAAAACTGGAAGCACTTCGTGTACAAACTGAACCATCTCCTTCGAAGTATCAAGGTTTCGGACGAAAACCCATCTGTTACAAAGGCATTTCATTTTTTTAACTTATTTCAACTCCAGACTTTTTGTGCATTCAATATGCACCATACTACAACATGTTAAAATCTACAGAAAGAACTAACTAAAAATAATAAAAAACAACAATTAAATGACTAAAACAACTATATAAGCAAAACAGTATTGTTTTAATTAAAATCCTAATTTAAATTATTCTAAAAATAACCAAATAAATCTTACTGTGACAACAATCTAACACGTGACTAGGAGCAAAAAGAATTAAATTAAAAACTATTTGTAAACTCAAGTTATTCACAATCTAGGGTTTGAAGCAAATTTGAACAAATTCAAATTTAAACCATTCAAATTTGAAAACTAATGGCACAAACATAAACTAGACAAAATTTTGAATCTAATGCAAAAAGAATCACTCAAAAACATCAAATATCTTAAAAGATATAAGGAATTTAAAACAGAAACTAAAAACAGAAGAAAAAAAATTCAGAACCCCTTTAGTCCCGGTTGGTGTCTCCAACCGGGACTTGGACCTTTAGTCCCGGTTGGAGACACCAACCGGGACTAAAGCCTCAACCCCTTTAGTCCCGGTTGGTGTTACCAACCGGGACTAAAGGGGGGGGGCCTTTAGTCCCGGTTGGTGATACAAACCGGGACTAAAGGGGCTCGTGGGGGCCCCAGCTGACACCAGCCTGGCACAACCCCTTTAGTCCCGGTTTGTATGACAAACTGGGACTAAAGGGCCGGAATGAACCGCGACTAATAATGCCCGTTCCGAACCGGGACTAATGGTCACATTAGTGCCGGTTCAAAACCAAACCGGGACTAATGCTGCGGACAAAAGGTCCGTTTTCTACTAGTGATTGGCACCCCTGGGCGGCAGGCGCTGGTGGTTGATCCTGTCGTGGGAAGCGTTCAGTTACGTAAGGTCCTCATGGACGGTGGAAGCGGCCTGAACATACTCTATGCTGAGACCCTGAAGGGGATGGGCATCCCGATGTCCCGTCTCAGCGAGAGCAATATGCAGTTCCACGGAGTGATCCCCGGCAAGAAAGCAAAGTCACTCGGGCAGATCGCCCTGGATGTGGTCTTTGGAGAGGATAAGAACTTCAGGAAGGAAAGGCTAACCTTCGAAGTGGTTGACTTCCGCAGCGCCTACCATGCCATCCTTGGTCGGTCGGCTTACACACGCTTCATGGCCCGCCCATGTTATGTGTATCTTAAGCTGAAGATGCCTGGCCCCAAATGCATGATCACAGTTTTTGGCGATAGGCAGCGCGCGGAAGAGTGCTTGCAGCAGGGTCCAAGATTGCTAATGACCAGATGGCTATGGCGGAGTTGGAAGAATACAAGAAAAACGCCGATCCGAGTGATTTGCTACGCTCCAAGAAACGAGCTGCAGAGTCTGCGTTCCAGTCGGCCGGTGAGACGAAGCCTGTGCTTGTTCATCCGGAAGATCCTAATGCCGCACCCACCAACATCTCGACGACACTCGACAACAAATAGGAAGCCGCATTCATCCAGTTCCTCCGTGAGAACTGGGACATCTTCTCATGGAAATCATCCGACATGCCGGGTGTACCCAGGGAACTGGCTGAGCACCATTTGCGAGTCGACCCGAAGGCAAAACCTGTGAAGGAACATCTTCGTCGTTCCGCTACACAGAAGAGGAAAGCCATTGGCGAAGAAGTTGATCGGCTCCTGGCAGCCGAGTTCATCCGTGAGGTGTACCACTCCGAGTGGCTCGCCAACGTCGTCATGGTTCCTAAGAAAGATAAGTCTCTCCGGATGTGCATTGATTTCAAGCACATCAACCGGGTTTGTCCCAAGGATCATTTCCCGCTCCCCCGTATAGATCAGATTGTAGATTCCACCGCGGGGTGTGAGCGACTGTCTTTTCTGGATGCGTACTCCGGGTACCACCAGATCCGACTGTATGGGCCAGACGAAATAAAAACAGCTTTTATCACCCCATTCTGGTGCTTCTGCTATATCACCATGCCATTCGGTCTCAAGAATGCCGGTGCCACTTTCATGCGCATGGTCCAAACGTGTTTGCATACGTAGATCAGTCGGAACATCGAGGCATACATGGACGACATAGTGGTCAAGTCCAGAAAAGGTTCCGACCTGCTGGCTGACCTAGCTGAGACTTTCGCAAACCTGCGGAGGTATGATATTAAGCTGAATCCAGCAAAATGCACCTTTGGAGTGCCAGGAGGCAAGTTACTCGGATTCCTCGTTTCCGAATGAGGGATAGATGCCAATCCTGAGAAGATCGGAGCAATAGTACGAATGAAACGTCCAGGATGGCTTCATGATGCACAGAAGCTCACGGGTTGCCTCGCAGCTCTGAGCCGATTCATCTCCTGCCTTGGTGAGAAGGCACTGCCCCTGTACTGATTGATGAAGAAATCTAATTCGTTCGAGTGGACTACTGAAGCACAAGCAACGTTTGTTGAGCTCAAAGCCCTACTTTCCACCCAGTCGGTGCTCGCCGCTCCGAACAGCAATGAGCCGTTTCTCTTGTACATTGCGGCCACTGGTCAAGTTGTCAGCACCGTCCTCACCGTCGAGCGAGAAGAACAGGACAAAGCTTACAAAGTTCAGCGCCCAGTCTATTACATTTCTGAAGTTCTGACTCTGTCCAAGCAGAGGTATCCTCATTATCAGAAGCTCGTCTATGGCATCTACCTGACTGCGAAGAAAGTAGCCCATTACTTCCAAGAGCACATTGTGCCAGTCGTCAGCGATGCCCCGTTGTCTGAGATCATGAACAATTGGGATGCGACTAGTTGAGTGGCGAAGTGGGCTATCGAGCTCCTGCCCCTGGACATCAAGTTCGAAGTGAAAAAAGCGATCAAGTCCCAAGCATTAGCTGATTTCTTAACCGAATGGACAGAACATCAGCAGCCGACTCAGAGTCACCCGGAACACTAGACCATGTTCTTCGACGGTTCCAAGATCCTGAATGGTACTGGAGCCGAAGTAGTGTTGGTGTCTCCGAAGGGCGATCGATTCAGTTACGTTCTGCAGATCCACTTCGATTCCTCCAACAATGAGGCCGAGTATGAAGCGCTCCTTTATGGTCTACGTATGACCATCTCACTCGGCGTCCGACGTCTGATGGTCTACGGAGACTCGTTGTGAATCAAGTAATGAAGGAGTGGGACATCAGGAGCCCTGCTATGACAGGATATTGCAACGCGGTGAGAAAGCTGGAGAAGAAATTCGAGGGACTGGAGCACCATCACATCCCCCGAGCCAAGAATCAAGCGGCAGACGATCTGGCAAAGATCGGGTCCACTCGGAAACCTATACCCAGCAACGTGTTCCTTGAGCATTTGCATTCCCCAACAGTGAAAGAAGATCCATTCATAGAAGAGCCCCAGCAAGTGGTCGATCCCTCCGATTCAACTGAAATCGAAGTCCCAGCAGTCATTGACTTGGTCATGGAGGTCCTGGCAATCACACCCGACTGGACAGTGCCGTACATTGCGTACCTGCTCAGACAGGAGCTTCCGGAAGATGAAGTCGAGGCCCGCCAGATTGTTCACAGGTCCAAGGCCTTTACTGTGATGGGCGACCAGTTGTACAAAAAGAGCGTCACCGGTGTGACTCAGCGCTACATCTCTCCGGAGGAAGGTCGATTGATCTTAGAGGAGATTCACTCGGGAACTTGTGGACACCACGCGTCCTCTCGGACGATCGTGGCTAAAGCTTACCGAGCCGGCTTCTTCTGGCCACGTGCCAATGAAGCTGCTCAGGAGATAGTCCAACACTGTACCGGTTGTCAATTCTATGCAAACTTGTCACACAAGTCCGCGTCTGCTCTGAAGACGATCCCACTCGTCTGGCCATTTGCAGTTTGGGGACTCGACATGGTGGGGCCCCTCCGGAAAGGGGCGAGTGGTTCACCCACTTGCTGGTTGCAGTTGACAAGTTCACTAAGTGGATTGAAGCCAAACCCATCAAGAAGCTAGACTCTCCTACGGCGATCAAGTTTATAAAAGAGATAGTCTTCAGATATGGCGTGCCCCACAGCATCATTACCGACAACGGCTCAAATTTCAACTCAGAAGAGTTCCGAGCGTTCTGTGCCACCCAAGGCACCTGGGTCGACTATGCGTCTGTGGCTCATCCACTGTCGAATGGACAAGCGGAGAGAGCGAATGGACTGATCCATCAAGGGTTAAAGCCACGACTCATGCGTGATTTGGAGCATGCGGCCGGAGCCTGGGTCACTGAATTACCGCCAGTTCTGTGGGGCCTGAGGACGACCCCCAATCGGTCTACCAATCGCACTCCCTTCTTCATGGTGTACGGAGCTGAAGCTGTCCTGCCGAGTGATCTGCTCCACAATTCACCCCGAGTGGAACTATACTCCAAAGCTGAAGCAGAGCAAGCGCGGCAGGACGCCGTTGATCTCTTGGAAAAGGAGAGGGAGATGGCTCTTATCCGTTCAGCCACCTATCAGCAGGACCTACGACGTTTTCACGACAGACACATCAGGGGTCGGGCCTTTCGGGAAGGAGATCTTGTGCTCCGAGTGGATCAGCAGCGACCTCACAAGCTTGCTCCTGCATGAGAAGGTCCTTTTATTGTGTCAAAAGTTCTGCATAACGGGGCATACCACCTATACAACCTTCTGAAGCAAGCAGACGAGCCCCGCGCATGGAATGCCGACTTGCTTCGACGATTTTATACTTGATATTGAGATGTAATAAAAGCACTCGGGTGATGTTCGATGAATAAAAGCATGACTTTTTAGTATTACATTGAGTTTGCTCGTACGCATTCTCTGGCTTACGACCCCCAGTGGGTGTACGCCTTTCAACTTAGCTGCGAACCAGCTTTCGCCTAAATTAAAAATGACTCCGAGTGACGAGCGTCCCTCTCACTCGGGGGCTTAGCTGCGAACCTGCTTTCGCCTAAGTTAAAATGACTCCGAGTGACGAGCGTCCCTCTCACTCGGGGGCTTAGCTGCGAACCCGCTTTCGCCTAAGTTAAAAACGACTCCGAGTGACGAGCGTCCCTCTCACTCGGGGGCTTAGCTGCGAACCCGCTTTCGCCTAAGTTAAAACGACTCCGAGTGATGAGCGTCCCTCTCACTCGGGGGCTTAGCTGCGAACCACCTTTTGCCTAAGTTATAAACGACTCCGAGTGACGAGCATCCCTCTCACTCGGGGGCTTAGCTGCGAACCAGCTTTCGCCTAAGTTAAAAACGACTCCGAACGACGAGTGTCCCTCTCTCTCGGGGGCTTAGCTGCGAACCAGCTTTCGCCTAAGTTAAAAATGACTCCGAGTGACGAGCGTCCCTCTTACTCGGGGGCTTAGCTGCGAACCAGCTTTCGCCTAAGTTAAAAACGACTCCGAGTGACGAGCGTCCCTCTCACTCGAGTGCTTAGCTGTGAACCAGCTTTCGCCTAAGTTAAAAATGACTCCGAGTGACGAGCGTCCTTATCACTCGGGGGCTTAGCTGCGAGCCAGCTTTCGCCTAAGTTAAAGACGACACCGAGTGATGAGCGTCCCTCTCACTTGGGGGCTTAGCTGCGAACCAGCTTTCGCCAAATTAAAAACAACTCCGAGTGACGAGCGTCCCTCTCACTCAGAGGCTTAGCTACGAACCAACTTTCGCCTAAGTTGCACACATCCAAAGACTCGAGAGAAAGCATTCGAATAACTTCAGAAGTTCAAAAGTAAATGCGAGTACGCGGGCCCGAAACCCGAAAGAGTTTAACGGATACAAATCCACTCTGCATACCGAGGCAAACGGGTAAACCTTAAAGTTTTTCTCATGCTCCAGAGGGGCTGACCGGCTCGACGAAGGCGTCCAGGTCGATGCCATCTGCGATCCGAGTGGCTGCCTCTATGAACGTCTCCATGAAGTCTTCAAACCTGAGCTTCTTCGTGTTGGCGACCTGGAGAGACTTCAACTTCTCTTCCTTTGCGTCCTTGTAGTGTACACGGACAAGAGAGAGGGACACGTCAGCCCCGCAGCGGGTAGCTGACTTCTTCCATTCTTGCACTCGGCTAGGGATCTCGTTGAGGCGAGTCATCATCGATTCCAGATCAATCTCGAGCGTGTCTTCTAGCCACAATTCCTTGTCGATCCTTCCGAGTGCACCCCGCAGACGGATGATATACCCCAAGGCGTCTTCAAGGCGAGATTCGAGCCGCAGGACGCCTAGGGCGGCCTTGTCACCGATGAGTGATCTGGTGGGATCCAGGTCCCTCTCGATTCTATCAGTCTCCAGCTCAAAGTCATGGCAATATTCTGTGAACAAAGAAAGGGGAGAGACGAGTATCAGCATGCATGAAGTTTATTCGGAAATAAGTCAAAACTCGCTCGGACGATACAAGTTACCTGCAAGCTTGGTGTACATCTCCTCCGTGAAGTCTTCTATATACTTTTCTAGAGAATCCTTCTTTTGGGTAAGCTGGGCAATCTTCTAACTCAAAGTTTTCTTCTCTTGTTCGTAAGCATTCGCCCGAGTCTTGAGCTTGCCGTCCCACTCAGTTTGCTGCTTCTTGAGCTCAGCCACTTTCTTCTTCGCCTCCTCAACGGCGGTCCTCAGTGACTTGTTCTCCCCCTCGAGTTTCTCAAACGAGGCCAACTTCTCTTCGGCGGCCTTGGTCTTCTCCCTCGCCACCTTCTGTGCCCCCGCCAGCTCATTGTCCTTGTTGACGAGTGCCTGCTTCATAGTTTCTAAAGAGATAGAAGTTCTGAGCCGCACTTGGAGTCGATGGTTTTCACTACGCACATCTGTTCGAGTGAAGCCACTCGTTTCAAAGAATGGAGAAGAGTTAAAGCAGAATGCTCGGTAGCTGAGGCTTACCTCCCATAGTCTTCAGCTCCACTTGGACACGAGCTACGTTCCGCTTCTCCACCTCCAAGTCCAGTCGGAGCTGGTTCGTCTCCTTTTCCAGTGACACATACTGAGCCCCAAGCTCCCAGGTTCTCTGAAACACAAGAGAGAGCAGACCAGTTAATGATAAGAAGTACTCCGAGTGCCCGGAGACCGGCACTCCTGAGAGAAACAAGCTTGACCAGTACCAGATTCTGAAGTACCCTTTGACACAAGTTCTAAGACTCCCGTCGACTGCCTACAGTCAACGGCAGTCTCGGGGACTACACCCAGTGGGTGCACTCAGCGTGCCCCCATTGAAATGGTATCCACTCGGAACGGTCCGCCCGATCCGAGTGACGGCCAAACAACAACAACAGAAAAAACAATTTCTAAGACTCCCGCCGACTGCCTGCAGTAGACGGCAGTCTCGGGGACTACACCCAGTGGGTGCACTCAGCATGCCCCCACTGAAATGGTATCCACTCGGAACGGTCCGCCCGATCTGAGTGACAGCCAAACAACAAAAAAAACAAGTTCTAAGACTCCCGCCGACTGCCTGCAGTCGACGGCAGTCTCGGGGACTACACCCAGTGGGTGCACTCAGCGTGCCCCCACTGAAATGGTATCCACTCGGAACGGTCCACCCGATCCGAGTGACGGCCAAACAACAACAACAAAAAAAACAAGTTCTAAGACTCCTGCCGACTGCCTGCAGTCGACGGCAGTCTCGGGGACTACACCCAGTGGGTGCACTCAGCGTGCCCCCACTGGACGACACACCCAGTGGGTGTACCGAAAATTTACCGACTAGAACTCCTACAGAAGAAAAAATGAATTGGAGATCAACTTATAAGAGCACTTACTCGAACATTCGCCTGGAGAGCAGCACTGGCATCATACGCCAACTTGCCAGCTTCACACATCTCCTACAAACGCTGGGCAATCAGGTCTGCCTGGATCATCGCCTCCTTGCTGGCTCCAGTTTGGTCCTCTGGCACTCCATGCAGATTGAATATATCGACGGGAGGAGTCGGAGCCGGGACCAGGGCAATCGACGAGGCCGCGACAGGGTCAGCACCGGCCTGAGAAGAACCTTGCCCCAGAGGTGCGGTCACGTTAGGCGCAGGGAGAACTTGAGGTGCTTTGCTTGGCGGTGTCTTCTGTGCAGTGGTCTGAGAGGCATTCGGGGCTGCGGTCCCCTTCTCGGTGTCCTTCCGTGGCAGTCCTTCATCGTCGTCCGCGACGTGGATGATCTCTGCAAGCGCTACGTTCACTCGACACAATCAGTCACGACGCACAATTCAGTCGGATCATAGATTGAAGTAAAAAATGAAATCATCGCTACCTTTCTGAGAGGTGGCCACGTCCGCTGACTCGGCTTCGACGCGGTCTCCGTCGATCTGCATGGGAGACGTCGTCGAGGTAGCAGCTCTGGTTCATAAGTACCACCCGGTCAAAAAAAGCCCAGAAGTTCACAGAGACAGAAGGGAAAGACGCGGCACTCACGCTGAGGTGACAGGCACGGTAACCTTGATCCTGGGTAGAGCCTTCCGAGGTTTGGGCGAGGCGACCTTGAGTTGCTTGGCGGCCTTCTCCATCGGCTCCGGCGTCGATGTCTGAGTACGCTTCGGGTTCTTAGCACTCGAGGTCACCGTCTTCCCTGGGCCAGCACTCGGATCTTGAGTCTGCTTGGAGTGGCGCTCTGCGCGCATCTCTGGGGACGGAGAAGATTCGACCTCATCGCTTCCTTCCGAGTCATCGCTCCCCTCCTCGGTATCCTCCGCGTAGTTGTCCTCGACGCTATCATGGTCGCTCTCCACGTCCCCGGCAAGGTGTCCTCCATTCGCCACAAGCGAAAGCATCTTCTGGAAATCCTACAAGACGCGAAGAACAGAGACAGTCAGATCATTCAGTCCACTCGGATAATTTGCGCGTAAATAATTCACTCAGAAATTTGTGTCATACCGCCGACGGTTGGTGCGCGGCGTCGTAGGGCGGGATCCATCTCGGCCCTCGTGGATTATCCCGTGCGCCAGTGATACCCTTGAGCCACTCTTCCACGGTCTTCTCCTCAACGTTCTCCGGGTGCACTCGGGTCGGATCGTCAGCTCCAGTGTATTGCCACATAGGGTGAGCCCGCTCCTGCAGCGGCTGGATTCGCCGACTAAGGAAGACCTCCAACAAATCCAGACCTGTCACGCCGCCCTGAACTAGCCCGACTACCGCTGCTACCAAGATCCCCATGTCAGTCTTTTCCTCCTTATCCACCGTCAACGATGGGGGTGTGTTGACCCTCTCGGGCGTATAAGGGGGGAGACCAGTCGACGAGCCAGCACAAGGGATGTCTTTGCAGTAAAACCAAGTCGACTGCCAGCCCCTGACCGACTCAGGGAAGGTCATCGTTGGGAAAGCACTCCTACCCTGCATCTGAATACCCAAACCGCCGCACAGCTGGGTCACATGGGTTTTCTCTCCCTCGGGGTCGGCCTTTTTGACCGACTGAGAACGACACGTAAAGATATGCTTGAATAACCCCCAATGCGGCTAGCAACCCAAGAAGTTTTCGCACATGGAACTAAACGCCGCGAGGTATGCTATAGCATTCGGAGGGAGGTGATGGAGCTGGGCGCCGAAAAAGTTCAAGAAACCACGGAGAAAGGGATGCGGCAGCATGGAGAAACCTCTTTCCACGTGGGTGACGAGGAGCACGCGTTCCCCCGCCCGCGGTGCAGGCTCGATTTCCCCCTCCTCCGGCAGTCTCCAACTTCCCTCCTGCACCAGTCCGTCAATGACAAGCCCGCCGACGTCTTCAGCAGTGGTGGTCGGCAGGAGCCAATCTCCCTGGATCCATCCCCGCGGCGGCACGACCCGGGAGCTCGACGCTTTCTTTGCCTTCTTCGCGCTCTCCAGCTGCGCCGTCTTGTCTTTCGCCATCGTGGCGGGGTGCCCCGGCACCGAGCTGATTCGTGCGGAATGGAAGCAGAGGAGGAAGAAGGCCGGAGGATTGAGGACAAGGGGATGAAGGGGATCTGGCTCTTTTCCTCCCTCTCCGACGCGGCGGCCCTTTATACCACCACTCGCTCTGCCCGCCAATCCTCACCGGTCATTCGTGGGCCTGCAGATCTCCTCAAATCCCGCTGGCGGAGATCCTGCGATACGTGGCAAAAAGTGGGGCGAAAATGGAGGCGTCACGCCCCACTTTCCCCACTCACCGTGTCGCAACCGTTCGCGCGCGCTCGTATCGGATTTCAAATCCCGCAAGATCCGGGGTCCAGCAATCCGATTGCTCGCCCTTTAAAGGCATTCCAAAAACGCTCGGATCCGTTCCGTCACCCGACGCGCGATGACTCATTTCACTCGGATGGAGACATTTCTCGCCTAGATCGAGAACGCAATGAGACTTTCACTCGGACATCATACGGTCCAGAATCCGTCAAGGTATCATGCGAAGACAAGGCCGTCGAATGTCTAGTAGGAGTTCTTGAGCGCTCCCGTAGCACTCAACTCACCTGGGAATTCGTCTTGACTCGACCCACTTAACCTCGACCGATTCGGGGGCTAATGACGAGTGCATATGTTAGGGATAGGGTAACAGGCCTGACCTACAAACCCTACCCTAGGGCACCATACACCTTATACTGGGCCCCAGCGGTCAGATGTTCTGCAGCCTGACATTCACTCGGAAAGCAACGGACGACTCGGAAGACAACACTTCACTCGACCGGCCTATTTCACTCGGAGTACCTGTCATCACTCGGTCAGAGAAGACCAGGAGACTCTCTAGGAACGCAACGGTCAGGACGTGCGTCCACCCTCATCAAGTGTAGTTAGTGCGCCCGTTACCAGTAACTGGCGCCCTTAAACCCCCTCTTTAACCCTTGGTAATGGCGGCATTCATGGGGGCCTGGCGGACTCTATATAAGCCACCCCCCAGCTCCATGACAGGGGTTCGCACCTTCTGTAATTCATACACTCAATCAACAGCTCCAGAGCACCGAGACGTAGGGCTATTACCTCCACCGCGAGGGGCCTGAACTCGTAAATCCGAGTGTAACAACTGTGCCGTAGCTAGGCTCTGCCCTCTAATCCGTACCCCCATACACTACTGTCAGACTTATACCCACGACAGTTGGCGCCCACCGTGGGGCAGACGTCTATGTGCAACAGCGACCAATATATGATGTGCAACAACGACCATGATATGTCGATGCCGATCATGGCCGAAATGTGCTCCGGCTTTGCAAGGCGTTGTATGGCTTATGGAATGTACCGCGGGTCAGGAACTCGAAGCTAGACGCCACGCTACTGGAGTTGGGATTTGGACGCCGCCTGCTGGAGGACGCCGTCTACCGGAAGATAGCAGTAGATGCATCCCTGCTTGTGGGGGTGTACGTAGATGAGTTGATCATCACAAGTAGCCGCGTCGAACAGATCATCAAGTTCAAGGCCCAGATGAAAAAAATGTTCAACATGAGCGATCTTGGACTGCTCTCCTACTACCTTGGAATTGAGGTGGAGCAGACCGGTGCTGCCATCCGCCAGGTCAGCTATGCCAATGGAGAACCCGCTGAGGCTTTCAAAGCAATATGGCAGTGCGCGGGTGGACACCATTGTGTATTGGATTATTGTGGGCACCCTTAGGTATTTCGTCAACATAAGGCCCGACATCGCTCACACGGTAGACATCACCAGCAAGTACACGGAGGCTCCAAGCTTGCAGCATCTAGCTGCCGGCAAGCATGTGCTGCGTTACATTAGTGGGATGGTGCACTATGGCTTCGGTGAGGGAGGGGCGATGGTGGCGGCGCGCCTTTGACTCGCTCTAGTGTTTATAATCATCGCTAGGTAGTGTGCGGACATGTATGTAATTTTTTATTTCTGATTTTCTTTGTACTACTTTGACATTGACAAACAATTTTTTTTTCAAAATACAGTTGCTACGTCTTGCTACCAAAAAAAATAGCGCAATGATAGGCGCCGTGTAGGAGATATGCCCTAGAGGCAATAATGAATGTTATTATTTATCCCCATGTTCCTGATTAAGTTTATGTTCCATGCTATAACTGGTATGGTTCTCGAGTCTGCAATAACCACGAGGCTCGAAGGAAGACTCATATGCACGTGTGGAATAATAAACGGTAAAATGTATTCCTAGTCTGGCCTCTAAGACTAGCTCAAGTGTTGCATGATGGTTCTGTTTTCCTGATCATGGGCATGACTATGCCGCAACTTTGAGGGCACAATGTTAGAAGAACATTTGTGTTGAATCGACCCGAATTGATGCTATGCTATGAGATACATTCGTGACAAGTTAATGGTTAATAACACAGAGAAAGTTAACGTTTGCATAATTCCTTAGACCATGAGAGTATCGAGTTTCTTCATGCTTGCTTCATGAACTTTGGGGTTTGTTAAACGTCATCCGTAAATGGGTGGCTATTACGGCGGCTTACGGGTTCATGGGAAAGTATGACAAGGAACTTGATAGCTCAAGATTGGGATTTGCTCCTCCGACGATGGAGAGATATTATTTGGGCACTCTCGGTGTTACGGTATCAATCATTGTCTGGCCAGACACATTGTGATTTGATCACAGGGATGCCGGAACACGGAAACGAGAAAAGAGAACAAAACCGGTAACGAGCTAACTGCATTGTGGACAAGTGTTGATCCAAGGGGATGCTGATGATTCTCACCTCAGGTATTTGTAACATATCGCGAAGCAACAGGAGTAGCACACGGCAACTGGAGGTTCACTCGAATATTTATTCGTGTGGGTATAGGGGTCAATATGGGTGTCCACGGCTCCGATGTTGATCATTGATCGGAAAGTGTTCCGGTCATGTCTATACTTCACCGAACCTATAGGGTCACACGCTTAAGGGTCATCTATCTACTGAATACTAGACAGGGAGTCTGAGAGAAAGTCACCGGAAAAGATTCGGAGACAACGGAAAAGTTCCGGAGAGAGAACACCGGAATAGTTTCGGTAAAACTGAAAAGTTGTTTCAGGGTATACCATTAGGTCAAATTGGTTTCGGCACACGCTTGGAAATTTTTGGAGGGTGCCAGAATTGTTCTGGGAACTTCTGGGATTTTTCAGAGAAAAAACCCGGAAATGTTCCGGAGCTGCCGGAACCGCTTTGGTTGCTTTTCGCAGATGAAAATCACTAATCCGGAATTGTTTCGGAACGCGTCCAAAATTATTTTATTAGGTACTGGAAATGTTTTAAGACTTACATAAATATTTTCGGATTTAACGGTCGCAGAAAAATGTTTCCGTGAATAGTGAAAAGCACTTTTTGGTTACTTTATGGAAAGCCACCTTTTAGGGCTTTTCCCAAAAGGCTTCTAGAAGGACTTGGGGACTAAGGAACCCCTTTTGGGGGGCCCACATGGGGGTGGCCGGCCAAGGAGGAGCTCATCCATGGAGCTCCTCTAGCCTTCCCATTTTACCCCTTTGGAAAATCCATATGATGGGTTTTTTGGGTATTTGGGTTCCACCCTACCCCTTGGGATTTCCTATAAATAGAGGTGGAGACGCACTCTCCACACTCACTCTTTCTCACATACAAGTGCCATGCAATGATCTGGCTTCTCTCTCCCTCCTCGTGTAATAGTTTCGTAGAGCCGGAAGGCGGTCTGGGTTCCGGTGGGAACTAGTTCTGGACGGCAAAGCCCTGCCGGATAGATGACACCGTATGTGTGCAACCCCGTAGAGAGGTCGTAGGTTCGGTCTTTTTTGCCCGAGGGGCTGTTCGAGAGTGCCTCCCGAAGGGCTGTCCGAGTGACCGTCCGAGATTCTGTGAGTGCCTCCCGAAGGGCTGTCCAACCGCCTCCCGAAGGGCTGTCCGAGGGACTGTCCGAGGGGATGACGAGGGAGTTCATCCTTGCAGTTGGGAGGTTGTAAATCGTAACTGTGGGGATCTGCACCGATGATCTACATCGACTCTACTTCCGCTGCACTACGAGTCGGTAACGATCAGATCAAACCCTGTATGCATCTCCATAGTGATCCTGGGCGTGCTCGCAGTTCCAATTTTTTTTGTTTTCTGCTGCGTTCCCCTACAGTGGCATCATGAGCCGTGCTATGCGTAGATGCAGGTTACGATCTAGAATACATAGAGATGTATTTGCACAATATAATTTGTAGTAGATGAGTTCTATTACTGAAAATTATTTGTGCGGATAGCAGATGAAATCTGTTACCCGATGTTCTTGTTGCTTCCCTGAAATTTGCGTATTTATGATCTTGATAACGGCATGGTGGAGTTTCAAAGTTCTGGCAATCCGCGATCCTGATTGATCAACGAAGTGCTAACAGTTCATTGAATTCCACCATAGTTAAAAAGAAAGATGAAATTTCGCAGACGAAAGGGCAATGCAAATATGATCTGCACGGGGGTCATGCGTATGATGAAGTTCAGTATGGGGCTCGAGATTTTATTATCTCGTGTTTCATACACCCCGCAAAGTTAATCTAGCGACTTGAATACTCTTGCTTGATGATAAACGTTGGTAGCTGCGGTTTGGTTGAAACCTTAGAAGCCACGTAAAATAAATTTTTGCATAAACCGATTAGAGGCGTCTAACTTGGTTTTCCAGGATGACATGAGATGTGCATGTGATGTGGTATAGCAGTTCTCATATAAATTTGATTATGTATGAGATGACTATAAAATGTAAATTAACATGACCTGCGTGTCTTGATTCGGCATGATGGCTGGAGCCATATGATTGTCACTTTAATGATCCGTGAGTCAACCTTATGTAATGCACTTATTTTATTAGCTATAGAGATAGCAATATTATCTGGTGCATCGACAAGGTGGTGGCAAACTTCGCGAAGGTGAACACCGACGCGAATGCCGAAGACGAAGAAAATAAAGACTTCTCCGTGAGAAAGGGCTATACCATATCATGCTATTATGAATTGCCTGAAATTTTTATCCCTTATGATGCACCCTTTTTGATTGCGTGGTAGTCGCTTTTATTAGGGTGATCTCTGACAAAAATATCAAGTAGTTAGTGTTCTCCCAAGTGTAGCACCGTCACAGCATCTTTCCTTTCGGGGTGCGCCATGGATGCATGGGTACGAACGATTGTACGGGTGTAAGGCGGGTGAGGTCAGACCTCGCAGCGAAATCACTTGGTTGTCTTGACGTTCATGGCAGGATCGTCCTGAGCTCGGAACACACGCATCGAAAGATGAACAAGAGTCACATAGAGATGTGATCGGCAAGTTGGCCTACAGATTGAAATCCTCGTCATGAGATGATGATTCTATGACGTTGAATTGATATTCGGATCTTGAATCACTCACAATCAATTATGAGAGATATTGGTTTGAGTGGGAGTGCACTGTTGAATTAACTTGTTTAATTCTCTGTGCAATTAATTATGAACATTGTCTAAGTGAAAATTTGCATAATAGTTGTAGAATATTGGCTCGCGTTTCCACCTTCCCTATTAAAATTGAATAAGCTGTTATTTATCTGGTTAATCTTTACGATTGGTAGCGTAATGTGAGGATTGTCCTCAAGAGTGCCGAGAAGGACTTTGTCCTATCGCATGCTTTCGGTATTCTCCTGCTAATGCTATGGATGATGTGACTCTCATCCTTCGATCCAAAAGCTAGAATTCCGTTATTGTCAAGTGCAATATGTTTGCTTCCATGAGACCCGAAATTCTAAAGTTTGGGATAGTTATGTGATATTCATGGAACTGAAAATTAGTTTCAGATACAAATAAAGGCTAAAAGATATGGGATATCCAAAGCAATGTTTGTTTGCAATTTATTAGTAAAGTATTTACTATGCATAAGACTGATAAGAGAGGGATCTAGAAGAACACCTGTCATATGATGAAGGTGAATAAAACAACAACTTAAAGAGAAAGGAAATGTCCAAAGGGTGTTAGTGTGACTTACACGCCTAGGAAGTCCGGGGCTGACGCCACTCTTAAGTTGGGTGCTTCTTCTGAGAGTAGAAGAAATACTGAAAGTTAAACTGTTAGAAGTATAAAGGCAAAAAGAAAGAAGACTGGAATGTCCAGATCATGTATGAAAGTCATACAAGTTATTGATGTTTGGAAGGCTGGTCAAAAGAAATAGTTCTTGGGAATTATGATTAAACTGTTAATCCGTAATTCTTGGGTATTGTGAGTTGATCACAGAGATACCCGCTCGATTGCTTTCCGTTGCAATTCGATGCAAGAACTAATACGGCCTAAAAGACTAGCTGAAAATGAGGTTTACATACACGCTGGAATGTAGTAAATGTTACTATACCTTCCATCGGTGTATTACCTATGTATTTATTTTCATAATTCATTTTTGGAGTTTCATACACTCTATCCCATTGCATAAGGTATCTTGCAAAAAGGTTGTTCATAAGAGAACTTTTGATGTTCGGTGTTATGAATAACATAAGGGCCATACTTTCATTATGAATGAGATGTACGTTATGAATATTGATAATAATACATTACCTCTGTATTTACTTTCATAATTCATTTTAGAGTTTTATACACTCTAGCCCATTTGCATAAATGTTTGTTGCAAGAGTGTTGTTCATAAAAGAACAATTGTTGTTCAGTATTATGAATAACATAAGGGCCATACTTCCATCGTGGATGGGATGTATGTTATGAATATTGATGGTAATATGATACATGCATAACACTGACGCTAAATGTCGCAAGACTAAAAGAATACCACACATGTGTGGCACTGCATTTGGTCACATTGGAGAAACCCGCATGGAGAAATTTCATAATGATGGATTTTGAAGTCGTTTGATTATGAATCATCTGACACTTGCAACTTTCCTCCGAAAAGTGAAGTGACTGAAATACCGTTCCCAGGCCATAAGGAACGAGCAACGAACTTATTGGTGATCATACATTTTGATGTATGTACTCCGATAAATGTTGTTGCTAGCAGTGGATTTATCTATCTTCAGAAATGACTCAAGTAGATATATGGATATTTACTTGTTGAGACGTAAGTCTGGATATTTTGAAATCATTCAAAAGGTTTTCAAAATGAAGTAGAAATTATTATAACAAGAAAATTGTGTTTTCTGCAATTTGATTGCGGAAAGGAATATTTGACTTACAAGTTTAGCGAATGTCTGATGAGTTGTGAAAAGAGTTTCATAACTTACACCTCCCGGAACACCACTATGAGTGGAATGTCTGTGAAGATGTATTCAAACCATTTATGACATGGTAAGATCAAAGATGACATAGATCAATTTGCCATTATCCCTTTTAAAGTAATGCTTTAGAGACTGCGGCTTTTACACTGAAAAGAGCGCCATCAGATCTGTTGAAATGACGCCA
The DNA here is from genome assembly GCA_039707655.1 of Elymus sibiricus. NCBI lineage: Eukaryota > Viridiplantae > Streptophyta > Magnoliopsida > Poales > Poaceae > Elymus > Elymus sibiricus. Next base: position 44,096,516 of record CM077664.1, read on the forward strand.
TGGTATGGTACATCCAACCATGTTATATCTTTTCTTAATATTTGGAATACGGGGCTTGTGTAAAATGTTTACAAAACTATTCCAAATCAGACAAGTGCTACTTTGTAGGTTATCCCAAGTTATTGGGTATTCCCCCACCACTATACCGAGGCAAAAGATTTTGCCACAAAGAACGGTATGATTTTGAAGAAAATGGTTCTTGCAAAAAGGTGAGTGGGAGGACAGTGCAACTCGACGAGATAACAGTATCTTCGTCATCAGATCAAAGGAAAGAAACCTTGGAAGTGATTCCAGAGTTTCCTACTACGACTAATACGGAAGCCTCTACATGAGATGTATGGACTTCGGTCGAACTTGCAGCTGAACCACCTAGGCAAAACTCATGCAAACCTCTCAGGTGCGCATACGAGATATTGTTGTTAGACAACAGTATACCTACGATAATCAAGGAAGCGATGATGTTCCCTTACTCCGGAATTGGCTAAAAGCCAATATAATCCGAGATAGTTTCCATATAAATGATTCAAGATTATATCTTGATAAACCCTTCGGAAGACTTAGAGTCTAACGAACATTAATGGAACTATAAACTGATGTGGATAAAATGTTTTATCCATAAAGCTCGACTTGTTGCAATAACAACTTCAAGGAGTTGACTACGATGAGGTTGTCTCACCATAGCGATGCTTAAAGTCGGTTCGGGTTAAACTAGTAATTAATACATATTTCAAACATGAGATATGAAACATGGATGCCAAAAGGATTTCCATGAAATGGAAATACAAACTAAGACTTGTATGTGATACAGTCCAAAGTATTTTGTCAATCCATAGGATGCTAGTGAGTGTGCAAACTTCAAAGATCCAGCAATCGACAGAAGAGAGCAAAATGGAGTTGGAATCTTCGTTTTTGATGAAATAGTCAAAAGAGTTTGATTTCATCAATGGATAACGAAGATGCTTGTGGTTACAAGAAATTAAGTGGGAGCATAATAATATTTCTAAAAACCTTGTGTGCTTGACACATTGTTAATTGGAAATAATATAAATTTCTTGACACGAATTAGGACTTCATTGAAAAATTAGTTTTACGATGAAGTGCTTGGGCTGGGTAGCCTTGATATTAGGCATAATTATCTGTGAGATAGAATTGCCTAATAGGGCTAAGCCAAAATACATATTGACAAGATGCTAAAATAGTTTAGCATTAAAACGCCAAGGAGTGATTCTTGCCGAAGTCACATGGAAAGAGTTTTTGCAAGACTCGGTGTCCCAAAACACTGATGAGCAAAATACATGATGGAGATTCCACACACTCTTGTGTTTGGATTAATCATGTATTCCATGGTATGTAAAACAACCAGATATGTCCGACACTCCCAAGCTGTTGCGAGTATAGATACCAAAGTGATCAAAGTACTAATCATGGGACAACAGTGAAAGATGCCATTCAGTACTAGAGTAGCACTGATGACATGTTTTCTCGCAAGCATAGATTATGAAGAGTTCGATGTAAAAGGTTACATCGATACAATATTAATCAATGCTCTATGTGATTTTCGATTTAAGTTAAGGGTTTTGTGTAATACACGATATGGTGGCACGGTAGTTGGAAATTGTTCCAAATAGGTTACAGTGGCGAATTCTATAACAAAGGCTAAGTATGTTGACGCTTTGGAAAAGACAAAGAAGATGTTGAATCATATAGTTCATTCATGAACTTAGTATGGTTCCATGATAGCTTTGGTCAATGGGATACTATTGTAGATAGTTGCTCCATAGCTCAGTCTGAGAAATCAAGGTTCGACCAGTGATTCAGATATATACAAAGCCAAGTCCACACAAAATATGAATTTTGTGAAAGCGTGAAAACGGGATGATATGCAAAGATACACACGGAGCTGAAGTTGTCAGATCAGTTGGACATCAGACTATACCACAAGCGAAGCATATTTTACACCGGTATGCCAGAGGTGTAAAGTGCATTAGCATTGATTGGATTATTGACTCTAGCGCAAGTGGGAGTCTGTAGGAGATATTCCCTAGAGGCAATAATGAATGTTATTATTTATCCCCATGTTCTTGATTAAGTTTATGTTCCATGCTATAACTGCTATGGTTCTCGAGTCTGCAATAACCACGAGGCTCGAAGGAAGACTCATATGCACGTGTGGAATAATAAACAGTAAAATGTATTCCTAGTCTGGCCTTTAAGACTAGCTCAAGTGTTGCATGATGGTTCTGTTTTCCTGATCATGGGCATGACTATGCCGGCAACTTTGAGGGCACAATGTTAGAAGAACATTTGTGTTGAATCGACCCGAATTGATGTTATGCTATGAGATACATTCGTCACAAGTTAATGGTTAATAACATAGAGAAAGTTAACGTTTGTATAATTCCTTAGACCATGAGAGTATCGAGTTTCTTCATGCTTGCTTCATCAACTTTGGGGTTTGTTAAACGTCATCCGTAAATGGGTGGCTATTACGGCGGCTTACGGGTTCATGGGAAAGTATGATAAGGGACTTGATAGCTCAAGATTGGGATTTGCTCCTCCGACGATGGAGAGATATTCTTTGGGCCCTCTCGGTGTTACGGTATCCATCATCGTCTGGCCAGACACATTGTGATTTGATCAGAGGGATGCCGGAACACGGAAACGAGAAAAGAGAACAAAACCGGTAACGAGCTAACTGGCATTGTGGACAAGTGTTGATCCAAGGGGATGCCGATGATTCTCACCTCGGGTATTTGTAACATATCGCGAAGCAACAGGAATAGCACACGGCAACTGGAGGTTCTCTCGAATATTTATGCGTGTGGGTATCGGGGTCAATATGGGTGTCCACGGCTCCGATGTTGATCATTGATCGGAAAGTGTTCCGGTCATGTCTATACTTCACCGAACCTATAGGGTCACACGCTTAAGGGTCATCTATCTGCTGAATATTAGACAGGGAGTCTGAGAGAAAATCACCGGAAAAGTTTCGGAGACAACGGAAAAGTTCCGGAGAGAGAACACCGGAATAGTTTCGGTAAAACTGAAAAGTTGTTTCAGGGTATACCATTAGGTCAAATTGGCTTCGGCACACGCCTGGAAATTCTTGGAGGGTGCCAGAATTGTTCTGAGAACTTCTGGGATTTTTCGGAGAAAAAACCCGAAAATGTTCCGGAGCTGCCGGAACCGCTTTGGTTGCTTTTCGCAGATGAAAATCACTAATCCGAAATTGTTTCAGAACGCGTCCAAAATTATTTTAGTGGGTACTGGAAATGTTTTAAGACCTACAGAAATATTTTCGGATTTAACGGTCGCAGAAAAATGTTTTCGTGAATAGTAAAAATCACTTTTTGGTTACTTTATGGAAAGCCACCTTTTAGGGCTTTTCCCAAAAGGCTTCTAGAAGGACTTGGGGACTAAGGAACCCCTTTTGGGGGGGCCCACATGGGGGTGGCCGGCCAAGGAGGAGCTCCTCCATGGAGCTCCTCTAGCCTTCCCATTTTGCCCCTTTGGAAAATCCATATGATGGATTTTTTGGGTATTTGGGTTCCACCCTACCCCTTGGGATTTCCTATAAATAGAGCTGGAGAGGGACTCTCCACACTCACTCTTTCTCACATACAAGTGCCATGCAATGATCTGGCTTCTCTCTCCCTCCCCGCGAAATAGTTTCGTAGAACCGAAAGGCCGTCTGGGTTCTGGTGGGAACTAGTTCTGTACGGCGAAGCCCTGCCGGATAGATGACACCGTATGTGTGCAACCCCGTAGAGAGGATGTAGGTTCGATCTTTTTTTGCCCGAGGGGCTGTTCGAGCGTGCCTCCCGAAGGGCTGTCCGAGTGACCGTCCGAGATTCTGTGAGTGCCTCCCGAAGGGCTGTCCGTGACACCATCCGGGGGACTGTCCGACCGCCTCCCGAAGGGCTATCCGAGGGACTGTCCGAGGGGCTGACGAGGGAGTTCATCCTCGCGGTTGGGAGGTTGTAAATCCTAGCTGCGGGGATCTGCACTGACGATCTACATCGACTCTACTTCCGATGCGCTACGAGTCGGTAACAATCAGATCAAACCCTGTTTGCATCTCCATAGTGATCTTGGGCGTGCTCGCAGTTCCGGAAATTTTTGTTTTCTGCTGCTTTCCCCTACACGCCGGTCGACCAGCCTAAAATTGGGCCAGTCGCACCTAACCCGTTCGATGATTTCGTTCGGCCGTTCAGATCTTACCCCTTTCCTTCGTCCCCAACCTCCCACCCCTTGCAGCGCATCTAGAAAAGGAGAGAGCACAGTCGCCGCACGCGCCGCATCTTCTCTGTCGGGCTGCTCCTTCGCGAGATGCGACGGCGTTCATCGGTGTTGTCGGCCCCGACAGCACCAGCGCACTGTCGCTTGCCGCCCCCCTCGTCTCATGGCCGTCGGGATTGCAACGCGACTGCCGCTGTAACTTCTGCTGTGACTACAGCTCTAACACCGGCTGGTTCCAGCGCATGGTTCATGTGGTTGTAGCAAAAATCTCTCGCGTCACCGGCTCCGGCTCGCCACCATCGTCGACTAGCACCGCCATGATCCAGCAAACAATCTCAGTAACAAAACCTCCAATGATCAGTTGAAGCAAAACAAAAAGCCGGTTCCAGCCAACAATAACACCTCTTGCAGCAAAAATCACAGGAAGCAAATCCAAAAGAAGAAGTCGATGTAGCACAAAAAAGCATGTTCCAGCAAAACAAAAAGCTAGTTCCAGCAAAAAAACATGTTGGCGGTGAAAGGCGTACGGTTCCAGCAAAAATCAGGAAGCAAAAATCATAAGAAGGAATCGATGTAGCAAAAATACTAGCAGGTTCCAGCAAAACAAAAAGTTGGTTCCAGCAAAAAAGCCATGTCGGCGGTGAGAGGCGTCCGGTTCCAGCAAAAATCAGGAAGCAAAATCCATAAAGAAGAAGTCGATGTAACAAAAATACTAGCATGTTCCAGCAAGACATAAGCTGGTTCCAGCAAGAAACCCGTGTCGGCAGAGAGAGGGGCATCCAGTTGTAGCAAAAATCACAGGAAGCAAATTCCAAAAAAAAAGACGATGTAGCAAAGACACTAGCCAGTTCCAGCAAAACATAAAGCTGGTTCCAGTAAAACCCAAGTCGGCGGTGAGAGGCGCGTCCGATTCCAGCATCGGTGGACGCTGGTTCCCGCTCTACAAGACATAGGTTGCAACTCTGCCGGTGAGGATTGCAACAAAAACCGTCCCGTCAGCTGCGGCAGGACATGGCACCGTTACTCCCGCGGTTCCAGCACGCCGTCCCGCCGCGTGTTCCCCCGTCGCCACCCATATGCATCACCACCGCATCTCTGCGCCGGCCGCCTCGTGCACCATGAGGCACAACGCTCGTGCGTACGGGGGGAGTGGGTGAACAGGGGGCTGGTTCGAGCTTGCAGGGATAGCCATCATCGGCGAGCAGAGAGACGAGTGGTGGGAGGCTGGAAGCGATGCCGTGGAGATACAGTGGAGAGGAGCGATGCGGTGGAGATGCGATGGAGGCTGGAGTATTCTCTGCGAGTAGATAAGGCAGAGGGGAGGGAGATGTTGCGCGTGGGCCCCGATAGGGCACGTGGCTGCATAGGGCTGTTACAACGAGCGAGCTAGCCGGGGCGACCCGCGCAAGTTTCAGTCGCGCTCCGGCTGCAAACGTTTTCCAAAAAATAAGTAGCTCGTACATCTCGCAAAAGGTTGCCAAAGCTCGTACACGTGTTTCCTAGTTGTTTGTTTCTTTTCATGGAAAAAAAAATCTAAGGTTTGGCACGGCATACACGCTAACTTCACTGTTAGAGACGTCCACATAACCAATGTGAGGATGCTTCTTTCGGCTCGTTGATTTGGGGATCGGTATAGGTCGCCGGTTGTTTCTCAACACTATAGTAAGTCTCAACATCCCTGGTGGGACCCAGCGGCACACGTGGGGCCAGCACAGGTCGCATTGAAAAATCGTTCCTTCCGTGCCCCAGCGCTTCGGTCCAGCCGCGGCCATTCCATTTCCTCGCCCTTTCCAATCGATCACTATCGCCGCGTCTCGCTCAGAGCCAAGTCGTCGTCTTCCTTTCAGTTTGGGCTACCATCACTTCGAAATACCGAAGCACGTCACTCTGAATATTATCTCTCTATATCTCCATCAGACTAGCTCGCCCATTGTGTTAAACTTCTATGCATACAAATAAATATACTCCAATAGATGGGACATCACAACATGTCAAGTCTCAGTATAGACTTTTCTAAGGGACACATACATACATACATACATACATACAGTGTAGACTTTTCTATGGGACCCAATAGATGGGACATCACAACATGTCAAGTCTCAGTTTGTAAGTTGAATTTTGTTATCTGGGATACTTTTCTAGTCCTTTGGATTAACATCCAACCATCGCAATCTCATTTCTCACATATTAAACATGGGCTAAATTTACTCTAATAGTCCATCTGGATTGTGAACTTTCAGAGATGAATTATACACTAACTAATGTGCAATTTTAGTGGGCTGAGAATTTTTTTTTTAAATTCAGGCAACCTAGAATTAGCAAAAGCCAGTTAGAAAGATATACATCTAACTGTAAAGGTACACTCCCTCTAACGATTAGTAGATTGTGTACCGTAAAACGCCTCCTGAAGAAAGGAAATGTCTTTTTTTTAAGAGAAGAAGAAAGGAAATATTGATCAGCTCCTCAAAACTTATCGATAGCTTAAGTGATACTTTACTTATATGTAGTCCATCTAGCTAGTATTGCTTCAAGGCATTGAGGCCGTGCTTGGAATGGATGTATTTTAATACAGAGGTGTATAACTTACACGTGTAACTTACTGTCCGTTGTGCAAATTCTATCCAAAAGTGAAACGACGGGCCCAGGTGCGTATTTTTTACAAGGATATTTAAAAGAGAAACGGTGATCCAAACAGGGCCTAAGGGAACATCCTTGATATGATGATTCTCTGCAGACAATAGTCATTTCACACGATGTACGAAAGAAGATAATATGACATTGATGGCAGTTCACATGTTATCCCTGATTAGAATTCTGAGAAGGACAATAAACTCATCTCTACCTACTGGCATATATAGTAGCTGGACAAGGATCGTATTCCTATATATTACAATGTCTATGAACCTCTTGCTTTCTATTTTTTTGACAAACACCTCTTGCTGACTTAATTGAGTGAAACAAGACGTATATATATATATAAGGCATTGTATGGCATTACTCGAGAAATGGCCTACATATATGGGAAATATATTACACCTCATTTGTGTTTGCTTGTTCTGTGACTATTGGTCGATGAAACGATGGTATGTGAACAGGATTGGCAGGAATCAGTTGGAAAGTTTTTCAGCGAAGAAGGATACGCAGTATGTGTGCCTTTTGAACACGATGCCATCTAGGTCGTATGTGTTGCTTCCCATGTAGCTTGTATCCTAGAGTTGGCGCGTGTGGTGGCGCAAACGGTGGATCAAACAATCTGGTACCACCAGATATTCGGTAGCTAAATGATAATGTGGTGGTGCTCTGCTAGTCAACTCGGTAGTCGTCAAGTGAAAAACCTAGTAACTTCCATCGAATAGCCGGATAGTTGTCAAAATGTGGTGGTGATTTCCCACTAAACAATGTAACTGTTCTCTTTTTATGAGGGAACTTGGTAATCGTTAACTCAACAACCTGGTAACTTACTAGATAATATGGCAGGAATATGACAATGTAGTGGTACTTTGATTTCTTTGACACCATGATCATGTTGTGACATGTGGTTGATTTTCTAGTCGTTTTGCTTTTGTTGGATGTGATGATCAACAATGGTTGCCGGAGTAGAGAAAGTGGTCGGCGAAGATACGACGACGCTGGCGAGCATGTGCTGGACGAAGACAAAGGTCTGGTCGGCGGGATGAGATGTAGCTTGAAGAGGCCACGCCGGTTGCCAGTAGAAGCTTGACGGCGGTGCTCGAAGTTGGCGTGGAAGAACCCAACAGCGTGACAAAGACCATGTGCGGACGGTGACGATCATGCCTCTAGGGAGGCGGCGCAGCGGGCGCCACGATAGATGTCAACACGTGGGACGACAGACCATGTGACGCGGCTCTACGGCCCGTAGGGGCGACATAGCTACAACACACATGTCTGTGCAACTGCAGGGAGGACCTCGTGGCAGTGACGCTGTGGCAGCCCGTTGCTCGATCGGTGAAGATGCGCTCTTACGTGATGACGATCTTCACGGGATCCTGTGGAGGTGTGTGTAAATGGTGGATCAAACAGGTCGCGTGGTAGGGGTGGTGGCGTCTCGATCGGAGAAGGCGGAGATTATGGCTGGCGAAGATCGACGTGCAGATTGCGGAGAGGGAACGTAGGCGGGAGCGCCACGCGCCTCGCCGTGTTGGACGGTCGTGGAAGTGGCCGGTGTAGTCGGAGTAGAGGCGCACGAAGAGTCGGCGGTCGTTGGGTGATGCAAACCGATCTTAGATCGAAAAACCAGAAATGACCGGCAAGAGAAAAAAAAACCTGATCAATGGACCAGGAAAAGTCTAGGATAGCCGATCAACACGATCCGCGGACGAACCCTAGGTATGGGTTGCACATCCCCCGATGGAGATCTACCTCTCGGCGGCGGCACGGCGTGGAAGCTGCCATGGAGATAATGCAGATACCATGTAAGAGGAATAGAGAGGGGTGAATTGGTGGAATGGCTTGTTGTATTGTTGAGCCCCGTGGAGCCCCATGAGCGAGTATATATTTTGTACATGTCTTGGAGAATAAGAAGCCCTCGTAGAGATAAGTTACGAGAGAGAGATATATGAATCCTATACTACCAAATACACATATACCAAATATACTCTAACCCCTTCCCCTCCCGCATAGTCACAACGATAGCAGCGTAGACGATGAGACTGGAGAAGATACCGAAGGTTATACGCCAACGGGATGACAGAGAGCACAACTGACGTTGGGAGAGATTGGACGGTTGTCTGCCGGTGCGCCATCCAATGGTTGCCGAGGCGGCCGATTTGATCTGATTATCACCCCGCCGACGCGTAGAGTAGCCTTTTTTCATCAGAGGAAAAAAACTCAGTAGAATGAACTGAATCACAAAACAGAAATGAACAGAAAACAAAAAATATTTATTAGCAATAGACCCTAAAGCAAAATATATTATTAGCAATAGATCAATTAATTTGTTGCCTAAACACCGAGCGGCTCTATAGTCTCAACATAAGGGAATGTCTCATAGTTTTCGTCGAAAAAGTTTGGTTGCTTGTGCATCCTTGCAACCAGCGTCCCCTCATTCTGGTGGCCAACAAGCACCACTTCGTCACACGTCCTGGATAACAGCGTCCCTTTCGCGCGATGGCTATAATATGACGACCCTTTGCATGTGAGAACGCACTTGCCATACACGAAGTGCCGCCGCGGAATACATTCTCCGAAGTTGTACCGGTGGCGCCACTGTTGTCCCTCTTCCAGAACGCACTCGTCTTCCTTTCAGTTTGGTCTACTCCTCGCTATCGTCACTCGGAAATACCTGAAGCACGTCACTCTGAATATTATCCCTCTACATCTCTGTCAGACTAGCTCGCCCATCGTGTTGAATTTCTATGCATACATACATACAGTGAAGATTGCTCGCCTCTAACTAGACTTTTCTAGTCCTTTGGATTAACATCCAACCATCGCAATCTCATTTCTCACATATTAAACACATTTACTCTAATCGTCCATTTGGATTGTGAACTTTCAAAGATGAATTATACACTAACTAATGTGCAATTGTAGTGGGCTGAGTACTTTTTAAATATTCAGGCAACTTAGAATTAGCAAAAGCCAGTTAAAAAGATATACATAGCACAATGCGAGTTGAGATCGCGGCTTCGAAAGCTGCCGCTGAAACTTATTTCTTTTAGTTTTTCGGTTAGGTTAAGTGAATAAGAACGAGATATGTCATAAGGAATTTTCTATATTTAAATAGACGCCTCCCACTATGTATTTTCTCTGCATCTCCTTAAGCCATGTCTATTGAATTCATGCTCCAGCCAACTCATCCAAAAATCCGAACTATGGGAGAGGGCTGGACATTATACTTTCCAAACCCCCCCCCCCCCCCCCCCCCCCCATCACGTCTATGCTCCATTGGAGTCTATGACGTGGGCAGCGGAAGCGGGGGCAGGCCGCAATTAATTATTGCGTTTACTGGGTTTTGAACCCTAAACCTCTTGGTTGTAATCTTATGCACCTAACCAGTTCACCCATCAGTCCGAACTTTTTGGGTTGTGAAAACTGTTTGGGATGGCAAGACGGCATGCTCGATAACCTCATTGAATCAATTAACAGCAATTATAGTGAAAATCTTGAGGCTACCATTAAGGAGGCATATTAGCCTGTAATGCTGAATCCGTTCAACCTAGCTAGCAATCTACATACTCAAGCACGTTTTCCAGTGGCAGTTATTTTCATTTCTTGCTTCCATTCCGTTCTTGTCGACGGAGGAGAGCCATCTCATTTTCATACCTTGCTTCCACTCGTTTCTTGTCGACGGAGGAGAGCCATCTCCCACTGAAGGAACGTTTTCCAGGCATCAACAGATGCACTGACTAGATTGCTTACTAAAGTTAGTTTCTTTTGTCTTTACAAACAGTTAGGTAGCCTCGCTGGCCAAGACTCGAATTGACTATGATCTAAACGCACACTAAAGTGGATTTGCAGCATCCCTTTTCACCCGTGATGATAGCACCACAGCACCCGGCCGCGAGGAGCAATTGTGGTTTGTCACGCGTGGCTTGAGCTCCTTTGGCCAGACGTATCTGCACTACCAAATCAGCTAGTGGGGTATCTTGTGTCTCACCCTTGGCTTACATGCTGCTAATGGGTTGACTTGAGAAAACAAAGTGGCGAATTAGCTAGGCGAACAAAGCATGCTTGTGAACGTGCCCTGATGAAGTGAAGTGTCACCATCTCTGTAACAGCATGTAGGCACAATGTGTACCAAGGCAATTAAACTCAGACATTGGCTAACAGCAACTCGGTACCTACGCTAATATCTGTACTTGAGTTGTACCTACGCTTCTATCTAGCTAGGACATGAACTTGTGAACATGCGACCTCTAGCAACCCTAAACTTGAAAGAACATCGACCAATCCAGAGGTCAGACTGCTTGTAGTACGTTGAGACGCAAGGCTACTTGTTTGTTGCTTCGCTTCGCTTCTTTCTATCTAGGTCTTGATCAACCGGCCAGCAACCGCAGCGACAGGGATCATATGAGAGATGGAATCGAGCCTGCCGTGTAGAACGCATGTACGACATCTCATTTACTTCTGGGATTTTGGTTCAAAAATGCCAAATGGAGGCCAACCTCCTTGGAGGCCTTAATTTGAAAACTTCAAATTTTAAACTTTTCAGTTTCAAAAAATTCTGAAAATAAATACACATATACCTAGAGACATAATGTACATGTGTGTAAACTTTCAGGTCGAAATACATTAAAATTTAAGGTACACTGAAAAGACAAATCTGTGGCTTTTTAGCATATATATGTACTGTTCATCCTCAAAGTCAATGATTTTGTTTTTTCTGTGCAGCTCACATTTAAAGCTATTTCATCCTGAAATTTTATGCACATACACATTACATCCTTGTATACATGTGTATTTTTTCAGAATTTTCTGAAACTGAAAAGACAAATCTGTGGCTTTTTAGCATATATATGTACTGTTCATCCTCAAAGTCAATGATTTTGTTTTTTCTGTGCAGCTCACATTTAAAGCTATTTCATCCTGAAATTTTATGCACATACACATTACATCCTTGTATACATGTGTATTTTTTCAGAATTTTCTGAAACTGAAAAGTTTGAATTTTAAAATTTTCAAAATTAAGACCTCCATGGAGCTGTGTCTCCAAAAATGCCCTACTCATTTTGGTTGGGCTATACTCACATTATAAACTTTTCATTTAATAGACTAAGGGCCACACCCCGTCTAATTTGACGCGCTCTGCGTCAAATTGACGGCAAATCAAACAGAGGATAGCTCGTGGACCAGCCCATGAAATTCATGCATCTCCTCTTTATAGTGCTTTTCTTCGGTTATTCTCAGTTTTTTAACGGGTTTTCTTTTGAATAAACACCTGCCGCATTTTTTATCGGTTAAAAGAAACTATTGTGTGATAAAAAAATGGTAGCAAAATATAAACAATGTGGGCGAATTTAAATTTTTTACGAATATAACAATATTTCGGAATAAAATGTTTGAGAAATGAAAAAATACTCTCTCTGTCCCAAAATAAATGTTACTGATTTATTAAAGTGGTGATAAATCAGCCGCACTTATTTTGGGACAGAGGGCGTATTTGTGAAATCTGATAAATGTTCATGAATATTAAGTAATGTTCACTAATTTTGAATTTTCTTGGAAATTTTAAAAATAATTCGAATTCAATTTTTTTATGAATTTGTAAATATGCTTGCTAATTTAAGAAATGTTCGTCAATTTAAAAAGACTCCCTAGTTTTTAAAAATGTTCAATAATTTCATAAATCAAGAATAAACCAGAAGAAAACTAAAGAAAATATTTTAAAAATGCAAATAGTCAAATAAAAAAAATAGGAAGTAGAAAAACCAGAAAGAACCTAGACAAAAATGATTGAAAAAGAAAAGCACTCCAGAAAAGAATATAAATCGTCCACTTATAGCCTAATGGGCCTGGCTCATATCGCATCTCTATGTCCGGTTGGGCGACAATTTAAAGCATAGTGCGTCAAATAGTATTTGCCCACGGCAGGATAGGAGCGAACACACCCACATGTGTACACTTGGGTTGGTTCCAAAATGGCTAGTTTGTGGGGGTTATCATCGATTTACTATTTCACAGATTTAAAAAAATATTAGTTTGGTTTCAAGAAGTTCAAATAAAATCACAGAAATGAGAAAATGTTCGCGTTGTGCTTGTAAAAATGGTCATCAAGAAATTTGAATTCTTTTTCACGAACACTAGGAATTTATCTTGAAAAATAGTATCAAATATAAAAAAAATTCAATTGTTTTTAAAATATACACTATTTTCTAAAATTTTAAAAATTTATAATAATTTTTAATGACTTTACTAAAAAGTGTTGATGTATTGTTTTGGAAAATATTCATAAATGTAAAAGATGTTCAAGATTTGATTAAAATACCAAAATGAAAAAATGGTCACAAGTTTTTTTAATATTCAATAATTATTTTTAAAACGTTTATAATTGTCTAAAATACCTTCATGAATTTAATAAATGAAAATGAAAATTAAAACACTTAAGAACACAAAATTATTGAAAAAAGGAAGGTAGAAGAAAAAACGGGCACAACATAGCCCAAAAATAGATGACGAAAATCCAAACAAATTTATAAAGAAAAATTGCAAAAAACAAAATAAAAGAACTACGCATGGGGTTGGCCCATTTATGCCCGCGGGTGCACTTTTATTAGTTTCGTTTTGGTCTATGCATTCTATGTTTGCTGGTTTCGTCCTTCACTTTAAATTGGGTTCAGAAGTACTATGAATTGGAGCACAACATGAATGCAAATTTGCAAGTACGAAAGAGGTGAGCCTTGCTTCCTAGGCACAACCACCACAAAGCACACAAGTGTAGCCTAGAATGAAGTAATTGTGCATCTATAGCATGGTGCTTGTGTTAAACCTTTTTCATGTTGATTTGGTTCTTTTTTGTTGCTTTCCAACTTAATTTTATATAATCAACATTAGGGTCTCAAATGTTCACACGTTAGAAAGGATATGCACTATTGGTCAGCCCAACTGCCCAAGGCATACCACTAGTATTTTTTTGAATTAGTAAGCAACATCCATCTGCATCACTTGCAAAGATCTAAATTCAGAATCACATTCATCATGCGCTTGCTCTGGGAATTAGGATATTTCCCCCCAAAAATTAATTTTGTCATCATAGTGGAGCAAAAAAAATCTCCGTCCATCCCTATAGCCACTTTGGAAGAAACACACGAACAATGTGTCATCCTAAGACATTCCAGACCCACAACTACCTAAAACTACATGTAATGCACTTATCTAGCCAAAATATTACCTCCTATATAGCTCTCTATTTAATTCCACTCACTCCCTGTAGTGAACTAAAGATTCCCACTAGGCATGTGAACATTTCTTTATCCAACTTGGCAGGTAGCTTCATTTGAGAATATATCCAGTGAAATGCGAGAATCTGTGCACCCAATGATTTTGGACAATTAGATGGGAGAACAATGGAAAAAATTAAGATAGAGAGCAGGATGTGAACACGATGTCCAAAATGAACCTTAAATTTAATCAAACTCAGCCAATACTCTAATTTCCAACCGGTATTACATTACAAATGGTTTAATTTGGATTAAACTTTTATTGCAAATGTGTCAGACTTCCGACATCAACTGCAAGTTGATTTTGATGAAGTGCATAGTTTTAAATAGCGCGCTATGCCTCTTAGCGGCGGCCCTCTTCTAAATTCTATAGCAAAGCTATAGCGCGCTATTTAAAATGTTTGTTCATGTGTTTGGACCAAAATGCCTTAGCACAGGACCTCTTCTAAATGATATAGCATGCTATAGTGGAGCTATAGCGCGCTATTTAAAACCATGATAAAATGCGAGGTTGTTTTGCAAATGCACCAACAGTCCATCTCTAGGCCAAAATCGTATACATCGGTTTTTCATCGAACAACCCAATGTTGTGGGGTGCACTGGGTGGACATGTTTTGCTGTTTCACTAGATACATCTCAGCTTTGTTGACTCAATACGGCCATATCAAAAAAATTGAGATGATCAGTTGACACAAAAGGGAACCACGTCACCTGCCTAGACCAGACTCTTCACAATTGTTCCTAACACCTCTGCCTACAATTGGCTTTAGGCCACCTTCCAAGTGTCGTAAATCCTCCCCGACGGTGCTAGAGATTACTATACCTGATGCATCCCATGCCCATCATAGATGGAAGAGAATGGAAAAGGAAGTACATGACTAGCATCAAACTAGACACAACTTTGTGACATTAATTTCTAGTAGTCGCTCACAAGCTAGGCACCTTCTACCACATTTCAAAGACTTCACTGAGTCACATATCATAACAGCTATACATATGCATCCATCTTAATTCATTCATTGAGGCATGGTTTCTGTAAAGTTTTCTACCTACTTTCTACCTGCTTATATGCCTTGTTAATTAATTCATCACTGATATAATACTCTTGCTTTCACCATTGTATATAGACACACACACACACACACACACAACATAGAGAGAGAGAGAGAGAGAGAGAGAGAGAGAGAGAGATTGTTGTCGAAATGTGCCCTACAAATTTATTTGCACAATCTTAATCAACCAAATGACTCTCCAGAGAAATCCATCTCATAATTCCATGTCCAATCGAACTATATCTAGGCAATAAATTACCACATTGCTATGTCATACTCAAGAACATAACCCATTGGATAACATCTGATCCATGAGACTAGTTCATATATATAATTTCATCAAATTTGTAACTTAAACTGTGTAAGTCACATTAGTGAGATAACCATAGCTTAAACCCAAACATAACAATACAAAGCAGAAAATTGACACAAATATGTACTCGCTCCGTTCAGGTTCATAAAGCCAATAAAATTTGAGATTTACTTTGACTATCAACTCGACTATTAATATTTAATTTTTGTGCTATAAAGTTATGTCACTGGAAATTTTTCTCAAATATGAATTCAACAGTATACCTATTGTGGTATTTTTCTTTTTCATGGTCAAAATTAGTCTCAAACTATGTGCAGTCAGCAATGTACTATGTGCGATGTAATGTGTGAATGACCGTCAATCGCAAGAGTAATCAACGTGTTGGATGATGATGACACCAGTAGGGTGGTCCAAAACCTCATTTTTCGAAGCCCTTGTTCCCCAGCACCTAATGGTGCGTTTTGATCTTGTGTCATTGATGCCTATCTATGCAAGGCTTTTGAGCTACGACCTCCTACGTTGGCAAGGCTACTAGTTTCGTCCAGTTAGCAATCTACATACTAAAACACGTTTTTCAATGCCTATTTATTCATCTTTTGCTTCGACTCGTTTCTCGCCAGTGGAGGAGAGCTATCTCATTTTCATCTTTTGCTTCCATTGGTTTCTTGTCGTTACCCATCTCCTATTGAAGCAAGGTTTTCCTAGAATGGAAATATGAACCAGCTAGAATGCTTAGTAAAGTTAGTTATTTTTGTCTTTACAGAACAACTAGCCTCACTAGCTAAGGCTCGAATTGACTCTGATCCTAAGATACACTATGCTCTATTTATTTGGGCTTCTAGGAGCAGCTTTGGATGGGAAAAAACTAAACCCCAAACAAACAACTATTTACACCTGTTGTGGTCTCATAGGTGGAAGTTGTTTGCACTGTTAAGGCAACCTTCCAGCCGAAAGCACATCAAGATGTACTTCAGCTATGAAGCGGGTTGGGATACCATCCGTTTTGTAAGGCTAACCATGCCCTTTCACTCAATTGATGAAGAAATTGCCATCTTTTGGTCCTAACCGATCCCAAGAAGAGCCCACACCTACTCTACTCCCATACATCGTCGGACTTCGAGCTCGCCGCTGGCAAATCAAAGCTCCATGGTGGAACCGTCGCGCCAGGAAGACCTCGTCGATGAAGAGGGTCCATCCAGATGAATGAGAGACAGAACCATAGCTCGCAATCGAAACTCACAACCGCGCCAACAGTTATTTTGTCAAACAACTAACTTTCATCACATCGCGTTCTCAGAATCGCAGCTTTGTCACCGTGGCAAGTTTACAACTGCTTCTGCAGCCCAAACAAACAAGATCTAAAGTGGCACTGGAGAATCACTTTTAACGTGCTGATAGTGTTAAATTTTGATCTAAATTCATATAAAGTAGTATGGATCAGTATCGACCTAGGTCACCTCTACTATACATATATCCTTTGTAAGCCACCGCACATGATAAGTTGATCAGTTGTAAATCTCCAGTGTTTGTAACCTCTCCTGATATAGTGAAGTTTCGCTGGCTAGCGCCCTTGGTTTTTTCCCCTTCGTCTTGGACGGGTTTTCCACCTTAAAATCTTGTGCCTCTTTGTTGTGTGGACCTTCTACTCTGTTTTGCCGTATCTCTAACAGATAGCACCCAGGCGCGGGAGCAAATATGGTTTGCCACGTGTGGCTTGTGGTCCTTGGCCAGGCGTATGTGCAAATACCAAATCAGCCAGTGGGTCATCTTGTGTCCTTCCTTGCTACAAGGTGCTAGTGGGTTGACTTTAGAAACCAAAACGGGTAATTAGGCGAACAAAACATGGTGGTGAACGTGACCTTATGAAGTGAAGTGTCATCTCTAGCTCTAGAGAAAAATGATGGATTGTCCAAGTTTCCTATCTTAAGGAAAAGACTTCACCAGAATTTGTTTTTCTTTTGTGGATAAAGATTGTTCCACTGTATTAACTGTATAAGAGCAACTTTAGCAGAGTCATCATATTGCCCCGATCGGCATAATAATTGTTATTATGGCGATTTTGGTCAAAAAGGGCACTCTAGCAGAGTTGTCATCTTGTCAGGAATCACCATAATTTGTAAGCGCACTTCATATCTGGCCTTCCAGTCGCCATATATGACATCTCGGGGTTGCCTTTTGGAGCGTGCTCTATATGATAGTTACATGTAATACTGTGTGGCGCGAATGAAACTTCAGATGGGGTCCCCCACCTTACATGGGACGGAAGAGAGGGTGGGAAAAAAAGAATGTCCAATTGACGAGTGGGTTCTATGATTATGAAGGCAGCACATATAAAGACTCCGAGTGTTGCAATTCCTCTCGAGCCTCCATAGTTTTGTTTTTGAAGTGCACTTTATAACAATTATGGAGGATGTACTTTTGGCGACTGCTAGAATTGCTTTTAAGCAAGAGGGGGGCATCTTGCTACAATATGTACCGAAGCAATTAAACTCAAATCTTCACTGACAGCAACGTAGTACCAAACCAGACGTACCGTACATTCTCTACATGAGTTGTAGCAACGCTTAGCTAGCAAGGACATGAACATGTGTCCTCGCAACAAAAGGACTTGAACCTGTGAACTTCGACCTTTACCTACCTAAAACTTGAAAATACATCAATTGACCCTTCATGGCAGCGAGTCATGCCAACGATTCCTATCCAAGCTGCACAATCCGTAGGTTACAACGTCGCCTGCTGGCGTTGAAACACTTCTTTGTTGCTTCGCTTCTTTTCTTTCTTCTCTCTCTGACTAGATCTTAATCAACCGGCCAGCAACTGCAGCAACAGGGATCGCTCATCTCAAATTCAATTAAATCTTCAGTTTGAAGATGAACCCAGGATGATTTTGTTAAACAGTATCAAAAGTTTGTGTAAGACAAAAGAGATAAATAAAGAATAAGACCACAGCCGGTAATCACATAGCGTATTACTGGCATGCCAACCAAACCGCTTGAATATCCCCAGCCCGTGCCACCACATCCAAACAGCTTCATCAAAAGGCCATATGCTCCTAAGCGTCCGCACGTACGCTAGAGTAATGACCACATATGGATCCAAGCAGTAGCTCTAAAGATAATGTGCATTTTTTTGAGTATTTGAACGATTAAAAACAAAGTCATTTCGGAGATGTCCCTTAAGTTTGGGATGAATACCAACCAACCACTTCCAAAAAATTTGATATAATTGTTCGTGAAGGAAGGTTATATGCTACAAAAATCGTACGCCAAATCAAAGCGGCAAATGGGCAGGAAAGAAAAAGGTGATATTTATAGTTTTCTCTTAATTTTGAAAGCAACTCTTTTTACATCCCTGTCAGTTTCTTTTCATCATATTATCTTTAGTGACAATTACCCTTGGTTAGGGCTGGAAAAAAAGCTCGAAGCTCACGAGCTAAACGAGTAGCTCGTGACTCGGCTCGAATCGACTCGAACTCGAAGAATAACGAGTCGAGCCAAGCTTTAGTTTAAGATCGTTTATAGACCGAGTTAAACGAGCCGATCTCACGTGTACTCGTGTAACTCGTTAGGCTCGGTACAAAAGATCATCCAAGCACCCCGCGTCCCAGGCGCACAAGTTGTAGCTATTAGTTATCAAAATCTGATATGGTTTGGCATTGCAATTTGCATAGGTACTCAAAATATATGTATATGAAATGCTGGACATGTGGCAGTGGAAGACCTTTTGGTAGATGCTAGCAACATATGATGGATGGATGATGGATCATCAGCAATTCAACATTGATGTCACAGCTAGTACAACTTATGCTTAATTTTTCATCTCTCTATGAATTGTGGTCTGTGCACTTTAATGTAATGTGAACCTTGGAATATTATGCTGCATGAATTTTGGACTGTTAAGCTACCTACAAACTGATAGTGGGCTTCTATGTGGAGTTTTTGCTTTTCGTACTTTTTGTTCGCATAAGTCTGATTATTGTGGTCATATGATTGTGGATTACTGACTTGTTGTCGTGACAAGGAAATTACAATTGTTTGGTCATGTATATGTTACTAACTTGCTGATTATTGTGGACTTGTGGTCATGTACAATTGTTTGTGGTCAATGGTCATGTACATGGTACTGATTTGTGGATGGTACTGACAATTGTAAGTTAAGCTCCTACATGCTTAGAATTGTTTGTGAACATTGTACATGCATGTATAATATGTACATTTTACATTCCCAAGTAATCATTTTTATCATATTCGTAAGGTTTTATGTTCATATCTTTAACGAGCTTAACAAGCTAAACGAGCCAGCTCGCGAGTTATACGAGTCGAGCCAATCTTAGATTTGAGCTCGTTATAGTAACGAGTCGAGTCGAGCTAGCTCGCTAAAGAAACGAGCTTTAGCGAGTCGAGCCAAGCTGGCTCGACTCGGCTCGAATTCCAGCCCTACCCTTGGTTGTAAAAATCACATGAAAAATTTAATTTCAGTTGACACTTTGGTCTTCAAATATGATGCCTGTGCAACACCGGCCCAATATTAATGAGACCTCGCAACCACGTTTAGCTCAAGAGATATCAAAGTTGCATGTCTGTAGCTTCTACGGTCTCCATCGGCATTTGTAGGAGTTTGTTGGGACAGTGACGTTTCCACCCAAATCGATCAGGCCAGAATCATGCGATATTTTATTCAATTCGATGGGAATAGCTATGCACAAGTTCTAAACCTGAAACTTACTATGTCTTTGTTTTTCTGAGATTTTTACACTTCCACCTTTAGTTGGTTCCCACTGCTCGGGTTTGCCATTAGTTTTTCAACCTACTCCACAATTTTGCATCTCCTCCACTAAATTTATGTTAAATGAATTCACATTTTTGCCCGTCCGCATCGTTTGCATCAAGTTAAACCCTTTAACCGCATCTTTTGTCCTAAATGCCCCTGGGAAATTAGCAGAAGGGATCCTTCGGGTATGTCGCTTACATGTGGGACCAATACTTAAAATAAGAGAAAAAATGAAGTCAGAAACTTACGTCAATTATAGGTGGTACCATGGGACCCACCTAAGAGAAAAAGAATAAAAAATGTAACGATCCTCTTCTTCTTCTAGATCCACTTCATCCTCCAGCTGTTGGTGTCGGCACAAGCACCTATACCACGTCACTAGCACCACGAGGCCGGAGAGGCCGAGCAACCAGCCACCGAGTTGGACAAGGAGGGCGATCACTGCCTGTTGTGCCTCATTATCATGAGCATGTGGTGGTCTTGTTCAGTGTGAAGCAACAAGGGGTGTATTTAGCTCTAGAAATGGTTGTCCCGATGCCTTCCAGGCCTATTAACTAGTATCCTAGGGCATCCCGCATGCCTGCAACTTAACTACTATTTCTGCGAGCTGAAACTAGCTTGGAGGAAAAAAAACTTGGATATGTCAAACACTTTCACCGCTTTTAGATGGTCTATGAACAGTCAAACCAGGAAGAAGAGAGAAAACTACCAAAGTGTTTTTGTCTAGAAGTGAAGGGTATATGTATCTGCCGCATCCAGTTTGCTGGCTCACTCTTGTAGGTGTACAATTGATGTGTATTTATCAGTAGCTAGCCACTTTCACTATGTCAGATTGAACTTGAGTTGCATGTTCTTCCTCTTTCCCCTCGATTCCCCATGCTTGTATCCATAAGCTCCCTTGTAATCACTACTAGACTCAAATTCATTTGTGAGTGATAATAGAATGAGAGAAATGCCATCGGTACCCTAACATCTGTATCATAGACACCCAACCTCCCTTCTCCTGAGTGCTAGCGCAGCTCGTCGAGACACGGATCCTCCGCCACGCTCGCTTGCAACTGGAAGCCATGGATCCATCAATTAAGGACTACCTCAACAAGCTGAACTCCAACCTCGACGAGTTAAGCATCGATCTTCGTCATAACACGATGTTGATCAAGTACTAGTTGTCCAAACTGGACAATTTGGTCACATGGCAGCCCGATCTAGAGAAGCAGTTGTCAGAGCTCTCCATGGCGGTCGCTGAGCTGCAAGCAGGACGTGCCTCTACACCAGTGATGTCGAGGAGGTGATGATCAAACTCGTCAGTACCGCACCACCCGTGACAACCGGCAGCCACCTCGTCGCAGGTACTAGCATGGCAGGGGCTATCCATAGGTCTTAGGACCACGACGATGCATATCTACTATGGGAGCGGGCGTCGGTGCACTCACTGATGCCTCTCCTGACCAACGTCGATATCGCCTCTTCGTCTCTCCTATCCATTCCTTCGCCATTTGCACATGCCAGCAGATCCTTGCGGGGATCGGCCAGGCTCACCCCTTTATTACTTTTCCCCAATTCACGGAGAAAAATACCCGCCCTGGTAAATGTTGTGTGAGCTTGTACCTCCAAATATTCAACATACAGGAGTCATTTTTGGTGCCTATGGCTTCCTTGAATTTCTTAGGATCAACTTGTAATTGTTTGCATCCAGTTCAAAACAAATTGGCTGGGTTTGACAGGGAATCCTATTATTCGCTTTTGTTAACACGCGAGGCGATTGCAACCAAGATCACAAGCAATGAATTGGTCAATATTGTCCATCTTCATTTCTTGGAGGCACGCTATATGGTCGAAGGATGATGCAATCAACTCATGAACATTCGCACGTCTCACTTGTTATGATCGCTATGTCTATGTACAATTGACAGGGTTTTCACTAGTAAAGCTTTATCCCCAACACATGTAAACTACCAATGTATGCACTCGTTCCCTTTGTTGTCTACACTACAACGTAACACAGAACACTGTTTACGGTGGTGAGTACATGAATGAAGATATCCCATATCGGTGGAAGGCCCTCCACCCTCTTGATCTTAGGCATGGTTTCTGTCTAATATGACATTGATGCTGCCGGTATTGTTCTGTTCTCGTGTGCGTGATTTGACTATGTGCATCTTAGTCATGCGAAGGAGGACGGGTGCATGCTCACTATGTTTTGTATTCCCTTGATACTATATTATGAGTTAATAAAATCACCTTTAATCGAAAAAATGAATTGCCATGCGTCTGCCCAAGCAATTGGGCCCTATCACATTCCAGCCGAGGAAGTATAGTTTTGCTCAGTCGGTAAAAACTTGCATGATCTCGGGACACTTGTCCAAGACAACTACCAAAAGTAGCCTCAGGGCAATACAAGCTCTAGAGTCTAGCTCCTCGTATGACAAAGCCACCCACAGCGGGGAAAGCAGAAGGATAGTTGCTTATTCTACCGAGATACAACACTACTCTGCCTCAGAAGCTACCTAGACAAGACTATACAACATGGCTACATCATACGTCTCTACTTTCTGCTTTGCTTTTGGCCAGTATCCAAGTATCGAAACTCCTTTCATGGTGGTGCTAGAGATTACCGTTTTTGATGCATCCCATGCCCATCAACACAAGGAAAAAGGAAAACTGGAGTACCGAGCTAGAATTGCCTCAATCTGAATACACATCTTTGCGACATTAATTTGTAACAGCCACTCCACTTTCTAGTAACCTTGTGTGATATTTCCAACACTTCACTGAACAACATATTACAACTTCACTTATATTGTTATATATGCAATGATCTGGCTTCATTTAGTGCAGCATGGTTTAAATAAATTGTTCTGCCTACCATCAATCTACTTAGCTTCTTACATATGTGTCGTTAGTTCATTGTTGCTATTCCATTTTGTTCCGTGATATTTATATGTTGTAAGTGAAATTAATGAGCATCTGCCTTTCACAAGTGGCCGCTATCAAAGCTCATGAGCTGTTCATCACCTTTGGTTACATTTCAAACACTTTATGGAACGACTATATTTCAAACACTTCATTGAACAACATATCATAGCTTCTATTGTATATACACATCACTTTAGCTTCATTCAGTGCGACAAGATTTAAGGAGTAAATTACTCAAAACCACCACAACTCGGGTATGACCCTTAAAAACCATCACCTTAAAAAAACAAAAACAAAAACCAATCATGTTTGGTCCGAGTCATTTATGAAACCACTGGTTCTGACAAGAGTGCACTAGTGCAGAAAAGCCTAGCTATGGCGTGGCAAAAACAGCCTTGCTGGCGTGGACACCCGATGCCACCAATATGGCGCCATTGCTAAAAAGTAGTGGTGACGTTGCAGCCCACGTCAGCAGTATTCTATGTGCTGCTGGCGTGTCATATGTCCTACGCCAGCAGTAACTTCATCTTAACACTGTCGTTCATGGTTGACCAACGCCAGCAAATAGATTTTTTTGTAATAAAAAAGAAGTTTACTTGACGAACTAAATAATTGTACTCAATAGATACTCATCAACACTAGCTACTTACTCATTAACAAAAGCTGCTCATGAACTTAACAAGTTAATTAAACTTCACAAAAAGTTACTCATCAACTCTAGTTACTCATCATCAACTAAGATGGACTAGCTAGTTAAAGAAACTACTCTTCATCAAGAATTACGCTCAGCTGGCGAAGCTTCTTTCTATTGCCCTCTCCATCTATTTTTAAATGAGCTATATCCATCTTGAGCTCATGCCTCTCTGCCCTGAGGAGTTTTCTCTCCTTCTTTAGCTCATCCCTCTCGTCCCTCAGCTTATTAGTCTTCTGAACGAGTCGAACAGTCTCGTTGCGCAGCTCTTTAATCTCCGTCTTTAGCGAGGCATTCACCTCTTGCACGCTGTTGATGGTATAGTTATGAGCCTGTAGGAGATCTTTGTTGAGCATGTCCACATCGTACACCTCCTCGTTGTTGCCTCCGGAATTGGCCATGACCTGATGCACTTTAATTTGTTAGACACATAAATAATTTGTTAGACAAATTAGTTCAACATATGCACTCATAATTATCTAACACATGGCAGTTTCTACACATACAAACACATACAATTCACCACAAAAATAGTGGCATGTTTGGTTGTCATCCACACTTGTGTGCCACAAGTGATGTTTGGTTGTCATCCACACAAGTGTGGATGACAACCAAACATCACTTGTGGCACACAAGTGTGGATGACAACCAAACATGCCACTGTTTTTGTGGTGGCCAAATTGGTCATCCACACTTCTGTGCCAAATCAGTGCGAAATCACATTTTGATTTGGCACACAAGTGTCATACAAGTGTGGATGGCAACCAAACATGCCATGTGTATCAAAATGTGATTTCACACTGATTTGGCACTGCTTAAACATGTGTATCAAAATGCCTAGAGCAAACCCAAATTATCTTGCACTTCACATTGTAGTTTCCAACAAATTAACTCCTAATTTTCCCTATCTAGTCAAATTATGTTGCACCTAGCCACTTCACACTGGAGTTTCTAACAAACTGAAACCCTAGTCACTTTACATTGGAGTAAATGCCGTGGAGGGGATGAACTCACCGACGATTTGTACTCGATGCCGTGGAAGGGGATGAACCCTAGCAGTCCGTCGCCGCCGTCACCGAAACCCTAAGCGATGCAAATCCAACGAAATCAAGTCAAACGAAATCAAACCAAATGAAATCAAATGGTTCTAGTGTAGGGCAGAGAGAGAGAGAGAGAGAGAGAGAGAGAGAGAGAGAGAGAGAGAGGGAGGGAGGGAGGGAGATTTACCTGTTACCTAACGATCGGAACCCGCCGGAATCTGAGGGAAACGACCGGAATCCACCGGCTAGAGAAAGGGGATCGAGAGAGCGATGGCAGAGAGAGGGGGAGCGGCGGCAGAGAGAGAGTAAGGGTGAGACGAGGGGGCCGTTGCCCTCGGCTTTGACCCCCACTGCCTCCTAAAAATTTAAGGGCTTGGCCCAATAAGCAAAAAAACTAAATTTAACAAATAATGTAATACAAAATAAAAGCAATATAATATTCTTAATTTAATAAAAATAATATTCTTAACTTAATAAAAGTAATACAAAATAGTAATGGTACTTTAATAAAAGTTAAAACAATATTCTTAAATTAGTAGAAGCAATTGAAATAAAAGCAATACAATATTCTTAATTTAATGAAAATAATATTCTTAACTTAGTAAAAGTAATACAAAATAGTAATAGTACTTTAATAAAAGTCAAAACAATATTCTTAAATTAGTAGAAGCAATTGAAATAAAAGCAATGCAAGATTCTTAATTTAATAATAATAATATTCTTAACTTACTAAAAGTAATACAAAATAGTAATAGTACTTTAATAAAAGTCAAAACAATATTCTTAAATTAGTAGAAGCAATTGAAATAAAAGCAATACAATATTCTTAATTTAATAAAAATAATATTCTTAACTTAATAAATTAAAATAAAATAAATACAATATTCTTAAATTAGTAAAAACAATTAGACCCCACGTCATGTAGTGCTGACGTGGCAACCCGTGACACGCCACAACTAAACATAATAGTGCTGGCGTACCATGTCATACAACGCCAACACTATATTACGCCTTGTACAAATTGTGGGCCCCATATACCCGTGACGCTCATCTATTTTTCGACGCCACCACTATGTCCCTATTACTGTCGTAGCAAATAAGCCAACGCCACCACTATTTAAAAAAAATAGTGCTGGCGTTGATGGAAAATGGCGCGCCACCAACGATAGTTGTGGCTAGCTGTTTTTCCACTAGTGGTGTATTGACACGAAAATTGATGACTCGGTTGCACGGTTAGTGCTGACTGGGTGGTCAGCCCCTTAGAAACATCATATTTTTGTTTTGAGAAAAGTCAAAGTGCAAACTGAACCCTGAGTACACACAAGATTGATTCTGCCATATTCACAAGAGCACACCACACCAGTGTCCGTCACAGATGCGTCGAGGAGGCGCTATGTCGCGCTAGAGCCTTCTACATAAATCTGTACACTTCGGATCCATAAATCTGTACACTAGTGACCGTCCATGTTAACATCACCAATAATTTGGTGGTCTTTTTTTTCCTTTTAGAAAAGGATGATAACCCCTGACCTCCACACCATATATTATTCATTATTCAAATCCAGTAACCGAACAAATTTGATCCAGAAAAGAAAACCCGAGGTTGCATGCCTCGCGGCAGCAACTCAACCAAACAACCACTAGGCTAAGTCTTGGAATCGCCGCACGTGCACCGTTGATGAAGAGTCCAACCCTAGGTCGATCTTAACATTTTCACCCCCAAAGCCAAGCTTCAAGCCACCACTTTCAGCAAGGAAACAACATAGGTGCGCATCGGCATAGCCTGATCAGAGATCTAGTGTTTCCACCGTATTGTGCATGCTCATCATTGAAGCCGCCTCTACCATCATGACTTGTCCGGTATGGTGGTTACCGACACCTCATTAGTTGGAGACTGCAGGATGAGATACCGAAAGACAAAAACGATCCACACCGCCTCGCTTCCAATAATTGTCGCACCACCTTTGATCCAGCAACAACAGGTAAAACATGAGACCTCCGTCAGAGACACCGTGCATCACCTGCGGGCAGCAGGCATGACTTGAAGTCTCCGCATGAGACATCGTGTGTAGCCCTCGCTGGCGACAGGCATGACTCAATGCCTTCGAAAGAGACGCACGTGTCATCTGCCGAGCCGCATCGAACCCGATCTGTTGGTGGAGAGGGCGTTCCATACGGCCACGAGCCTCAGAAAGGTCGTCACCACCTCAAGAGCAAGCCTCTGTGTCGTCCACACGACCAGGGGCGCTGCCTTGTCGAAGAACCTGGGCCGCTGCCCCAAATGCCAAACTCCTGTGTCACCGAGATGGGACGAAACAGCACATCAGCCACCACCGCGGCGCCGAGGAGAGACCGCCGCCGAAGACGCTGATATAGCCACCCAATATACATCGCCCCCAGCCCCCGTCCTCTCTTCCACATCCTACGGACGCGGTGGGGAGAGCTACCACCACGGGAAAAGCAAGGGCACCCATACCCCCGCCCTCCTACAACACCGCAACACCATCCCACCGCCGAGCTTCGCACAATGATCCAGCTGCAGGAGAAGAGGGCCTATTCCCATACTCGACACGCTGCAACCGTAGAGGAAGACGCAAAGAAGATCCCGCGTCGATGGCCCAGGAGACCGCCGGGAACCAGGTCCCTCCCGCCCCCATCACCGGCGCCGCACGGCATTGTCCGACAGCGGCCTCCGATCGGGTAAGAGAGAAGGAGGAGGATGGTGGCGGCGTCCGGCTAGGGTTCGCCCTGCTTCTTGGTTAGTTTCTCGGCTGTACAAGAATCTCGTCTTGATGTGCATGTGCGGGAGTATGTACAAATTTTCGTTGTCTTCATATTTTAATGTGATGTTGCACCGGCTCCTAGTCATATATCTTTTCCAGTGGCTATTGGCAAATCTCCCAGCACCGGAACTCCTTCAAGTCGCATTGTGTCACATTCATGAAATTAAATCTCCCAAGAAAATTAGTCGCATTGTGTCACATTCATAGCGGAGCTATAGCTGCTAGGGATCCTCCCCGCAACGCTATTTCCACCGCCGTGAAATGCTCTGGCAATCCCACTAAAGGGCCCTAAATTTCAGCATAACCTACAAAAATCCTCCCTCCCGACTGGAAAAGTGCCTGCGGTAGCCGCGATTTCCCGCTATAGCTGCGGAGATAAGCCGCCGTGAAATCATTTCTTTCTTTCGCGATTTAAAACTTTGGACACATTTCCAAAAATTCACTGAACAGCATGTTATAACTTCTATTGTATATATGCACCAATTTACCTTCAATTCAATTAGGCACGATTTGAATAAAGTTTATGTGTATCTTGTATCTTCTTTTATGTTTCCAGATGGCCCAAGATTTGCATGTACTAAAGAGATGATTCTTATTCCCAGGCACCGGTTCGACAAAGAACAAATGTTTAGCCTGGAGTGAAGTAGTTGCGCTGCTATAGCATCGCCCTTCTGTTAAAATATTCTCATGGTGATATTGCTTGGCTACTTTGTTTCCTGATCCAACTTAACTATAAACAATCAACTTTTTCTGTACAAATTCACACCATAAAAATGCTCACTGGTAACTCTTGATTTATATTTATACAGACTTTATAGCAACATCCATCTTCATCACTTGCAAAGATTTAAATTGGAAATCACATTCCTCACTCACTTGCTCTGGGAATTTGGACATTTTTGTATCTATAAAATTAACTTTGTCATCATAGTGGAGGGAAGAAAATTTCTCCATCCATCATGATAGACACTAGGGTAGCAACACAAGAACAACGTGTCAACCTAACACTACCCGAAGCCACTAGTCTCTAAAAACTAAGCGCAATGCATTCGTGTAACCAAATTATTACCTTTTATATACCTTTAGAGTTAATTTCGGCCGCTCTCTGTAGTGAACTGAAGATAGACATTTGCAAATATATTTATCCGATCTGCAGGTAGTTTCATTGATCCAATATGTTCACACCAACTAAAGTGAGACAATCGGTTGACACAAAAGACAAGACATCAGAGAATAGCAAGCAGCGACTTCAAGTTGTCTTCATAATTGGGATGATCACTACTCATAAAGACTATGCATATTGGTTTCTTCGGACGTCTATGGCTTCAGTTCTTTCATGACCAGCCGCCATCTGCCGCAACTCAGTCCGGACGGTGTTAGAGATTAACATCCCTGATGCATCCTATACCCATCATATTTGCATGAAAGTGAAAAAAATGAAGTACATAGCTAGTAGTCTAGCATCAAATCGGACACATCTCTGCGACATAATTTGTAGTACTCACTTACAAGTTAGACCCCTTCTGTCACTTACATTTTAAACACTTCACTGAGTGACATATTGTAATAGCTAGCTATGTATATATACATCGATCTGGAGTAAAGTTTTCTTCTCACAGTTTACCTTCTTATATGCATCGTTAGTTAATTCTTCACTGACATAGTATTCCAGTTTTCACCATGTACCTAAATGGTATTGTTCAGTTCCACCCTTAGGATTGATAACATGGATGAGGTCACAAACACACAATAAAAATCATATGGCCAAAGACACATCGCGCGCCTTCATTGTTCTCTTCATTTCTGTCGCAAATTCCACGGTGTTACCACTTGTGATTTCAGGACCGTATATATACATATCTCTACAAACCCATAAGCCGGTTTTGTTACCCGGCTTCTTGGGTCACTCATGCGTGATACAATCTCCACAATCTGATCTCAGCTGGGGAACATGTAGGCCGTTCATTTTACAATGGTGGGTTGACTCTGTTTCACTCTAGGTTAAATCCATATACATTCGCTACCGAACACCCACCTTACAATGGGGTAGCGTTGCTATGACAACTGGTATTTGTCTCGTCGGTGAAAAAAGATGTCGAGTAGCCCCCATCGCCTTCTTCATGCTTAATTAGAGCCCATTCCCCGAGTTTACTCGGCCTTCTGCCTCGCGCAGCCCTCCTGCATCGATTCCTCACGAGCCTATTCGTGCATGGCCAGGTATGGCAGCTTCGGTCCTCTGGGTAATGACCTCGGAACTGGTCATGGAGAGATTGATTAGGGCCACTAGGTTAGCCATTAGTCTTTGATGGTGTATGAAAAGGTAGGTTACTGGTTTCATCAATTGGAAGAGATGTTGTACAGTGAAACAAATGTAGTGGGCAGTCATTCCTGCATGCTTTGATGTTTCGGTTTCTTTTTTTTATCTTGAAGCTGAAGAGTGGGGTAAAAGAAAATTTGCCAGATATGTACCAACCAATTCGATGTCTTCCTATTCTAACGAGATGCAGCTCTACAGCTTCTACTATCGATGTAGGTTCACTAATTGTGGCAAGATTTTAAGCAACCTTTTCTACCTACCATCGATCGGCTTAGCTTCTTACTCCCCCCATTCCTTTTTACTCTGCGTATAAGATTTGTGTGAAGTCAAACTTTGCAAAGTTTGACCAAATATATATTTAAAATATCAACATCTACAATACAAAAAATATATAATATGCTACATTTCATAGTGAATCTAATAATATTGTTTTGGTATTGTGAATGTTGACACTTTTTCTATAAGTTTGGTCAAATTAGAGATACTTTGACTTCAGATAAAACTTATATGCAGACTAAAAAGGAACGGCGTGAGTATATATGTTTGAATAGTTGATTGTTGGTATTCCTTTTTTTGCCGTGATATTTGTATGTTGTAAGTGAATTAATGAGCATCTGCCTTCATCAAGTGGCTGCTATTAATCTTGATTAATCAGCTACTCATCATATTTCGTTACATTTCAAACATTTCATTAAAACTACCTAGCGTAATTTCAATTGTAAATATGTACCTAGGTTCATTCAGTGCAACACGAGACAAAGAGTAATTGCTAAAAACAACGACCACTAGGATATGATTCTTTAAGAAAATTCACTCTTTGAAATTTTCAGAAACCAACATATTTAAGGTGTTTCATTCATGAAACCACTGATCATCGATTGAGAGAGCTTTGACACGAAAATTGAAAACTCGGTCGTGCAATCAGTTCTAACTGGGTTGTGTGGAGGAAACTGCCTTCGCGTCACTCCCTCCCCAGGGGCGACTCGGGTGGCGACAAAATCGCATCGACCTCTGGCCGCCTCTCCTTCCCATCCACCTCCTCGCCATCGCCGGCGCCTCCTGCGGGCAAAGCTCGCGTGGAGCAGGCGGCGGCAGGGCTCCTTCGGTGGCGGGCGGCGTCTTCCACGAGCAGGGGAACTCCTGGCGGCGCGGCGTCGGGCGGAGGGTGACGACCGGAGCGGCGTCGCGTCTCTCGCGTCTCGGCCGTCGGCGACCTGCAGCTTCTCGGCCTAGGGACGCAGGTGCTGGCTACTGCTCGTCCCTGGGGCGATCGGATCCGCGCGGATCTGGCCTCCTGTGCGGCGGGCGCGCCTCCCGGGCAGGGTGTCAGCGCCGTCGACGTGTTTCGGAACTACTGCCGGAGATCTGGCCCAGGGATATCTGGATCGGATAGAATCCGGTAGTGTGCGTCCATATCAGCCTACGTGGCTCCATGAGGGCGCGGCGCAAAGCTCTGCTGGTTGTTAACGCCATGTGACATGCCGGTATCTCGATTTCCATGGCACAGACAGCGGCGGAGAAATTCATGATGGCTGAGATCGAAGGATCAGTAAGGCGGAGGGAGCCTTGGAGGCGATGGAGTCAGCCAGGTGTTTGATAACTTTTAAAAGTAGTAATGACAAGTGGGGGCGGCAACACTAGAGGATTTCATTTTTGGTGGTGCTCATCGGGTGCTGAGTCGTGATTTTCAGGGTGAAAACCTAAGGTCTGACCTTCACTGGTTGTGCCTGGCAATTGCCTTGCTGAAGGTATTGTTTTGAGAGTTCGGTCTTTCTCCAGGGTGAAAACCTATGATCTTGGATCGGGCGACGACGACGCTTGTGCACTGTTTCCTTCTTGAAGGTGTCGCTTTTGGAGACCTTTTGTGTTTTCCGGGTGTTATCTTTGGTGGTGGTTTGTGTGCTGCTGCTGAGAGGAGTTCATCACTATGGCAAGGCCTTTGTTCTTTTTACCTTTCCTTTTTGTTTTCTTTTTCTGCTGTGTGCATCCTGGATGTCTTTGAGAAATCTTATTGGTGCAGAGGCTGGGTGTAATTGGTATCTTCGCGATATTAACATATTCGCCTTTTCAAAAAAAAAAAAAACTGGGTTGTGAACCCCATAGATACATCAGTATTTTCTTTTGAGATTTTTTTTAACCTTGAACTTGTAGACGAAGTGCAAATGAGACCGTGACCTCCTTATCCTGGAATTTCAAACCCTGTTTTCAATCCAGGTCCCATTTCTACGAAAAACACAACTGGTCTCGAGATTTTTTGGTGCGCCATAGTTAAAAGGATACTTAGAGAATCTAAGCACCATGGTGTAGTTTGGCCATAAAGTGAGTACAACTTCTCTAATGTTTTCTAGAGCACCCCGCGCCGGTGACTGCGCCGAATGCATCTTACTATCGAGGAGGCGTCGTGTGGCGCTCGAGTGTTCTAAAAATAATAATTACACCATGAGACCCATATTGTCCCAAATTCCACTTTCCCTAGGCCATGTCACAATCCTGGTGACAAACAGATTTTGAGTGGAAATTTAACGAGGCTGACAAGGAATAGGATTAGAATCTTCGAGGTTCAAATTTTTTGTATTAGAATCTACAGACTTAGCCGGCAAGTTTAAGGTTTAAAATATACTCCCTCCTTTCCGGTTTACATGGCTCAAATCTGAAATCTCATCAACCAAGACAGATGGTGAGTGGACGAATGAATCTCGTATTTTACAAAATAACCAAAATAAACTGATGCATTAATGTGGATTAATTGGAATGCATGCATGCTTGGCCACTAGATGAGTAGGAACATTACATGCATTGGTAGTTCCTTTTTAATACTTGCATGCAAATATTTAATGCGCCTCGGAATCTCAATAGGTGATGGAGCTGAGCCCTTTAAATTGGGAAAACGAAAAGTTGAGATAAGCCCTCTAAACCGGAAAGGAGGGAGTACTTTGCTCGGCCGGGGAACACTGCAACTGCCATCTGTAATCCCATCAGTGCCTCCCATCAAGCCGCCATGTTCATACCTACTGGCCTCATCATGCAGCCATGCTATTTCTCTGCCAGCTCAAGGGAACCGTCATTGGGTGAGCACCGACAAGCACTGCCACCATAGCTAGCCCCTCCACTACAACTAAGATACATGGGTGTAGACGAGCTTGCACTATATTCCTCGTGTTTGCAGAGAGATGTTGATTTGTGACGGTGATTTCAATGTGAAGCAACTGCATTCTAATCTGACACCATAAATGTTTGTCCAAATGTCTCCCAAGCCTATTACTTAGTATCCTATGAAATCTCACATACGTGCAACTTAACTACTCTTTGTGTGAGCTCAGACTAAAGTGGCATCATATATGATATATCGCATATGCTTGATGTTAGATGTATTAGATGTGTATAGTCTAGTCTCTCTTTTCGGTTTATCCCCATTGTACACATGTATATGTACTGGCCCTTGGCCCTCCTGGGAATACAGTTGCTCATTCCTAACATGGTATCAGATGCTTAGGTTCCTCTCCCGCTCCCGCTCCCGCACGCTCGCAGCTCCGTGCACCTCGTCGCCGGCCATCTCCGCCCCCGTCTCCGGCCACCTCCTCCCCCGCCGCCGGCCGCCTCTTCTGCGGCCGCCGCCGGCCGTCTGCGCCCCGTCTGCGCATCCCCCGCGCCCGGCCGCAGCCGCTGCTGCTGCTCCCAGCAGCTGCCGCTCCCGCCGGCTGCTCCTCCTCCTCCCCCGCGCCGAAGCCGCAGCCGCCGCCGCTGCTGCTCCCCGCCTGCGCCTCCACCACTCCCCGCCCGCGCCCGCGCCCGCAGGCGCCCGCCGTCCTCGCCCAGCCCGCGCCGCCCCGAGCCATCACCGCCCGTGGCCGCTGCGGCCGGCCGCGCCCGGCCCCTTCTCTGGCCGCCGCCGGCTCCCTGCGTCCCGCCCGGCCTGCGCCCCGGCGCGCCTGGCCTGCGCCCAGCCGCGCCCGGCTGCTGGTGCCTCACGGCTGGCTCTGCCGCGCCCCGCCGGCCGGTGAGCCCGATCCCGATCCCGATCGGGGGTTGGGGCTACTGTAGCAGTTGACCAAAAAAAAAAAAAACAGAGAGCTCCTCATGTCCGCTTCAGGCTACGTTGTTGTTCCTCGGTGCTCGGTGATCTTCGATGGCACCAACTATGCTGAGTTTGCGGGTTTCATGCGGATCCACATGCGCGGCCTTCTCCTATGGGGCGTTCTCTCTAGCGAGGTCCCCTGTCCGCCTTGCCCTGTAGCTCCCGTGGATCCTACCCCACCGGTGCCGCCTGTTCTTGCTGCTGGTGCTTCCCAGGCTGATCGGGATGCAGCCAAGGCTCTTGATGATGCTGCGGTGGATGCTTATGATCAGCAGGTATCAGCCTATTCCGATGCTCTTTCTCTCTACCGGGATGCTCTGTCTGCTTACACTCAGTGGTGCAATGATGATGCTCGGGCTGCTGCTGTTCTCACTGCTAGTGTCCTACCTCAGTTTGCTTCGGAGTTCATGAGCCTCGGTACTGTTGTAGCGATGTGGTCTTACCTCTGTCAGCGATATCAGCCCTCTGGTGATGCGCTCTACTTATCTGTGGTGCGTCAGGAGCACGCTCTTCAGCAGGATGACTCCTCTGTTGATGAGTTCTACACACAGAGTTCTGCCATCTGGCGCCAGCTTGACTCTCTTCGGACAGTTGTTTGTGGAACTTGCCGTTGCTGCCAGACTATGAGGTCCGACTTGGAGTTTCAGCGTGTCCATGAGTTCTTATCTCGCCTCAGTTCCGAGTTTGAGCCTCGACGCGCTCACTTGCTTGCTCGTGGTCGTGTTCCTATCTCGGAGGTGCTTGCTGAGCTTCGTGCTGAGGAGACCCGCCTCCGTTCTGCTGGGTTGCTTGCGGTTCCCTCTGTGTTGGCTGCTCGAGCTCCTGTGTCGTCTGCTCGTCTCACCGCTCCACCGCTTCTGCCCACACCTTCAGGGGGGGTGGGTCGCCCTCCTTATGCTGAGAAGGGTCGGTCACGCCGTGACACTTTCTGTGGCTACTGCTCCAGGCAAGGTCACCCAGAGTCTGATTGCCACCAGAAACAGCGAGACCAGAGGCGCTCTTCTTCCAGTAGGACTCATGCGTCTCCCTCGACTCCGTCACTCACTGACCAGGATATTATGCGACTCAAGCGCATGCTGGCTTCCTCTGGTTCTTCCTCGACGGGTTCTGTCGCTGCTGTGACTGCCACCACCACTCCGCCCCCGCCGGAGCCTACTCAGTCAGGTACATCCTCGTGGGTTCTGGATTCTGGAGCTTCCTTTCATATGTCCTCTGATTCTTCTGCTTTATCTTCCCTTCGACCTCTTGATTTTCCTCTTAATGTTCTCACTGCCGATGGCACACCTCTTCCTGTTGCTAGTCGTGGCATTCTTTCTACTCCATTTTTTTCTGTTCCTAGTGTTTCTCATGTTCCTCGTCTTACCATGAATCTTTTTTCCGCTGCCCAACTTACTGATTCTGGTTGTCGTGTCATTCTTGATACCGACTCTTGCTCCATTCAGGATCGTCGCACCAAGGCTTTGGTTGGTGCTGGCCCCCGGCGCCGTGAGTCAGAGGGCCTTTGGGAGGTTGACTGGCTTTGTGTTCCTTCCGCTGCCACCACTTCTGCCAGCTCTCATACTCTTGCTGCCTCTTCGGCTGCGTCCTTCCAGCAGTGGCATCATCGCCTTGGTCACATCTGTGGCTCTCGCTTGTCTTCTTTAGTTCGTCAGGGCCTCTTAGGGTCTGTATCTGGAGATGTCTCCTTACATTGTAATGGTTGCAGACTTGGCAAGCAGACCCAGTTACCTTATCCTACCAGTGAGTTCGTATCTCAGCATCCTTTTGACTTAGTTCATTCTGATGTCTGGGGTCCTGCTCCCTTTGATTCGAAAGGTGGTCATCGCTACTATGTTTTGTTTATTGATGATTTCTCTCGCTACACTTGGCTCTACTTCATGAAATCTCGTAGCGAGGTTCTCTCTATATACAAACGTTTTGCTGCCATGGTTCACACCCAGTTTTCCACGCCCATTCGTACTTTTCGTGCTGACTCCGCTGGAGAGTATATCTCCCAGCTGTTGCGTGGTTTTCTCGCGGAACAGGGTACTCTTGCCCAGTTCTCATGTCCTGGTGCTCATGCTCAGAATGGCGTTGCCGAACGTAAGCATCGTCATCTGCTTGAGACGGCTCGTGCGCTGATGATTGCCGCTTCTCTTCCACCCCACTTTTGGGCTGAGGCTGTTTCTGCATCCACCTATCTCATCAACATTCAGCCCTCGACTGCTCTGCAGGGTGGTATTCCTATGGAGTGTCTCACTGGTCGATCTCCTGACTACTCAACTCTTCGTATGTTTGGATGTGTGTGCTATGTCCTGCTTGCCCCGCGAGAACGCACCAAGCTGACTGCTCAGTCAGTTGAGTGTGTTTTCCTTGGCTACAGTGATGAGCACAAGGGCTATCGCTGTTGGGACCCTGTTGGTCCTCGCTTGCGCATCTCGCGTGATGTGACCTTTGATGAGTCTCGCTCTTACTACCCCCGCCCTTCCTCCTCGAGTTTCTCTGTGGACGATATTTCTTTCCTTCTCCTTCCTGATACATCCTCCTCTGTGCCTCAGGTCTCTCCCCTTCCTCAGACCCGTCTCACTCTTCCTCACATGCCACCGACACCACAATCCCCTCCATCCTCCTCTCCACCATCCTCTCCGATCCGTCGGCCTCTCTCTCCTTTTCCTCTTCACTACACTCGCCGCCCTCGTGTTGAGGATGATTCTCCTGACACATCTTCCACTTCTGATGTTCCTCCTTCCACGCCTCCACCAGTTCATAATCTCCGTGCTCGACCTCGACCCCCCCTTGATCGCTACTCTCCTGCCAAGTACGGCCTCTCTGTTGTTACTGAGCCGACTTCCTATCAGGCTGCCCTGACTCAGCCTGAACTGCAGCTTGCGATGGCCCAGGAGCTTGCTGCCCTTGAGCGTTCTGGCACGTGGGATCTGGTTTCCCTTCCTTCTGGTGTTCGTCCCATCACATGCAAGTGGGTCTATAAGATTAAGACTCGCTCTGATGGTTCTCTTGAGCGCTACAAGGCTCGTCTTGTGGCTCGTGGCTTTCAGCAGGAACAGGGACGCGATTATGATGAGACATTCGCTCCTGTGGCCCACATGACCACTGTCCGCACTCTCCTTGCTGTCACTTCTGTTCGTCATTGGTCTGTCTCTCAGCTTGACGTTCAGAACGCCTTTCTCAATGGTGAGTTGCGTGAGGAGGTCTATATGCAGCCACCCCCAGGCTACTCTGTTCCTGATGGTATGGTCTGCCGTCTTCGCCGCTCTCTCTATGGTCTTAAACAGGCCCCTCGTGCCTGGTTCGAGCGGTTCGCCTCTGTCGTGACTGCCGCGGGCTTCTCGCCCAGTGATCATGATCCCGCCTTGTTCGTTCACACGTCTCCTCGTGGTCGGACTCTTCTCCTTCTCTATGTTGATGACATGATCATCACTGGTGACGACTCTGACTACATTGCCTTTGTTAAGGCTCGCCTTCGCGACCAGTTCCTCATGACTGATCTTGGCCCTCTTCGCTATTTTCTTGGGATTGAGATCTCCTCGAGCTCTGATGGCTTCTACATCTCCCAAGAAAAATATATTCAGGATCTTCTTTCTCGCGCTGCTCTCGGTGATGAGCGCACAGTTGTGACTCCTATGGAGCTCAACGTTCAGCTTCGTGCCTCTGATGGTGACCCTCTTCCTAATCCCACTCGCTATCGTCACCTCGTTGGCAGTCTTGTCTATCTTGCTGTTACGCGTCCTGACATCTCCTATCCTGTCCACATCCTGAGTCAGTTTGTTTCAGCCCCCACCTATGTCCACTATAGTCATCTCCTCCGTGTTCTACGATATCTTCGTGGCACGATCTCTCAGCGCCTTTTCTTTCCCCGCTCCAGCTCTCTTGAGCTCCAGGCCTACTCTGATGCTACCTGGGCTAGTGATCCCTCTGATCGACGCTCGCTGTCTGCTTACTGTGTCTTTCTTGGTGGCTCTCTAATTGCCTGGAAGACAAAGAAGCAGACTGCTGTTTCCCGCTCGAGTACAGAGGCTGAGTTACGAGCCATGGCTATGTTGACGGCTGAGGTGATCTGGTTACGGTGGTTACTTGAGGATTTTGGTGTGTCTGCTACCACCTCGACTCCCTTACTGTCAGACAGTACCGGTGCTATCAGTATTGCGCGTGACCCGGTGAAGCATGAGCTCACCAAGCACATCGGTGTGGATGCCCACTTTGTACGTGCTGCTGTGCAGGATGAGGTTCTCGCTCTTCACTATGTGCCCTCTGAGTTACAGCTGGCGGACTTCTTCACGAAGGCACAGACTCGAGCACAGCATGAGTTCTTTCTCTGCAAACTCAGTGTGGTTGATCCACCATGAGTTTGAGGGGGGGTGTTAGATGTATTAGATGTGTATAGTCTAGTCTCTCTTTTCGGTTTATCCCCATTGTACACATGTATATGTACTGGCCCTTGGCCCTCCTGGGAATACAGTTGCTCATTCCTAACACTTGACATATACATATGTTCGTACATCAAAACCCAAGCACCAATCAGGTGTCCTAATTCAATAACCATGCTTCCCATCAATGCATCATATATATCAGAAACAAGAACAAAAAATAATGTAGAAGGGTGGTATTGTCTAGCGGCTTAGCGGGCTAAATAACTCGAAATTTAGGGTTATAGCAGGAAATAGCAGGCTATTAGCGTCATTTTTAGGGTGTCATAAGGATTAATGATTAGTAAGTACAATTATATGGAGAAGTTTCTTAGTTTGTCCTTGCGATTTAGATTTACCAAACTTTTAAATAGCCAGATTTAGTTGATTAAGAACCATTTATATTTATCAAGAACTTAAGTATTCTTTAGGGCGTCATAAGGATTAATGATTAGTAAGTACAGCTATATGGAGAAGTTTCTTAATCTCATGTGATAGTCATTCTAGGATTATATCCATGTAGCAAACGAAAATGCTCAAATCTAGAAATTGCAGGAAGCAACTTACTATCAATATATGTCTGTATTTAACTTTCAGTATCATTCAACTTTACATAGAAGGTACCGGGAAAAGCAATTTGTCTTGAAAGTTAAAACAAAAATTCTTGTGATTTACAACCTACAAAGTACTACTATAAGATGCAGCGATTAAGCTTTGAGATATTTGTTGGCACAAAATGATAGCACCATTTTCTTTAGAAATAGAACTCAGCTAGGCGCATCCATTTAACCATGTGTTTACATAAACCTTGTCTTAGTTTCACAGAACACATCCATTTGCTGCATCCTGAGTGTGAGGTGGCCAACTATACATTTCCCAACAATCCAAGGCAGGCAGTGGCAGTGGCGGAGCTTGGTAGGGATGTCAGGGGGGGCAAAAAGCAAAGTATACATGTTTGCAGGGGCTAATGAGAATACTTTATTCTAATTATGCCCCCCTAAAAAAATTCCCTTCAGGAATTTGTGTTGGGCTGGGGGGGGGGGGGGGGGGGGGCATAGCCCCCTCAGCTATACACATAGCTCCGCCACTGGGCAGTGGCATCCTAGCTCCAGCACATATCAAACCTCCCAAATTGCTCTCTCGTCCCACAGTAGACTGATCAACTTGAAAACAGCAGCACAGATTGCCCATACTGCAGGCCTCCGATCACTTCCGGTAGCACCTGGATATTCTTTCATATGTATAAGATCGACTAAGTAATGAGAAAGATCCCTATATTCTACAATGATGATATGCATAATACCGTTAGCTCTTTTTCCAAGAGCAAACCACCAATAACAACTAGATGACGATAAATTCTTCCGTTCAAACTTTGCCCTTAGACACATCATGCAGTCAGGAAGCATCCCTAGACTTGACATAGGTGCAATATGAAACACCTTATAAACTTATCCAAAAGCTCCAAGATGCTCATATTGAACAAGAAAAACGAACTGTTGTGACTCTAAACACCTAGGAATATAGCCAAGGAAAAATATTTAATCTAAATTTCCAGCTTTGCTGATGCTTGATTTCCATTTCCTCAGTGAGAAAACTGAGGTTTCCAGCTTACTGCTTAATGATTTTGTGAAGCCACAAGCTTTTTTGGAGAAAAGGTACTCTAGATCAAAAGTTAGAACTCCACAAAAACAGGACAGGCAAAAGAAACCACGCAATATAAAACAATATCAATTCTTGAAGTAGTTCTTGAGAACATGTTTAATACAGAGTAATCAACTAAATAATGCAACAGAACATTCCTGAATCGAAACTTGAATTGGCAGGACAAAAG
Organism: Elymus sibiricus; assembly: GCA_039707655.1. Taxonomy (NCBI): domain Eukaryota; kingdom Viridiplantae; phylum Streptophyta; class Magnoliopsida; order Poales; family Poaceae; genus Elymus; species Elymus sibiricus. The sequence continues at coordinate 44,136,848 of CM077664.1, forward strand.
AGAATGCTCAGCTAGTATTGGGCCAAATTATAAACAGGGTGGATCTGTATAAGACAGGCAGGTATCTGCAAGGGCGCACTACAGGTCTACAGCCTGCTCAATTATCATGTTATTATCTGTATCCACTTGGACAAACGCAAATGAGACCAGTCAGCAAGCGCATACTCATCCCAAGCGAATCAGTAGTCGCCCACTTCGGGGATTGAACTAACTTAAAAACATATGAATCCCTTTCAGCGTACTGTTAAAAAGAGCAGACTCACAGATTATCTGTACCATATATACAGCTAATATGACTCACTGCCATAAATGGGTAACGAAAATTTAGCTCCCAAGCTTGCTATTTTTTTTTCAAGATTCAGATAGCTGTCCTTAAAACTTATGGAAGTGTATTTACATCTATCGGAAAATTCCAAGACGTACATGTGGCTGGGCATACTGTTAATATGCAAAAGTTTGCAGAAAATATTATCTTGCGTTGGTTTTACAAAATTTCAAAAATAAGATTAACTTTTTTGCCCCATGCTTCGTCATTACTGATAGGGATTACTCCATTTATGAAAAAATCATCCATCTTACACCAGTTAACCAAACATGTGCCAGATTTTACTTTTGCTTTTGCACCTACTGCTAATGCTAAAAGAAGTCATTGTCTTGTTCGTCAAAACCTCATCGACCTTGCATCTGAAGGAGCAAAACTGAGGTTGCACCCTATTATGCAAAGGACGATTTGGATCAATATGTATGGTGTATGTCAGAGATGTTGTACTACTTTTATGTCCCCATTCATCCACCATGCAGCCATGAGCTCTAAGTTAACCAGTGAGTCACCCGCAAAAAAAGAAAGTTAACCAGTGAGTAGCTAGGGAGTCAAACCCGGACCTCAGGTATAAGCTGAAACCGGCCTCCTGTTATTGTCAATGAATTCCTGCATCTAACAAAGCGATACAACTAATCTCACCATGTCTGCTCTATTTTCATGAGAATTGTGATGATTCGGATATGAAGCAATATAGATTGTCATTTGCACCAGCAATGGCCGTCCTAGTGCCTCCCAAGCCTACTAATTAGCATCCTATGGCGAGCCTGAAAAAAACTTTTCCTTGCCCGGGCAGTACTCCGGGAGAGGCCTTCCACTCGCCACATGAAAAAGTATTCCTAGTAACAATTTTGTTGCTTTTTTATTGAAGGAAGCGATCCTAACTTGAAGTTTGTCATACGTGTGAGAAACCAAGAGTATATGTTGTCAGAAACGATTACAAGCTTTGGTACCACGTATGAGCTGATGACAAGAAGTTTTTTTCTTTTTGAAATTCGTTGCTACCATAGATAATAATTAGTAGTAAGTATTACAAAATGGTTACAATAAAGCAGTAAAAATGACCATTACATGAATCCCATGATGCTTAAAGATGATTGTACCCAATTTGTATGGTGTATTAGGATTTAGGAGTCAATTTTATAAAAAGGCAGATTGTACTCCCTCCGTTTTTATTTACTCTGCATATTAGAGTTGACTGAAGTCAAACTTCGTAAAGTTTGACCAAGTTTATAGAAAAGAATATAAATATTTACCATAACAAATCTATATGACGTGAAAGTACATTCAATAATGAATCTAATGGTATGTATTTGTTATTGTATATGTTAATATTTTTGTCTATAAACTTTGTCAAAGTTTACAAAGCTTGACTTTGACCAAAGCTAATACGCGGAGTAAATAAAAACGGAGGGAGTACTTTGTGTCACATCACAGTAATACAAGTGTCTTCTGAGACAGAATCGGGGACTATACATTAAATTCCATGCATGTCAGTTGTGACGTCACAGCACTATCCATCCATCCATCAGTCGGTTATCAGCTACCAAAATCTATTGAGTAGTAAGGAAGCCAAAAAGCCTGGACATCCACTGAGAATCTGTCCTCTTATTATCAGATTGAAGTAAAATTGTGTGTCTAGTTGTGTAACAATATTCTAAAGTTAAGTCATGTTGATGCTGAAGGTGATTGATGCTCAACACTTTACATGTTTTGCTTTATTGTACAAACAGCCAGACAATAAAAAAGCTTGGTGGATCTCAAAAAAAAAAAAAAAGCTTGGAAAATTTGTTGATCTGCTCAAAATAATCCACTCGCAACTTCTGATAACTTCTAATGATTTCCCTCACTCGGTCCCTCTAGTTATTTAGAGAACAGGAGGTTCAGAATAGACAAGTACATCTGTCAGAATCTTATGACGCAGCTAGACTGTTTGTTGACCATGCATGTGGAGTTCACCTATAGTTAGGGGATCGGTAGACACAAAGGCAACGACACCAGATATGTGCATACCAACTCAATGTCTTCATATTCTAACGAGATGCAGAACGACTGCACCACGGCATATATAATGAACATCGCTTTACTGTCCCGGTGGCTCTGGCCCATTGCTCGCGGCGAGGGTGGTCTTTGGCTTGACATCATCCGGAACAAATACCTTAATGGCCAGCCGCTCGCCTTCTGTCAGCGCTCTGGTGGCTCGCAATTCTGGCAGGCCCTCGTCCAGTTGCTTCCTGTCCTCCGCATCGGAACTTCCATCTCAGTGGGCTTCGGCGCCGCTACGCTATTCTGGTTCGACCGCTGGGCCGGCGACCTCCCCTTTGCGGCTCGCTTTCCCGACCTGTTCTCCATTGCAGTTGAGCCGCGGATCTCCGTTGAGGCGGCCCTTGCCGATCTCGGGAGCCTCGCCTTTCGTCGGCCGTTTGGCCCGCCTGACTCTGTGGGCTGGCATGACCTCCTCGACTGCATTGCCCTCCATGAGCCAGATATTGACCAGGGGATGGACCACACCTCATGGCGTCTTGAGCCCTCGGGTGTGTTTTCCTCTAAGTCCCTATACCGGGCCATTGCTCCTTCCACCGCCCCCCTCCCTCTAGTGCAGGTTTGGTCCATCCGTCTGCCTCTGAAGATTAGGATCTTCATGTGGCAATGGATTCGGGGCCGGACTCCTTCGGGCGTGGAGGTTCGCAAGCGGAATGGCCCGGGAGATGGTCTGTGCCCGTTGTGTGGGACTGCCGAGGATTCCAACCACATATTTTTCAAATGTGTTGCCGCTCAGTTCCTGTGGAGTTGCCCTCGAGAGACCGTAGGTGGGAATTGGTGCCACACCAATTTCCCAGACCTCTTTGCTGAGATCCAGGCTTCCCCACCCTCCACTCGCCACATTAGGTGGCTTGAGATTGGTGTCCTCGCTTGGACCCTTTGGACGGTTCGCAATAAGCTCGTGATCCAGCGCATTCTTCTTCGACGTGCTTCTGACGCGGTTTTCAAACTTTGTGGTTACTTGCAGCTCTGGCGGCCGCTTAGCCGCCCTCAGGACCGTGACACCATCAGCTCCTCCATCGCCGCTCTTCGTCTGATGGCCCTTCGCTTGGCGCCTCCGCTACCGCCGCCACCACCCGAGCCGGATTAGCTCCCTTCGGGATGTATCGCCTTTGTTTTCTTTTAGGGCTTGTTGAGCTGTGCCCTCAGCAGAACCCTTGCACTCTCGTTCTTGTGTGTGTGTGTGTGGTGTGAACTTTGTGTACTCTGTTGCTTGGGCGGTTTGCTTTATTTATAAAGCGGGGCGAAAGCCTTTTTCGGCAAAAGACGTCTATGCTTTCCATTGGCTTTTGGCGGATGTCGAGGTGACGCAACTCCTTCGTGGTGTTGGTAGAGATTACCATCCCTAATGCATCCCATGCCCATCAAACTACTGAACACACACACACACACACACACACACACACACACACACACACACACACACACATCTTTGCGACATCAATTTGTAGTAGTCGCTCCACATGTTAGTCACCTTCTGTTACTATTCAAATGCTTCACTGAACAACATGTTATAACATATATATATAGGAATAACTTTGAATATTGGCTGTTGGATGAAGCCAATCCAAAAGTTGGCTAATCTGTGTGGTGTTGGCCATTGGATATCTTATTCACTACACAAGATTTTGCCATGCATGCGTACTACCTAGAATATTCCATTATTGAGCTTAAGCACAATGCACCCTATGCACACACCTCAAAGCACTATGTTTCTCCTTTGTTCTAGTATCTTTCATACTTTAACACTGACAACTTTTTTCTTCCAAATGAATTGCAATTACTTTTTTACTTTATGAATATCAATATATAATATGCACAAACCTACTTTATGTATGTACAAGGCTATGAAGTATGTTCATAAAATGATTTATATTTATTTTTCAGTGCCGTGAACTAGGAGAATTAAATCTACATCTCATACATGATGCATATGTGACTATAAATTTATATATTTACTTGTGTTATGTGATATCTCAATATTCAATCGTACTTTGGTTATGTAATTAAGTGCTCACGTGCAATGCACGTGTACCTCAATAGTTCTTTTTGTGTGTGAAAAGGACCAGATCTATTATAATGATTCACCGGAAGTCTAAAGCACCTCAAACATATAAAATTACATCGAGACCCATGGACAACTCAGTAGCTAGTCATAAACACTTGAGTGAATTCATATCGTTGCTTGCATTATACATCTGCATTAATCTTGCCTCAGTCATTGCAGCATGATTTGAAGAGTGGATCAATGAAAGCCACCACAATTAGATTGGGCTTGTTAGAATACCATCACTGTCTGGGCGTGTCATTTCTGGAACCACTGATTCTCGATTGGGAGTGTTTTGACTAAAAAACCACAACATGGTCCCATAGTTAGTGCTGACTGGATGCCACGAAAACATATGACTAGTTAACCCTTAAATACATTTTTTTTACTTCGTAAAAATGTCTATTTTGAATGTTAAATCCGGAGGCAAAGTGCAAGTGAGACATTAACAATGAAATCCCAAACTTTTGAACCCTGAACTTTATTTGTTGGCCCTTTTTTTCTTTTTGAAAACTCGTTTGTCCTTGCGATTTAGATTTGCCAATCTTTTAAATAGCCGGATATGCCATTTAGCAGCGGCTCGGCCAGCAGATATGAAAATTTATGGTGGAGCTATAGCAAAGCTAAGACTCATTTATCATTTTTCTTAAATCATGGGAAAAAAATCCAATCAGGCATCGTATATGAATATTTGACATACGAATGTTCAGGCTTAAAAACCAAGCAATGATCAGGCTTTCTAATTCAATAACCATGTTTTGCATCAATGCAATATATCAAAAACAAGGAAGAATAAGTTAGATGGAGAGCTTTGTGGAACTCACTTGCATCCCTCCTCGGGCTGCAGCGGCTTCTCCTTCTCTGGTCGTGTCATCTGCTTCTCTTCCCAACTGAGGATTTCGACATAGCTACCAACAGATCCATCGCTGCCTTGAGAAACTCCGATCATGGTATTCCCCCGGATTCCGTAGATTGTCGGAGAAATGTAGAGAAAATAACATGAATAGAGATTCACTTACCTGGAGAGGAGTAGAGGCTAGCACTTCACACTGGAGCGCAGGGACGAGGCCCATGTTGGCATCACAGATGACAGAGGGTTCGGAGCTAGGGAGGAAGGGTAATGGTGCTGAGGTTGAGGAGCACAACGAGCTCCATTGTTGCCTAGAAGAGCAGTGGTCACCGCAGCAAGTTGAAGAGAAGGGCGACTAGGAGAAGCCGGGAGCATCACGTGTACCCGTGGAAAGACACCACATCACCGGGAGCAGCAACTTCGAGTCGGCGTGTTCGTCAGCATCCAAAACCGTTGAAGGGAGCAGCATGATCGAGCAACCACTTCAGCCCGACCGTATCTGGGTGTCATTAGCCTTCTTGCCAGTCACAACTGTCGCTGTTACCACATCTGTTTCGGTGGGAAATGGATATGATAGGGTTGTGGGTGCACTCCAAGGGGTTTTGTTGCCGGATGGAAATAAGGGCCGTTGCAACATGGTTTCGAAAAGGCCAAGTTTTTTTGCCCAACAGTACTTAACAGTGCTAAATGGCTAAATTTAGCGCTATAACAAAAATCAGTGGCCTATTAGCGTCATTTTTTGTTTAACATTAAAAGTGCATAGCTTTAGCGGGAGGAATCTTCAACAGCTATAGGAGTGCTATATCCATCTATTTGAAACTTTGTGATTCACGTACATGTCATAATTTAATGGGTATGTAAAGAATCTAGGCGCCAAACTGTACTATGGGTTTAGAACATCTAGTGGGTATGTATGCCAAATTCTCCAAATTTCCATAGAGCACATCGGTGACTACATCGTGTGTGTCTCAGAATTGAGTTCTCCAAATTTCCCTAGAACTATTTGTTTAGCATGGAGATAATCATCTTGGGGTGCGAAATATTTGTAGGAAAATAAATGTCAAGATTTCAAGCATGAGAACCCAATCGTGGAAGTGCTGCTACTAAAACGTGTTTTCCAGGTGTTGTTTGCCTCACAATTCCTAGAATATATTTGTTATCACAATATGCACAATAATATTTTATGCAAGATGTAAAACATTTTTTTCATTCTTACTCTTGCATCCCAATGTTACCGGATTAACCCTATGTCCATTTAGATAATTGCCACATAAACTTTATGAATTTTGAGAAAAAAAATTCAACATCATAGTCAAGCTTTCGTGCTATTAAGTTTGGGTATTTTGCCACAGAAGTAGTGAAAACATTTGGTATCAGTGGAATCTTTGTTGTCCTTCCCTTTAGTGCGTGTATTGCTTAAGTTGAGTTTATCTCTAATTTCTTCACGTGTAAGGTTTGAAACAACATACTGCTTGAATTTCTCCACCAGTTCCACTCTAAAAGCATGTGAAATTTATCGTCATGTTCTACAGTAAAGTTAGTCTTCGGCCAGTGCATTGGCCGGGCCGCCCGACAAGTTTTTATATAGAAACATGAAAAATGCACAAATATATTTTACGATTGTAGATTTCAAGAGGAAAAATACAAATACATATTTTCTTACCAATCATTCCAAATTAATGTAAAGGTTAGAGGTATTTATCATTTCGATGTTTTACCCATACAAGAAACTCCCTTAAGGACATCCACACATGTTTTTTGTCCAAAATTCATGTAGACGCAGTGAATGACCGACTGGCACACGTGCTATTTCTAGAAAAGAACAACTAAATAGCTGAATGACAGACTGGTGAATGTGTAAACTGTTAGTTTTCGAAAACAAAATTTTAAATATAATTCATATTTTTCTATTTGATCTTCTCATTCTACAAATTTATATCTCAGAGTGGCACTAATGAGGGAGACGAGGGTGTAGATCGTCGTCTATTCGGTCGGGCGTGATTAGCATTTTTCCACGGCGACAACATTCTGCAGACAGGATGTCGTTGAGGTGTGTTTTTGTTGTCCCGATGAAGTTGAGCCGAAAACGGCTGCGTCAGGGAACTTTTGAGGTGTGTGCCCCCCAGCTTTGTGTGGCTGGAGTTCGAATTGTCTTATGGCTCTCCTCGGTGCCAGCTTGTGACTATATTTCCATGAGAACTATCATTCTCACCAGAAATGTTCATCCCAATGCCTCCCAAGCATATAAATTAGTATTCAGTGGCATCCTTTATTCATGCAAATTAGTTACTCTTTCAGCAATCTCAACCTAGCTAGACGAGCATAAACTAAACTTGGACATCATGCACATTTCATAGTTCTTGCAATTGTTATATGAACAATGAAACCTGGAAGAGGAGAGAAAGGTACAATGTGTGTTTTTTGAGAAGTACATTATACATTTACCGACACATGTTGTGGTTGGCTCACGTAGTCTTGTACATATACAATTAATTTATGTCTATTAGATCCAACTAGCCACTTGTCAGATTAAAGTTTGCTTGTGTAACAGCTATGCTTCACCTATCCTCTGAATGTGAGTCCCGCTGATGGCGACCAATGATGAAAAGATTATGTGCATTACTTTACTGAAGGAAACTGAATGGGAAAAAAAATCCTCAGCGCAAATCAAGGACGACGCGGAGACAAAGACCTAGAAAAGCACCGCCAGCTCTTGCCGTCACCTCCTTGAGCTGAAAATACATAGTAGCACGTGTTCAAAATAACACAACTGTTTACTCAATTTTAATTGTACATAAATTGTATTGTGAGTTCGAGTTTTTTTAATAATGGGGCCCATGCTAGAGGTCAACAATGTATCTCTGTGTAGCAGTTAATTCTCGCGGAAATGTGCTGGAAGAAAGATCTGTGGTCCCCTTACTTTAATTTTTGCATTGGTATTCTCTTTTTTCCTATATAAACTGTTGAAAAATTGACCAATTTTCAGTAAAGCAACTTTCTACTATTTCTCACTGATATTTTCTAGAAGAATAACTGGTAGTAGAAATTTGAAAGATAGTTGACCTTTCAACAAAAAAAACTAGGGTCCACTTTCAAAAGTGTTGGATGAACATTCAGGAATGCAGAGATTAACTTCTAACAAAATTGAAAAAGCTTTCCAAAATTCTAATTTCGAACATCCTTTACCGCCAATATAGTTTTAGATGAATAGGCCACGTGGCCCTGCCTTCCATTAAAGCAAACTAAAAAAGTTACTTGGAAACTAGTCTTACATGAAACACACTCCCTTCCCAGAAAATCTAAAAAAAATCTGAAATATGTATATCCACGTCTTATACATACCACAAGTTTCAACTTTCCTAACTTGGAAATATCTGAATATCAGAACTACCAGGTCCAACAATCTTAGCCGATCTCAAATCCCTCTAGATTTGCATGCTAGCTGATTGTTCGATACAAGATTGTTGGAGGTTAATTGCTTCGTGTCATTGCCTATGTATTACAAATTCGTCAAGATCTATCTAAGATGAATAGTTGATGGTTGTTGAGATTTCAGTTATTCTATTGATCGATGACGTTGCAACTGGTCGATGGATCTGGCTCGCTCCTTGCTCCATGCATTTGGCTATTAAAGTAGTGTGGAATGAATGACCGCATGGAAGTTGTGGCATGCTATTTATGAGTACAATATTAGGTTCCTTTTCCTTAAAAATTCAGTTCAGGTGGGCACTAGTTAGGGAATGATGGGATAGCTTGCCGCATTTAGTGATTAGGTTGATGGAGGTTAAGGTGTGTAATGCGCCAGATGTATTCCGATGGAAACTTTCAGGTTCAGGCATGTTCTTAGTCAAATCTATGTATGTGTACTTGATTAATAATGGATCAATCCATCGATCTATTCATATTTGGAAAACAATGGTGCCTGTAAAAATCAAGATTTTCATTTGGTTTGTGCATAAGGGAGAGATTTTGACTAAGGACAATCTAGCAAAACATAGGTTGAAGAGCAGTAAACGGTGTTGCTTTTGTGATCATGAGGAAACGATTCAACATTTATTTCTCACGTATCCACTAGCCAAGTTATTGTGGCGGACAATACATATGTCGTTTAACGTGTTCCCACAACTAGTGTCTCTAATCTGTTTGGCAATTGGTTGGGTGGGGTTGAGCCTAATACAGCGGCCCGAATTCGTGTGGGAGTTTGTGCATTGCTTTGGACTATTTGAAACTGTAGGAATGATGTTTTATTTAACAAGAGAAACATCATAACCTTTTTGCTGGTTATCTATCGGGTGTCTGGATGGATCCGTAAGTACGTGGTCATTACTGCACCTTGCAGAAGAGATAGATCATTTGACCTTTGGGTGGAACCAATGGGAAACTGTAGCACAGGCTACGTACAACCAGTTTGGATGACGGTCCAATAGTAGAATAAGTATTTAGTCATTGTGTACTATTTTTGCCGGCTGTGGTGACTTTTATTCTTCTTCACTTTTGTTTTTGTACTTGAGATGGTACTCGTTTCTTGACACTACGTTTGATTAAATAAATGATTGTGTGCATCGCTTGCCGCAGAGGCCAGGGGTATTCCTCCTTTCTGATAAAAAAATAAATTAATTTTTTTTCTCTGGCTGGCTGCTAACAATAGTGTTTTTAGTAAAGATGTGCTCATTAGGAGGGATGGAAAGGTAGAGATAACAAATGATGTTTCTGTGATAACCCACTATCGTGTTCGTATTTTTTAAGTAAAATTTATGAATGTAAAAGGTAGAGAAACCAATTGTTCCTCCTAAAAAATAATAGATAAAAACAAATTACGTATCAACAAACTAGCATCTAGCATTGGATGGCACTAGATATTAGAATTCGACAGGAAATGGGAGGGCATTCCACCATAGTGATTTATTCATATCTTCTTATTTTGGCAAAAAACCAGCTATATATATAATGTAACTCATATGGCGATTCTCTTCAAGATACTTTTTTCTTTTAGGGGCTTTTCAAGGTTCCTGAAGTGAGGCGTGTGAATTATCTGAAATTGGGGAGCAGATACAAAGAAGTTCCCCAGATTTTTTGTCACTGAGTCGTCCTGGCAAATAAACAAGGATACCACGATGGCATGATGCTACTTTTAAGCATGTCATCCAATTGCCTTCCAGTCCAAATCATCTCTAAGGTATCAATCCATGCTGCCGGACCTCGCAAAACTAACATGGAAAACGAAGACTGTCATCTCTTATCCATTACCAAGGATGTTTTCCACCTGCATGCATACTGAGATAAAGAAGAGATTCACAGATTATTTGTATTACATATACGGCCAATATCACTCACTGGCATAAATAAGTAAAGCTGAGTTAACGAAATTTCTCTCTATTTTCAAAACTTATAGAAGTGTAGTATTTACATCTATCAGAGAAAGTTGTAATACTTCAAGGCGTACATATGGTTGGGCATACTATTAACATGTAAGATTTCACGCAAAATATCCAACTGTTTTGATTTTACAAATAAATAAATAAAATAAACATTGAGGATTTCGTTGGTGCCACTGGCATCATCTAGTTCGTCCAGAATCCAGATCCTCATTTCCTACCAGAAATGTGTTGTCCTAATGCCACCCAAGCCTACTAATTTTCTTATGACATTCTTCATTCATGCAAAGTAGCTACTCTTTCGGTCCTTCGATGATCTCAAGCTACTTGGAAGGCTATAGAAGATCTTGGAGATTTTCACAATTAATACCATGTCTATTTGGTTGGCTCACGTACTCTTGTGTATATACAATTTATTCATGTGTATTTACATGACTATGACCAATGTTATGTCCTTTTCGAAAGGGGATCGATTCTCTAAAGACTACGGGTTCACTCTGCCGAAGGAAAGTGAATGAGAAAAAAACATCATTATCTAGTCGCATTGTCAATTTGGAGAGAGAGAAATAGGAGGCTTATTATGAGTTAGTTCGCAATTAGCCATCTAATTGAGTAGATTAAATGTGATGTTCCCCAATGGTATAGGCTGGGTGCTAAGTGGCTTGACCTCTATCCTGACTAGATGTTGTGGGCTATTTTCCTTTGCTCTGTTTTCCCTGCTTCCTCCACCAATGGTGCCTGAGGTGGCAGCAGGTCCAGTGCAACCGTGCATCAACTGCTCCAAACGGCCGGCCCCATTTGATTTTGGCCATGAGCGGCAGATCCATGAGTTCCGGCCAGCCAACGGCCTCTGTTTCAAGTGTGGGGACAAGTGCATCCGCAAGCACAGATTGACCCATGCCGGCCAGCTCCTTACAATCAATGTAGGGGAACACAGCAAGCTGTTATGGATGTGTATTTACATGTCTATTACCGATGTCATGTCCTTTTCAGAAGGGGATCGATGCTCAAAAGACTATTGAATAAGAAAAAAAAAACATTGCTATCTAGTCACTTTGTCAATTTGGAAACAGAGAAACAGGAGAGTTACTGAGAATTAGTTCACCACAGTTTTTTGTCTAACTTAGTAGATTAAATGTGATGTGCGCCAATGGTATAGTGCGGGTGTTAAGTGCCTTGACCTCCATCCTGACTAGATGTTGTGGGCTATTTTGCTTTGCTCTTTTTTTTCCTTTCTTGGTCGCTGTTTAGGGTGTAGTCGTCCACTTTCCCGTACTGTTTAGAGTTTGTAGTAAATCAATATAATTCTTCTGCGTGGTTCTGAAATAAAAAATGACCTCCAACAATTGCATTGTCTACTACGGCGAAGATCTTGATTAACACCGCCCCCCGGGTGGTGGCTGTGTGGTTCAGTGCATGAGGGGCAGATGTGTCTGGTTTGGGTGGCGAGAGATGTCCGGTTAGCGGCGTGTGCCCGATGGAGGCGTGGACGCGTCACCCGTAGTCTGTTGTGCCACCTGTACTCTATCCTTGCTGTGTGTGAGCAAAGTGACGAAAAGAATAGCAGAGAACATAGGGCGGATGCTGGTCACGTACGCTTAGCACTCATACAAGTGAAGTTGTTCACGAAGTGATTGTGTGGAAGCTAGATACAACTAAGGGTTAGGGCATCTTCAGAGTGGACGTCAAATCATCCGCAAACGTCTGACCGACTTGATTGCACGTAGTTTCTCATCCAACGCGAATCTGTATTTGTCCACAGATACGCCCGCTTGTCCAAATTCTTGCAAACCGGACACAAACTAGGGTGAGGTTTGTGGGCATTCGGACCTCCGCCACGTAAGACTCCAACACTCCCGGCCCATCCAAACCCTTCTGGACTACTTCTCTTCTACTCTGCCCCTCCTTGCCTCTCGCTTTGCATTCACACCCTTCTCGTCTGTCACCGCCGTTGTACCTCTCCGGCCAGTGCCCAGGCATTGTCGGACGTCCGCAACCCCCACCCGCACGCCTGCCCGCCTTGAACTATGCTGCCGTCCACCCTAGATCTCCGCATCCAGGTACCGTCCGCCCCCTGCCGATGTCGTCCATGGAATACACCATGCCCGGCAGGTGTTCGGTCAAATGCCATCATGTTTTTTTTACCTTCTTGTTGTTTCCTAGAGTTAGCACGATGGCGGGGTACTCTATGATGGAGGATGAGTTGTTGTGCGATGCTTGAAAGGTCGTATCTGTGGACATTGTAGGCATGAGACAAGGGGGCTCGACATTTTGGCAAAACATGCATCCTTCGTTTCTTGAGCAAAAACACTTCGCGCCCTACGACTTGCATGTGATCCATGAATGTAATGTGAAGTCGCTAGCCCATCTGTGGTACACAATCGCCAACTCTGTCATGAGTTATTGCGCAATTGCACAAGTGGAGATAAGACGTGGCCACCGGGCTCGTCAATGATGGAGATCGTAAGTTTTTCTTCTTGTTGCTCTACATGTTGGTCAATTCATTGATTCTCTCAATGTTGCAACTTGATAACCATCATGTTGTATAGTACGGATGCGCTGCCGTGTTGTACCACAGAACGGAGGGGCAGGCCATTTACGTTTATACATTGTTGGATGAAGCTCAAGGAGTACAGTGCGTAGTGGGACGACATGTGCCTTATCTGATTCGAGTATCTTTGAATTTGAAATTTTTGTCGAACATACGGTTATCTCAGATGTAATAATTATATTTGAACCTCTCCCACTGTCCGTTGCTCCTAAAAAAAAATAAAAATATATATATATATATATATATATATATATATATATATATATATATATATATATATATATATATATATATATTTTGGAAAAGAGTATATATTAATATCGAGAAGATATCAATTACATCCGGCCTCTGCAACAACGCAATGCCCTAATGGCACGACGGATGCACACAGCCAACTAAAGACAAAGAAGCTCAGAGTTCCAGTCTTTGCAGCAGCAATACAACCACGACCAAGACAACACCTGATGTCCAAGTTCTCCAAAAGCGACGCCTCCAAGAAGGAAACAGTGCACCAGCGCCGTCATCGCCCGATCGAAGATCATGGGTTTTCACCCTGGAGAAAATCCCCCCTCTCAAAACAATGCCTTCAACAAAGCAATTGCCAGGCACAACCAATTAAGGCCAGACCTTGGATTTTCACCCTGAAAGGTAGGACCTTGAACTTCACCTGTGCTGTCGCCCCCACTTACATACCGCTGCTACGAATCCCGAAACTCCAAGCAAGTTCCTCAGCGCCGAAGACTCCAATCACCATCACTAGTCCTCCACTCTCGGCTTGCATGATTCTCCGCCTCTGACTTCACCATGGAGTATCTCCTGATGGCAATAGATAGCAGAGCTGCGTGCCGCTCCCACCTTTGGGGAAACCGCAGCATCCATGACATTCTCCGCCTCTGACTTCACCATGGAACGAAAATGACATGTTCCATGATGGCAACAAATAGCAGAGCTTCGCGCCGCTCCCTCCTGAAACCAAACGGTCGGTAAAGGGTGCGCACGACCGAATCCCATCCGATCCAGCAATCTCCAGGCATGAGACGGCCAAGGGAGTTCGCCGGCGGAGCCTTCCGGAACTAGACACTCCGGCCAGATCAAGGAAGACAAGCATCAAGCAGATCTTCATCTTTGCGCGAGAGGAACCCTAGGACCGCCGCCTTTTATTCAGAACGACGCCCCCCACGCCGTCGCCCGCTGGCTCCTCAGATCGAATCCCATCCGATCCAGAGGAAGGACGGCCAGAGCCGCCCGCTGCCCGCAGCGCCGGCCCCAGATCCAGCCGCGCCGGCTAGATGCCGGGATGCGCCGCCGCCGGATCTGGCCACCCCGGCCCGCAACCACCATGGCCTCCCGTCGCGGAGAAGCAGCCGGAACCGCCACCCCCGCAAGGCACGCCACCTCGCCGCCCATCCACGCAGCCGCCCACGCCGCCATGCCGGAGAGCCACCACGGCCGCCCCAGCCGCAGACACGCCGCGCCGCCCCGCAGAACGCCTCGCCGCCGCACGATGCCGTTGTCCCGCGCCAGCGCACACCGCGAGGGGGGGAGGGAGAGCCCCGCCGCCGCCTACGCCAGCCAGGCTTTGCCCGGCGGCGCGTCCCGGCGGCGGCGAGGGAGGGGAGGGGAGCAGGGGAGGACTGGCGGCGGCGGCGCTAGGGTTCGCCCTCCCGCTCGCGGGAGCGGGCCGGGCCGCCGCAAGATGCTCGTTGCTAACAAGTTGGCCCCCTTAAAATATATATTTGAACTATTGTTGTACCAGGGAGATTAGCATGTTATTTATTGATGATTTCTTCTATTTTCTATAAAAAAAATAGTGTTGCGGACTTAAAAAACTAGAGACTGACATTTAGAGGAAACAGTTGAATGGCCGGTCCGTATATATCCATGTCCGCGGACGAGTACGGACAAATCCACGGACAAATAATGTGTCTGTTTTAGCGGTTCTCGTTTGAGATGCCCTTACACGTATTTTTGAAAGACTTTACAAACAACCTATGAAACTAGATATTTTTACTAGTTGTTATGGTTATCCTTGTTTGTTTTAGAGAGGGCAAGTATATTTCTTTTTAGAAAGGGCCTCAGGACATATATTAAGCATCTTAGGTCCTTACAAACACACTCATACAGAAAAAAAAAAAACATCAAATTCTTGGTGTTCTGAAATCTTCTTTCTCTTGCATTCACCAGTGGCGCGGTGTGAGCAGAGCTCGATGTCTATTCTGGCCCATTGATGGAGCAAACTTTTAAAACCTAGGAGCTTGTAGAAGTGGCCGCTTAGAAGTTGTCGATCTAAACTAGGAGACACCGGCGGCAGCAATGTGTGAAGCAAATTGCCGCCTCGGAGAAAAAAAACCGCCGAGAAAGGCTTGTACAAACTGTGAAGACCATGAAGCCCTGCCGATCAGATGCATCCCCATGAACCGAAATGGACCAGTTCCGGATAAGCACACTAACGATAAGCACACCAAAAGAACGGGGATAGGGTGGGGAGACCATTATTCCTACCCTGGGGTGATGCTGTTGCCTCAACGCCCCAAACTAAATACAAAGACTCCCTAAAGAAAACATAAAATAAATCACCCATGTCGTAGTACGACAGATCTGGGTCTGAAGTTGAGCTTGCCATCGTCCTGGACCATGCATTGATCCCCTCTTCTCCGGTGGCCTAGTCAAGCTGGGCCACCGTTGAAGATCATTGCAGTGGATCCTTTCGGCCGCCGTCGACTTGACCAAAATCGCTGTCGAGTACTGATTAACGAAGGCTGCAGTCGATCAGAACCTCCCCGCCGCCATCAACACCACGTGGGATTTGGCCAGCAACGTGCTTTGGCTGCGACGAGATGGGGAGAAGATGGAGATAATGGCTAGGGTTAGGTCGTCACCTCTCTCACGAAACATTGTGAGCATAGCAATAAGAGGCCAAGTGTACTTGATATGTGTTATACGAGGTCAAGTGTCCGCGGGTAGCAAAGTTGAAAGTCATCATGCCATTGCTTCGCCAACCATGGCCATGCTGACGCATACGTGTGGAGCAAGTCAACAAACGGCTCCTCCAGCACAACCCTTCATCTAGATCTCAATAACAACTGTGGTCATTTCGGTACACTACTAGCTTCACCTTCTTTGCCGTAGAAACTCGGCAGATCCCAGAATGAACTCGGCAATGTATTCGCTGAGTTCTATCCTTGGCAAAGCGGACACGACTGGACACGGGTCCGCAATCATTAAGTTTGCCGAGTTCTTATTATCGGGACTCGACGAACAACCAAACAAGCTTTGCCGAGTTTGGGCTGATAGAGAACTCGGCAGACCACACCGTCAGACGTGACGAGCCGTTAATGAAAATGCCACATGGCACCAACCTCTTCTGAGTTCTAGCGAGCTAAACATGGTAGAGGTGCAACAAAAAGGACAGTGCCACATGGCAAGTGGCAACTCGTATTGCCCAGTCCCAAAACATTGTTGAGTTCCTGATAAATGAAACTCGGCAAAACCATTGCCCAGTACGAAACACTGCAGAGGTACGACGAATAGGAACGTGGCATGTGGCTGCTCCTATTGTCCATCGGCAAACCGTTGCCGAGAGCCGTGTAAACAAAAATCGGCAAAACCTCTGCCCAGTTCGAAACTCAGCAGACCTCTGCCGAATTAGAGAACAATGCGTGGCACTACCTTCTTGCCTAGTACCCATTTTGCTGAGTGTAAGACAGACAAAACTGGGCAAACCTTTTGCCCAGTTCGACACTCGGTAAACTCTATCGAATAGTAGCCCGACGCGTGGCACTGCCGTACTGCCAAGTCCTCTCTTTTGTCGAGTTTTCCTCTGTAGAGATTTTCCATATTGCCGAGTTTTCCACCTTTCAACCGTCAGTGTGAGCCAACATGTCATACATTTACCGAGTTTATCTCCGCGGGTGATCGGCATACAAATGACAACTCGAATTTAGTATATAAAAAAGAAAAGGCAAAATGATTGCCGATTTTGTTTTCGCGGATACTCGGCATAGACGTGACCCATCAGCTTAGCCATGACCACCTAGACTGAATTGTGATGTTTAGCCATCTTAAGTTGGGTATCCCGGATCCCAAGCCACAACGCAGTTCCCTGCTCTAGCATCAGCTTTGGCACACCCCAAGAAACTCATGCAAATTTTGTTCATGGCTGCAATCGTCTTCAGGGTAGATCAAAAGCCAACATGGCATGGATAGGAATGGTGCATAGTGCTGACTTGATCTGCAGTAGCCTTCCGCTCTTCAGAGGGGATGCTCCCTTACATGAAGGCAGTTTGTTAGGGAGTTGTTCACTAGAGTCCGGAGTTGGGCAGTAGATAGTTTACATATGCTCAAGGGGAAACCGAGATATCTGCAAGGGAAGGATCAAGTAGAACAGCTCAGGATGTTGCTGATCGGACCGAGTTGGTCATCTATACATCTTATTGGAAGGGCAGAACTCTTCGGCATGTTAACACGTATACCTGAAGTAGTCCCAAAAACCTCTAGGATGGCCGCACAAATCCGCAGATCATCTCAATTGGCTTTAGAAATACCATTACGTCTTCAAAAAATAAGGAGAGGCACTTGCTTAGACCTGATGGCGTCAGAGGGGACAACTAGCTAGAGACCTGCGGCCACCTTGGAGATTAAACGTTGCAGTGGCTCCATAAGTGAGATAAATAGAATTGGCCACAGTGGATCGCCATGTCTAAGCCCATGTCATTTCAGTAACGGGGCTCCTGGCACTCGATTAATGAGGATCATGGTGGAGGATGTGCATAGTAACCTGGTGATTCAGTCGATCCACCTTGTACCAAACCCCATGATCTTCAACACTTCAATTAGAAAAGACTATTGGACAGAGTCAAAATCGCATCGACCTCTGGCCGCCTCTCCTTCCCATCCACCTCCTCGCCATCTCCGGCGCCTCCTGCGGGCAAAGCTCGCGTGGAGCAGGCGGCGGCAGGGCTCCTTCGGTGGCGGGCGGCGTCTTCCACGAGCAGGGGAACTCCTGGCGGCGCGGCGTCGGTCGGAGGGTGACGACCGGAGCGGCGTCGCGTCTCTCGCGTCTCGGCCGTCGGCGACCTGCAGCTTCTCGGCCTAGGGACGCAGGTGCTGGCTACTGCTCGTCCCTGGGGGGATCGGATCCGCGCGGATCTGGCCTCCTGTGCGGCGGGCGCGCCTCCCGGGCAGGGTGTCAGCGCCGTCGACGTGTTTCGGAACTACTGCCGGAGATCTGGCCCAGGGATATCTGGATCGGATAGAATCCGGTAGTGTGCGTCCATATCAGCCTACGTGGCTCCATGAGGGCGCGGCGCGAAGCTCTGCTGGTTGTTAACGCCATGTGACATGCCGGTATCTCGATTTCCATGGCACAGACAGCGGCGGAGAAATTCATGATGGCTGAGATCGAAGGATCAGTAAGGCGGAGGGAGCCTTGGAGGCGATGGAGTCAGCCAGGTGTTTGATAACTTTTAAAAGTAGTAATGACAAGTGGGGGCGGCAACACTAGAGGATTTCATTTTTGGTGGTGCTCATCGGGTGCTGAGTCGTGATTTTTAGGGTGAAAACCTAAGGTCTGACCTTCACTGGTTGTGCCTGGCAATTGCCTTGCTGAAGGTATTGTTTTGAGAGTTCGGTCTTTCTCCAGGGTGAAAACCTATGATCATGGATCGGGCGACGACGATGCTTGTGCACTGTTTCCTTCTTGAAGGTGTTGCTTTTGGAGACCTTTTGTGTTTTCCGGGTGTTATCTTTGGTGGTGGTTTGTGTGCTGCTGCTGAGAGGAGTTCATCACTATGGCAAGGCCTTTGTTCTTTTTACCTTTCCTTTTTGTTTTCTTTTTCTGCTGTGTGCATCCTGGATGTCTTTGAGAAATCTTATTGGTGCAGAGGCTGGGTGTAATTGGTATCTTCGCGATATTAACATATTCGCCTTTTCAAAAAAAAAAAAAAACTGGGTTGTGAACCCCATAGATACATCAGTATTTTCTTTTGAGATTTTTTTTAACCTTGAACTTGTAGACGAAGTGCAAATGAGACCGTGACCTCCTTATCCTGGAATTTCAAACCCTGTTTTCAATCCAGGTCCCATTTCTACGAAAAACACAACTGGTCTCGAGATTTTTTGGTGCGCCATAGTTAAAAGGATACTTAGAGAATCTAAGCACCATGGTGTAGTTTGGCCATAAAGTGAGTACAACTTCTCTAATGTTTTCTAGAGCACCCCGCGCCGGTGACTGCGCCGAATGCATCTTACTATCGAGGAGGCGTCGTGTGGCGCTCGAGTGTTCTAAAAATAATAATTACACCATGAGACCCATATTGTCCCAAATTCCACTTTCCCTAGGCCATGTCACAATCCTGGTGACAAACAGATTTTGAGTGGAAATTTAACGAGGCTGACAAGGAATAGGATTAGAATCTTCGAGGTTCAAATTTTTTGTATTAGAATCTACAGACTTAGCCGGCAAGTTTAAGGTTTAAAATATACTCCCTCCTTTTCGGTTTACATGGCTCAAATCTGAAATCTCATCAACCAAGACAGATGGTGAGTGGACGAATGAATCTCGTATTTTACAAAATAACCAAAATAAACTGATGCATTAATGTGGATTAATTGGAATGCATGCATGCTTGGCCACTGGATGAGTAGGAACATTACATGCATTGGTAGTTCCTTTTTAATTCTTGCATGCAAATATTTAATGCGCCTCGGAATCTCAATAGGTGATGGAGCTGAGCCCTTTAAATTGGGAAAACGAAAAGTTGAGATAAGCCCTCTAAACCGGAAAGGAGGGAGTACTTTGCTCGGCCGGGGAACACTGCAACTGCCATCTGTAATCCCATCAGTGCCTCCCATCAAGCCGCCATGTTCATACCTACTGGCCTCATCATGCAGCCATGCTACTATTTCTCTGCCAGCTCAAGGGAACCGTCATTGGGTGAGCACCGACAAGCACTGCCACCATAGCTAGCCCCTCCACTACAACTAAGATACATGGGTGTAGACGAGCTTGCACTATATTCCTCGTGTTTGCAGAGAGATGTTGATTTGTGACGGTGATTTCAATGTGAAGCAACTGCATTCTAATCTGACACCATAAATGTTTGTCCAAATGTCTCCCAAGCCTATTACTTAGTATCCTATGAAATCTCACATACGTGCAACTTAACTACTCTTTGTGTGAGCTCAGACTAAAGTGGCATCATATATGATATATCGCATATGCTTGATGTTAGATGTATTAGATGTGTATAGTCTAGTCTCTCTTTTCGGTTTATCCCCATTGTACACATGTATATGTACTGGCCCTTGGCCCTCCTGGGAATACAGTTGCTCATTCCTAACATGGTATCAGATGCTTAGGTTCCTCTCCCGCTCCCGCTCCCGCACGCTCGCAGCTCCGTGCACCTCGTCGCCGGCCATCTCCGCCCCCGTCTCCGGCCACCTCCTCCCCCGCCGCCGGCCGCCTCTTCTGCGGCCGCCGCCGGCCGTCTGCGCCCCGTCTGCGCATCCCCCGCGCCCGGCCGCAGCCGCTACTGCTGCTCCCAGCAGCTGCCGCTCCCGCCGGCTGCTCCTCCTCCTCCCCCGCGCCGAAGCCGCAGCCGCCGCCGCTGCTGCTCCCCGCCTGCGCCTCCACCACTCCCCGCCCGCGCCCGCGCCCGCAGGCGCCCGCCGTCCTCGCCCAGCCCGCGCCGCCCCGAGCCATCACCGCCCACGGCCGCTGCGGCCGGCCGCGCCCGGCCCCTTCTCCGGCCGCCGCCGGCTCCCTGCGTCCCGCCCGGCCTGCGCCCCGACGCGCCTGGCCTGCGCCCAGCCGCGCCCGGCTGCTGGTGCCTCGCGGCTGGCTCTGCCGCGCCCCGCCGGCCGGTGAGCCCGATCCCGATCCCGATCGGGGGTTGGGGCTACTGTAGCAGTTGACCAAAAAAAAAAACAGAGAGCTCCTCATGTCCGCTTCAGGCTACGTTGCTGTTCCTTGGTGCTCGGTGATCTTCGATGGCACCAACTATGCTGAGTTTGCGGGTTTCATGCGGATCCACATGCGCGGCCTTCTCCTATGGGGCGTTCTCTCTAGCGAGGTCCCCTGTCCGCCTTGCCCTGTCGCTCCCGTGGCTCCTACCCCACCGGTGCCGCCTGTTCTTGCTGCTGGTGCTTCCCAGGCTGATCGGGATGCAGCCAAGGCTCTTGATGATGCTGCGGTGGATGCTTATGATCAGCAGGTATCAGCCTATTCCGATGCTCTTTCTCTCTACCGGGATGCTCTGTCTGCTTACACTCAGTGGTGCAATGATGATGCTCGGGCTGCTGCTGTTCTCACTGCTAGTGTCCTACCTCAGTTTGCTTCGGAGTTCATGAGCCTCGGTACTGTTGCAGCGATGTGGTCTTACCTCTGTCAGCGATATCAGCCCTCTGGTGATGCGCTCTACTTATCTGTGGTGCGTCAGGAGCACGCTCTTCAGCAGGATGACTCCTCTGTTGATGAGTTCTACACACAGAGTTCTGCCATCTGGCGCCAGCTTGACTCTCTTCGGACAGTTGTTTGTGGAACTTGCCGTTGCTGCCAGACTATGAGGTCCGACTTGGAGTTTCAGCGTGTCCATGAGTTCTTATCTCGCCTCAGTTCCGAGTTTGAGCCTCGACGCGCTCACTTGCTTGCTCGTGGTCGTGTTCCTATCTCGGAGGTGCTTGCTGAGCTTCGTGCTGAGGAGACCCGCCTCCGTTCTGCTGGGTTGCTTGCGGTTCCCTCTGTGTTGGCTGCTCGAGCTCCTGTGTCGTCTGCTCGTCTCACCGCTCCACCGCTTCTGCCCACACCTTCAGGGGGGGTGGGTCGCCCTCCTTATGCTGAGAAGGGTCGGTCGCGCCATGACACTTTCTGTGGCTACTGCTCCAGGCAAGGTCACCCAGAGTCTGATTGCCACCAGAAACAGCGAGACCAGAGGCGCTCTTCTTCCAGTAGGACTCATGCGTCTCCCTCGACTCCGTCACTCACTGACCAGGATATTATGCGACTCAAGCGCATGCTGGCTTCCTCTGGTTCTTCCTCGACGGGTTCTGTCGCTGCTGTGACTGCCACCACCACTCCGCCCCCGCCGGAGCCTACTCAGTCAGGTACATCCTCGTGGGTTCTGGATTCTGGAGCTTCCTTTCATATGTCCTCTGATTCTTCTGCTTTATCTTCCCTTCGACCTCTTGATTTTCCTCTTAATGTTCTCACTGCCGATGGCACACCTCTTCCTGTTGCTAGTCGTGGCATTCTTTCTACTCCATTTTTTTCTGTTCCTAGTGTTTCTCATGTTCCTCGTCTTACCATGAATCTTTTTTCCGCTGCCCAACTTACTGATTCTGGTTGTCGTGTCATTCTTGATACCGACTCTTGCTCCATTCAGGATCGTCGCACCAAGGCTTTGGTTGGTGCTGGCCCCCGGCGCCGTGAGTCAGAGGGCCTTTGGGAGGTTGACTGGCTTTGTGTTCCTTCCGCTGCCACCACTTCTGCCAGCTCTCATGCTCTTGCTGCCTCTTCGGCTGCGTCCTTCCAGCAGTGGCATCATCGCCTTGGTCACATCTGTGGCTCTCGCTTGTCTTCTTTAGTTCGTCAGGGCCTCTTAGGGTCTGTATCTGGAGATGTCTCCTTACATTGTAATGGTTGCAGACTTGGCAAGCAGACCCAGTTACCTTATCCTACCAGTGAGTCCGTATCTCAGCATCCTTTTGACTTAGTTCATTCTGATGTCTGGGGTCCTGCTCCCTTTGATTCGAAAGGTGGTCATCGCTACTATGTTTTGTTTATTGATGATTTCTCTCGCTACACTTGGCTCTACTTCATGAAATCTCGTAGCGAGGTTCTCTCTATATACAAACGTTTTTCTGCCATGGTTCACACCCAGTTTTCCACGCCCATTCGTACTTTTCGTGCTGACTCCGCTGGAGAGTATATCTCCCAGCTGTTGCGTGGTTTTCTCGCGGAACAGGGTACTCTTGCCCAGTTCTCATGTCCTGGTGCTCATGCTCAGAATGGCGTTGCCGAACGTAAGCATCGTCATCTGCTTGAGACGGCTCGTGCGCTGATGATTGCCGCTTCTCTTCCACCCCACTTTTGGGCTGAGGCTGTTTCTGCATCCACCTATCTCATCAACATTCAGCCCTCGACTGCTCTGCAGGGTGGTATTCCTATGGAGTGTCTCACTGGTCGATCTCCTGACTACTCAGCTCTTCGTATGTTTGGATGTGTGTGCTATGTCCTGCTTGCCCCGCGAGAACGCACCAAGCTGACTGCTCAGTCAGTTGAGTGTGTTTTCCTTGGCTACAGTGATGAGCACAAGGGCTATCGCTGTTGGGACCCTGTTGGTCCTCGCTTGCGCATCTCGCGTGATGTGACCTTTGATGAGTCTCGCTCTTACTACCCCCGCCCTTCCTCCTCGAGTTTCTCTGTGGACGATATTTCTTTCCTTCTCCTTCCTGATACATCCTCCTCTGTGCCTCAGGTCTCTCCCCTTCCTCAGACCCGTCTCACTCTTCCTCACATGCCACCGACACCACAATCCCCTCCATCCTCCTCTCCACCATCCTCTCCGATCCGTCGGCCTCTCTCTCCTTTTCCTCTTCACTACACTCGCCGCCCTCGTGTTGAGGATGATTCTCCTGACACATCTTCCACTTCTGATGTTCCTCCTTCCACGCCTCCACCAGTTCATAATCTCCATGCTCGACCTCGACCCCCCCTTGATCGCTACTCTCATGCCAAGTACGGCCTCTCTGTTGTTACTGAGCCGACTTCCTATCAGGCTGTCCTGACTCAGCCTGAATGGCAGCTTGCGATGGCCCAGGAGCTTGCTGCCCTTGAGCGTTCTGGCACGTGGGATCTGGTTTCCCTTCCTTCTGGTGTTCGTCCCATCACATGCAAGTGGGTCTATAAGATTAAGACTCGCTCTGATGGTTCTCTTGAGCGCTACAAGGCTCGTCTTGTGGCTCGTGGCTTTCAGCAGGAACAGGGACGCGATTATGATGAGACATTCGCTCCTGTGGCCCACATGACCACTGTCCGCACTCTCCTTGCTGTCGCTTCTGTTCGTCATTGGTCTGTCTCTCAGCTTGACGTTCAGAACGCCTTTCTCAATGGTGAGTTGCGTGAGGAGGTCTATATGCAGCCACCCCCAGGCTACTCTGTTCCTGATGGTATGGTCTGCCGTCTTCGCCGCTCTCTCTATGGTCTTAAACAGGCCCCTCGTGCCTGGTTCGAGCGGTTCGCCTCTGTCGTGACTGCCGCGGGCTTCTCGCCCAGTGATCATGATCCCGCCTTGTTCGTTCACACGTCTCCTCGTGGTCGGACTCTTCTCCTTCTCTATGTTGATGACATGATCATCACTGGTGACGACTCTGACTACATTGCCTTTGTTAAGGCTCGCCTTCGCGACCAGTTCCTCATGACTGATCTTGGCCCTCTTCGCTATTTTCTTGGGATTGAGATCTCCTCGAGCTCTGATGGCTTCTACATCTCCCAAGAAAAATATATTCAGGATCTTCTTTCTCGCGCTGCTCTCGGTGATGAGCGCACAGTTGTGACTCCTATGGAGCTCAACGTTCAGCTTCGTGCCTCTGATGGTGACCCTCTTCCTAATCCCACTCGCTATCGTCACCTCGTTGGCAGTCTTGTCTATCTTGCTGTTACGCGTCCTGACATCTCCTATCCTGTCCACATCCTGAGTCAGTTTGTTTCAGCCCCCACCTATGTCCACTATAGTCATCTCCTCCGTGTTCTACGATATCTTCGTGGCACGATCTCTCAGCGCCTTTTCTTTCCCCGCTCCAGCTCTCTTGAGCTCCAGGCCTACTCTGATGCTACCTGGGCTAGTGATCCCTCTGATCGACGCTCGCTGTCTGCTTACTGTGTCTTTCTTGGTGGCTCTCTAATTGCCTGGAAGACAAAGAAGCAGACTGCTGTTTCCCGCTCGAGTACATAGGCTGAGTTACGAGCCATGGCTATGTTGACGGCTGAGGTGATCTGGTTACGGTGGTTACTTGAGGATTTTGGTGTGTCTGCTACCACCTCGACTCCCTTACTGTCAGACAGTACCGGTGCTATCAGTATTGCGCGTGACCCGGTGAAGCATGAGCTCACCAAGCACATCGGTGTGGATGCCCACTTTGTACGTGCTGCTGTGCAGGATGAGGTTCTCGCTCTTCACTATGTGCCCTCTGAGTTACAGCTGGCGGACTTCTTCACGAAGGCACAGACTCGAGCACAGCATGAGTTCTTTCTCTCCAAACTCAGTGTGGTTGATCCACCATGAGTTTGAGGGGGGGTGTTAGATGTATTAGATGTGTATAGTCTAGTCTCTCTTTTCGGTTTATCCCCATTGTACACATGTATATGTACTGGCCCTTGGCCCTCCTGAGAATACAGTTGCTCATTCCTAACACTTGACATATACATATGTTCGTACATCAAAACCCAAGCACCAATCAGGTGTCCTAATTCAATAACCATGCTTCCCATCAATGCATCATATATATCAGAAACAAGAACAAAAAATAATGTAGAAGGGTGGTATTGTCTAGCGGCTTAGCGGGCTAAATAACTCGAAATTTAGGGTTATAGCAGGAAATAGCAGGCTATTAGCGCCATTTTTAGGGTGTCATAAGGATTAATGATTAGTAAGTACAATTATATGGAGAAGTTTCTTAGTTTGTCCTTGCGATTTAGATTTACCAAACTTTTAAATAGCCAGATTTAGTTGATTAAGAACCATTTATATTTATCAAGAACTTAAGTATTCTTTAGGGCGTCATAAGGATTAATGATTAGTAAGTACAGCTATATGGAGAAGTTTCTTAATCTCATGTGATAGTCATTCTAGGATTATATCCATGTAGCAAACGAAAATGCTCAAATCTAGAAATTGCAGGAAGCAACTTACTATCAATATATGTCTGTATTTAACTTTCAGTATCA
This sequence comes from Elymus sibiricus, assembly GCA_039707655.1. Taxonomy (NCBI): domain Eukaryota; kingdom Viridiplantae; phylum Streptophyta; class Magnoliopsida; order Poales; family Poaceae; genus Elymus; species Elymus sibiricus. Next base: position 44,162,976 of record CM077664.1, read on the forward strand.
TTCAACTTTACATAGAAGGTACCGGGAAAAGCAATTTGTCTTGAAAGTTGAAACAAAAATTCTTGTGATTTACAACCTACAAAGTACTACTATAAGATGCAGCGATTAAGCTTTGAGATATTTGTTGGCACAAAATGATAGCACCATTTTCTTTAGAAATAGAACTCAGCTAGGCGCATCCATTTAACCATGTGTTTACATAAACCTTGTCTTAGTTTCACAGAACACATCCATTTGCTGCATCCTGAGTGTGAGGTGGCCAACTATACATTTCCCAACAATCCAAGGCAGGCAGTGGCAGTGGCGGAGCTTGGTAGGGATGTCAGGGGGGGCAAAAAGCAAAGTATACATGTTTGCAGGGGCTAATGAGAATACTTTATTCTAATTATGCCCCCCTAAAAAAATTCCCTTCAGGAATTTGTGTTGGGCTGGGGGGGGGGGGGGGGGGGGCATAGCCCCCCCAGCTATACACATAGCTCCGCCACTGGGCAGTGGCATCCTAGCTCCAGCACATATCAAACCTCCCAAATTGCTCTCTCGTCCCACAGTAGACTGATCAACTTGAAAACAGCAGCACAGATTGCCCATACTGCAGGCCTCCGATCACTTCCGGTAGCACCTGGATATTCTTTCATATGTATAAGATCGACTAAGTAATGAGAAAGATCCCTATATTCTACAATGATGATATGCATAATACCGTTAGCTCTTTTTCCAAGAGCAAACCACCAATAACAACTAGATGACGATAAATTCTTCCGTTCAAACTTTGCCCTTAGACACATCATGCAGTCAGGAAGCATCCCTAGACTTGACATAGGTGCAATATGAAACACCTTATAAACTTATCCAAAAGCTCCAAGATGCTCATATTGAACAAGAAAAACGAACTGTTGTGACTCTAAACACCTAGGAATATAGCCAAGGAAAAATATTTAATCTAAATTTCCAGCTTTGCTGATGCTTGATTTCCATTTCCTCAGTGAGAAAACTGAGGTTTCCAGCTTACTGCTTAATGATTTTGTGAAGCCACAAGCTTTTTTGGAGAAAAGGTACTCTAGATCAAAAGTTAGAACTCCACAAAAACAGGACAGGCAAAAGAAACCACGCAATATAAAACAATATCAATTCTTGAAGTAGTTCTTGAGAACATGTTTAATACAGAGTAATCAACTAAATAATGCAACAGAACATTCCTGAATCGAAACTTGAATTGGCAGGACAAAAGAGAATGCTCAGCTAGTATTGGGCCAAATTATAAACAGGGTGGATCTGTATAAGACAGGCAGGTATCTGCAAGGGCGCACTACAGGTCTACAGCCTGCTCAATTATCATGTTATTATCTGTATCCACTTGGACAAACGCAAATGAGACCAGTCAGCAAGCGCATACTCATCCCAAGCGAATCAGTAGTCGCCCACTTCGGGGATTGAACTAACTTAAAAACATATGAATCCCTTTCAGCGTACTGTTAAAAAGAGCAGACTCACAGATTATCTGTACCATATATACAGCTAATATGACTCACTGCCATAAATGGGTAACGAAAATTTAGCTCCCAAGCTTGCTATTTTTTTTTCAAGATTCAGATAGCTGTCCTTAAAACTTATGGAAGTGTATTTACATCTATCGGAAAATTCCAAGACGTACATGTGGCTGGGCATACTGTTAATATGCAAAAGTTTGCAGAAAATATTATCTTGCGTTGGTTTTACAAAATTTCAAAAATAAGATTAACTTTTTTGCCCCATGCTTCGTCATTACTGATAGGGATTACTCCATTTATGAAAAAATCATCCATCTTACACCAGTTAACCAAACATGTGCCAGATTTTACTTTTGCTTTTGCACCTACTGCTAATGCTAAAAGAAGTCATTGTCTTGTTCGTCAAAACCTCATCGACCTTGCATCTGAAGGAGCAAAACTGAGGTTGCACCCTATTATGCAAAGGACGATTTGGATCAATATGTATGGTGTATGTCAGAGATGTTGTACTACTTTTATGTCCCCATTCATCCACCATGCAGCCATGAGCTCTAAGTTAACCAGTGAGTCACCCGCAAAAAAAGAAAGTTAACCAGTGAGTAGCTAGGGAGTCAAACCCGGACCTCAGGTATAAGCTGAAACCGGCCTCCTGTTATTGTCAATGAATTCCTGCATCTAACAAAGCGATACAACTAATCTCACCATGTCTGCTCTATTTTCATGAGAATTGTGGTGATTCGGATATGAAGCAATATAGATTGTCATTTGCACCAGCAATGGCCGTCCTAGTGCCTCCCAAGCCTACTAATTAGCATCCTATGGCGAGCCTGAAAAAAACTTTTCCTTGCCCGGGCAGTACTCCGGGAGAGGCCTTCCACTCGCCACATGAAAAAGTATTCCTAGTAACAATTTTGTTGCTTTTTTATTGAAGGAAGCGATCCTAACTTGAAGTTTGTCATACGTGTGAGAAACCAAGAGTATATGTTGTCAGAAACGATTACAAGCTTTGGTACCACGTATGAGCTGATGACAAGAAGTTTTTTTCTTTTTGAAATTCATTGCTACCATAGATAATAATTAGTAGTAAGTATTACAAAATGGTTACAATAAAGCAGTAAAAATGACCATTACATGAATCCCATGATGCTTAAAGATGATTGTACCCAATTTGTATGGTGTATTAGGATTTAGGAGTCAATTTTATAAAAAGGCAGATTGTACTCCCTCCGTTTTTATTTACTCTGCATATTAGAGTTGACTGAAGTCAAACTTCGTAAAGTTTGACCAAGTTTATAGAAAAGAATATAAATATTTACCATAACAAATCTATATGATGTGAAAGTACATTCAATAATGAATCTAATGGTATGTATTTGTTATTGTATATGTTAATATTTTTGTCTATAAACTTTGTCAAAGTTTACAAAGCTTGACTTTGACCAAAGCTAATACGCGGAGTAAATAAAAACGGAGGGAGTACTTTGTGTCACATCACAGTAATACAAGTGTCTTCTGAGACAGAATCGGGGACTATACATTAAATTCCATGCATGTCAGTTGTGACGTCACAGCACTATCCATCCATCCATCAGTCGGTTATCAGCTACCAAAATCTATTGAGTAGTAAGGAAGCCAAAAAGCCTGGACATCCACTGAGAATCTGTCCTCTTATTATCAGATTGAAGTAAAATTGTGTGTCTAGTTGTGTAACAATATTCTAAAGTTAAGTCATGTTGATGCTGAAGGTGATTGATGCTCAACACTTTACATGTTTTGCTTTATTGTACAAACAGCCAGACAATAAAAAAGCTTGGTGGATCTCAAAAAAAAAAAAAAGCTTGGAAAATTTGTTGATCTGCTCAAAATAATCCACTCGCAACTTCTGATAACTTCTAATGATTTCCCTCACTCGGTCCCTCTAGTTATTTAGAGAACAGGAGGTTCAGAATAGACAAGTACATCTGTCAGAATCTTATGACGCAGCTAGACTGTTTGTTGACCATGCATGTGGACTTCACCTATAGTTAGGGGATCGGTAGACACAAAGGCAACGACACCAGATATGTGCATACCAACTCAATGTCTTCATATTCTAACGAGATGCAGAACGACTGCACCACAGCATATATAATGAACATCGCCTTATTGTCCCGGTGGCTCTGGCGCATTGCTCGCGGCGAGGGTGGTCTTTGGCTTGACATCATCCGGAACAAATACCTTAATGGCCAGCCGCTCGCCTTCTGTCAGCGCTCTGGTGGCTCGCAATTCTGGCAGGCCCTCGTCCAGTTGCTTCCTGTCCTCCGCATCGGAACTTCCATCTCAGTGGGCTTCGGCGCCGCTACGCTATTCTGGTTCGACCGCTGGGCCGGCGACCTCCCCTTTGCGGCTCGCTTTCCCGACCTGTTCTCCATTGCAGTTGAGCCGCGGATCTCCGTTGAGGCGGCCCTTGCCGATCTCGGGAGCCTCGCCTTTCGTCGGCCGTTTGGCCCGCCTGACTCTGCGGCTTGGCATGACCTCCTCGACTGCATTGCCCTCCATGAGCCAGATATTGACCAGGAGATGGACCACACCTCATGGCGTCTTGAGCCCTTGGGTGTGTTTTCCTCTAAGTCCCTATACCGGGCCATTGCTCCTTCCACCGCCCCCCTCCCTCTAGTGCAGGTTTGGTCCATCCGTCTGCCTCTGAAGATTAGGATCTTCATGTGGCAATGGATTCGGGGCCGGACTCCTTCGGGCGTGGAGGTTCGCAAGCGGAATGGCCCGGGAGATGGTCTGTGCCCGTTGTGTGGGACTGCCGAGGATTCCAACCACATATTTTTCAAATGTGTTGCCGCTCAGTTCCTGTGGAGTTGCCCTCGAGAGACCGTAGGTGGGAATTGGTGCCACACCAATTTCCCAGACCTCTTTGCTGAGATCCAGGCTTCCCCACCCTCCACTCGCCACATTAGGTGGCTTGAGATTGGTGTCCTCGCTTGGACCCTTTGGACGGTTCGCAATAAGCTCGTGATCCAGCGCATTCTTCTTCGACGTGCTTCTGACGCGGTTTTCAAACTTTGTGGTTACTTGCAGCTTTGGCGGCCGCTTAGCCGCCCTCAGGACCATGACACCATCAGCTCCTCCATCGCCGCTCTTCGTCTGATGGCCCTTCGCTTGGCGTCTCCGCTACCGCCGCCACCACCCGAGCCGGATTAGCTCCCTTCGGGATGTATCGCCTTTGTTTTCTTTTAGGGCTTGTTGAGCTGTGCCCTCAGCAGAACCCTTGCACTCTCGTTCTTGTGTGTGTGTGTGTGGTGTGAACTTTGTGTACTCTGTTGCTTGGGCGGTTTGCTTTATTTATAAAGCGGGGCGAAAGCCTTTTTCGGCAAAAGACGTCTATGCTTTCCATTGGCTTTTGGCGGATGTCGAGGTGACGCAACTCCTTCGTGGTGTTGGTAGAGATTACCATCCCTAATGCATCCCATGCCCATCAAACTACTGAACACACACACACACACACACACACACACACACACACACACATCTTTGCGACATCAATTTGTAGTAGTCGCTCCACATGTTAGTCACCTTCTGTTACTATTCAAATGCTTCACTGAACAACATGTTATAACATATATATATAGGAATAACTTTGAATATTGGCTGTTGGATGAAGCCAATCCAAAAGTTGGCTAATCTGTGTGGTGTTGTCCATTGGATATCTTATTCACTACACAAGATTTTGCCATGCATGCGTACTACCTAGAATATTCCATTATTGAGCTTAAGCACAATGCACCCTATGCACACACCTCAAAGCACTATGTTTCTCCTTTGTTCTAGTATCTTTCATACTTTAACACTGACAACTTTTTTCTTCCAAATGAATTGCAATTACTTTTTTACTTTATGAATATCAATATATAATATGCACAAACCTACTTTATGTATGTACAAGGCTATGAAGTATGTTCATAAAATGATTTATATTTATTTTTCAGTGCCGTGAACTAGGAGAATTAAATCTACATCTCATACATGATGCATATGTGACTATAAATTTATATATTTACTTGTGTTATGTGATATCTCAATATTCAATCGTACTTTGGTTATGTAATTAAGTGCTCACGTGCAATGCACGTGTACCTCAATAGTTCTTTTTGTGTGTGAAAAGGACCAGATCTATTATAATGATTCACCGGAAGTCTAAAGCACCTCAAACATATAAAATTACATCGAGACCCATGGACAACTCAGTAGCTAGTCATAAACACTTGAGTGAATTCATATCGTTGCTTGCATTATACATCTGCATTAATCTTGCCTCAGTCATTGCAGCATGATTTGAAGAGTGGATCAATGAAAGCCACCACAATTAGATTGGGCTTGTTAGAATACCATCACTGTCTGGGCGTGTCATTTCTGGAACCACTGATTCTCGATTGGGAGTGTTTTGACTAAAAAACCACAACATGGTCCCATAGTTAGTGCTGACTGGATGCCACGAAAACATATGACTAGTTAACCCTTAAATACATTTTTTTTACTTCGTAAAAATGTCTATTTTGAATGTTAAATCCGGAGGCAAAGTGCAAGTGAGACATTAACAATGAAATCCCAAACTTTTGAACCCTGAACTTTATTTGTTGGCCCTTTTTTTCTTTTTGAAAACTCGTTTGTCCTTGCGATTTAGATTTGCCAATCTTTTAAATAGCCGGATATGCCATTTAGCAGCGGCTCGGCCAGCAGATATGAAAATTTATGGTGGAGCTATAGCAAAGCTAAGACTCATTTATCATTTTTCTTAAATCATGGGAAAAAAATCCAATCAGGCATCGTATATGAATATTTGACATACGAATGTTCAGGCTTAAAAACCAAGCAATGATCAGGCTTTCTAATTCAATAACCATGTTTTGCATCAATGCAATATATCAAAAACAAGGAAGAATAAGTTAGATGGAGAGCTTTGTGGAACTCACTTGCATCCCTCCTCGGGCTGCAGCGGCTTCTCCTTCTCTGGTCGTGTCATCTGCTTCTCTTCCCAACTGGATTTCGACATAGCTACCAACAGATCCATCGCTGCCTTGAGAAACTCCGATCATGGTATTCCCCCGGATTCCGTAGATTGTCGGAGAAATGTAGAGAAAATAACATGAATAGAGATTCACTTACCTGGAGAGGAGTAGAGGCCAGCACTTCACACTGGAGCGCAGGGACGAGGCCCATGTTGGCATCACAGATGACAGAGGGTTCGGAGCTAGGGAGGAAGGGTAATGGTGCTGAGGTTGAGGAGCACAACGAGCTCCATTGTTGCCTAGAAGAGCAGTGGTCACCGCAGCAAGTTGAAGAGAAGGGCGACTAGGAGAAGCCGGGAGCATCACGTGTACCCGTGGAAAGACACCACATCACCGGGAGCAGCAACTTCGAGTCGGCGCGTTCGTCAGCATCCAAAACCGTTGAAGGGAGCAGCATGATCGAGCAACCACTTCAGCCCGACCGTATCTGGGTGTCATTAGCCTTCTTGCCAGTCACAACTGTCGCTGTTACCACATCTGTTTCGGTGGGAAATGGATATGATAGGGTTGTGGGTGCACTCCAAGGGGTTTTGTTGCCGGATGGAAATAAGGGCCGTTGCAACATGGTTTCGAAAAGGCCAAGTTTTTTTGCCCAACAGTACTTAACAGTGCTAAATTGCTAAATTTAGCGCTATAACAAAAATCAGTGGCCTATTAGCGTCATTTTTTGTTTAACATTAAAAGTGCATAGCTTTAGCGGGAGGAATCTTCAACAGCTATAGGAGTGCTATATCCATCTATTTGAAACTTTGTGATTCACGTACATGTCATAATTTAATGGGTATGTAAAGAATCTAGGCGCCAAACTGTACTATGGGTTTAGAACATCTAGTGGGTATGTATGCCAAATTCTCCAAATTTCCATAGAGCACATCGGTGACTACATCGTGTGTGTCTCAGAATTGAGTTCTCCAAATTTCCCTAGAACTATTTGTTTAGCATGGAGATAATCATCTTGGGGTGCGAAATATTTGTAGGAAAATAAATGTCAAGATTTCAAGCATGAGAACCCAATCGTGGAAGTGCTGCTACTAAAACGTGTTTTCCAGGTGTTGTTTGCCTCACAATTCCTAGAATATATTTGTTATCACAATATGCACAATAATATTTTATGCAAGATGTAAAACATTTTTTTCATTCTTACTCTTGCATCCCAATGTTACCGGATTAACCCTATGTCCATTTAGATAATTGCCACATAAACTTTATGAATTTTGAGAAAAAAAATTCAACATCATAGTCAAGCTTTCGTGCTATTAAGTTTGGGTATTTTGCCACAGAAGTAGTGAAAACATTTGGTATCAGTGGAATCTTTGTTGTCCTTCCCTTTAGTGCGTGTATTGCTTAAGTTGAGTTTATCTCTAATTTCTTCACGTGTAAGGTTTGAAACAACATACTGCTTGAATTTCTCCACCAGTTCCACTCTAAAAGCATGTGAAATTTATCGTCATGTTCTACAGTAAAGTTAGTCTTCGGCCAGTGCATTGGCCGGGCCGCCCGACAAGTTTTTATATAGAAACATGAAAAATGCACAAATATATTGTACGATTGTAGATTTCAAGAGGAAAAATACAAATACATATTTTCTTACCAATCATTCCAAATTAATGTAAAGGTTAGAGGTATTTATCATTTCGATGTTTTACCCATACAAGAAACTCCCTTAAGGACATCCACACATGTTTTTTGTCCAAAATTCATGTAGACGCAGTGAATGACCGACTGGCACACGTGCTATTTCTAGAAAAGAACAACTAAATAGCTGAATGACAGACTGGTGAATGTGTAAACTGTTAGTTTTCGAAAACAAAATTTTAAATATAATTCATATTTTTCTATTTGATCTTCTCATTCTACAAATTTATATCTCAGAGTGGCACTAATGAGGGAGACGAGGGTGTAGATCGTCGTCTATTCGGTCGGGCGTGATTAGCATTTTTCCACGGCGACAACATTCTGCAGACAGGATGTCGTTGAGGTGTGTTTTTGTTGTCCCGATGAAGTTGAGCCGAAAACGGCTGCGTCAGGGAACTTTTGAGGTGTGTGCCCCCCAGCTTTGTGTGGCTGGAGTTCGAATTGTCTTATGGCTCTCCTCGGTGCCAGCTTGTGACTATATTTCCATGAGAACTATCATTCTCACCAGAAATGTTCATCCCAATGCCTCCCAAGCATATAAATTAGTATTCAGTGGCATCCTTTATTCATGCAAATTAGTTACTCTTTCAGCAATCTCAACCTAGCTAGACGAGCATAAACTAAACTTGGACATCATGCACATTTCATAGTTCTTGCAATTGTTATATGAACAATGAAACCTGGAAGAGGAGAGAAAGGTACAATGTGTGTTTTTTGAGAAGTACATTATACATTTACCGACACATGTTGTGGTTGGCTCACGTAGTCTTGTACATATACAATTAATTTATGTCTATTAGATCCAACTAGCCACTTGTCAGATTAAAGTTTGCTTGTGTAACAGCTATGCTTCACCTATCCTCTGAATGTGAGTCCCGCTGATGGCGACCAATGATGAAAAGATTATGTGCATTACTTTACTGAAGGAAACTGAATGGGAAAAAAAATCCTCAGCGCAAATCAAGGACGACGCGGAGACAAAGACCTAGAAAAGCACCGCCAGCTCTTGCCGTCACCTCCTTGAGCTGAAAATACATAGTAGCACGTGTTCAAAATAACACAACTGTTTACTCAATTTTAATTGTACATAAATTGTATTGTGAGTTCGAGTTTTTTTAATAATGGGGCCCATGCTAGAGGTCAACAATGTATCTCTGTGTAGCAGTTAATTCTCGCGGCAATGTGCTGGAAGAAAGATCTGTGGTCCCCTTACTTTAATTTTTGCATTGGTATTCTCTTTTTTCCTATATAAACTGTTGAAAAATTGACCAATTTTCAGTAAAGGAACTTTCTACTATTTCTCACTGATATTTTCTAGAAGAATAACTGGTAGTAGAAATTTGAAAGATAGTTGACCTTTCAACAAAAAAAACTAGGGTCCACTTTCAAAAGTGTTGGATGAACATTCAGGAATGCAGAGATTAACTTCTAACAAAATTGAAAAAGCTTTCCAAAATTCTAATTTCGAACATCCTTTACCGCCAATATAGTTTTAGATGAATAGGCCACGTGGCCCTGCCTTCCATTAAAGCAAACTAAAAAAGTTACTTGGAAACTAGTCTTACATGAAACACACTCCCTTCCCAGAAAATCTAAAAAAAATCTGAAATATGTATATCCACGTCTTATACATACCACAAGTTTCAACTTTCCTAACTTGGAAATATCTGAATATCAGAACTACCAGGTCCAACAATCTTAGCCGATCTCAAATCCCTCTAGATTTGCATGTTAGCTGATTGTTCGATACAAGATTGTTGGAGGTTAATTGCTTCGTGTCATTGCCTATGTATTACAAATTCGTCAAGATCTATCTAAGATGAATAGTTGATGGTTGTTGAGATTTCAGTTATTCTATTGATCGATGACGTTGCAACTGGTCGATGGATCTGGCTCGCTCCTTGCTCCATGCATTTGGCTATTAAAGTAGTGTGGAATGAATGACCGCATGGAAGTTGTGGCATGCTATTTATGAGTACAATATTAGGTTCCTTTTCCTTAAAAATTCAGTTCAGGTGGGCACTAGTTAGGGAATGATGGGATAGCTTGCCGCATTTAGTGATTAGGTTGATGGAGGTTAAGGTGTGTAATGCGCCAGATGTATTCCGATGGAAACTTTCAGGTTCAGGCATGTTCTTAGTCAAATCTATGTATGTGTACTTGATTAATAATGGATCAATCCATCGATCTATTCATATTTGGAAAACAATGGTGCCTGTAAAAATCAAGATTTTCATTTGGTTTGTGCATAAGGGAGAGATTTTGACTAAGGACAATCTAGCAAAACATAGGTTGAAGAGCAGTAAACGGTGTTGCTTTTGTGATCATGAGGAAACGATTCAACATTTATTTCTCACGTATCCACTAGCCAAGTTATTGTGGCGGACAATACATATGTCGTTTAACGTGTTCCCACAACTAGTGTCTCTAATCTGTTTGGCAATTGGTTGGGTGGGGTTGAGCCTAATACAGCGGCCCGAATTCGTGTGGGAGTTTGTGCATTGCTTTGGACTATTTGAAACTGTAGGAATGATGTTTTATTTAACAAGAGAAACATCATAACCTTTTTGCTGGTTATCTATCGGGTGTCTGGATGGATCCGTAAGTACGTGGTCATTACTGCACCTTGCAGAAGAGATAGATCATTTGACCTTTGGGTGGAACCGATGGGAAACTGTAGCACAGGCTACGTACAACCAGTTTGGATGACGGTCCAATAGTAGAATAAGTATTTAGTCATTGTGTACTATTTTTGCCGGCTGTGGTGACTTTTATTCTTCTTCACTTTTGTTTTTGTACTTGAGATGGTACTCGTTTCTTGACACTACGTTTGATTAAATAAATGATTGTGTGCATCGCTTGCCGCAGAGGCCAGGGGTATTCCTCCTTTCTGATAAAAAAATAAATTAATTTTTTTTCTCTGGCTGGCTGCTAACAATAGTGTTTTTAGTAAAGATGTGCTCATTAGGAGGGATGGAAAGGTAGAGATAACAAATGATGTTTCTGTGATAACCCACTATCGTGTTCGTATTTTTTAAGTAAAATTTATGAATGTAAAAGGTAGAGAAACCAATTGTTCCTCCTAAAAAATAATAGATAAAAACAAATTACGTATCAACAAACTAGCATCTAGCATTGGATGGCACTAGATATTAGAATTCGACAGGAAATGGGAGGGCATTCCACCATAGTGATTTATTCATATCTTCTTATTTTGGCAAAAAACCAGCTATATATATAATGTAACTCATATGGCGATTCTCTTCAAGATACTTTTTTCTTTTAGGGGCTTTTCAAGGTTCCTGAAGTGAGGCGTGTGAATTATCTGAAATTGGGGAGCAGATACAAAGAAGTTCCCCAGATTTTTTGTCACTGAGTCGTCCTGGCAAATAAACAAGGATACCACGATGGCATGATGCTACTTTTAAGCATGTCATCCAATTGCCTTCCAGTCCAAATCATCTCTAAGGTATCAATCCATGCTGCCGGACCTCGCAAAACTAACATGGAAAACGAAGACTGTCATCTCTTATCCATTACCAAGGATGTTTTCCACCTGCATGCATACTGAGATAAAGAAGAGATTCACAGATTATTTGTATTACATATACGGCCAATATCACTCACTGGCATAAATAAGTAAAGCTGAGTTAACGAAATTTCTCTCTATTTTCAAAACTTATAGAAGTGTAGTATTTACATCTATCAGAGAAAGTTGTAATACTTCAAGGCGTACATATGGTTGGGCATACTATTAACATGTAAGATTTCACGCAAAATATCCAACTGTTTTGATTTTACAAATAAATAAATAAAATAAACATTGAGGATTTCGTTGGTGCCACTGGCATCATCTAGTTCGTCCAGAATCCAGATCCTCATTTCCTACCAGAAATGTGTTGTCCTAATGCCACCCAAGCCTACTAATTTTCTTATGACATTCTTCATTCATGCAAAGTAGCTACTCTTTCGGTCCTTCGATGATCTCAAGCTACTTGGAAGGCTATAGAAGATCTTGGAGATTTTCACAATTAATACCATGTCTATTTGGTTGGCTCACGTACTCTTGTGTATATACAATTTATTCATGTGTATTTACATGACTATGACCAATGTTATGTCCTTTTCGAAAGGGGATCGATTCTCTAAAGACTACGGGTTCACTCTGCCGAAGGAAAGTGAATGAGAAAAAAACATCATTATCTAGTCGCATTGTCAATTTGGAGAGAGAGAAATAGGAGGCTTATTATGAGTTAGTTCGCAATTAGCCATCTAATTGAGTAGATTAAATGTGATGTTCCCCAATGGTATAGGCTGGGTGCTAAGTGGCTTGACCTCTATCCTGACTAGATGTTGTGGGCTATTTTCCTTTGCTCTGTTTTCCCTGCTTCCTCCACCAATGGTGCCTGAGGTGGCAGCAGGTCCAGTGCAACCGTGCATCAACTGCTCCAAACGGCCGGCCCCATTTGATTTTGGCCATGAGCGGCAGATCCATGAGTTCCGGCCAGCCAACGGCCTCTGTTTCAAGTGTGGGGACAAGTGCATCCGCAAGCACAGATTGACCCATGCCGGCCAGCTCCTTACAATCAATGTAGGGGAACACAGCAAGCTGTTATGGATGTGTATTTACATGTCTATTACCGATGTCATGTCCTTTTCAGAAGGGGATCGATGCTCAAAAGACTATTGAATAAGAAAAAAAAAACATTGCTATCTAGTCACTTTGTCAATTTGGAAACAGAGAAACAGGAGAGTTACTGAGAATTAGTTCACCACAGTTTTTTGTCTAACTTAGTAGATTAAATGTGATGTGCGCCAATGGTATAGTGCGGGTGTTAAGTGCCTTGACCTCCATCCTGACTAGATGTTGTGGGCTATTTTGCTTTGCTCTTTTTTTTCCTTTCTTGGTCGCTGTTTAGGGTGTAGTCGTCCACTTTCCCGTACTGTTTAGAGTTTGTAGTAAATCAATATAATTCTTCTGCGTGGTTCTGAAATAAAAAATGACCTCCAACAATTGCATTGTCTACTACGGCGAAGATCTTGATTAACACCGCCCCCCGGGTGGTGGCTGTGTGGTTCAGTGCATGAGGGGCAGATGTGTCTGGTTTGGGTGGCGAGAGATGTCCGGTTAGCGGCGTGTGCCCGATGGAGGCGTGGACGCGTCACCCGTAGTCTGTTGTGCCACCTGTACTCTATCCTTGCTGTGTGTGAGCAAAGTGACGAAAAGAATAGCAGAGAACATAGGGCGGATGCTGGTCACGTACGCTTAGCACTCATACAAGTGAAGTTGTTCACGAAGTGATTGTGTGGAAGCTAGATACAACTAAGGGTTAGGGCATCTTCAGAGTGGACGTCAAATCATCCGCAAACGTCTGACCGACTTGATTGCACGTAGTTTCTCATCCAACGCGAATCTGTATTTGTCCACAGATACGCCCGCTTGTCCAAATTCTTGCAAACCGGACACAAACTAGGGTGAGGTTTGTGGGCATTCGGACCTCCGCCACGTAAGACTCCAACACTCCCGGCCCATCCAAACCCTTCTGGACTACTTCTCTTCTACTCTGCCCCTCCCTGCCTCTCGCTTTGCATTCACACCCTTCTCGTCTGTCACCGCCGTTGTACCTCTCCGGCCAGTGCCCAGGCATTGTCGGACGTCCGCAACCCCCACCCGCACGCCTGCCCGCCTTGAACTATGCTGCCGTCCACCCTAGATCTGTCCGCATCCAGGTACCGTCCGCCCCCTGCCGATGTCGTCCATGGAATACACCATGCCCGGCAGGTGTTCGGTCAAATGCCATCATGTTTTTTTTACCTTCTTGTTGTTTCCTAGAGTTAGCACGATGGCGGGGTACTCTATGATGGAGGATGAGTTGTTGTGCGATGCTTGAAAGGTCGTATCTGTGGACATTGTAGGCATGAGACAAGGGGGCTCGACATTTTGGCAAAACATGCATCCTTCGTTTCTTGAGCAAAAACACTTCGCGCCCTACGACTTGCATGTGATCCATGAATGTAATGTGAAGTCGCTAGCCCATCTGTGGTACACAATCGCCAACTCTGTCATGAGTTATTGCGCAATTGCACAAGTGGAGATAAGACGTGGCCACCGGGCTCGTCAATGATGGAGATCGTAAGTTTTTCTTCTTGTTGCTCTACATGTTGGTCAATTCATTGATTCTCTCAATGTTGCAACTTGATAACCATCATGTTGTATAGTACGGATGCGCTGCCGTGTTGTACCACAGAACGGAGGGGCAGGCCATTTACGTTTATACATTGTTGGATGAAGCTCAAGGAGTACAGTGCGTAGTGGGACGACATGTGCCTTATCTGATTCGAGTATCTTTGAATTTGAAATTTTTGTCGAACATACGGTTATCTCAGATGTAATAATTATATTTGAACCTCTCCCACTGTCCGTTGCTCCTAAAAAAATATATATATATATATTTGGAAAAGAGTATATATTAATATCGAGAAGATATCAATTACACCCGGCCTCTGCAACAACGCAATGCCCTAATGGCACGACGGATGCACACAGCCAACTAAAGACAAAGAAGCTGAAAAAGAAAAAGATCCCGCTACAGAGTTCCAGTCTTTGCAGCAGCAATACAACCACGACCAAGACAGCACCTGATGTCCAAGTTCTCCAAAAGCGACGCCTCCAAGAAGGAAACAGTGCACCAGCGCCGTCATCGCCCGATCGAAGATCATGGGTTTTCACCCTGGAGAAAATCCCCCCTCTCAAAACAATGCCTTCAACAAAGCAATTGCCAGGCACAACCAATTAAGGCCAGACCTTGGATTTTCACCCTGAAAGGTAGGACCTTGAACTTCACCTGTGCTGTCACCCCCACTTACATACCGCTGCTACGAATCCCGAAACTCCAAGCAAGTTCCTCAGCGCCGAAGACTCCAATCACCATCACTAGTCCTCCACTCTCGGCTTGCATGATTCTCCGCCTCTGACTTCACCATGGAGTATCTCCTGATGGCAATAGATAGCAGAGCTGCGCGCCGCTCCCACCTTTGGGGAAACCGCAGCATCCATGACATTCTCCGCCTCTGACTTCACCATGGAACGAAAATGACATGTTCCATGATGGCAACAAATAGCAGAGCTTCGCGCCGCTCCCTCCTGAAACCAAACGGTCGGTAAAGGGTGCGCACGACCGAATCCCATCCGATCCAGCAATCTCCAGGCATGAGACGGCCAAGGGAGTTCGCCGGCGGAGCCTTCCGGAACTAGACACTCCGGCCAGATCAAGGAAGACAAGCATCAAGCAGATCTTCATCTTTGCGCGAGAGGAACCCTCGGACCGCCGCCTTTTATTCAGAACGACGGCCCCCACGCCGTCGCCCGCTGGCTCCTCAGATCGAATCCCATCCGATCCAGAGGAAGGACGGCCAGAGCCGCCCGCTGCCCGCAGCGCCGGCCCCAGATCCAGCCGCGCCGGCCAGACGCCGGGATGCGCCGCCGCCGGATCTGGCCACCCCGGCCCGCAACCACCATGGCCTCCCGTCGCGGAGAAGCAGCCGGAACCGCCACCCCCGCAAGGCACGCCACCTCGCCGCCCATCCACGCAGCCGCCCACGCCGCCATGCCGGAGAGCCACCACGGCCGCCCCAGCCGCAGACACGCCGCGCCGCCCCGCAGAACGCCGCGCCGCCGCACGATGCCGCTGTCCCGCGCCAGCGCACACCGCGAGGGGGGGAGGGAGAGCCCCGCCGCCGCCTACGCCAGCCAGGCTTTGCCCGGCGGCGCGTCCCGGCGGCGGCGAGGGAGGGGAGGGGAGCAGGGGAGGACTGGCGGCGGCGGCGCTAGGGTTCGCCCTCCCGCTCGCGGGAGCGGGCCGGGCCGCCGCAAGATGCTCGTTGCTAACAAGTTGGTCCCCTTAAAATATATATTTGAACTATTGTTGTACCAGGGAGATTAGCATGTTATTTATTGATGATTTCTTCTATTTTCTATAAAAAAAATAGTGTTGCGGACTTAAAAAACTAGAGACTGACATTTAGAGGAAACAGTTGAATGGCCGGTCCCGTATATATCCATGTCCGCGGACGAGTACGGACAAATCCACGGACAAATAATGTGTCTGTTTTAGCGGTTCTCGTTTGAGATGCCCTTACACGTATTTTTGAAAGACTTTACAAACAACCTATGAAACTAGATATTTTTACTAGTTGTTATGGTTATCCTTGTTTGTTTTAGAGAGGGCAAGTATATTTCTTTTTAGAAAGGGCCTCAGGACATATATTAAGCATCTTAGGTCCTTACAAACACACTCATACAGAAAAAAAAAAAAACATCAAATTCTTGGTGTTCTGAAATCTTCTTTCTCTTGCATTCACCAGTGGCGCGGTGTGAGCAGAGCTCGATGTCTATTCTGGCCCATTGATGGAGCAAACTTTTAAAACCTAGGAGCTTGTAGAAGTGGCCGCTTAGAAGTTGTCGATCTAAACTAGGAGACACCGGCGGCAGCAATGTGTGAAGCAAATTGCTGCCTCGGAGAAAAAAAACCGCCGAGAAAGGCTTGTACAAACTGTGAAGACCATGAAGCCCTGCCGATCAGATGCATCCCCATGAACCGAAATGGACCAGTTCCGGATAAGCACACTAACGATAAGCACACCAAAAGAACGGGGATAGGGTGGGGAGACCATTATTCCTACCCTGGGGTGATGCTGTTGCCTCAACGCCCCAAACTAAATACAAAGACTCCCTAAAGAAAACATAAAATAAATCACCCATGTCGTAGTACGACAGATCTGGGTCTGAAGTTGAGCTTGCCATCGTCCTGGACCATGCATTGATCCCCTCTTCTCCGGTGGCCTAGTCAAGCTGGGCCACCGTTGAAGATCATTGCAGTGGATCCTTTCGGCCGCCGTCGACTTGACCAAAATCGCTGTCGAGTACTGCCTAACGAAGGCTGCAGTCGATCAGAACCTCCCCGCCGCCATCAACACCACGTGGGATTTGGCCAGCAACGTGCTTTGGCTGCGACGAGATGGGGAGAAGATGGAGATAATGGCTAGGGTTAGGTCGTCACCTCTCTCACGAAACATTGTGAGCATAGCAATAAGAGGCCAAGTGTACTTGATATGTGTTATACGAGGTCAAGTGTCCGCGGGTAGCAAAGTTGAAAGTCATCATGCCATTGCTTCGCCAACCATGGCCATGCTGACGCATACGTGTGGAGCAAGTCAACAAACGGCTCCTCCAGCACAACCCTTCATCTAGATCTCAATAACAACTGTGGTCATTTCGGTACACTACTAGCTTCACCTTCTTTGCCGTAGAAACTCGGCAGATCCCAGAATGAACTCGGCAATGTATTCGCTGAGTTCTATCCTTGGCAAAGCGGACACGACTGGACACGGGTCCGCAATCATTAAGTTTGCCGAGTTCTTATTATCGGGACTCGACGAACAACCAAACAAGCTTTGCCGAGTTTGGGCTGATAGAGAACTCGGCAGACCACACCGTCAGACGTGACGAGCCGTTAATGAAAATGCCACATGGCACCAACCTCTTCTGAGTTCTAGCGAGCTAAACATGGTAGAGGTGCAACAAAAAGGACAGTGCCACATGGCAAGTGGCAACTCGTATTGCCCAGTCCCAAAACATTGTTGAGTTCCTGATAAATGAAACTCGGCAAAACCATTGCCCAGTACGAAACACTGCAGAGGTACGACGAATAGGAACGTGGCATGTGGCTGCTCCTATTGTCCATCGGCAAACCGTTGCCGAGAGCCGTGTAAACAAAAATCGGCAAAACCTCTGCCCAGTTCGAAACTCAGCAGACCTCTGCCGAATTAGAGAACAATGCGTGGCACTACCTTCTTGCCTAGTACCCATTTTGCTGAGTGTAAGACAGACAAAACTGGGCAAACCTTTTGCCCAGTTCGACACTCGGTAAACTCTATCGAATAGTAGCCCGACGCGTGGCACTGCCGTACTGCCAAGTCCTCTCTTTTGTCGAGTTTTCCTCTGTAGAGATTTTCCATATTGCCGAGTTTTCCACCTTTCAACCGTCAGTGTGAGCCAACATGTCATACATTTACCGAGTTTATCTCCGCGGGTGATCGGCATACAAATGACAACTCGAATTTAGTATATAAAAAAGAAAAGGCAAAATGATTGCCGATTTTGTTTTCGCGGATACTCGGCATAGACGTGACCCATCAGCTTAGCCATGACCACCTAGACTGAATTGTGATGTTTAGCCATCTTAAGTTGGGTATCCCGGATCCCAAGCCACAACGCAGTTCCCTGCTCTAGCATCAGCTTTGGCACACCCCAAGAAACTCATGCAAATTTTGTTCATGGCTGCAATCGTCTTCAGGGTAGATCAAAAGCCAACATGGCATGGATAGGAATGGTGCATAGTGCTGACTTGATCTGCAGTAGCCTTCCGCTCTTCAGAGGGGATGCTCCCTTACATGAAGGCAGTTTGTTAGGGAGTTGTTCACTAGAGTCCGGAGTTGGGCAGTAGATAGTTTACATATGCTCAAGGGGAAACCGAGATATCTGCAAGGGAAGGATCAAGTAGAACAGCTCAGGATGTTGCTGATCGGACCGAGTTGGTCATCTATACATCTTATTGGAAGGGCAGAACTCTTCGGCATGTTAACACGTATACCTGAAGTAGTCCCAAAAACCTCTAGGATGGCCGCACAAATCCGCAGATCATCTCAATTGGCTTTAGAAATACCATTACGTCTTCAAAAAATAAGGAGAGGCACTTGCTTAGACCTGATGGCGTCAGAGGGGACAACTAGCTAGAGACCTGCGGCCACCTTGGAGATTAAACGTTGCAGTGGCTCCATAAGTGAGATAAATAGAATTGGCCACAGTGGATCGCCATGTCTAAGCCCATGTCATTTCAGTAACGGGGCTCCTGGCACTCGATTAATGAGGATCATGGTGGAGGATGTGCATAGTAACCTGGTGATTCAGTCGATCCACCTTGTACCAAACCCCATGATCTTCAACACTTCAATTAGAAAAGACTATTGGACAGAGTCAAAAGCTTTCGATTTGTCCAACTTAAGCAGTACCGAGGACTCATTCAACACATATAAGCATGCACTGGACAATCATGAAATTATCATGTACTGATCTGCCAGGCACGAATGCACTTTGATACAAAACCACGAGACTTGAAAGGTCATCAAAGAGCCGATTTGCGAGAATTTTGTCGAATATCTTTATTGCACCATGCACCAAACTGACCGACCTGAAATCTCGCAAATGCACTTCACCCTCTTTCTTTGCCAACAGCGAGACGAGCGCTTTGTCTATGACATGCACTCCACACATGTTACCCTGATAGAAAAAGTTTAGGACCCTGATGAAGTCACCCCCAATGATTGTCCAACAAGAACTATAGAAATGTCTCGTAAAACCATCCGGCCCCTGTGATTTGTCGGGCGGCATTGGTTTGATTATATATCTTTTGCACCTCGTCGCTGGTGAACGGTGTCTCCAGGTGAGAGAGATCCATCGAGGGCAGGTCCAAGCACTCAAGGTTCAGGGAGTAGGCCCTCTCCGGTGTCGATCCAAGTATATTAGTATAGTACTCATCCACGACAGATGTGATTTGTTCTTGACTCGTGAAGATCTCGTCATTCCTATGCAAAGTCCTGATGACATTTTTCCTTCTTCGGTGACTCACATGCTGGTGAAAGAATTGTGTACTCGCATCTCCCTCCCCCAACCAAAGTAGTGTAAACTTCTGTCGCGCAATCAGTCGTTCCAGCGATGACAGCCCGAGAAGCTTGCGTTTCAAAACTTTGCGCTGCGCAATCTCATCAGGGGATAGAGCTCTCGACTCGGCAGCCACATCAAGCCGCAGGATAATCTCCAATGCAATTGCAATCTGCATATTAACATTTCCTATTCAGTTGTCACTCTAGCGTTGCAAGCTCTTTGCAGTGGCTCACAGTTAGACTACAAAAGGATTACCCACTGAAGGTACGAAGTTCCAAGCCATCTCATCTATTTGAAAGAAACCCTCTGTATTAGTCCAAAAAGCTTTGACTATGAACCTTTTTACCATACTGAAATCCACATGGAGATCCAGCAAGAGCGGTAGTGGTGTGAAACTGTCATCCCCAACGCAGATAGGACGCAAGATGAGTATAGATCCTCCCTAGAGGTGGTGAGGATATGGTCAATCTTTTCTAGAGTAGCTTGCTCCCTTTAGTTGGACCAAGAATATCTGCGGCTGTTTAAGTATAGATTCTTTAGTTCCAACCTATTAAGCTTCAAGCAGAAGCGCGACATCATTCTTCGATTATCGCATCGTTGCTTTTGTCCTTGGGGTTGACCAAGAGATTAAAATCACCCACTAAAGTCCACGGTCCTGCGTGAAAATCGCGCAGATCCACCAGTTTCTGCTGGAACGCCAATTTGTCCGCATCAAGTTGCGGACCATACACACTTGTGATCCACCATTCCAGTGCACCCAGCGGCTTCACAAGTGTTGTGATTGTATTTTCCATTAGGTGGGGGTTGGAAAGTGATACCACCAAACTATTCTAGGCCAAAAGGATCCCTCGACGTGTCCCAACCCCCACCTGGATGTCCCTCGACGGAGGCCCCACACAGTCGTTTCTACGCGCCGATGCGTTTAAACCTCGAACATTCCACACTAGCAACTTTAGTGGTGGAGGAGGTGCGCGTGTTGGAGTAAGAGGCCGTCGCAAGAGACAAAGAAGGAGAGGATGATCGGGATGGCCATGAATCACTGAAGGAAAATTGACCTGCTTGGTGCCGATAGAAGGATCACCTTTGGCTAGGCACACTGTGCCCTCCATCATGGCGGACTAGGGGGAGGGGCAAGCAATTGTGGCAGGTTTGGGGGTGGCGGCCAAAGAAGCGATTGTGGAGGTGGACGAGGGGACCAGCGACTTATGACGGATGATTTGGCGGCTGCGGCGGCGGACGAAGGACGTGGCTGCTTTGAACGGGCGGCTGTGAGACCAAAAGAAACGACTGTGTGGGCCTCCGTCTCGGCCGACCTTGCCTCGTGCGGGAGCCGGGATCTAACGCGTTTGGAGCCGACCCAGCGCTCCTGAGCCGAGGGAAGCAGCGAACGGATCGGAATGAGCAGCGGATGTCGGATGGAAGAAGGGGAAACGTGGACGAATCGGGCAAGGGTGTGCACGGGATGAGTCTGCAGCCAGTATCCACGATTTGTTTTTCCGTTCTCGCCCCATGCATGTGATACACCGTGTATGCATCCACCATCTGTTGTTGCTTTGAGATTTGTGCTATGTTTTCTGATTTTTAGTAAAGCTTGTCATGTTTAGTGTTTGTCTTTTTTTTTTGTTATTTCAAAGTGCATCCTAATGTTATGTTTTGCTGGAGAGTGCACTTGTATCAGAATAGTTTTGTTAGTACACAACAAAATATTCGATACATTTTGAAACATGAAGAAAAACTTAAGAAAACATTATGTAATACTTTGAAAAAAGACACACTCTAGCAAAAATCAAAAAACGTGGCACAAGTATCAAAGTAACGACATGCCGTGAATGTAAGCGCGGTAATCAAGTGCATGTTAGAAAAACCATTCTTGCTAGTACCCATCATCGTAGGCTTCCTGGCTGGCGAAGCAGTGAGACCATCAGTCGTCGCCCACGCTGCATCTGTCCTTGCAGACCTCGGCAGACTCGGTGCAGCCGGAGAAGCAAGCCTCCTCCTGGAAGCGGCAGTCGGTCTCACAGGACGCCGGGCGCCGGCACACGTCGGTGCACATCGCTCCTTTCGGGGCCAGGCAGGGTTCGCACCCGCAGTGGTCTATGCACCCCGCTTCCGCCATGGTAGGGGCCAGCACGGCGGCACAGAGGGCAACGAGAACGACGGCGACGGAGACCTTGAGAGCGTGCGCAGCCATGAGATGAGAGGAGATGGTATTCGTTGGGATAGATAAATGATAGAACAGACAAGAGATGGCCGGAGACGCCATTTATAGGCTACGTAGTTGATTAAGCACCATGTGGTATTGGCTTATTGACTTACATGCATTAATTACATGCTGACGGTGGGATGATTCTTATTATCGTAAGTACTTGTACTTCTATACCAGGATCTATAGTTGACTTGCAGAAGATTGATCAAGTCATGGTCATATTGCTAGCTTGACCTCGACCTCCGGGCCTTGCTTGACTTCCGTAGTACTCACTCCGTCCCAAAATTAGTGTCTCAAGGTTAGTACTTTGGGACAAAGGGAGTAATAAGTAGCACGCCGCGGTAGAGGCGAGTAATGTGCACAGGAGCCAAGTTGGTACGGGAGGAGACGACTTGCTTATGGTGAAACCGCGGAAATATCTTGAACCCGAGCCATACGTGAAACCCTAGCTAGCGCATGTTGGCCCAGTACCACACACCGACTGGCTTCTGGCGACACACGGCGATGAAGACCAAGCAAGCTGGATGTCTCATGCACTTACATACAAAGCTAGCACCAAACTGCCCCTGATCGACTAGCTTTTTGGCAAAACCTATTTGGCGCTTAAGGCCCCAGTTGCAGTTCATTCTACAAACCTGCGCACACACAGCCTCAGCTCTGGGCCGGCCCATTTCACGTTTTGTTTTCTGTTTAAAACTCAAAAAAAGGTCCGTGCGGGATTGCGGGTAACAGCGATCGAACTGCACTAACCACTTCGCCAACTTGGCTCCTGTGCATAATTACTTCTTTTTCTACATTTTTATATATAGGAAATGCCCCCCTATGTTT
This sequence comes from Elymus sibiricus, assembly GCA_039707655.1. Lineage (NCBI taxonomy): Eukaryota > Viridiplantae > Streptophyta > Magnoliopsida > Poales > Poaceae > Elymus > Elymus sibiricus. The sequence continues at coordinate 44,185,911 of CM077664.1, forward strand.
TCGATGTTATCTTTTTGTCTTTTCTTTTTTGTTTCTTGTTTCCTTATTTCTTTTCTTAAATGCGTGAACTTTTTTCAAATCAAAGATTTTGTTTTTCAAAATTGATGAACTTTTTTTCAAATTTGATGAACTTTTTTTCAAAATCAATGAATTTGAAAAAAATTGATGAACCTTTTTCAATTCGATGAAATTTTTTCAAAATCAATAAAAAAATCATTTATGGTGAACTTTTTTAAAAAATCGATGAACTTTTTTTCAAATCTGATGATCTTTTTTCAATTCGATGAACTTTTTTCAAATTTCATGATTTTTTTTTAAAATTCGATGAACTCATTTAAAAAATCAATTAATTTTTTTCAGATTTGACAAACTTTGTTTTGAACATCGATGAAGTTTTTACAAATTTGTGAACATTTTTCAAAATCGATGAACTTTTCTTCAAAACTTGATGAACGCTTTTCATTTTTTCGTGAAACTTTTTTCAAAATCGATGAACTTTTTTCAAGTTTTTGAACTTTTCTTCTAATATTATGAACTTTTTCAAAATTGATGAACCTTTTCAAATTCATGATATTTCCAAATAATTCAAAATTCTAAGTGTTACAGTAGGTGCTATTGTGCAATAAATATCGCGGCCACGATTGTTCTTATATCATTGGTGCTATTCTCAGTCACTAAAGTCGAGTGTTTGTAGTGGTTGGCCGAACTCATACGATAACGCTATGGTGCAACTTCGAATCTTGGTGAGGTCAACTTTTTGAGTCGTTTTTTCATGCTTAGGATTGTTGCGTTGTGCGTTCATGGGCCGGCCCAACTAGGCGTTGTAGTGAGTGCTAGTTGGCCTCCTCGGCGCTAAAGGCGCGTAATAGGAGCTCCCTTGCTTTTTCGCTTGCTCATGGCTCTTTCCAGCCTACCCAACCAAGCAGGCCTGAAAAGAATAGTAGCCGAGCCGAGCTGCAACTTTAGGCCCGCTGACTGGGCCGAGCCAGTTTTGGCCTAGTCCAGCTCAGTGGTCAGAAGAGGCCCAGCCCAACGCGGCCTCCAACTCTGTAGCCAGGGCAGAGAATGTCAGAGACACACTGACCCACCCCTCGAGTCCTGGACCATGAGCCCCCATGCGTTCGGTCCCTCCCGATGCCACCGCCACTATCCTCGCCAATGTCGCTATCCTCTCCTCGCCAATCGCCGCCACCACCATCCTCTTCTCGCGGCCCTCATCGCATACCTAGAAGTTGGAAGACATAAGGGATGCCACCGTTCGCCCTAGCGATGGATTTTACATCGATCCTAAAAATATTACTATAGGGAGTACATGGATTTTGTAGTCGTGGGACATCACATCATGAAGCTTGGGTGTCTTGGACACATAACACAAAGACACATGTTATACCTAGGTTGAGACCCCCAATGCGGGTAAAAATCCTACTTCCTGCCCTATTCTTTTCTTTATATGTGGAGAATATAGGCGATTACAATGTATGGGAGGTACTTGGCGAGTCAGGAAGACTCAGTGAGTTTATGATGATGGTGGTGATCTCGGTCGAAAGCACCGGAAATCACCCACGTGGTGTAGGCTATAGCTATGGCTAGGGAGAGGTCCCATTTTACGATGCCCCTAAGGCCCCTTATATAGCAATGGTTATGGAAGACTCCAAGTTGGAGTGTTAGGGTGTGCAGGGATAGGACTCAGACATGGTGTTGGCATACAAAACGTTTGGCCCTGTTCCTCTGTTCTGTAGAGTGTTTCCTTACCCCGTGACATCATTTGATGGAAGGTCTCTTCCTGAGGCAGTCACGCTTCTCCACAGGCTGGTTGGATATCCTGAGGCCATGGATAAGGTATTGGAGGAGTGACGAGAACCAGGCCGTAGGTAGTTTGACTAATTGCCGGCGAGCTCCCATCAGTACTCATAATGGAGCACGTTGATGTAGATACTCATGAACTTTTGATGGTATTGCTCAAGAACGTCCCCAGTGGACCTCAGTTTCCATCCTCCAGGACGATGAGAATCACTTGGTCACTGAGAGTGAATACTTATATATCCTTGCGGGGAATGTCGGCCGTCCACATTATATTAGAGTTTAAACGTCGTCGTCTATTTTCTCTTCACTGTAGGAGAAAATCTGCCTGGCTTATTGAAGGATATCTGTCTTACCTCCCTCTACATAATGATAATGTGCGGGGCCTTCTTTCCTTGTTGTTTGATGATGACAAAGTGGAGCTTCATCCAGATTGGGTCCCTAGTCCCCTTGAAAGCTTGTTTCAAGAGAGCCGAATTGGATTATGTGCAGCGTTCTTCCCTGTTTACGTGCTTATCTGCCTTTTGTAACTTTGCCCACCTTAGCTTTTACTCATGTTTTCTTTCACCTTACAAGTTCATACTCGGCTTGTTGCTCCTCTTGAGAAGTCAATGTATTCCACAAGGAATCTTTATTTTCCTGGAAAGGTAACTAGGTCGATCGATTCTCGGTGTTGTAGTTGTTGGAAATATGCCCTAGAGGCAATAATAAATTGGTTATTATTATATTTCCTTGTTCATGATAATCGTTTATTATCTATGCTATAATTGTATTGATTGGAAACTCAAATACATGTGTGGGTACATAGACAACACTGTGTCCCTAGTAAGCCTCTAGTTGACTAGCTCGTTGATCAAAGATGGTTAAGGTTTCCTAGCCATTGACATGAGATGTCATTTGATAACGGGATCACATCATTAGGAGAATGATGTGATGGACAAGACCCAAACTGTAAACGTAGCATTTGATCGTGTCAGTTTATTGCTATTATTTTCTGCATGTCAAGTATCTGTTCCTTTGACCATGAGATCATGCAACTCACTGACACCGGAGGAATACCTTGTGTGTATCAAACGTCGCAACGTAACTGGGTGACTATAAAGGTGCTCTACAGGTATCTCCGAGGGTGTCTGTTGGGTTGGCATGGATCAAGACTGGGATTTGTTACTCCGTGTGACGGAGAGGTATCTCAGGGCCCACTCGGTAATACAACATCACATTGAGCCTTGCAAGCAAAGTGACTAAAGAGTTAGCCACAGGATCTTGTATTACGGAACGAGTAAAGAGACTTGCCGGTAACGAGATTGAACTAGGTATAGAGATACCGACGATCGAATCTCGGGCAAGTAACATACCGAAGAACAAAGGGAACAGCATACGGGATTAACTGAATCCTTGACATAGAGGTTCGACCGATAAAGATCTTCGTAGAATATGTAGGAGCCAATATGGGCATCCAGGTCCCGCTATTGGTTATTGGCCGTAGAGGTGTCTCGGTCATGTCTACATAGTTCTCGAACCCGCAGGGTCTACACACTTAACGTTTGGTGACGATTAGTATAATTGAGTTATTATGTTGGTGACCGAAAGTTGTTCGGAGTCCCGGATAAGATCCCGGACATGACGAGGATCTCCGGAATAGTCCGGAGGTAAAGATTGATATATGTGATAATAGTGTTTTGATCTCCGGAAGAGTTCCGAAGTTCACCGGAAGGGGTTCCGGATGTTTACCGAAGTGTTCGGGTGCAGCAACACTTTATATGGGCCAAAGGGATAAAGCCCACGAGGTATTGGAAAGTGCAAAAGTAGTTTTGCTGCCGCGTAAGCGGTACTACCGCTTGGTGAAGCGGTACTACCGCCCGAGCGGTACTACCGCTTGTGTGAAGCGGTACTACCGCCCAAGCGGTACTACCGCTTGTGAGCGGTACTACCGCTTGTGCGCGGCTGTGCACGGTTCGGCAGGGATCCGAGTTGGACTCTTTCCCTGCGGGCCAAACCGACCTTGTGCGGGCAAAACCGACCTAGAGGAGGCTTTTACTCCAAGTTTAGACCCCAAGGCTCAACATATAAATAGAGGGGCAGGGCTAGCACACGGGACATATCAAGATTTCCCCAAGCCGTGTGCGGCAACCCTAACCCTCTAGTTCCCCCGTCATAATCTCCGTAGTGCTTGGCGAAGCCCTGCAGAGATTGTTCCTCACCACCATCACCACGCCGTCGTGCTGCTGGAACTCAACCACTACTTCACCATCGCTCGCTGGATCGAGGAGGTGAAGGCGTCATCAAGCCGTACGTGTGTTGAATGCGGAGGTGCCGTCCGTTCGGCACTAGATCGGAAGGATCGTGATTGGATCGCGGGACGCTCGGCGATTTGGATCGCGAAGACGTTCGACTACATCAACCGCGTTTATTAACGCTTCCGCTTAGCGATCTACAAGGGTATGTAGATTCACTCTCCCTCTCGTAGATGCTCATCACCATGGATAGATCTTGTGTGTGCGTAGGAAAATTTTTGTTTCCCATGCAACGTTCCCCAACAGTGGCATCCGAGCTAGGTCTATGCGTAGATGAGATCTCGAGTAGAACACAAACGAGTTGTGGGCGTGGGTGTATACATATTGCTTGCCGTTACTAGTTGATACTTGATTCGGCGGTATTGTGAGATGAAGCGGCCCGGACCGACATTACGCGTACACTTACGCGAGACAGGTTCCTTCAACTGACATGTAATTTTGTTGCATAAAGATGGCTAGCGGGTGTCTGTCTCTCTCACTTTAGTTGAATCGATTTCAATGAAGAGGGTTCTTTTAGAAGATCAAAAAGCAATCACTACACCACGTTGTGGTTTTGCGTAGGTAAGAACGGTTCTTGCAAACCCGTAGCAGCCACGTAAAATTTGCAACAACAATTAGAGGACGTCTAACTTGTTTTTGCAGGGTATGTTGTGATGTGATATGGCCAATTACATGATGAGATATATGTGATGTATGAGATGATCATGTGATGTATAGAATATCACGACTTGCATGTCGATGAGTACGGCAACTGGCAGGAGCCATAGAGTTGTCTTTAATTATTGTATGACCTGCGTGTCAATCATTAAGCGCTATGTAATGCTTTACTTTATCGCTAAACGTTAGCAATAGTCGTGGAAGCAACAGTCGGCGCGACAACCTTATGGCGACACGTTGATGGAGATCAAGATGATGGAGATCATGGTGTCATGCCGGTGACGATGGAGATCATGCCGGTGCTTTGGAGATGGAGATCAAAAGCACAAGTTCATGGCCATATCATGTCACTTATGATTTGCATGTGATGTTAATCCTTTTATGCATCTTATTTTGCTTAGGACGACGGTAGCATTATAAGGTGATCCCTCACTTAAATTTCAAGATAAATTGTGTTCTCCCCAAGTGTGCACCGTTGCGAAAGTTCGTCGTTTCGAGACACGCCGTGATGATCGGGTGTGATAGACTCTACGTTCGCATACAACGGGTGTAAGCCATGTTGCACGTGCGGAACACTCGGGTTAAACTTGACGAGCCTAGCATGTACAGACATGGCCTCGGAACACAAGAGACCGAAAGGTCGAACATGAGTCATATAGTAGATATGATCAACATGAAGATGTTCACCATTGAAACCACCTCAACTCACGTGATGATCGGACTTGAGTTGGTGGATTTGGATCATGTTACACTTGAATGACCGGAGGGATGTCAATTTGAGTGGGAGTTTTTAAGTAATATGATTAACTAAACTCATTATCTAGAACAATAGTCTAAGTTGTCTTTGCTATATTTATGTTGTAGATCATGGCTCGCGCAGTAGCACCCCTGAATTTTAATGCGTTCCTAGAGAAAGCTAAGTTGAAAGATGATGGAAGTAACTTTGTGGACTAGGCCCGTAATCTAAGGATTATCCTTACGGCTTCCCAGAAGGCTTATGTCCTTGATGCACCGCTTGGTGATCCACCCGCTCCAGTTGAGTCTCTAGACGTTGTGAACGCCTGGCAGGCTCGTTCTGATGATTACTCAATAGTTCAATGTGCAATGTTGTATGGCTTAGAACCGGGACTTCAAAGACGTTTTGAACGTCATGGAGCATATGAGATGTTCCAGGAGTTGAAGTTTATCTTTCAGAAGAATGCCCGGATCGAGAGATATGAGATCTTCGATAAGTTCTATGCTTGCAAGATGGAGGAGAACGGGTCTATCAGTGATCACGTGCTCAGAATGTCTGGGTACTCCACCCGTCTGGCTGAGTTAGGGATGCCCCTTCCGCCAGAGGCTATCACTGACAGAGTTCTTCAATCATTGCCACCTAGCTACAAGAGCTTCGTGTTGAACTATAACATGCACGGGATGAACAAGTCAGTCGCCGAGCTGTTTGCGATGCTGAAAGCCGCTGAGTCTGAAATTCAGAAGGAGCATCAAGTGTTGATGGTCAATAAAACCACTAGTTTCAAGAAAAATGGCAAGGGTAAGAAGGGTAACTCCAAGCAGAGTGGCAAAGCAGTTGCTCCTCTCGTGAAGAAACCCAAGGCTGGACCCAAACCAGAAACTGTGTGTTTTCATTACAAGGGAACTGGACACTGGAAGCGGAATTGCCCCAAGTATTTGGCTGACAAGAAGGCGGCCAACAACAAACAAGGTATATATGATATACATGTTATTGATGTGTACCTTACCAACTCTCGTTGTAGTGCCTGGGTATTTGATACCGGTGCGGTTGCTCATATTTGCAACTCAAAACAGGAACTGCGGAATAGACGGAGGCTGGCAAAGGACGAAGTGACGATGCGCGTGGGAAATGGTTCCAAGGTTGATGTGATCGCCGTCGGCACGCTCGCTCTTCGATTACCGTCGGGATTAGTGATGAACCTAAATAAGTGTTATTTGGTGCCTGCGTTAAGCATGAACATTATATCTGGATCTTGTTTAATGCGAGACGGTTACTCATTTAAATCAGAGAATAATGGTTGTTCTATTTATATGAGTAATATCTTTTATGGTCATGCACCCGATGTGAGGGGTTTATTCTTATTGAATCTCGATAGTAATGATACACATGTTCATAACATTGATGCCAAAAGATGTAGAATTGATAATGATAATACCACTTTCTTGTGGCACTGCCGTTTAGGTCATATTGGCGTAAAACGCATGAGGAAGCTCCATGCTGATGGACTTTTGGAGTCACTTGATTTTGAATCACTTGACACATGTGAGCCATGCCTCATGGGCAAGATGACTAAAACGCCGTTCTCTGGAACAATGGAACGGGCAAGTGACTTATTGGAAATCGTACATACTGATGTGTGCGGTCCGATGAGTATTGAGGCGCGCGGTGGTTATCGTTACTTTCTCACCTTCACTGATGACTTAAGTAGATATGGGTATATTTACTTAATGAAACACAAGTCTGAAACATTTGAAAAGTTCAAACAATTTCAGAGTGAAGTTGAGAATCATCGTAACAAGAAGATTAAATTCCTACGATCTGATCGAGGAGGAGAATATCTGAGTTATGAGTTTGGCAGTCACTTAAGATAGTGTGGAATTGTTTCACAATTGACACCGCCTGGAACACCACAGCGTAATGGTGTGTCCGAACGTCGTAATCGAACTTTATTGGATATGGTGCGATCTATGATGTCTCTTGCCGATTTGCCACTATCGTTTTGGGGTTATGCATTAGAGACAGCTGCATTCACTTTAAATAGGGCACCATCGAAATCCGTTGAGACAACGCCATATGAACTTTGGTTTGACAAGAAGCCAAAGCTGTCATTTCTTAAAGTTTGGGGATGTGATGCTTATGTCAAAAAGCATCAGCCTGAAAAGCTGGAACCCAAAGCGGAGAAATGCGTCTTCATAGGATACCCAAAAGAGACAATTGGGTATACCTTCTACCTCAGATCCGAGGGCAAAGTGTTTGTCGCTAAAAACGGAACATTTCTTGAGAAAGAGTTTCTCTCGAAAGAATTGAGTGGGAGGAAGATAGAACTTGATGAGGTTGTTGAACCTTTACTTCAACCTGAGAGTAGCGCAACGCAGAAAGTTGTTTCTGTGGAGCCTACATTAGCTGAAGAGGAAGTTAATGATGATGATCATGAAGCTTTGGATCAAGTTGCTATCGAACCTCGTAGGTCGACAAGGACGCGTACTGCTCCCGAGTGGTACGGCAACCCTGTCTTAGACATCATGTTGTTAGACAACGATGAACCTACGAGCTATGGAGAAGCGATGATGAGCCCGGATTCCGAGAAGTGGTTAGAGGCCATGAAATCCGAGATGGGATCCATGTATGAAAACAAAGTATGGACTTTGGAAGTATTACCTGAAGGGCGTAAGGCCATTCAGAACAAATGGATCTTTAAGAGGAAGACGGACGCGGACGGTAATGTCACCATCTATAAAGCTCGACTTGTGGCAAAGGGTTTTTCACAAGTTCAAGGAGTTGACTACGATGAGACCTTCTCACCCGTAGCGATGCTTAAGTCCGTCAGAATCATGTTAGCAATAGCTGCCTTTTTCGATTATGAAATTTGGCAGATGGATGTCAAAACAGCATTCCTTAACGGTTACCTTAAGGAAGAGTTGTATATGATGCAACCAGAAGGTTTTGTCGATCCAGAGAATGCTGACAAAGTTTGCAAACTCCAGCGATCCATTTATGGACTGGTGCAAGCATCTCGGAGTTGGAATCTTCGTTTTGATGAGGTGATCAAAGCGTTCGAGTTTATACAAGTTTACGGAGAAGCTTGTATTTACAAGAAAGTGAGTGGGAGCTCTATAGCGTTTCTAATATTATATGTGGATGACATATTGCTGATTGGAAACAATATAGAAATGCTGGAAAGCATAAAGGAATATTTGAACAAGAGTTTTTCAATGAAGGACCTAGGAGAAGCTGCTTTCATATTAGGCATCAAGATCTATAGAGATAGATCAAGACGTTTAATAGGACTTTCACAAAGCACATACCTTGATAAGATTTTGAAGAAGTTCAAAATGGATCAGTCCAAGAAGGGGTTCTTGCCTGTTTTGCAAGGTGTGAAGTTGAGTAAGACTCAATGCCCAGTGACTGCAGAAGATAGAGAAAAGATGAGTGTCATCCCCTATGCTTCAGCCATAGGCTCTATCATGTATGCAATGCTGTGCACAAGACCCGATGTCAGCCTTGCCATAAGTATGGCCGGAAGGTTTCAAAGTGATCCAGGAATGGAACACTGGACGGCGGTCAAGAATATCCTGAAGTACCTGAAAAGGACTAAGGACATGTTTCTCGTTTATGGAGGTGATCAAGAGCTCGTCGTAAAGGGTTACGTCGATGCAAGCTTTGACACTGATCCGGATGACTCTAAGTCGCAAACCGGATACGTATTTATTCTTAATGGGGGTGCGGTTAGCTGGTGCAGTTCCAAGCAAAGCGTGGTAGCAGATTCTACATGCGAAGCGGAGTACATCGCTGCCTCGGAGGCGGCGAAGGAAGGTGTCTGGATGAAGGAGTTCATGACAGATCTTGGAGTAGTGCCTAGTGCGCTTAACCCAATGACTCTGTTTTGTGATAACACTGGTGCCATTGCTCTAGCCAAGGAACCAAGATTTCACAAGAGGACCAGACACATAAAACGACGTTTCAATTCCATCCGCGATTACATCAAGGAGGACGACATAAATATTTGCAAAGTACACACGGATCTAAATGTTGCAGATCCGATGACTAAACCTCTTCCAAGGGCTAAACATGAACAACACCAGAACTGCATGGGTGTTCGATTCATTACAATGTAAATCACATAGTGATGTGAACTAGATTATTGACTCTAGTGCAAGCGGGAGACTGTTGGAAATATGCCCTAGAGGCAATAATAAATTGGTTATTATTATATTTCCTTGTTCATGATAATCGTTTATTATCCATGCTATAATTGTATTGATTGGAAACTCAAATACATGTGTGGGTACATAGACAACACTGTGTCCCTAGTAAGCCTCTAGTTGACTAGCTCGTTGATCAAAGATGGTTAAGGTTTCCTAGCCATTGACATGAGATGTCATTTGATAACGGGATCACATCATTAGGAGAATGATGTGATGGACAAGACCCAAACTGTAAACGTAGCATTTGATCGTGTCAGTTTATTGCTATTATTTTCTGCATGTCAAGTATCTGTTCCTTTGACCATGAGATCATGCAACTCACTGACACCGGAGGAATACCTTGTGTGTATCAAACGTCGCAGCGTAACTGGGTGACTATAAAGGTGCTCTACAGGTATCTCCGAGGGTGTCTGTTGGGTTGGCATGGATCAAGACTGGGATTTGTTACTCCGTGTGACGGAGAGGTATCTCAGGGCCCACTCGGTAATACAACATCACATTGAGCCTTGCAAGCAAAGTGACTAAAGAGTTAGCCACAGGATCTTGTATTACGGAACGAGTAAAGAGACTTGCCGGTAACGAGATTGAACTAGGTATAGAGATACCGACGATCGAATCTCGGGCAAGTAACATACCGAAGAACAAAGGGAACAGCATACGGGATTAACTGAATCCTTGACATAGAGGTTCGACCGATAAAGATCTTCGTAGAATATGTAGGAGCCAATATGGGCATCCAGGTCCCGCTATTGGTTATTGGCCGTAGAGGTGTCTCGGTCATGTCTACATAGTTCTCGAACCCGCAGGGTCTACACACTTAACGTTTGGTGACGATTAGTATAATTGAGTTATTATGTTGGTGACCGAAAGTTGTTCGGAGTCCCGGATAAGATCCCGGACATGACGAGGATCTCCGGAATAGTCCGGAGGTAAAGATTGATATATGTGATAATAGTGTTTTGATCTCCGGAAGAGTTCCGAAGTTCACCGGAAGGGGTTCCGGATGTTTACCGAAGTGTTCGGGTGCAGCAACACTTTATATGGGCCAAAGGGATAAAGCCCACGAGGTATTGGAAAGTGCAAAAGTAGTTTTGCTGCCGCGTAAGCGGTACTACCGCTTGGTGAAGCGGTACTACCGCCCGAGCGGTACTACCGCTTGTGTGAAGCGGTACTACCGCCCAAGCGGTACTACCGCTTGTGAGCGGTACTACCGCTTGTGCGCGGCTGTGCACGGTTCGGCAGGGATCCGAGTTGGACTCTTTCCCTGCGGGCCAAACCGACCTTGTGCGGGCAAAACCGACCTAGAGGAGGCTTTTACTCCAAGTTTAGACCCCAAGGCTCAACATATAAATAGAGGGGCAGGGCTAGCACACGGGACATATCAAGATTTCCCCAAGCCGTGTGCGGCAACCCTAACCCTCTAGTTCCCCCGTCATAATCTCCGTAGTGCTTGGCGAAGCCCTGCAGAGATTGTTCCTCACCACCATCACCACGCCGTCGTGCTGCTGGAACTCAACCACTACTTCACCATCGCTCGCTGGATCGAGGAGGTGAAGGCGTCATCAAGCCGTACGTGTGTTGAACGCGGAGGTGCCGTCCGTTCGGCACTAGATCGGAAGGATCGTGATTGGATCGCGGGACGCTCGGCGATTTGGATCGCGAAGACGTTCGACTACATCAACCGCGTTTATTAACGCTTCCGCTTAGCGATCTACAAGGGTATGTAGATTCACTCTCCCTCTCGTAGATGCTCATCACCATGGATAGATCTTGTGTGTGCGTAGGAAAATTTTTGTTTCCCATGCAACGTTCCCCAACAGTAGTGACCTTGTGTCCTACATAACTTTCCTTCCTAAACTTGATTCCTCCTTTCGCAGCGGGGAATTTTTTTTGTCCCTATCCATGATTTGTTCCTCGGGGCGGAGGAACTTCGTAGGAAATGGGATGCCTAATTCCGCTGCTCTCTCCACTTGCATATGTTTTCTCCGTTTGGTTTTCTGATCTTCGATTATGCTTTTTTAGGGGCGACGGCCTATTGATGACACCATGCTACGGAGCAGACAGCCTGTGTATGACACCAGGCTGCGGGGCAGACGTTGCACCAAGGAAAGTGTGTCTACCTCAACAAGCTAATATTTGCATTTTCTTTTATCTCTATTTATAGCTTTCTCGAACCTTACTTATCCATTAAATTTTGCTTCATTCCTTCCACAGAGGACCCAAGGGGATTATTTCCTTTGTGTGGAGAAATTTTTCGACAATGGATGTATTTTATTAACTCAAAAATAAAGCATCAAGTGAATACAAATATAATGAGTACATGCATGGCCTCTGCATAGCTTGGATGCGCACAGCCAACACACACACACACACACACACACAAATATGCCGGCAAATAGCAAAGTCATACAGGACCAAAGCTATGCCTTAGCATGAAAAAAAAAGCGATGAAAACAATGGACAAACTACAGCAACAACCTTATCCGCACCACCATCTTTTGACACCACAAGGACAAATTATGTTGCCGGTATGATCAATCCCTTAAAGAATGTCACTGATTCTTACGACGAGCTAACTGAGTCTCAAGAAAATGTGTGGGTTTTATCTGCTAAAGTCGAGGCATTTGGTAGGGAGATTTCCGCCTCCTCCCAACACCTTGCATTGGACTCTCACATTGAAGATGTGTAATCTCTTATACTGAAGTTGTGTACCGACGTTGGCTCCATCATGGACGCGTGTGGTCACAGCTGCAGCTTCTCCTTGGAGGGTCTTTTTCCAGGTTGAGTCGCAATTTTGGCAGGAAAGGTGTCCCTTCATATGCCCCAGTTTATCTCCTTGTTAAAGGATAATTTTCACGAGGTTCCTACTTTAGCCTCAGTTGTCGTCGTCGCCTACGCCTTGGCTCATATAAGATGTCGGGTTCCTTCCTAGCTGAACTATGTCTTGTTATTGAATTCCTCTATTCTAGATGATGCAGACATAGAAGCCTGCCATTCTGCCTCGAAAGAGTTCTTCAGGGGCGGCCTATATTTCTGATTGGTAGCTCACCTCAAAGGCCAACCATGCTAACATTGAAGTGCAAAGACTGGTGGATCCAGCATGGGGTATGGGCACAAAGATGTACACCCATATATTTCGGGAGCAACTAATTAACAGGACACCCTTGTAGTACTCCCGCAGAGGTTATTTTTTTGGACTCGGAGCACGCCAAGTGGGGTGCTGAGCAGCCGCCACATTTCGCGCGTTGGGCGCACCCTCAAGAATTGATTTTTTTTCTTTTCTGCACGTGTTTTCGGGTTTTTTTTTGTTTTTTCGGCTTTTCAATTTTTGCTTGGTTTTCCTTAGGTTTCGGTAGAAGTTTTTGTTTTATTTCACCAGGGACGCACTGCTTTTTTGCGAGAAGCACATGTGCTTCTCAAAAAGGCAAAAGAACAGTCTATGCTTCCACGAGAAGCACAACTGCACTTCTTGAAAAGGAGAAAGCACACCATGTTCTTCCGCGAGAAGCACATCTTGTGCTCCACAAAAGGGAATAGCACAAATGTGCATCCTCAAAAAAGGGAGAAGTACATCATGTGCTTTCACGAGAAGCACATGTGTGCTATCCGAAAGGGAAAAGCATAGCATGTGCTTCCACGTGAAGCACACTTGTGCTTCCCAAAAAAAGTGAAAAGACACAACTCTACTTCCCTTTTTTTAGATTAGTTTTTTTTCGGGTTTTTGGTTTTCATCTTTTTTTTTGGTTTTGGGTTCAAGACATAATCCGTGTTGAGAAAAACGAATCTACAAAAAAAAAAAAACTCACCGGTTGCGATTCAATGTGCGCCACTTGTCAGCATGATAGATGGTGCCGTGAACTTTGCCAAGGTACCCTTAATAAGTGATTTCGAAATATTTCTGCAAAAATAAATAAATGAATGAATGAATATTATATTTCGTATATGACCGAAATATGAGCATATAGGCCCAAATGCAATTCAGGCCAACAGGCCTACTAGTCCTAGTCCAGTTCGGCAACAGCCTCGTATGCACTAGCCCAATTACAGCAGCCAGCCAAACCGGTTCTGTCCACGCACGAGAGAGACACAGCCTGCAACTTTCTTCTCCACACGGCACGGACGAACTAAAATGAAAAATTGCACGGAAACGCTAGGTACCGGCAAGGGGCCCTTCAATAGAGAGCTGCCATCTATTGCTCTGTGGGCCATGTATTTTTGTATTGCACTTCTTTCTTTGATTTCCACCTTCGTATTTCTGCTCTCTCTTTCTTCAACAGCTGGCTCCACAATTGTACTTCGCATGCATGCATGATAGTTATGTGGCATAACCACTCTCTTCCTTCTCCCACACAATAAATCCAACCATTTCTTTCACATCGACTAATTTAATACATTCATATCTTTTAAACCATATATTCATTTTTGAAACTTTTTTTTATATTTGAACTCTTTGCGCCAAAACCTTTAAAATGAGACCAATTTTTGATATTTTTCAATCATGTTTACATTTGAACGTACATTTCACATTCTAAAATAATTAGTTTCACACTGATACATTACAATTTCATTTTCTGTGGTTATTGTTTCACAATTCCGAATCTACATTTCACTTTTCACTAGCTTTTTCACAAAAAATAACTATTTTAATTGCACATTTCTCAAATAACCTATTTCACTCTTTTGAAATAAACTGTTACACATTTCCGAATAATAGTTTCACAGTTTGACATCTCAGTTTCATATTGGTTTCACTTTCACAACCTACATTTCACTTTCCACTCACTCGTTTCACAAAACTCACATATATTTCAATTGCACAATTTTGGAATAACATATTTCACTCTTTTGAAATAAGCTTGTTTCATACTTCATAATTTTGAAATTGATTGGTTTCATGTATTTCTATTGAAATAGGTTTGTTTCATATTTTTCAAGTGAAATATGTTTGTTCCACATATGAAATGTGAAATGGTAAAATTTAAATGTGTTTGAAATGTACCCAAGATTGGTCTAATTCTAAAGGTCTTGGCGCTAGGAGTTCAAATATATAAATTATTTCAGATTCAAACTTATGGTTTAAAATATATGAACGATTTAATTTAGCAAAGGTGTAATAAAAGGATGGGTTTATTGTGTGAGAGAGGAGAGCTTGGGCTGTCAACTTTCTGCCATGTCTGGCATGCATGCCATGTGAAGGACAATAATGGGACCCAAAAAGATGTATTTCGTCAGGTATAATTTTTGTATAGCAGAAAAGTGTAAACAAAAAGTTAGCAACCACACACATCTTGATGTCTAGATGAATGGTAGATATGGAACCCGCCATGGTTTCCAACGCTGCGGACGACAGGGGCAGGTGCGGATGAGCGACGGGGTGACGATGCACAGAAGGTGATTAGCGGCACGGAGGCAGCCGCCGCAGTCATCGACACCGTGGAGGGCAGCGTAGCTTCTATTCAGATTAAGAGAGAGATGGCTCTGTATGACTATGTGTCAATGAGGAGTGAGGATTTGATTGATTTCATTAGCAGGAAGTTAACAAATGAACCACTGGGCTTCTTTTCCTTCTTTGTTAGGGTAAAAAAAAATCAAACACCCAAAATAGAATTTCTGGATCCATGGAGACCAAGCCTACAAAGTTTCCTCCAGCCCCATCATGCACCTACATCTCCGTGAGAATTGTGGTCATTTTCATATGAAGCCCCAGCTGGAGCGCGTCAAGTACGTCCATAACCGCCGAGGCCGAGTTCTAGCACATACGTAGGTAGTATAGCTTGGCATACTACATCAGTACTGCTAGTGCACGCGCTGTTCCTGGGCAGGTA
Organism: Elymus sibiricus; assembly: GCA_039707655.1. Classification (NCBI taxonomy): domain Eukaryota; kingdom Viridiplantae; phylum Streptophyta; class Magnoliopsida; order Poales; family Poaceae; genus Elymus; species Elymus sibiricus. The sequence continues at coordinate 44,201,428 of CM077664.1, forward strand.
CGTCGCTGTGATGGAGATGTAGGGAGAGAAAGTAGAGCCTCTGGATTGCCATGAACGGTATTGTGCTAGCTACAGCACGGTGTGCAGTAATAGCACCACTGTGGACGAGCTGAACACTCTACGGGTGGACGACGCTGGCTTGAGATGGCCGGTGAGCCGTGGGAGGTGGCCCAGCGCCGTCTAAAGTCATCATTGGGTTGCCACCTCTTGCACAGCCACGCCTACGTGCAGGGCCTGTGGAGGCCAGTTCTACCAACAGCTCCTCAAGCCCACCCGCCTGCACACCGGTTTCCACTAGAAGTGTGATCCTTTCCACATGAAGCAACGGTACTGGTCCGTGTCACTGGGACTGGTCATCCTAATGCCTCTCAATCCCACTGATTAGTATCCTTTGGACTTTTGCACTAGTGCAAATTAGCTACTCTTTCCATTATCTCAACCTAGCTAGAAGGGCGTTAGAAGTGATTAGATATCTTAGTAGTATATTATTATAGTTCTTGTTCGTGCAACTGTTTATATAGACGTTGAGACCAAGAAGATGAGAGAAACCTACAAAGTGTTTTAGTTGACAGGTGAAGTATACAATTAATGGCTCATATATTTGATTGTCTCACCTACTCTTGTATGTGTACAATTAATTGATGTGTGTATTTATCTACGACATAGTCTTTTCCAGATTCAAGTAATGTTGCATATTTATCACATAGGTTTCTGTTGCCCTCCATCATTGATTGTCCAAATGTAAGTCTAGAACAAGGTGCTTATATATTGTAGTCTTTCCCGGATTGATGCTCAATAAGAAGCCTAGGTGTTCACTTTACTAACAGAAGTGAATGAGAAAAACTCCGGCTCGACGGCCAAATTGTCTACCCAGCCACCACCAGGGCGAAGATATGACTTACACCACCACCCTTCCCCCCTTGCCTCCTCGCACTGCTTCTATTGCTGGCCATTGCCGCGGTGGCAGCGGGTACTATCCCCGGAATCCCTTGTTGTCTACCGCATGGCAGAGCTTGTATGCCAGAGTGGTGGTTGAAGGCCGGTGGATTAGGCGCAGCATCCCTGGACACGATGTGTGACTACGCCGTGGGATGGCCGACTAGCAGCAGAACAAGCCATGCGCATAGGGGATGGAATACCGAGGAAATGCGGTCGGGGCAAGACTAGAATGGAAGCACCAATTACATTTCAAAATTAGAAAACTCAACGACAGCTAGTGGATCTTCATGTTCATTTTGTGAAACCCCCCTGGCTAACTTGGATGGATGTCTTAGATTGATTCAGTCGGGACTAGTGGAGCTTCATGTTCATTTTCTGAAAACCCTTGTCAAACAGTTATATATGAATAAGATCCTTCCATCAACTCCATGCGGGATTCATTTGGACATCCATCAAAAGATCCGACACCTATTATTGAGTTTTCTATTTTTGCACGCTAACATGTTATTCCTCCCCAACACAATCATGTGGATCATTGTGTCACATATACATAATTTGTCCTTAATTACCATTCATGAAGCTGAGTGATGAATTGAGGTGCAAAGAAAACGAAGCTGGATGCCGGTAACGTACACTAGCACTCATACAAGTGAGCCTGTTCACGTTGTGGATCTGGGGAAGCTTGATCTGGCTTGCACTTTACAAACCACCCATGTAGCTGTATATTTCCACTAGTTGTTACAGCTCTGGAAATTTCGACGAAACAGAAGTAGTTCGGGTTGTGGTGTCTTAGATGGAACATAGAAAAGCATCCAATCCGGAAAGTTTCCCGGCTGAATTCTACCGAGGTTTTAGGAGTGATAAAGGCCAATCTGCTGGAGTTTTTAATGAACTCCACGTGGATAACCTCGATTGTTTCCAAAAAAATATTGGCAAACTAATTAAGCTTCCCAAGAAAAGGAGGCATGTCAGATTCAGCATCACTGAGCCATTACCCATTATCACCTAAACATCAAGTTTAAAGTCTTTATGAAGGTGGCTACTAGCCAGCGAAATGTGATAGTCCACCATGTGGTCCCACTTACTCAGAAGGCTTTCCTGCAAGGTAGAAACATTCTACATAGCGTTATTTTCTTGCATGAGACTTTTCATGAGTTAGAGCAGAAAAGGATGATTGGGTCGTAGCGTGGGGCGGTAAGTACTAATCCTCTCATGCAGCAGAGCTTGGATGCTGGAGTGGTGCCGGTGGATGATTGAACAATCTTGAAATAAAAATCTGGCTGATACAAGCAATCCCACCATTTGAGCTTGATTCTCATGAGAATTGTGGTGATTTTGGCATAAAGAAACTGTGAAGGATTTTCTCTCCACAAATGTTTTTCCAAATGGCTCCTAATAATAAGTTTCCTTTGGCGTTCTATATCCATGCAAATCAGCTACTCTTTCGCCCTTGTCGACCAAGCTAAGAATTTGGATATCATGCACATCTCCACAGTTCTGCAGTCATTTGTATGAATGCTGAAACTAGGAAGAGGAGTGAGCTATGATTCTATGAAGTGGCTTTGTTGGGGAGTAAAACATACAATTAGTTGCACATCCATTCGGCTGGTTCATGTACTCTTGTGTATGCACAATTAATGTATGTGCATTCATCAACAACCAGTCATTTGCCAGATTGAAGCTAAGTTGCACGTGTACCACCTGTTATGTTATAATGCATAATATGTTTTATGAATCGATTCTCAAAAGATCACTTGTTTCACTTTTCTCAAAAAAAATTGTATGAGAAAAAACCCTCATCCAAGGCTGCACATCCTCCTCCCCGGGACAACACAGTGACAAAGACTTAGACAACCACCGTCCCCCAACCTGAACCCTGCCACAACTAATCCTTGATGTGTGGTGGCGAAAAGCCAGCCCCCAAAGAAGGGTGGGAATCCTTCGGTCGCTTCTCGTGTGGCAAACCTTTGATCCCTGGTGGTGACCCTAGATCAGTGAATGTAGCACACACACCTGGCTGCGGATGCTACGGTGCGGCGAGGAGGCCATGCATGCGTGGTATCCTGATGAATGCGCCATTGCGTTGTCTGTTTTATCACCGTTACTCGGTCCTTACCATGCCTAGAGTAGAGTGAGGAACAGAAGATAGATGCTGGTCACACACACACTAGCACTCATACAAATGAAGTTGTTCATGCAGTGCACCTGTGGAAGCTAAAATTTTCTTGTGTTACTACATAGGGTTGCAAATCCTTTTGCAGGACTTTACAAATCACAGTGGGGCCCACTAGACAAGTCACTTCTCTCTCCATCTCTCTCATTCACGTGCATGCGTCACAGGAATAGATACATTCATTCTCTCTTCTCTCTCACCCAAGAAATCCTTCCTTTTATTACACCTTTGCTAATTTAAATGATCCATATCTTTTAAGCCATAATTTCCTTTTCAACAAATTATATATTTGAACTCTTGGCACCAAGATCTTTAGAAGAAGACAGTGGATACATTTCAAACATGCTTTAATTTTAATGTTTCAATCCACTTATTTCAACTCAATCTATTTTCTATCACCCCCTAAACATGACATGGTCGTCACTACCGACATGGATCCAAAATGCGATTACTACAACCCATAGCTATAGTACATGCAGTGTGTACATATTACAACGTATATATACAGGAAAATATTTCGCATGTTTATACCCGAGTTGGCCGCACCAATCTAGATGATGAGGTGAACGGCAGATGCTTCACCTTACGTACCACCACCACTAGAAAAACCATTTTCATTTTTACTGTTTTTTCTTTGGCACAGGGATATTGTCGTTCATTACACCAAGTCTCTAGGTAGAGATATTCCATCGGTTTGTCGTCCAGATCTAGTAGACGAGATTGGTAGTACTTTGGGAGTTTGGGTTAAGAGGGTACGCTTGGCCAGGACTAAAAAGATCCGCAGCTCGATGCCGACAGTATCACTAGAGAAGAGGAGAGAAGAAAAGAGGGGCCGACAAGGAAAAGGGGAAGCCTTCGGCTTCATCGCGGTAGGATGGCACTACCTGTTAGACTTTTGCCCTCTTCCCATTTGGGTTGGCCGGTCGTAAATCTGTGTGCCAGGACCATGCTAACGTGTACGTGGAGACCAAGCCTGCAAACGGTTCCTAAAGCTTTATCCTTCACCTAGATCTCTATGAGAACCGATGCGATTTCCATATGAATGATGCAACCAAGATTGTCTGTCCCACTAGAAACAACCATACTAATGCCTCCCAAGCATACAAAACAGTATCCTGTGCCCTCCTTCATTCTTAAAAATTATCTCTCTTTCATGATCTCAACCTATCTAGAAGGGCACAAATAATACTTTCATATCTTGTACATTTTCACGGCTCTTGCAATGTTTTTTATATGAACACCGAAACCAGGAACATGAGAGCTATTAATCATTTTTTTATTGAGGAGTAAAGGATACTAGCACATGTATGTGGTTGGCCCACATACCCAGTCACATGTGAGATGTAAGTTAAGTTGCATGTCTAGTGTGTACCACCCATGTTATGTTGTCATGCATAACCTAGTCTGCGAATATAAGTTCATTCTAAGTTGATCGATGCTGAAAAAACATAGGATTCACTTTTCCATACCCAACCAAACCCTTGTTGTCACACCCCCAGCGACCTGGGGGTTGAAGACAACACAAGGACTCAATTCTTCTCCAAGAACATGCACTCAAGATTATTCCCCAAGCACATGGTGATGGAGAGAGAGGAGAACGGAAAGCAATTTTCTGATTTTATGACCAGGTCTCGACGCAATAGCCCAGTCTATGGAAAATTTTCTTAAGACATCATTTGATCACATTGTTTGTGTTTATTGCTTTGGACACTATTTTACATTATTCGCAAAAAAGGACACTATTTTACATACATTAAAGATAGATAACCATATTAGAGTTTCAAGTGACTATACGCAATTCTCTAATGACAAATAGGTGTCTACTTTTCCAAATTTTTTTGGAATAAAGCTTCCTAGATTTCTTTTTAATAAAGTTGGCCTTGTTTCTTTAAAAGTAAGAGGCGTGCGTAGTTGTGAAATGCACATCTACCATGCACAGGAAACACTGTGACACACTCTAGACTACAAAAATATCTAATAGAATTTGATAAGAACGAATGTTCATTACAACATCGCACGGTTTTCTTTCTTCTATAGAAAGAAAGAAAGGCGGTTCTGTTCTCTTCAGTGAGGCCACCACCCATCCTTCTGGCGACGCCCTCCGCTGACGACCTCTTGGTCGTCGGTGGTGAGAGGGTCGCCAGATCACGCACGTGTGGATCTGTGTAGCAGTAAGGTTAGGGGCATATTAGCTTACCTTAGGGAAGGTGGTCGGGGGAGACTACAAAAAAAAACTCAATATGAGTTGACAGATCTTGGATCGATGAATCAACTGTATCTAGCAGTAGCTGGTGGAGCTTCATGTCCATTTTGGGAAAGCACCCTGACTAACAACTGTAAATAAATAAGATCCTTCTGCCAACTCCTTCGGGATCCATCTGAATCATCCATCCGAGATCTGACAGCTCCTACCGAGTTTTTTCCATTTTGCACTAACATGTGTTTCCTTCCCCATGCGATCACGTGTACCATTGTGTCACCTATATATACTTCGTCCTTAATTACCGTGCATGGAGCAGAATTAGGAATTGAGGAGAAAATAAGAAGACGAACCCGATGCTGGTCACGTACACTAGCTGACATACAAGTGAGGTTGTTCATGTTGTGGATGTGTGGAAGCTTGGATATGGCTTATATATTACAGCAAAGGGTACACGTCCTTGCATTTTACAAACCGCCTATGCAGCTGGATGTTTCCATCAATTGTTACAACCTGCTAACTCGAAATTTGTATGACACAGAAGAAGTTCGGGCTGTGGTGCCCAAGATGGAGCATAAAAAAATCTTTTCCGGACGGTTTCCCATCAGAATTATACAGAGGTTTCTAGGAGTGGTCAAGGCCAATCTGCTGAAGTTGTTTAATGAACTCCATGCGGATAACCTAGATTTTTTCCGGCAAAATATTGCCTAAATAATTCTGCTGGCCAAGAAAAAAGGAGGCATGTCAGATTTAGCAGCACTAACTGAGTATCTCCTAAACAACATCTTTAAAATCATTACAAAGGAAGCTACTAACCAGCTAAATGGGATTGCTGCCATCTGATTAAATGTACCCATACGACTTTCATGCAAGGAACTAACATTCTATAAGGGGTTATCTTCCTACATGACACCGTTCATGAGTTACATCGAGAAAGCTGATTGGAGTCGTTGAGGTGGCGGTAGGCATTGTTCCTCGCAACAGCTTGGATGCTGTAGTGGTGTCGTTGGATGATTGAACCATTCTGGAATCAAAATGTGGCTGATACAGCCAAGCTCACCAGTTGAGCTTGATTGTAATGAGAATTGCAGTGATTTCAATATAAAGCAACTGTGAAGAGTTTTCCCTTCACAAATAGTTCGAAATGCTTCCCAAGCATAATAATAAGTATCCTTGGGGGTCCTGCATTCATGCAAATTAGCTAGTCTTTCATCCTTGTCAACCTAGATAAAGATTTGGATATCATGCACATTTTCACAGTTCTCGCAATCGTTTATATGAAAACTGAAGCTAGGAATAGAAGAGCGCCAGGAAGTGGCTTTAATTCCACATCTATTCGGTTGGCTCATGTACTCTTGTGTATGCACAATTAATTTATGTGCAGTTATCTACAACTAGTGATTTGCCAGAGTGAAGTTAAATGCACGAGTTCCACCTATGTTATGTAGGCATGCATCATATGTCCTCTGAATTAATGCTCAAAAGATCACTTGTTTCACTTTACACGAAAAATTGTATGAGAAAAAAGAAGCTTTGCCCAACAGCCACGTCATATCCCCGGGATGACACAGGGAGAAAGACCAAGACAAGCACCGTCCCCCAACCTCACCTCGCCACAACTAGTCCTTGATGAGTGGGGGCGAAAAGCCTGACCCCGAAGGAGAGTGGGAATCCTTTGGTCGGCTCTCGTATGGCAAACCACTGATTCCGAGCGGTGACCCGGATTACTGGACGTGACACGCAGACTTGGTCGCGGTGGGATTCTATGATGTGAGTGAGGACATATGGACGATAGGAGGCGGCCCTGCGCGCGCGTGTTGTAGCCTAATGGAGGCGCCGCCGTGTGGTGTGGTGTCTCATCTGTACTCTATCCTTACCATGCCTGGAGCAGAGTGAGGAACAAAAGAGCAATGAAAAAAGGTTGATGATGGTCATGTACACTAGCACTCATATAAGTGAAGTTGTTCACGTACTGGATGTATGGAAGCTTAATTTTGCTTATAGTACAACATAGGCTTACACGCCCATTTGTAGCACTTTGGAAACCGCATATGGAATTTGATATTTTTACTAGTGTTTATCTTTTGCGCGGGGATATTCTCGTTCTTTACACCAAGTCACTGGGTAGAGATATTCCATCGGTCTGTCGACCAGATCCATTAAACGAGATTAGTAGTACCTTTGGGGTGTAGGTTGGAGGGTAAGCTTGGCCGGAAAGAAAATGACCTGCTGTTGGCCGCCCACCATCTCACCGGAGAAGATCAGAGAAGAAAAGTCGGAAAGGACAGAGAAGGGGCACCCAAGATTGCAGTGGGTTGTCACGGAGTCAGCGATGGGCGGCACGACTGCATGTACGAGCACGTGTGGTCGTACCGCAGGTATCTTCTCGTCTGAAGACTCATTCCGTGATCCACTTTATATGGAATTGATCTTCTCCTCAAACACATCTCCACTAGTGCAGAATCAGCCTTTAGTACCGGTTTGTAAGGGCCTATAGTCCCGGTTCAACAACCGGCACTAAAGGGTGGGGACTAAAGGCCCCTCCCCCTTTAGTCCCGGTTCGTCACGGCCCGGGACCAAAGGCCCACCACGTGGCACGAGCCCGCGCTGGGGGCTTGGTGGCCTTTAGTCCCGGTTGGTAACACCAACCGGGACTAAAAGGCATCACGTGGCACGAGCCCGCGCCGGGGGCTTGGTGGCCTCTAGTCCCGGTTGGTAACACCAACCGGGACTAAAAGGTATAGGGGTTTAGGGGTTTATGCTTTATTTTTCCTTTTAATTTTGTGTTTTTCATTTAATTCGTTTTCATTTCAAACATATTTTACGCTACTACATACATACTGTACACGTCATGCATATATAAATAGAATTTCTCGTAGAACCAATCATATATATATCATAGAATTTTTTGTATGACCATATGCATGCGCATACACATATATATATACAATTTGGTACATACATACAATTTCTCCTACAATTTGCAGATAATTACATGCAGGCACATTAATAGGAATAATGGTATACTCCTTTGGGATCTATGACCTGGTCAACCAAAAATCCCGCAATTTCTTCTTGAAGTGCTCGTATGCGGTCTGTTGGTAGGAGCTTGTCCCGCATCTCCTTCAGCTTTAAAGAAGGAGATCAAGATGAATATATTAGTTGTGTGTGTATATATTAGATGATGATAAAAAAATTGTGGATAGTGTTCTGGCAAACGTACCCAAAGTTGTCTTTCAGATCTGCTCCTTTCGAACGTTATAATGTGAATGTTCTCGCAAACGTAGTATGCACATAAATTATTCCCCCGCGCCTGGCTCATGCACTTTACGAGAATAGAATTCAATCAGATAATAATTAATCAAGCATGATAATGATATTGAAACTAGAATTAAAGAGATGAGCGGACACGTAGCTAGTACTACTTAATTACGTACCCTGGGTCGCACCCATTTCAGCTCTTGTTTCCATGCGCCTGGGACCTGTTTGATGAAGCTTTGCCAAACCCTACCCGGCAAAGAAAATGAATAAAGGAGTTATTAATTAGTTGATATCAGGAAATGAACTAAAGAGGCTGACATAGTGCGATAATGATTGAAATTACCTGTCGACCATCCCCTTCACGATTAAGTAGTCTTTAGGTTCTTTAAGTAGTGAGTCCAGTACTTTAACTTTTCCCTCGTCAACTTCAATGATTAGCAGGATCCAGTGGAAACTGCATGCGCACACGTTTGTATAATTAAGCGGGCATGTGCATAACTCATCAACTACACTTATTAACATCTAGTAAGCAAAATAGAATTTGTAGTACAAGACAGTAACACTCACCCGAAGTTGTAAGGAAATACTATTTCTGGTGAGGTATTTAGTTGCTTCAAAAACTGTAGCAAGTTCTTCTCTGTCTCTTTTGGGTGACGTGACCACACCTCTTCATTAATGGTATTTGGGTCAATGAACCCAATGTCATAGCGTCCATCTCTTTTCATTTCATAAATCTTCATTCTGCATAATACCAAAGAAAAGAATATAGTGAGGATAATTACAGGCAACGAACGAGCACAGCTAGAGACTTAAATTACAGAAAGAAATCACTTACAGACAATAGCAACTGACGAGAGATTTGTCGAGTGCGTCTTGATTGAATAACTGAAACATTTCTTCAAACTCAACCCACAAATATTTTGCATTGAAGTAATGCTCTTCCTTGACTTTCACCATGAGGGAATCTCACCCCTTCTTGACTTCTCTCAGGTACCAGTCATGCAAATTGCGCATTCTCCTTGATAGATTCTCGACCTCCCTGACCAGATCTTGGACGGGGACATATTTCCATGCTACTTCGTGATCTTGAATCTTGGGGAGTTCCTCGATGCCTAGGAGTTGTTCAACAGTGACACCGGCCTCTCTAGCCATCTGTCTATGAGCGTCGGTTATTACCGGCTGATCGGCGGTACTCACACCATGTGATTGTACAATGAGCGGGGGGGTCGATTGCACTGCCTGTTCTCCCAGCTGGGGAACAGTTTTCCCGCATTTACTACTCCTTGCTTGGCTCGAGCTCGACTCATTATCTTTTTGTGCCACATATAACTTCTTAATACAACGCTCATAGTCTGAGTCCGTCCTCTTCACAGCCGGTTGAGCATTATCAATAAAGTGTTGTATGACTTCATCAGGTATTTTCTCCGTTGGCGGGGGCTGTTTCCGTGTAAAATGGGCCTTCACTTGGGCAGCCACTTCGGCCTTGTTTTCCTCGATAGTCATCTCGTAAGCCAACTTCTTTTTGGCAGGAGGAGAGGCTTTCTTGCTTGGTGCTCTCTTCCGATTTGGAGAAGGCTGACGCACCCGAGATCGATATGGCGGACTCGCGCTGATGGGCTCCGTCTCGGGGTGGGGTTGTGGAGACGGCTGACGCGGTGGCGGACTAGCGCCGCGCTGCGTCTTGGGCAGGGTTGGAGTCGGCTGACGCGGTGGTAGACTTGGAGGAGGAATCGGTGGCCTTGGAAAGACGATGCAATCCTTTCTCCATAGAATGATACGATGTATGGCCTCTCCCAGTGTGCGCTCCTCGTCACCTCCAGGAATGTCAAGCTCTAGCTCGTAATATCCTGACATCACTTCATCAACCCCGACACGAGCATAGCCAGCTGGAATCGGATTGCAATGGAAGTTTGCTTCAGGGGGATTTGTTAAAGCATAGCCGTCCGCCACCTTCATGGATATGTTCTTCACTTTCATGTGTAGCTCACAAGGTGTCGTATATTTGATATCATCCACAGGGTATCTATCCAGCAGTGCATCATCGGCCGGGGTGGAACCCACGCTGCTTTTCGGCATAGATGGGACGGTTGTATCCAATGCTGGATCTGCTTGCTGCTGCCGCTGAGACGCCCTTTCCTGGCTAAGTGAGTCGATCTGCTCTTGCTGCCTTAGGTAAGCGCGTTCCAACTCCGCGTGCTTTGATTCTACCAGTTGAAGGCGGTCTGCTGCCTGCTTCCTCTGCTCATCCTGCTGCTTCCTCTGCTCCTCCTCCTGCTGCTTCTTTCTCGCACGGCTTCTGTAAGTGGTGTTCCAATCCGCAAACCCCTCAAACCACGGAACAACGCCTTTGCCTCGTGTTCATCCCGGGTGTTCAGGATTGTTCAGGGCGCGCGTAAGCTCGTCATTCTCTCTGTAGGGCTTGTACTTTCCCGTTCGAGCATCTTGTATGGCAACAAGTAAAGCGTCGGAGGCTTCTTTAAGACTTGCCTGCTCCATAACCAGCCCTGTCTCTGGGTCCAACTTCCCCCCATGCGCATAAAATCAAGTCCTGCACCTGGGGGGCCAACTCAATGTAACTGGAGTGACCCCTGCAGCCATCATCTGTTCCTCAGCGAGATCCCACTTAGGCCGGCCGACCTGGTAGCCACCTGGCCCCAGAGTGTGGTGCCACTTTTTTTCCGCAGCATTAATCTTGTTTATTCTCGACCGTTCCTTAGCTTCTTCCGATTCCTTGAACTGCACAAAATCGTCCCAGTGATCTTTTGCCTTCTCCAGTGTTCCCTTGAATGCTGGAGTCTTCTTTCCGTCTGCTTGGTACTTGGCCCATGTTCTTTTCTTGTGGTTGTTGAATGCTATCGCCATCTTCTTAAGAGCACTCTTCTTGACTTTCTCCCATTCTTCATCTGTCAAATGATCTGGTAGGGTGAAATGTGCCATGAGCGATTCCCAAAGCAGATCTTTTGCTCTTCCATCGACAAAAGTAACTCCTTGATCTCCCTTTGCTGGCTTATTCCATTCTTGAACGGAGATCGGGATTTGGTCCCTGACAATAACTCCGCATTGACGAGTAAATTTGTCCGCATTCTTTTTAGGAGAAAGCGGTTCGCCATTTTCTTTGATGGCATCGATGTTGTACTTTATGCCAGCCTGCAACCTTCTGGACGGGCCTCGTACTACCCTGCTTGTAGAAGATTTGCTCGATCCGGAGGGCTAAAAGAAGAAAGATCGATTCGTTAATATATATAAATCAATTAATACATGTAATGATCACCAGAGGCCTTATATATATATACCTCGCCGGTCTTTGTTATTTGAAGAACATTTCCTTCGTCATCATTGTTGTGGCCTTTGTCTCTTCGTTCGTCTTCATCAAATATTAATACTCCCTCACCGGCATTATTAAGATATTGCGAGCCGTCATCTTCGGGTTCATTCTCATCTGGGCTCGAGGAGCGTATGATGTCGAACATGGTCTCTTCTCCGTCTCTGCCGGTATTGTCCATAGCTTATATTAACTAATCCAGAAGAAAGACAAAACAATTTAGTATTCAAATTATAATGCAATCAATAAGGAAAAACTGAATAATAGTAGATAATATGCATCTCGAATAATCCAGATAATATGCATCATCGAATATAATCTCGAATACATCGTCTCGAATATTATTGAATATAATCTCGAATACATCTCGAGTATTAATTATCACTAATACATCTCGAATATTATCATATAACATCACTAGCTAATACAGATCGAATATTATCGAAGAATCTAGTTCACTCGCGGTTCCTGAGGCGCGGGCGGTGGACACCCAAAGAGAAGGAACCATCACAGGATCATAGCTCGGGTGAGATCCCTGAAGAACCTTCCAGGTATTGGAGAACCTGATGTCCAACGCAACCATGTAGCGACGGACGTGCTCGTCCTCCTCCCTGACCCGGTTCCTTACCAAGCTGCGCGCCCCGGAAGGTAGCACCTCCCAGTGCCAGCCCGGCGGAGCCCAGTCCCGGACATGCCGCCTCTCAAGCAGGTTCTCGCCACTGAGTCGACGACGAGGATGCGGGCCGGGCATCGTAGACGTCGAGAACAAATTCTATGCAAATTTAACATTTTTTAAATGCTTGATTGTGATTTTTGTAATTCTTTTTCACTTGATTTTGCAAATACATGACAAACTTATGCAAATACAACATTAAGATATATATTAACATTAAAATATTATTAATACATGGTCAACTTTTTTCTATGCAACTTTTTCCTATGCAACTTTTTTCTATAAGTATAAAAAACTAAAAAACAGAAAATCTATGCAAATTAATCATCTAAAACATCTAAAACATATCTAGTGAAAAAAAAATACATATACATATAGTGAAAAAATAATCATCTAAAACATCTAAAACATCAAAACATACATACATATATACATATATACATACATTGTATACTAGTTAGTAATAATCTAAAACATATCTAGTGAAAAAAAAATCGCCGGAGGGGGCGGCGCGAGCTCACAGCGGGCGAGGTCGAGGACGGCGACGGCGAGGTCGATCGAGGCCGGCGACGGCGAGGTCGAGGCCGGCGGGCGCGGGCGGCGTCGGAGAGGAGAGGCGCGGGCGGCTTCGGGGAGGAGGCGCGGGCGGCCGGCGTCAGGGGCGGCGTCGGAGAGGAGAGGCGCGGGCGGCGTCGGGGAGGAGGCGCGGGCGGCCGGCGTCAGGGGCGACGTCGGAGAGGAGAGGCGCGGGCGGCGTCGGGGAGGAGGCGCGGGCGGCCGGCGTCAGGGGCGGCGTCGGAGAGGAGAGGCGCGGGCGGCGTCGGGGAGGAGGCGCGGGCGGCCGGCGTCAGGGGCGGCATCGGAGAGGAGAGGCGCGGGCGGCGTCGGGGAGGAGGCGCGGGCGGCCGCGTCAGGGGCGGCGTCGGAGAGGAGAGGCGCGGGCGGCGTCGGGGAGGAGGCGCGGGCGGCCGGCGTCGGGGCAGCAGCCTGGCGGCGTCTCTGTGTTTGGCGTCGAGAGAATGGAGAGGATGGATTCGTAAGTGCCGCTTATATATGAAAGCCTTTAGTCCCGGTTGGTGGCTCCAACCGCGACTAAAGGCCCCCCTTTAGTCGCGGTTGGAGCCACCAACCGGGACTAAAGGTGAAATTCACCCAGGCCAAGCGGCGGGAAGCCAGGCCTTTAGTCCCGGTTGGTGGCTCCAACCGCGACTAAAGGGGGCCTTTAGTCGCGGTTGGAGCCACCAACCGGGACTAAAGGCCTGGCTTCCCGTGTTGAAAATTGATGATGTGGCTTTGAATGATGCATGTTTAACTCACAAAATGTCTGGAGTTGAAATAAGTTAAAAAAATGAAATGCCTTTGTAACAGATGAGTTTTCGTCCGAAACCCTGATACTTCGAAAGAGATTGTCCATTTTGTACACGAAGTGCATCCAGTTTTTGCTGTAACCCTCTCAACTTTTTAGCACATGCTATGTGGGTGAAATGATGATACCATGCCAACTTTCAACCTTTTCAGAGTTCATTTGTAGTGTTTTTCAATTTCAGGGTCATTTAGCTCCAAAAAATCATTAAATGGATGAAAAATAGCGAATGAAGTCAGAAAGGGTTGAAAATTGCATCCAGTCCTTAAAGATATATTTCTTCGCCTTTCAAATGCCAAAACACAAATATACCCTAACTATTACAAAGATTCCATCCGGTTTGTCCGAAGTGGGACTTTCGAGATAAGTCCGGAAACTCACTAGAGAAGAAAGTGATGACGGTGAAGCCAGTCACATCCCAGAGTGGGATCTTTGGGTATAAAACTTTTTCTTCGCGTGTGTCCCTTTGCGCTGTAACCATGGACAATCTTCATCATTTAACAGGATGCTTGCGTCAATCTTCACTGTGAAGGGAGCAATTTCATGAAACTTTTCATAATCTTCTGACATGTCTGTCTTGTCCTCCACTCCCACGATATTTCTTTTCCCTGAAAAAACTATGTAGCGCTTTGGCTCATCGTATGATGTATTCGCTTCCTTATCTTTTCTTTTTCTCGGCTTGGTAGACATGTCCTTCACATAGAAAACCTGTGCCACATCATTGGCTAGGACGAATGGTTCGTCTGCGTACCCAAGATTGTTGAGATCCACTGTTGTCATTCCGTACCGCGGGTCTTCCTTTACGCCGCCTCCTGACAGATAGACCCATTTGCAGCGAAACAAAGGGACCTTCAATTCACGTCCATAGTTAAGTTCCCATATCTCCTCTATGTAACCATAATATGTGTCCTTTGGCCTATTGGTGTTTGCTGCATCAAAGCGGACACCACTGTTTTGGTTGGTGCTCTTTTTATCTTGGGCGATCGTGTAAAATGTATTCCCATTTATCTCGTACCCTTTGAAAGTGAATATAGTCGAAGATGGTAACTTGGACAGCAAGTACAGCTCATCTCCAACACTGTCGTCATGCATGAGACGTGTCTGCAACCAACCGCCGAAAGTCCCCGTGTGTTCACGTGTAATCCAGTCGTCAGACTGCTCCGGGTGTTTGGAGCGTAGAATATTCTTGTGTTCGTCGATATATGGACCCACCAAGCTGGAATTTTGTAGAACTGTGTAGTGTGCTTGCGCCCAAGAATGCCCGTCCATACATATTACTTGGTCCTTTCCTAGCGTGCCTTTTCCACCAAGTCTGCCCTCATGCCGCGATTCGGGAACACCAATCGGCTTAAGGTCAGGAATAAAGTCAACACAAAACGACCTCCTCTGTTTCATGGCCCTTGGAGATGCTTCCTTCTGGCCTAGCATGGTTATGAACATATTTCTTTAAGACTCCCATGAACCTCTCAAAGGGGAACATATTGTGTAGAAATACAGGACCCAGAATGGCAATCTCTTCGACTAGGTGAACTAGGACGTGCGTCATGATATTGAAGAAGGATGGTGGGAACACCAACTCGAAACTGACAAGACATTGTACCAAATCATTCTGTAACCTTGGTAGGATTTCTGGATCGATTACCTTCTGAGAGATTGCATTGAGGAATGCACATAGCTTCACAATGGCTAATCGAACGTTGTCCGTTAGAAGCCCCCTCAATGCAACCGGAAGCAGTTGCGTCATAATCACGTGGCAGTCATGGGACTTTAGGTTCTGGAACTTTTTCTCTGCCATATTTATTATTCTTTTTATATTCGACGAGAAGCCAGACGGGACCTTCATACTGAGCAGGCATTCAAAGAAGATTTCCTTCTCTTCTTTGGTAAGAGCGTAACTGGCAGGACCCTGATACTGCTTTGGATGCATGCCGTCTTTTTCGTGCATACGTTGCTGGTCCTCCCGTGCCTCCGGTGTATCTTTTGTCTTCCCATACACGCCCAAGAAGCCTAGCAGGTTCACGCAAACATTCTTCGTCACATGCATCACGTCGATTGCAGAGCGGACCTCTAGTTCTTTCCAATATGGTAGGTACCAAAATATAGATTTCTTCTTTCACATGGGTGCGTGTCCGTCAGCGTCATTCGGAACAGATTGTCTGCCAGGACCCTTTCCAAAGATTACTTTTAAATCCTTGACCATATCAAGTACATCATGACCAGTACGGTGGCGAGGCTTCTTCCGATGATCTGCCTCACCTTTGAAATGCTTGCCTTTCTTTCTTAAGACATGATTGATCTGAAGAAATCGACGATGTCCCAGGTACACATTCTTCTTACATTTATCCAAATATATACTGTCGGTATCATCTAAACAGTGTGTGCATGCGTGGTATCCCTTGTTTGTCTGTCCTGAAAGGTTACTAAGAGCAGGCCAATCATTGATGGTTACAAACAGCACGCTCGCAGGTCAAATTCCTGCTGTTTGTGCTCATCCTACACACGTACACCTTCTATACTCCACAGCTGTAAAAGTTCTTCAACCAATGGCCTTAGGTACACATCAATGTCGTTGCCGGGTTGCTTGGGGCCTTGGATGAGCACTGGCATCATAATGAACTTCCGCTTCATGCACAACCAAGGAGGAAGGTTATAGATACATAGAGTCACAGGCCAGGTGCTATGATTGCTGCTCTGCTCCCCAAAAGGATTAATGCCATCTGCACTTAAACCAAACCATACGTTCCTTGCGTCATCTGCAAAGTCCTTCCACTTTCTCTCGATTTTCCTCCACTGCGATCCGTCAGCGGGTACTCTTAGCTTCCCGTCTTTCTTACGGTCTTCTTTGTGCCATCGCATCAACTTGGCATGCTCTTTGTTTTGGAACAAACGTTTCAGCCGTGGTATTATAGGAGCATACCACATCACCTTGGCAGGAATCTTCTTTCTGGGGCGCTCGCCCTCAACATCACCAGGGTCATCGCGGCTGATCTTATAGCGCAATGCACCGCATACCGGGCATGCATTCAAATCCTCGTACTCACCGCGGTAGAGGATGCAGTCATTAGGGCATGCATGTATCTTCTGCACCTCTAATCCTAGAGGGCAGACAGCCTTCTTTGCTTCGTACGTACTGTCGAGCAATTCGTTGTCCTTTGGAAGCATCTTCTTTAACATTATCAGCAACTTTTCAAATCCCTTGTCAGATACACCATTCTCTGCCTTCCATTGCAGCAATTCCAGTGTGGTACCCAGCTTTTTCTTGTCATCTTCGCAATTTGGGTACAACAATTTCTTGTGATCCTCTAACATGCGCTGCAACTTCAGCTTCTCCTTTTCACTTGCGCAGTTTCTCTTTGCATCGGCAATGGCCCGACCAAGATCATCAGCGGGCTCATCTGATGCCTCTTCTTCCGCTTCTTCCCCCATTGCCGGCTCAGCTTCTTCCCCCATTGTTGTACCATCGTATTCAGGGAACCCATGGCCAGGATAGCTGTCATCATCCTCTTCTTCTTCATTCTCTTCCATTAGGACCCCTCTTTCTCCGTGCTTGGTCCAACAGTTATAGCCGGACATGAAACCGGACGTAAACAGGTGGACGTGAATGGTTCTTGAGTTAGAGTAATTGTGATCATTCTTACAGACAGCACATGGACAACACATAAAACCATCCGCCCGCTTGTTTGCCTCAGCCGCAACCAGAAAAGTACGCACGCCATTAATGAACTGGGGAGAGCATCGGTCATCGTACATCCATTGCCGGCTCATCTTCATTACACAACACCGAAAAGACCAAATTAATACAAGTTCATACACACTTATTCTCATAAAACAACATACAAACTCTCTAGCTAAAGCATTTAAATGCAACAACAAATGCGATCAAGATCGCAACTAAGGTAACAATTGATCCAACAGCATAGTGATACCAAGCCTCTTGATTAACAACATATTTTTTAAATTTTCTAATCTTCAAGCGCATTGCATCCATCTTGATCTTGTGATCATCGACGACATCGGCCACATACAACTCCAGTTTCATCTTCTCTTCTTCAATTCTTTTCAAATTTTCTTTCAAATACTCGTTTTCTTTTTCAACTAAATTTAACTTCTCGACAAGAGGGTCGGTTGCAATTTCCGATTCACATACCTCCTAGATAAAAATATCTACGTCAACTTGATGGGCATAATTGTCATAAACGCGAAATGCAACAAATAGTTATAAAAGAGAATATATATACCACATTGGAATCATAAACCGGACGAGGGCCGACGGGGACGGATATCAAAGTCATGGCACTATGTATAACAAACAATCATACATGTAAGAAAATTATACAATTAACTATCTAAATCATACAAATAAGAGTTTTTTTTATAAAAAGGATAAGAACAAGAGGCTCACCAAGGTGGTGCCGGCGACGGGACGGTGCGGGCGATCGACGGTGGTTAGGACGGGGACGGGAAGGCACTAAGTAAACCACACCTACACATGCAAACTAAGAAGTTAATTTGAGCTCAAATTGCATATAAATCAAATAAACTCGCACATATAATTACTCCCAAACTAAAACCCACAAATCACTATACTTATAGAGCATTGCAAGAGCTAATCTAGCAATGAGAGATGAAAGAATAAAGTTGCTAACCTTTGTGAAGACTTGGATTGATGGGGTGCCTTCAAATCTTGACAATTTTTTGCAAAAATGGAGGATGAGCTCGAGCAAGAGGGGAAGAACAGAGAGGAGAGGAAAGGGGAAAAACAGAGAGCTTCGGCTCGGGCTGGACGAAGGGTTTATATAGTGACACCTTTAGTCCCGGTTCATGTAACAAACCGGAACTAAAGGTTAACCTCTAGTCCCGGTTTGTGACACGAACCGGGACTAAAGGGGATCGTGGGGCCCCAGCCTGACACCAGCCTGCCACCAGACCTTTAGTCCCGGTTTGTGTCACGAACTGGGACTAAAGGCTAAGCTCTAGTCCCGGTTTGTCACACGAACCGGGACTAAAGGTGATCGTGGTGCCCCAGCCTGACACCAGCCTGCCACCACACCTTTAGTCCCGGTTTGTGACACAAACCGGGACTAAAGGTTCAACACGAACCGGGACTAATGATTCCCCTGCCCCTAGCCGTTGGAACCGGGACTAATGGTCACATTAGTCCCGGGCCGTAGTCAAACCGAGACTAATGATGCGAACGTAAAGTCGTTTTTCTACTAGTGCTCATATATGCTCATATGTTTCTACTTATTGTGTCCATATCCACAAGGAATCATTAAGACAAGGAGATTTGCACATCTTTGAAATTATTTGCGATTAGTAGGCAAGTTGAAATGATAACCGCAGAAATTTCTGAGAATAATAAGTTTAAGCGAGAGAAAATATGAGTGTAAAATCGACTAGTCAATCGTCTATAAGAACACATGACCATTCTCCGATTACTCCATCTACCAGCCCGCTGGTATGTCGTTCCATTTGTTCCCGCAACCTAGTGATAGGCGCTTTATCGACCAGCATTGCATAGCTAGCCTCCTATCCCATGGCGGCGGCGTATAGCACGTCGTTGCATTTATAATGGGGCGAAAGGATAGTTCGACCTCTACATCTTTGGCTCCGACACACAGATCTGGACTATCTAGAAGCCCGTTGTCTCGCTAGCCCTCGACTACGACGACTATATCTCGTATCAGGGGACCCCCTTTGGTGGCAGTTCCATGGCATTCGTCAAATTATGGAATGGCATCCTCACCGTGCTGAGATGTTTATACCCGAGCTGGCCGCACAAATCTTGATGATGAGGTGGACGGCGGATGCTTCACCATCACCGCTAGAAAAATGATTTTTTAATTTTACTGTTTTTTTTTCTTTTGCGTGAGGATATTCTCTCTCATTACACACCAAGTCTCTATGTAGAGACGTTCCATCGGTTTGTGATCCATATCCAGTAGAGGAGATCGGTACTAGTACTTCAGGGGTTTGGGTTAAGAGGTATGCTTGGCCAGGAATAAAAAGATCCGCAGCTGGATGCCGACCGTCTCATAGGAGAAGAGCAGAGAAGAAAAGAGGGGCGACAAGGACAAAGAGGAAGCCTTCGGCTTCATCACGCAGGGTGGCACTACCTGTTGAACTTTTGCCCTCTTCCCATTTGGGTCGGCTGGTCGTAAAGCTGAATCTTATCACATGGTGACATGGCCATGGTATCGTGTATGTGAAGACCAAGCATGAAAATGTTTCCTCACGCTTTATCCTTCACCTAGATCTCCATAAGAACCGTGGCGATTTCCATATGAATGAAGCAACTGAGATTGTCAGTTGCACTAGAAACAACCATCCTAATGCCTCCCGAGTCTACTAATCAGTATCCTATGGCCCCCTCCATTCCTGAAAATTAGCTCCTTTTCCATGATCTCAACCTAGCTAGAAGGGCACAAATAATACTTCCCTATCTTCTGCATTTTTCACGGCTCCTGCACTGGTTTTTATATGAACGCCGAAACCAGGAAGAGGAGAGAAGGCTATTAATTGTTTTTATTGATTAAAGGATACAATTAGTAGCACATGTATGTGGTTGGCTCACGTACCCAATCACTTGTCTGATGTAATTAGCTCCTTTTCCATGATCTCAACCTAGCTAGAAGGGCACAAATAATACTTCCCTATCTTCTGCATTTTCACGGCTCCTGCACTGGTTTTTATATGAACGCCGAAACCAGGAAGAGGAGAGAAGGCTATTAATTGTTTTTATTGATTAAAGGATACAATTAGTAGCACATGTATGTGGTTGGCTCACGTACCCAATCACTTGTCTGATGTAATTTAAGTTGCATGTCTAGTGTGTACCACCCATATTATTTTGTCGTGCATCACCTCACCTGCAAATGTAAGTCCAGTCTAAGTTGATCGATGCTGAAAAAATATGGGATTCACTCTGCCCAAAGGGGGTGAATAAGGAAAAGGGCCAACCCAAACCCTTGTTGTCACACCCCGGCGACATAGGGGGTTGTAGACAAGACAAGGACTGAATTCTTCTCCTACACATGCTCTCAAGATTCTTCCCCAAGCACATGGTGATGGAGAGAGAGGACAACGAAAAGCAATTTTCTGATTCTTATGACCACGTCTCAATGCAATGGCCTGGTCTTTGGAAAAATTTCTTAAGATGTCATTTCATCACATTATTGTTTCTGTTTATGCTTACGACACTGTTTTACATACATCAAACACACATAACCGTATTATAGTTTCAAGTGACTATACGCAATCCTCTAAGGACAAATAGCCGTGTTCTTTTACAAGCTTTTCTTTAAAAAAAACTCCCCAGATTTTCTTAAATAAAGTTGGGCTTATTCTATATCATCTATTCTTAAATAGTTGCAACCCACTACTTATTTTTTCTCTTCATGCAACTATGCCACATCATCAACTCACATGCATGTGGTCATAAGTTACAGTTTATGCACTAATCTATTCATGCAACCATGCCACATCAACAATCATGCATGGTGCATAGTAGAAAACAGGGCATAGGTTTTTGCCAGATCAGAGCAACAGTCCCGGTCGACTTACGTACCGGGACTAATGCGTGCATCAGTCCCGGTTCGAGCGGCCAGGACGCCGGCCGGGCCTCGGCAGGCACCAGTCCCGGTTCGGCTGGGACCTTTAGTCCCGGTTCCAGCCACCAACCGGGACTAAAGGGCCTCGCTCCTGGCGCAACCCCTTTAGTCCCGGTTGGTGTCTGGAACCGGGACTAAAGGTCAGTCTTCAGTCCCGGTTCTAGACACCAACCGGGACTAAAAAGATGCCTGTATATATGCTCGCCCCTGCGCGCTCACTCCTCTGTTTTTTTGCCGGCCGGCGTGTGGGAGGTGTGTGCTACTCTGTTCTCACCTCCTATGCACATGAGGTGTTTGATGAAATGCCCGAGCCACACTTAAGCTTTCTCCTCTCTAAGCTCGACCTCCACGCCACATTTTCCCCAAGATTTGTCTAGGTTTGGCGGTGCACCAACTATCCAAGTGTTCTAAAAGGTTAGCAACTTCATCCTTTCATCTCTCACTGCTAGTTTAGCTCATTTCAAATGCTCTAGAAGTAGAGTGGTTTGTGGGTTTTAGTGGAGGTGGGTATGTGGGAGTTCTTTTGATTTAGATGCACAATTTGAGCTCAAATTAACTTCTTAGAGTTTGCACATGTGTAGGGTGCCATCCCGTCCCCGTTCCCGTCCTCACCGCCGTCGATCGCCCGCGCCGATCTCGTCGCCGGCACCACCGTGGTGAGCCTCTTGTTCTTATTTTCTTTTTAAAAAAAAATTCTTACTTGTATGATTTAGATAGCTACTTGTATAATTTTCTTACTTGTATTATTGTTTGTTATTATATAGTGCCATGGTTTTGGTATCCGCCCCCGTCGGCTCTAGTCCGGTCTATGATTCGGATGTGGTATATTATCTTTTATAACTATTTGTTTCATTTAGTGTTTATGACAATTATGCCGACCAACGTGACATAGATGTTTTTATCTAGGAGGTATGTGAACCGGAAATTCCAACCGACCCTCTTGTCGAGAGGTTAAATTTAGTTGAAAAAGAAAACAATTATTTAAAAGATGCTTTAGAGAGCTGTATGTTGTCCTATGAGAACTATGTATGAACTTTATGTATTTATTTTTTCAGTAATAACATTTGATCACTACTGTACTTTGGTTTTAATGTGATGATGAACTTGTATTAATTTGGTCATTTCTCTATTCATGATGTTCTGTAATGGTTTTTGATACACTTAATTATATAATGCACGCAGATGAACCGGCAATGGATGTATGGTGACCGACGCACATCCGAGTACATTACGGGCCTGCATAATTTTCTCGAAGTGGCTGAGGCAAACAAGCAGAATGGTTTTATGTATTGTCCATGTACAGTCTGTGGGAATACGAAGGATTACTCTTCCTCGAAAACCCTTCACTTCCACCTGCTTGAGAAGGGTTTCATGCCACACTATAATGTTTGGACCAAGCACGGAGAAAGAGGGGTTATGATGGAAGACAACGAAGAAGAAGAGGATGATGACAACTATCCTATGTTCCCTGAATACGGTGATACTGCAACGGGGGAAGCTGAAGATCAAGAGGCACCAGATGTGCCCGATGATGATCTTCGCCGGGTCATTGTTGATGCACAGAGAGAATGCGAAAGTGAAAGGGAGAAGTTGAAGTTCGATCGCATGTTAGAGGATCACAAAAAAGGATTGTATCCAAATTGCGAAGATGGCAACACAAAGCTCGGTACCGCACTGGAATTGCTGCAATGGAAGGCAGAGAATGGTGTATCTGACAAGGGATTTGGGAAGCTACTAAAAATAGTGAAGAAGAAGCTTCCAAAGGATAACGAATTGCCTGAGAGTACGGACGAAGCAAAAAAGGTTCTGTGTCCTCTAGGATTAGAGGTGCAGAAGATACATGCATGCCCTAATGACTGCATCCTCTACCGCGGTGAGGAGTTCGAGAATTTGAATGCATGCCCGGTATGCGGTGCATTGCGGTATAAGATCAGACGAGATGACCCTGGTGATGTTAAGGGCGAGCGCCCCAGGAAGAGGGTTCCTGCCAAGGTGATGTGGTATGCTCCTATAATACCACGGTTGAAACGTCTGTTCAGAAACAAAGAGCATGCCAAGTTGTTGCGATGGCACAAACAAGACCGTAAGAAAGACGGGAAGTTGAGAGTACCCGCTGATGGGTCGCAGTGGAGAAAAATCGAGAGAAAGTGGCCGGACTTTGCAGGTGACGCAAGGAACTTATGGTTTGGTTTAAGTGCAGATGGCATTAATCCTTTTGGAGAGCAGAGCAGCAATCATAGCACCTGGCCCGTGACTCTATGTATCTATAACCTTCCTCCTTGGTTGTGCATGAAGCGGAAGTTCAATATGATGCCAGTGCTCATCCAAGGCCCTAAGCAACCCGGCAACGACATTGATGTGTACCTAAGGCCATTAGTTGAAGAACTTTTACAGCTCTGGGACATAAAAGGTGTACGTGTGTGGGATGAGCACAAACAGCAGGAATTTGACCTACGAGCGTTGCTGTTTGTAACCATCAATGATTGGCCTGCTCTTAGTAACCTTTCAGGACAGACAAACAAGGGATACAACGCATGCACGCACTGTTTAAATGAGACTGAAAGTATATATTTGGACAAATGCAAGAAGAATGTGTACCTGGGACATCGTCGATTTCTTCCGACCAAGCATGCCTTAAGAAAGAAAGGCAAGCATTTCAATGGTGAGGCAGATCACCGGAAGAAGCCTGTCCTTCGTACTGGTGATGATATACTTGATATGGTCAAGGATTTACAAGTAATCTTTGGAAAGGGTCCTGGCGGGCAATCTGTTCCGAATGACGCTGACGGACACGCAGCCATGTGGAAGAAGAAATCTATATGTTGGGACCTACCCTATTGGAAAGACCTAGAGGTCCGCTCTGCAATCGACGTGATGCACGTGACGAAGAATCTTTGCGTGAACCTGCTAGGCTTCTTGGGCGTGTATGGGAAGACAAAAGATACACCGAAGGCACGGGTGGACCAGCAACGTATGAACGAAAAAGACGGCATGCATCCAAAGCAGTATCAAGGTCCTGCCAGCTACGCTCTTACCAAAGCAGAGAAGGAAATCTTTTTTGAATGCCTGCTCAGTATCAAGGTCCCGTCTGGCTTCTCATCGAATATAAAGGGAATAATAAATATGGCAGAGAAAAAAATTCCAGAACCTAAAGTCTCATGACTGCCACGTGATTATGACGCAACTGCTTCCGGTTGCATTGAGGGGGCTTCTACCAGAAAATGTTCGATTAGCCATTGTGAAGCTATGTGCATTCCTCAATGCAATTTCTCAGAAGGTAATCGATCCAGAAATCCTACCAAGGTTACATAATGATTTGGTCCAATGTCTTGTCAGTTTCGAGTTGGTGTTCCCACCATCCTTCTTCAATATTATGACGCACGTCCTAGTTCACCTAGTCGACGAGATTGCAATGTCTTGACAGTGGTGTCCGCTTTGATGCAGCAAACACCAATAGGGCAAAGGACACATATTATGGTTACATAGAGGAGATATGGGAACTTGACTATGGACGTGATTTTAAGGTCCCTTTGTTTCGGTGCAAATGGGTCAATCTGTCAGGAGGCGGGGTATAGGTAGACCCGCAGTACGGAATGACAACAGTGGATCTCAACAATCTTGGGTACACAGACGAACCATTCGTGCTAGCCAATGATGTGGCACAGGTTTTCTATGTGAATGACATGTCTACCAAACCGAGAAAAACAAAAGGTAAGGAAGTGAATACATCATACGATGAGCCAAAGCGCCACATATTTCTTTCAGGGAAAAGAAACATCGTGGGAGTGGAGGACAAGACAGACATGTCAGAAGATTATGAAAAGTTTCATGAAATTTCTCCCTTTAGAGTGAAGACTGATACAAGCATCCTGTTAAATGATGAAGATTATCCATGGTTATGGCGCAATAAGCAAGGGACACACGCGAAAAAATAGTTTTATACCCCAAGATCCCACTCTGGGATGTGACCGGCTTCACCGCCATCACTTTCTCTCTAGTGTGAGTTTCCGGACTTATAGCTGG